>CM072983.1:1255000-2505000 GCA_037013635.1 Plagiodera versicolora | reverse complement strand
ATGGCTTCATCGTTGCACGCGAAGCTGGTGTTAGGGGCGATGAAAACTATGGATAACTGGTGGAAGGCTATTGGGAATTTGCAAAGCAGCCCCAGCAAGTAAACGCAGAGATGCCAACGACCGAAAACTCCGATGGTTTTCTGGATGACATCTCCAGGGTGGTTCTCCTTCTTCGTTTTCCATATGCTCTGCAGGATTTTTTTGTTCTTTCTGTACCCGAACTTGAAGATGTGTTCTTTGGGGATTTCTACAGGGATTCTTTTGCGGATGTGCAAGTTGGAGGCCTTCGCCCCTTCGGGGTATCGGGTGAAATAAGAAAGTTTCACTGCTTGCTGGAAATAGGCTTCCACTAGGTCGTAGTCTAGTAACATTTCGTCGACGATTGACTTGGGTAGTTTGAAGAAGTAATGGGTATCGTTCACTTTCAACGAAACGATGGTCATTGTGTTGACAGCTGTCAATATTTTTCAATTGTCAAAAGTTTCACTTGTGGGGTTGTTTGTTTAAATAAAACATTCTCCTCAGTTTCTTTAATAAAACATTTTTAGCATACACATACTCTGCTGGATATATTAACAAAGTTACCTTACGAGGTGGTCAAAGTCTGTTCTAACAAAACTAGTTTTTTTTTGCATTTAATACGATCTTCCTGTACTCGAACCATACATTACAAATCACATTTTCATGCCATTTACAAAAACAGATATGCTTTTAGAACGTTATGATATTGAAAGGGGCGACACATCCAGAAAAACTGATCAATACAACGAGAAAACTCCATATTACAGGGTGTCTCAAGTTTGTCATAGCTGAGTATTGGTTTTTAGTATGCTATATTTGACCTTGATCTATTGTGCGTCGTATAAATCAAACATTTCAGTAGTTCTGCTTCTCAAAATGAATAAAATCTGGGATATAATTGTGGATGTATTGAAATTCTTATCGAAATTTCATCAAACTTTAATTTCGTTTCTTGAAACCTGTGAATAAGTTCAAGTGAAATTTCAACCCATCAATTCTTTTTCTTCTTACGTTTGATATCAGACGTACTTTTGGTCCATACATTATTGGGAATATTTCATAACATTTATCACCAAAGCTGTGGGAAATGTATAGTGATCAAGTTAGAAGGAATATACAGGATGTCCTTGCGAAAATAACAATAGGCCTGTATGGTTTCCAATAGGAAAAAATAATGGGTATCAGGAGTCCAACAATATTTCATCCTCCTCAAAAAATGTTCGTGAAAAAGTTGAATATATCGCAATTCAAAGAATAGGTTATTCGACTGTGAAAATTATTGAAATTTTAGACATCCCGCATTGAAATATACTATGATATAATTTTTTCTCACAATATCCTATAAAGTCGTGAAAAGTAGACAAATTCCAGAAGATTTGAGGCTAATTCTTGCTATATAGTAAACAGGCACATGAAACTACAGTGATTCATAAATATCAACAAAATCGTGATGTTTTCAAGATATGTCATTCACGCTTTTTAAACCGATAAACCAATGAATACACACCTATTATTGTCTCTACTACTGCTTCATTCGTAATATTTCACAATTGTTATCCAAATCTAAAAAAAATCGAGTTATAGTCCAGTTAAATTAGGAAATACAATCACACCACAGATTAAGACATACAGAACTCTAACGTGATTGGAAAATAAATTAAAAAAGCTATTGGAATGTCAGAGTGAAATTTTAGCAATTATTGCTGGGTTCGCCCTATTTCGCTAAAGTGACTGGACTATCGATGAACTATATTTATGAATCACTTTCAGCTCGGCATTCAACAAAGACAACGAGAGTATATTTTACCTCAAAGTTTCTTTTAGTTCAATACTTTTTAAAGCACATTTCGACATGAAAATTTATGTTGTTGGTGTTTTTTTCTGTATTGTTCTAGTTATGTCAACGTCAATGATGATAGACAGCTATGCTTAAATGTGATTTTTTTCCGGTGGTACTTCAAGTACCGCACGGAGGGCACTGGGATTGTTTGCTCTGCTGTCTTACATAGTCCTGAACGCTGAAAGTGTTTGTGTCTTTGTGGCCGTTTTGTCGATGTTTCAACTCCCTGCAAAAATCATCAGCTATCATTGGCACAGCACCACATTTTTACAAAAAATCGTTTGGTATATTTTTAGCATTTTTTCAAAATGTAGATCTGCCTGAAATCTCGCATACAAGGTGTCTAAGAGGAGCTGAAAACAGTACTGAATCCCATTTTCCTCTATCTAGAATAGTTTTCGAAATGTTCGCTGTCTAAAATATCTAGAAAATCGAAAAAAATCAAAAATACCCTACTTTAAACGAAAAACCCCCATGGATTGTTAAAGTTACTACTTTTGACCATTATACGTACATCGAAAACTCTAAAACGACTCTGAATTTTCTCGAAAAATCATAAGGGAGTACCCTCTGGCATTTTTTCGAAAAAAAAAGCTGAAAATTCGTGTACAAGGTGTCTTAGAGGCGTTGAAAACGGCATTATCCTCCGTTTTCTTACATCGAAAATTTCCCAAAAACCCTGAAAGAGTCCCAAAAATCCTGGAAGAGTCCCAAAAATCCTGGAAGAGTCCCAAAAACCCTGAAATAGTTCCAAAAACCCTGGAAGAGTCCCAAAATCCCCAATTTTCGATGAGAAAAACTATGAAAAGTCCAAGTTAATGCTTTGGAGATCTTTACGCAAAAATTAAAGACATTACAACTGCAAATTTATCTAAAAATCATGAAAGGTATATTTTGTAGCATTTTTTCAAAAAACAGACTTGCCTGAAAAACCTCAAAAAACACCGAAAAAAATATAAAATACACCCGATAGCAAGATCGCAAGAATTCAGTAAAATATATAGGAAGAAAATCACACTGTACGTTTGAACTCAAAGCACTCGAAAATAATAACCTGAAAATATCTCGTGGACGATCGTTATTAAATTTCCCGTAACTCCGCAGTCTACATTAATTTAGTCGACTAACAAAGTAGGAACATTCTTCAAAGCATACAATTCCGCGTTTCAGATTAAAAAACTTCCCTATTAAAAAAACGAAAGATGAAAGGACACGAACGACTTTGAAGTAAATTAAAACACAAGGAAAACGGTTTGGTTCAGATCGGCCACCAATCCTACCAGACCTGAAACTGCTCGACTCTACAAGTGGATAAATACAGGGTGTTCGCTCACCTTGCAACGGCAACGAAGGCCAAATCGACGTTTTGGCCGCTTTTGGCTGAAGTTTCCATGAAAGCAACGTTGTATTCTCTGGCCAATCGTTCGCCTTCTTCTCTTCGAACAGCCCTGTCGTTGCCGCAGTCTGCCTTATTACCTATTTGATTTTTCGTTATTTGAATTTCAACATGGTTCGATTATCCCAAACAAAAAACTAAAGAGAATTTTCGAGGAATTCGATATTGCATGACGTGGTGCCACAACTCCGAGTGTGCGAACGTCGTGAAGTATACAATAATTTCGTTTGATTTGTTGTAGTTATCTTGAGAAGACCAATAGAAGGACAATTTGAGAATTTCCTCAGAAATTTGGCGCAGTCGGTGATGGTAAAATTCAGCGATATTGAATAAATGTTTCTCAATAAATTTCATTGGATCTATAACCCTCTCCCCTTTCCCCTCAACCTCCCTTAATGTCTATCGATCCACTCTGGTAATGTGATTACTTGTAGGCGGACGCATACATGTAATTCGATCATGAATTTCCGTTCGAAATACACACTCTGAAATGCCATGGACCTCACCTAAGAGCATGATGACGACGTCGTCCTGAGCGTATTCGCGAATTTCCCCCAACCAAGCTCGAATGTTGTCGAAACTCGTCTTGTTCGTGACGTCATAGAGTAGAAGCAGTGCTAGAAACAAGGGGAGATCGACTTACCAACTTATCAGTCACTGCTGATGGATCGAATGGTTTGTGACCAACCACCAGCGCTGGATTTTTTTTTTCTATAGGATTTACTCACCGTGAGCATCTCGATAATAGGCATGAGTGACACTTCTGAACCTTTCTTGGCCTGCTGTATCCCAAATTTGCAATTTTACTTTTGTTTGGTCTACTGAAACAACTTTCGTCTGGAAAGCGAGAAGAAAAAATCAACAAATGGCGGCTCGGTAACAGACGAAGAAGACGAAAAGGCAGTGCACAATATCTCACAAGCTTAAAAAATTTAGTCGGACTATAAATTCTAACCATACCTTTCGATATTTCCTCAGTTTCCAATGCACAAAATAATATAGCTACAATATACGTTTTCGTAACTGTATAATAATATTCTCAATATGTTTCGAATTCACCCTGTATACATTGTTGAAGAATAAAAAAACAAGGAATTAAATCTACGTAATAATTGCAGAACTGGCAACCTCACATTTTTTTCATTGCCGAATAAATGTTGAAAATATTAAAATAATGCCGTTTTTTCAACAATTTTTTTAAAAGGGAAGGAAATGATTGCGGTAAACGAAATTTTGTGACGATAGTATATTGTATTCAAGCTTTAAAAAGACATTTTTTTATTACAAATTATTGAAATTTGCCAAAGTTGTAACGATTGTGATTCTATTTGAACAAAAAAAGTTGGACTAAAGTACTATTTAAATTACTACTTTTGCAACTTAGAGTAAGTTTTTTTTTTTTAAACTTCGAAAAAATTCGGAATTTCGTCATTTTTTTGGTATTTTTTCAGTTCATATAGAGAAGGAACTTATAAAAACTAAAAAAAAATTTGGTTCCACTGTTTCAGATGCATCACCGGCACCGATTTACGAGTGCACACTCCAGGTGCCCCAGAAAAATCGTTACAACTTTGGCAAATTTCAATAATTTGTAATAATAAAAATTGTTTTTCAAAGCTTGAATACAATATACTATCGTCTCAAAATTTCGTTCACCGCAATCATTTCCTTCCCTTTCAAAGAAATTGTTGAAAAAACGCTGTTTTTCAGCTCCTAAAGCAGACTACTGCCTTAATAAACTTTTATTAAAAATTGATTCGCCGAATAATTTTCGAGAAATAACCCCCCTAACAAAAAACACACCGGACGCTACTGCCCAACGTTTTCCCAAACTAATTTCCACACAGCTAAAACCGACCAACGCTATCGAGATAGTTCGATTGAAATAACTTCCATAGCTTACCCGAAAATCCACTCCGACAGTCGATATGAAATTCCCAGAGAGGAAGAGCCCCTCTCTGAACCTCATCAGAATGCAAGTCTTGCCCACCCCAGAGTCTCCCAACAGCATCACCTAGTCGAAGAGAATTCGCACGAAATCATGTCGGAATTCGAGAGATTCGAAAAATTGGCGCAGTCGGTATGGATTAGCCGGATTGGGGGGAATAGTCAGTTTTTTTATTTTTTTCGCGGTTGGTTAGTAGACAAAATCAATTCTTGAAGTTGGGGTACGTTCAGAAATCATGCGACGCGTTGTGACGTCACAACTGCTCACCGCAGACAGCGATAATGAGGAATTCTCCCCAATTTGGATTATTACTGGAAATGCAAGTTTAAAGTTAATGATTATGAGTTTCATTCATGAATATTCCAAACTCTCTGCAGAAAGCTATCTGAAATAATTTTTCAAATATGGGGTTTTAAATTTTAAATCGCTTTGTTTCTAGTTCACAAATTGGCAACAGCGCCTAGTAAGCTAGAAAAAGAATAACATATATTTGTTCTTTGTTGTCTGTACATTTACAATCTAGTGTCAAAATTTGTCGGTTGTCATAACCCAACTTTTTGTTTATACTTTGTGGCTGGTAAAGAATACTTGATTGAATTGTTTTCAAGTTATTTGATACAATATTATACATCAATATAATAGTCCAACCCAACCAACAACCTTACTTGGAAGCCAAACCACGCCAAACTCAAACATAACCTTAAAACCTGAGTTCTCTCTCTAACTTGGTCGTTGCCTCCTTTGCGATGCATGGAACGTCATGGAATAGAAATAAGCAGAATGATCTGATTAAAATCTAGCCATCTTTGTTTACCTAATCAACGTAACGAATTTGTTGTCCTTTTTTATCACTGTAATCCGCAGCCGATGTTGCCAAATGGTGAATTAGAAACAAAGCACTTTAAACTTCAACTTCCCATATTTATTTTTGTTTTTCAAGTACTGAGATATTTCATTTTAGGAAAAAGGTTGAAATGATCAATTTGAAATGCGACGTTTCAAAGATATATCATAAAAAATACTTCATTATCGTCTGAAGGAGAATTCCCCATTCGTTGTTTTTTTTTTATTGGCGCAATAGAGATAGTAAGCATACATTTCGTGATCAGAAAACTATAGAATTCTGATCAATTCTCAGTGCTGATGGTTCGCAGAAATCGATGTCCAGTATGAGCAGCTCAGACGTCACAAAATGCGCCAAATTTAAGGATTTCAAAGTGGAGTTGTTTCTGTTATTACATAATATTAGCCAGAGGAATTTCAGAAACAGTTTTTGCATTATTATATTCGATCTAAGCTGGTTTGGAACAAATTTGTGATTTTGTGATCTCGCCTACGTCAATGTCAAACACCCCAAAATCTATACACACCTTTCCACTAATATCATGAACGTCATTCTTCAAAGATTCCCTCCGTTTCTTAGTAAACGGATCCTCAATGTCTTCCCCGTCGATAATCGTGGACGGATTCCCACAGCTTATTGTTGATTTCGAAGTTACTTTCACAATTTTTCTAAAATTTTCGTCACTGTCCATCGTGAAAGCGTTAATTCGTACGTTCCTTTGGCAGTGTTTTTTTCACGAATTGTTGTTGCATTTCGAATGTCGTTTTATATCGGCGAGTGTTTCAACTGGGGAAGTGATAAGAAAATGTAATCAGTATATACCGAGTTTTGTGTAACATCGTTAACTTTGATTAGTTTTGTTTAATATTTTACTTGAGTGGGTTTGATAGTTTTGTTATTTTCAGCAATGGAAACGCTTCAATATTGTATATATTTCGTAAACCAAAAACATTTTCCGAAACAATTCGACTAATAAACTAATTTTCTGTTTCGGAGTATTGTTGAAAAAGAAGATAAACGGCAACACCGCACTTTCTGGCTATCTGTCACAACTGTTTGGCTTAAATAAATGAACTATATTACTGTGTCTGAGCTTCAAAAATGATCTTCGATAATCAACAATTAATATAGCAACAAAAAAACTCAAAACTCTTTTTGATGTCACACTCACGTAGTCCCAAACTATACCTCTTGAATTTATTAATAAAAACTGGTTGAAACTAATTTTGAGGTCAACAACGGAATATCCTTTTCTTCCCAAAAAAACCTAGTCGAAGAGAATTCACACGAAATCATGTCGGAATTCGAGAGATTCGAAAAACCGGCGCAGTCGGTGTGGATTAGCCGGATTGAGGGGAATAGTCAGTTTTTTTTTATTTTTTTCGCGGTTGGTTAGACAAAAAACTCTCATTTAAAATTTCCAAACTCACCGCAAATTTCTCAGCTCCCGTTAAAACTCCACGCAAATTATAAAAAATATCTCTTTTCGTACTCTTTCGGTCACCTCCCGTTCTCGACTTCACCGTAATAGACCCCGGATTGATGGACGGTCGTTTGCCTGTCTCTATCTCTAAACAACGAAAATTGTATTTTGATTTTGCGCCTGAGCTTCGACCGAGCGTTGCCATGGTGGACGCGTGCTGCACGTGCAGCATCAGCCGAGACAGTCCCGGGATCACGTGGTGCGATAACGTCGTCACGTGAAAAAATCTTTATTAGAATTTTTTCGAAAAAAAATAAATATTCATCAACTTAGTCTCGAAAAATTCATAATCAGCAACTACTAATAAGCTCGAAACTGACAAATTACAACTGTCAAAATCAACTGAACATTCATTTATGCTAAATCATTTCGAACACCAACACATTCATTTCGAAATACTTCACCTCACAACACACTAACTGTGGCTGCCACATATCACCCTGTGAATCCCTCATGAAACGACAATCGAACTCATTTCGTTCACATCGAGTGAGCCTAGACAGAAACAAACGAATAACTCGCACGAGCACGTCACGGCTACCGCTGATCGAACTGGTTACAGCACGTTCGGGAAGGAAACGTCGTTTTCCCGATAACAAAACGACAGGTCGGGACTCGGGACGAAGGTATAGGTTAGGGGAGGGCGAAAAGAAGGGGAGGAGGAATTAATTATCTTGTTGTTCCCCTTTGCTACACAGGACAAGTCAATCTAGAGATGGGATAAAGGGCTGATTGAAGTGGATGGAACGGGTTTGGAGTATTTTCTCTTACACTAGTTCGTCCTCTACGTCATTACGTCATCAGGGTCTGTATTTATTGTTGAGGATTCAATAAACGAATCTAGTTATTCACCATCGAAAGTTATCTAATTTTTGTGTCTATATTTTATTGATTGAGATATTTTTATCGAAAATATTTCCCAGAACAATTTGAAACCTAAATTTCTGTTTCGGAGTATCATTGAAAAAAAGACAAGTGGCAACATCGCACTTCGTGGCGAGCTGTCAAAACTATCTTGCTGAAATGGACTATACCTTGCAAAAACAAAATCCCAAAACTTCTGCGCCGATTGGTCTCAAATTATGACGTGATATACAGGGTGATTCACCTAACTGGTTCATTAGAGGTTTATGGAGAACGGATATTTCCACATTTTTGTTGATATCCCTGTAAATATCCTTTTTATCAATATGGTATGCTCATGCAAATCGATAGGAAATTAAATTTTGCGTCGGATGTGGTGAACATTTTATGGTCATTCTATTTGAAATAAGAAAGTTATGGCAATTTGAAATTTACAAAAAGTAAACTGAAATATCAAACACCCTGTTGAAAATTTTGGAACACTTCGAAGGATACCTGATAGAACACTCTTTAATTCATGTGTATATGGAGATTGAACCTCAAATCTTGAAAATTGGTGATTATATGGACATTTTAGTTAGTCAGTCTATCTGTCAAAATTTTTCTAATAAATGGAATATCTCGAAAACAAATAACGATAGGGAGAAAATTAAAAATGCAACAGGTCCAGAATTTTTCGTAGAATTCGAAAACTTGAAAATAAACAGGGTGTTCTATTTGTGAAAACAAAGTTGATATCACTTCCGGTTTAACCGGAAGTAACAGCGTATTGAAAATTTTTTAGGAAGATAGATCACATTGAGTAGTAGCACCCACCAAAATTCCAAGTTGATATCTCTTCCAGTTCTCCATAAACCTCTAATAAACCAGTTAGGTGAATCACCCTGTACAACCCATTTTGAAAACAGTTAATATCAATTTGTGCATCGTTAACATACCTGCAACCCCGAGAAGTTACAGTCGCGCCATCTAGCTAAATAGCTAACAAAAAATATAGTCTGCATGTAAACCAATTTGACTTTGATGGGAAATAAAACAAAATGCACGTGGGATATTGAATTTATTTAGAACTGGACTAGACGTCAATCGATTTTATGATTTATCGCGTCGATGATAAATGATAACAGGAATATTTCCTATCGGATATTCGATAAATAAATATGGAAATGCTTTAATAATTATACCCACAATATGACTGACGTATACGACAGTTGGCCCGACATAATAAGTGGACGAATAATAATTCTGATCTGCAAACGAGAACATTATTTTGAAGCAATATTTTAGCGACATTCGAGTGTGAGCACGATACTTCTCATGCTCCTGCCGCTGTTACTGGCATTGCTCGGTGAAGATATTGTGCACCTGGTGATATAATTTTTTTGGCTTACCGAAAATCCTATTCCGACGGTGGCCGAAAAATTCCCCGACTGAAATTTTCCGGTGTCGAATTTCACTAATAACGAAGTTTTTCCGACTCCGCTATCGCCCAATAGGATCGTCTGCAAACCACCAAAACGAAATACAACAATTTACACCATATACACCAATATCGGAAAATATACAGGGTGTTCTAGAAAACATGACTCAGAATACTACTTCCTTGAAAAAATTTAATTGGGACCATTTTGGACAGCTGAGATTCGAAGGTCCCAAAAATCAGTAATTGCATATTTACCCTATATCTCAAAAAATTATACCAAAACTTTTTTTTTGTAGCAAACTTTCGTAGACAAATCTCTTTCTATAAAAATTTGAGAACGCACCGTATACGTCAGAATCTAAATAGAAATTTTTATGCTTTCCTGTGAACTCCAATTCGATTTCAATTTATCGGCATTTGATTTCGACCCACCAGCTAAAGTGAGAGAGAGAAATAGTGAGGAACATAGGAAGAGAGAGAGAGAGAGAAAATCGACATGGTTATAATTTCCGGAATTCATCCTGAACAGTGCATCAGGTCGAACTGCAATAAGCCAGGCTGCAATTATTTCGTTTTCCATGTTGCGAATTAGTGGAAAAGGGAAATGGGTCTATCCACAGAGTGAACAAATATCGAGAATGGATTCAATTTAATATTATTTCGTCAATTTTCTTGTTTGTATTTCTATTTGGAAAAATTGAAAATCATGATTTTCGTCTCTTACTTTTGAAATCCTTTTCAACAATGTATCACACGACCAATCTATGATAATAATAATACAGTGTGGACCAAAAAACCGCGAAAAATACGTGTAAATGTTGAATCAAGTTTTTTTTGTACACCCTTTAAAAAATTGTATAAAATCAATATAGGTACATTCTACATATCAATTCTCCGAATATAAAATCCATCTCTCGATGAAATATAAAAATTCGAAACTTAAATATTAGTCTTTGGTTTCCTTCATATTCCCTCTTGCTATTTAAAAAAAACTGAAGGGGTAGCTGTCAAGGGGGTGACAATTCTATTTCCGTTGAAAAAGACCTCGTTTGAAATAAAAATTGACGTGTCTTAATTTAGTCTGCAGTACCAAAGATTGAATAAGGGGTAATAACCTCGAACACCCTGTATAATGCATGAAATTTCCAAAAAACCTTGTGAATGTTAGTCTCGGTCGCTTCTATAACGTCCGACTGGCACAATTTCAAAACTTCGGCAGGCGGTTGGTAATTTCTGTACCCAGTCGGCGAAGGGGTGTTGCTGTGAGGGTGGTTTTTGCTGGCCGTCACCCTCAACAGGGTGTCCTCCGTGGCCTCGAATACGTCGTCGTCCATGCTGTCGTCGTTGGCCATCTTGTCGCCTTGGAATTGCGACGAATTACATGGTTTTTGAGGAATGAGTCAGGTGAGATTATTCAACACTGTGAATCGTACAGTCGAAGAAATTGGAACTGATAAGGATGCATCGATTAGTCGAGTTTAAACCTCGGTTAGGTTCGGACGAGTTTTGGAAGGAGTTTTCAGTGCGGTGGAAAGTCTTCGTGATCATGTTTTTAATAAATCTCGAGTGTATATGTGACGATAATACAATACCGCTTGAGCTTTGGGAGCAGTTTAGGGATGAGCATCTCGAGACGAAAATTTGGTGAGTGATTCTTTTTTCTTCGTGATTCTCGTACAACTGAACTATTTTGAAATTTTGCAGCATGATTTTTTTAACTCAATAGTTTGTTATTGGAATTTACTGGTTTCTTTAGATATGAATTTCTTTTGGATCTTTGAAATCATCATCAGGAAAAACTAGAACGAATTATTTATACAGGGTGTTCCTTGAAGATATGCTAATATTCGAAAACCCATAAGACTAATTTTGCTCAATCAGGAATGAGGATCTCAAAATAAATTTTTATTTTGGAAGTAAGTAGTGGCGTAGTATTTTTTCTCCAAAAATATTCAATGCAAAACTCTTCCAAATATACAGGAAAAAACAAAAAACCAAGTGTCTTTATACTAATTTTTCGAATTCGGTCCATAATTTGCTCGACCTTTCAATCATACTTCATCAAAACTACTCAAAAAAATTGATTTCTCAAAAAAATCAACGCAAATTCATAGACACCCACACAGTCTCAAAAACATAACCATAAAAACTCACCTCTTCGAGACAACCACTTCGTTATCAACCCTCTAACTTCCCCCCTGATCGGGAACACATGATAACACGCAGACACACAAACATACACCCCTAGTGCCTACCCCTTTTCGATCGACTGCCCTTCGGTATCGAAATTCGACACTTTCAAATCTCTTTCGACACATACGAACGTCGAGACGTCGTCGTCGACGACGCCGCCATATTGGTCCTGCTACTGCGATAAGAAACGAGGCCACACAACAGGATGAGGAGGATCAATGAGGGGCAGTGGGGTAGCTTTGGGGGGGGGGGATGGATTCGTTTCGGGGGGGCGGTCGTGTATCCAGAGATATTTCAGTTGTTCGCACGAAAAATTTTCAAGGAAGATATAAGGGAAAGAGCATAGAAAAATCTGTTCTGTTGTGAACAACCCCTAAAAAACCACCCTTGTGTTTTGCCAGCTACGAAGCCAGCAGATAACTCTATTAGTTTTCAATATTTTTCTGAGGAAAAAATTCTAAAATACAGCTGAAAATATCTTACAGTATTATACACACGAAATCATGTCGGAATTCGAGAGATTCAAAAAACTGGCGCAGTCGGTATGGATTAGCCGGATTGAGGGGAATAGTCAGTTTTTTATTATTTTTTTTCGCGGTTGGTTACACGAAATTAATTCTTAAAGTTAGGGTACGTTCAGAAATTATGGGACGCGTTGTGACGTCACAACTGCTTGCCGCAGAAAGCGATAATTCGTTGATTTTTTTTATTGGCGCAATAGAGATATTGAGCATACATTTCGTGATCAAAGAACTATAGAATTCTGATCAATTCTCAGTGCTGATGTTTAGAAGAAATCTAAAATTCTAAAATACAACTGAAAATGTCTTATAGTATTATAACCAAAAAAATTCACAACATTCTATCTAGTACTTTCTTTTGAAAAAAATCGCGAAATTCGCCTAATTTTTCATGCAGAAAAATATTTTTCCTATAATGAAGTAGCCAAAAAAACTGAAACATTTATTTTCGTGGTATTTCGTACGTCACTGGATTCTAAAAGTGTGTTACGCCCACCAAACATGTAGAAGGGCATGAAACTCCAAAGGTCAATGAATAAATACCAACCAACCCTAATACCTGGTGAAATTTCAATTTGGCACCACAATTTCAATTTCTATAGTTGATGTAGAGTTGACAAATCGAAATATCACATTATGGAAATGATTTCTATAGGTTATTGTGTGTTTTCACAGCGAGAATGATAGAAATTAAGTCAAAAAATCAATCAAACTCTAGTACTCTATAACTTGTAAGTGGATCACCCTGTATATTCGATGTTTCCTTCTAAATGAGTCAAATTGATAATGGAGCAGACCAGTCTCACCCTGTATAAAAAATATAGCTATAGTTGACATCCTGCTATCTAAAATTGATAAACAAATATCGAACAGAAAACAGATCCAACAATAATATATGATCTATAAACCAATTGCAATTCAAATTTTCCTGTTCACCTTCAAAAAACTAGTCAAGCCTCTTGTAGAATTGAGAGTTTGTATTCAAATCTCGCGAGGAAATTTACATTGAGAAACAACACGAGCAATAATCGAAATTCTCATGGTATGGCAGTACCTTCTCGTATGATTTCAGGCTGTTATGATTGGCTGAAAAAATACATTCCTCAGATTGGTAAACAAGATTTAAATGAATTGCGTTTTTAGCCACGGGTGCATAACATGAGTTTCATTTGGACATTCAAATCAAAATAAAGCGCACAGCCCTATGTCCATACTTTGACGAAAAAATAAGAAAAATACTAACATTGTATTTCAGCATCATGCAATAAAAAAAAAATAATAATCCATGAATTGTCACGAATTTTCGTTTTTTACGATGTTTCCACAAAA
This sequence comes from Plagiodera versicolora, assembly GCA_037013635.1. NCBI lineage: Eukaryota > Metazoa > Arthropoda > Insecta > Coleoptera > Chrysomelidae > Plagiodera > Plagiodera versicolora. The sequence goes on along the minus strand of CM072983.1, from coordinate 2,491,138 downwards.
CTTTCGAAGATGTTCCAAATTTATTTTCAGATTATTATTATATTACAAAAATGTGCAACTCTATTAAAACTCTACAAAATTTGTAACACCCTGTATCCGTAAGTTCATTTCAACGATATCACTATTGCCCATACTATCACTACTATGTCTAGATAGTAGTAATACTACAAACCATTTTCATTCATAACTGATTCATAAGAACCTCTGATTCGGCTGATGCAATATTTACAATTTCTTTCAATAACCAAAATAAAGTAAAATAGGAGGGAAAATGTATCGTCAACCTTATGAATGAACCTCGAGTTGATTATGATGACTACAAAATGTTTTTTCTCAAACGTATTTAATTCCACACAACTAGAAAAAATACTCTTATTTCGTTCCGACGAAATAATGTTTGTAGTTGTGGAAATTTTCATTATCCTCTGTAGATATTCCAGTTTCAAAGCAGCGAGATTTTTGCATGAATTAAAGCATTCAATAAACAGAAAATAATTAATTATTCATAATAATGTTTATAAAAGAACGTGCCTAGAAGGAACCCAACCATTCCACTTATATCATAGTGTGTGTGAGAATGGTAAGTAAATATTTTCGAAATAATAACCATAATTGGCATTACTCAATATCAACTTTGAAAGAATAGTAATGGCTGATATAATCTCCTTGTTTTAGACCACTTACTCTGACAAAGGACCGAAGGTAAAATTAATCTAAGAAAATCAAACAGCTATTAAATTAGGTATACCCACTCTTTTAGCCATCTAACGGAAAATTCTTGAACTTTGACCACATCACATTCAACGTAGGCAACGCTAAACAGGTGAAAAATAAAATTGAACACGGTCAGGTCTTCAACAATTTCATTTTCCTTTTTTGTTTTACTAAAGGCTGCCTCCTTTTACGTAACAAGACTAGGATTTCATCCACTCGCATACAAAGGGTTAGAAACAGGAAACAGAAAGTATGTTCATCACGTAGTACGCCAAAATGAGGTACGTACTATTTAGTAGCTATTGCCATCTGTTGTAAATCGTCTAAATCAGTTGATGTTTATGTAATAATTTACAGATAACTTTCGTTTTTGTATCCCCGTACGAACCTGACGAAAAAAATGTGAATGCACATATTGCAAAACACGGAGATGGGGTGAAAGATGTAGCATTTTCTGTAGAAAACTTAGATGGGATCATTCTGGTGAGAAATCACAGCCTCTGTAGATAATTAATTTGAATCTATTTCAAATTTCTCAGAAAGCTAAGCAGAATGGTGCAGAAATAATTAAGGACATTTGGAAAGAATCCGATTCTCATGGAATAGTACGCTTTGCTACAATCAAAACAGTAAGCAACTCAAAACCTGAACTCTAATGAAATACTAGACTCCTATTATTTCAGTATGGTGATGTTACCCACACTTTGATTGATAGAAGCAACTACAAAGGAAAATTCTTACCAGGTTTTATTCAAAGTAAAGAAGATGCTCTGGTGAAAATACTGTAAGATCTTTTCAGATTATGTGGATTTCAACAAATCACAAAAGCTTCAGTATTCTTTTGGTTAAGTAAAATGAGGGACTTACCAATAATTTCCTGTTTGGGTAATCATTTCAACACTTCCAGATTCAAAACTGTTACAAAAATATTGCGAAAACGAATTAACACCATCATCAACTGTCTACTTACGTAAAAACAATCTATTCCTTATTATAATGCGAAAATTTCAAAACTTTGTCACAGCCAACTTCTCCATTTTTTTCGTCTTCTTTTCCGATTCACTTAACCAAATATCCGACCTAACCATTAAAATTGAACGTTACATTACTTTGGATGAAATTTTGTTATTCCAGACCGCCTGGTAAATTGGATTTCATCGACCATGTGGTTGGAAATCAACCTGACGGTGAAATGGAATCGGTTGCTAGGTGGTACGAAAAAGTTTTACAATTCCATAGATTTTGGTCCGTTGACGATACCCAAGTTTTCACTGAATATTCTTCTCTGAGATCCATTGTAATGAGCAATTGGGAAGAAAACGTCAAGGTGAGAGTCACCTTGATGAAATCATAAATACACGTCATGAGTCAGAATAGTCACCGATTACGAAATTGAATATTTGAATGCACCGGTTTTAGATGCCGATAAATGAACCTGCTGACGGAAAGAAAAAGAGTCAAATTAAGGAGTATGTGGAATACTACGGGGGAGCAGGGGTACAACACATCGCTCTAAATACCCAAGATATTATTTCCAGCGTACGTTCAATTATTAAAACCAAAAAAAAATCTGATTTATCTCACTTGCAGATAAGAAACTTGAAATCTCGTGGAATGGAATTTTTACAAATACCAGACAGTTATTACGTTCTACTAAAAGAAAGACTTAAGCACTCCAAAGTTCGTATTGCTGAAGAACTAGATATTTTGCAGGAACTCAACATTTTGATTGATTATGATGATGATGGTTACCTGTTGCAAATTTTTACCAAAAATATGCAGGATAGGCCCACATTATTCATTGAAGTTATACAGAGACGAAATCATAATGTGAGATGAAAATTTAACATTGCTCTTCATAGTTGAATGAATGTTTGTTTTTCAGGGATTTGGTGCTGGAAATTTCAAAGCTCTATTTGAATCTATAGAGTTAGAACAAAGTAAAAGGGGAAACCTTTAATACATATACAAGTCTTATAATACTTATATAGATAAAGATTCAGTCGCTGAGTTAAGCTAAGAGTTTAGTTTTATAGGAAAACATAGAATATTGTTATATAAAATTATATTCCAAAGTAATTTGTACACTTCTTAGTTTAAGTTCTAGAATATCACATTGGTGTTGGGATATATTATTTTAATGTGTCATTTTTCAGATGGAATTGTCATATCCCAAAATCCTGAAAAAAGTCATTTGTACCTCATCTTCTTCCAAAACAATATTGAATAAAGTTCAAAAGAATAGTGATGAATTTAATTTATCCTATTGACAATCAAACTCTTTTGAAAATAATAAATTTTTTTAAAAGAAAAACTAAAAAAAATACCTGGTATAGTTTCTTCAGGAGGTCTATAGGTGTATCTATGTCTTGAACAATCATCCATTTTTTTCTTCAACTCTTCTGGAGACAAATTCATGTGGGCATAAAACTGAAAGAATAAATATTCCAGTACCATGTAGTGATCCCTGAAGATATTTACTTACATCTCTACATTCTTGACAGGAAAATCCATTCAATAATTTACGAGCCTTGCCTCTTACTATTGGCTCAGGTTCAACTATTTTAGCTTTCCTAAAAATGAGGTTGAATATTTGATATTTATTGTTTGGGATATATAAAAAAAATGGTGGATTTTCATTCTATTACATCTATCCTTACTTTCTTGGTGATTCCTCAAAAGTCATATTCTCATCCAAGAAAGCACCTTTAGATAATTCATCTAACTCTTGCATGGAATCTTCTAATTCAGTTTTATTTGCAGTTTCAGAGACATTTTGAACAGTTTTCTCATCATTTATGAAATATAAAAGATCTGTTATACTCATTTTGGATTTTTCTATGCTACCTTCAATACAAGTTTCATCTATATCAGTGTCACCTTCAACTTTTTGATGTCTAAAACTACATAATTTGAATTTCATTCATACAATTTTCATTACACATACTTGATTGGTTGTGGTATAGCCTCAGCATTTGCAAACATTTGAGTGAGGGTTGAATTTTTATTCTTTTGAACCCTTTTTTTGCCTAAAAAACTGCCTAAACGGCTGTCTGACTTTTTGATTTTTGACTCAGGAGTACAGTCAATAATAGTTGAAGAGTCCAAATCAATTTTTTGAGCCTGGAAAATGTTCTTACTCACACTTTCACTATTATTCTTAGACATTTTTGAAATTTTGGATTTTGATTTCCTGTACTTGGAAATCATAGTTGGGCTTTTTTCTATATTTGTTTTGTCATCATCTGATAGGGAGAGATCAATTATTGATGAGTTGTTTATTGTTTCTGATTCAAAATCCTTGTTGATATCAATATTTCTAAACAAATCTGGGCTTTTCATATCATATCCTTCATTCAAATCCATTGATAGTCTTGTGTCAAATAGAACTGTATTTTCTAAAACAAACCAAAATAATCCCTTATATTTCTATATCAAAACCTTACCCTTGTTGGTTACATTGCTGGATTTAGGGGGAGTTTTCAGACTATTGGGCCTAAGCAAATTTATATTCAAAATATGTTGATAAAACTATTGAAAATTTCCCCACCTTAATTTTCCTTTCAATTGGTCCTTGGTCTTTAGTTGTTGTCTCAAACTAGAATATTCCAGGTCAACCAAAGTATGCAGACCTATAATGTCAAATAATTTATTCAACAGCAACAAAAACTTGATTCAAAACTCAACGTTTGAATTCCTTTTGTAAGGCGCCAAACAGCATTGCAGCTTTTTGTAGTTCTTTCCTTTCTTTATTCCATATAACCGAAACATCGTGGTCGAAAATATTTATCCATTCCTTGTAAGCCTCAGTATCAGCAAACATCATGAATAATCACATGAGGAAATAATAAAACAAGAATGAAACTAAAACACTTTTATTTGGTTATGTAATGTCACGTTGACAGAATAGTTCAATCGTTACCTGTCAATGTCAAAATGAATAATATCGGCAGTGTCTAGTATCCTGCCTACCGGCAATAATAAGTGTGCTTGTATTGCCCTTATTTAAAAGATTTAATTTTCCACTTTCGCCTAACAATTCAAGAGAACTTGTGATTTCCTTAATGAAAACTAGAATATTGTTCTCTTTGGTGAACTTATTGAAATATATAGAAAATATTTCTTGTATATTGTGTAATAGTTTTATTAATTTCATTTTCACAACTGAACATGAAACTTGAGTTACCACCTATAAAATCTCATCAGGTGAAACTGAAATACAAAAATAATACTCAGTATATAATTATAACATCAATAAGATTTTTTAATGATGTTCGCACCCATAGTCAGTCCAAACTGTCTCATTAAATCAGCCAAAGTTTTACATACAATTTCCGTATTCAAAGAAAGTGCCTGGTTAGTCTCGATGTCATCTGAAAGTTAAAACAAATGAAGATTTTCATCATGTGAATAAGTGGTTTTAGTAACCTTCGAAATATAACTTCAACAAGTGCATTTGACCAGGATTGTTTTTACAAATTTGTCTGACTTCTCCTAATAAGGCATCCAGTGGCGCACATATCTGTTGATCCCACTGAAACAAAAATTGACAATAGACCGCATTAGTGATGACATCACAAATATGCAACCAACATTACACTGAGTCCTGAATCGTTTGGCGCGAAATGATATGTTTTATACTCGACCTTAAGTACAGATGACATAAGAACGATAATAGAAGTATCGTAACAGGCCCTTTTGTTTTATGCTCTCCCATGAAATGAGTTGATATTTAAGGAATTGCATCTAAGGGACCTTGGATATGAAGGATGGAAGTAACGATATTTTCGTAAAACGATTTTCTGGAATCTAGTCAAGTGTTTGAGGAAACTTTCTTTACGTTACCCATTCCATACGACGTATTCATTCTTTTTCTATCGAATTCAAACAGATACATTTCTTAAATATTGCTTATAACAGCGAAATAATTCAATAAATAACATCATAATTCTCACCACAGATTCTGAACCTTAGATAATGGTTACTTAAGGTTTATATTAGCGCATCTTCGTTCAGAAATATTTCGTTGTGACTCAATGCACTGTTGGTTGCATACATTTTGACGTCACACTAATGTGGTCTATTAAGTGAAATTAATTTTCGAATTTTTCCATATCGAAAAACCACCCAAAAAACCCAATTGTCAATTAAGAAAACTGTGAAATGTTCAAATTAATGCTGGAGAACTTCATACGAACATTGAAGGCTTTGAATTTTCGAAAATAATGAATATTTCGAGTATTTTTCGGAAAATTAATTAGGCTGAAAATTAGTGTTCAAGCTCAAAATATTCAGAATAATGACTGGTGACCTATCAAACACCAACCTGCGATTGTTTGGTGGAGCAAATCTCCATCACCTGGGACAGCTGCACGGCAGTTCTGCTCAGCACCATCTGCTCCAAATTGTACAGCAGCTGGTAGAGATAGTTCCTATTGTCGGAGTCCCCCTCCGTCGCCTCCCCCGGCGGCGTAAGGGACTCCTCCGGGAGCTGCTTTCCGGGTGGCAAGGGGGGCGCCCCCAGCAGGCCCGGTTTGTTGCCCCCTTTGAAGGTGGCAGAAGCTAGGGCGTAGGAAAGCACCGCGGAATCGTAGGCGTCCATTTTGATGTCTTTCGATGACCTAAGAGGAAGAGTTTTTTCGCTTTCTTTTTGTTATTAAAAAAACTCGGTGGTTCAATTTGTTTTTTTTTTTGGTTTTGGGGAATTTTGACTCCCTGTACTCACGTTGTTTCCTAGTTGAACCTTTCCATTGTAGGGTAATTACAAAAAGATTCACAATACGAAAATTCAATGAAGAAAATGCATGCCATGCTAATAATTTTCAGGGAAATATCAAGCCATGCACGTACGAATAGTGTCGATTTTGGCAAAATTAAAGGAGAAAGGGGAAATAATAAAGAGAAAACAAATTTAACCCATTTATTTCAAAATCAAAATAAAATAAACGAATATGTACAAACATTAATTGATGAACAAATTATTAGAATTTGCTACCTAAAATAACTTACAGGGAATTATGTACAATAAATAACTGGTATTTGCTGTCAAATTAGTTGACAATTATTCATATTTCTGATAAATATTCAATCTATATCGTATATGTAATTTTATCCTTGTATACAATTATAATAATGAAAGCTGTAATCGGGAAGTAACCATATTTTTTTAGTGTATCATTTATTCTTTAGAATGTACAACTCACTGTTTATATTTACAAAAATATGCAATTAAATAAATTCGTGTTTGCCTACTCATTTCGCTTCTCTAATTTTTTACAAATTCAATACAAAAGTTATGTGTTCAGAAAATAAATCAACAAAAAATAACGAAATTGAAGCCTAATACAAAATATAATAATAAGAAAGAGGAACAGAATAGGAAATAAAAAAGTCTACTCATCAAACTATTGATTGGTCCACGAAAACTAAATTCCAAACTGAAAAGTTTTCACGACTTTTTCAGTTGGAATTTTTTTTTCAGGGAAGCAAACATGATGACCAATCCAAAAATTGAGAAAATAAATTTCCATCAGTCCATTAATGCACTACCACACAATGCGAGTGAGTGTTCTCAAATCCGAGTCACAAAATAAGGATTAAAGCAACTCGAACTTTGGGCACCACTCACATCCGAAATTTCCAGTCCGTTCCCTGGCAATTAAAACTCACCCGCCAACATCGCCGGCGTCCTCCATTTTACCGCCCTTATCCCGCCCACCGCCACCACCCGTGGGCGGTTTACCGGGCGGCAAATTCTGCATCGCTTCCGCCTGCTCGCGAATTTGACGCTTGCGCTTTTTGCTCCACAACTCGTGGCAGTCTTGCCAAGTGGGCAGTTCGGGGGCGGATATTCTACAAAGAAAATAGCATAAGCAACAGGTGCGACGTTGCCAGACCTTGGATCAAGGGGCTGTATCAGTGTAAAAAAATTACAACATTGTTTTGGCAAAAAATTCGTTGATTATTGTTTAGTTATTTTACAGCGAAAAGAATTTGAAAAATGAAGATGTGAATATCAGATTCAATGAATTATGAAGATGTGTCTCCTGTCTGGGTAATACTGAAATAATAATAGAATTATTAACCAGTGACCATTGACAGAATCTCAATATAGGCCCCGTTTTGACCACAAATTCCATGTAACAAGAAGAAGTGACTTCGAACAGGCCTATCCAAGTGAAATCATAAACTAGCCGATGTCGCTAAAAAGAAAGAAGAAGACCACTAACTGTTCCGGATTGATGTTCTTCAACCACAACGACTTGAGAGCATCCTCTGCGGTGATACGTTTATCCGGATCCAACTCGAGCATCTTGTCGAGAAGATCGAGCGCCGAGGCCGGCATGAACACGAAATCTTCGCGCAAGCGCCTTCGGTGCAACTTGTTCGGCTTGAGCGTGTGGAAAAGCGGCAGTTTGATCACCGTCGGCCACACAGCCGGCGTCGGAGTACCACAAACGCGCGATATTCGATCCAGCTGCTGCATCTCGGCGTTGGCCTATCACGAAAATAAAAAAAAATCAATGATCCCACCGACTGCGCCAAATTTTCAACTTACCTGGAAAAGCGGTTTCTTCAAGAACAACTCCCCCAAAATACAGCCGCAACTCCAAATGTCGATGGCTGGGCCGTACCTTTCTTCTCCGAGCAGCAACTCCGGCGGCCTGTACCACAGGGTGATCACTTTGTTCGTGTACGGTCGCTGCCGGTCTTCGGCGTTGTACAATCTCGCCAAACCGAAGTCGGCCAGCTTCACCTCGCCCCTAAACGAAAACGGGGAGAACACTGAGTGATGAAATCCTTCCAAACCTCTCTTAATCGATGAATAATGATATTGGTTCAGTGTGTACCCAATATTGAGGATCAAAATCGAAACAAATAGATTCTACAGCGTTTTGAAATCAACATTTTCATTCGAAATTTGAAAACGCCGGAAATAAGTGGGCGGTGCTAAGAGGCTATGACGTGCTACACCCTACGTCTATCTTTGTCTGTTTCCATATATCTTTTGCTCACACCATGTGCAATGTTGTCAAGTTTACTTGTGGATGACTCCTTATTCATTCGATATATTTTCTCAAAAACGTATCGATAAGTAATAACTATATCATTTCATGATAATTAGTAGAAAAAATATCATTTATATTGTATCATTTTACATCTTTCATTCCGAAAATGAGTTGTAGTATTTTGGTGCGGCAACACTGCAAGATCTACCATGGAACAATTATCTATGATTGGACAGCTCAAGGTCGATGGGCGTGTAGGGTTAAGCACGTCACACTGTGTTACACCAATGAGAGCAACCTTAGAAAATGGCGCATGAAATTGCATTTTCGAAATCAATTTCGTTCATTTTATTATTTTATTTATGATATAGACCGAATAAAAATTGAAAACAATAATGAATGGTAGTTTTTTGAAAAATAGAACACGATTATTAGTGGTCTCCCCCATTGCTCGCTCTCGCAACTTACTTGTTGTTCATCAAAATGTTGCTGCACTTGATGTCCCTGTGCAGGAAGTTCTTCTTGTGGCAGTAGTTCAAACCGTCCAGCAACTGTTTCATGATGCAAGCGTTGTTGAGCTCGTTGAAATCCACCATGCCGGATTCCAGGAGGCCCATCAGGTCGTGGTCCATGTACTCGAACACCAAATAGAAGGAACCTTTTTCCTGATGATGGTGATAAAAAAGTAGAAACGTTGAGACAAAACTCTGGGGCAATTACTGACCTTCCTGAAATCGACGGCGTCTTGTTTATCGGTGACGATTTCGCGGAGATTGACGATATTCTTGTGGTTCAGCTGCCTCAGGATTTTTATCTCGCGCACGGCAGTGATCGGGAAACCTTCCTTCTCGTTCTCCAATCTAACTTTCTTCAGTGCCACCAACTCGCTGGCGTAAACATCTTTGGCTTTATACACTTGACCGTAAGTACCTGAAATGAACGTTAGCAGCATTAAGCGGCGTTGCCGGAATGTGATTCATCAGCAGTGACTGATAAGTCGAGTGGGCGCTCGATGAAACACGCACAAAAAATGCACTTTACCTTCCCCGATTTGAGCTATAACCTCGAACATATCCACACACCGTTCGCCCCAATCTTTGCCGCAAGTTTGGAAATTTCTAGAGCCCTTCCGCTTGAGGATGGTCGGCCTCTTGGTGAGCGCCTTCGGTTTCGGTTGCGACTTCGGTTTTTCGACGATTCTCACGCTGTTCCTCGGCGGAGTGCTCGGTATTTCGTCGTCGCCGCTCAGCTCCTCCGTACCTGGAATCATTACTGCAACAAAATAACAATCAATTTTCGGACGTGAACTCAGAGGAAAACCTTGAAAAACTTCTATTCACCTGGAGGCATAGGCAGATCCTTGATTCCCCGCCTGGGCGGCGTCCTCGCCTTGATCGGCGCCGCCCTGACTGGGCTGGGCGAACGACTGGGCGGCGACACGATCGCTTCGAGTTGCGTCTGATCGATGCCGGGCGGTAGCGGCAGTTTCGTCACGTTCTTCGATCGCTGCTTGCCTCCGCTATCTACAGGGGGAGCGGGAGGGCGGCGCGCGATGCCTGCCGGAGTCTCCACCGTCGCTATCTGGATGAGGTTCGTGTTGGAGCTGAAAAAACAGGGAAAAACTGAGCAACAAGCAACACAAGTCGAATAAAATGATTTTACCTAGCATTGGGCACGACGAAATTATTAACGCCCCCTTGGCTGTTCGATGCTGGCTGAGGAACTCCACCAGATGGCGGTGGCGGCAATGGCGGCGTCGAAGGTCGGTCCACCACGTCCATTTTCGCGACGGCAGGCGCCTCGGACGGCGGCAAGCTAATGTCGCCGACGCACTGCGGCGCGGCGTCCGGAATGGGGATGCTGTCGACGTCCATCGAAGTCGCAGGGGGCAGCGGTAAGGGGTGGCCGTTGGATGAGGAATCAGAAGGTGCTGGAAATAAAATTGATGATTGAAAAAAAATTGGAAGACACATCAAGGAATCATGAATCGAAACAAAAAATAATTTTTGCTCACCGCTTTGTGTCAAATCGATTTCGCCGGTAATTTTCTCGGAATTTTCCTTTTCGGCGTTCCTGGAATCGTTTTTACTCTGCTCCATCTGCTCAGCCAGCCTTTTCAGTTCCATTTCCCTCTTACGTCTGTCTTTCACCAATTCGGCGAACAAACTAGCATCCGTTAGTTTATTCTTCAATTGCGAAGATTTGAACGAATGGGGAGAAGGGCTCCTCGGTTTATGACGACTGAAAAAAAAATCGATCGATTATTATTGCTTCAGAAAAAAACGATCAATAACAATCAGAAAAATGAGTTGTGAACAAATGTCTTCTGTCTGGGTAATACTGGAATAATATTTAATCGAATTATCAACCAGTGACCATTGACAGAAATTTTATATCGGCTCCATTTTGACCACAAATTCCAAGTTAGAGAAAGATACAGCTTCGAATGGGCCCAAGCAACCTCAAAAACTACACCATCCTATCGTATTTCCACATTATTCCGTAACGATCCTAGTCGAAATTCGTCACAACAAAAAAAACATACCTCGGACTCCGTTCCCGCCTAGGACTCCTGGACACCTTATGCTTCTTCCTCCTGGTAGGCGACGGACTGCCATAATGCCTGCTACTCCTGCCGTAACTGCTCGACCTGGACCGCCTTTTGCCGATGGGACTCCTGCTTCTGGACATGTACCGCCTCTCCCGTTTGCTCCGCTCCTTCCGGTGTTTCCGGTGCAACATCTCGCGCTCCATCTTTCGCCTCCTGCTCGAATTCGGCGTCATCGATCTGTGCTTGTGGCTGGTGTGCATCGCCGCGACGTCCGGCGTCGCCGTCCTGTACGGCGACTTTTCCGGCGACAACCTGTCGTCGATTATTATGGGAGAGTCCCTTATTCGGATTGGCTCCTCGGGTACGTAGTGATTGTATATCGTCCTGGAATGAAATTATTTCAAGAAGAAATCAAAAAACTTGCGACACGGTTCGTCAATTCGAAAAATAACAATGCGAACATCAGAACTACTGAATCATATCGTATGAAGAGGTGTCTCCTGTCTGGGTAATACTGGAATTATAATTGAATTATTAACCAGTGACCATTGACAGATATTTTATGTAGGCTCCATTTTGACCACAAATTCTATTCAAGAAGAAGAAGTGACTTCGAACAGGCCTCTTCAAGTGTGTCGTTTTCATAGACTCGACAAATTCAAGAGTTTTCTTTAGATATCCCTTAATATTTTCTAGAAAAACACAATTTTTCATCATAACATTGGACTTTGAATCATTTTGGAGGCAATCATGACTCACCTGTTAGAATGGTGGTGATGCAGGGGTGGCGTGTGCGGGCTCTCCCTCGGGGGGTAGTCCCTTGCCACGTACTCCCTGTATTTCAGGGGCGGCGTCACAGCCAGCGGAGGCGGCGAAGGACTTCTTTCGTATACCGGCGATGCTGAAACAGAATCAACGTTAAATATCCATTGTATACCAAACATCACATAAAATAAAATCTTACCAATATGACTATCATTGGAAACAGGCGAACAAGCACTAGTATCGATCGGTACCACTTCCACCGGCTCCTTTTCGCGCTGATGATGGTGGTGCCTTTCGCGAGGCGGTTCCCAATCGGAGAGCGGCGGCTCGGCCTCCGGCTTCGGAGGGGTCTTCGGCGGACTGCTCCGTGTTGAGCCTTCCGACTCGCTAGCAGCGCTTTCTTCACTTGTACTCCTAGACCTGAAACATCCAGTGAAAGCATTGCAGAGTTAGAAACAATATAAAGAATCAAAATTTCCATAATTCGCTATCGAATTAATCCTACCTGTGCTTTTTCTTCTTCTTCTTCTTGGCCTTCTTATCCTTTTTGTGCTTCTTATCCTTCTTCTTCCGTTTCTTTTTATCCACGGATTCGTATTCTTCTACGTAAGGTGGGGAATTGGCAGGGGGTTGGTATTCTTCTGGGGAAATTTCGACAGTTCGTCGGTGTTTGACAGTTTTTAGTTCGCTGGAGCGCGACGAATGGGATGAAATTGAATGTTGTCTTTCTCTAACAAGTAAAGTAGGTGATGGTGATCTCTGGACCACAGAATGGTCTAGACGGTGTCTACGTCCTGAAAGAGATTTTATTTGTACCCTACCTCAGAATATTAGTTGAATAATGAAACACACATTGAATTGATGCACTTTCTTTTGAAACTGTTGACCTTTAACAAACTACAACTACTATGAACTACTTTTATAATAGCATATATTCAAACCACCCAAAGAACTACTATAAAAAAACATTTGAGTCAAATTATCAATTCATATTGAATACTACAAATATGATTATACATAATATTCATTAAAGACACATTTTTGCTGTTTGTTGCATAATGAATTATGAAACATAAGAAGAAAAAAACATTCAAAGACTCAGTCACCCAAACAAACTTGTTTTGAAAGAGCAAACATTCTTCAAACAAGATAAGTACCATACAAACAGAATTGAAATAACCAATCAAATAACAGCAACTATTGATCTAACAAACTTAATGAAAATCTAACCTGGTGAAACCAATTGGAGTGATGTTTCTCTTGCAAGATAAACCTCATCCTCAAGATGAGAGTACCTGCTACGGTGACTGCTTCTATGCATTGTGTCGATTTCAAGATCTAGTTCACCATCTTCACTTAGCTGCTTCAAACTACCCTCTTCGCCACTCTGTATCTCCCCAGCTTCTGGGCCAGATAGATCTTCAGAACTCACATCGGAATACTCGACTAGCCTCGTTCTCACCGTTCCAATGCATACATTTGGAGAACCGTTTTCTTCTCTGTGTCTACGCCTTTTGGATTTTTTGGATTTTTCTTTACTATGTTTGCCATGTTTGCTTTTTTCCATTTTACGGATTAATCACAATCACTGGCCAACACATAGTATACAGTGCTGGTTTGCCTGTAGGCAGTTCGGTCCTAGGGAAAGTCGACATACTCAAAATTTTGAACGATTACTTGATCGAGTTGTCATTTGGGTATGTTGGCATGCATGACAGGAATCATCACCGACAGGGTGACAGCACAACCGACATGGGGTAAATATTTACAAGCTCTCATGAGAAAAACTCTTAGTATGTTAATTTAATTCACCAATCACAAGAAATTAATAATCTTTCAAATAAAAATGGGAATTAGTTACTTTGGTTTGACGTATGTGACCTTGAACAAAACGAAATGACGATGACGAATTTGTAGTGTTTTGGGTGGGTCAAAATTTTGTTTAAAAGCAGGAAAAGCCTATTCGATCGATTTTTTTGCTAGCAAATTAACAAAGTACTCACCCTTGATACAACCACACTTTAAACTAGCACTTGGGTAACACTGAAATATCTCACAAAACTGGTTTCGTCAAATCGTATCGGTCCGTAATAGCTGGCAGCATAATTATTTCATCAGTCTTTTGTAGGCTCGTGGATCGATTTATTTCGAAAATATATCTTTAGTTTTTTGTGGCTGATCATAGACATCAGTTTGAATCATTTCATTTTATTGGATGCAGCGTCAATCATGCAAAATTTCAAGAAATATGACTATTCTCGACAACAATCCTGACGACAAGACGCCATTACATATCTCGTCGTCAACTTGTTTTTGGAAATGGCTCTATAGCAACTGACTGAACTGACATGCGTCCCACGCGTCAGCGAATCACAGAACTTGTCCCTCCTAACGTATTTGCGCGAGATTCGAAATGACATTATATGTATTGTAACAAATAAAATATAAACAAAAACGCTATATTTTATGGTTGTTCAGGTGATTGGGATATAAATCTGATTTAATTTGTTGATAATTTAACGATGGTCTGAGTGCTGTTGTATCTGATCTAAGAATTCTGTGATTTCACTACAGCTATCTGTAGAACATGAAAATTCTTTACTGATTATCACAGTTTCCTGATGAATCACTAGATGGACTATTGACAGGTGACGAGAGTTTCGTGGTTTTATTTAAATTGATTGAAAACGATTTCGAAAAAAAAAACAGTATAATTCTCGGTGATATTAGAAACAAAAGGTATGTAGAAAGTAATCATTTATTTAATAGACATTCAAATACGTCTTTTAAATCCATAAATCATATGAACACAATTCGAATCGGAAAATACTTGGATAACAATTATATCCTGTAGATTCATATCGAGGTTAATATATACCGGAGACAAACAACAAACTGTTTGTCTAAAAGATTATTTAAAATAAGCACGATACGTGAATCGTAAATTTGCATTATTTCCTAAAAATCAAATTTTTGATATGGTAGATCAGTTTTGGGCTATTTCCAAAGAAAAAACAGAAATGAACTAGTATTCACTTTAAAATGCGAACTCAAGAAGAAGGTGGTAAATAACACGGTCTTACATAAAGGTCTAGCAACTATAGCTCGTTTGATTGGTGGGGGTGTAATCATTTTCAAAGAAAAATTCACCATATTTATCCGCTAGGAGCGTAATTGTTCCAATGTAAGAATAATCTTTGGCAGTTTGTATGGTAGTTATGAAGAAACATAGTTTATGTACTGCAGAAATATCATAACCCCCCACTCTACTAGTTTTCAGACCTTCTATATACGACCTTCGTGAATAAAATAAAAAAGAATAAACCGAATATTTGTCCAGGCAACCAACAGGGCTGTCAACGAAAGAGTCTTAAATTCCGAAATAATATAATACATTCCTTCTATTAGAGCAGTGTTTGAATTAAAATCACAAAAACGAAATTATTTACAAATAACCTAAGTATGTAGTAAGGAAGGCTAAAATATAATCACAAAGTATTTGGACAGCCTGAACTCCTCTCAGACTGGCGAAATAAATTGGCGTTTTATCAAAAACATTTCAGCTCCTTCAAAATGAACCACCGTCTCGTAATCACTTTACAAAATACCCTAGTTGTTTCATAACACACTGTAAGTCAGCGCCACACATCGACACTTTCCATTGCACGGGCTCAGACAATGCGAAGAAACGGACATTCGAAAGAAAAAAAAAAGAATTTCAACTACGCCTTATTATTTTTCGCTATGTTGTGGGTCGCCCAATTCACGGAAGTCTTCCAGGAATTCGAAAGAGCCTCGTCGAACTTCGATCTGAAGTGCAACAGTGCCTCCTCGTCTGTCTTATTCAGTACCTGAAAACAATATTGTGGTTTGTCTAAATTGTCAAATGTCAGAAGTGTCAAATGTCAGAAGTGTCAAGGAATCTTAGAAAAACGCTCACCAGCGTGTCTCTCAGGTAATTGAGATCTTTTTCCGACGTCAATTCCGGCAACCCCGTGGATATCATCATGGCGAACAGTGAAATGAACAAGTTGCCGTGTTTCCGCAATATCATGAAAGCCTGAAAAGAAAAATCCATTGACAGCCCACGCATTTCAATGTATTCGCGCTCACCTTTTCACAATACTCTTGGAATATCTTAAACTCCAGTGCCTTGGAGTTTTGCCCCTTGTTGATGACGTAGACGAAATCGTGGGTCAACACGAACGGCACCCTCTCCCTTTTGAACCCGAATTTCTCCTTGAAATGACCGAGAATGTGACCGAAATCCACGTGGAACAGCTAGAATCGAAGAAATTCGCGATGAGGAGGCATAGTTATTGAAGCGGCCACTAGCAGGCGTACCTGTCCGTTCTGCTTCACCATGATGTTGTCGGAATGCCTGTCGGCGATGCCCAGAACGTACGTCGCCACGCAATAGCCCGCGCACGATAGGGTGAACTCGTTGACGGCTTTGTTGAGAGCGCTTTCTGAGGTGTTGTAATCTTTCAACCAAGCTGTGGAAATTAACCGAGAAAAGTTGAGGATTACGTGGAAGTTTAGTCGTTGCAGTGTTTACCTAAAATGGGTCCTTTTCTAAATGCAGCGGTGGCAGTGAACATTCCTTTTTCTTTTTGGATATTGGCTATCGTATCGGCATTCAAAACGACCTCAATCATTCCGACACGGTGCTCCAACGATATGCAACCGTACGGATTCATCCTGAATCGAGAATATTCAACTGTAGAAACTCGGTGAAACTTTCAATTCCAAATTTGCTCACCTCAAATCCAACCCTTCCCGTTTCCACAGCCTATCCATTAGTTTGATCATTTGTAGGGTCAACATATCCTGGCGGAGGTCGTCGCCGTTTTTGAAAATTATATAGACTTCATCTCCGTACACGTCGGAGTTTTCGAACACGATCCACAGAGGGCGCATTTTGCTATCCATCACTCTACATTTTTCCAATCTGAAACAGTTTATTTCTTGGGGATTGATAGTTGTATCACACTTATTGGGAGCTTAATCAAATTATCAGTCACTGCTGATGAATCACTGTTATCGATGGTGAAACCACTCTTCAATTGTTTGTGGGTCCAAAGTGTCGATGGGAATTTCATGGAACACGTCCTAGACGGATACTTATCGAATCGTCGTGAGATGGCGACACAATCGTGTTCGGTAACATTGTTTTTTTCCACGTCAGTCGGAACTGGCGGGAAATCCAAACTTCTCTAGTTCATTAACCCACTTTTGAATTTGTAGTCGTTTATTTTTTGCTGTGTGATGTTTTTTAGTCAAAATGAAGTTTCGTGTAGTTTATGGACAAGCAGAAACCGTCTCTCGTCATCTTTATGGAATTCCGAAGGTAGTTTGTGAGGTTTTGGAGTTGAAATCAATAAATTACTTTTTCATTACTCTCATAGGACGAAACCGTTCGGAAACAATGGATTCTCGCATTGGGAAAACATTTACAAGTATTTCGAAAACATCTTCTATTCAAATTTCCGACTGTATGTATATTCAGGAATCAATAAAAGATAATATTTCCACGAGAATTTAACATTTTTAATCGGATTGACAACTAAACTGACGAGCATAGAAGTCAACGTTGCCGCTTCTACAATGAATAATTCACGTTTTCTGGGTTGCCGCTTCTAAAATAAATAATTCAAGTTTTCTGCGCAAAACAAATAGTCGCTTCCAACAAAGCCAAAGTTACATTTATTTTTCAAAAAACAATTCTACGTTTTTTTTATCCCCACAGATTCGAATCAAAACTTTATGGACAAACTACTGGTGCATTTCATCAACAATTAGCAACGTTGCATTTTGCATTATTATAGCGCCGACGGTGTCGCTATCCGTGGCGATTTAAAAAAGCATACGTCCCGGTTCGAAAATATGCTTTATGAATCGAGGGGTTTTGGTCACGGGTTGAGATAGGGACTGGTTCCACCGTCATGAAGACACCTCAGACTCACCTTATCCTAGTACACCTGTAGCTGGGATTCAAAGGACTCCTCGTATGGTTGACGGCCATTTCGGCGGAAGTCTCTCCCAGGTACTCCTTGAGAGCGGCTTTCGCCTTCTCCTTGTCTCTCCGTTGACGCACCAAGTCGCTGCACTTTTTCAACCTTTCCAGACACTCGAGCTGCCTCTGCAGATCGACCATGTGTTCCTGAGTGCCTCGGCAGTACGCCTCGAGGATGAGCCCGAATCGGACGGATACGGCGGGTACTTGCATTTCGGACCTACAAAATGACCAAAAGTTATGTATAGCGAGTCGGATAGTGTTCACGCCATCTGGTGAGAGAATTGTTATTATGACCAAGATAAAGTGCAAAATCATCGCACATCGATTTTTTTACAGTGCGCTTGAATTTTCGAGTAATAATTCAGTCAGAAATTGATTATTGATTCATGATATGACTCACCTCAAATGCCAGAAAAGATAATGCCCTATATGTTGGTTATTCAACGCCCTTTTGATCAAAAAAATCACCAAATCGCATTCGAGATACAATTCGTGTTTCAGCGCTTGTACCAACTGCAGAAGATACAACAATAAATCCTCGTCGCTAAAAAAATCAAACAATTAAGTTAGTCTGCTTTCTCTAGAAAAAATAAAAAAACAAAAAAACACTTACCTAACGTCGATTAAAGATTCTACGGCGAATTTCCTGACCTCGTGATCGGCGTACGCATAATCTAAAAGTTCGAGAGCTTTTTCCACTGGTAATTTAGGCCACTTTTTGAGCATGGCTACGACTTGGCTAACTTCTTCTCGCTTATCCCAGTCGATGCAGTAAAGTAATTTAGGCAATACTTCTGGCTCGTTTAGGCGCCAATAATCTTTCAAAGCCCAAATTTTCTTACGATCCTATCAAAACAAATATTATTTTTCAACTATACATAAGATAATTTTTTCAATAATATTGGTAATGAAATATTTGAATCGAAAAATGTTTGAAACTATTTCTTTGAGTCTAGTTTTAGAATGATTCATAAATTGTTATACATAACAGTAACTGCTTTTGTTATTATTCTTATCCCTATGATTCAAACTGATGAAAAATCATAATAATGATATTGAATTGTCAATTTACACCCACCTGTTCATGGGCTTCATACAAATTATCGATCTCGTTCAACAATTTCTTGCACGCAGCAATTTCCAAAGCCTTTTCCTCTTCAGTCTTATACTCAACTTCTTTCTCGTCCTCCTTCAAATCCGCCATATTAATCATGGTTTCAATCGAAGGAAACAATATCGTTTGATCTTTCATGTAGCTGCAAAAAAAAAACACTTATTAGCATCGTTAAAATAACGACCCGTTTACGAAACTTTACCTTTTCACGAAAAAAGTGAGCGTTGTAGAATATTCCGTATTGGGATTACTGACGACAGTGCCCAGAGGATGCAAGACATCTTCGGAGGTCATGTCTTCAGCGTAAGCCCACATGTAGAGAGACATTGCTCCGTGTTTCAATTGACTTTTGAAGTCGTACACGGAAGTGTTTGCCCAAGCTAAAGGATTGTGGGCCATACTGTTGTCCTAAAAATGATTATTTGTTTGAATCTTTATGGCACACGAAATGCATAATTTTGCATCACAATTTTGATTCTGACGAAACGAATGCGCATAAAAAATGAAAAAAACTTGGTACGTTTGATATGAGCTATTCTTTACGACAAAAACTGTTCTTACCTTCGATGAATCCTTGGTTTTTTTAGTCTTCGTTCCTTTGACGTACTTGTTGACTTCGTAGACCACGAAACACAACTTGGCGTTTCGGGGAATATTACAAACTTGTATGTCGAAAGCAAGCTCAGTATCGATTTTGCATTCACACTTGTCATCTATTGTGCAGTCTAGAGTCCTCTTAGGTTGACAGAGAGATTTTCCACCATGGAACAACCCAACTTGAACACCAATCTTGAACAATTCAAAATTCATAGGAATTCAGAAGGAAGGAAGCAAAAAGTGAATTCCTTACCTCTGAGGTTTTTTTAGGGTCACAATTTAGTTTGCTGACCGTACAAATTTTGACAGTGAAGTTATCAGTTATGTTCCAAGAAGAAACACTGTTTTTCTTTTTTCTTAAGGTGTTTGTAGAGCTGTAAGAGGTCGTGCGGGTCTTCCGAGTTTCAAATATATCAATTGATTCATAATCATTCGACACTAAAATTAATATTAAACAATTACTAGATTTTTTGCACTGTAAAATTTCCTACAATTGATGAAGCAAAAGATCTCATACCTGGTATTTTATCAACATGTAAAGTAACCAATGTAGGAGTAATATCTTTAGATATACAGTCTTGTATATACTGGAACTCAATAATTTGGTGATCCCCAATGATGAACTCATCTTGCCCACAGACTTTCAAAATATATTCGCTAGCCAACTCATTCTTTTTATTCATTATTGTAGCCCTCTTCATTATAATCATTTCCAACAATTTTTTAGGCCTGGTATTAGGTGTGATATTGAATGTAAATGAACTTTGCATCACTTCTTTGTCATTCCTTTTGTCATAGAAATCATTTTCCAGGTCGAATTTCGCGGCTATTTTAATATTTCGTTTTTCAGTAAGAGTTTCCTTCAAAATAAAGCTGTGTTTGGATATTCTAGGTGGGAATTGGTAGTTCAAACGGTCCACCCATTTTTGTTTTGATCTTTCTTGAGCAAATTCGTCGCCCATGCGTTTCATTTTGAACCGGAAATCGTTTATTTCTGCACTGTTTAGAGCATCAAATTCTTGTAATCCTAAGGAAAAAATTCCAATTGATAAACCACTTCATAATTTCAATTGAGAAATCAGAGAATATTCCATAAAAGAGAATTATGTTTGCTATGCCCATAACTTTCTGTAGCTTCAATAAACTAGTACCACACAAAATATGCAATTTCAGCTTGATTTCAATAAATTTCATTAATTACCACTTACTTTTCCCAATCAAATGACCTATGGAAATGTTGATGGAATCATCAGCTTTTTCACCTCTGCATTCAGTGATGATGAGAACTGCTGCAGTAGGTCTTATGTCACATAACCTTCGTGACTCATCATTGATTTTTTCTCTTTCTGCCATAGAATTGATATAGGTGAAAATATAAACAGACATGTCATGGAGTTTTCCATACAGGGGGAATTTTGCAGCTTCTTCCCATAGGTCCTAGAGAATTGCATCGGATGTTCATTTTGGATTTATTAATTTGGCATTTATTTGTTTTTTATCATTTAGAATCTCAAAAATATTAGGACTATAAACAATAATAGATTGTTGTCACACTAGCCAGTGTAAACACATAAACAGTACAAAGTCCAGTGGGGAATTTCCATTTATATTTATTCTAAGAATCAAATCATAAATAAAAACAAAGGACTATCAATTGTTGTAGTGAATAATATGACTCAGTAATACAAAAACTTTAATTATTCTCATGAGCAAATGGAAATAGTTTGTTGTAAAATATTTGTTGAGAATACACAGCAAAAATGTACACAAAAAACTCATAATAAAATGAAACACTGTTGAACATTAATCATTCTCTGTATCAGACTGAAGTTTTTTTTAAAGAAAACAATTTTACAAATAGCAATTTTTTTCTATAGGGTTAGAACCTCCAAAAACAATTACACTTTTGCAAAGGAATCTTAAATGTTGTGTTGAAACTTTGTACAATGGTTAACTCACCTCCTTGATTTCTGCCAGTGTAGCATTGTAATTAACTTTGAGCAAAATCACGATTCCGTTAGGAAGAAGACAAGACAGTTGGATGGTGCACTCAGTGGAAATTTGATCCCAGAAATCAGGCTTATACTCGTCTGGTATTGGCACCATTTTCGATGCTCTTTGTTCAACGGAAATTTTTATATCAGGAACACATTATATCAGTTATTGAGCTAGTTGTTTACCACTTCGACAATAAACAATTTTTTTTCATTGGAAATACTGTTGAATCATCAGGCATCAGGGACATGTCTGGATCACATTCACCTTAAGGCTGTCGCGCTCTTAGCACCTTTTATGTGAATTAATCTCGATTATCGGGTACACGGGCCTCAACTATTCATACTTTAAAATAGTAGATTCGAAGTCTACTCGATTATTTGAAAATTAATAACACATCAAAACAATTCCTTTCCCTTTTCTCACCACCCTTTTAGACAACTAAAAACAACAAAGCAATGCTGCCAATATGCACATCCGTCATTAACTATATCTAAAAAAATATTGTGTATCTGTAAAAAGTTCGGTGAGCGACCTGAAAGAGCATTAATCATCAGGATTTGTATTCATTTCAGCATATTCCTCAATATTCTAGAAGGTTTTATTCTCATAATAATTGTTAGGATGATTATTTTGACATTTTGACCTACGTGTTGGCAGTTATGGTTGTTTTAAAATGTCAATGTCAGTGCCATGATTTTTCTTGGCTAAGATCTTGTGATTGTTTTGACGAGAGCTTGTCTTTGTTTAGGTTATATTTGTAATTCCTACTTCCTAGTAACTCAATACAGAAAACAAAAAATATGCTTGTTAAGAGAATGTCTTGAAAAGCTAAGAGGAACTGTGTGGCTGAACTGTTGAAGTAATTGGGTTTGAAACTTAAACCCCTACTTATGATGTAAGTTTCTAGAAACATACCTTTTCACCTCACGTGATATCGAAATTCATAAGTTGAAATGTAAACATTGTAATGAATATTTTTCAGACATCGAAATGGATGCACAAAATGAGAATGTATCTGAAGACACACCTTTATTGCCTGTGCAAACCAGGCTAGCTGCTAAAGCAATAGGCTTACTTCTGTTCTTCAGTTTTCTGATGTTCACATTACCATTCGCAGCATATTTTGCAATGAAATATTTGCTTCAAGAATATTTTCACATTGTTGGATTCACAAATACTGCATGGTGTGTGGTATCAGCTGTAGTGGTGGTTAATTTAATAATATGTGCCTATGCTTACATTGGATATATGGAGCCTGAATATGATGAAGAAGGGAATATCATCACAGATGATGTGCAATCAGTGGACAAGAAAGAACTTTAGTGAATTTTGAGAAACATGATTTAGAATGCTAAGGAAAATTAGTATTCTGTACTTTGTGGATAGATCCAAAATAAAAATTTTTGTAACATGTTTGGAAAACTGATATAATATTATAAATTTCGTTTGTATACTAAATTTACCGCCTATGACTGATTGGATCACCACAAGGATAGTTCTGAATTCTGATTGGTCTATAAAATTACAGTTCCATGATGCCTATTTGCACCAAACTGAATGATTCCATATGGAAATCTGGTCATTGTAATTTTTATCTCAAATGTTGACAGATGTTGATGAAAAAACGAGTTTTTGTGATGAAAGTGAAACACCTGTGGTGATATCGTGATATCTTGATAAAAGGTAATTAGGTAATATGTTCAAACATTCGGTGAAAGTACCTAGATTATATAAGGTAGCAGCAGTAATAGCGAAGGAAGTAAGTGACGGCAAAGGAAGTATTAAGCAGCTCGTTTACGAGAAACAAAAAAAGCATCCTGTGAGTATTCGTTTCTGAGGTTAGGTGCCTCGTCTGTTCATCATGGAAAATTTCAGAATATCAAAGCACTCTATGCTCTCGTGGGCACACTTTACCAAAAAAAGAATGAAATTGATCGTTTGTTGAAACGGTCCCAGTTTTTGGAGAAAGAACCTCGTTTGGACATATGGCTCGCGAAAATATTAATTGTAGAGCTATTATGGGGCCGAAAGTCTCTTCCAGGGCAAAGCAAACCCGAAAATACAGTTCGTGCTTACGAACAGATATTCAAAGCCCACTTGAGTGATGAAAAACCAATAGAAACTGATATTTCACAAGGTAATGTTTTATTTTGTTTTTCCAGAAATAATGGTTAGAGAAAGTGTTATTGGCGGAAATGCGTCTTTGCGACCGCAGCCAATTCCGAAAGTTAAGGAGGCACTCATCTTCACTTTGTTGATTTTCATCTTACCCATCTCAGCATATTTCGGAGTGAAAACTGTGCTGAAACACCAGTTTGAAGTTGATGGGGTTTTTAATACTGTTTCTGCAGGAAGTTTAGCTGTAGTGGCAATCAATTTGATAATTTCTATGTATTCCCATAATACTTACAAAGATGAACCTGAAAAGGGAGGAAAAGAAAAAAAACAGCTTTAGTCAGTTTTATTCAGTATTGTCACATTAGTATTTAAATTTGAACAAGACCTTGGGTATTTGTTTGAACAATAGTATTTTTGAATTACCTAACTGCCAATATCTACGATATTTTATTAAAATAAAATCTGCTTTGTCATTTATTGTGATGTAATAAATATTCTGAATAAAACATTTTTTATCATTGTGGTGTTTTATAACATCCTTCAAAATGATCTATTTATCAACAGTATATTTGAATCATTGTAATTCGTTCAAATATTTGAATAAAAGATGAAATTTTCATGAGCTCAACAAATAAAACTATTAGAAATGTCTAGTTGATGGATATAATTGAAACAATCCTACTTAATTATCAATTATTTTTTCAGCAACTCCAAAACCTCGGTATGTGAGAGTAAATTCTTTGGCCCTCACTCAAAATGAGGCAGTAGAAGGGTTTAGGGACGAAGGTTGGACCCTTTCCAAATTTTTCGACAAAACTAATTACACTGAATTTCTCAACAAAATTTCCTCTCTCGAAGAAGGAGAATTCATGGTGGATATCCATATCCCAAATTTACTGATCTTCCCACCTAAAACTCAGTTTTATAGACATCCAGCATACAAAAATGGGTCTATCATACTTCAGGATAAGGTGAGTGAATTTTTTGTATCAACATAGGACTTTATTAGTCACTCCAACTCAAGATTTTATTGAATTGTGCCATGAAATCAACTAAAAAGATCATTTCGAGTCATCAGCAGTGACTGATAATCAAATCCTATCGGAACCTTATTTTTTTTTCAGGCCAGCTGTCTACCCGTCCACATTCTGTCCCCCCCAGCGGGCAGCAAAGTCCTGGACATGTGCGCCGCCCCCGGCATGAAAACCACCCACGTGGCGGCCGTGCTCCAGAACCAGGGGGTGGTCTACGCCGTCGAGAGAGACCAGCGACGTTTCGACACGCTGAACGCCATCGTGGCGGCGTCCGGCGCCGAATGCGTCCGGACGGTCAACAAAGACGTGCTGGCGTGCGGTCCCGAGGATTTTCCTGGGGTCGAGTACATCTTGGTGGACCCCAGCTGTTCGGGATCAGGTGAGTTAGCATTCAAACTCGCACAGTGACTTGTAGAAAATTATCTTGCAGGCATGCCGGACCGGGTAGACCCAACCCAAGCTCCAGGCGACCAAAACCGCTTGGAGAAGCTCACCGGCTTCCAGATAAAAATTCTCCGGAGCGCGTTGACTCGCTACCCGGACGCCAAACGCGTCGTCTACTCCACGTGCTCGCTTTACCCGGAAGAAAACGAAGAAGTCGTCAGGCAGGTCCTGGAAACGAACTACAACTTCAAATTGGTGCCCGCCAAAAAGTACGTCGACGACGTGTGGCTGAACTTCGGCTCCTCCGAGTACGGAGACATAGGGGAGTTTTGTCTGTACGCCAAGCCCGAGGAGGACCTCACCAACGGCTTCTTCGTGGCCGTGTTCGAGAGGCTGGCCGAAGGGGAGGAGAATCCGTTTTTCAACACGAAGATTTTCAATTTCAAGAGGCACATCCAGGCGAAGGAGAGGAGGAGGAGCAGGAAGAATGGGCAGGAGGGTGGGGAAGAGGCAGGGAGTGAGGCTCCCCGTGTGGGGAAGCCGAACAGGAGGAAGAAGAATAAGGATGAGGTGGAAGAAGAGCCTTTGAAAAAGGAAGAGGTGTCTGCTGACGAGGGCTTAGTTGAGGTTAAAAGCGATCAGCCAGAAAAGAAGAGGAAAAAGAAGGTTAAAGAATCCTTTGAAGATAGTGGGCAGAATGTTGATGATAATGAAGAACCAACTGTGATTAATAAGAAGAAAAAATCCAAATTAGTCGAAAGCAGCTCGAATGAAACTGAAGAAAATGCAGAGGAAGTGAAACCCAGAAAAAAGCATAAGCATTCGAAAGCTGAGAGTGTCGATGAAGGCGAGGTTCCAAAAAAGAAAATAAAGAAGAAACACACAGTTGAATAATATTACGTTATATTGTTCATGTTTAATGAGTATTACCTATTGTTGAATAAAAACTACCAAAACGAAATCAAGTACTTACTTCTCATTGACACCAATATTTCAATTAAAAATAATCGAAACTTTGTTTTAATGAAGATTCATGTTAGCATTCACATGAATCGACAAAAAATCAGGTCTGAAGGTAAAACAACTTCAAACATTTATGCTCTATTGATTTGTATTGAGTCCGTTGGACATACAAGTTGATAATTCGTATTTTGTTATGCACTGAAAGTCAATTGAATGCTTAAAATTCTCTACACAATGAACTATTGAAATGTTCAACTTCTAAACCATTTGACTGTTGATTGCTGTGACGTCAGGTGCAGATGCTTTGTTTCTCAGGGTAGCACAGCTGAAAATTGACACTCACTCGCAACAACCACTGAACTGTAGATCTACATATTTCATTCAATCAAATTTCATTTGGAATTTAGAGTTTTTCCAATGAATATTTCGTAATTCATCTCAATGTCATTGTGGAAAATTTCTACAATAATAATCACTTATTACGTATTCAATCATTGGTATGACTCACGATCATATACACTGGTCTGGCATCTCGTAGAGTATTTTTTGTGGTTCTCATGTTTCGCCACCTGCAGCGCTGTCCTGTATTGTCACTTTGTCAGCCAATCACAAATCATATCCGACCAGCTTTCTGAAAGTAGAAATGATTTTCATTTATTCGTTGGTATTTTGCGATATATATTATATTTCTGTCATTGATTTTATTTACTATTCAAGTCCTAACCATTTGTTTTGTTCACAATACGATTTGTCAAAGATTAATCACGTGACTATATCCTAAATCTTCCTGCCGTAGATTCCAGACCTGTGTATATGATAGTGGATATCAATCATGGAAATGTCATTACAGTTGTTTATATATTTTTGAATCAGAATAATTTGGAAATTATATATGCCTCAATGTTGTTCTCGCATTGAATAATGAGTGATAATAAATCTCTTTCAATATGAAATGTTTTACGTTATTGAAGGAATTTGCAATTCAATGTCTGCTGTTGCAAGGAAATGAAGAAAAAAATTCGAAATTCAACAGGAATTATCTTGGTTTGTTCACGATATTTGGATTATTTGGGTCAACACATAATCTCCTTGAAATATTTCTTGTGAAAGTTCTCACGAAATTTGCCGGATTTCTGAAGTATTTTCACTTTTACTGCATTGGAATATGTGTCATCGTCGTCTTGGACTAAAATGAATAGTTATTAGAGCAAAATTGATGTTTAACTCGTTAGCAGGGAAAAATGGAACATTGTGTAGTCGCAAAATACCTCGCGTGAGTAAAAAGCTGTGTTGAATACTATCTAGAACAGAGCCTTATCGGGAAACATTCTGAACCCAATAAACGAATAAGTCGTATAGGTTTTTCGTCTGTAGGTATGGTAAAAAAAAATCAGGAACACAAAGGTAGTCGATTTGATGTTTTAACAGTTTCTATACAGATTCATTCAATTGGCACTGATTATCAGTTTGTCTCTTTCTGATTACTTCTTTGGTCAGTTCCCCTTTCTTGAATACGTCCCTGTCTAAAAAAACCGCACTCTCAGCTCAAAGGGTGTTTACCACCCCCTTGCAGCAGTCCTGCGAAAAAACTCTCGTTGACCTCAATAACCACGACAATTAAGCCCTCGTTTTTGTTTCAGACGCGACACAAAATATGAAAATTAATATTCCGTCACGGAAAGCCTGAATCACATCACTGGTCCCAAATAAGTGGAACAAACGATCAGAATAACACGTCATTTTATTGTTGCGGAATTGATACATCAGGAATAACCTCCAAAATTTCGTGTTTGGAAGAATTCTGTTTTACCCACATGCCGAATCGTGGCTAAGTGATCGACAGCGTGGCGTGCATTTGATTCCAAGGCTCACTGGCTTTTCGATTAATGCAGTATGCAGCTTTCGATTTCACTTGCATTGAACGCTTTTCTAGTATAATCTTGAACGCCGTGCCCACAGCAGGCAGAAAAATTTAAGGAGAAGCAAATTTTCGATTGACAAAATTCAATTTGTCATAGGATTAAAAGTTCGCGAATGCCTTGTTGAGCGGACACGCCCCCTTTTGGTCGACGGTTAGATTCCGTGGCTGAGTGTGTCGCGAGTTTCGATGCGATGCGGTGTTGCCGATTGTACTCCGGTAGGGGGTCTACGGAGTTTTCTGTCATGAACGAATTTTCATGACTTTCTTTCTTGATTTTCTCGATTGGGGCAATCGAGCTGTATATTGGATAAATTTCGACACATTATTCATCATAATCCACTGATGTTTCAAATCCAAAAGTGAAAACAAGGATTATTTCATTCTCTATGATGTATTTTTTCACAAATTAATCATTACCGATAAGAAATAAAACGCCCCTGGGATTATTATCGTTACTAATATAAATGTGCTAAATTTACCTAAACTCGTTTTTAATGAATATATTTGCCCTGAAAAAAACACGATAACAATGGCGTCGTTTGTCGAAAGGGTTGTTTTGGGGTCATTCGAATTATGAAGTGATTTATAAGAAAACAGATTGGGGGGATTTAATCACGGTAGATGTTCGCGACGACATTAGAAAACGTGGAGAAAATATTACTAGGGGTTTATCAGAGCATGCATACAGTCGACTTATAACCTTAAAATAAATTTCTACTGGAAAAAAGTATGATGAATCTCTATACAGAGTTGAATAACCAGTATGAAAAAAAAATATGTGTGTACTTAGTTCGTGTTGCATACATTATTGTCTACTTCCTACGTGGCTTTCTTGGGTTTTTATCTTTTGTATATAGGTTGGTACCCCACACGCACTCTTATTAATTATGAGTCAGGAAATATCGATTTTCACCACAAGACGAATAATATATTTGGATGGAATTAATCGTTTCTTTCGATAAGATCTGTCTGTGAGTTCAAAGAGTCATAGTTTTCAATATAAAACCGTGACAAGTGACATATAGTAAACAACAAATAGCAAGTTCTCTAAATGAGTAAGAAAATTGTTGATATTTCATTTAATACCAGACTTATTTGAATAATATTCATGATATACACGCTCAACACCAAGAACAATGTAACACAGAGTATTCCAACACGTTTTCCAACAGTTATAAAAATTTTAGTGCCGCATATGCAAATAAATGTATTCATTTTCTCAAGTCTGCCATGAAAAAATTTTAATTGTTGTAATTAGCCTTTTTCAAAAATTAACCAATACAAAACACAAAGTGGTTTTTGACTGACGACTCCATAATTGTCCATATCATATCGCTAATTTTCTCCACAAACCCTAATTCTCATTTCAAAGTACTGAAGCGTCGAAAATTACTGCCCACTCCTCGTACAACATTTTCACTTACCTCCTCTTACCCATCATCGCCCGCCGCATGCGTGATAACGATCTCGCAACGTTGCGGTCCGGAAACCGCGTCAGGGGTTGGTCGTAGGAGAGGGGGGTGGACCGAGAGGGGCCGACGTCGTCTCGCCTGATTGGTCGATGGCTCTCGATCAGGTCCAATAGCGGCACTGGCGCTAGGAATATGACTTGTACAGGTTGTGGAGTAGGGGAAATGGGATTTGTGGTAGGAGGTGATTAAGGTGAAAGTCGTATGCGGCGGTTACGGTGTGATGTCGTAATAAGGAGGTTGTAGGGGAGTTTGGATGGTCATGGGCGTACAGAATTGTTTTCATTTGGTTGAATTGTTTATTTGTTCGTCTTTCCAGTTTTTGTATACTCATTGTGCAATCAATTTTTCCGTTTATTCATCCTCAAGATTTCTAAATTAATGAATTCCATAGTTAATCTGGAGAGAATAAAACACTGATTGAGTATCGTTTGAAAAGAAAATTCATAATAATTTCCAACTAAAAAAATATTTGCCTATCCATATGTTGTTTATTCATCATTTCGTTCATTTTGTTGAGAAAAGGGAACACGATTTTTGAATAAACGCCATTTTAATATTAACTGAAGACATTCGAAGGGTTGAATTTGAAAAATTCAAAATCCAAGCATCAATTTCTTCTCAATGATTACCAAATTCTTGTTTCTTGAGTTGAAATACGTACGCAAAAGCAAAACCTAGCAGAATTACAATACATTTTGTTCTCAACATAACCAGAACCCTTTTCATCTACGGCACTGGAGGGTCATAGTCAAAGTCGATAAAGAACGCAACAGGTCTCTATCAGGAACTGGCGATCGTTTCGAGTACTTCGCGACGCTTCTAATTCTCGACAACCCTCATAAGCCACCTGTCAACGATCACGCGTGATTCGTCTCGCTGAAACAATCGCGCCAAATCAACAGTTTCATTCCGATGCCCGCCAAAGATGACAGCTGAAGAGTGAGCTGTGAATGACAACTGATTAAACGCATCCAAGTTGATAGGTTAACGACCTCTTGTATGGAAATTGGTCGTGGTGGTTTGTTTGTGGTGTGAGATTGGTTTTGGTGGAGTTTCCAGTGGATTTTGCTGATATTATGGTGAGTTTTTGGGGTCGAGTTCGCGTAAGGAAACGGTGAATAGTTTTTTTGTATCACGCTATCCAAATTGCAGAGAAAAATAGATTTATAGTCGTGCTAATGTAAGTGATACACGAAGGTATCTCAAGAACATAACCTAAAATCAGTACACCATTGTTTCTTGATTGAAAGTATTACGTTTTTTTAGCTAGCACAAGCTTAATATCTTTAATTTATATGAAAACGTAGTGCAAGATACTAGTTCTCCAATATTTTCAACAAAATGAATTCTTGATGAACTTTTTTTTTATATACTCATGATAGAATTGTTCCTTCGATATATGTATACACGACAAAACTGCTATGGACTGGGACCATTCCATATTTGGTATTAATTAAAAAATGCCTTGTTGCGTTCTTGACGGCTATACAGGATGATATTTGAAAATATGTGAATTATTCTACGTTAAATATCTCTAAAAGTGAAAAACTCCGGACATATGAAATTCGATACACTGAGTATGTTTCCTGAGCTCAATAAAATAGCTTTTTACAAGATCAATAAAAATATGGAAAAAAATACGGCCTAGAATTTCAAAAGTTCATTGAATAATACGTCATCTCGAGTAATATGAACTTTCCTCATGATTTTTGTTAAAAAATAATGATGTACTATCGATGTAGTGCGACATCAGTCATAATCAGAATGAGAATCCATTGAAATTATACTATTTTCAAAAGTTTTATTTTTTTCTGCAGAAAACAAAAACTTCCGCGTTAATCTTTTTCAACTGTTACTTAGTATCCTTCTTGAGCTTCAAAGTGAGAAAAACAAAAATTGTCTGATCTGGCTAAAAAAACTGAGTCCGGACCTGAAATCGAAATTTTCAAAAACATATTTTATTGAGCTCAGTGTGCCAAATTTCATATGTCCGAGTTTTTCACTCTTAGAGATATTCAACGTAGAATAATTCACTATTTTTTAATATCATCCTGTATATCCATCAAAAACGCAACAAGGCATTTTTCAATACCACATATGGAATGGTCTCAGTCCATAGCACTTATGGTTGGACTATGTACAATTCTTCGTGAATCACCTTGTATATCAAATATTGCCATGAATTTCTTCGAAATGGGATAATATTAATTTTATATTCAGTAGAAGCAAGAATAATTTAATGATCCCTTGTTCTTCTTTGCATGTGATGTCGATTTGAATAAATTTTCTTGAAGCGCGCATATGATAGGCAATTTCTTGGAAATCGTGGAATTGTTACTAAAAATCACCTAAAAACAATTGGTCACGCATAGCGTTCATGCTTGAAATTGCTGTGTTCCATGAAAATGACCAACCAAGAAATACGCGAATTTGAATTTGTGAATTAAAGTTTCAGAACTATTGGAAACACGTCCATTCTTCGAATATCTTCGTTTTTCTCACGATATTTTCAAAAGTATCAGAGATATTCTCAATTTTTTTTCGGATTTTTATTCACCACAAAAATACGCAACTTTGTTCTCATTTAACCAACTTTGTACCTTTTAAGACAAGCGAGATTCACTGGAAATTAAATTTTTGGTGGAGTCTCCATTAATATTTTGGTATCTACTGGCGAGTTCACCATTTTTTAAAATTGGTAACCAAATGAGTGAATTTCAAATTCATTAATAGTGAGTTGATTTCAAAAAAGATGTCGTTATCTTGATGCATTATTGAAAAAAACATCGGAAATTCGCCCCCCCCCCAATTCCCCTTTGAAACTTTTCCGCGCCTTCATTATACGGGGTGTTGAAACTCCCAACCCACTTCCAACGATTTCGACATCAATACTTCCCTCCCCTTGCCCTGTCAACCGTCAAAAATCCGTAAGAAACATTTCTCGCAGTCGGTGGCTCCCTCTCGCGCCGCTTCGCGCCTCCAACAGTACGGCGCCGCCAACGACGCCTCTACCGACGACGCTCCGCCTCTCGATGATCCCGCCGCCGGCAACCGCCCGCCAGATGGCGCTGCCGACACCGACGTCGGTACGACGACGTCGGCGTCGCGCGGTCAGCCCGCGGAAGGCGGCGGCAGTTCGCATCGCGACGTCGGAGGCGGTAACGGCGTTCGGAGGCGGCGACAGCGAGACGACGACGAAGAGGAAGTGGAACGCGAAGACGCGGACGAGGAGGAAGAAGAGGAGGAGGAGGAGGATAGCGAAGAGGAGGAGGGGAATAATAGAGGACGGGTTAACGGTGAGTTTATTTTTTGGTGGTGCGATTTAGGATGAGTTTGAAGCAAATTCATGATTTTTAATTGAATAAAATAATTTATATCATCCTGTATATCAAGAGCTTAGACTTCTAGGAAGAACACACGTTCATAGGATTTTTTTCTATTTTTTTCTAAAAACTCAAAAAAATCCCTGTGAATAAAATTACTTGTATCACCCTGTATATCAAGAGCTTAGACTTCTAGAAAGAACACACGTTCATAGGATTTTTTTCTAAAAACTCAAAAAAATCCCTGTGAATAAAATTACTTGTATCACCCTGTATATCAAGAGCTTAGACTTCTAGAAAGAACACACGTTCATAGGATTTTTTTCTATTTTTTTCTAAAAACTCAAAAAAATCCCTGTGAATAAAATTACTTGTATCACCCTGTATATCAAGAGCTTAGACTTCTAGAAACACACGTTCATAGGATTTTTTTCTATTTTTTTCTAAAAACTCAAAAAAATCCCTGTGAATAAAATTACTTGTATCACCCTGTATATCAAGAGCTTAGACTTCTAGAAAGAACACACGTTCATAGGATTTTTTTCTATTTTTTTCTAAAAACTCAAAAAAATCCCTGTGAATAAAATTACTTGTATCACCATGTATATCAAGAGCTTAGACTTCTAGAAAGAACACACGTTCATAGGATTTTTTTCTATTTTTTTCTAAAAACTCAAAAAAATCCCTGTGAATAAAATTACTTGTATCACTCTGTATATCAAGAGCTTAGACTTCTAGAAAGAACACACGTTCATAGGATCATTTTCTATTTTTTTCTAAAAACTCAAAAAAATCCCTGTGAATAAAATTACTTGTATCACCCTGTATATCAAGAGCTTAGACTTCTAGGAAGAACACACGTTCATAGGATTTTTTTCTAAAAACTCAAAAAAATCCCTGTGAATAAAATTACTTGTATCACTCTGTATATCAAGAGCTTAGACTTCTAGAAAGAACACACGTTCATAGGATCATTTTCTATTTTTTTCTAAAAACTCAAAAAAATCCCTGTGAATAAAATTACTTGTATCACCCTGTATATCAAGAGCTTAGACTTCTAGTATGCTACTGTCATAGGAATATTTTTTTTATTTCTAGAAAGACTCAGAAAAACACTTTTCTGAATGTTATCATTCCCTCAAGGACAACACCCTGTACACGCCAATTTGAGACACGAAAAAAAAATCCTCATTTTTTTTTTCAGGTGGCTACTGGAGACAGACGGCGGCCTCCAGCAGGCCGAGCTCTCCCCCCATGGGAGACAACGCTAGCGACGCCTCGGCGGTGCCGCCCCCGGGTGGGGCGGCCGCCGGGGGCGGCAGGTCGAAGAGCCGGCTCGACGGCGCCGCCACCGTCAGCCGATACGGCAATCTGTCCTACTGGAAGGCTAGGAGAGTTTTGTTTTACAAAAATGGCGATCCTTTTTTTCCTGGAATAGAATTCAGGTATGTTTAGCGAAAAATATTGTAGAATGTAAAAAAAAACGCTGAACGCGTACTGAAGTCCGTTTTTCGATATCTACTTTAGTTTTCGATCAATTCGCGATTTTGGAATTCTTAGAAAAATTATGAGGGGGGACTCGTTGATATATTTCCAGCTTGGATCACTAGTTTTTTTTTTTTTTTATAAAATATAACTACATCCAAAATATTGAAAAATGTACCCAGTGTTGTCAAATTCTTGTTGTGTTCATTATAGAATTTAGCTGATTTATGAAAAATATTGTGAAATAAAAAAAACTTGGAGCTGGATTTTTCTAGTTTCAAACACATTTAAAATTCGAAATAATATAATATAAAGATAATAGATTAAAAAAATATTGGGAAACAATCAAAAACAACTCAATAAAAAAATAGAAATATATATATATATACAGGGTGATTCACGACGAATTATATAAGAATACAAGAAATCTTATAATAGTAATTTTCCTAACAAGTGCGGAAAGTGATGCTTTCCCGTACGCGACTGCCGTTAAGTACGGGAAAGACAATTTCCGCATGAGTTAGGAACAATATTTTTTCTACAAGCGTAGGAAACAAATTCATTCATTGTGACAATTTGACTGAATCGAAAATTTGATATAAGTACGCTTTGTCTGTCACTCTGACAATTACAAACAAATTTGTGTATTGATCGGCATGACAACATCAATTGTTACCTACTCGTTATCAGATCAATCAAAGCCTATATATAGGGTGATTTTTATAACAATACATTTTTATTTATCAATATTTGTTCATTTTTTCAATAAATAATGCAAAATGATGGATGATTTTGAACAAACTCACTTAGTATTGCAACAAAAAAGCTTGAACTTTCATATTTTGTCACCCACCATTTATATTTTACGAGGATATCATATGAATGTTTTTCCCGCACCAGTGTGGGAAAACATTTCCCGCACTAGTGTGGGAAAAAATTTCCCGCACTAGTGTGGGAAAATGACACTTTCCAAACTGAAATGCGTGCGGGTAGAGGGTGAATCATGCACGCTTGTAGAAAAAATTATTTTTCGTATTGAAACTGAGAAGGAATTATTAGGCAATAAAAATTTGGCAAATATTGGCACAGAAATATTTTTTCCCATCAGGTTCAAACCAGGTCGAGACATAGTTAGCCTCGAATCTCTCTTGGATAAGTTATCGTTGAGAATGGACCTTCCCAGAGGTGCCAGATACATTTTTTCCATGGACGGTGACAGAAAATACCGGCTGGAAGAACTGGAAGACGGTGCTTCATATGTCGTGTCCTCCTATAAAGCTTTCAAAGTGAGTTTTTCCTCCATTTTCAATAAATAATCCTAATATTATGAAAAATTATTTTGATGTGTCGGTCGAATGGGACAAGATATCACGCACCGTCCTCGTATATTCGCATTTTATGTTGCCTCACATTATCTGATGCGACGTGCTGTCCAATGAACGGAAAACAGCTGGTAATCGTGTCATTTGTTTTGACCGCGCCCAATGGAGATGTATCATTCACCTTGACAACCAATCGTCGGGTTGTCAATAAAATCATTTCGGCCAATGGGGGTGATGGTTACGCGGCATTGTTTATGTTTTCAGCCAATCATAATGGAAAATGGTGTGAGACTGATACAACTGTCATCAATATTGATTTCCTCATTTCGTAGATGCTTTGACATTTTAAATATCTTGAAAGCAATCAATATTGGGTAGGGAAAACTATGAAAAAACGAATCTCCGATGTATATGGAAATACCATCATTTCGTGAATTGATAGATTATTTGTGTAGCCAGTAGTTTTATGTCATTGAAATTTTTAAACAAGGGTCAACAAAATTCGTCCTGTATACGATTAACTCTAGGTGAACGCGCAAATTCGAAGCACTATGGAATTCGTATTTGAAATTATGGCGGAAACACTGAAACGAAATTAAAATTTTGGCGGATGCTCCGATTTGAAACGGGGCCAGATTCATATTTGAAATTATGGCGGATGCACTGGAACAGAATTAAAATTATGGCGGATGCTCAAACTTGAAGCGGTACGACTTTCGTATTTGAAATTATGGCGGATGTACCGGAATGGAATTGAAATATTGGCGAATGCGCAGATTACGAATTGAACGGAACTAATTTCAAAATCTCTTATGTTGAAAAGAAGTAACCTGAGTGAAAGAAAGTGAAAAATCGAGGTCAAGGCTTTTCGCCGATAATCCATGCGTTGTCCAAATAAAAATAGGCAAAACTGCACCACACTCGCAATCTCGATTAAATAGAAACGGTGAGATTGACCCACATAAGCACGATAACATATACTTATATAATGGGGGCGGTTTATTTTCGGCCTAAATTATCTGAGTGAACATGAAAACTACGCGGGTTTGCTTGCACGTGGAAAAACTGAGGTCGCACGCATTAGTTTTCTCAGAAAAAGTGCCTTTGATATCGTTAACTGAATGCCACACTTCGACCCATAATTGAACGTCGGATTGGGATCATCCTGTATCTCAGAACAGGGTAAAACTGCACCTGATAGATAGATATTGAATTATCGGAAGACCCAATACCATTAGGCGCACCTTCTTCTCTCGAAAATTGTACATTTGCACGTCATGCGAAATATTCATCGTGGATTCATTCTGAAAAATGAATACAGGGTGATCAAAAGTAACTTCGATAATTGAATAGAAGAAATTTTTGAAATCTTGATTTCTTACAGTCTTTTTTTCATGGATAACATTTAACTTTCTAATAGAACATTGATTCAAAAATATTTGCAAAGCACCATTTTCATATCCTGAAAGTTGCTAGTCTGGTCTCTGAAAAAAAAAACAAATAATTAAATAAACACTACAGAAGTTGAATCACATTTTTTTTTATAAAAAAACATTCAGGAACGTGTCTGGTACTTTATTATAATTATCTCTAGCAGTAGTTTTTCCGAAATGAATTTCCAAAGTTTTTTGTGACGTCACAAGTGCTGCAGGTCCGCCTCTAACATGTGAAAAAATGAGACATAGAACGGTGAAGCCACAGTCTTGTTCATTTGTATTTTGATAATATAAACATAGACAATAATCAAAGGTCATGAATCCCTCTCACCAGCGCCAGAACAATATTTCACAGCGTTGCCGAGCGTTATTTATCATATTCCTTCACAAAAAACAATAAGGACAATACATCGAATAATCACGAATATTTTTCACAAGTAACTGAATATTTATAAATAACATGCGCCAAGTAAAAGCAGTTGTGACGTCACAAACTGCGTCAATTTAAGGCGTCGCGAAATTTAAGGGTTCCTGAGTGAATTTGTTCGATATTATGTAGCAGAAACGATTCGTGCATATTATTTTTCATCATTCCATTTGATCCTTCCATAGCTATTTATATACAGGGTGGCCCAACGAAAACAGAGAAAAAATGCGAAATGTTTTCAGGAAAATATTCTTAGTTTAACAAAACGGTGAGTTTTTAAGCGAAATCGATTTACTTTTTGTATTTTTTGAGAAATGCACTAGCAACATTTCAAAGGTCCATATCTTCGCAACCAGTAGTCGAAATTTCAAAAATAAAAAAGCAATGTATAGGGAATCGAAAGGGCTTTTCAAGGAAGTATCATTTGACCCCCATTCCTATTTGAAAAAATTTAGGGAATGCTACCCTCGCTTAGGAGGGTAAAGTTTGGGCTAACTTTTTGCGTCAAAAGTTGTCCCCCTCATATACAGATTTGACGTTTTTCAGGTTTTTCTCGATAAAATCTCTTCCTGGTACTTAAATCTTCCACTACGTTTTCGTTGGGCCACCCTGTATTCTCACTGAATTATTCGCACAAACATTCAGTACCTCTTTCCGCAAATTCTCAGCTCAGTCGTTAATAAATAATTTCGATATCAAACGTCGGATAAAAACCGAGGCGTTTTCTTCCACACACATAATGATTATGAAAAACAATCGATGTCGATTAACATATTCGCATATCTAGAAGGCTGACGAGGGGCCAGAGAAATGCAAGTCACCCTCATTCACTTACCACCGTTCGTTCCTTGTTGAATATTCAACGAAACGGACGGACACTCAGACTACCATCGGGGGGTGCCGGTCTAGGAGGAAAAATCCATATTGGCCGAGTTGATTCAACACCCTTTTAGCCCTTAGGTCAATAGTTGGCGATTTCACTTTCGATTAAGCGAATCATGGTTGGATTCGGTGCATTTTCTTTTTTAGGATCGCGAGAAATGTCTCAAAAAACTGTCAATGATTCGTCTCTGATGATATTAAAAGAAAAAAAAGTTTCAGGCGATGTTAGAAAAATTATTTGCCTCAAAACTCGTATACAGGGTGTCTAAGACGCGGCGTTGGAAACAGCTTTCCTCCACCTGGAATAGTTTCGGCGTTATACAGGGTGATTCATTGGGAAATGGGCGTACTGTAAGGGTAGGTAGAGGTCGCCCAGCTGGTTCTGAAAAACCCCCATATGATGGGTCTAGCGCCCTGTATAAGCGAGATACAGAGTGTTTTATGTACTTTTTCTATTTCTTCAAAGGCTCGTAACTTACGATCCGCATTGTATATTTCATTCATTTTCACAGCATAAACTCATTATCCTGTATGCTACCGAATTCCAAATGAATGAAATTAATAATCCAGGTACGGACTTGAAAAAATTAAAGGAACTCCATCAGTTCCATACAACACCCTGTAGGACGAAATTTCGAAAATCACCTGGAACTCAAGAATTGTACTATCGCGAGAAAAAATACATCCTTCAGACGATTGTAGTGAAATTATTCCCAAGGTCTCCCAAGAAAATGGCTACATCAGTCAATACAACGAGGACATTTTGGCATGATATCCCGTAATTTATAGTCAAATTATTAATATGCAAATCTGATGGCATTGGGGTAAAGTGGGGCAACAATATTCAATTTCAATTATCAACTATGAAATCCACTCGAATTGGGGCACGTCAATTTAAATTCAGTTCTGAGTCAATAGTTTTTTTTTATAACAGGTTCCAGAATAATATAAAACAGGGAGTAAAAACGTGATATTCTGGTTTTATACGGGGTGTTTCAGAAATGCACGGCAATATTTTAGGTACGTATTCTCTGGTACGAAATTAGAAAAAAAGTTCCTATGAACGTGTGTCCGATTTCGATTATTAGTTACAGGGTGTTGAAAGTTTTGAGAAAAATCAGGTTTTTATTTTATTGTGCTTGATCTACTGCAGATAGAGCTTTCAAATTTCGTATGAGTATCAAGGAATAGGTGCTGCTTGATATGTTTTCTGAATACCATACAGAGTGTTGCATTTTCCGAGGTCTCGATCCAAAGAAAAACTTGCTCGTACGCCACTGGTGAATTTTGATACTTTTTTCGAGTTCTTCAACTAATATTCAAATTCTGTCCCTCTTGACTTTTGCTCAAATTCCGTTCAGTTACCTCAAAAATTAATTGATTTGTAAATTGGCGACGAATCCATGATTCCTTGGCACTTCGAATCAACACCCTGTAACTCTGCTAATAATCGAGCTCGGACACATTCATATGAACTTTTTCCCTTATTTTGTACTAGAGAAAGCGTACCTGAAATATTGCCATGCAAATCTGAAAGACCCTGTATATAATAGGTCTGTTATATGCCGCGTAATTCTTAGTTGTACAGCAAATGACAGCATTTTTACACTTTGTATACACTGTCAAAATCGAATCAAACTCTCGCATTTTTAATAGCAGTAGAATTTCCATATAAGTACGCCATATTTGTTCTAATAATCTAGACCATATTTTCGTAT
The DNA here is from genome assembly GCA_037013635.1 of Plagiodera versicolora. Taxonomy (NCBI): domain Eukaryota; kingdom Metazoa; phylum Arthropoda; class Insecta; order Coleoptera; family Chrysomelidae; genus Plagiodera; species Plagiodera versicolora. The sequence goes on along the minus strand of CM072983.1, from coordinate 2,450,886 downwards.
TATGGGGTGTTTAATCACAAGGACTCAACGACTTTCTCTCTCGCTGTTCATTCGAATTCTGTTGTCATAAATATCTGTAACAATATTCTGTAAACAAAAAAAAACAGGGGTTCTTGTTGTATTTTTTATTATCTGCAAAAATTTTCTTGTTGCTAGGCAATAACGACCTTGAAGTTGTCACTCAATTGACTCAAATTGTATACCCATTATGTCAAACTGTAAATATGGAGGAGCCGTGTAATAATTATTCCATGACGAAAAAAAAAACAAACGACTTCATAAGTCTCTACCTATTCCACTTTTCCCATGTTTTCGCTTGACCTCGATCTCAAAGAGCCAAATATTATTCAGATTCGGGCCACCCATTCGACCTCGAGGACATGCGACATGAAGTCGAATTTGTCAAAGCATTAATTCCTCCACAAAGGGGGAGCGTTAAGAAGAAAAACGGGGTCGCCATACGTACTGAATTTATTATCATAATTTCTATTCTTGATGTGGGCATGATACGTCAAAATATTTTATAGCTACGCACAATATTAACAACGGTGACCTCTTTCGGTATTTTTCCATGACAGACAACCGAGGTTTTCCAAGAATGTGTATATATTTTTTTTTGGTAGCGTGTCACTTTGACATTTCACGTTTTTTAGTGCTTATACGGAACCACGGTCATATACGATCGTGTACGGAACTGAAAAGGACTGTCTCTGTGTGGTCTTTGTTCTATGCCACAGACAACAAGGAGTCACGGAACAAAAGTAGTTCTGACAGATTTGGTTGTCTTTCAATACCAACAGTGCAAAATAAGCAGTATCTAGCTAAGCAATGAACTTCTGATTGGTTGAGACATATAGTCTATTTATTTTGGGTTGATACCTGTGACGCGTCGCCAGATTTAGCCGTGATGCCACATGTTTTTCACTTTTTCAGCGATGCTCCGAATTAACTCCGAATAAAAACTTGGATATATAATCATATATCATAAAAACTATTGAACCATTGAGAGATCGTGGTGAATTAATATTCATGAAGATTCTTTACTTACCTTTCGAATAAAATCCAATGAAAGTAAGAGGCTCCTGTTATCAATTTCGTGTTTAAAATGTTCTGATAAAGATGCAACCATTTTCTGGGAATCTCCACTCATCCCCTCGACATTTTGATGAAAATACGATGATGTTAAGCTCTCGATAGAACAATTTAAAAAAAAAATTGTAGGGATTCGCTCCAAACAATTTGGCATCATTGTAATGTGACATTCAAGTGTTGCCATAATTGTTGATGCTTTGATGTTTCCAGCTGATTGCTAGATACTTTTTGTTTTGTACTAATGGCATTGAAAAGTTACCAAATCTGACACAACTATGAATCCAGAATAAATTGACTACAGTTGGGAACTTTTAGGCATCAATAATTATTCACAGTGACTTCACAACGATGCCAAATTTGTATTATGTGTTTCTAATTCTGGTAATATTTGATTACTTTTTGTGTTTCCTCATTTTTATGGGAGGATATTTGAAGCTTAGTTTTTCATTGCTGTTATTCTGAGGTTCTAATTCAACGTTACCAGACTTGCAATCACAATTCAAAATGACCAAAGCTCCAGCCCAAAGTTAAAATGACCTGACTCGCTTAATTTCTTTTAGTTTTGACATCTGAATCAATTGTTTCATCGACTTCAAAACCCCCCAAGCTTCATGTCGTTAATTGAAGTTTTTGCTCCTGTTCCGCCGCAAGATGGCGATCGGCACTCGATTCCTTGACCTCGGCTGGACACGAAATGCACCCCCGTGCCACCGTATACTCGTTGACCTTGGCAGCTACCCCCCTACCCCTCCCCTTTTCTCCCCCACCCCCCGTCATTAGCACAAAACAGCGCGTTTATCGGGGTAAATCGCGTTTTGGCATCCAGTTGGCCGTTTCGCGGTTCGTAACGTTGGTCGCGTGGCGTCGTCGGTGATCTATCTCGGTCGGCGGTGCATTTTCAAGATTGTTCGTCTTTTGTTGGTCGGCCAAGGAGCGGGCGGTTTTCGATGTTGGAATTCGAATTTGATGACGATACCACTTTCGCTGTGGTCACTGTACCGAATATGGTGAGGCGACCTTTTTTTGTTTAGTTCAATTTTGGGAATTTATAGCTATACAGGGTGATTCACGAATTGTACATAGTCCAACCATAAGTGCTATGGACTGGGACCATTCCATATCTGGTATTAAAAAATGCCTTGTTGCGTTTTTGACGGATATACAGGATGATATTTAAAAATATGTGAATTTTTCTACGTTAAATATCTCTAAAAGTAAATAACCCAAGACATAATATGAAATTTGGTACACTGAGCTCAATGAAAAAGCTTTTGACAAGACCAATAAAAATGTAAAAAAAATAAATAAATATGGCCTAGAATTTCAACAGTTGATTAAATAATACTTCATATCGAGTAATATAAACTTTCCTTATGATTTTTGTTGAAAAATAATTATAATCAGAATGAGAATCCATTAAAATTATACTATTTTCAAAAGTTTAATTTTTTTCTGCAGAAAATAAAAACTTTCGCGGTAATTTTTTTCAACTGTTGCTTAGTATCCTTCCTGAGCTTCAAAGTGAGAGAACGAACATTGTCTGATCTGGCTTACAGGGTGTTGTTTTAAGAAAACCAACAAATGTGCCAAATTTCATAAGTCTGAGTTTTTCACTTTTAAAGATATTTAATGTAGGATAATCCACATATTTTCAAATATCATCCTGTATATCCGTCAAAAACGCAACAAGGCATTTTTTATTCAATATCAGATATGGAATGGTCTCAGTCCATAGCACTTATGCTTGGACTATGTACAATTCTTCGTGAATCACCCTGTATAATAATCCTAATATTGAAATTTCCACTAATGTGAATGATTTTAACACTTTTTCTTGTCCGAAATCGTTCATTAATTCATCTATCTAGTCATCAATTGATGATACATATTTTGAAACTGATAATTAGGCGAATTTTTCATTTCCAATGTCGAATTAAATGTGGCTCAGAATTATTTTCGTTCAGCAACCTATTTGGAAAGTATTCTGTCTCTTTCAAAAAGTATACAAAATGTTTTCTCTTGGTATAAACAATTCTTCGAAATGATAGTTTAAAACTCATTATAAATACTTGAATGATACTTTTTTTCTTCTACTTCAAACCACACTGTCAATTAAGAGAATTGTTAAATTAAATAACATTAAATAAGGTTAAATATCAGTATTGACAAATATACCCTTGACTGCAATAAAAAACAATCGATAACAGCTCGTTCTCGAATCTGGATTGTCCGGAAACAACAATCAAATTAACGTAATTTATGGCATTGTATGCGGCAAAACACCGTTGCAAATCCAAGTATACAGGGTCATCACATATTCCCATTCGTATACTTTGAATTGGAATGGAGAATTCAATTTCATCTGGTAGAAATTTTGTTTAAATTAATGTAAGGCTTTCGGAGCTTCATCAGTGTGAAGCATTTTAGCGAATATTTTTGAAAGAAAATACTCGACCGAATGTTTTGAAGTTTATTGGATATAATAAGGAATATATTCAGTTGTATTTTCATAATTAATTTCACAAAAATATCGAGAATTAACGAAGTTTTGAAGGTGCAAGAAAAGTTATTTGAGTTGAAAGTATTTCCTATGGAATGACCTACAATTTTCGAAAAATGTCAGAATTTAACAAAAAGGCGTAGTTCTGAAAAAAAAATATAGTTTTTGGGGGCACAATATTCAACTAATCAATGAGATTCGGCCATTCTCCTTTTACAGGATGTTTTCGAAAATATAAACTACCGAATTTGTCAAAAAAAAAACGATTTTCCGAAATTATCACACTGGTACAGCCTCCCAACGACTTTTCCTTCTATCCACCTCAAAACTAACCTCAAACCAACCACAAATTAACTCCACCCCAACTTTGAATTAACTTTAAACTAATTCAAAAAATTCCCAAAATACATTTTGATGACGAACCATCTTGGTCGTACCTCAGGCCGCCAGTTACGGCAAGAAAAACGGCATTTGGTACGCCGCCCCCGGAGGCGGGCAGGGCTGGAGCAAAGCGACGAGTCGAAAGGCGTCTATCGCGGAGGCGGACGCGCCGCCTCCCGGCGGAGGCAACACTATCAAGCCGAGTTCCGGCAGGGTCATCAGGATCATCAACAACGTTGATCACACTGTACAGGTATTTTCAATTATAAACAATATTATTATTATTTTCTTCACTATTATTATTATTATTATTTTTATTATTATTATTATTATTATCATTTTTATTATCATTATTATTATCATTGTTAGATATTATTCAAATTTTGAGGAGATATTTTTTTCGGTATTTTTTTGGGGGACAGATCTCATGAATTAACTGATTTTATTATCAATCGAGATATATTTTATCATTGCATGACATGGTGCCACAACTCCGCGTATGCAAACTCCGCCAAGTAAATAACGAACATAACCTCAATACTCATTAAATCTTGACATTAAATCCTGAATAGCCCAAAAAGAAAACAATTCAATTACTGACGTCATTACCTCAAAAATTGGCGCAGTCGGTGACATCGTTTTTACACAATTTTCAATATAAATATTACAACATCCTATTTAGTGTCGTGTGCTTCTCAACCTGCGCACTTCTCAACCCTTCGAAGAGGTCTTGGAGGACCTGGGGCAGGTCCTGAAGATGAACGGAGCGAAACGTATGTACACCGTTTCGGGCCAAGAAGTCCGAAGTTTTTCTCAACTGAGAAACGAATTCGCTGACGTCGATACTTTCTATCTAGGGGTAAGTTTCCAACCTTAAGACACAATAATTTATAGGGAAAACCAGGGCCGGATTAACCCTCAACAAGGCCCTAGGCAACCGTCAATTTGGGTGCCCTTTTTTTCAGGTCCGTTCCCTTCTTTTTACGATTAAGAAATACTAACTTATATCTTTCATAAAAAATGTATTGTCCCAATGTAATAATATCAATATAGTATATTAAAGTGTAAGTGGATAAAAAGGTCTTTAAAACACGCGCGAGTTAATAGAGAAATAAAGCAAGTGTTTTAAAGACCAGATCCACGAATACTTTACGCTATTTTTTTTATTGGTGCCCCATTTTACGTTTGAATAAAGTTTTGCATCTGTCAGTAATATTTTATTTGACGTTTACAAGGTACTCCTGTCAATAATCATAAATTTGTCATTTAGACTTTACGTTTCTCGTTCCTTCGTTGATGGTTTCGTTGCCATGGTGACTTTAAAAAATATCATTTTTCGGGGGCCCCCTAAAATGGGGGGGGGGGGAAATAGCAGAATAAAGAATAGGACATAAAAATGAAAAGTTGGAATATACCAAAACAATTTGACATCAGTGTATCCATTCGAGATGCATCAATTGGTGACGTAGTAGTCCCTAAAGCAAGGCACCTCATTTTACTGTCATTGCTGACACATGACATGACATTATTTCCGACGTTCTGTGGCATTTATGACAGCTCGATGTCAAAATGCACTCCATGAAGAATATTCGTAGGTGGGTAGTTTGGGGGGGTCTGTCACCCCTGCGGTGATGCTTTCGCCGGTGAGAAGGGCCAGATCGAGGGCCCCGCAGACCGCCATCGTGGAGGACATCAGCAAGCAGCGCAGGGCCAGGAGCAAAAGTAGACCTAGGGCTCTTTACGCGCCTGAAAGCGAAATCGTAAGGACCAACGGTGAGTCGGTTGGTTTCTTTTGTCCTTCGGGTACAGTCAGTGGTTACTTTGTAGATTACACCCTGTTGGAGGTTTTGAAGGAGGAGCCGGCCAGAGTGACTATTAAAGGGCTCAGGAGGACTTTTTATCCTCCCGTTCATCATCCAGGGGCTGATAATAGTCCGCCGGAGAAAAAAATGCAGCTGGAATGGGTGTATCCTTTGCGAAAAAATCACGTTTGAGTGGTCTATTTTCGTTTTGAAAAAAGGAAAAGCTCATTCAATGGGGGAGACCACTAATTTTTCCAAAACAGCATAATCCTGTTCTGTTTTTCAAAAAACTACCATTCATTATTGTTTTCAATTTTTATTCGGTCTATATCAGGAATAAAATAATAAAATAAACGGAATTGATTTCGAACATACAATTTCATATACCATTTTCAAAGATTGCTCTCATTGGTGTAACGCAGTGTGACGTGCTTAACCCTACACGCCCATCGACCTTGAGCTGTCAAATCATAGATAATTGTTCCATGGTGAATCTTGCTGTGTTGCCGCTCCAAAACATTACAACTTATTCTCGGAATAAAAGATGTAAAATGATACAATATAAATTCTATTTTTTCCACAAAATATCATGAACTGATATAGTTATCACTAATCGATACGTTTTCGAGGAAATATATCAAAGAAATGAGGAGTCATCCACAAGTAAACTTGACAACATTGCATATGGTGTGAGCAAAAGATATTTGGAAACATACAAAGATAGACTCAGAGTGTAGCACGTCATAGCCTCTTAGCACCGCCCACTTATTTCTGGCGTTTTTAAATTTCTATTTGCTTCGATTTTGATCCTTGATATTGGATATAAACTGAACCAATAGCATTATTCATCGACTAAGAGAGGTTTGGAAGGATTTTACCACTCAGTGATTTACCCCATTCTTACTTGAAGCAGTAAAAAATCTAGATAACGTAATAATTACTTCTCCTTGTCCTTATGGGTCTGAAGCTGAATTCAAATCTTTTTGCTCCGAGTGGCCTCCAAGCTCACCAGATCTGATCAACGATCAATTCAATTGAATGAGTTAAATTGCAGCTTTCATCGTAGACTTTTCACGCTTATCATAACATGTTAAGTGCACAGAAATTTCTCTTTCGTTCCATAGTATTGTTGGGAAACTTTATCTTGACTTAATATTGTGGCGTTTACTGACACGCAATTTCAAACGCACGAACTTGCTCGGGAGGCCTTGCATTACGAAAAATAGGGGTAATTCGAAATGACCTTGAGGGATGCACGTGGGATAAAATCCTCCTCTTTCATTTACTGACTTGAGTAGGGGTAGCAAATCTCGCGAATGATATGACGAACAATAGGGCAAGATCTCGTCGAATCTTGCCCCCTTTTTTATCCGAGAGCAATCTCGCTAGAAAGGCCGGATCTCGCGAGATAGCATTCCCTATATGTGCAGTTAGAAGGCAGAAAAAAGGTGAATTTTCCAGATTTTTTTTTGAGAAAAGTATGAAATTTATTGATCTGATAATTTGTGCACATATTATGGTACCTTTTAACAGTATTCCAAGACTTGGTATTAGTGAAAATATATATTTGGAAAGGAGCTACAGCTGAGCTCCGGGAGCTCCTCTCAAAAAATACGTTTTGCGGTGAACACTAAGTATATCTCTGAACTGGATCATCCGGAATTGAAAAACCAAACAGATTTCGTTAAAGTAATGTTGAATCCAGTAATTGATTGAAGAAATAAGCAAAATGTATTTTTTCGGCAAAATGGTGGTTTCTCAAAAAAAAAGTCGATGTTTGATAAAAATTTCGGCCTTAAATTGTTTATCAGAAAAAAATATATTTATCGGTGAGAAAAAATCTTCGGTTAATTACTTAAAAAAATATTCAAGAAGCTCGTGTTAAAATTTGAGACTGATCGGTTGAGCCGTTTTTGAGTAAAGTTGGTCACCGACTTTGAAATCACCATTTCGAGAAAAACGCATTTAAAGTTTGAGAAGCACTTTCAAGCAACCTGAAACACCTTTTTAAATTCGCGTGTAACTTCGAAAATATCCACCGGAACGATATGAATTTTTCTGTGTGTATTCTCAAATACATGTACATCAACAAAAAAATAAATGAAAAAAAAAAAGGATTTTTCAAAAATTCTAACTGTATACATATAACCCCTTAATGAACACCGTTCAGTTACGGATATCGGGGCACAGATTCCAGAAGGAACCTTTGGGTACTCCCCACTGGGGAATTACTTTACTTCGTCGCCGCAGTAGCTGTCATGTACGACAGAGACGAAGATACTCAACGTCATTACATCGGCCATACTGAAGATATACAATGGTGAGTTTAATAATGAGAATAATAATAAGGAAAATATGTATTCATTTCGTTCAGATAGATACAAGTGTAGTATGTTTTGAGAATAAATATCAGTATTTCAAAATGGCCGATAAATATACGTATACAGGGTGTTCCATAAAGACATGCTAATATTTGAAGGGGTGATTCTTTGACACGTTTTGAGAAAAAACTTCCCATAAACGTATGTCCTGAAAGTCTTAACTTTTGAGGTACAGGGTGATACAGATTATTTAACGTTTAGTACTGCGATATTATGAAATTTTAATTCAATTATTTTAATCAAGAACAGAGCATCTGACAAGAAAAATATATTTTCTGGATTCTCATTCATTTTGGAACAAATCTGATCTCTTGATTTGCTTTCAGTCCATCCACAAACATTTTCACGCCGCATCAAATAGACCCTGAAGTGAAACGATTTTTATTTTTTAAGCGAAAACCATGCGTCGGACAATGAAAATCCAAGAGATTGAATTTGCTTAATAATAAATGAGTGATCTTTATTTCGGAATTAAGCAGTGGCGTAGTATTTTTTTCTCCAAAAATATTTATTGCTAAACTAGTACGGACGCCACTGGTAGAGAAAATGAAAAATTTCGTACATCACAAAATGCACCTTGATGCATAGAAGACGTGTACCAAATTTTCCAAAGATGTCTAAAATATTATCCCAGTTATTATCAAAAAACTGTTTTTTTTTCAAAATTTCATCACCCTGTATCTCAAAAGCTAAGACTTTTAGGACATACGTTTATAGGAAGTTTTCTTCTCAAAATGTGTCAAAGAATCACCCCTTCAAATATTAGCATGTCTTTATGAAACACACTGTATATTTCATATGTTTTGGGTCACTAGGGCCAAAGCTAGACTGTGTTCCCGGCATGAAAATTTGAAAATATAAAAATATAATGCGCTGAAAACTCCTGGGAATTCCATGACACTTTTCTTCCAGCATGGAGCTACATCCTTCGAGAGAAATGGTCGCTTCCGGCCAGAAAGCCGGTCGGAACAGGAAAACCCAAGCTCACATCAGGATTTGGAGCACGGAAACGCTACAGACCCTGTATGTTTTCGGCATGGGGGAGTTTGAGGTGGGGGTAGCCGCAGTGGCGTTCTCACAGTTGGTGAGTTGAGTGTGCGCGGGATTTTTTGTGGACTCGGCTCGAGATTTGGCGCAGTCGGTAGGTCCATCGTGTGAATTTTTTATTTCAGAACGGAGGCAGCTACGTTTTGGCTGTCGATGCTGGAAGGGAGAGCATTTTGTCGGTGTGGCAGTGGCAGTGGGGCCATCTGTTAGGAAAAGTTGCTGTAAGTCTTTTTTTGGAAATTACATGATTTGATCGGTGTACTAAAGCAATGTTTATTATTATCATTTCTTTTCCCAACTCTTCGAAAACCACTTTCAACTCTTCTCTACTGCATAAATTTTGATGGACTGAAGCAGACTTTCATTATTTTTTTTTGTTTCTTGACCTTTCCATGCTATCACGTCGATTTGTAATACTTGAAAATTGCTACTTGTACTATACCATGTTTCAAGTCGTTTATTTCTAACGACATGTTCCATTTCTCCATAATGAATTCACAGAAATATGCATAAATATTATTTCGTGAGCTGTTTTGCATAACACGGCCTTTGTTTTGATAGATGTTCAAACTACGAACGTTAAATACAGACATTCGATGCTAATAACATGTCTCACTCTTTCCCACGAATGTTTCGTTCCAATTGATGGCCAACTCTCTTAATGACAGTTGACGCGGAACAGGATGGGTCAATTCCATAAGACGCGTGTAGGCGAATTTCGCGGTGCGAGAGACAAGAGGAACGGGTATTCCTGACGTCACTGACGGCTCTTTCGTTGTTTATGTTTCATCGTCATTTTTATTCTGTGAATTTAAATTGTGATTTCACGTGTTCCTTTCCATGAGGATGAATTCTGTATACACAGGGTGTTCCTTGAAGACATGCTAATATTTGATAGGGTTATTCTTTGACACATTTTGAGAAAAAAACTTTCCATAAACGTGTGTCCTAAAAGTGTTAACTTTGGAGATATAGGGTGATGAAATTTCGAAAAAAAATCAGTTTTCTGATGATAACTGAGATAATATTCTAGACATCTTCAGAAAATTTGGTACATGTCTTCTATGCATCAAAGTGCATTTTGTAATGGACGAAATTTTTCATTTTCTCTACCAGTGGCGTCCGTACGGGTTTTGCATTGAATATTTTTGGAGAAAAAAATACTACGCAACTGCTTACTTCCAAAGCAAAAATAACTTTTAAAATCCTCATGCATAATTAAGCAGTTTTCATTGGTTAAAAGGGATGTTGACACATATAACTCGAATCCACGTTGACCCTGGCGGCCTCTCTGACTTCGTACGAGTACTAATCATTATTTTCGTTCCTTAATTTGGCGCGAGTGCCATGCGTTTATATAGGCCGTATATTAAATATTGATTACTCCTCGCATAACTGTGTTCTGCAATTGATAACGGAAGAACTACACTCGATTCATGTAACGCAGACGCTGCAGGAAGAGCTGACAGGAGCTGTCTTCCACCCTCTGGACGACAATCTAATGATAACCCACGGCAAAGGCCACTTGACGTTCTGGAACCGTCGCAAAGACGGCTTCTTCGAACGCACCGACATAATCAAACCGGTAAGTCATGGATTCTATTCTGTTTTAAATTTACTGCCTCTTTGTCGAAAAGACATTTAATGTTTTTTGCATATTTCTTTCGCGTCCTATTGAAAGTTGATTATGAGTGCATGAAGCAGCTATAACACTCTATCTTGCTTTTGAAATTCTGTAAACATTTTGATCCATAACTCAAATTGAAATAGTCAAACACTATTTATTAAACGCCATCGAAACTTTTTATGCTCTTTTCAAAATCACTACTATCAAAATATTCTTCTTTCTTGCTCAATTTATCCCTTTCACCCATCATTCAAAAAACTAGCTGCGTTTCTTGAACCATTTCTTTAATGTCACATCTACTCCATCTAAAGCGGTTTGTTTCGCCATTTCCCTGGTTAAAATAAAAGTGTGCTGAATCGTAACAGCTCGTTTTTTAATATTTTTTTGTGGTAACAGCTTTTATTTATTAAGTACAAGTGATAATTATTCTGGAAGAGCACACTTTGAAGAATATAATTGCGTATTACTCGTGTCAAAATATTGATGTGCAGCGCCTCTGCAGATGATGTCCCGAACGACCTCGAAAAAAAGACGCTCGGTGATCAGCACGATTTCTTCGGTTTGGATTATCTGAATTAAAAAATAAAAGGTGAATTCTTTTAAAGGATAGATAAATGCAGGTATTGAACGAAGGAATAAACAAAATTTTCATTTTTGACAAAATGGAGGCAATTTGAAAAAAAATCTTAGTTTTCGATGAAAATTTTCGCTCTAAATTGTCAAAAAAAAAATAGTAAAAAATTTTTTACATCGTATTCCTTCGTTCAATACCTGAAGAATGTATCTAAAAAGATTGTGTTAAAATTTCAGCCCGATTAGTTGAGCCATCTCTGAGAAATCTTGCTCACCGACTCTGAAATGACAGTTTTGAGATGAACGCGTTTAAAGTTTCAGAATTAGTTTACACATAGGTAATTTTTTTTTAACTTACATGCTATCATCAAGTATTTATCGGATTGACTTCAAAGTTTCAGAGAATATACCCAAATATATGTACATTCCGAAAATGAAAAAAAAAGAGATTTTTTGAAAAATCTAACTGCGTACAACCCCTTAAGCGGTGTCTTGCTGTATACTCCGTCCGATCAAACCACCCCCTCACCCACCCCCTCCCCTTTCAGCCTTCGAGAACCCTAGTGACGTCCTTGCAATTCGAGCAAGACGGCGACGTCATAACTGCCGACAGCGACGGTTTTATCACCGTGTATAGCGTCGACGCCGACGGCGCGTATTTCGTTCGCATGGAGTACGAGGCCCACAACAAGGGCGTCGCCTCTTTGATCATGCTCTCGGAGGGCACTTTGCTCTCGGGCGGCGAGAAGGACAGGCGCATAGCCGCCTGGGACTCGCTGCAGAATTACAAGAAAATCACCGACGTGAAGGTAGCATCAGGTGGGGGATGACGTGACTTGTTGTCTAGGGTGGAGTTTTTGTTTTAGCTTCCGGAGGTTTTCGGCGGGGTGAGGTCGATTTACCCCCAGAGGCCGGGGCGGAACGATGGGAATGTGTACGTGGGGACCACTAGGAATAATATACTGGAAGGGTCCCTGCAGAGGAGGTTCAATCAGGTGAGGGGGATTATTTTTTTTTTAGGAATATTTGATATCGGGGAAGTCCACGATAGCATAAGAAAAAACATTGTTTATTATTGAAATTTTTATTATTTACATGCTTATCTGAAAAAAAAACTGTATATACACTGTGTCCAAGATGAGGATGTCTATCATGGGGATCTCGGAAACCATAAGAGATACGGAGGTGGTCGAATTAGAGAAAAGTTGCGCATTTCCAAGTCTAACAATGTGCCGTTCAGAAAGTTTCGAAATTCAAGGTAGTTCCGGAGATATGGCTGAAAAAACGAAATTTGCCGATTTCGTTTTGATTTTTTTCTGACGTTATTTGGAGAGATACAAGAAAATAAAAGACACTTTGTCATTGTCATTTTTCAATCCCTACATGACAGCGTTGAGAGATTTTCCGTACGACGTTTCGGAGAAACCATCATCAACTTTATTTTTTTATATGGCCCGTGAAAAGAAAATGCCCTGTATTGAATAGCATATTTCATTTCCGAGAGCCCCATGATAGACATCCTTATCTTGGACACAGTGTATATGTATTTGAATATTTTATTAATTAATTCATACATTTTCATTCATTCATTTTCACTCCAATTTGAATTACGAAGAACACTCGTGAGTATTTTTTCGGAGAATCACTGAAAAAAAAACGTATGGCAACAGCGCATTTTCTGACAAGCTGTCACGACTATCTTCCTCCAATAATTAACCTATATAACATATTTAGAACTAGAACTGCAACACTGAGTGGCTGAGTTTGAAATATTTCACGTTTGACAGTGTGAAATGAGTATTTTTATGTAGATTTATTTTTTTTTTTCGAACAGACATGCGATACTCACACATACCAAGAAGTTATGAGAGGTGGTCTGGTTAGAGAAAACAGCCAATTTTTAGCTGTAGTTAAACAGAATGAACGGCCTCACTTCAAACAGGTACATTTAGTTTTTTTTTCAAAATAAAAAAAAACAGTTATCGTACATTCTTGAATTCGCTCGTCAAATTGGCACTTTTGTATGTATGTTGTGAGATATCGTTTTTTTTTTTAGTTGGCACGTCTTTAAATTAAATTTGGGCACATGAAAATTGTTCCTATTTTACTTGATCTTGTGTAATATCTGCGTAAATGTATCACATAACATCCAAAAGAAATGAAAAACGCTCGGCAAAGATGTCAAATATAATTCTGGTTGGTATTCGCTGCGAACTCAGGGCGAAATGAACGAAACAAACAAATAAGGTTCCGTCAAGCACAGTGTTCCATGTCACAGGCATCAATATTATTGTGTTCCATGCCAAAAGTTGAGTGAGCGGCGTTGCCAGAGTGTTCTCCATCGATTTCTCTGCTCCATCAGCAGTGACTGATAATTCGATAAGGCACTCGTTATTGCACATAGGAACACATTCACATCGAAGTAATAGAATTATTTAAGAAAAACTGTAATTTGGCCTATTCTAGGTGGTTTTCGGACACGGCAGACAACTGTGGGGTCTGGCAGTGCATCCCGACGACGAAGTCTTCGCTACCGCTGGCCACGACAAAAATATCGCCCTGTGGAGGAAGAACAAACTCGTTTGGGTCACCCAAGTGAGACTCCTCGAATTTTTTAGCGAATATTTCAGGCAACACTTCCGTTTTTTTTTTCAGGTATCCTTCGAGTGTATTTCGCTGAGTTTCCACCCTTTCGGGGTGGCGCTGGCAGTCGGTAGTACCGAAGGTCACTTGATTATCATCAATTCGGAAACGGGGGTGGTGGTTAACACCATAAGGGTGTGCGGATCACCATTGAATTGTGTGGGGTTCAATCCATGTGAGTGGATTTCTAAATAAATGAAATACTGCGAGTTCAACATTATTTCAGTGATATTTTCATGCGTTTTTTGTCTGGAAACAGTCGAAAAATTATAGAACGAATGTTGCAATACAACTTAGACGTCAACTCGAAACACAAATAAAGTCCATTTTTCCATTTCAAATATATTTCTTTCAGTTCAATGATTAATTCATGATCCTAAACATCGTATCTCTTGCTTATATGACGTAACCACCAATCGAAAATAGACTGTGAGGATTATTAACTTACTGTTTTTTCAAGCTGGGGAACTGATAGCGATAGCTTCCCAAAATGGCAGCCTCTACCTGTTCAGGGTGAGCAGGGACGGGTATTCCTACAAAAAATCCAACAAAATCAGAGGGTCCCAGCCTCTGATGCAAATGGACTGGAGCTCCGACAGTAATTTCTTGCAAACCGTTACCGCCGACTATGACCTATCGTTCTGTAAGAACAATATTCGTACCCTTAACGATCAAATTCTCCCTCATTATCGATTTTTCTTCAGGGGACGTCAAGTCACTGTCACCTGAGAAAAGTCCCATTGCTATGAAGGATGTCAAGTGGTACTCACACAATTCTACTGTTGGGTTTATGGTGGCAGGTAAGAAAGAAAGAAGAGGAATGGGGGTGAAGTTGGCTCTGGTTTGAATTTACTGTTTAGTGTACCGTAAGACGGACTTTGAAGTGAATGTTCGTTTTATTTGCAGGAATGTGGAATAACAGATTTTATCCGATGGCTTCCATTATAAGTACGGCCAGTAGGTCAGCGGCTCACGATTTGTTGGTTTCTGGAGATACGGATGGATATTTGCGATTGTTCAGGTTAGTTTTCAAGGGTTCAGTAAAATTGCACGGGACACCCGATTTCATGAACATTTTTGTTGGTATTCACGTATTTTTATCAAAAAACATGTATTTTCGACAACTAATTTGATATAAATAATCAGCATTTACATGACAGTGCAGTTTATTTCCATAAAATGGCATATTGCTTAATTTCAAATTAATATCTGTTTGTTGGTGACTAACGTACCGACCGTCCTACTGCGGTCGTGTCTACCAACCCGACCATCGGTTCTCTCAACAAAAAATACTTGCAGATACCCGTGTTTGAACCCCAAAGCCGAATACAACGAGGAGAAGGTATACAGCGGGACAGTGGCGTGCGCACGCTTCCTGTTCAACGACCGCAACGTCGTGACGGTGGGCGGCACTGACGCTTCGCTTATGCTGTGGCAGCTCGTGGAGGAATAGCAGAAACCTCGCGTCAGCTTGCCTTTCCTCTTGCGGGCTAACAATTTCGGCAACAGCGGTTTCGATGAGTCGGACTTTGGTTCGGATTCGGATAATGCCTCGTTCGAGGTGTTGAATTTTCGGTACTGATTGTGGAAGGGTTCTTTTGAGGCCCTGTGGAAGTGTGAAAGGGTGTACCAGGTGATTCATTGTGTTTATCATTTCAAAGTTTCAACTGTTATCGATTTTGTTATTTTCATACTGAAACTTGACATTTGACTTTCAGCATTTATTTCAAAGATCCGACGTTCTAACCTCATTTAATTATCATCTTGAAATAGTTTCGAATATTTGTCTCAAAAGATTAGCTTCATCTGAAGTATTTCAGCTTCATCTTCAATATTTACCATTTAACAAAATACCCAATTAAAAATCGAGAAATCGTTTATAATTTTCCCACTAGATGCCCCACGAGATTGATATAATTTATTGAAATACTAGGAATAGTTCCATTATATCTTCATTAGACATATCACTTGAACTCTCAATGATAAAAATAGCATTAAAGGATACCCTCGATCATTTTTTATTTTCCACAACTAATAAAAAATAACATCAAGAATTTTAATTATGAATTTATAATTTTTGTAAGTTCAGCTCAATCCTAAGTATATTCAGAATTACTTTACATACATGAATATATTGAGTTGATGGGTATCCTTTTTGAAAACTGCCAATAGTTTTAGGATTTACCTATAAATGTAGGTTGAATATTATACTGCTTGAAGACATGAGTAGGCTGAAATTGATACATTTTTAATATTGAAATGAATATTTATTGTTGAAACTTAATGCAATATAGCAATTGTTATCAAATATTTTTATGCAATTTCAGTGTTTTGTTTCTTTTTAAATATCTAGAATTGTAAGATATTTTGAAGAATAAATGACAAACCATTAGACATGTCCGTTTGTTTATTATCAAGTATTATTATTCGTAAGCGAATAACTTGGAAACGCTCTGTAACAAGTGATTTTATTCAAATATCACCAATTTTTGGAAAAAATTGCCACCACTATATCAAGAGAATTGAATTTTGGAAAGATGCTGATGTAGAATTCAAAACAATAGTTCTCAATATTGAATTGAATTATTAAATTTTGTTTGGGTGGATTTAATTAAATTTTTCTCCAAATGACATTAAAAGCGGCCTAGGCAGAAAAAGTTCGTTGCTAGGCAACCTTCCAAGTAATGATTATCAAAATTGACAATGACATTGAGTAAGGTGCCTACAATAACTATGGTGAAACCAGTCCCTATCTCGACCCGTGACCAAAATCCCTCGATCAAAAAGCATAGTTTCGAACCAACATCAACGCTTTTTTAAATCACCACGGATGGCGACACCGTCGGCGCTATAATAATGCGAAATGCAACGTTGCTTATTGTTTTGAAATACACCAGTAGTTTGTCTACAAAGTCTTGATTCGACACTATTTCACGAATCTGTGGGGATAACAGGACGTAGAATTGTATTTTGAAGAAGAAATGTAACTTTGGCTTCGTTGGAAGCGACTATTTGTTTTGCGCAGAATACGTGAATTATTCATTTTAGAAGCGGCAACCCTGACTTCTAATGCTCGTCAGTTTAGTTGTCAATCAGATTAAAAATGACAAATTCTCGTGAAAATATTATCTTTTATTGATTCCTGAATATACATACAGTCGGAAAATTGAATAGAAGGTGTTTTCAAAATACTTGTAAATGTTTTTCCAATGCGAGAATCCATTGTTTCCGAACGGTTTCGTCCTATGTGAGTAATGAAAAAGTAAATTATTGATTTCAACTCCAAAAACTAACAAATTACCTTCGGAATTCCATAAAGATGACGAGAGACGGTTTCTGCTTGTCCACAAACTATACGAAACTTTATTTTAACTAAAAAACACCACACAGCAAAATATAAACGACTACAAATTCAAAAGGAGGTTAATGAAATAGAGAAACTTGGATTTCCCGCCAGTTCTGACTGACGTGGAAGAAAACAATGTTACCGAACACGATTGTGTCGCCATCTCATAACGATTCGATAAGTAGTCGTATAGGATATGTTCCATGAAATTCTCATCGACACTTTTGACCCACAAACAATTGAAGAGTAGTTTCACCATCATGTAGACACCTTAACATTGAGGAAATTCAAAATGATGCTGATGATAATATGAAAAAGTCGATTTGCGTGGAATTGAAACAAATTTGAAGAAAAAATTATATGTTTCACACGGCAGAAAAGAAGATTTAAATCTTGTGCTTTCATGCCTAGTGAAACAAATAACTATTTCTGGCATCAAAACTAAACTTCTCTAGAAAGTGGAAATGAAACAAAAGTGCATATGAATACTATTTTATTCACAGAAATTCACCAGCGATAAACAAAAAAAAATCTAATCAATAAAACTGTGACATAAAAGACCAGAAATTATTTGGAACACTTTACGTCACTCTCAGATTCCGCACAAATGTACAAATTTTCGAAAGCTCACTATCAACAATATTTACAAAGGAAAAAAAGAAATTAAATGCATTCACATCTAAACCTAAGTATTATCCCCGGCCTCAGGGGTGGCCTCTCTATCCCCTCCCTCACTCACACCGCTGTCAACTTCCACCCTCGATTCGTCCCCCTCCTCACTGGTGATCGTCCTCTCACTATCCGGCTTCTTAACCTCCCCCTTCAACAACTCCTCTTTGATTTTATCGTTCGCCTCGGCGTTTTCCTCGGCAACGCCACAAAAACGATCCGCGAAAATGTTCGAGATGTTCGTGTAAACGTGACTGACGCTGCTCTGTGTACAGGAAAAAAAGAAGAAGATTAGTCGGGGCGGAGAAAAAGAGAAGAAGAGCGCGCTAACCTGAGATTCGTACTTTTCCATTTTGTTTGGGAAAGAATCGAGCGACGCCACGCTCGGGGTGAAGTTCAGTGGCGTAGCTTCCACTCTTTCGCTGGGGAACATCGTGCTTTTGGTGAACACTTGGATGGGGCGGCGGAAGCCTTTGGCTTGATGGGGCGGGTAGCCCAGGATCTCCCCTTTGGCGAAGCCCACGGCGGGCGAGAGGAGGTATTCGCGGAATTTTTCCGGGAAGAATTCAATCGTCGAGTAGTTTTGGTAAATCGTTGCCTGAAACAACAAAACAAAGATTTTTTATGAATTTTCACAAAACTCTCAATCCACTCACCGTTAGTTTTTTCTTGGTTTTATAGCTGGCCCAGTGCTGCGGCTCCAAGATGAGTTTGCCCCCGGGTCTCAGCTGGGCGTACATCCTCCTGAAAGCCTGCTTCATACCGGCATCGCCCCAATTCAAGTGGATCCACTTGGAGATGCTCAGGCAGAGGATGACGTCGAATTGAGGCTGTTCCAACGCTATGAGGTTGTCGTCCTCCAGGATGTAGTTGCACTGAAATAAAATTAATTTTTCGTCTTGAATAACCCGATGGCAGTACTGACATCACTATCTCAAAAATTTGGCGCAGTCGGTGACCTTCTTAGAAATCACTGAATTTTATTTTGAGGCAGATTTCGAAACACAAAAAATCATGTGGATGGTTAAAACAATTCCTCAAGGGGGATCCTGGTCTAGAATCAAGAATTCTAGGTAATTAAAAGAGCAATCAATATTTTTAGCACCGACTTTTTATACATTATTTATTAACATTAGAAGAATACAAAAGAACATTGAAAAGTACAAAAAAGTCTCAAAAATTTGGATTGTGACCATACCCATGATTTTAACCCTCTTAGCAATCTGATATCAAGAAGAAAAACAAGATTATCAATCTATAATAATGTCGCAATGTCTGGAAACACGAAAAAATAAAAAAAAAATGTTTCTACTAAATGACGACTACCTAAAAAAAATGTACCACTTTTTTCGACATTCTGGAATTTTTTTAATATAATAAAAGTAAAAATTTGGGGATGGGCGTAGTTCTGGACATAGACAAGTCTCTGAAGAAGACTCCCTTAAAATTCAAAGGGTATCGTATTAAAAAAGACAGTTCTAAGAAAAAAGTTGTTCGATTAGTTGTGGCCCAACTCAGCAAAATACCTATTTCTCCGAGAATAATTTGAATTTTGAAAAATCCTCTCGTAGATATTTTCTTTAAATATATGAAGAAAAAAAACAATTTTCTTTCTTGTTTCTAGACCAGAATACCCCCTAGAGAACTAAGAAGAACGAATGATGAATTCCACCGAAAAAAAAATACTAAAAATAATAATATGATAATTTAAATTTTGAAAAAAACTTTGTAGACATGTTCCTCAAAAATATATATAAAAAAAATGATTTTCTCTTCTGTTTCTAGACCAGAAAATCCCCTTAGGAACTAAGAAGAACGAAAAAAATTACTGAAAATACTACTCACATGTTTGAAGACGACATTATTGGGGAACCCGTTCCCCGTATCCGTCTCGACTTCCCCGCATCCTGGAACGTCAATTGCCCCATATAAAATAGGCATACTTATAGGGAAAAACTCACTGCTCCTAGGCGACTCGTCGGTCTTCACGTAATGCCTGATATTTTTTCTGGCTATGGCGATCAGTTTGGGATCGATGTCGATGCCCAAGACGGATTTGGCGCGAAAATCTCTCGCCACCGAATGGGTGATGTGGCCGATGTTGCAACCGATGTCCAGGATGTCTTTGTTGTCGAACAGATAGGGGTGATGGGAGAAGACGCGCAGACGGTGGTCGATTTCGTTGTTCGGGTTGCGGTACCCATAATACCTGAGAAAATAAAAAAAATAAAAAATAAAAAAAACATTTATTTTTTAAACACAGTGCAACACGAAAAAAAATAACTATATACGGACACCACTACGTGATAGAAGACTAAAAAAAAGACCCGTGTATCCCAATTTTTCCCAAAGTCATGCACCGCATTTTCGCAAAAAAGTGATCATTTTCTCAGGCTCATATCTTGCAAACCGTTCAGAAATTCGATTTACTCTCTGAGGCAAAGTTGTAGCTCTTGTCATAAGGAACAAAAATTGCGAACATATAAAATCAAAAAAACTTCACCTTCCAGATCAAAATCGCAAAAAACTTAAAGAAATGTATATGACAATGTATATGCTCTTTTGAATTCACTAGTTAAAAGATTCTTTTCCTTTTGAAATCTTGTGGATGTTTTTTTTCTGGTTTGTAGACCGCAAACGTAGCAAAATAAACCAATTTTTTCACACTGCATACTGAAACTGTCAGTTGCCAGTGTTGAGAATTATTCCCAGGAAGTTTATATTTTCTAGAAATTTGTTTATTGAGATCTTAGGTAAATTTTTGTAGTTGATTGTTTCCTTGAATTTTGAACGGTTTGCTACCTATGGACCTGAACACGGGAAAAAAGGTAAAAAAAAATCGAATTTCTTCAAGTTTTTTGCGATTTTGATCTGGAAGGTGAAGTTTTTTTGATTTTATGTTCGCAATTTTTGTTCTTTATGACAAGAGCTAAAACTTCGCCTCAGAGAGTAAATCGAAATTCTGAACGGTTTGCAAGATATGAGCTTGAGAAAATGATCACTTTTTTGCGAAAATTATACCGGGGCCCAAAATATTTGGCGGCCCATAAAAAAAGTGCATGACTTTGGGAAAAATTTGGAGACACGGGTCTTTTTTTTAGTCTTTCATCACGTAGTGGTATCCGTATTTGGTTATTTTACCATGACTTGAAAAATTACATACAGTGAAATTGTCAAATGTTTTTTTATTTCCTTCTAGTATTCTACGATCTCATGTATCGAAGTTTAAAAATCCTGGTCCACAACTTGATAACCATAAATGTCATGTTTTTATACGGTATCTTTGTTGGTGCGTAATAAAAGGTGTGTCATTTATACGATATTGAATGATGCATGTATACCGAACAATAAATAATACACAGATAATGCATAACATACCGTTGAATGCAATTTATCAAACAAATAGGAGTTTCCAGAACGAAAAAAAACACCACTTGCACCAACCTAGATTATACAGAGTGGACGAGAAACCCAAACGAGCTCAATTCTAACGTCAACACCGAACAAGTCACGTGAACTACCCTGTATAATCTCCAACAAATTATCCTCCTGTCACACCTGCATGTCGCGCAGAAGTTTTGCCGATCAATACAGCCGAACTTTTCTTTTTCCTTTGTTCATTTCGTTCGACCACATTGCCTGGACTATTGGAAACGTGGTAAAGGAAAATTTTCACCAACGTTTTTTTTCTTTCCACTAGACTCCCGCAACGTTGCTGGTCGCTTTGTATACACAGCTTTCATTACTCTCCGCGTTATTCACAGTTTGAACGTTATGATCCCCAGAGAGTAATAGTGCGGGACATTTATAGTCCAGGAAGATTTAATTGGAAATTAACCAGGTGCGGTGGTGTGGATTTAGCATGGAAAAACCAATTTTCCTGCAAGTGGATTCTCTTGAAGAACGTTTATTTTCGAAATACATCGATCTATGAAAATTTGTGAGGTAAATTATGAGGAAAAAAAATCATAGAACAATATTTTCGTGTATGATTCAGGAATCGATTTGAATACTTTCCAGGTGTTTTCCTGCAAATAAGTTTCGAAAATTCATACAGGTTGGACAAATAAAAAATTCTCATAGTGATTTTTAAAAACTGAAATGAAAAATTTGATAAAAAAAACGGAAACTAATTTTCCTTTGAGTGAGAATTAATATTCCAAATTCCCATTTTTTTGAGCTCACAATGTATCCTCACAAAGCTACATGAGCAAGAACAAAAAAATACTCGAACTGAATTTTGCCCCATTTCCGATGTAAACTTCCCGAACTATCGCCGTACTTCCGACTGTATTTCGGAAAGCAATCTCGTCGAATTATTGGATAGCACACTCCATTTTATTCCGTTCGCTGTGAACTTCATTCGAGTTGTTTGTTAATAAAACGAATCCAACTGTATGAATAATACGTTGGAATATGAAATGTCAGAATCAAATTGGAATTATTTATGTTTTCAGTCATGGAATTTGTAGCTGAACATTATGAAAGGTAGTATTCGTTTTATAAAACGAGCAATAGGCGAAATAAAAACATCTGAAATTTGCTTCAAACTACAAACTTTGGGAATTTATTGTTATAAAACGACTGCACCAAAAAAATCAGAATACTCTTGATGTCGTAGTGGCACTTTTCTCGAAAATTAGTGATCTTAGAGTACTTAGTGATGAGTGAATAATTTTTACTAATTTATTCCCCCATCTATTACTAATTGAAAAAAAATTAGAACACAAAACTGATATTTTTCACTGTTTTAATTTTTTCATTTTTTTTATTATTCATTTATAATTTATTGGGAAAGTCATAAAGTGAAAAAAGGAATCATTTGTTTGAAATTTTTTTTCAGAAATATTAATATTTATTATATATAAAAATATGTTATTATAAAGCAGCTTATTAGTCTCACAATTTATATGTTGATATTTTATTATTATTTAGAAAATTTCGAAAACATAACTGATATTTTTATGTTGTAATTTCATTTTTTTATATTATTTATTGATATTTTTTTGGGAGAGTTATAACGTGAAAAAATGTTTTTTTTTGTTTGAAATTGACTCATTCATCAATGTAAATTTAGCTTGAATTTTTTTCTAAAAATATTAATATTTATTATCAAAGAAAATATGTAATTATAAAGCAGCTTATCAATATCACAATTTATATGTTGAAATTTTATTATTGTTTAGAAAAGTTAGAAAACATAACTGATATTTTTGTATTTTAATTTTTATATTATTTATTAATAATTTTTTTGGGAGAATTATGAAAGAAAAAAAAAGAGAATTTTTTGTTTGAAATTGACTCATTCATTTATGTATATTTAGCTTGAATTTGATTTTAAAAAATATTAATATTTATCATCGCGGAAAATATAAATAATAATCACAAAGCAGCTTATTAGTTTCACAAAGAATATTTTTCTGGAGGTCGAATTAAATGTTGATACATATTTCAATATTGATTATAGTATTAGTTTTCAAACTCGAGTCTAAAAAAACCGACCAAGGGTACTTGGCCTTCCGAAAACGCCCGCACTTGAAAGCCGACAAAAAAAAAATCAATAATTCACCTGTTATAGTTGCCGTACTGGAACCTCTTATCCTTCTCCTTGAACAGCGGCGCCTTCGCCCCCTCATCCAACTTGTTAACCCTCGGCTTCGCCCGCTTGTTGCTCACCGAGCTGCTCCTCTTCAGCCACGCCCCCGGCTGCGGCACCACCGGACTCACGATCTTGTCCATGCCGCTGTTCTTGAACTTCTTGGCGACGTGCCCGTGCTCGTCCGCCTTCCTCTTACTCCCCCCCGCCTCCGACGCCAGCTCCTGCCCCGCCTTCGGCTTGGCCGCCGCCGCCTTCCGCTTGGGGGGCGTGGCCTCGTCCAGCGACGATTGTGGGCGGGGCGAGGTGTCGGGCGTGGGGAGGGGCGCGTCGTCGGGGATCTTCGCCGAATCGGTGGACGGCTCGGGGGTTTTCGCCTCGGCGAGGTCGAACGGCTCGACGGCGGTCGCGTCCATCGTGCCGGACATCGTGCGCCGTTTCTTCAGCCGTTTTTTCTTGGACTGAAATATTAATAATTATTATCGATGAAAATATGAAGCAGCTTTTAAGTTTCACAATTTTTATGTTGATATTTAATTATTGTCTAGAAAATTTACACAACTGATATTTTTGTATTTTAAAAATACCAAAAATTGATTTTTTTGCTTGGAATTGACTCATTCATTTTTGTATATCTGGCTTGAATTTTTTTCTGAAAATATAAATATTTATTATGAATAAAAATATGTAATTATAAAGCAGCTCATTAGTCTCACAATTTATATGTTGATATTTTATTGTTATTTAGAAAATTTATAAAACATAACTGATATTTTTGTATTTTAATTTTTTTATTTTTTATAATATTTTTTGATAATTTTTTGGGAGAGTTATAACGTGAAAAAAGGATTTTTTTGTTTGAAATTGAATCATTCATTTATGTATATTTAGCTTGAATTTTTTTCTAAAAATATTAATATTTATTATGAATAAAAATATGTAATTATTAAGCAACCTATCAGTCTCACAATTTATATGTTGATATTTTATCATTATTTAGAAAATTCAGAAAACACAACTGATATTTTTGTATTTTAAAAATACAAAAAATTGATTTTTTGCTTGGAAATATTTATTATGAATAAAAATATGTAATTATAAAGCAGCTCATTAGTCTCACAATTTATATGTTGATATTTCATTATTATTTAGAAAATTTTGAAAACATAACTGATATTTTTGTATTTAAATTTTTTTGTTTTTTATATTATTTATTAATAATTTTTTGGGAGAGTAATAACGTGAAAAAATGATTTTTTTGTTTGAAATTGACTCATTCATTTAGGTATATTTAGCTTGAATTTTTTTCTAAAATTATTAAAATTTATTATGAATAAAAATCGAACGCGTTTTTTCTATCAGTTGGACTCACCTTTTTGATTGGCGAGCTGAGCAGCTGCTCGCAATCTTCGTCTTCGGTGCAGTCGATCAGATTGAGAGGGTCGTGGATGTTTTTCGGAATCATAACCTCAATTTGACCCTTCTTCCTGGGCGGAGTTGGCACCGGCGAGGATTTCGGGGTGACCGCGTTCATGGCCCTACACAAAAACACCAAAATTTTTTCTACCACAAAAAAGTGCACATGAAAATTTCGAATCGTCAACTAAAAATGCAATTTTCTCAAAAACAATCACTTTTGGGAAGAACATTATAAGAACATATTTTGAAGGCCTAAAAAAGTTCTACTAGATGATGAAATAATATACTGGGTGTTCCATTTGAAAAATTTAAGTTTTGGCTAATTCTAATTTCCTGAGTTGATGCCAACCCAAAAAACACCCTGTATACAAAACCAGACTTCTACTCAATTCAGACATTTCAGCTACCCTTTACCTTCATACCCACCAAATTGATCGACTTAATTATGACTGATAACGTTTTTTGGCAGCATTTATTGGCATTTTATGGCAGCAGTAATTTTCAAGCCACATAAAAAATTTCGAATCGTCAACTAAAAATGCAATTTTCTCAAAAACAATCACTTTTAGGGAGTACATTATCAGAACATGATTTAGAGGCCCAAAATAGTTCTACAAGATGATGAAATAATATACTGGGTGTTCCATTTGAAAAAATGAAGTTTTGGCTGATTCTAATCTCCTGAGTTGATGCTCACCCAAAAAACACCCTGTATACAAAACCAGACTTCTACTCAATTCAAACTCCAAACTCCCTCGTTTTGGCAGCGTTTATAGTGTACATAAAATTCGTGATTTCAAGTGTTGTAACCCCTAGCGACATCTAGTGGCCACCCCTCAAAGCTCCATTAGTTCGATACAACCACACATAGATGTCGTTATGAAAAATCGCCACCTACCTGTTGATCTCTTCGTCCTGGAGGCTGTTGAGGTTGAGGGGGTCCTTGATGTTGCCGCCCAGCAGGAACTTGGAGGGCAGCACCGGCTTCTGGCTGATCATCAAACCACCGCTGCCCGAGAAGCTCTTCGACCTCTTCCTGCCGCTCCTGTCGTGCTTGTTCTTGCGTTTGAAGCTGGGGTTGCTGCTCGTGTTCACGGGCTTGGGGGGATGGTGCTTGTGGTGACCGCTGCCGCCGGTTTTCAGCGGCGGGGGGTCGAGGACTTGCGCGGTCGACATTTCGGGTGAGATCTGGAGATTTTCGGAATAATGTGATAAACGTATTATCACCCTGTACATGTGACGATGCAATCGTTCATTTTCGTGAAGGGCAAAAAGTTTACGAGTACGGCACTGGATTATGCGTTGAGAGTTATTTTTCCGTTTGTACAAACAATACGACGGCATAGTCCATTCTTCAGTTTTCTTTGAATAGAGAATAATTTTATATTCATGTAGCAAGCAAGAACGAAGGTTTTGTACGTTTGAAAGGACCTAAGATGAAAATCGATGAAAAGAGAGTGAGACAACATTCTCAAAGAAAAGAGATTAGACTTGATGACAGTTAACCTGAAATCGATGTACCTGAAACTGTTGGCGAAATTCGTATCGAATTCTAAACATAATTCAAATTATTTATATGACAAGCTAAAAACAGACTCAAATCAATTCTGAACATGTCTGGACTCATCCAGTGTAAAAAGTGTCACCACGTTTTCATTATTATAAGCAATTGATGATAGCGATGAATTTGAGATTTGCATAATATCCCCATTAAGCAGCTTCCTCCAGAAATTGGTAATAAAACGTTAAAAATAAAACCTACTGACTTTGTCATACTTTTGTGTATATTTATACAAACGAAATTCGAGTCATAGGTACGCCACTGCATATTCGAAAACTAAAAACTCAATTTATTCATCAATTTCGCAGATGTTGTATCCTTTCCCTTTTTTCTCATCTATTTCAACCCTAATATCAACACTCTCGGTATCTACCGCTATTCAAAAATGTCTTACTTGTCTTGAAGACTACAAAAATACACTTCAATGTTTCTGCTGTGTGTATATATGAAAATGAATACTACTATTTTGTTCGCTCTAGGTTGCTTAATATCGATTGAAATAAATAAATCACCTATGTATTTCATGTAAACTCGACACGTCGCGATTATTCAAGCGATAAATAACTGAATTTTCAGGCACATAAAGAGTAATTACACAGCTGATGTATCTATATTATTTCCACTGAATGAGTAATCAATTGAATAAGACTTATTGAACATGTACTAATGAAACAAAAGTTCAGTCTCTACAGCACACCGTACATTTCGTGCATTAAAATAAAATTTGTAGAAAAACTTACTGATAAGTTGCTCATTTGAACATTTCATGAATCTAACAAGAAGAAATTACGTTCACTTTTAGGCCACTCACGGAAGTAAGCCGAATAATTTCCCAAGACAATTGAAAGATTAAATATCAACGAACATTAGTGAACAAATAATCACTACGGATTAATGACACATCCTGTAGTTTTCAAAATATAAAATTAGCACCATAGAGCATTCCCGCAAAAAATTCTAAAACGCATGCGCATAAAATAACAAACACGATGCCACTGCAGAGGCTCGGCCAGCGGTACATTACAACTCGAAATACTTATCCAAAATTACATAAATGTCAAAATTCTTACCTTCAAATGACTCAGCTCGATTACCTGATCAATTCTATGCGTCTCTTGAAGCACTATCGCTTAACATACCGCAATGTTTCACTGTGAATTATGACGACTTCCCTAAAACGCACCATGAAAACGACTGCAAAACGTCGTGCTCGTAAACTGGACTCCATTTTCATGTTTAGTACGACGGTATCCGATCTGTCACGAACGCTTGCCGATAGATTACAACGTCAGAGGTCCCCCACCCGTTCTTCGAGCAATGCAACGGATGAATTCGTGATGAGATATGCGATTGCTAATCCAATCGTATCGTTCCTATTATTTTTCAATCTCGTTTCCGTTTTGATTCTGTATTTATCGGAAACAAACGAGGCGAAGGAGGCGTTTGTTACCTTAGACATTAGAGGTAACGCACAGACATGAAATTATCTAGGCGACGTGTCCGCGATACGTAAGTTTGGATATATTACTTTACCGTTTTTCGTTATTCGGTAATTTTTCTATTAATTATACTAGAAAAAATCATTTGGTCATGGTTCTCTGAACATTACAGGATATCTCCTTTCGTGAGAAGTTTTATATAAAAAAAAATTGATTTTAGACGAGGCATGAATTTCTTCAACAATCTTCAGGACCAAGTGAAATGAGAAATCGATTTATATTCTAACAATTTTGATTAGAAATAATAATCGGCGCGATATTACTGCGTTTTGAGTGTACCGTATATATTCTCTATACGTCGGACGTATCTCGTAACGTGGATAAAATCGAAACTGCGCATGGTCAGCTGTCATAAGATTAGTTCACGTATTAAAACAAGACTTCTAACGTTTTATGGAGTTTATTTATGTTATAGTTATTCATTACAATAATCATTTGATAACAATCATCATAGTTCTTTAATTTTTATCAGAAATTCAAAGTCAATCACTGCGATGGAATGTCAAAGGGTTAGGAGGGTAAACAATACCTGAAAAAAAAATAGCCCGTTGTGTAGAGGCAGCTTTTTTCAACCAATAAACTAGCAGTGCTGAAAAACATGCTGGTTTTGTTATTGTTAAGTTGTTGTAATAAAATTCAAACACTGTTTCACAATCTTTACTAGTACTTTATTTCATAACCTATCATTCTTTTATAGCACAATCAAATGTTCAAATTAAATCACGAGAAAAAAAAAGATGTCTATGTCCTAATTGAAAACAAAATCGTTTGTATATACAATATAACTTTATAATCTACATACTAATATGGTAGTTAACAATATCACATGTGTTTACATGACGAACACCTTGTCCACTTTTTTGAAGGGGAAAATTTCTTTTGTCTTGGGGCAAATAACTTGTCCGTTATTCTCACGAGCCATTTTTTGCAAAGCCTGTACAACAACAAAAAGTCACATTATACATTGAATAGTGGCAAATTTTTCTGCTACATTTTTATCTGAGACCCTGAAGCAAATTTACATAAACCCCGGGCTATATCAGAAAACACTGACCTGTTCCCCGTAAATGTACCCATTGGGCAACATCATGGGCTGGTTGTTCTCGTTCATGGGCAGACCGCTGATATTGCAGTACAAACGAGACTGCGAGCAATGTGCAAAGGGCAGACTTTCCGCCAATTCGTTCAAGTATGGCTGACAAACAGGACAAGACGGGTTCCTATTTTCGCAGTTTTCCAAATAACACTGAGTACACAGTGTTAAGGAAAACATTTAGCAAAAACATTACGAACAAAAACAATTGGTCATTGTGGTTAGCGATAATTTTTGGTGAATTATGAAAAGGATATGGGGTTTTGAGTGCTGAAAGTCCCGCCTGAAGTGCGACGGTGAACACCGAGTGGGAAGCCAACTGAAAGAGCCTGAAATTTTCCTGTCTGAACTGTGCTATCAGAGTATCCCATCTGTTCTCGTCGAACAGAGTTTTGTAGTGAGGAATAGCTAAAAGTAATAATCGTGATAGTTTCTTGATACATGAGCATCTCCACAAAAGCCGCAAAAGCAAAAGTTATATAACTAATCCATCAAAATACACGTCAGGGTGTGGCCAACAGAATATTAATTAAAACTCACTCACATACCTGTGGTCACAGAAAATGCCAAAAGCGCCATTGCCTGTTGAATCATACCGAGATGGTCTTCTTCGAAAGTAGGAAAATGCTTTCTAGCATGCTTGATGGCATCGATTCTGCGATCAGATCTTATCAACTCCACGAACTCCTGAAGCCGCAAATTGAACTCCAAATTGGATTTCAGCTTGCGCAGTTTTGATTTATTGTCATGGCACCAGATGAGACATTTGGATGTTTCCCTGTTTGCCAAGGATTTTTCCACATCGCGAGAAGTCAGGAATATATCTAAAACCAGAATTTGTTTACGAAAAAGCGGCATAAAACCCCAATCAAAACTAACCCAAGTTAGTCAAATCCTTGATGTCAGATCTTCCAGCCAGAGTAATGGCAGCATTGTAATACCCATTCCTGAGGAAGTACTCCATAACCATCCTGTCCAGCCTGGTACGCCGCCATTGACTGAGGGCCCCCTGAGATACTTGTCCGCTCGGAGTCAGAGTATTGTGTTCTTTGAGGTGTTCCAAACGACGTTTACAAACAGCCGAGGCTGCCAATTCTTCAGAAATGCTTTCTTCAGCTACATAACCACTCAATTTAAGAAAAGAAAGATGCTTGGATGATATATACCTCACCTTTTCTTTTGAGTACCTGCAGTTTTTCAACCATACCTCCTAGCAATGTTGATATGTCTTTAGCTTTGACTTCTGAATTTAAGGAGACTTCTATGTGAGAAGCAGTCTGTTGAACATGTGAAACTTCTCTATCTAGAGTCTTTTGAGCAATTCTGAATTTTTTATTCAGAATTTCGTATGGAACCTAGACGAATTTGAAACATGCTTAGGATTGGTACTGAAAGTACATGTTGTTTTTACAAGGAATTCGCTTATCAGCACTCACAAACGATAACTAATGGATTCTTGTTCAATCAGTCTTGTCATACCAATTAATAATAGATTATAACCCAGTTTTTATTATTAAGCAATGCAAAATTATCTCTAATGCATGAATAGACTTCACGTGTAGGTATACTATACAAATTAATTTCATACCCTAACATGGTCTATGGCATCTCACTTTTCTTATCTAAGCTCGGAAAATACCAATTTACAAATAAGCTTGTTGTCGAATATATCATTCTCATTCATTCTATTATTATCGAGTGAAAATTCTAGAAAGCTAGTGTATTGTTGACAAAGAAGAAAATCTCATACTTACTTTTAAGGTAGGGTGTTCCAAAGATTTTACATCTGCCATTTTGAGTCACAATATTAAAACATAAATAAACGCACGTCCTCAAAATCAGCTGTTAGAGTTGACAGTCTACCGCATGTATTATTAAGTTACAGATTGAATCTAAGGTCAGGGTATCTGTTGATAACAGGCACAACAAAATGGTGATAGTATTATTTCACTAGCACCTTACGAACGATACTTTTCTGGATGAATAATGCGATTGTTGTTACGATACAACAATAGAAGATAAATTTACGATTACAATAGGACTACAGCATGGCTAGTTAAGAAATAAATGGGACAAAAAATAAAAAAGCGATCTAGCGGAGAAAAACAAAAAGTACCAATTCACATTAGTACAGATACCTTTCCATTCAAACTGTCTTTACTGTTTGTAGAAATCTATCATTGTTTCAAGGTAGACAATTTCAGCCAAGTTTTTGTATATCTCTACTAGATGACGCATGTGTTCTCATCGTCTCAAAAAATCTAAGGTTATGTCTTCTTGACATTGCATGCCATGGTAATGAAAGGGAGGGGGGTATTTTTATTTCGTTTAAGTGTCGAGGTCAATCGGCGAAAGCTGACAGAATTAAAAATTAAGAGCGGAGATAAGTCTGCTAGAGGACGTCGGGTGGTTTGGTTTATCATTTTGTTAGTGAAAACCTGTGATCAAGTTAACTCATTACGAAATATTACGTTAGGATTTGCGACTTGATTGGATTGTACCAAAGCATATGCATGACTTGAATGGTAAGGGCGTTAGTTAATTCTTATTTTGTAAAAGTTAGAAAGGATGGAGAACGTGCTCCATTCCATGTACTGTTTGTTGTTTCTGGTGTAATCCACTGTCTATGTATTTTCCTTCATTTTTCTGGACTAGTAGCAACAGGTTAGTTACTTCAGGCTTTTGAAAATGATAATTGATACCAGGTTTGATAGATATAAAATCGTGTTATCTCATTACCAAAATATGGTAGTTTTTTTTAAGATATTCGTGAGATAAGATCTTTCAAGAATCTCAATCTACATGTATGCAGATTAAAACTAAGTATGTCGTAACTCATTGTATAAATTTCCTCAATCAGCGAGAAAGTGGATAACATATTTGTGAAACTGGTATGTGCGAATAGGCTTTCATCTGTGATCTTGATTTTGTCTTCATTGCATAATAGTTTCACTTTTCTGCTTCTATACGCGATACTCCAAAAGTACTCAGTTTCGCGGTAATTATATTAACCATTCTATAAAAGTCTCGTGCGTGTTTTTTTCTGCAGTTTTCCTTGAAAAGTTGACAGAAACATGCAATCTAAGATAGCCGATTATCTAACATCTTTGTCGTTTAAGGTATCAATTACATGTTGGCTGTATTCCATTAGGTTATTTGGTTATATTTCAACTACTTGAGAAGTAGATTAACCGTATATATTAGGACATTTCCTACAAACAAACTAAAACTATCAATATAGAAATATTTGACTTGCAATTTACTTCTATTTACATAGAGTTCAAGGAAAAAGAGTATATTTTCCATTTAGTAATTGCTAAACGTAAACAATACATACGATAATAAGCCATTCTTTGTATTAAAATGAAAAAAAAAAATCAATTCTTCAACTAATTATTCAATTTAGGACTACAAATTTTGCAATTTTGCATTCCACTTGCCAAATTTTGGAATTGTAATTCATATACGTGAGTAGTACTATCATTGGTCATGTTGCCCATCTGTCAACAGATAGACAGCTCGTCAAAATATGCGCTGTTGCCGCTCATTAGTTTTTTCAGCAATTCCCAGAAAAACATGTATAGTTTAATGTGAAGTTGAAAAAGTTTTTCATTCCAATTCAGGAATCTTAAAAAATGGACTTGAAGAATAGATGCTAGACGTCTACGTCTATATGATTCGTTTGTATAAGTGGAACTGTAGTTAGAAACTACACAGCTGTTGATTGAAGATATCACATTCATTCAATCAAAACGAATTGAATTGGGCAATAAGGAAATTATAGTTGTGTGTCTAGAAACCGTTCATTATTTTCGTTTCGTGTTGTGAGTATTCCTACTTTACCAAAAACAGTTGCATGTTAATGATCGGTATTACAGATATGCCTGATTGGGTAGATGTTCCAAATTAAATTTCTACTTCTTACATCCCCGAATTCCAATTATATTGAGACCCCTCTCACTATAACAGATATCTTTGGACTGAATTTGTGGTAAAATCAATATTTGTTTGGCAGTTTAGAAGTTATCATTTCGATTAATGTGTCAAAACAAACACCCTATCGTATATCAAACGAAAAATAATTTTGTGTGGCTTCTTGTTTTCGTTGGTTCTTGGGTAAATATGAATGCTTTTTGATATCGGAAACCGCATTCGAATGGTGGTAATTTTATATAAAAGTCGGTTTTGTTATTTTATTCACTTCTATATGGTGTCCTGTGTGATTGAGGTGTGAAATTATTGGGCAAAATGGTAAGATTCCTTTCACAAAATTATTCAGACCTTTTTTACATGTAGTCAACATCGAATAAATCTACGTATGTTAGTGTTGATGGTGATTTATTTATTTATACACGGTATAATGTCAATTGGAATAAGGTTTTTTGTACTTATCATACAATCTAAATTTTCGACCTGAATAAATACGAGTTTCGTTATTTCATCGTGACCAATACTGTCCTGGTTATTATTTGGAATTTCACCTTAAACAATAATGAAAATATTTCGATAAGTATTTCATCTAAAGGAAGTGTAGATATAAATAAACAATTGTTACGAAAACTACAGGAATATATCCTGTACATCTCACCTTTTATCATCATAAAAATGTTATGACATTTATAATTTATGTATAGATTGAAGGTTACCTCACATTTGGATTATAATAAATCTGAATGTATTATCAATCACTTCATTAGCCCTCAAAAGGAAATGTCGTTATATAATCCTCGATACTCTCTTTCATGTACAGTAATCAAAATACACATTTGATAACATTCAATGTGACTCACATCTTAAGTATTTTATTTACAATAACCATCAAAATGTTCTGAAAAAAACTTCAACCTCTGTTTTTTGTTTCAGATGTGTCCAATATCAGGTTTAGTTCAATTTTTAATAGTCCTAGTGACTGTTCTCTTGATGTGTCATGCAGTCGTCGTCAACTGTGTCAAAATCAATTTCAAACCCAACTCAACAACATTGACAATGTACGACAGAGCTGAAATTTCCTACGAGCTGAATGAAGTGCCACCAGGTATATATATATATAAATATATTTGATTGATAGTGTATCGATTTAAGGTGTCACATTTCGAAACTACTAATTTTGGCATTTAGTTGCACTAGATAAGGATGGCCAATTGGAAATATTAGTTGTCAGAGAGTGAGAGAAAAATCTTCTTTTTTTTTCGGCTCGTATAGTCTTAGCTGTCTGGGCTATACACTCAATTTCGTGTTCTTCTTTTTTTTTACACCTATGTCCTACGAATGACAGTTCAAAATTTCAATTGTAGCAATTTTAAATTGAAAGTGGTTACATTTCATTTCTTGTTGATTTATTGAACAACAGCATTAATATATTACTTCATTTCAGATGATACAGAGTTTGTATGTTATACTGAGAATAAACACGTCGCATCACTAGATAAAGAGTTTATAATATCCAGTTCCCATAACAGTACAGGAAAGTTTGATATAAAAGGAAACTTTTTAGGTTCGTTTACATGGCAGCCTGAAACCTAGTGAGTGTATCACAATTGTAATTTGTTTTCAGGAAAAACTGTCATAAAATGCAAAAACACCAGAACTCAAGAACCCACAGATGGCCAACTTGATGTAATCGTAGTAAGAAAAAAAAGAGTGATTGACACGTTATTCACGGCCTCTGTCGCCACCCTAGTGAGCATACTGTATATCAATTTCGGGTGCGCGATAGATTGGACGGAACTGAAAAACATTCTGAAAAGGCCCATCGGGCCCGCCATCGGTTTTTTCGGCCACTTTTTCGTCATGCCAACTGTAAGAAAATTCACGCCAAAAATC
Source organism: Plagiodera versicolora (assembly GCA_037013635.1). Taxonomy (NCBI): domain Eukaryota; kingdom Metazoa; phylum Arthropoda; class Insecta; order Coleoptera; family Chrysomelidae; genus Plagiodera; species Plagiodera versicolora. Next base: position 2,415,834 of record CM072983.1, on the reverse strand, counting down.
TCCCAACACTGACCATTAACTTCCAGCTAAGTTTCATTCTGGGCCTCGTTTTATTTCCTGACAATCCGGAAATGCAGTTGGGGATGTTTTTCACGGGGGTTTCGCCTGCGGGCGGGGCGTCCAACGTGTGGGCGGCACTGCTCGAAGGAAACATCAGCCTATCAGTTATAATGACGGCTGTCAGTACGATAGCTGCGTTCGCTATGATGCCCCTGTGGATTTTCACCTTGGGCAGGGTCATCTTTCACAACGCCCAGCTACAGGTAGGGTTGGCCTTGACAGCGAAACATCGATAAGAGATGTGCTATCGATACCCATCTCTAGATATGCTATCGATGCTCATCTCTAACCTTGAAGTTGACTTATGACAGTTTTTTCGAATAAATGGTGGAGTGATAATATTTGAATCAATTTTGTATTTTAGGTACCTTACAGTCAGATTATGACGTATGTGGTGGCATTGGTGGTGCCGTTAGCTATTGGGTACTTGATCCAAAGGTACATGAAGAGAGTGGCAAAGTTTATGACAAAAATCATTAAAGGGTTTTCGTCCTGTTTGATTATGTTTATTATTGTGTTTGCAATCGTCACGAATTTGTACTTGTTCGAGCTGTTTTCGTGGCAGGTGAGACAAATGTTTGGTGATTTTGAACTGGAATCGAAAATTGGGTGAAATTACTCTTATCGCTAGGCTGAAATTTAGATGAAAATTTTTGTTGTGTAATTTCAACTTTGAAGGGGAATATCTCGAAAAGTATCAATTCCCTACAATAATATTGCCAAGTTCGTGTTTTTGCACCAAAATACGTGAGTACCAACAAAAATTTCCATCAAAATTTAAGTCGGGTGATGTGTGCAATTTCACCGAAAACTGTTGAATCTTTCAGATAATAATGGCCGGCATGGCATTGCCTTGGCTCGGCTATATATCCGGATACCTCCTAGCTTTACTGTTCAAACAAAACCCAGCAGATTGTCTGACTATAGCGATAGAAGTCGGCATACAAAACACCGGCATATCGATATTTTTGCTCAGATTCGCTTTACCCCAACCACAGGCTGATTTAACAACAGGTAAATCCATTATCTTGTGGTATTCGGTGCCCTAATTGTTTTTTTCCAGTTGCTCCGGTATCAGTAGCGATTCTGACACCTTTTCCTTTGTTGTTTTTGTTCATATTCAAGAAACTCAGGGCGAGAATATGTCAGTCTCACCTAAAAATTCCGAATGATGAGAATCAAAATAATGACATGAAAAACATTGATATAACACCAATCAGTCTGGTGAAAACAATAAGTTAACTGTGAAATAAATTTGTGAAGTATTCTTCGAACAAAAAATTGTAGGGTCTACCAAATGAGTCAGTATTGTGAAAAAGAAAAGTTTTTATATCTATTTATGCGACTTTGTTATTGTTGTTTTTGTTTATTAAAAAAAATTATGAAAAAACTTCGGTTCATCACAGGGTGTCATTGTTTGTTATTTCACTATAACTCCAAAAATATTAAATATATTAAATTGTGTTCTGAAAATAAATGGAAGAAATCGCTCTCCTCAAATATTTTTCCAATAGTATATGAAACGATTGTACAGTTTGAAATAAATCCAAGTTTAAAATACTTTTCATTGTTCCTTAAAACCTTGAAACAGATTTTCCATTCTCCTTCCTACTAAAATTACATCTTATAAACAAAAACCATGAATAAAGATTCGTGTTCAAATGTTTCAGTATAAAAAATTCATAGATTGTGTAAAGAATCGAATGATGAAGTGGGTTTAGACCGGAAATGATACATCACACATTACTTTATCTATGAATGAACATTGATGATCTGTATCCTGGAATCCAGAAAAAAACTGTAGATAACCACTGTTTTTATAACTTGAATTGTATCAAAATGCAGTTCATGATGTTAGATTTCGTTAGATGTATAATAAAGAAAAGCAAGCTTAATAAAAAAAATGATAAAAGACAATAAATTTAATCTTGTTTGATCTATTTATAATTTCATGAACAATAAGGTATTCGCCTTGCTCATACTCATTCACGTCTACAATTGCGATGTGAAGTTAAAAAGTGTTAACATGTCCTCAAAAAGTAGATTGACGATTTTTTTCCTGATTTATAAAATAACTTCTATCGCCACATTGAACATTTCATTTGATGCAAGCATTACAATCCTAATGGATGAAACTGTTACGAAAGAATACAGTGTATCCCAATATATTCAAAGTGAGGACATAACCAGTGAATTGGATGATTTCGTTATTTACAGTGAGAACGAAAACATTGCCAAAGTTCGAAATGGTTACTTGAAAATCCCAAATGGAACATTCACTGTCACCGGAATATTTCTAGGTGAAAATAAACTTACCATTCCAAAACTGTGAGTTATTACATGAGTATTTTCAGGAAAAACTTACATTTCTTGTAAGAACCTGAAAACCGGTGAAAAACTCCTAGCAAATATGGAAGTGATAGTATTAAGGAAAGAACGACTCATAGACATTTTGTTTACTGCTTCGGCAGCAACTTTAGTGAGTTTAACCTACATAAATTTTGGTTGTGCCTTGAAGTGGGGGGAGCTTAAAAATATTTTGAAAAAGCCTATTGGGCCTGCTATTGGATTTTGTGGGCAGTTCATTTTTATGCCTCTGGTAAGTGATAGAAATGTGTAAAAGTGCAATCGATTCAGCAATACATAAAATATATAATTTCTTGTGGAATTTTTTACCATTCTTATAGAACAATAACTGAAATTATAAGTAAAATGTGAATTTTGACTTGTGAATCTTGGGGCAGTACTATATACAGATTCAATATTTACATTTAGGACTCAATATAAATCGAAAAATTAATTTTATTACAGTTTATGTCGATCGATTTAATGCAATAATTTGTGGCAATAATACAAGTCATTATATTTCATGAAAATTCCTATCTCCTCACCAATCAACTTCATAAAGATAAGTAGTAGTAAAAGGAATGCCATATCCAATAATTATTTTCATTATCAATTTTTTTATTGAATTTTACTTTTTATATTTATTACCTAAACTGCAAGATATCTCAATTATAAATGTAGAATAATGTTAGTCCAAAATTAATGTATCATATATGATGTATTTTAGTTTCTCAATTTTGAATTAAAATAGAAAAGGATAAAAAAGTCAAAAAGACGCAAAATTATGTGCCATTTGAAACTTGAAAATGAGGAATACACAGGGCAGTCAAATGTACTAATCATTTTCATAAATTAAGATGAGGAAGGTACGTTTTCTTCATTTTCCAATTTATCTCGTTATATAAGCGAGATATTGCTGAGCAAGATTTTGTTTCAGCTGTCATATGTTTTGGGCCTACTCCTCTTCCCAGACAGTCCCTCAATGCGATTGGGACTGTTCTTCACGGGCTCCTCCCCGGGAGGCGGGGCTTCCAACCTGTGGACCCTCCTCCTCGGAGGCAACATCGACCTGTCAATTGTCATGTCGGCTGTCAGCACGATCGCGGCGTTCGCGATGATGCCGCTGTGGATTTTCACGCTGGGAAAGACGATTTTCGATAGCGGAAATTTGACAGTGCCCTACACGCAGATAGTGGCATACGTGGCCGCCCTTTTGGTGCCTTTGGGCGTGGGGTATTTGATGCAGCGGTACCTGCAGAAGATTTCGCGGTTCTTGGTTAAGATCATGAAGACTTTTTCGACGGTGTTGTTGGTGTTTCTCGTTATTTTTGCCATTGTTGCCAATTTGTGGCTTTTTGAGCTCTTCACCTACAAGGTGGGTATTTTTACAGGTGACATGAGCGACATTGAACCGAAAAATAGTTCTGAAATGTATTTCAGATAATTATAGCTGGCATGGTGGTGCCTTGGCTAGGTTTTGTAGCTGGTTTTGTCATTTCTAAGCTACTCAGGCAGCCCTTACCAGATTGTACAGCTATAGCTATAGAAATAGGCATTCAAAACACTGGTATTTCTATTTTTTTACTGAGGTTTACTTTGTCACAACCAGAAGCAGATTTAACTACGAGTAAGATGGTGCCAAAAAGTTTACTCTGCTATTTTTATGTTTTCATTTTTGCTTCCAGTTATGCCAGTTTCCATCGCTATACTCACTCCATTTCCACTCTTGATCCTGTTGCTGTATAAAAAAATTCGAGAGAGGTATGTTTATTATGGAAGAGTTTGGTGACACATCTGGTGAAATTTCGATACCACAATCGTAAAATAAAAGTATCTAGTCACCTTTGGCCATCAATTGGGTTGGCAACGCTTCACAACGATGCCAAATTTACAAAATTCCTGTATCAATATTTCCTCTCCAACTTTTTTTCAGGTTTGCAAGTTCACAGTTGGACGACAAAAATTCTGGATCGTGCTCAACAGTGAGCACTTTGAAGTTATGAACGCAATGAAACTACCCCACGTGGAATGTTTAGTTTATATTTTATCGTGTAAATGTTTCTTCCAACTCTCTACATTTGACACATTTGCAAAAAGAACATATCACAATGAATCAATACAGAATCACATTCAATATACATATAAATGGTTGTTATTCAGACCCCAAACCAAAGAAAAAAAATAACAATTTTCGGTGAGTTTTGACTAGCAAGTATGATTTAGATTTCATGAAAATGTGGTAACTCGAGTTACTGACTAGTTGAAAGTCAAGAGAAGTTCGTTTGAGGCCACAACAATAACATATACATTAAAGGATTTTCATTTATAAGAAAAAGTGAGTCAAGCTATTCAAAAAGTTTAAAACTCCAACTCCAAGTAATTTCAAGAACTCATGAACTTATTTCGTGCACATAAAAATATTTAAAACAATCGTTTTTCAAAATGACTCCTGATAAATAATGAAATTCTTCCACAAACAACTTGAAATATGAAATTTCGCGTGACAAAATTCGAATGAACATCAAATCTATTTTGTATAAAACTCTACAGTATAAAAAATGAAGACAAATGGTAGTAATATGATTGCTAGCATTCAAATTGCGACCAGAATGTTTCAGCTCCCAGCAAAGCTGTAAAATATTTTTCCAAACAAAAGCAACACCCTGCATGCATGTGGTGAGAAAAATTTTGAAAGAATATCGAGGCGCAAGGCTCATATTTCCTAGAAAACCTATTACCTATGAATTATTTACTTATTGCTCAAAATACTTCCATTTTCTTCAAACTCATTGACGTTGGATTTCGATACTTTTCGGTAAATAGACTGAAGGGGAACATGCAGGAGCTCGATTATTTTCAAGTATTCTGCCTCTGCAACAAAAACGATGTCAAATCAAGTGAACACTTTCGAATTTTAATTACCATTTTCTGCTGTTACTACTCCATGTCTAATGAGGAAATCTAATGCAACAGGCGTACTAGTTGTTTTGAAATCTTCAGAAAGCAGTTTATTCAAGCATTGACGAGCCGGGACTAGTTCGAAAGTTTCTACTTCGCCATCGGCGTTTTCGGGGATGAAATCTACAGGAAGTTCCAAGTCAAAAACGAATTCAGTGTTTGGGAAGAGACCACGTTCTGATTCGAAGAAAAAACTAGAAAATATTTTTGTAATTATATCTGATGGAATTTCAATTTATTAAATTTAATACTCACGAGACACATCCAGCACTTATCAAGTTTTTCAACAGATGTGATGGTACTGAAGCCTCTTCCATTGCTTCTTTATGTGCAGTTTCCAAAATTCCATGCCCCACTGATAGTCCCCCACCAACCATATTATCCCATTTCCCTAAATGTCAAAACAAACATTTCTTGTGTTGATTTGTTGAAATCATATTTTTACCTGGCCAAGTTTGTTTAGTGGCTGATCTTTTTTGAAACCACAAACATAACCCTTTAGTTGGATGTTTTACATAACCATTTATGTCAACTCCATAATTTCTAATTCCAAACAAGCAAGTTGCTGATCTGTCCATTTTCAAGAGGCTTTTAGAAATGAATTCTGTTTTCACTTCATAACACTGAAAATATTAATACTGTTAAAGAGACAATCACATGTATTAAATACCAACTTCATCCCTCCAACCCTTTAGGGCAATAAAAACATTATCAGCCCTCAATTCTTTCAACACCCTATCCACATGGCTGCTCCTTTCTTCATAGTCACGAAAAGCAGGGTTCAATTCAACAGACCCAGAAGAAATCAAGAATACCTTGAAAAAATCATTTTATATGAAACAGCAAAAAATCAAGGCAAACTCCACTTTTAGTTTACAAAGCATGAAAAGGTATAGCTTTACGCAAAGTGCCTGTCACTTGAATGTCAAACCATAAATGATAATATGGTAATGAACTTACTTCTGGGTACTTAAGAAGTTGTTTCATGACATCTGGTCTTACCAAGCCTACTTGGAAGCCCTCTATAAAGAAAGGCTTGCATTCCGATGATCTTAAACCTAGAATAAATAAGTTGTGTTTTTTTTCACAATAGTGAGGGTGTAGCTTTGGATCAATAGCGATTGGTAGTTACCATTCTAGACAAAAATTAAAGGGTTTGCCAAGAGTTTAGATCGTTTATGGGAGGCCGATAATTAAGATTATTTTACGGATTTTATCTGTACTGACCTGACAAATAAAAACAGTTGAATTTTTGAGCGAGTTTATATAGGAGAGACATCACCTTTCCGTTACAATTTGCTTATCAAAATAAGTTGTTGACAATGACAACATCTGATCCGACACTTGGCTATTTTTGTTTCAAGGCCATACCCAAATATCTTTCGGATAAATATACTTATAGTCCGTAACCTGGGATTGGGATCACAAATGAAGAAGAAGTCAAATTTACAGATTTTAACCACAGATTTTGTATGTATTGTTTTTTGTTTTATTCGCCGAATTCAATATTTTTGTACGTTACGAAGGTACTATTTTTTCAATATGAGTCTTCCAACTGATTTTGGACCTGACTCTGGTGGACGAATGAAGGTATTTCTCCACTTTATATCCGTATTACAATCCTGCGAAGAGTTTCGTTACAGGGTATTTGTATAGTTAAGCCGATAGTCTACGGTAACATCGCTCGTTATTTTGGCAAAAAACGAGAGGAAGATGGTCACACTCATCAATGGACTGTATATTTGAAACCTCACCAAAACGAAGATATGTCCATGTACGTCAAGAAAGTCCATTTCAAATTGCACGAGAGTTACGCCAATCAAAACCGAATTGTCGTGAAACCACCTTATGAAATCAGTGAAACAGGATGGGGAGAATTCGAAATCGTTATCAAAATTCATTTCCACGATCCTAATGAACGTCCAGTGAGTAATAATTGATGATTCAATGGTTCTAGAAGATGGCACAGTATGTTTTCAGGTGACTATGTATCACATCCTCAAATTGTTTCATTCTGGCAATACTCAAGATATTGGCATTGAACATGTGCAGGGCTTGGTGTCTGAGAATTATGATGAAATTGTGTTTCAAGACCCTACACAGCTAATGCATCATTTATTAACAAATACTAAACAGTTGACTCTAGGGAGATGGGAACATAATACAAATTGTAAGTTTTATTAATTGTTGAATGCATTAGTACTTCATTGAAATTGGTGTTTTCAGTTGAAGACAAGAAAGAGAAAACGTTGAAGAGTATTATGGATGCCAAACAGAAAGTAAAAGGTGAAATTGCTGTACTCAAGAACAGGTTGAAACTAGCTAAAGAAACGATATCAACATTCAAAGAAGAAATAGCAAAGTCTCAAGATAGCCAGCTGGCAGTATGATTATGGAAACATTTCCATATTAAGTGTTAATTTTTTTACTCCTAGGTTTTGCATGGAAATGTAAAACAACTTTTTCATTAGTGACTAAACTTTATAATAAAACAGGAATATTTTTTTGATTAATATACACATTATACTTAAATCCACCACAAGGAAAAATTAACCTACAGAAGACGTTATCAATTCAGCAACGTCTGGGTCTGGTGATCTGACAGTTAACTGCATGGTAACGCCATCTGCTAGAGCCAATTTAGCTCTCACGAGAATATCAATTCCACCTCTGAAAACCCCTGAAATTGTAACTCATTTAGTACCAATCAATAATCAAATGTTTCTCCATAATTTCCTACCTGCTAAAAGTAAGGTATGAGTTGACTTTCCTTCAGGAATCTTATCAGTCCTCTCAGCCGGCTGGAGACCCAGAAACTGCACAATATTCTTCACTGCCTCGTCCAAAGTGCTCATAGAACTCAGGGAATAAGTGTCTTCCTTCTCGATGAAACTCTCAGCTGCTTCCTCCCAGGCTGCCCCCCAGTTCACCTTACTCACCCTTTGGATTTGGTCCCCGAGAGTGACTTCCAGATCTTCCAATATGTATTCGTCGTCGTAGCCTTCATCGGAATCGGGTAGACCCGTCGTGGGATCACAATCCTTGACCACGAATCTCAAAATTGCCCCGAAAGTACCGACGCACGCCGGCAAATCGTCTTCGGGGAATTTCAGGACAATGTACGTTGACCCGGTTTCGTTGTAGGGCAGTTTGGGGCAAGGCACAACTTTTAGAATCTGTGAAAATATCGGAAATGTTCGGAACGAACGCCAACTGATGGTGTTAGTTCTGGCAAAACGACTGTGCCAAAAAAAAAATACCTCGAAGGCCTCGCTGGGCTCCAAATCCACCCGGACGTTTTCGAGCAGCTGATCGCTGAGGGTGTTGAGACAATCGAACTGCAGGACGACGTGCCGGCCGAAGCAATGCTTGATGCACCGCACAAAGTACTCGGTCTCCGATTCGGTCAACTCGACCACTTCCGAACTGCGGAACAACGGCCCCAACTGCAGCTGTTGCACGCCCGGCACGGCCGCCAGCTTCTCCGAGAAGTTCTCTTCGCGGGAGACAGCTGCAGGTCTGACGGGACCTTCAAACAACGGACACGTCGAGTCACTTGCTTCAAGCACGCGTTCAACTATGACTCAGTACCTTGACTTATCAGCATTCCCTCGGATTTGTGCTTAGTTTCGCGCTCCTCCACACTCGCCACTGCCGATATCGGCACGGATTTCATATCGAAAGGCTGTTCCGAAGGGTTCTGCACGTACTCTTTGAGCGACCGCTCCAAAGCCGGTATAGAAACCTACGAAAAACCCGCAGTCAAGCCGTTCCTTTTCCCTGAAACCTCGACAACCTCACCTGCAAAGTATCCAAGATGTAATTGTTGTAAAGACTCTTGTCTTTCCTGCGCAGGATGTCGTTGTAGTAGGTGGCGCGGTCTCTGACCTCGTCGTCCGAGTCCATTTGACAGCGCGCCAACAAAACTTGAATGTTTTCTGAGAGATCGGGGCACGAGGCGCCGAACTGCGCCATGGCGGACACCGCCGCTGCCCTCACCGAAGGGCATTCCAAGATGACGCGGTTATAAATGAACCGGATGTACCTAAACGTGCAGAGCGTTCATCAATTTTTCCGTCACACCTCCCAGATTTTCCTACCTTGACGGCTGCTTGGTCTTGGGCCCTTCCTTCCCCAACAAATGCAGTATCCTGACAGCCAATGAAACGTGTTCGCAGTCTTCTATGAACTCGCAGAGGTGCGCCAATCCGGACTCCTTGGCGTCCGGGTTATCCTCGATGATGGTGATGATGGTATCGGCTATGGAAGCCTTGTATTCGAGACCGCCTTCGTCGCGCAACATGGCCGACAGGAAGTTCATGAGGACGGTGTGTTTGCGAGGGAATTTCAGCGCCAATGCCCTGATGGCTTGCACTACGACGACCTTGAATTCGTCGCTGATTTCCGATACAAAAGTCGCGATTTGTTTCATGAGGCGATCCACGGACGATTCGGCGCCTGAAATCGATAATCCAACTATCAGTCACTGCTGATGAGTCAAGGAAATCGATGGGGAGCGCTCTGGCAACGCTGAAGAGTTTTTTTGTAACAAAATACCACATTTTTCACATATAAACTAGGTAAACATGATTCCAAATCACACACCAAACACAGTCACTAACCTGTTTTGAGCAGAGTTGTGATGGCCAAAGTAGCTATGGACCTATTCGAATCCGTGATCAAATTCTCCAAGTCCAAATTGCAAGCCGTCACGGCTGCCGGATGCGAAATCGCCACCTGGTTCAGAGTCCTCACTGCGGCGAATCGAAGAGTCGGTTTAGCCGATCCACAAAACAGCTGGAGAACGCTGATAGCCGGCGCCAATTCCCTGCTGGTGGTGCGGGAAAGATTGACAATGGCGTGAGCTGCTTCGTAGACTACCATTTCCGACTTATGACGTAAGCAAGCTTCGATGAAATCAAAGTAGGGAGTGTCGTTGCCAGAGTCTTCTTCCTCAAGAAGCTTCGCGGTCAAACGGATCTGAAAAATTAATCATTAGTCGACAAATCATTTGGATTAGTTATTCACAAATCTTACCAACATACACACGGCGTAGGGTGACTTTAGTGACATCCTTGTCAACTTTGCAATGAGCTTCGTAACAGCTAATCTATCTGTCTTTCTGATGTGATACAGCAGCCCCAGAGCATGATACTGCACCATAATACTAAAACCACACAATTCAACCATCCCTCAAATTTCACATCCCCAATACATACTTGTCACTATTGACAGCTTCTTGAGCTTCATTCACCCATCTCTTGACGACTTCCGGGGCAAACTTGGCCATGTGCAGGGAGCTCACTAATGCTGCTGAGCTCACTGCAGGGTTTCTATCGACTATAGCTTGTTTCATGTATCTTTCTATAGCCTGAAGCATTGTGGCGTCTGTGATACTGCACAAAGCTCGGATGGCAGCGGCTCTGTACATGTCCTCTTTACCTGTCATGTCTTTGGTGAGACTCGATGTAACAATGATCACATCGTCTGCTATGGAGCTCAGTTCTTTGATGCCCAAGTATACCAGGCGTCTTAGGATGACGTCTTTTGATTGGAAGAGTTTGGTCATTGCAAAGAACACGTCTGTGGCTTCTTTAACACTCAGAGTCTCACCCTAAAACAAACAGTTTTTATGGAAAGGTGAGCAGAAGGTAGACTGTACATACCTGGTTCAAAAGATATAGTAGTTTTGTTAAAATAGGGGTACATTTCCTTGGGTTTACGCTAGTTTCGTTGAACACTCTGGCTTCTTGTAAAACAGTGGTTTTTTCAATGTTGAGGAATGGATTACCACCTCCTAAAGCGAAATAATCAGATGATTTTCTATCATTTCAAGTTTTTAAAAACATACCATCCTCTTCCTCCTTTTTATCTCTCTTGAAAGAAGTCATTTCAAAAACTCGAAATCCCTAGTATTTTTCGAAAATACTGTGAAAAACAAGTCACGTCACAACTCGAACTTCGAAGACTTGATGACACTTTGACGTAGGTGACGTTTTGGAAAACATCATTGACAACATCCTTCAAATATGACAATCTACAGATGTGCCGATGACATGTGTGTAACGTAAATTTGTGGTTATGTTCATTCATTTGGTACCCGCCAAATGTGATTCAAGGGGGCAAGACCATTGATATACAAACCTAATTATTGTAAATTTCATGTCTACAGGGTGTACGATAACATGATGCAGGATGTGATGGAAGGCTTATCTTTGGCAGGATGGTTACTAACGCTGTGTTCGCTGATTTTTGTAGTGATAATCAACCTATACTGGATTAAAAGGTATTTATATGTCATGATTATTCATAACAGGAATTTGATTATGATAATTATGCATTTTAATATTCCAGAAATGGATTTTACGTGAACGTCAACTGTTGGTTCTGCAATAGTTGGACCAAAGTTTTATATTCTAATAGAAATAGTTTTGTGTGCCCCTCTTGTGAACAGTACAATGGTTTTGATAAAGATGGGGGATATAACAGAGTCATTGAAGCTCAACACTGTCGCAATATTAGCAATGATAAGACTATCAAGAAGACTGAACGTTACACAAATGGGTTGTGTAATTATTGTAACAACAATCAACAATTGAAAGTTTTTCAATTAGCCAATTTCACTCCTATCAATGATTATAACTATGATTTGGAAGTAGAACATTTTCAGTAAGATGCATGATTATTTATCTTGTCCAATTTTAACTGAGTGTTTCAGGAAACAACTGGAAAAGTCTTATAAATTGTGCAAAAAGTGTGAAAAAGTTGTTGAGACATCCATCAAAAAGAAAAATGCATGGGTCTTTGGAAACAATTTCAAGAATTTGTACAACAAAAGCCTATCTTTGATGGACCTTAGTAAAGCCTCCAAAGGAATTGAAAAAACCTTGAAGTTGCACTTTTGCAACTTCATCAGATATACCCTCATTGTGTTCACTGTTTTGATTCTCTGCCAAATATTGAATATCAAAGTAGATGTTCCAATCCCCAGTATAAGAAAAATTGCTCCCAGAATATTTGAGAGCTACAAACTTGTTCTTAAAGATACTGTGGATGTTTGGATGAATGTTAAAAAACACTTGGGAGATAAACTTAACATCAGTTCCTACACACCAGTCAATTTGAAGATGAAAACCTATGAATTAGTGCCTCTAACTTCAGTTGGATTCTTTTTGGATTTAATTCTGGTTTTTTGTGACAAGAAATCAGTGTGGTGGAAAATTAATGGTTCTCTAGGATGGGCACTTTTGATATTGTCATCAGCTTTGTCTGTTGATTCCAATTACTCAGTTTTCATCAATGCACTGCAGGTGAGTGGACTCATTGCTATTCTCAGCTCAGTTTTGTGTAGCCACACAAAATTTTCAGGTAATTTCATCACTAGGCCTTCTCTACAGTTACATATCTCATGAACCAAAAGAGAAAGTGAAAAGGGCAAGTGAGAAATTCCAATTTAAGAAAATTGTGAGATCAAACGAGGACAGCTCAGAAGAAGGTATTGAAGATATTCTGAACAGCTCAGATTCTAGTGTTTCAACCTACCAAGCTTTGAACACTTCTCAGTTCCGCTCTTATCCAGCTACCACCCCGTTCAGATGCTACCAAAACAAAATACAACCCAACCAAAGTTTTGCTTCTGCTAAAAGTGACTACACTGCTTCTGTTTTCAATAGGTCTTATGATGTACCCAACAGTGATTTGAATATTAGCATGGATAATCTGAATTTGAATGACATGAACCTCATACCACAGCCTTGCAGCTCTCCCATTTTTTCTGTGAGCTCTGCACGAAGGCCTCTTTTATCCCCAGCTAAGTTGAAAAATATCACTCAGAATCCTTGGACGGCTGGTGGTTTTTGGAAAAACGATTCCCAAATTCTATCAGCTCCTGTACAAGCTGCAAACTTCAGTAGATCTTCCAGTCAAAGCTCAGGCTTCATTTCCAATAATTTATACTCGCCTCCTGCTTCAAGGGAACACTCTGTAGGTGGCGATCTTGAGAGGAATTCAGTGCTGTCTGAACCTGCCTACCATTTTTCACCTATAAATGCCAGTTCTAGTCAACAGCTTTATTACAAGGCTGACAACAACACTTTTTACCCGGTGTTGGGCCAAAATAGTATGTTGTTTATTCAAAACGGGGTACCCCAACAGAGTAATTTTGGGAATCAGTCTCTCAGGAGCTACAGCACAGCAGCTAGATCTCCTTTGTCTTTTTGTTCCGATAAGTCTAGGTTGTTCAAGAATTTGCATGATCCTCATTGTTTCAGAAAACCTTATTCTAGTTAGGGAATAGGGAGAAATGTTGACTAATTGTTTTTCGATTTCTTGAATCACTAAAATTTTTCTGACATACTACTACCTCGTTTATCTGTACTTTAACAGTGTTTCCAACTGATTTTATACTTATTTTACTGTAGTTGAGTGATTTTTATTTAAAGCTTCAAGTCCACATGAATTAATTTTTTTTGTTATGGAACTAAAAATACATAGTCAATTGTTTGACAAGACTGTCGAAAAGAGATGCTTGTTTTTGTTGGGAGATACTTTTTAATGAGTTTTTATAACTGATGAGTGGTCTAAACCGAATTGTAGTTATGTATATTGATATTTTTATACATTTCGCTCCAAATATATGTTGAATCATTAGTGATTACGTGAAATTTGTGATGTTATTGTTATTCATTTGATAATTTTTTATACGGCACCGTGTAAACCTATATTTGGGGCAAATTTTGTGCAACTGTGTATAAACTTGATAAGTAAATTTTAATTTGTGCATTTTTTGCGGAAAGTTTATGATTTCGCGAGTTATATGGGCTCTGATAGTAACACGTTCAGTTTCATAGATTCCTACAAGGAAAGTTTGTTTTTCAAATTATGTAAATACGTTTCACTTCTAGTTATAGAATTATGTTTCAAATAATCATTATTCATACCTCAATCAACACCCTCCTGTATATCGAATTTCCCAAAATATCTTATCTGTGAAATTACACTGCCATAATATTTACATTGTTATTGTAAACTGGTTGTGGTCCAGGAACTTTATATCTACAGTTGGTGCCGAAAGTAATTGATTAAAGATATACATAAAATGCTCAATTTTATTTCACAATTCGTTACTTCCACGTTATAGGGTCACGGTGTGATAATTTTGGATGATCTGGAGGATACGGTTTATGTTCCTTGCCATACTTTGATTTCACCGGCGTAGGTCTGTTCCTGAAACGTAATTTCCTAGAGTATTTCCTCGAGAAAACTAGTTCCTGATGTTTCTACCATCTCCTGAACTTATAACACTGATTTTCTGGTTGCACAAAATCTGCTGCGTACTCCGTAATCCTCATTTCTTGATCATCGCACATCCATTTGTTCTTTTTGCAGTTGAACAGGCCGAAATTCGTAATGTTTCCCTGGAAAATATCATCATGAATCGAGTTCTCATTACTACAGCAGCCAATTACATAGCTTTGGACATATTCATCTGTGGGAACATAAGTATGAAGCTTCGACTTCAACTCTCTGGGAATGGGCGCCTTATATAAATGAGGGAAATGTTTGTAGGATAGATCGTATGTGGTCGAGAAGTTGTCATAAAAATTGGGAGTTTCTTCTGTTGATTTTTCTGGATAGAAGCCGTAACCCTGTCAAAGAATTGATATCGTTTGCGTAAAAAGATGTACTCATACAAAACCTCAGCTTTTATTCTTGCATCCCAAAGTATTGTGGATGGAAGTGTGGCATTAGGTATTCGTTTATACATATCTGTGTATTCGGTGATGTGCTTAAAATTGTTCTGTCGGTAATCACATTGTTCTTCAAACCAATTGCCAATAAGCACTTTGGAGTTTGAATAATTTTGAGGTTTCTATAAACATATTGAAGAGTCGAATCAAACTTTATTCTATCCTTATTAATCTACCACATTACAGAATATTTCAATCTCGTATCTTCCATTACAATTCAAAAATAAAAACTGAAATAAAATTCCATGACAGTTAAATGCTGTGTCATAATGATAACGAGTGTTATTCCAATCGACGGAGACAATTGCGAATCAGATCCAAGATCATAATCGAATAGATATGTGTACGATATCATTTATATAAATTAAATCTCAATGCATTAATAATGCAAATTTAAATATCTTCATATAAACGATAGTCGGTTCAGTAGTCACTGCAAGAATATGGTGGGCATGCGTCGAGCAGGTGCCAGATGTTTTTCTGCTTGTCAATACTCATGTATCTGTCAAAATATCATTTGTTTACATTGTAATTTTCGCAATTTTCGTTTAGATTTAGTGATGAGAATATAGTGTGTGAGTGAAGTAAGTGTTGATTCATTGACAAAAATACGTAGACTTCTCCTCAAGACCCGAAACGGCATGTTAGTTTTATGTTTTCTTTCGTAGTCTACACACAGAATATATTCATACAAGGCATACTTTGATTAAAATCGGTGATTGCAATGTTTCTGTCGTACTAATCGAATGCAAACGAAATAATCGATAACGACATTCTTGTTTTGGTTTACCGATTGCCGCAGAAATGTTCTGCAGGCGGTCCAGAATCGTGAAGTTTTGTCGCCAGAACGTCTGTCGTCATAGCAACCATCTCGCCGTTTGCGGCGTGTGTTTTTTCCTCTGAAAAAATGGGCATAGTAGTAGTAGGTCACGTCAAAAATGACCGAATCGCATGGCGATGAAGACTGTGAAACAAATTTGTGTTCGAAATCGGATGAGGAGGAACCGGAAGAACCTTCTCAGTTTTTGAAATGTCACCCCAAAGACATCACCGATTGTCCGTCAGTTGACGAGGAAAGTATTCCGAAGCACGTCCAGCTCAAAAGGACACCCAATAATGCCGAAATCGAAGCGCCGAATACTTCTAAATCGGATCGAGATAGCCGAGGAAACAGAATTTTTGCCAAACAAGATGAAGACGGATGTTGGTTTCTCAGGTGGGACGTGGAGGAATATAAAGAAGGGGATTTCATAGCCCTGTGTTATGAAGGTGAGTTTTTAAATTTTTCTACAGAATATTCTGTAAATGCAATAATACCAACAGGATGTAATACTGGTGCTGACCTTAAGAATTCATTATAAATTAACGCTGAATGTGATGTGATATTTTGCCACGGGTAATAATTTATTAGAGGCTTGTATTTTATTAATGTATTAGGTAATTGAAAGTCAGGTACTTAGTTACCTATTATACAGACCTCGTGGAATGTTCACGAATTCATTTGTTAATGATTCCTTTTTATTGCTTCCACAAAATCTTATGCCAGTATAATTTGACATACATAAGAATGACTCAAGGTCAAAATTAAGCATCTTCTATTCTATTAACGTTTTAAAATGGATGTCACATTTCAACTGAAGGTATTGCAGTAAAATGAATACCGGACACGTAGATAAGCTTCTGCATTAGGAAATGAAATAAATCAGAGAGCCATTTGTGAGGATAATTCGAGATATGACCTTGGACATTTATTAACAGTACGAAGATGGTATTTCTCCCCACCTATGAATGAAAAAATATAGCTGCTGATTGTCTTGAATGATTCTATAATATGGTGAACGCTTTCGCCAATTTTGATGATTGGAAAACGTTATTTTTATGTCTATTTGCAATTATTTTCAAAAGATATATAGTGCAGTTATCGATCAATTTCGATTCCCTTTTTGTACTTTTAACCCCGCCATACTGCGCTTCGAACACTCAAGAATCACAGATGTCACTGAGAAAATCGGAAGGATACTGTTATTGGCAATGAAAAAAAAATGCAGATAGGAAACGCTAAATGATTACAATTTAAATCGAACAGAGGATATTATTCAGTTGGAGTTGTGAATGGATTGATAGATTTCGGACAGGAAATTGAATGCAATTAAGAAATCGTGATGAGCATCAATTATTCGAAAAATAGAACACTCTCATGGCTGGGTTTTTCGTCGAATAGTTGTTGTCTGTTTTCGACACATTTGAGACAATTTTCAACACACAACATTATTTACATTTTTCTACGACATAAATACTTCGAATCAAAGTAGGAAATAGTGCTTTTTTCTCTGGACGGATGTGATAATTTTTCTTAAACTAAGTAATCCCTATTATGAGACGGCACTGCTATTTTCTAAAAGTGCGCGTTTGTATATTTTCTCAGTCGGTAGACGGTTTACTTAATACGACGCCTTTGGTGTATTTTCAGAAATTCAGGAGTCTCGAAAGATCATTTCAAATGGTATATCCAGAAACTATTATTATATACTGCGTCTTTTTTAATAAAGTAACGGTTATTTATCTCGTGTAAATGATATCGAGAGGAAGGAATAAAAAAAGATTTGTTTGTTTTCATTATGTCAAGATATGTGTGCTAAAATAAAAAAATGGCGTATTGTTTCATGGGACCGGATTTAAAATAACAAACTTAGATGTAAGAAATGTGTTTGAAACAGGACGATCAAGGTTAAAATTATCATTCATTATTATGATTTTTCATAAACGAAACGTACTGAGATTTTGCAGGAGTGAAAAAATGGCGATGATAATATGCCTTCGATTTTTTCGAAATTCCGAAATGAAAACCAAACAGTAAAATTTTCGATATTCCCGAATACATCTGATTATTGTACCCCCTGTATTTCCTGAAGCACGATGAAATGAATTTGTAAATTCAGCCTCCGCATAGTCTCGATTTCTGAATGGCATTCCCCGCAATGTCATATCGACTTTCTACTTGTCACGTGGGAACAAGATCAGTGATAATATCAATGCCTACTACAAAAACACACACCCACATAGTGCTGAACAAAAGCATTTCGTACGGTCATCAAGTAATCCAGTTGTTGCGAAATGTTTGGCAAAAATTCGTTGGAATAATTCATGTAAAATATGAGCCAAACACTCTGTATGAACGGAAATATTACTAGTCCTCCAGGAAATTCATTTTAAGCAACTTTTCCGTAGATCCCCTAGAAATAATGCCGATTTGGCAACGCCGCATCGCGCGAGGTACGACCGGACCCCTACACGCGTCCCGCGAATAAAGGTCGCCGCGCGATCCATGAATGAAACCGGCATCTCCCCTCCCCGCTCGTTTACCCCCTCCACCGTTTCAGCCGCCGATGGATCGAAGGCGTGTGCTCACGATAAGTCAGTTGTAAATTCGAAAGTGATCGGTCCATTCATCGGGTTCGCGCGGTAGGTACCGATTTTTTTTTTCGAGGAGGCCTTGAGGATTCGCGACAATGCCAGACTTCCGGATTTCGTAGGGTGATTTAGGGATTTTTAGGGTAAGTGAGTTGGGAAAATGCGTTTTCGTGAAGGATTGATGTGTTGCGGATTTTTTCGCGGAGGTCGTTGAATTGAAGGATGAATGGTAGATTTGTGGGTCAGTATGTGTAAATATAATAAGTTCATCGTATTGTTGTTCAAGTCAATGACCTAGTGTTGTAACAGCATATTCTGCGTGGAAATAAAATTGAAAGTTGCTTTAAGGATGTTCCCATAACTTGATGGATATCTCTTATACTCAATTGTTTTGACCCAAAACACACAAAAATGTCCATATATATCACCTTATTCTGCTGTAAATTACCCTTCCTATTTTTTTGGGGATATTTACATTAAATTCTCGTTACCTGATTGAAAAAGTATAGTACGTTACTCACACGGAATGTTTTGGGCATTTTTTTTCTTGAACTAGGTGCTGAATTTCGCTTACAAAAAATGAATAAGTCTATTTGACGATGTTTTCTTGTGAAAGAAGAATGATGAATAGCATAATTCATGATTTATTCGTATTTGAAAGCTCCTCTATAAATCTCTTGGTGAAATAAATCTTTTTCATGCTCCCAGCTGGATAAACCATTCGAATCACGTATTTATTCGAAGTGAATACCAAATGGGAAAGTGAAGAATATGTTAGAAATACGCGAGAAAAAAATGTCATTGATATCCCTTTTTGCATATTCAAACTCTTCATTTGTTTCAATACCCTCTCTTGGTACGCCACTGCTAATATTTCTTGCACCGGATGTGAAATATCATTCCTTCGTAAATAAAACTAATATCCTAGCACAATTAAAACCGTAAATAATATAAATAACGTAACTGGTGTTTGTATACGCGTATACGCTTACAAGAAAGTAATTTTAAACAAAGAGTGCTTTGATAGCTTATGAATGTAGCTGTCGTTTGTTGATTTCTTGTTTTTTAAACACTACGAAATGTTCGGCCATTACGATATCTTCGAGTAACTCGAAACATGTTGAATTAAAACAGCATTGTGATAGAGGTAGCTAAAATATTTTTATACAGTGAGAAAAAAAAGATGTTTTAAATTAAATACAAATCTAAAGCACTAGGGAATTTGGTAAGAATATCGCATCTTTGAAGAAAAAGCAGGAAATGAAGATGAATTCAAAAACTGGAGAACACGTAAGGGTCCATAATTTATGAGCACTCTGTTTTTTCGACGAAAAATACAAATTACACTAATTTCCGAGCGAGTTCCAGACGATTATGGGGCTTAAAGTGTCAAATAAAAAGTGTAATAACGTACAAAATGACTTTGGAGTAATACCCATCATTAAATACAAATAACACAGTATTTTCGACCGGTATATTTTCGATTTAATTTATTTTTGAGGCAAGTGCGAATACGTTATTGCAACATAATGAATTATAAACATAGGCGTAACGTGGGGGGTTATTAGGAACGTATTCCCCCCATTGCTCAGA
The DNA here is from genome assembly GCA_037013635.1 of Plagiodera versicolora. Classification (NCBI taxonomy): domain Eukaryota; kingdom Metazoa; phylum Arthropoda; class Insecta; order Coleoptera; family Chrysomelidae; genus Plagiodera; species Plagiodera versicolora. The sequence goes on along the minus strand of CM072983.1, from coordinate 2,395,717 downwards.
AGAAATAAAAAAATTGCAAGTACCAATTTGAAAAATTTTCAATTTGAGTAATTAAACTGACATTTGGAACTTCTAGATCGACTTCCATCTTGGCGGGATCAAACAAAAGACTAACGAATGTTGGAATGATAAATAATAAATCAGTTACGCAGGCAATTCATCGAACAAGATAATTGTAAATTGTGGGAGTCGTTCCTATTCCGTGGGCCCTAATCATTCACCCGAAATTGGCAATAATTGGGGCCCTCTGCGGTCTTTCCTTTTCGGTTTCTGATACGCCTCTGCTGTATCGGAAAAATCAGTTCGTTCATTGGGCGTAATTACAAGAAAAATTAATAGCTTTCACCTGTGATTATGAGGTGATTTCGCGAGTTCTAGGAAAAATAATACATAGACAGGTAAACTTTTTGCTTTAGAGCGACGCGGTCTCTACGGAACACCCTGTACATTAATTTGCATTGGGTTTGGTTGACTTCCGCTAGATAGCGCTGCTGTTTTGTCGGGGTTGCGAGTATGTTACTGATCAATTGTTGCAGAGATTTTCGAGTTTTTGAAGCGTTCATTAACGCACATTTTTCAATAATTGTGATAATTTTGCTAGATTATCCTTTAGCACCAGGTGGTGGTAGTCCATTGAGTTTTTTGTACGTGAGATTTCACGGTGGATTCGGGACCGTATCAAACGCCCGTGAAAGGAAATGGTAGGTAATGAAAGGAGAAAAAAACAACGAAATTCGACATCTAAATTACCGAAAACCAGTAGTTGGTCAACCCCTTCGAGTGTGGAGTAGTGATTTTCACGGACGACGGGGCCAATTATTTTTTTAATGAGGATCACATCCGGTCGTCTTGCAGGCCAATTGCCAGGGGTATAGGAAAAACGAAAAAAAAATTGACGTTTAAATTATTTATTTATGGTTAGTTTGGGTTCTGCTTCCCTAAGTATGGTTTTATTTCCTGAGGGATTGCATATGGATGAAAAATAAGCGAGAGATGGTCCAAACATGGTCCAAAAAATAATACAATTGCTCAAAATTCAAGGATAGATACTAATTTTTATTCAAAATATTCATATTGAAACTGACTTGAACTAGAATTAAAAAATACATATATTTGAAGCTTTTGAGATGAAGATATGAATATTTACGTGGGACTCGATTATTATTATTATTATTTTAATGGTGTCCTGTGCTAGCTTACGTCCCTGTATAGCCCGCATTGTGGATCTTACTGAAGAATAATAAACGAACATAAAATGGAAATTAAAGCAGAGGTGTTAGATCAACCTGCTTGATCCATTTCCATTGGGTGAAAGACCCGAAGCTACCCACTATATCGGCACCTACTTCTTTCTTTTTATGAGTTTTCTTCGTATGTACACAGAAATTGAGAAATTCTTATTTCCTCCGATTCCTCTCTTTTTTAATATGGACATTTCAGTGAAAGAAGAGCCTCAAGAGTTTACGACAAAAAAGTGTATCAAGGAAAATGAAAAAATAAATATTCAAAGAATCAAGTCAGTGTAAAGCGATTCATTTGTCATAGTTACGTAAATCTCAACGGTAATTCTCGAACACCCTATATGGCATCACGTGGTCACCGTCCGAGTTAGGCGGAGAAAAGGACGAGAAAAAAGCACGTAAATTAGTTCCGAAAAGAGAAACAAGACGGGAACAATTGACAATAAATTCCGATGTTGTCGTTTGATGTGTTTTATTTTTAGGCGGTTGTCCAGAATGAGAAATCTTTGGAAATTTAATATAGGTACAGAGATAGTTTGACGTCCCACGGTGTTCAGGTGTTTTTTTGGGAGGCCCCACGCGAACACAACTATTTTTATCGTAGGAAAATTACCTAGTTCGCGCTCAAATAATTTTTATTTTGGCACGTCGTTTCCTGCGCTTCAAATGGACACACTATCATTTTTCATCGATGCCATATTACTAAAATTTGGATATATGCATCTTCAATAATGTCTACAGGGATGTCGATTTTATTGAATTTTTCGACTATAACAGTGAATATTAGTTTTAATATTCATTACATCATAGTTGTTATATTAGCTTTTCTATTTATTTGTTGAAATCATTTGTATGAATTTGATTCACATTGATTATTCTTTAATTAATCATGGCCGAGATCAGAATAACTTATATGCAATTTAGACGTATATCGTCGGTAGGATGTAAGCATCGCCATCTACGTAACTTGTTAACGAGAAGGTGTCGCATTTTTGCGAATATCCAGAGCAACAAGCACAGCCTACGGTGTCGACGTTGAATGAACGAAAAAAAAAATATATACCAGCACCAAGCAATAATTTATGGTTTTCGATTTATATTCATGAACGACCGCAGCGGATGTGATTCAGTTCACCGTGCGTTTCGTAATAGAATGGAAGTAGATCTGCTTACAATGGTGTTTTTTGCGGTGAAACAATTGGGTTAAACTCCATTAATTGATTCTTTGCACAATACGCAGTTGGCGTTTTTTGTTTCATATCGGACTACAGGAAGTTGTTAGCATGAAATGTCTTTGTGAACGGTGAACTTTGGAATTGAATCTTCCTACACTTAATTCGCGAATAAAAAACATGACAATATTCAATCGTATCAATTATTACAGATTCCTTTCGGGGAATTCTCCTCAATTTGGGTTATTACTGGAAATGCGAGTTAATGATTATGAGTTTCATTCATGAATATTTCAAACTCTCTGCAGAAACTATCTAAAATAATATTTCAAATATGGGGTTCTAAATTTCAAATCGCTTTGTTTCTAGTTCACAAATTGGCAACAGCGCCTAGTAAGCTAGAAAAAGAACAACATATATTTGTTCTTTGTTGTCTGTACATTTACAATCTAGTGTCAAAATTTGTCGGTTGTCATAACCCAACTTTTTGTTTATACTTTGTGGCTGGTAAAGAATACTTGATTGAATTGTTTTTAAGTTATTTGATACAATATTATACATCAATATAATAGTCCAACCCAACCAACAACCTTACTTAGAAGCCAAACCACGCCAAACTCAAACATAACCTTAAAACCTGAGTTCTCTCTCTAACTTGGTCGTTGCCTCCTTTGCGATGCATGGAACGTCATGGAACAGAAATAAGCAGAATGGGTTTCTAATCTGATTAAAATCTAGCCATCTTTGTTTATCTAATCAACGTAACGAATTTGTTGTCCTTTTTTATCACTGTAATCCGCAGTCGATGTTGCCAAATGGTGAATTAGAAACGAAGCACTTTAAACTTTGAATTCCCATATTTATTTTTGTTTTTTAAGTACTTGAAATATTTTCTTTAGGAAAAAGGTTGAAATGATAAATTTGAAATGCGACGTTTTAAAGATATATCATAAAAAATACTTCATTTTCGTCTGAAGGAGAATTCCCCATTTTGAACAACATAAAAATAATTGAGAATTAATCCAGCCTAATTCTGGAATCCAAAATGAAAAAATTATGGAGTCGCTTACGGTGCAGCCGTATCCGTAGCGGTTTCTCTTGGCGCGTCGATTTCTTTTTCCGTTTTCTGTTTTCACGCGTACCAAACCGGAAACCAGCGTGTGTGTCATGGTGTCACTGCGAATTCTTACTTCTCAGCTAACCATTCACAAAAACATTTCAAGCATCATTCAATTAATTCAGCTATTTGGAACAATGAACGAGGTTCCTAATGAAAAAAAAAATACGAAAAAGTCTCCTCACCTTCAAGGGGTGTACGATCTTAATCTTATTATCGCCCATTACGCACTCCCTTTTCGAATTCAGGAAGAAAAAGGTAGGACCGTAGTCACCGTGAAAATACATCAGAAGTGTCAATCTTCTTTTGTTTCCAACTGTTGTTTTAGGACCATCTGCCTGTCTAGAGCAGGCAGGTAGGTAGGAAACTGGCAGATATATCTTTTTCGGGAGAAAAACATCTAATTGTTCGGCCCACACGTTTGCATTGTCGAGAGAAATTTTAATCCTCAAAGACAACATCCGGCAGTGGAGCTGAGAAGGAATATAGCGAAGGAATAATCTGTTCGAAAAAAAAATCAGTTCAACCATGATACGGACCCAAAAAAAAATAAAAATCTGAAGGGCAGTCTATTTGAAGAATTTCAATTATGTAAATGAATTCATCTTATGATTATATCTTCTTCAAATAGAACACCCTGTATACTATTTCATCATCTTGTAGAGCTATTTTTTGCCTTCGAATAATGCCCCAATAATCTTCTCTCTAAAATTGATCGTTTTTGGGAAATTTCCTGTAAGCCCGTGTCGCATTAACGAGCATTTCTCTTGAAGGTATATCCGAAGGAAACGGCCTGAATCGTGACTCGTTTCAACGTCCTTGAATCGTTCTAGCGAATACTCTTCCTATACAGAGTGTTGGAATTCCACTGCTAACGTTATTCACTATCGAATACGACTAGAAATCACCGACGAGGGACAAGACGCGAGGTGAATTCGAAATCCACGATCGTATAGTTCTTCCATTATCAATTGCAGAACACAGTTATGCGAGGAGTAATCAATATTTAATATACGCCCTATATAAACGCATGGCACTCACGCCAAAATTAAAAAACAAAAATAAGGATTAGTACTCGTACGAAGTCAAAGTAGCCGCCAGGGTCAACGTGGATTCGAGTTGTATGTGTCAACATCCCTTTCGACCAATGAAAACAGTGAATCAGGCAATGCATCGGCACTTTATTGGCCGAAGGGTTATGGACGCTCGGAAGCTTTGAATAATCTTTTCTACTCAACAGATTGGATTGTCTGGATATCAGTAGAGAAGTGTGGTGTGTTGAATTTAGAAATTTTATTGAATAAATCGAAATATGGCGTTTTGGAGACCGTGGGCGAATGAAAATAATTGAGTGCTAAACAACGGCGTGATAATGATTCGATTGCCTTTTAAGGAAAACTTTCTCGCATATGATTTCAAACGTATTTATGAAAATAATAAATTCATAAAATAAGGTATCCCCGCCTATGGCAGATCAAACAAAATTGTCGGTAAGGGTTCGGAATGAGTTTTTATATTCTGCAATTGATAATGGAAGTACTATACCTGCATCGCAACATGGGCCACCTGGCGGTGAAACCATGAACTGAGTCGACGAGGTAATGTGCTGCGCGATTTCTGAAAAACGACGAATTCCTAACGAGAAAAATATCCCGAGAGGAAAAATCTCCTGCAGCACACGTCGAACTCGCAGGATGTATGTGGGCGTGCTCGTAAAAATTCGTCCCAAAAGTTATTATTCGCTCTTTTTTTGCTTTCATTCGGTGCCAGAGAAACGAAACATGCCTGAGGCTTTCAACAGGTAGACGCGGATAGACAGATTGAAATTGCTTACACTGAAAACTGAAAGCAGGTGGTCCGAAAACGACAGAAAAAAAAAACAATTGATTAAGGTGGGTCATCATAATTGTATATTGAGCGTTGAGGGATTATTTTGTTTTAATGAAGAGATGTGGCGCCACTTACGCCCCATTACGAATCGTCTGATCAAAGTTATATAATTATAAGTATGCGATTGCAATTATATTATAAATAACTAACTAAATAATCTACTTAAATAATCTTATTAATAATCTAAGCAAATAAACTATTTAGACTAGTTTGAATTAATAAACCGGTTTTATAAACTAATCGAAAAAACTAATTGAACATCAGATCTGTTTGTTCTCAACTCTAGAGTTAACTCAAATCCGCCAAGTTATCTTCAAACAATTTTAAAAATTATATAACCATGTAAAATGTTTCTCAATAATTGTTTTTCTCGGTAATGACAGCTCCTTTATTATTTCGGGCACGTATTCCTTCCTCGAAATCGGAATCGAACGATAGGATCATTTAATTATTTATTTGTTGTCTAATTTCCGTCCTAGCAACCATAAAAACCATCCGAATAATGTTCGGAATGCTTTTGTTCTGCCTACCACATTCGAATTCTTATATTGACTGATCAATCTCTCCGAGAACTGCCAAGGAAGTGAGCGGCGTTGCCAGGAGATATCTTAGATTCATCAGCAGTGACTGATAATTCAATTAGACGCTCACGTGGAATATTTTTCACGGTCCTCAATGTATCGATTATGGGCAAATAGGTGCACATGTGGTCAGGCCGCCGTATTTTTAGAAATTTTCGATCATGCGAGGTGTCATAGTTTTTCGTTCTCGCCGTGTTTTATACTCCTTTAACCTCGAAGTCTCCTCCGAATCTTTTTCTGGCATTTATTTTCGCTCATAAACATTTTAATTGGCTCCCGAACGTATTTACGAAACGGAAACATCCTGTAGGTAGATTATTTCTCGGTCGGGTCAGAACCGGAATAAGGTGCCTACAATAACTATGGTGAAACCAGTCCCTATCTCGACCCGTGACCAAAATCCCTCGATCAAAAAGCATAGTTTCGAACCAACATCAACGCTTTTTTAAATCACCACGGATGGCGACACCGTCGGCGCTATAATAATGCGAAATGCAACGTTGCTTATTGTTTTGAAATACACCAGTAGTTTGTCTACAAAGTCTTGATTCGACACTATTTCACGAATCTGTGGGGATAACAGGACGTAGAATTGTATTTTGAAGAAGAAATGTAACTTTGGCTTCGTTGGAAGCGACTATTTGTTTTGCGCAGAATACGTGAATTATTCATTTTAGAAGCGGCAACCCTGACTTCTAATGCTCGTCAGTTTAGTTGTCAATCAGATTAAAAATTACAAATTCTCGTGAAAATATTATCTTTTATTGATTCCTGAATATACATACAGTCGGAAAATTGAATAGAAGGTGTTTTCAAAATACTTGTAAATGTTTTCCCAATGCGAGAATCCATTGTTTCCGAACGGTTTCGTCCTATGTGAGTAATGAAAAAGTAAATTATTGATTTCAACTCCAAAAACTAACAAATTACCTTCGGAATTCCATAAAGATGACGAGAGACGGTTTCTGCTTGTCCACAAACTATACGAAACTTTATTTTAACTAAAAAACACCACACAGCAAAATATAAACGACTACAAATTCAAAAGGAGGTTAATGAAATAGAGAAACTTGGATATCCCGCCAGATCTGACTGACGTGGAAGAAAACAATGTTACCGAACACGATTGTGTCGCCATCTCATAACGATTCGATAAGTAGTCGTATAGGATATGTTCCATGAAATTCTCATCGACACTTTTGACCCACAAACAATTGAAGAGTAGTTTCACCATCATGTAGACACCTTAAACCGGAAGCACTTCGGGACAGCGGCGTCGCAAAAAAAAATTTTGGCAATACATTTTTGGTTAACGATCGCTGTGGAAGCCTTTCGAGAAATTGATTTGCCTGTAAACTCGTATACAGGGTGTCTAAGCTGCCCTGAACTCAGTTTTTCCCATCTGGAAAAGGCGGGATGCCTCCCTGTTGGTGCCTACGCCACTGTGTCGCAACAAATTACACAAATAAACACAGGAAGCTAGAGGAGACTGTAAAGCTACTTCGGGAAGAGTTACGGTGCAAGAACGATTAAATAGATTGAAGTAATGAGGTTTGTTAACGTTATATTGTTAAAAGAATACTGTAAATCACAGGTAAATTGAACAGGAAATCCTTCTTGCCAAGAAGATTAGGAAAATGACTTAAAGCTAGCGTTACGTCGTCGAAATGTCGTTAGTTTTTACATGGGAACAAGAAATTCGAAAGTACACATAAAAAATTTTTTTTTTCGAATTTGAAACACTTCTTTAATATCATCTGACACTAACTCAATTATACAGGATGGTCAGTAGATTAACACAAATTCAGCGATTCTCATCATTGATTTTTCAGTTCTCACAAATAGATTAGTTTGATTCATTCCTCAGCTCTATATTAACCAGGTTTAAACTTTTTGGGGGGTTTTTCAAAAGAGTTGGCAACGCTTTTACGTAATTTGAATTTTAAAAATCGCTGAGCAGCCAAATATAACAAGAATATACAGGGTGAATCCAGGATTATATTTAGTTTTTAATACTTTCAGGGCTCACCCTGTATAACCAGAACGAATCCCAACAAATTGGAATAATCTGTTGAACACGGCGGATACCGTTTTCTGAGGAAAATTCTCCTCGAAACTTCCCGAGAAATGCGGTACTAATTTTAAACCGCAAAAATACCATTTCCTCGAATATCATTCACACATCCTGCGCAGGAACGAAAAAAAAAAAGGAAAGACAGGAGCTCGTTCCACATATAACTAGCATGTCGAAAAGCTGACATCGCCACACCGGGTGGTGACGAAAATCCGATGAAGGATGTGGCAGATCGCTAGAATGAAGTTTGGGGAAGGAATCTAGAGTGCTTGGACAAAACGGTTGATCAGTTTGGCTGTCATGTACTTGTTGACTGTTTTCTGTCACTCCTGATTATTTCGGGATTCGAGGGGCTCTTCCTTCTCCAAAATGAATTCACTGAAGCCTATTTTTAATGTACAGGGTGGTCTAAATTTCATAATATCCAATTCCATATCCGAATTCCTTTTATAGAGACTTTTAAAGACGGTGACATTGAATTGGATTGCTCCAAACAAAAATAATCGTAATTTTTCGTTCGTTCGAACTTCAAATGGTACTCTTTGGAAACTACTCGTTTGAATCTATGCACCCAGGTTGACGTTGTCAACTTCAAAGGTTCCGAAGGTTCCACCATTTAGATTCCGGTCGCTCTTGCATAGGAGGAAATGATGAATAAATTTGCGAATGGTTCGTGAATACATGCATGAGATACATTTCTCGGCGCTTTTATATATCGGTCTCGTTTTTATTACCACGAAAAAAAAGTTATAAGTTATACGAGGGGGAAGCAAAATTTTCAAAAATCGGACAAAAATGAACGAAAAAATTCCCTCGCAAATGTGTTCGAATTTTGGACACCCTGTATAGTTCTTACTTCTACTAATATAACTGACGCCGAAAGGTACTTCCTTCGAACCGGATGTAGGACGTCCGATTTGGCTTCTGCCTCACACAATGCCAGTTCCGTTTTCCTGTTAGCCCCTAAAACCATCTGGCAACCCTAATTGATGTCTAAGGGATGGAGAAACAGCGGCGTCTCCAACGTTTTTTCCGCAGGGTGAAAAAGATCAGGAAACGAAGCGAATCAGGGTGAAACGAATAAGACGAAGCACAGTCAAATAGTCGTGTTCCATGTCATCAGTATCAAAATTATTATGTTCCATGTCAAAATTGGGTGGGCGGCGTTGCCAAATCCTTCTCCATCTTTTTTTTCAATCTATAACATGCACTGTTGCTATTCGCAGTCGTTTAGCAGTTGTGACGTCACGACACTGGGTATTCCTTCTGATAAAAATCGAAGAAAAAAAACTGTGCGAAAATCTCGTCCAACGAACCCTTCCGTGACTATTTTTTGGTACTCCCATGTGAAGGTATAGCCAGAGTCTGATAGATTTATGAGACTAGTGTTCTGTTGATTGCAGAAGGCCGTACAAATTTCGTCAAACATCCACGTCGCGGTCTTCTTTTTTCTTCAATCTTTTATTGGCGCCGTCGTAGGTTGTGTAGGTAAACAAAAGGTATGAATGAGTGATCACGAATGACAGGTTGAGGTATAATGTTGTTTGTAGTTTGCGGTGATTTATTGTGGAGGATGTACCGCTGTAAAAGAAAACTGATTCGCTTTAATATTTGAGGATCAAGATGAGACTCGAAATTGAATAGTTTTTTTTTCTACGTCACTGGAATCAGCGAAAATATGCCCAGATAATGTAATAGTATATTACATAACAAGAGTTGTAGACTAGAAAAAGTTATGTAATTCTAGAATTGTGTAATTGTCTTACAACTCGAGTTGTGTACTATACTTTTTCTACGATCGCATTCATTCCCATCGAAAGTTGGGATTCTATTAAGTGAAAATATGTTTTCCTACAACTGCTATGAAAAGTAGCGTATTTTTCATAGCTTACTTAATTTCAAAACGATGTATTGCTAATTCTGTGAGAAATATTTTTTCACACGGCACTTTTTGTTCACACCACATACATTTATATGGAGAATCAACAAAAATCGACAAAAAGTAGCAAGAAATCGCGACACAATTACTATGAAACGTCAAAATGTTATCGGCGCAGCGGCTTGTTATGCGTTTCCATGGCAACCACTGAAGGCTCTATCTTATTGGTTAGATGTCGTGCGATTTACTTTACAGATGCTACTGTATTGGTTGTTTGTTAATCGTGCTCTCTTTTTACGGTAAAGTTACAATCCTACAGTTTTACGTCGTCCAGTGCTTAAATAGACAGTTACATAGTTGGTGAGTTGTACAAATTTCGTCATTTTCTGTATGGGGAGTGGAAAAAAACAATTTTCTACTAACTCCACCAACAACCATTATATTCTTTTATGTCGTAAAATCGACAAATCGAACTTTTGTTTATAACTCGAAAATAAAAGACGATAGCCAATTTTTGTTTTCACCAGTGAACTTATCTCTAACCAAGAAGCAACCTCAATTTTTTCGTTTCACCTTTAGTTACCGAGTTGCCCAATACAAACATCAAAATTTGCCCACCCTGTACATTAAAGAAATGCTCGTGGCCTAAAATGCACTTCTAAACAGCGAAAATCAACCCCGCACTCCCTGGGGCGAGCCATCACAACTTTCCTACTCAAATAAATAGCTGCCATCAATATCTGGCTCACCCTGTACACCACCTACCAATCAAGCCAATTTACCCTTGACCAACCGAAGTCGTCCTGACGACCGTGTCGCACGTTCGTATACGTTTCACGCGCCCACCGCATTCCGAAATATCGCTCGTTCATTCATAAGCCATCCCCTCTCCTCGCACTCCCCCCCTCCCTCCCTCCTTCCCCTCCGTCGCCTACCTCTACAACTTTACTATGCTCTCAAGGTGACTCAACTGTTCTCGACTCGACTCGTTCATTGACAAAAGACGTTCGTCGGTTGGATCGGTTCATTCATGGCTCGTAGCTCGTCGAGCTAGTAGGCTTCGACAGCGTTTGGTGTTCGGATGTTTCATTTCCGTTCGGGGCTTCCGGTTGGGTCGTGCGTCCTGCGAAGTTTTTATCGGTCGCGATATTGGTGGGTGTTACAGGGGATAAGTTCAATGTGAAGTGAGTTTTTGCGAGAAATTGAAGAAGCGTGGAATGTCACGTGTATCTAAGCGCCAGGTTTTTGCCTGTTTCATGTTTATTTTATTGCTGTTTGAACGTAATGAGATTTTAAGGGGTCATAAATGTATTTTTCTTGGTGCGATATGTAACTGAAATATTGTTGATTTAAGTGCAGCTATTCCCGATACATGGTATGAAAGACGTGGCCGCCTAGATCCCCCGATTTGACTCCTCTTGAAGGGTTATTTAAAATCGAGAGTATACACTAGACAAAAAATCTGAGATTTCTATACTACAGAACGTTGTAACTACCCTTTGGTGAATTAAAAAAAATCTATTTGCCTCATGTATACAGGGTGTTCTTTAAAGACAGGCTAATATTTGAAGGGATTATTCTTTGACATATTTCAAGAAAAAAACTTCCTATGAACGTATGTCCTCAAAGTCTTAACTTTTGAGATACAGGGTAATGACATTTTGAAATCAGTTAGCTCTGATAATATTCTAGACATCTTTAAAAAAATTGGTACATGTCTTCTATGCATCAAGATGCATTTTGTAATGCACGAAATTTTTCATTTTCTCTACTAGTGGCGTCCGTACGGGTTTTGCATTGATTTTTTTTGAAAAAAAATATACTACGCCACTGCATACTTCCAAAATTAAAATTACTTTCAAGATCCCCATTCATTATCGAGCAAATTCTCATGGATTTTTTTTGCCCGACGCATGGTTTTCGCTTAAAAAAATAAAAATCGTTTGACTTCAGGGTCTATTCCTCGAAAATCTGATGCGGCGTGAAAATGTTTGTGCAACGACTGGAAGCAAATTAAGTGATCAGATTTGTTTCAAAATGAATGAGAATCCAAAAAATATATTTTTCTTGCCAGATGCTCTGTTCTTGATTGAAATAATTAAATCAAAATTGCATAATATCGCAGTACCAAACGTTAAATAATCTATATCACCCTGTATCTCAAAAGTTGAGACTTTTAGGACATACGTTCATAGGAAGTTTTTTTCTTAAAATGTGTCAAAGAATAATCCCTTCAAATATAAGTATGGCTTTATGGAACACCCTGTATAAGGTGAACACGGTACTGAACTTAGTTTTTCGAAATCCTGTAAAGTTTTGAAGAAATGCCTGATTTTCTATTGTCTAGTTTATTGAAAAAGTCTAGAAACACCCAAAAACACTTGAAAAATACTGAACAACGTCTCTCTCTCTCTACGACGATTTTGGAATTTTCGATGAAATCATAGTGGAGTGACTTTCTAGCAAATTTTCCGAAAACTCCCAAAAATCAGCTGTTCGAACATAACAAATACTGTAGAACGTCTAAGACAACGCTATGTTGTCATATTCTACAATCATTTTAGATTCTACGACGGTTTCGGTTAATTTTTCTTCATGTCACTTTCCCAAATTATTACCTATTACAACCTCTCCTAAAAAAAATTGAAACGGGTGGGACCATCATAAGAACGATCATCACTCAACACCCATTTTTCCTAATAACCGAAGGGAAATTCCTTGATTAGACAATTAAATTTAATTATCCCATATCCGGCTGTTGTCTTGTCAGTCCGTCCAAAACGAACTACTGTTCTTGTGGCGAACTTTACGATGGGAAAGATCAAGACAGGCCGAGGCGCTCCTCACCTTCATTTGTTTATTATGGCTCGGTAGACGCCCGAGTTGATGATCTTTCTATTTTGATAGGAAGTGACACGTTAAGTGTTACGATGTCAAAAAGAGGGTTTTTTATTTTTCCATTAGGGTTATGTTGTATACAGTGTGTAAAAGCCAAATGGAATAAATTCATTATTTCGGTTACTGTACATATTTATAAAAAGTCCCGAAACACGTCAAATTTGAATTATAACTTGACATTCTTTAACGTGAAAATGCAACCCCTACCTTCAACCCCCTTAGAATGACAGGTACAACCCCCAATTTTTTAAATGGGAAGTATAGGCTTGTGATATATCATTTGAAAGGTCTCTTCATTCTCTATTCAAAAATGTTATTGTTTTTAAATTTAATGCAAAAATTAACATAATATGAGAAAGTGAACAAAAACCGTAGCAATGTGGTTTTTAGATGGTAACCATTAAAAAACTTTAAAGTATTTCCGTGGCAACGCTATTTTAACAAGCAGTAGTAAATTGTTTTATTTAAGTTGTCATTGTTGTAATTTAAGTATAAAGTTTGTTCAATTCAATTCTGAAAAATGGTTAGATTAACGGAAATGCATAAAATAACAGTTTTACAAATGATTGGTTACGGAGATAACATCCGAACACAACAGGAAGTAACTCGCCTATTTCATGAGAAATTTCCTAATTTACCGCCTATATCCCAAGGAACAATAAGTAAAATAGAAAAGCAATTTCGCGAGTTTGGTCATGTAAGGCAGATAAAAAAAGCAGCTGCTAATGCACTGAGTGATGAACTCAAATTAGATGTGTTGCTTGAGTTTCAGGAAAACCCACATACATCGAGTAGACAGGCATCCACTACATTCAATGCTAGCCATACATCGATAGCAAACATATTAAAAGAAAATAAATTGCATCCGTATAAGATGATACCTACTCAGGAGCTCATGGAAGACGATTTTGATAGGAGAACTTTTTTTTGTGAGCAAATGATGGACATGTTGGATAACAATATTATCCAATTAGAAGACGTTATGTTTTCTGATGAGTGTACTTTTTTACTTAACGGTCATGCTAATCGGCAAAATTGCCGCTACTGGTCCACGGAAAATCCTCACTGGATGAGAGAAGAACACACTCAATACCCTCAAAAGGTTAATGTTTGGGCAGGGATTGTAGGGAACAATATAATTGGTCCCTTTTTTATTGAGGGCAACTTGAATGGCAACAATTATTTGGCACTACTTCAAAATGATGTCATTCCAACGTTGGCAAATTTATATCCTGATCCAGGTAATCCTCAAGTTCCAGCGAATACGATATGGTTTCAGCAGGATGGAGCACCACCACATTACCAACTTAATGTCCGGCAGTACCTCGATACAATATTTCCCAATCGGTGGATAGGGAGGCGAGGATCGATTGAATGGCCAGCGCGATCACCTGATCTTACATTATTAGATTTCTTTTTATGGGGATATGTGAAGAGCCATGTGTACAAAACTAAACCTTCTGATTTAAATGACTTAAAAGAACGAATAACGCTTGCGATTAGGTCGATCACGCCTGATATGTTAAATAATGTTAGAAGACAGTTTTATTTGAGATTAGGATGTTGCCAAGACGTTCGCGGAGAACATTTTGAACATCTACTTCATTAACATTCATAGTTCTTTTTCGTGTTCTACATTTTATTACGTTTTGCATTACATTTTAGTTTTTGATTGTATGTAGCGAATTTCGGTAACAACATGATATTAATTTTTTTTATGTTAATTTTTGCATTAAATTTAAAAACAATAACATTTTTGAATAGAGAATGAAGAGACCTTTCAAATGATATATCACAAGCCTATACTTCCCATTTAAAAAATTGGGGGTTGTACCTGTCATTCTAAGGGGGTTGAAGGTAGGGGTTGCATTTTCACGTAAAAGAATGTCAAGTTATAATTTAAATTTGACGTGTTTCGGGACTTTTTAGAAATATGTACAGTAACCGAAATAATGAATTTATTCCATTTGGCTTTTACACACTGTATATTTGGGCAATTGATTTGGCACCTTGTTTTGACACTTGTTTTGATGACGTAGCAAGGGAAGGTTTGCTACTACTTTTTTTTCAAACGAGATTTATATAAAATCAAGAGAATTACGACAAAAAAATTGCCAAAGCATATTTTTCGTATATCAACAAATTCATCGTCAAAACGAAACACCCGGTATATAATTGATTCCGATTATCGTGGAACTTATGGTCGAATTTAAATTCAATTACTAGAAGCATCAAGCTCACCAGTTTGGAATGTCTTTTTTCTCAGAACGATGAACGTATATATCCTTACGGATATAACAGTAAAAACGTTAAAGCGACCACGACTTTTTTCTGCTAGCCATGGAGTTCTAGATTCTTAGAAAAGTATGATAAATATTATTGATGCAACGCACCTAATTACTTGGGAGAAAGGCAAAGTCGACAGGCTTGTACTAGCCCAAGTTGACGGATTTTTGTGACAAAAAGTATATCGACCACTTTTTGTATACGTTGTCGAAAAAAATATATTTGTGTATTTCTCTAGATCAATTGAAGAAAATTGAGTTTTCGTGATACACCTCGAGTTAAAAAGTACGAAACGTTACGTCTTGAATAAAGAAAAAAAATATTATGATTATTATGTTCCATGTGATTTTGCAAAATTCATTACATCATCATAACAATTTAATCTGATGTTAAATCCATATGTTATCCGTTTCAACAACACCAAATAATTCATCTTCCATTTGTATATTTTGTTTTCGACGTGATACACGATAAGGCTATCAAGATAGCCATGAATGAGCAGCCAGGGTTTTCCATGCTAATGCCATTCCAAAAAATCATCATCGCTTCCAAGTATTATGTAAATATTTACATCGTCGCTTATTATCTCGCATATTTATTTACGTTCGTGGACTTTTTTGATATATAAAAAATGTCGAGTCGATTATTTCGCAGTGTTATTTTATTTCCCGACTTTGACGGGAATGGTTCAATAAAAGATCCGTTGTGTTTTGTTTCAGAAAGTAACAGCATCGATGAATGCTTGGCCAAACAAGAGATTTGTAGCCAAGAAAAAAGTACCATGTGGCTTCTGGATATCCCACAAACTCACAATGGTTAGTATCTTGGAATTATTCACCGATCATTCGTATCATTTTTGTGCTCACCGACTGCGCCAATTTTCTGAGATAGTGACGTCAGTTATTGTATTGTTTTTTTATTGATCTAACCAAGGTGTCCAGTTTTATCAAACTAACAATAAGTTTCAGATTTTTATTTGTTTTACGTTGTATGTTTTCATATTGGGAGTTGTGGCACCACGTCATGCAATATAAAATGTCTTTAATGTGATTTCATGCTTATTTGAACTGAATCAGGAAAAACACCAGTTCGGCATATGGCATTCTAGAGTCGTGACGTCAGATGCGGAAAAATATGACAACGATTCCGATGCCTCTTTTCAGACTGCGAAAAACTGTTGTGTTTTCGCTACTACGACAACTCCTCCATCGACTACCTGGCCCAATCCGAGCCCTTGTTCATCAAACACCCCGTAGACAAGCTGAAAAAACTGATCAAACTCAAAACGAAGCGCAGCCACAAGGGCATCGAGAACGGCGCCTTCCAAGACGAAAGCGAATCGACGAAATCCCCGGAAGATTCGACGGAGGAAGAGGAAAATTCGAGACGCGGGGCTAGGAAAAAATCCCCCGACGGCTCGCTGGACGTGGAGGTGATCGGAGGCACCAAGAAGAAGATCAAGAGCAAGGGGAAGTCGCCCACTAAGGATTATTACCAGATTTGGGACACTTCGACGTCGCCGTCTCCAGAAGCCGACGGTGAGTCGTCAGTCTAACATTTTAACATTCTGACAATTTTGTTTTTTTTTTGCTTTGAATATTTTTGGAGAAAAAAATACTACGCCACTGCTTACTTCCAAAATAAAAATCGCTTTTAAAATCCTCATTCATTATTGAGCAAAATTTATCTCATGGATTTTCTTTGTCCGATGCATGGTTTTTGCTTAAAAAACAATTGCATTAAAATTGCATGATATCGCAGTATTAAACGTTACATAATCTATATCACCCTGTGTCTCAAAAGTTGAGACTTTTGGGACACACGTTTATAGGAAGTTTTTTTCTTAAAATGTGTCAAAGATTCACCCCTTCAAATATTAGCATGTCTTAAAGGAACACCCTGTATGTCGTTGTAGTATTTTTTCCAAAATTTACTGATCTCTCCCATTTGGAAATTTTCCCCTAAAAAAAAACGTTGCATGTTTGTGTACTCACTTGAATTTTCCTGTACCTATCACATTTTGAGAAAAAAATAAATGTATGTCCTAAAAGTCTTAACTTTTGAGATACGGGATAATAAAATAAAAAAATAAAATCGCCACTGGTAGAGAAAATGGAAAATTTCGTACATCACAAAATCTAGAATATCATTTCAGTTATTATCAAAAAACCGATTTTTTTTTCAAAATTTCATCACCCTGTATCTCAAAAGTTAAAACCCTTAGGACATACGTTTGTAGGAAGTTTTTTTCTCAAAATATGTCGAAGAATCACCCCTTCAAATATTAGCATGTCTTTATGGAACACCCTGTACAAGGTGAATACGGCACTGAACTTAGTTTTTCGCAATCCTGTAAAGTTTTGAAGAAATTCCTGATTTTCTATCGTCTAGTTTATTGAAAAAGTCTAGAAACACCCAAAATCACTTGAAAAATACTGAAGAACGTCTCTCTCTCCCTACGACAATCTTGTTTTTTTCTTCACAGAGACCACTAGTAGCCCGGAATTCCCCAGCGCGCCGCCCTTGCCGCCCCGCGCGCTGCACCGCCCGCTGGAGCGGTCGCCCGCGCTCGTAGCCCCCCTTTTCCCCCCTCCCACCGTCCTGCGGGAGAAGAAACCGTCTTCGAAGGGCCGGAGACCGCGACCCGAGGACGCCTTCGGTTTCGAGCTCGTGGACACCGACGAAGAGTACAAATCCTTCGGCACCGCTTCCACCACCTCCTCGGTGTCGGACGTCGAGGAGAAAGCGGCGACGGAGAACGCCCAGAAGCTCATCGGCTGTGATAACTACATCGTGACGGTGCTCGGCCGGAGCTCGGGGATCAGCGGGTGTGCGGACGTGGTGGACGGGGAGATTCCCGGCGAGTTGGCCGGCAAAACGCACAAGCCCTTGGCGAGGTCGGGGCAGGAAGCCGACGGCGAAGAGGAGCCGCCCAGGCTGCACAAGTCCGCCAAAGACGTCGTGGTCAGGCCTCATCCCAAGGCACTTCAAAGGGTAAATAAACACGGTGAATCAAAGAATTACCCCTCCTGACGGCGTTGTTGATTTTAGGTGGTCGCAGCGTCGAGCAATCTAGTCAGTCTGCCCGTTTGTCCGCCCACGCCTACCCACCACTCGAGGAAGCTGCGCGCGTCCGAGCTGAAGCCGCCCAACCTCAAGTCGAAGGAGCCGCCCTCCGAGGCGGATAATGCTGCGGGCAGGGCAGTCGGTGCCAAAGAGGTGGTTAGTGCAGACAAGGATTCATCTAGGTTAGTATCCAGAGATTTATAAAAAAATTGCCTCAAGATGGTGTGAAACCTACAAGAAATATTTTTCAGTCGCCCAAGAATGATTGACGGAAAATAATTGATTTTATACCTGGAAATTTCAGAGGAGGAGCAGACGCTTCAGGGGAGGCTAGCGGGGGGGTTCCTCTACCTCTTCAAAGGCTAAGCACCACCAGGTTGCCTTCAATTCCCGAGAGAAGTCACAGGACGATGGTTGTTTCCGATTCTGTAGGAGAAGAAGAACCATTACCGCCATGTAAGCAAAAAAAAACTTTTCATTTGGTACACAATCAAGATTTTTTATTACTTTCGACCCTCCAATATATATTTTTTTCATTAATTGTTTGTTTTCACACTATAATTCATGATAATCTCGACTTACAAAAAAATAATCATTATTATTATTATAGCCTGGGAAGCTCGCATGGACAGCCACGGCCGCGTCTTCTACATCGACCACTCGACACGCACCACGTCGTGGACGCGACCAGGCGCAGGCGTCGCGGCGGCCGCCGCTCTAACAGGTGCCGGCGCCGATCAGCACCGTCGGCAGCTCGACAGGCGGTATCAGAGCATCAGGCGAACGATCAGTTCGTGCCGTGTCGTGGATTCGGGGGCAGACTGTCCTGTCGCAGGGCCGCCCGGGTGTCGGCTGCTCACTAGGCCTGATTTTTTCACCATTTTGCACATGAACTCGGTGAGTTTGTCTTTCATTCTGTGCGTGAGGAAAGCAGAATCTACAGGAATCTCTCATAACGTTCGAGTTTAGATTTTAATCCTCATAATACATGAACCCTCATAACTTTCCCAAGTCTCGAATTTAAACCTCATTCTGAATGAACCCTCTCATAACTTTCTCAAGTTTCGATTTCAATCTTGATTCTGCATGAACCCTCTCATAACTTTATCAAGTTTCGATTTTAATCCTCATCCTGCATGAACCCTCTCATAACTTTCTCAAGTTCCGATTTCAATCCTGATTCTGCATGAACCCTCTCATAACTTTATCAAGTTTCGATTTTAATCCTCATCCTGCATGAACCCTCTCATAACTTTCTCAAGTTTCGATTTCAATCCTGATTCTGCATGAACCCTCTCATAACTTTATCAAGTCTGGAATTTAATCCACATTCTCCATGAACCCTTTTATTACATTGCATAATTTGAATTTGATAGTTGTGGGTTTGAATTCATTTCATTTAAATTGTGGCATCATATTTGAAAAAAAAATTGAAATTTCACTCAATCTAGGTATATTTCTATTTGGAAAAATGAACGTCTGGTGACGATTGAAAATTTTATATTGGTTTTTCGATTTTTTTGCAGGAAGCTTTGGCGTCATACAACAGAAACCCCACTCTAAAACACATGATAGTCAGGATACGAAGAGACCCCGCCATGTTCGACAAATACCAACACAACAAAGAGCTCGTATGTCTAGTCAATTTATTCGCCGATACTAGCCAAGACCTACCCAACGGATGGGACACCAAAAAAGACAGGAACTCAAAGGTGACACAACTGAAAAAATATATACACTAGATTTTGTAGATTCACTAATAGTCAGCTTTTGGTACCTTAACTATACTAACACGCGTGGTTTTTTTTTTTTCGATGGATAGCCGTTCTTCATCGATCACTCGAACAAAAGAACTACCTATATGGATCCGAGAGTGCCCATCGAGCCGGCTTTTCCTAGAAGAGTATCGGAAGATGCTCAAGTAAGTATTGATTCATGCGGTTCATCCATCCAGATCCTTTCTCTGAGCTATGTTTTTTATTTGGTTTCGATGCATTGAATCCTGTCAATAGTCTTGGAAGTGTGGAAGTTTGTTGTACTACTAGAATATTTTTGTCAATTCGCATTTTTTCCTGTTTTTTTTTTATTAATTCTCAATTGATTAACATTTATTTAGTTTCCAATTTCTATGGGTCCTCAGATTGAAGCCATCATTTATTTATTTTTTCTTGTTTTTTATTTCTTATTTTTATTCCTAATTGATTAACATTTTTTTAGTTCCTAATTCAATTTCTCACAACTTCTTTAGTTCTGCTTATTAACAGTAGTTCATATGAATATCCTCAGATTGGGGCCATCATTTATTTATTTATTTATTTCTTCTCGTTTTTTCTTTGTAATAATTCCTAATTGATTAATATTTATTTAGTTCCCAATTTAATTTCTATGGGGCCATATGGATATCCTCAGATTGAAGCCATAATTCATTTATTTTTTCTTGTTTTTTATTTCTTATTTTTATTCCTAATTGATTAAAATTTTTTTAGTTCCTAATTCAATTTATTACAGCTTTTTCAGTTCTGCTTATTAACAGTAGGTCATTTGGATATCCTCAGATTGAAGCCATCATTTATTTATTTTTTCTTGTTTTTTATTTTTTATTTTTATTCCTAATTGATTAACATTTTTTTAGTTCCTAATTCAATTTCTCACAGCTTTTTTAGTTCTGCTTATTAACAGTAGTTCATATGAATATCCTCAGATTGAGGCCATCGTTTATTTATTTATTTCTTCTCGTTTTTTCTTTGTATTAATTCCTGATTGATTAATATTTATTTAGTTCCCAATTTAATTTCTATGGGGCTATATGGATATCCTCAGATTGAAGCCATCATTTATTAATTTTATTCAACTAAAACGTCAGTTATTTTTTTTTTGTAGGCCCCCGTGCCTCCTCCTCGTGTAACGACTACCACGACCAACTCGACGACGATGCCGAGCTGTTTCGGCGACGTCCCCGTCGCCTACAACGACAAGGTGGTGGCGTTCTTGCGCCAGCCAAATATCTTCGACATCCTCAAAGAGAGACATCCGCCGGTCGGTAGTTCTACGTCGTTGCGAGACAAAGTCAATGCGGTTAGGGTGGATGGAACGGTCGCTTTGGACAGGTTCAGCCATGATGTGCACCTCACCATATTGTTGAGGTGAGTTTTTGGGATTTTTTTGGGGGGGGGGGTTGCATGGAATTTGTTTTTTTTTTTACAAACACTTGAAGAGCTTGAAGAATTGACATTGATGTGACATTTTTTACTACCAAAAAGACATTTCAGACACTTAGCCAGCAATTTATTTGGTTTACTCCAGTAAGGAGTGAGAATTGCAACCTCTCGAATTTAGTTACTATGTAACTTTTTGTCCTAGCATTTATAAGCCATTCAAAAATTTTTTTCCAATAGCTATTTCATTATAAACAAAAAATAGCTCTTGAATTTTTTTCCCAACGGTCGCTTTGGACAGGTTTAGTCATGATGTGCACCTCACCATATTTTTAGGGTGAGTTTGTGGGCTTTTTTGGGGGTACATAGATTTTGTTTTGCATTTTTTTGTCACAACTTCTTGAAAAGCTTAAAGAATTGACATTAATGTGACATTCTTTATCATCAAAAAGACACTTAGCCAGCAATTTATTTGGTTTACTCCTGCAAGGGGTGGAAAACGCACCCTCTTGAATTTATTTCCTATGGAACATTTTGTCCTAGCATTTATAAGCGATTCAAAATTTTTTTACAATAGCTCATTTCATTATAAACAAAAAATGGCTCTTGAATTTTTTCCCAAAATGAACCAATTCGCAGCAAACAATTATTTTACGAACAACTACTCAGAGATACATGGTCATAAATGCGAACTGAATTAGTATTATTATTTTGGAGTATTTTTCAAATATTTCCTTGTGGTATCTCGATTACAAAACCTTACTGCATGTTGAGTCAACATTTTTGACATTATTACTTATAATTATTATTATCGCACTGTAATATATTCACTTTGTTATTGCCGAGCAGGATAATTGATAATGTAAAATTATCTTTCACGCTGTGAATAAATACTGAAAGAATTTATACAAATTGAAGCAAGCATATTCAGTGTTTTCGTTGCCAGTGGTCTACTTTTTTTTGCATTACAACGTAACACTGCAAAACACTTGCTTGGCTTTGCTTCATTATCATGATTAAATTAAGGGGATCGTTAAAAAATTATTCGATCCCCTTAAGACTCGTAATCACATTCAACAAGTGCTGAGTTGATTTTGGCATTTACGTCACAATGCAGATTGGACATGATTGTATACAGGGCGTTATCGGTTTACCAAACCCCCTGGATGTACTTAGCTTGACAGCTGGGAAGTAGAGCGTGAACAGCCGTTGGTGTTGTTTTGAAAAACGTTGGGCATCGACGATAATTTGTTTGCATTGTCGTTTTCTTCACCACCCGCGTTGGGGCAATTTCCGCATTTTGCAATTAAAACACACTTTTGCGATTTCCGTGGGGTATTGTGAGGTTTCCTAGGAACATATTCCGTTCTGATTGCTGGTTGGGTATAACAATTACGTCCAATCTTGGAAGCTTGATTGAATCACGTACTTCTTTTATACATTATCTGGTTCACTTTTTTAGAGCCGGATTATTATTAACGTTGCTATTTAAATGTATTTGTTGATAATGAGCTCGTAATAGATATGTACATGCGTGTAAACGGTTTTTCATTCGCTGACCTCGCATAGGATATTTTTTATCAAAAATAATTAATAAAATAGTGCACATATACGAGTTGTGTGTGTTGGATAATTTATTACTGAGTCATAGCAAGAGATATTTCCATTGTAAAGTTCGATACGAATCCTTATTATATTTTCCTAGGATTCACTTGACTCGATTAGCTCATATACAGGGTGACTACTCGAAATTGATTTCAACTGCCCTCGGATCTCAAATTATTCACGATTATTTGAAATTGAGAAACTCCAAAATATTCCAAAATTTACCTGATATGTAAAGAAATACTTCTATTAGGGCCAAAAAATGCCCTACGAGTTTGGAATTTTTCATAAAAACCCTTGGAATACACATTTGAGAAATTTTCAGCAATTGTACTAGGAAACATACAATATTTTCAATGTCACTTGTCCAGTTGTCAATGCAAACGTGTCTAATTAAAACAATATCGTGTGCCTTTATGTTATACTATTATCGGTTGCCAACGTATTCCTTATATCGCATGTATTCTAATGCTAATTGTAGTTAATAATTTATCTGTTTGTCATATAATTGTCCATTTCCTGTAGAACACCCATCCATACTCACGAATTTTTACATTTACATAAAAGAACGGTTTGATATCCCCCATTTGCACATATGGAAATTTTTAAGAACATACGACGACCAACAAAACTGCACTATATCTAAAATATTCTTGCAATAATACGGATTTCATAATTAATTCTCCTAATAAAAGCTTCGTGTTGAACTTACCAAACCAAATCAGAAATGGCATCAACATAACCTGACAAAATTTTTCAGTCGGTAACGCTTCTTTTCATACCAATGACACGTCACCATATGTCACTAAGCTGTTTGTGTGCATTACTGGCTAATGACCATACTAGCCAATAGTTTGTTGTTCTATTCATAACCTCATATTTTCGATATGAAGTTTGTTATGGTTCGGAAGGCTCAAGAATGAAAAAGTCTCAAAATCTTGTGACGAAACCGTTTCGTTCAGTGAAATATCATTCGGCAGAAAAAATCTACAAAAACAACGAATTGATTCCCAATGTCATCAAGGTTAGTCATGCCAAGTTAAGCAATGATTCCCATGCAATTAGGAGTGTGTAATTAATTCTGCATTATTCATAACCGAGAAACAGCAATTTATGAAAATTGGCTATCTGAGTCAAGAATGACACAAATCTAAATTAGGATTCGATTCATTTTGATGCTATGATTGGATGATACATTGTGTTTATATTTTGATTAGGATTAGAAGGATGTATTAATTAATTTTTTCTACCTGAATTTCCATGCAATGTTTTTTCCAAACAGGGAATTCTCCTGTTGAGTAATAAATAATAATGTGTACGGTGTATATCAATATTTTAATTAAGTACTTCATTCCGTAATATACTGTGATTAAGATGTTTATTTCTGAATAATTTGCAGGGGATTTCAATATTTTTGTTGATTCATCCACTGTCCTTTGCCTATATTCATTGTACTCTTTTATCTAGGCTTGTCAATTTATACGTGTAGCAATATTTTTTCAAGGTTCCTTATCAATTATTATTTGCTTGTAAAAAATGCAATTTACTTAAAATAATTAGAGTAATTGGAGTTGAGAAATATTGTTGGTATAGAAAAACGTGTTTTATATTGATTGCTTGACAAATACTTAGTTGTCAATACTGACCAAGGTTAGCAGTTCATTTTTCGGGAGAATTTATTACGAATAAGTAGACGAGACTTTACGAGTTTGGAATTTTTGATAAAAAATCATTTTTCTTTTAACCGACTTTACTCTAGTAATATTTATGAAAACATATATTTCCGTTATAGTGGGTAAACAGTTGCTAAATAGTCCAAGGTGTTTATACCAATAGAATTTATTCTAATTATTATTTTACTCGTCTCATAAATATTTATATATTCGTTTCCTTCATTAACATCATTCACTATAACGATATATTTGAGAATGACTCACAATTATTTCTACGATGATAATTCGATGATAAGTGTGAATTTTGAAATTCTTCCATTTATTATTATAATATAACTCGATCTCAATTCATGTCCAAATTATTCTCAAATTATCGAATTTTTGATTAACTACGCCACTGTGTTTAATTGTGTTCATATGGCACGTGACTGGTGTTCATCTGTTCGTACTGATTCCGTCTGAAATTTCCTGGATAATTCCGTTTGGCACACTTTCAGAATCGCCACAAACTTTTCAGGATTCCGCTGAAAATCAATCTGGAATTCGTCATAATTAGAACACTACTCTCATTCATTTAGACTTCCTGTCGGTTGTGATAATAACATTGTTGAATATTTGTATAATGATTTCTGAGAGATGCATTTCA
Organism: Plagiodera versicolora; assembly: GCA_037013635.1. Lineage (NCBI taxonomy): Eukaryota > Metazoa > Arthropoda > Insecta > Coleoptera > Chrysomelidae > Plagiodera > Plagiodera versicolora. Next base: position 2,370,434 of record CM072983.1, on the reverse strand, counting down.
ACAAGAAGATCAATTATTTCATTACAAACTCTCGAATGATACATCAGAAGAGATGGAGTTACAGAATCTCATAAGGTGAAGTGAACAAGTATCAAAAATGTCAGTTTTATTATAGACTTCAGTCCTGACACTTTCTTTTTTGTGGGTCACTACTGTTGTCAAGTGAAAATCTGTCTTTTCCATGTAATTGGTGCACTGTTAGAAAAGCTCATTCATTCAATGTTCTACAATGGAAAATAAAAAAATGTTTGCTACTACTAGAAAGTAATTTACGTAGCACTGCGTGGGTCAACGCATCCTAGATGAAAATACATTACGAATATATAAGTCTGTTGAAAAAACGTCGGACTATCCACAGCTACGTACGAGACAAATGTTTGAATAAAAATAATCAGTTTAACCTAGTTATTTTTTATCTCGGTTTGTTCTTAGAAACTGACTAGCCTTAAGCGATTTCATAAAATAAGTGTAATTGGATATCAAAATATTACAGTGATGATGTGAATAGATTCGAAATAAATTGAGACAAATTAATTGAAAGCCCAGGAATCATTAGACGATATCATGTTGAATTTTTTTTTTTTACAATAAAAATTGCTGTAAAATGGACAGAACTCAATAGGAGTAACAAGGAGCAAATATTGAAAGAGACGCAACCTACTGGCTGTCCTTTTCGCTCTCATTGAATTACAGTACTATAAATGATTCATTTCCGAAACTGTGTAAATAACTGAGAATTTTGACTCTTGGATATTTTGACGTTTCCCAGTTTTGGCACAATTTCAATATTCCGTGAATTCTTTTTGCTGCAAGCGTATTTGTTTTTCATTTACGAATTCTTCGTAGTGCTTTCTGAACAGGAAAACATTATTTTTAGATTCATTCACAAACAAATTCATGATTTGCATCCAGGAGGAGAATTTTCAGTGTGTTTTTTGAAATGAATATTAAAAATTTCGGTGGAGTTGCCCCTAATGTGACTGCACTATAAGCTATGGCATTAATATTTGATATTACCACTACAATCGTGACTAGAAATTATCACACCCTATCTTATGATAAATTCATATCACATGAAAGCTTCTACAATATCTTAGGTTAGTTGCTCAAAGGGTGGTCTTAAGACTTCGATTCAACAAATATTTACTACCGATTATTCCTCCTATTATCAGTAATTTCGAACAACTAATGACAACAATACAAATAAACAAAATAGTTGTGGCGCCAAACAAAAGATACATGTCTAATGACGGACACCCTGTATACAGTTTCTTGGAAATTCCGCTCGGAATATCTCGCATTTCTTTCCGAATATTTCAAGTGACGGCCCTTCAATGTGGACTAAAGGGTGAAGGATCAACGGATCGGCGAATATGTTTCAATAATTGTCGATGTACCCGCAAATCTTTTTTGTGCATTTGGGGGCACGTCAACAGCGGAAAATATCAACGCTTCTGCACATTAGACTTGGAAAAAGTATGTGATATTACATTTATTTTTCGGATAGTGACATTTCTTCTTGGTTTTAAGAAACAAAGAGCTGAAGTTATTATTTGATATACAGGTCTGCTAAATAAAAACGGATAAATCACTTAAAATCAGACTGAAATAGAAAGATTTGGTGAAGCGCCATAGAGGTTCCCCCTGCGTACGTCTTTAAAATCCGAATATGCGAAATCGATCATAAAGTTTTTGTAGTCGATTTATTCACTCGCTTAAGGCGTTTTTGGTAACTCTATTCTAGCGCAGGTAGGAGGGTGTAATAATAGAATTTCTGTGGGTTTACCGTTAGAGGGTGGTTACGGTGATTTTTTTTCTACCTAGTCACGAGATATTTTCACCTGCCAGGAAATGACTGATTATCTATACAGGGTTATCGAAATTTACCGCTTACTTTTCGAAAACCGTGTGAAATGCGAAATTGCAATTTAATTTCACGGAGAAAAACATCATTTTTCAATTGACATTTTAAAATAGGGGTGACAAATTTTGATAACGTCATAACATTTTTGCCTTCTGGTCCTTCTGGTAAAAATTCTAGTGAATTGCTTTCTCACAATTATTTTATGAATTTATTCAAAGATGATTATCTATGTACAGGCTTTTATTCGTAACAACTTGATGTGTTTTAGTGGAATAATCGAACTCACTTTTCTTTATAACAAACTATTCACGATATCAAAATCAAAGCATTCAGAGGAAAGCGCGAGCTTTCAGCTAATCTAAATCGCCGTTATAAAATAAACTTAGACAACGCGACGATAAGATTATCGCGGACACATAATATCCATTAAGGAAAAAGTAACTCTCGTCGTGTACAAGGATCAAATACGTAGAATTCTTTTGTGGTTTGTTATCTTGTTTACTCCACTTGATTTCTCTGAGAAGTTCCGCATGATTTTCAATTGATATTCTTTACGAACAACAAAGTTATTTCTTAAATGGGGTCCTCATTTATTTCTTCTTGGATTAAAAGGAGTTGTGAATATAATAATTGGTAATATAGAACAATAGATCTTGTGGAACAAATTATTTTGAGAGCAAACGTATAAATCTGAGAAATCAATGTGAAAAAAGTTTAATATATTTCACTCTAAATACACAAAAGTCATCAGATATCAATTGAATTTGATCTTCAATTCAGAGTCACTAATCAATTACATATCAATTATGTAAATAATCTCCTGCAAAACTCAGAAAAAAATCTCGAGAGAGTTACCCTTCGACGCGCCGGATATTCTGTAACCGTATTCCCCACTCGGTCAGCCGGGTAGTTGTTCGTTTGTTTTCCTTTTTCCTTCCACCTTCTCACGCATACATCGCAGTGAGCCGCGCCGAGGAAGACATGGGCTAAGCTCGGGACGACTTCCAGGCCGATTTTTCGATACAAACATTGGATGAATTCGGGTCTCGGACGGAACGGTCGTTTGGCGAATTCGCGTTCGATGAAAATTGTGGTTTTCCGCGGCGTTGGTAGTGTTTTTCGTGTTCTGGTTTCGTGCCATGAAATTTTGCAGCGAAGGTAAAGAATCAGGCTCGAAGGACCATGGGAATTGTTACCAAGACACTGGGTGTTATTTTCAGTCTGTAAGTTACAGGGTGTTGAGATTTGTGAATTTCAGGAAGTCGCAATTTTTTTTTTGTTATACAGGGTGTACGGGGTTTCTCGGTCAGAATTGTCACGTTTTTTTGTTATTTATTGATTGGTTGATTGAACGTATTTTTTAGTCATTCAATTAATTCTCTTGGTACGAAAAAATTCGATGTGAGCAAAACTTTTTTTCTGTATTTATAAAATAAATATTTTTTTATTTTTGTCTGTCATCAATTTGTGTCTAAATTCGAACAGCATATAAACAATTCAGAAATTTTATTTGTGTTTTGTTTTTGTTGTTGCTGAATTTCGATTTGAATCACTTCCAAACTATCTGTGTTGATCTATTCACTTGTTTTGAAACATTATTTTTTTCATTGTTTCAAAATCAGTCCCTTGTCATCGTTATCGCGAAATGTGAATAATTTCTAGTTCACAAACGCATTTGTTTGTTCCACATACTTTCCACACAACAATATTCCATTTTTAATAAAAATAACAACTCGTTACTCTAATTTGCAACGTTTAAACGGAAATGAAGCAACTCAACAACGATTAAAAATGCCAGTTAATTTTCCTAACATGTTAGGGTTAGGAAATTCCAATTATTTCGGACAATAATTTTACTTAAAGCGAAACTAATGGACCAGAAGAAACCTTTATATCAACATGGATGAGAATGGTGTTATAATAAATCGAATTTTCTATACGACTATTAAAGCTAACTGATAATATTAATCACATTGGAAGTGGTAACGCTCGGTTTATTTTGTAGCCTGAGGATTTCCGTAAGGTCGAAACTTTCAGAGATATATATCAGTGTTATTTTTTCTCTCTTCGAAAAACTATTGAAATAAATATTTCTCAATCATCCTGTATTAGTTTCCACATACCGTAAAATTAATTATCGAATCAAACAATATCTTTTATTTGGTATCATATTTTAATAAATCACCGAAAAGATTAAAGATTAGTCGAAAAACCTCTCCCTTATTTGAAGTTCACAATTCTTGAATTATCTCTAATTTTTTATTTATTTTAACCTTTTAATTGAACCGACATATTTGGGACGATTTTTGTAATTAGAATTAGTTCGATATAGTATAGAAATACTACCCACTTTTTGTCTGAAATCTGCATCACCTTGTATAACGTATTTCACCTCAGTACGTCGGAAATTTAATTTAAACTGAACATTGCATGTAAAAATGCCCTTGCGGTAGCCTTAATTGGCAATTAAAAGAAAATTGAGCACAGGGTACAAATGCATTGATAAATCATAATACTAATTTCAGTCTGCACAATAATCAAACGCTTTTTCACATAGTTATTCCTCGTAAAAAAAAACAATGATCGTGAGACCCGAAGTGCATCCGAGTATGCTTTGTAAGTACATTTTGATTTCGAATTTCTGACCACGAATTTCGGCATCGTTCGTGCCTTACGCCGGCTGTGCGATTTTGGCCGAGTCAGTGAGAACGGTCCCTCTAAAATTTCTCAAAGCATCATCAATCCATACAACTTTGTAAATAATTCCTTGTAAACTATCGCATCCAGGAGGTATTCTGGACTATTTATACGCCTTCTAGATCGGTTGGATTTTGTTTCTCTACCAGCTAAATTCGTGTAGCTATATATAATTGATAAACTCGTTTCTATTATTATTTCGCAAACACACACACACAGTTTACTATGTTATTAATAGCTTTTTGTATTCCTCTTCATGAATGAACATAACTCGGTCTAGTTCTGGTTGAAATCAGCGATGTGTGGTATTGTTATGGGTTGATTTTCGAGGTACTTTCGTTATCTATGGGATTTAACACTGGGTGTGTGGTTCTTATCAGCGATGAATAAATATTTTGTTTAATTGTCGATGATTCAAATCATGAAAAAAATTCTGCTGCGTTTGTGATAACTTATCCTGCTGAAAAAAAATGTGGGGTCACTAACGGTCTACGAAACTGATCTATCGATCCATGAAATTCGTTGAGCGAAGTTACAGAGTGGTCCAAATTCTTTAAAGCTCATTTTTGCTATCCCCCAAAAGTAACAGGTTATAGTCTGAACATTTCACTTTCTGTCTTTGAAATGCATCCGACACACTTCAACCTACATATACTGAATATTTATACTCTGAGGAACAATAAATAATTAAATTAATTATTCGACTGCCTGTTTTATCGCTTTGGTCTAGTCTTTACCTAATTGTACACAAATTAATGAGAACCGTATGAAATTGCACATCCGAGACATAGGCGTATCCAACACGTTCAGTTATGAGAAAAAAAACCATATAAAAAAACGTTAAGAAGTGATAAAAGAACTCAAAAATGTTTGCGCATGAAAACATATTTGGACATTTATAATTCATTTTCTATACATTCGTTGAGGAAGACATTTTTATTTCACCTCGTATTATTCCATTTATTCCAACTATTCTACGAAACTGCATACTTTCAATGAAATATTCAACATAAAGTAAATCATTGAATAGTTAACATAACCCCACTTTCTCATTGTTGAATGAGACGTCCCTGTTTTTATCTTTACTCGACATCTTTCAAGCTCTAAATGAATGACTAACTTTTACTTTCCTGTTCACATCCTTTCTTTTGTGTTTGGCGTTAGAATGTCGAGTTTGAATTGGAATTACTTTTGATTCAGTTTGCATTTGCACAGCTAAACATGTTCCACCCACTAAACACTATAAACTTTACCGTGAAATTGTTGTTTTTTATAAAACCATAGCCACCTAAACTGTTGAAGTACAATAGTTAGCGATCATTAAATGGATTTAGCAGAATAAATCATTCAAACCTTCAAAACAATGACTTTTGACGTAATGCTATAGTCATGCATTGTGTATGATGTGTTGCATATACGCAAGAAATGCTGCTGTCCTCAACGCATTATGTATGACGTGTTGCATACATTGTGAGAAATGACAAGTCGAATGGAATTATTATGAATGATTTTAATGTTAGCTCCATTAATTTTTATAACACGTGCGTTGCATGAGAAATATGATACCTACGGAAGACCATAATTTGAGAAGAATTTCATCTCTACACACAATATTTCTCTCGAAATAATAACAACCGTGGTAAATGTTTCGGTCCAATTAAACCGTCATTTGCAGCAAGCTAGCTGCCCTAGTTAATAATAGGTGTTCAGCCGGGTATTAATTCTATTCGGCCCAAGGGAACATTTTCAGCGGGGCATCGACATCGAAATTTCGATTCCACTCCAACCAACACAAACGACCGAATGGTTTAGAATGTTTTATTTTTATACTCCCAATTCTGATTCATATGGAATAAATTTTCAATGATATTTTCTGTTTTTTCTTCAGTCTATTCGAGCAAGAAATAATGTCCTACGTGCCCACGGAGTCTAACACGACTTCACGGAGCCCAAGAGGTTCCCCGCAACCTTCCCCGATCGCCTCCCCCGGCTTGAGCAGACACAGGGTGGTACCTGCACCCCACAAGAGGGATTTCGAGGCGAAGCTGAGGAATTTTTATCGGAAGCTGGAGAGCAAAGGGTACGGACAAGGACCAGGGAAATTCAAGTGAGTACACGAACATGCTACTTTTTTTTGGAAAATTTCCAAATGGGAGGGATCAGTGAATTTTGAAAAAAAATACTACAACGACATACAGGGTGTTCCATAAAGACATGCTAATATTTGACACATTTTTGATAAAAAACTTCCTATAAACCGCTGCCTAAAAGTCCTAATTTTTGAGATATAGGGTGATGAAATTTTGAAAAAAAAAATCAGTGAATAAACTATTTGAGATTAATTTTTCGATAAAATGTCTTCAAAAATGCTTTCTTGCTTCTCATTACATTACAGTGTGCTTCATTTATAAGATGAAAAAAATTAATCATAACTAAAATATAAAAACGCCTTTTGTGTAAAAAGCAGAAGAGATAGGTATAGGGAACCCTAATATAGTTTTGAAGGGAATCTAATTCTGCGTCAAATTACGCCACTAAATACGGGGTGTTCCATTCAACTTTAAGAAGTTATTTAATTAAATGTGTGTCCCAATTTTGAGGCAATTTTTTTCGCCAATCTGTATAATATTGCATTGAAAATTTCATGTAGTAGTTAACTTTAACCTTTGAACTAAGCAGTACATTTAATCACGAGCAGCTCGTTACACGTTACAGGGTGAAAACAATTTTCAAATTATGGTCTGTATTTATAAATTTCCCAAAATTTCTCAGAAACGGTCAGTTTTAAGTATGAGAAATATAATAGTAACTCACCTTTATTTTGTCTATGGTATCTAAATATATAAAAAAATATAGGGTGTTCCATAAGAAAAAATGTAACTTTGGTATGTATTTTTTGGGGGGATTACCCTATATATTTCAAAATAATTTTGGAATATGCTCCTCATGGACCCACATATAACCGTGCTTGAAGTTTTTCCTTAACTATCTTCATTTCTCGTAGAAATACCGAGGCGAATGTGGTGGGCCAAATATTGTATTTTTTATATTTACACATACTTTCATGTTTTTTTTTTGTTCACTGACTAGTCAAAATACAATTGTGTGTTTATGACCATCAAAAGATTTATCTATCTATTTAAGGAACACGTTGTATGGAAATGTATAATTTTTTCTAGGTTGCATATTCGAAGGGACCACCTCCTAGAAGACGCCTTCAGACGAATAATGTCAGCCAACAAGAAGGAGCTCCAAAAGGGCAAGCTCTGCGTCGTGTGGGACAATGAGGAAGGCCTCGACTACGGCGGCCCCTCCAGGGAGTTTTTCTTCTTGCTGTCGAGGGAGCTGTTCAACCCCTACTACGGACTGTTCGAGTACTCCGCCAACGACACCTACACCGTGCAAATTTCCCCCATGTCCGCCTTCGTCGACAATTACCACGACTGGTAAGCGAGATCCTAACGACTGCGCCAGAAATTTGAGTAACCACCTCGATTTAAAACAATTAACTCCACCAAATTCTAAGGGACCGTATTGGACTGCAAAGAATTAGAATTCGACTCTCAAGTTGACGCAATTTGTAAAAGATTGGGTAAATTATACTATGCCTTCAGAACATTAAAAGAAAATTTCCATAGAGAGCACCTAGTGAACATTTACTACGCACTTATTTACTCAATAATAAGCTCTGGGGCCGCGCCACCGAGTTTTACAGAGTGTCAATAATTCAGAAAAGATTTATTCGTCTGATTTATGGCCTCAATCACAATGAATCATGCAGAGAAACCTTTGCCCAGAACAAAATAATGACATGCACCAATATTTACCTATATAAATTAATAATAAATACCTTTCATAACCTAGATGAATTAAAAAAAAAAAAAGATGTGCATAAATATCCCACGAAGAAGAAAAAAATGATATACATTTGGAACAATAGACCGCATTAGTGATGACGTCACAAATATGCAACCAACATTACACTGAGTCCTGAATCGTTTGGCGCAAAATGATATGCTTTATACTCGACCTTAAATACGGATGACATAAGAACGATAATAGAAGTATCGTAATGTTTTACGCTCTCACATGAATTAAGTTGATATTTAAGGAATTGCATCTAAGGGACTTTGGATATGAAGGATGGAAGTAACGATATTTTCGTAAAACGATTTTCGGAATTTATTCAAAAGTATTTGAGAAAACTTTCTTTACGTTACCCATTCCATACGACGTATTCATTCTTTTTCTATCGAATTCAAACAGATACATTTCTTAAATATTCCTTATAACAGTGAAATGATTCAATAAATAACATCATAATTCTAACCACAGATTCTGAACCTTAGATAATGGTTACTTAAGGTTCATATTAGCGCATCTACGCTGGACCTTTCTTCTTCAACATGCTACCTCGGGAAATAAAAGATATTGGATGCGAGAAAAAATTCAAAGCTGCAATAAAAAAATGTCTGCAGGAAAACCCATTTTATTCGCTGGATGAATTTTCTCAGTCACTGAACTGATTCACTATTTTAATTATTTTTGTACATACTCCTAAGTGTCAAATTGTTAGTACTGTCTTATCTATTATCTGTCTTATTTATCTGTACTACTTTGTTTTTGCATTGTACACTCTTTACTGACCTATCCTATGTCATGCCCATGACCCATGAGGACTGATAAACATATCTATCTATCTATTTCCTCCAGGTTCCGATTCAGCGGCCGAGTTTTGGGCTTGGCCCTCGTCCACCAGTACCTCCTCGACACCTTCTTCACGCGGCCCTTTTACAAAGCCCTCCTGCGTTTGCCGGTGGCGCTTTCCGATCTGGAGAGTCTCGATTTCGAGTTCCACCAATCGCTGCAGTGGATCAGGGAGCACGACGTGTCGATGCAGGGCGAGTTGGAGTTGACGTTCGCGGTGACCGAGGAGGTGTTCGGGCAGGTGTTGGAGAGGGAGTTGAAGCCTGGCGGTAGGAATGTGCCTGTCACGGAGAAGAATAAAAAGGTGAGCGAGATTTGGCGCAGTAATGTTGTCGAGATATGCTGGGTGTTCCTTAAAGACATGCTAATATTTGAAGGGGTGATTCTTTGACACATTTTGAGAAAAAAACTTCCCATAATCGTCTGTCCTAAAAGTCTTAATCTTTGAGATACAGGGTGATAGAATTAAAAAACAATCATTTGAATTTCCTTTTATAAAATGAAATAAAACTCGTTTTTGTACAAGCTGAAATTCATACTTTTTGTAATCTCATTCATTTTGGAACAAATTTGCTCTCTTAATTTGCTTTCAGTCGATGCACAATCAGATTTTTGAGGAATAGACCCTGAAGTAAAACGATTTTTATTTTTTTAGGCGAAAACCAAGCGTCGAGCAAAAAAAATCCATGAGACTAATTCTGCTCAATAATGAATGAGGAAGTAATTTTTATTTCGGAAGTAAGCAGTGGCGTAGTATTTTTTTCTCCAAGAATATTATTATACTGTGATTTCACTCATTCATGTTTTGATCTTTATTTTTAATTTTGACAAGACTGATAAAGCCTACAACAATGAGCGAAACGTCTCTTAAAAGTAATATAACAGTATAGAGAATTTGACCCTGAGTGAATCCAAATCCCCTGAAGTTAAATACCAAGATTGTATACAGGGTGATTCACGACGAATTGTACATAGTCCAACCATAAGTGTATGGACTGAGACCTTACATCAACTAAACGTAGTTCAAAATTACATACTGAAAGTTATGTTCAATAGAAATAAGTACGTTTCAGGCAAGTTTTTGCATGATGAAAACATTTTAAATGTCAGATATCTTTATTTCCTAACCATTTCAACAATCTTCTATAAAAATTGTCATTATCTCCAACAAATATCTTATTATTATAACACACGAGCAAAGCATAATGTACAAGTAGCGATATTATATAAATATTACATATTTAGCACCAAAAGTTTTAAATAAACTTCCTCTAGAAATAAGATCCAGCACTGTGAAACTATTCAATAGAAAAATCTTTGTTTGTATTTCATTCTGTAACTGAAATTATTATATTTATACAATTTCCTGAGTACGATCCAAGCGACAGGGATGACCCCCAAAACCGCCCCCTGTCTCCTTTCGTGGGAATTTTTATATATAATAAAATATATAAAATATCGAATTGTACGTTTTTGTCGTTTCAGGAGTATTTGGAGAGGATAGTGCGATGGAGACTGGAACGCGGGGTGGCCGAGCAAACCGAGTCCTTGGTGAGGGGTTTCTACGAGGTGGTAGACCCCCGACTGGTGAGCGTCTTTGACGCCAGAGAGCTGGAGCTAGTCATCGCTGGAACGGCCGAAATAGACCTGGTGGACTGGCGCCACAACACCGAGTACAGAGGCGGCTACCACGACCAACACCTCGTCGTCGTTTGGTTCTGGCAGGCCATCGAACGGTACGTCAGCTCTCAAGCCCACCCCTCTTACCGAAACCCTCAACAACCCCCGGTTTTTCTTGCAGCTTCACCAACGAACAACGCCTGAGGCTGCTCCAGTTCGTCACCGGCACCTCGAGCATTCCCTTCGAGGGATTTTCCGCGCTGAGGGGGTCGATAGGGCCGCGGAAGTTTTGCATCGAGAAGTGGGGCAAGCCGAATAGTCTGCCCAGGGCGCACACTTGCTTCAATAGGTTGGATTTGCCGCCCTATCCTACCAGCGATGTTCTCTACGAGAAGCTTTTGCTGGCCGTGGAGGAAACCAACACTTTTGGTATCGAGTAGGGGGGGTTTGGGGGCGATTGGGGATGTGTCGAAGGGTGCGAGAGGATTTTTCTGAGGGGGTACCGAAATGCGAGCAAGGGGTTGTAATTTATCCAGCTGGAAGTGGGACTGGCAAAGTCTACTGGCGTTTTATGATTTTTATTATTTTCTGTTGTTGTAACAAGAATCGCTGATTTACAGAAACATGCACAAAAATCGGCCAGAGCTGTAATTTCTGAATCAGTCGAGATCGAAATTTGAAATGTGGTGGGTAGCATCTATATATTGTTATTTTTTTTTTGAGAGAGAAGAACAGTATTCCATCTTTTCCCAACTTTTTATTTTCAAGTGGAACCCCCTGTATATTTCACCAGATTCAGGGTATCATTTTACATACACCAATAGTTTTTCCGGATCACTTTGTGTGAAACAGAATGAACAACGAAATGAACTCCACATCAATCTTTATTATTTTCAGTAGCATTGAAAGAGGGGTGATAAAAAATTAATCACAACAAATACTCAAATTGACCCCCATTTTGTGGCTGGCATATTGCTGACACCTTCTAGCTGCACTAAAAGTTGCGTTGTGTAAAAATGCTTGGGGTATAAATTAATGGGCATACTGTTTAAACATTAAAACATATTGAGGATTTTTTTTACATTTTGATCCGGAAAAACTACTGGTGTAAGTAAAACGATACCCTGAATCTGAAAATGGAAAAATATACAAGGGGTTCCATTCGAAAATCAAAAGTAGGGGGGAATACAATTTCTCTCTTCAAAAAATTGAACAATATCATATAGTTGCTACCCACCAAATTTCAAATTTCGATCTGGAATGATTCAGAAGTTACAGCTCTGGCCGATTTTTGTGCACACCTCTGTATATCGGAAATTCAGGTTTCATTTTGTGATCAAAATTGGTCTGAATCTGAGTCGAAATTACTTGAAACTCAAAAAATCATCAGGAAAATATTTTGCTCTTTGCTCTGCATTTCTGTCTCTCTAGGAGTGTTGTTAAGACAGAAAACTTGAAGAATCTGATAACGAAAATGGTAGATTAATGAGTGTTGAATCAAAGTGGGTTTCTTCATCATCGATGGAATCTCCAGGAAAATTGTTTTTATGGGTAATTCGATATATTGGGATCGTGGGAAAACTTGTACATTTTTTTATATCCTCGAAATTCAATGGGAGTTTTTTCTTCTGAATTCTGGCGTTTTATACTCCAAAACCTTGTTGGATTACAGTTTCACTTACCAAATAATATTTTTAATGTATGTACAGTGTTTATCCATAACTTAGATTAGATTTGTACAGAACCTTATTTATTTGCCTGAAATGTATGCTTTGTTAAAGGAAAATCAGTCATTAATTTATTAACAGATATATTCTATGAGATTTTGGGCGAAACCAATGTGATTTTTGCGTTGCTTGATAATATGACAGTGTTTGTTTATAGAAAATTATTGATGGAGATTCGAGTTCGGTGTTCGAATATGATAATATTTATCTGTTTGTTCCCTTAAACATTAAATTATTCTTTGATATTGAGATTCCGATATTTGTTATAATAATTTATTATTTTACTATTTTTAATAAGTTACCAATGATTATTGTAAGTTTATCCGTAATAATTATGTTGTGATTTATATAATTCTAGTCAGTATGTGATATACATCTTGTGTTCAAGACGGATTGGGCCGTTATGAAGGATGCATTAGAAATACAAACGATAAAAGCCAACATTCAAAAACTAGAAATGTTTCATATGAGATCTCCATAATTGCCTCTTTCGTCTTGATCGCCTTGTATATCCCCATATAGATGCACAAACATGTATATTTCATTGCCATATTGTCTGGATTATATATTATAATGCTGCAGCTGGCTATCGGTGATTTTCGCAAAAATGGTTTGTAACATTCCACAATTTAAATACATTTGTTGTGATTCCAACTTTTTATTCCACCACTTTCACCCGATATCCTCTTTTTTTTTGTTAACGTTTCCCAGCGCCTTCGACGGTATTCAAAACCGCGAATTTTTCGATGTGTGATATGCAAGGTCTGAATCTCAGGTATGACAGATGACTATGATTGATCTTTCTGAATCGCAGATATCGAAACCTGGTCGAACTGAATTTACACGTTTCAGACAATACTAAATTTTATGAAAGTACTTCTTTTTTATGAGTTATCAGGAATAATATTTCATTGATTAAGTATATCAACACCGAAATATCTATATATCAGTATCGAACGAGAAACTGAATGCTAGGATTCTTGAATCTAGTACATTTTGCTTGCAAGATCTGTCACTTTCGTTGAGCAACATCAGCATTCAGCACTGAATTGAGGTTAGGTACAAGGTAGTACAAGGTTATGTCAAACCATTCATCAAAATATTTTGCTACGCTCATTTCAAATTTCAAAATTCCTACAAAATTCGTTGTTCAAAATGGAACCAAAAAAACCTGAATTCACTGAGGCGGATTTAGAAAAGTTCGACTGGCTGACACTTAGAAAAGACATGGACGCAGCTCTACCCCAAGAAAGCACCTACCAAAAGTTCATGAGAAAATTTAACCAAAATCCTTTCGTACCTGTTGGTGTGTATTCGATAGGTATAACTTCGTTTCTCATTCAATCTGTGGTATGTTTTCAGGATGTTTAGCGACAGCAGGAGCTTTGATGTATGGTATCTGGACATTTCGTACAGGAGAAAAGAAAATGTCCCAATATATGATGAGAACGAGAGTTGCAGCACAAGGATTCACAGTATTAGCTATGATTGTTGGTGTTACTCTGCAAGCTCAGAAAAATTTAAAATGAGATGAGTTGAGATTATCCTTGATTTAGATAGTGTGTACATATATTTAGAAAAGTTATATTCATGTCAAATAAATAAGCAATTATTACGTATTTTCCTGTATATAATCAAAAAGAGTTGTAGTTTCTGAAGGGTTTATTACCGAATTCGTCAAGAAAAATCTGATGTTCAAAGAAAATATTTCAGATGAGTCACTGCAATCATCGGTAATACAGAATTCGACAGAAAGTGTCTAGCTCACAGAAGCGTAGTTTATTTATTCATCGCTAGAGGACTCTGAGCGTTATTTTGTTACTTTGAGAGACAAAATATATTCATAGAAATTATATCAGGTGAACAGTAAACATTTTCATAAATTTCAATTAGAGAAAGAAATCAACCATGCAACTACTGCACTAGTGCCTGCTTTAGAATGACCAAGAACGTTCAAATGTAACAGGTAACTGCCAAGAACCGGATGTGGCGCCCTCTATAAGCAATCGTATTGATTTTTAAATTTGTTTAACGACCTCGGTTCGATGCTGCATAGTGCATACCCTATCAGTTTAGTCGTCGGTGCAAAAGTGTAGTGAAAGAAGAGAAGAGAGTAGAGCATAGCAGGCTGCGGTCGGCGCTGTATCGGCTTGATTGTGTTCTGGTTTTATGTTTTCTTCAATATCTCATCGCCGCGTCAGTTATTCGAAGAAAGTGCGTGTGCTAAATTGTTAAAATATGTAATGTGGTGTACGAATTTGTGACCGATTGAAGTCGCTGTGAGCGATTTTTCTTACAAAAGAACGTTAAAATTTTATTTGAATTCGACCATTCGAGACGAAACATAACCTTCGATAGACAGCTGTTCCCTATCGGGGTGTTCAGGTAAAAACCAGCGACCAGGAGGCGGCAGTTGTTTCATATCGTCGAACTGTCAAGTTTGACTCAGTTTTCGTGACGTTTTTGAATGATTAGTGCCTAAATTTTAAGGAAAATGTTGAGATGTACGACTTCCAGAGAAGGTCTTCTGCGGATAGAAGACGATGTTTTATCGTCTGTAGTGCAGAAAGAACTCATCTACGATGTCTACAACATAGACAAAACACCACTTGGCAGGTAACCATCATTTTATACTTTCTGTATCAACAAAAATGTTTTCGTATTATCGTATGTATAATTACCCTTATCTTGGGATGTAGAGTTTGATAACAGGTATTTTCTTTGATAATATCAAACTTGTTTGTAATCATTTCAGATAAGACTAAAAAAGGAAGTTCAAAGTATGTTCCTACCACTCACGTGATTTTTTTAAGATGAGATCATCGCGCATTCAAAATTCCAAGAACATTTGACTTGTGATTGGTTGAATATCGTTGGGAGGCCAAGAACTATTGTAACGTTTTCCGAATAGGCCGATATATTTTCTCGTTCAAGATAAAGGGTCAGAAATTCTAGGAAATAAGTAGAACACGGGATTTGTGAGAGTTTATTATTACGTTGTCACTAGATGATTGAATCAACGTAGATAAGACCGAAGTGAATGATTGATGTTGTCTCAGAATTTGTCTTCAGTGAACGTTGAATAAGATTGATGAAATAGTGTTCCATATGAAGGGTTTATTATAAGGTTTAATTTTTGATTTATTGGTGATGTCGATCTACCGTGGACTTTGACACGGATTATTTTCAGTGGCTATTTCTAGAAAGTGGAGAAAAGTAAATATCTGAAGTGATGAATGACTTTTTAGCAGTCGATTTAAATAAACATTCCAACGTTGTTTGTTGTTAGTGTCTATCAAGTAGGCCTACCTAATCTGATACTCTTTCTCACACTGTCAAAATTTCATCCACAGCCTACTTGAAATAATTATTACCAAACGCGCTTTTAGTATAGACAAACATAGGAACGAGGTGCGGCATATTTATACGCCTATAGCTCTTTCAGTAGGCACTCGAAAAGTCCTGTACACTACTCGAGAAAGCAACAATCACGAATAAAAAGGCTGGCATCGATAAATTTCAACGGTTATGGTTACATCGACATCGAGAACGTGTCTCACGATTCGAATTCAGGTTATAGACGAACAATATGCGAGCCAAAGTGCAAAGTTGCCATCGATCTGAGACACATTTACGATGGAATTATCGTCAATATTCGCTTTGGTGGTTATTTATTTATCTACGAGGAATTTTCTATAGAAATACATTAATTTCAGACTGAAATGAGGAAAACCACGAAGTTGAAACTTGATTCATTAGTTATTTTTAGCAATTACTGAATTAAAATTGATATACAGGGTGAAAAAGACAACTTTCAAAATGCGAAGCGAGATATTGAGAATAATCACTCTTTGTCAATGTGTCCATTTTAAATGCGACACACTGTATGTCAGTGTTGAAATGTGATACCTGAAAATCGTGAAACATTTTTGTGATTTTTTTCTCACCGCTGTCATGCCATTCATCTCGGACAAAAGCTGTCTAATAACCCGAAAATAGGTAACTGGTACACGAAAATCGACCTGAATTATCGAATCTAACAGCTCCACCAATTATCGGCACGATAATCAATACGTTCGTTGTCTGCCTACGACCTCGAACGAATCTATCGATGTCGATTGTTTTTTTCTTCTTCTCACTTCCTTCATCGGTCAAACGCAAACAATTTGGTTAACTATTCCGCCTTCTTGATTTATTTACCGTTGCGCTGTTTAAACAACGAATTTTCGTGCTGTGAGAACGGACAACATGTCGGATAGTGTTCGCTTGTTTCTTGTTATTTTTTTCATCGCCGTTTTCGTACGTTCCTTTGTTTCCGAAGCCACACAGTATCTATAGGTGGGGGGTCGTTGAACTCGAATTGGTCCTTCCAGTCCCGCAAGGGATTCTTTTGTTTTAATTGGAGGAAGGGTCTCGAGATAAGTGCGAGTTTTCTTATTTTTATGTTGATTTAAAACGATTTCCGCATGTGAGAATTGCAAAAATAGCTGTTTAGTTTGGAAATTTTCTCAATTTTTATGTGATTTTTAATTTGTTTATATAAAAAAATATTTTTGTCCCATTTCTATAGGGTCTTCCTCAAAGACACCCTGTATACTATTCAACAAGTGATTTTTCCTACGACGTGAACGATAAGATCAATAAACAACCGCATACTGGGTGTCCTTTCAATTGCGTAAACATAAACACCTGCCTTTATTCAATGAATCAACTTTTCGAGAAAACGAACAAGATCCCCCATTAGAAAATGGCGGTCACAGTTCGTGTATACCCATATTTCGATCGCCTCGAAGGTTAACTGAATAAATCTCTGTGTGATTCGTCGTAATCTCGCATCTCACTGTGAGCTGACGTATTTTGTTGGTGTGTATGGTGTGTATGTGGTTTTCTCGGAAGAAATATCGTTTTCGGCTTTTTGTTCGATTGGCCACCACGTTCACCAGATCTGGAACCCCTTGGTATTATTTGGCAACCTGCTGAGTTTGTCAGAGGCGAAGGAGCGTCATGTATACGTTGTTTCAATGTGGTTTTCATGGAATGCCATTCATCATTTATGCGTTTATTTTGTAATTCTCGTTCGCAGAAGTGGAGTGTATATTTTTTCCGGAAATGTCTCATGTAAATTGCTTAGTTATCTATAGCGTTGCATTTATCGCTATGTTTTACACAGTCTGGAAACGAAGCTCGGTGAAAAATTGATTTACCAACCATAAAAGAATGTACATGAGAATCTCCATGAACTCAATTTCTCACTGTTTCTGCATATCTTACTTCGATATAATATACAACAATCTGTTATATAACAAGTATAGTTTATTGCATCTCATTTGATTTCATAATGTTGTTACTTGTCACATAATGAAATGTAAATATTCCTTATCGTCTTTCATATTTTCAGTAGAACACTGTATTTTTCACGTTTGGCAACAGCGCACATCATGACAAGCTGTCAAAACGCTCTTTCCAACAAATGAACGATAATGCACGAAAACGAACACTGCCAATGAAATTCTCGAATGAAAACAAAGCTTTTCGATACTTCGAAAATCGAAAATTTGACCTATTTTCGCGAGGAATTACGACGAAGTGCGGCGTTGTCACATTTCTTTGTATTTCGGTAGGTACCATGGCGTGTCTTTTGGACCGAAAAATTGTACTATTGATATTTAGATCTGTACAGGGTGATTAAAAGAATCAGTCCACTTGAGAACTAAGAAATTGAAAAATTAAATTTGAAAAAACGAATTTGTATTCAATGAACGCTACACCCTGTATTATTGTTATGAATTGAAAATGATTCTTAGCATGGCCAACATTTTTTGTATTGAACTCCTAGTTTTCCAGTTTACCATTACAGAAAGATAAATACTTTTCTGTTTTTGTTTTCTCTTATCGAAAATGATTGGCTATTTCTTTGTCGGATACATTTTCAAATGATACACTCTTTGAAGTCCCGCGACCTTGCCGATGAGAGAATTTCCAAATAGCCGATAACCTTTATCAAACTAACTCGAAATGATTTAGCCAGACTCTTTGTCGGTAGGTTATTTTTACGACTTGCAACTGAATTGCCATGCATTTACGTTATTTCGAAAGCGATTGTGTAGCAGCGATGTGAAACAACAAATGCCAGGCTGTCTGATAGTTTGTGTAATTGCATTCTTCGATATATGGTAATAACAGCGAACTGAGAGATATTATGACGAATGTTACGATTATTGTTTGTAGTATCAAAATACGAGGTGAAATGGACAAGACGAAGCAACGAAAGTATAAATGGTAGTGTTCCATGTCATCGTTGTCAATATTATGGTGTTCCATGTCATCGCTGTCAATATTATGGTGTTCCATGTCATCGCTGTCAATATTATGGTGTTCCATGTCAAAATTGAGTTAGCGATGTTGCCAAACTGTTCTCGATCACTTTCTCTGAATATTTAGCACCAAAATTGATTAGTATGCTTTCGATGTTATTCGTTGATCACAAAATACATATTAGTCTCATCAAAACATCGAAATGGATATTGTTTGTTTCCTTCGATTGCCTACATTTTTGTGGGAATTCAATGATAATTTTGAGCCATCTGACCCTGAAAGAAATCATTAGAAATTAATAGCTTATTATCAAGAAAATAATATGCCAACGGAAGTGGCAATCTCGCGCGCTCTAACGACCGTTTTTGCAGAATTTATTTACGTTCGATACCATCTGCATCCACATTAATCCTTTGGATGCTTATACTTAACTCGTCTGGGCAGTAAGTATCCAATATTTTCCCTTCAATCCCAACTATTATTAGACCTCGGCTACGGCCGTAATTACGCTGAATCGAGATCCAATAGAAATGGGAGAATCGGTCGATACAAGCGTGAAAACATACCCCCACGTGTCGGCCTCAAGAATTAACCAACCCGGCTAGAAGGACCGATAAATTGTTCGGTCGTATGACGTCTATTTAATAACGACGAGTCGGGATATCAAACAGAAGAGTTTACCGGCTTAATTAAGCTTCACAATTCGAAGATGTCGAACGGAATAATAAACGCGTTCAAGGTGTTCGGTCGTTCGCAATTAAATTCGAAAAACAAACGGCAAAAAATAATCATCCAGGTGTTGGAATTGTTTGTTTTGAAAAAAAAAAAACCAGATATTAATTATCAGAGCTTTTCGAAATGACTTCTAGTCAATGTACAGTGTGGAACAGCCAAAATGGAATAAATTTGATGACGAATAAATGAGAGCGTGTTGGGAAAAACGTCGATTTGTATTTTTAGATGTGCATTTAAAAAAAATCAATTATATAGGGTGTGTCATGTGACAGTGGCCGATACCAACTTCCTTATTTCGAATACAACCCACTGTATATTATTAGTTTTTTGGGTTCTTCAGAACATTTCAAAAAAACATTTTGAACATATCTAATGACATAATTAATGTTTTTTTTGTTTTTTTTGCATTATTTTTCTTTTTTTTAATGTTGATATTTGTAATACATCTGAAAACACTTAATATTTCCGAAACAGTTGAAGATAGGTAAGGGACATTGCACATGAATTATGTCTAGAATTGTCTGAAGAATCCAAAAAACTAATAATATACAGGGGGTTGTATTTAAATTGAGAAAGTTGGCATTGGCCACTGTCACATGACACACCCTATATAATTATTTTTGATTGAAAAAATTGCGCATCTAAAAATACAAATGGACGTGTCCAAGCGTTTTTCCCAACAAGCTCAGAATTATTCGTTATCGAATTTATTCAATTTGACTGTTCCACACTGTATAACTCGAAGGGCATATTTGCCATCTTTGAAAATATGTTTTCAAAGGGCAAAAAAATTCTTGATTAGGTCTCGGATCGAAAAAAAAATGTTAACCATGTTCTGAAAACAAATTTTTGTTACGGAAATCGCGGCATTATGAAACCATTTCGTTATACAGAGTGATTCATTGATATGGCGGTTATCAAATTCTTATCGTAGTGTTTTCGAGACTTTTCAATTGAGAGTCGTTCGGATTTATAGTCGTTTGCGTTGTGGTAAAATTGTTTGGGAGAATAATGACTACTTTTTGAGTCAGTGAAATAATAATCTTAATACTAAGTAACTGTAAACATGGATCAGTTTGTTAGTTCTTGCGAAACTTGTGAGTATACGTGAAATGTAAATAGAAGTTTTTCCACAAATTATTTGTTGTGATAAAAACAAGTAATCGGTCATTGTATCACGAATGAAGATAATTCTATACGCTTCAGATGCCTCTAACATATCTGAAAGTTGACAAAATAAACATAAACTGCTCACCAATTGAAACGTTTCGTCTAGAGTATGACATCAAACTAATCATTTGAATATTCATATTGACTTATGAAGATTTTTGATAGCTTTTTGATGTCAAGCCTCTCATTATCGTTATATCTGAGAGTACTCGAGGTATCTTAATTGGGTTTTAAGGTCGTATAGACGAGATTATGTGAACAATGTGTAAGAGTTGTTCTACCACATTCTCATATCACGGATCTTTATTTATATTCTGCTTCAGGTAGTGTTTTTCGTTGTCATTTCGAAAGTAGTTCTGGTTTAACGTTTCCAGATTACAAAACTGGGAATTGATTAATAATTTTGGAGCTCTGAGAGTTATTTTGATACCTCTTTCGCAAAAATAACTGATTAATTGATTTTCTGTTATCAGAATTTTATGATTCTAATTCGCTAACACATTGACCTTGAGCTTGAACTAAATACTAAACCGTTCTGAGATTGATTCTGATTGAAAATTGAGGCAGAAATTATGTTTTTCTGCTGCTATGCTAATTCTATTGTTAATTGATGTAACGTGAATGTATTTGTTGATTATGTCATCATGTGAATTCGAAATCTGTGTCAATTTTCGTCTTGTTTTCAACTGTCAGTATGTAATTTGCATTTTTATTGAATGTTTTGTCAATAAGTTGTCACCGTCCTTAGTATTGGAATAACAAATGACGAAAATAAACAAGTCGCTGAAAGAGATTGCAAATAGCTATTCAACATTAATCGAACCCAACTAAATAAATTAATGAATAAATAAAAGGCGTGAAATATGACACAGATTTTTGCTAAAATGTAGTCATTAATAATCGACCAAGATCGTTCAGGTATATAATTTGACACAAATTTAGCGAAATTTTGCATAACACAGTGTTACTTACAACAACGTTCGAAAGTAGTTTTCAGGATTTCATCAATAATAATTTCATTAATACTTAGATATACAGAGTGTAGAAATTGACGACTTGAAGCCATTTTTTTAAAACAAGCAACGATTCATTTTCTTTTGCTATTAACTCTGATTTCCCATAATTTGAATACCGAATTATCGCATTATTGTTATTATCTACATTTGCATGGACGTAAAATGACTTTTCAACCGAACGGACAAGGACGTTGGACTTTTTTTACTTTGTTGTTTACTGTTATTATTTGAGTGTAATAATATGTTGCTGTAAATCGTTTTATCTCGTTTAGAATACCGTTCGTCTAGCTTGCATAATTTCTCATTAACAACCAACAATAAGGCGTTCACAGAATACTAATGGCTGCCCATGATAAGTAAGTTTCGAATTTGAAAAGTATGCGGTGGGAAATTTCTGAATTTTGTGGCGTGAACTGAAATTATTTTTCAGGAAATTAGTTTCCAAAAATTACTAGGTTCAGATAATCATTATTTTTTCTTTTTTAGAGTTCTGAGTAGGTTTGATGTAATTCTTGACTAATATTTCGAAAAGTTTCAGCAGATTGGGATCATTCAACTTTTTTTGAGAATATAACTATTCTAATTAATCTATGGCGTTCATTGATATCGTACTGACTGAAAACACTGTGAAAACTTATTGTGATGAATTATTATATCACTATGTCGATTGTATTCAATCTCCGTTAACTTATGTATGTGTACTATACCGAGTCTTGTACGCTAGATCTAACATAATATCAAGTAGATCTCGAGGTCATTAGATTCAACTTTCATTCTCTTCGCTAACACAATGGCGATTAGCAGTATACCTCTAAGGATTTATTATGAAAAAAACTCGTTTTCTTGCATAAATCGCATCGGGTTCGTCCCTTCTATCAAGAAAAAATGCCAATAAAAGTATTGAGAATAATGAAATAGCTTTACGTAAATACAAGGTGTATTATTTGTGAATTTCACCTCCCCAAATCTCTATCAAGAATCCAATCTATCTAATATACAACAAAAATTCTCCTAGATGGTTTAGTGGTTGATTCTTGAGAATTCAATCCCAGTCTTCCAAGGAAATCCGTCGACGGCGACTCAAAGACCACACTTCCGGTCTTTCGTACGCTCGGTTGAGTTTCTGTTTCTGCGAACAAAGATGGCCGACAAACGATGATAATATTACGGCTAGGATAATGCCCTCGTGGAAATATGGAGCGTATCACCGGTTTTTGTTCTCCAATGGAAAGGAATTCAGTGTTGGTGCTAGACCATCCACCGCGTTCACCTGACCTGACGCCACTTGATGTCGAGACCGTTGAGGCGTTTCGTAGTAGATTTCGAGGAGCTGTGATTTGAATGGCTGATGTGTGTTATTGAGATAATCGAATTGAAAAATCGTGTTTTAATGGATGAATTTCGCCTGGAGATGTTGAAAGATACGCATCGGATGGGTCAATCGAACGGTGCTGTTACTTTATATGATAATTTTCTATTGGGAGAGGCACTAAATTATCCACATAAAAACGTATCGCAGTGATTATGAGATAATAATAATAATAATATGTACACTGAGAAAAAAATTTTTGATAGCTCGAATAGGTACACTGAGAAAACATTTTTTTTGACCGAATGAAAGGATTAGACATCGTTTTCTAAAGCGGCTATTGTGAAATAAAATTCGCGCCAACGCTTGAGTTGAATTGAAATCGAGAAATATCGCAACACCGATCAAACTAATTATGGTTATTGAAATAATTAATTAGAATTTCACTATCGATGGCATGATTTCAATTGACCAATTTTCGCTCGTAAATCATTACCTGTAATTTAGATTATTGCATGGCGAGTAGGTTGAAAATTAAACTAAAAAAATAGGTACACGAAGAAAAATTCTTGCACCATTCTATTCGAATTCAAATCAATCAAAGTTATTGGATTTGTATTATGAAATGTGCGATGAGAATGTTTTTTTAAGTTAAGGATGTTTACATCAAACGAATATTTGTTTATAAATATTGAGTATTGAAAATATTCTAATGGAATTCTAAGCTTTCGAATCGGCTGCAATGTTGCTAATTATCAAAGAATTACACCAAATTCGATGACACTGTTAAAGCTCACCTTTTAACCTCATTACATAACAACCTCCGCACCAAAAATAAAATGGCGTAATTATTTCATCAACTTTGTTCATTCTCGTAATCAAATGTTTTGCCTCGATTTGTTTCTGGAAAGATAACCATCGGATTTGAGCTATTAGTACTTATTACGCGGTCACGTCTCGTCTATCAACGACATTTTGTAACTAGCCTGATGTTCGGCATGCCCGGTATCAGTGAAAGTAACGGTCTCGAAACGTTGGGTCGATATTCGTTGACAGAATTCGGGATTAGAACGGTTACGCAAATCGGAATTCCCAGGAACGGTCACTTGTCATTGAATGTGACAAGGTTTGAAGCTGCATCAGGCGTTGGAACCACTCAGGATTTATTTTTTATACATATCAGATTCACCAAGAGCATCTGAGAGCATTTGGAGTGCCTCAGCTGCAGATTATTCGATTAAAAAAAATTCAGACCATCTGGAAATGATGAAAATTTGGCTCGTTTTTTTTTGTGCGAAATAACTCGATGTGAACAAAAATTCAGTACTGGTGCTAAGGTGTATTGCAAGTTGACGTTTACCTGCTGCGAATGCCATCTATAGAAAAGCGGTGAAAGCAAATTTGTACCTAATATACCGGATGTAACAAGATCATGGTATATCCCACTTTTCTCCTTTGGTTTTCAAACAAAAGATTTCGAACTTGGGGTATCCTTCACATATGATGATAAACAACAACTTTTGACATCCAAATGTTTTTTTTCTTCCACTTCCGGTTTAAGTAATACAACTGGAGTGGAATTGTATTATTTTCTTTTTGCTTTAAGTTTGATTGTATTCATCGCACAACGTAATTTGTATGTTGATGATCACGTTTTTGAGGGTACTAATAAATGGTACCACGGTACCAATATGGTTCCATTTGAAAAAACTGAGTTTTGGTCCAAAAACTATTTTTATAGCATTGTTTTGATCATAAATCGTGTAATCCGGTATTTTCGATGATATTCTGATTTTTCTACCACTACCCGTTTTATTTCTAATAAATCGGAACCACTTGAAATGAAAATAAAAAAAAATATTCAAAAAATATTCACATTCAAAATGTCACTTGCTTGGTATCGTTGAATTCAGAAAATTGTACATAATCCGAAACTGTAATGAAATACAGGGTGTCCCATTCAAAAATCGAAAGTAACAGGTACTTCTGGCTAAACTGAAAGTTGAAAAAAAATCATTTGGATGTCAAAAGTTGCTGTTTGTTATGCATATAGGATACCCCAAATTTGAAAATTTTTGTTCGAAAAATAAAGGAGAAAAAATATTACAAGCATGAAAAAATTCCAAATTATATTGAGTTGAACTACAATAACGAACGTATGCCTCCCTTTCGTCTTTCAGTTCAATGAAAATTCCGATAAGGCGCAATCGACCGACCGGTCTGCCTGATACGCGTGAAACATTCGCATCATTAACTCGAACAAGTCCGAGACGAAAAAAATTCGTGAGAAACTCTTCGCTACCGGGTTCTCCTCTCTCCTTCTATCTGTCTATGTCTCTCGTTCTACAGCGGCCGACTAACTGCCGGGAACGCCATGCAAAAATAATCCAGCATGTCCTCCAATTAGGGCTGCGTTTTCGGTCCATCTCAGCCATTTGTTTGTATAGTTATTCCATTATCAATTGCAGAATATAAAAACTCATTCCGAACCCTTACCGACAATTTTGTTTGATCTGTCATAGGCGGGGATGCCTTATTTTATGAATTTATTATTTTTATAAATACGTTTGAAATCATATGCGAGAAAGTTTTCCTTAAAAGGCAATCGAATCATTATTACGCCGTTGTTTAGCACTCAATTATTTTCATTCGCCCACGGTCTCCAAAACGCCATATTTCGATTTATTTAATAAAATTTCTAAATTCAACACACCACACTTCTCTACTGATATCCAGACGATCCAATCTGTTGAGTAGAAAAGATTATTTATAGCTTCCGAGCGTCCATAACTCTTCGGCCAATAAAGTGCCAATGTATTGCCTGATTCACCGTTTTCATTGGTCGAAAGGGATGTTGACACATATAACTCGAATCCACGATGACCCTGGCGGCTTCTCTGACATCGTACGAGTACTAATCATTATTTTTGTTCCTTAATTCGGCGTGAGTGCCATGCGTTTGTATAGGGCGTATATTAAACATTGATTACTCCTCGCATAACTGTGTTCTGCAATTGATAATGGAAGAACTATAACGGTCGAGATGGCTGTTGTGTTAGTCATCTTTTCCAACGTTTCTTATTCGTTTCGAGCCCCAGCCTTCTCTGTTTTTTCGCGTTTGACGCGATCCGAATACGCGATAGGATCTCAGAGTGATTCACACAGGTGGGTCTAAACGCAAGTTCCAACAGGTGGCTTTCGATCGGCCATTTCTACGACTTGTTGCTCGTCGTCTATGAATTTCGATCGGTTGGAAGGACCGATGTGAGTCATTCATTCGATGTGCGGCAGAGCTGCCGAATTGTAATTTCGTCTGTCACGTCGAGTCGTCGACTTGCATTAAACATGACGAAAAGGTGAACGATTTATTTGTTTTGCGCTTCTCGGTTTTGTTCTCACAGGAAGTACGTTCGACTCGATGACGAAATTGACAAATGAAATATCTGTTTCATCAAATTTTTTACAATCTTTGTAAATTATTCATAGTTTTCAATTATTTCCAAAAATAGTTACAGAATCACTCAACATACTCTCAAAACACCCTGTATATTGAAACAGGATTGGTTTCATTCGTTACTGTACCCTGTATGATATTTACCTTCAGGTACTACAGTGAAGAAAAAATCAATCGGTGTCAAATCTGGTGAAACTACGAAACTAAGCTAGTGAAGCCGATCCATATTTTCTGTTTCACCCTGTACATGTTTCGATACTGCTTGTTAATCAGCTGACTTGTCGTCTGTACGCGTCGAATTCTCAGAAGTCAAGAAATGTGACACTTTGTCCGGTAGTTCGCTGGAGAAGTAACAACAAAAAAAAAAAGAGAATGCTTGAATTCCGATCGGCAGATTGATTTTTTTTTTCTGAATAGGTCGAGGATATTGAGGAGACGACACGTCGCGAGCACGCGCTCGTATGTGTTTTTGATAAGAAACAGAAATTTCTGCAAAAAGTGATAAGACAAGCAGAATGTTCGGAAACGTGCAATTTTTTTGGCGCAGTCGGTAATGGTGAATTTGTGTCGTGTTTTTGACATTTTTTTTGAGGGGTTTCGCTCTATTATCCAGTTGGATGCGGTGTCTTCATGCGATGCCGGAACGAAAAATTCGCGATTTCTCGTCCAAAACCCGAAAAACGAGTGTGGCGAGTCGCTCGACCGACGAAGCGAATCGGTAACGACTTTTTTCGTGCCCGAACATTCCTCAGAAGGACGCTGCTTCCACTTTCCCAAATCACATGTCAAACATTTTTTCTGTTCGATTGAATCATTATTGAATTTTGGGATTCATTTCAAAATTTGGCCTCTCAAACCGACGAGAGTTTCTTTTCCTCTTCGGCAACACAGGAGGGCTACTTTCAAGGTCACCGATCACACAGACGCATCGGAAAGGAGAACGCACTACAGCCTGCGGGATTTTCGTGACACGATCTCGTGTACTGTGCGTTCGGTTTCGCGTCTACCGTTATGAATACTGCGACAACAAAATATATTCCCCGATCATTTCTCTGTTCTGTTGGTTTTAGAACGTTTATCGTGGCAATGGGGAATTCTCCTTCAGACGATAATGATGTATTTTTCATGATATATCTTTAAAACGTCGCATTTTTCCTAAAAAAATATTTCAGTACTTGAAAAACGAAAATAAGTATGGGAAGTTGAAGTTTAAAGTGCTTCGTTTCTAATTCACCATTTGGCAACATCGACTGCGGATTCCAGTGATGAAAAAGGACAACAAATTCGTTACGTTGATTAGGTGAACAAAGATGGCTAGATTTTAATCAGATTAGAAACCCATTCTGCTTATTTCTATTCCATGACGTTCCATGCATCGCAAAGGAGGCAACGACCAAGTTAGAGAGAGAACTCAGGTTTTAAGGTTATGTTTAAGTTTGGCGTGGTTTGGCTTCTGAGTAAGGTTGTTGGTTGGGTTGGACTATTATATTGATGTATAATGTTGTATCAAATAACTAAAAAACAATTCAATCAAGTATTCTTTGCCAGCCACAAAGTATAAACAAAAAGTTGGGTTATGACAACCGACAAATTTTGACACTAGATTGTAAATGTACAGACAACAAAGAACAAATATATGTTGTTCTTTTTATAGCTTACTAGGCGCTGTTGCCAATTTGTGAACTAGAAACAAAGCGATTTAAAATTTAAAACCCCATATTTGAGAAATTATTTTAGATAGTTTCTGCAGAGAGTTTGGAACATTCATAAATGAAACTCGTAATCATTAACTTTAAACTTGCATTTCCAGTAATAACCCAAATTGAGGAGAATTCCTCATTCTTCGCGGAAAATTATCCCGAGATCGATGGACGGGTAATTGCGAAGTGTATCACGTTGACCGGAAAATTGATCGACGAAACAGGATTTCCTTGAGAGCGAAAAGACCGTGTAATGCTCACCGTTTTCCTTTTGGTCTGAGAAAAGGACAATGCCCTTTGAGACGGAGGCGTAATTATTGAGATATCCAAAAAATCAACGGTCAATTCTTTCTTGAAAATTGATAAGAATATAACCACGTATTATGTTTTCTTTCACTCATAGACTAAGCTCATTCTTTTGTCACCAGATGGCGTTGCTACATATGAATTATCAGTACCTCTGGTACATAATAAAAAGAAGATCAATGCCCTCGGTTGAATGCTAATCTGTGTGTTGACACTTCTCGATGAATGCGAGCGGCAATAAAAATTTGAGCACTGTTCATTCTCTCCCCTCTGCATAGAGTGGAATTATTAGAAATTGGTTTCCGGTTTGTGCAATGAAACGGCCATCTTTGAATTATTGCTCGATATTTGATGCATACAGTGTGGAACAGTCAAATAGAATAAATTCGATAGCGAATCAATGGGATCGTGTTGTATTTTTAGAAGCACATTTAAAAAATAAATATAGGGTGTGACAATGGCCGATACCAACTTTCTTATTTTTAATACAACTCCCTGTATTTTATTAGTTTTTTAGG
Organism: Plagiodera versicolora; assembly: GCA_037013635.1. Lineage (NCBI taxonomy): Eukaryota > Metazoa > Arthropoda > Insecta > Coleoptera > Chrysomelidae > Plagiodera > Plagiodera versicolora. The sequence continues at coordinate 2,341,296 of CM072983.1, read as the reverse complement.
TTCTTCAGTGAATTCTAGACATAATTCATGTACAATGTCCCATACCTATCTTCAACTGTTTCGGAAATATTGAGTGTTTTCAGATGTATTACAAAAATTGACATTAAAAAAAGAAAATTAATTAATTTCACAAATTCGCTACATTCGAAAATTTTTAATATTTCTTACACTGAAATAAAGTTTTTTTTTTGTTTCTTACATCATTTGTGAAGCGTCCAAGCATTTTTCTCAACATGCTCTTATTTATTCCTTATCGTATTGACTTTTCCACACTGTATATCGATTGAATGTAATCTATAGAGATATTGATGAGGTTTTTTTATTGTTTCAGGTAATTGCACATCTCTATTTCCACATATTTATATTTATATTTCAATGGGTGAGTGTTATAGTTTACTTCTTGACTATCTGAACCTTTTTCTGTATTGCCTGCTGTAATATAAATAATTCCGAAGGTAAAAATACAAAGACTCGTCATTCTAACTCACAGCCGTTGTTTTTTTTTTCATTGCCGCATTCCTCTACTAACGCAAACGACCATATCGTCAGTTCGAATGACCTAAGTTCATTGTTATTTCCACTGTGACATTGAAAGTCGCCGCCATTTTTACTGAGAGGTATGCAAACTTCTTGTCACGCCGCCGTGTCGTTTCGGTCACCTTGCAAATAAATTCAACCACGTAATACGAGAAACAGAGTGTTCACAATAAGGCACAAACAATATAGAACCGGCAACGTCGCGATATTTTGTGTATGTATTTCGATCGTGTTTACTACGGATTTTAACGTTCTGATTGAATGGTCTGGAATCTCTGCTTATTTTTGCGTGGCCTTGCATAGGTCAGTTACGCCATTAACCATTTTATTATTATTTAGGAACCGATTTCAGTGAATTGGCAATACACCTCGAAATTATTTATTTCAGTTCACTGATAAATTTTTGATCCGGCAACATCGCACCTGTTGCTCACACCTAACGATCAACCCCCAACAAATAGAATGTAAAACGGGACGATTTAAATTTAATAAATACCGAGTGCTATTGGCGAATGAACATAAGCGATACGCCACCTGGTGGCATTAAAAAAAACTTTACCAGCAGTCATAGTTCTTGTGTTTGGTATTATGTTTTGTTGATTTTATACTGAATTTGAATATTTGAAAGATTGTAAAACTATGAATCAGTAAAATAAAACTTCCAATGCTAATTCCCATGCTTTTCCTCAAGCTAGTGATATAAATATCGTGAATATATAGATGAAATTCTGTTTACATTGAAGGTCACAGTCGAGTATAGTATAGTTCAGGTATCAACAAAATTTAAACGAGATCTCACATTATCTATTTTATTAAGCACTTCTCACCATTAAACATCAGAAAAAACAAGTACTATAAACTCATAATTTATTTCATTACAAAAACAATTTTCTTGTCATCATGATATATGATCTCCAGCATTCAAAACTTCTTCACCTTCATGAACACTTCTGAAAGTGTTTGTGCCTTCAAAGTACCCCAAACTTAATCTTGCCATTAGAATCTAAAAACAGAACAAATTATCAGAAACCTGTATATATTTTGATCGAATCATTCTCATTCTAACCTCGTATTATTTTCAATATAATATAATGAATAAAACAAATGATAATGCTTACCACTTTCAGAAAAATGAAAATACATGCATATTGACGCCCTAGCTCACTGCAAAAGTCTGAAATGTCTTTATTTTCATTATAAACTCACACTTTAAGAACGAAAAATCACATGTAAACAAATACAACTACACCATTCAATGACTCTTCGTATGGTTCTCTGACTGCTCACTCTGGCGCTGCAATCTTAAATTCATTCGCCTATTCTTTATCGGTAGGTAATTATTTTCGCGACACGATGCCCGTTTTGCCTGACCTATGAAACTTAATATTTTCTTTGATATGCTTCCGATCTGGTTTCCGTCTACTTGTCGATTGTCTGTACACTCCGTTCTAGGCGCCATCGATGTTTGCTTGGTGTTGTTTTTTTTTCCACTGTTTGAATGGGATATGCGTGTGGCGCCGTATCGGTATACGAAGATTCGGTTGCATACGACGTCGAAATTTCAAATGTCTATTTCAAGAAATTGATTCTAGTTGAGTTTTTGTTTGGCTAGTTTATCGTTTATGGCTATTTGTGTAGTCGTTGATTTTTTGATGGAGCAGGGCTGCCACAATTTGAGTCAACGATTTTTTTCAGTTCTCAGATTTAAATCGAATTATTTTTCGAAAAACTTGAATTTTACAAAGTATTCGAAAATTTAGTACTATCGAAGACCTTTGGTATGGATTTTTCATAGTGTTTTTTATTGATATTAAGAAGTTTTTGGGGAAGTTTTGGTGGTTTTTGCGACTTTTTGGAACTTTTTGTAATTTTCAACATGAAATATCTCGAAAACTATACTAGATATCAAAAAACGGATTCCACCACCGCTTTCAGCGCCTTTCAAACACCTTATAGACATTTGCTGAAAAATATACCAAAGGGTATCCCCTTTGGATTTTTCCAAAAATCAAAGTCGTCGTAGAGTCTTCAAATTTCGTATGGAGGCTCCCAGAGCATAAACATGGGCTATTCAGAGGGTTTTCCGTTTAGAAAATGGAGTTTTTGGGGATTTTTGTGGGTTCTTTCGACTTTTTGGGATTTTTGAGAATTTTCAACATGAAATATCTCGAAAACTATGCTAGATATCGCCATTGTTCTCAGCACCTCTTAAAAATACGAAATTACGGAAACATGGAAACGATCAAACGCATTTCGTCTCATCATCTCTCTTTGTACCAAAGCAAACGAAGCGAACGTGAACGCACGAGAGCGGCATTAACCGTTTTTTTTTTATCGTTTTCGTAATCGTGGAATAATAAAGAAAAAAATATAATCTGGCTTTGTGTACGTCGCATCGTCGTCGCTTTGAATAAATAATTCGAAACGGTGACAGACTACATGAAAATCGTGTTTCTTTTGTTACCGCGAATCAACAATTCAGAGTCAACAACCTCGGAGAGATGTTCCGTGTGTCCCATGCAAAACCACTATGGCGTCCGTTTGTATTTTCGAGCGGATTTCAAGAAGTCTTTGTCGCGTATGAAAAGTAGACCACTCATGAGATTGTATTGTATAATATTTTTTTGGATTCACGCTCTTTCCAGTTACATAAATAACTTTTTCTCGACATCTTCAGTATCAATGAGTTACCGAGCGATATAAATTAATTATATAACAACAATAACACATCTCATTAACATCAACACAATGCAAAAATAATATCTGTGTCAGATCGAAGACGATAACGTCTCAGGTATAATAGACGACGACGAAAAAAAAAAAACAACAAACGAATTTGCCAATACAGCATAAACACTGATTTATTACGTGTGAAATTACCTGGTGTTACTCGAATCCGGGTCTCGACCTGATTATTAACGTAACATCATTTTCTACTCGAACGTTCTCCGTATTCTACACCGTTTATTAATATGTTTGGGCTGTTAAAGTAGAATGTCATGTGTCACCTGTAGAATGTCACGTGTCACTTGTCTGTTGTCAAACGTCACGTGTCACCAGTAGAATGTCATGTGTCACCTGTAGAATGTCACGTGTCACTTGTCTGTTGTCAAACGTCACGTGTCACCAGTAGAATGTCATGTGTCACCTGTAGAATGTCACGTGTCACTTGTCTGTTGTCAAACGTCATGTTGCCGACCGCTACGATATTTTGTGTTGACTTTCGATGGCAACGACGTTGTCTATGGCATTTTTCCTTTTGCGTCGTCTTCTCGCGGTAAATTTGCGATAACTGTTATAACTGCAGCTGGTCTCAGGATATGCCGACGATCGTTAACCTGATTGAATAAATTTTCGATTAGCCAGACGTAATCTGTTATATACAGAGCGACTGTCTCACAGGAATGCATTTAATGCGACGAAGACTATGCCGTCACAACCCCTCCTACAAACATTGAAGATTTCCATCATGTTTTAGGTCGAGGATCATTAAAAACTACTTGGAATTCAAAAAATTATCGAGGAATTGACCTGTCGCGAGACGCACTGGTGTCAAATTCATCTGTCAATATGAAATGTTCGTATCTTTCACCTGAATCGTCGAAAAACAGACATATCAACAAGTGGGCATTGAATATTCAACACTAATCACCATGGCAACGATTAATTTTGTTCTTTCGATGCTCAATTTTCGTGCTGGGGTAATTTGCAACCGAAAAATCTTCGGGGAACCGTCGACGAAAACCGGTCGAATTTCTGCTCGCCATAATTGGATAAGTGATCGAATAAGTGGACCAGGTATCATCTGGTTATCAACGAGATGAAGATAAAAAAAAAGAACAGGAAAATATTCTACCACTGTTATATTTAGTTCTCGGGGAAGCCATTTTGGGTTATCGCTCGTTCGAAATCGAGTAGGCGACGGGAAGAAATTTGTTTGGTATTCTTTTGTCGAACGGGTTGGGATTTTTGGAGCTGGCTCATACAGGGTGGCACAGTATAAGCGCCCAAGGCACAGAGTAGTTTATTTGAATATTGTATATAGAAGAACCATGGGAATCCTTACAATGATCTTGTTCGATTTACTATTTACTGAACACTTTAAACAGCCTCTCCGGTTACATGTTAACGGTCTCTCTCGATTAGAAACGATTTTATGTTTTCGGATGATTTATCTGCCTACTAATTGCGATCATTTTTTCCGTTCCAGCTACTACGCGAACGCATAAATTTCATCGATGACTCAGTTAATAGCGTTCGGCTGAATTACGATCAGGAAACCCGTGTGAGAAAATATCGACAGCCTCGCATCACACGCAATAACGATGCAGCGGTGCGATAAATCGATGAACTTTGGATTTTTTCGAAAAATTTGAAGTCGTAGAGTTTTCAATGTTCGTATGGAGACTTCCAGAGCATCAACATGGACTATTCATGGGTTTTTTCGTTGAAAATGGGGGATTTTTGGGGATTTTTGTAGGTTTTTGCGACTTTTTGGGATCTTTTGGAATTTTCAACATGAAATATCTTAAAAACTACACTAGATATCAAAAAACGGATTTCACCACCGTTTTCAGCGCCTCTTAGACACCTTATAGACGAGTATTCAGGCTGTTATCACTAAGTTACCCAAATTTCTCTAGTCATAATAAGAATCCGCGAATCTCCGACTTTATTCGAAACGTGGCAACACCGCATCGAAAGCTCCTAGTCCTAAAATGATTTCTCGTTTTCGATGGCACTTCTCCGTTCCATACGCAACGTCAATAACTTGAACCTGCGTGTTTTTTTTTCTGTTTCGTTTGATAATGTTCGCGTTGGGTCATTTCGAAAGAATTTCGGTGGAATTATTCGCGGATGAGTCACGACAAAAATATTCGCTATCTGAGGTGACCGTGGGGTAAAAAAGGTGGTGGGAGGACGACCGTACCATACGTGGTAGAAAAAATGACGGAATGCCATGTTGAATGGAAGGGCGATGTTGCACGATTTCGTTCAAGACGAACTGAAAATTTTTCAAAAACTGGCATACGTAATAAAACTGTCTTCTTCTGGACCCTCTTTGAATCGCTGAAATTCAATCGTGGGTTGATTTATTGTATGAATTGCAAACAAAAAAAATCCGAACTAGATCGAGTTCAGAATCAGGTGAATTAATATACAGGGTGTAATGTAAGTACGTGGCCAAACTCGAAGGGGCGATTCTTCGAGTGATTTCAAGACGAAAATTTCTTATCACCAAAGGTCCGGTAATGCTTCGTTTTCAAGATACAGGGTGTCAACATTTTTAATAGAAATAGTTCGTGAATATCTTAATAAACCTCTAGCCGATATTCTTGAAATTTGACAGTGTTATTTGGAGGAGTAAGAGGATAGTTTAGCCCTACTAGATTGAAGTCATCATGTCCAGTGGCGTCCCGGAAAGCACTTCAACCAATATTTTTGATCAAAAAAATGTGCATTACCGGACCTTTGGTTATACGAACTTTTCGTCTTAGAATCACCCTAAAAATCACCCCTTCGAGTTTGACCACGTACTTACATTACACCCTGTATAATAAATAATGCTAGAGGCAGCAAAATAGAAACTAAGTAGTAGCAGATATTATTCATAAGAAAATGATATCGTTCGTACTAATGAAAAGTATCGATAATGTAGTTTTCGCAATATTCAGTGATATTTGGAGAAAATAATTATGTACTGCAGATTGACAAAAAAATATTGGGTAAAGCCTATATTGAAACTTTTATTTTCAGGCATAGACATCGTCCTATTTAGTATCTATAGACATTATAGACATCTACCCAACAGATATGTGATAATTGAACAGAACACAGTATAAGAAAATAAAAGAGAAAAATTCGAAAATGTTAAAAAAATGCCTTGATTCAATTTAGGCAACGGTTCGACTGCTTCACGTATCTCATGGGTATTCCTAAGTACAGTTCAATAATGAATTTAATATTGTTTCAATTCTCGAGTCTATTATGGAACGCTTAGTGACTAAACTTCCGTTTTTGGTAGTGTGACTGAAATTTCCTGCCACACGTTTTTTTTTTTCTGCGAACCGTTATACCTAATTGAAAACGTACTGTACAAGCCAGGCGTCTTCAAAATACCAAATAATTTACTTCAATTGAAAAAAATTAACTGTTATGATGAGATTAACACAATTCAATTCAGCTATTGTTCCTACGACTCCATGACTAATATCTACAATTGTTGTTGTTTTCAGGTACGTTCACTGTAGACTGTCACATTAGCACCGAGTTTTTGTTGAAAAGTTGGAATTGGCAAAGCGAAAAACTTTTGTTTGAATTGGCAAAAAGTTGCGGGCGCTTTATAAGGAAACTATTAACATTTCTGTAGCAATTACCGTCAATTAGCTTTTATTTTTTTTGGCTCTGTCGCTGCCGCGTTACGCACATACGAATTGCGGAAACGTTTCAAGAATGCTGGATTGAATAATTGATTTATGATGGGATTTCTCGATTCTGGATCGCTCGCCAGAATTACTTTGGAACTGATTATGCCGTCTGGGCATTTGGGACCTTCATTGAGCTAGCAGAACCACTTTCGAATTTTCAAAATTTTCTTTGGCCATAATTTAAGGCTAATTTGAGGCTCTTTGTTTTATAAGAAAAATCATGACGGTAAAGCTAGCAGAACCAAATAGATACGAGAAAGTTTTTATAAATTATGAATAAGCCATAATTTAGGGCTCTCATTTGAACCTAATTTCGAATTTTTTGCGTAGTATAGATACTTGTATACCCGAAAAGGAACTCGCGTATTTTTCTCCTTAAACGAAGAGCAAAAAATTCTAAAGTAGGTTCAAATGAGAGCCTTAAAAGAGCCTTAAATTTTGGCGTACCTATTCGAAATTTCCAAAAACTTCCTCGTATCTGTTGGGTTGTCCTAGCTTGACGGTTAAGCTAGCAAAACCCAAGATTTTTTTGAAAAAACGAAGAGCAAAAAATTCGGTGATAGGCTAGAATGAGAGCCTTAAAAGAGCCTTAAATTATGATATTATCAGATCTTGCAAAAATCTTATGTTTAATATGTGGTTTTGCTAGCCATGATTTTTCTTATAAAACAAAGAGCAATAAATTCGACAAAAGAGTAATTAGCCTTACATTAGCCTTGAATTATGGCCAAAGAAAATTTCGAAAATTCAAAAGTGGTCTGCTAGCTTAATGCTGGTGCTTTTGGGATGAGTTTGACCGCCACAAATCCGAGTCATTTTCACTTGAATTCTACCGTCGAAACTAAATTGAAAAACGATTGGACCATTCCAAGAAAAAGTTCACTGGCAATGGAAGATCGAAAGCAGAAACTGAAATATTTCCATGGAAATTAAATATTGTTTATTCACTAGCGCCGTGTTGATATTGCATAGTTTTTAATCTCAATCATACAAGATAGTGTGTTTCGTTATCTCTTGGCAACTTCCTCAAAGGATATTTACAGTGGTTTGATGTATAAACAATTGCAAAAGTCAATCCAAATGAAAACACAACGTTATAAAATCTCCACGAAAAAAAAACTATTTTTTTCTCATGAGAACTTGAACGGATTGAAAGTATTGTCAACATGGCGATCTTTCATAACACATTTTCGAAAATATGTCGTAATTACATCACAATTATCGAAAGGAGCAACATTGTGATGCTGACCCTTATAACACCTCCTCCACTGTGACCTATTGGAAACTGTGCTATTCGTTTTACGATCTCGCCATCCCACACCCGTGACTGTCAGTTGTTTCACCACGATGCTGGACAGTGCGATCGAGTAGGCTTATCCGACTTTGAGAGTCCATTGAATTTGCATGCCGTTACGATATCGCGGTACAATCTGTTTACTTTGAGACGAAAATGGTTTTAGAAAACGCATTTGGAATTGTGATTGAATTATGATTGACTGGGCTATTGAATGAAAATAGACTTCCGGGGTGGTTGGGCTGGTACTTCTGGTAAGCCCTGTATAAATCATTCTTATCTGTAGGTACAGAATGGGCTAGGTCTTATTCGGAAGTCTGGTCGGATAAAAGAGCCCTCAGAAGACTAAATTTGGAATCAATTCTGAATAATATTTCATAACCTTTTTTTGTGTGTATACAGTGTGGAACAACCAAATGGAATAAATTCGATAACGAATAAATGAGAGCCTGTTGGGAACTTTTTTATTTTGAATGCAACCCCCTGTATATTATTGGTTTTTTGGATTCTTCATAAAATTCTAGACATGATTCATGTACAATGTCCCATACCTACCTTCAACTGTTTCCGAGATATTAGTTGTTTTCAGATATATTACAAAAATTAGCATTAAAAAAAAAGATAGTTAGACTTCACAAATACGATTCATTCATTTATTTTCTATTCAGCCATAGCCCTCGATTATATCATCGCATTCATATATTTTCGCATGTTATGTGCTAGTTATATTTCATAAGACATACAATATGATATTATATCACGAAAGGTAAACAATCCATGATTTGGTATTGCAAAATCCACGACATATTTTACCAAGATATTCTGGTCAGTTTTTCCGAATATTTAGGATAAATTAGAGGCAGGGCAACACTGTACTTCCGCACGCAAAATCTCAATTTGTTCCTGTGTGAACCCGGTTTTTCACTTGGTACGTCATCAAAATGGTGGAGGAGCCAAAACTAGTTTTTCAAAACGAAATTCTGGAGTCAAATTCGATCGCACATAAAAAAAGAAAAAATACGGGTGTAATAATTTTTCATATATTTTATGGAAAAAATAAAATCTCAATATTGGAAACTTCCTCATTATGAAATAAAGAAAGCTGTTGTTGATTGGTGGCGATATTTTTCTCTGTGTAGCTATTTTTTCGTGGGAGAAATTCCATTTCTTCGTTGACCGATCCCAGTGAAAATATCGCGCTGAATTATCATTCCACAAATCCAAATTATTTCGACCTAGACCCACTGCGTCGTAAAAAAAGAATCGAAAAACAAATAAAAATCTGGCATTAAAAAAAATTGAAGACCCATTACGCCAGCGGTTCCTTGGTTACGTAAACAAAACAACAATGGAAGATCGAGTGGCATTTTCAAGAGCATCGCCCACTGCAGTCTCCAGAAAAGAGCGCTGATAATTTAGGTCGTCCGATCGAGAATAATATTTATCATGTGTCGACAAATCGACTATTGCCTTTTCGGTAAACCGTAAATTTATCGTAATGGACGTTGAATTTTGTAATGACCTGGTAATGACTTTTTTATAACGTGTCGTACGAGTGCGGGACAGAAGATAGCACGTTTATCAACTTTTTGTTTCGTTTGGTGAAATATTTGGAATTTTTGCGGTGAAATCTTGCGCAGCAATATTTACGTGTTCGATATTCGTTTTTTTGTTCTGGGAAGTCGATAGTCTACTAGATTATTTTTTCATTTCAATTTATAAATCAATATAAATACTCTGGTTGGGGGATTTTTTATACCTTGAAATCGCTATCTAGGAACTTTGATTTTGCAAGACGTGGTGCCACAACTCCGATATACAAACGTCGTATTTAGACGGGTGCAACTCAAGCCTAACCGTGTTGAATTATAAAATTATTCATTTGAATACTCATTTATCCTAAAACATGCGACAGAAATGCCCAAGAATTTTCATGAAACGTACAAACAAATATTGGTTACGAATCTCGCTTCACCCCGTGTTTATTTCCATCTTGGCTTTCTCACTTTTGAGCTCGAGGGAATTTGAAAAAAAAAAGGATGAAACCGCTCTGGATGTTTCCAATTCGAAGTCATTTCGGTATCACAATTGTGACATCCTTGGGCGTAGAAAGTTGCAAAAGTTACGTTATTCATTCCGTTTTCTGTCGGCTCATTATTGTTCTCTATTCGTGAGAAATAAAATCGTTCGAGTAATAGATCTCGATGAACTACGGTCAGTCACAGAAATACTCTGAGAAACCTTCAAGAATTCATGCAACCCTGTATCGTTTGAGGAACTGTCCAATACGGATCACCCTGTATACAGGGTGTTCCGTAAAGACCACGTCAAACCGAAGGAGAATGTGGATTAAAGGAAACACAACTGCTATGACGAAATTCTTATTATAAAAGTGTTACCCTTTTCGAGATATTTTTATTTTGAAAATAATGAATTTTTGACCCTTTTAATATTTTTGTCTTTACGGTTGGTACAATTTTACACCTTTTTGGTTGATTTTTCCAGTAAAAATTGCTGAAGAATGATTTCAACGTTTACATTAAAAAAATTCTACAAAAATTTTGAAGGGGGGTTGTGAGTAATATTTTTATTGAAAATTTTGGTAGTGGATTATTTTGTTCATGAAGTTTAGCTCATCGTAGTGGAACCAAAATGTAATGAGCTACTGCTGCACATTACACCAAGAAATTGTCTACTTTATAGTGATTTCAAAAAGGTTCCCTTTAAAATGTTCGGAGAATTTTTTTCATGTAAATGTTAAAATCATTTTTCAGCAATATTTTAATGAAAAAATTAACCAAAAAGGTGTAGAATTGTACCGACCATAAAGACAAAAATATTGAAAGAGGTAAAAATTCATTATTCTCAAAAAACATAGTTCGAAAACGGTAAGACGTCGGTTCGACGTGGGACACCCTGTATAGGTTGTGCGGAACCGCGGCATTGCCAATAAACCGAGAAGAGACTCTTGTAGCTTTGTTCGTTCGTCGTTGGCGTCTTCATTTTCTTCCTTTTATCCACGCGATAATAATTAATAAAACACTAATGGCTTCGTGGACCTTGTCCGAAGAGCATTTTTGCTTGGTGCGTAGAAAACACCAATAACTATTAAAGTTTTATTGGTACCATTAAAGTCGATATAATTTTTTCAGTTTCATTAAATGTGACGCAAACGCGATTTTTAGTTGCGAAGGCGGGGCCAAGGATTTCCATTTTTGATACAGCTGAAATGGCTTCCTGAATCCTTATCGCTTATTTATTAAAATTAATTCGCCGTATTCGTATTAGTGTTGGTTGTTTTCCGAATTTATGGCGAAATTATCTGCAACCAGGTATGGGCTTCGCAAAAATATGAATATTTCACCATATTTAGAACGAAACAATGAAAATTGCTTTGAAAATGGAAAGTAATATTACCTCGCAAGGATCTCGAACATTTCCGAGATAAGTAAATTGAATCAGTAATAATTGAATTGCGACCACAAAGTTTCGATTCCGTTCACTCCCAATCATCTTCAGGTGAGATTCAGTTTAGGATCCAAAATATTACACACAATGAGAAACTCTCCTCAATTTGGGTTATTACTGGAAATGCAAGTTCAAAGTTAATGATTATGAGTTTCATTCATAAATATTCCTAACTCTCTGCAGAAACTATCTAAAATAATTTCTCAAATATGGGGTTTTAAATTTTAAATCGCTTCGTTTCTAGTTCACAAACTGGCAACAGCGCCTAGTAGGCTAGAAAAAGAACGACATATATTTGTTCTTTGTTGTCTGTACATTTACAATCTAGTGTCAAAATTTGTCGGTTGTCATAACCCAACTTTTTGTTTATACTTTGTGGCTGGTAAAGAATACTTGATTGAATTGTTTTCAAGTTATTTGATACCATATTATACATCAATATAATAGTCCAACCCAACCAACAACCTTACTTAGAAGCCAAACTACGCCAAACTCAAACCTAACCTTAAAACCTGAGTTCTCTCTCTAACTTGGTCGTTGTTGTCTCCTTTGCGATGCATGGAACGTCATGGAACAGAAATAAGCAGAATGGATTTCTAATCTGATGGAAATCTAGCCATCTTTGTTTACCTAATCAACGTAACGAATTTGTTGTCCTTTTTTATCACTGTAATCCGCAGCCAATGTTGCCAAATGGTGAATTAGAAACAAAGCACTTTAAACTTCAAATTTCCATACTTATTTTTGTTTTTTAAGTACTTGAAATATTTTATTTAGGAAAAAGGTTGAAATGATAAATTTGAAATGCGACGTTTTAAAGATATATCATAAAAAATACTTCATTATCGTCTGAAGGAGAATTCCCCATTGAAATGATGAACACCCTGTTTATACCGCGTCCCACACAATCGTAATTAATAGTTTTCTTAATGTTTTCATTATTTTAAGTGAGGAACATTCCGAGATGATTATTTTGAGCTGGCTCTCTCGAATAATTCATCAATCAATTCCGAGTAAATCAAAAAGATGTAGCAGTCGAGAAGATTGAAATTCTAACGCCAATTAGAATCGTCTTAATGAGACTTGATGACAGCCAATGGAAATTAATGGAAATCATTGGAATTTCTTGCGAGTAGATGAAATATTTAATATTCATTAGCGAATATAGTGAGCGAGAATGGATTATTCGATGAAATTGTGTGGAACAGCCGAATGGAATAAATTCTATAACGAATAAATGAGAGCGTGTTGGGAAAAACGCTCGGATACGTCGATTTGTATTTTCAGATGCGCATTTTTTTCAAGAAAAAATAACTATATAGGGTGTGTCATGTGACAGTGGCCGATACCAACTTTCTTATTTCAAATACAACTCCCTGTATATTATTAGTTTTTTGGGTTCTTCAGAAAATTCTAGATATAATTCATGTACAATGTCCCATACCTATCTTCAACTGTTTCGGAAATACTGAGTGTTTTTAGACGTATTACAAAAATTGACATTAAAAAAAGAAAATTATTTTATTTCACGAATAATGTAAAAAAAAACATTAATTTCAATGTAAGAGATGTTCAAAATGTTCGAATGTAGCGAATTTGTCACATTTAGGTAAAACTTATGTTATAACTGAAATATAATGTACAGGGTGTCATAAGTAGAAAGGCCCATGACCAATAACTTCGACACCTGTTGATCGATACAAATATGCGTCAATAAACTAATGAATAACAATTTACCTGTCACCTATTTTATTCACAGTAACTAATATTGAATGCGAGAGCAATGAATATGGTCTATTTCCTCGACATTCCATTCGATGTATTCAAGAGTCCATTAATTATTATTATTTTCCAATGGTGAATTATCGTATTCCGATCTATGTTTACGGAATGCAAATGTCACATAAATCAATTTTATGACGTTATGTGTCTGTACTCGGATCATTACTGTCATTGCAGTTTTTTCTTTTTCGAATGGAAACGATCGCGAAAATAAATTTTCCCCGATATATAGACTGATCAAGTTTTGTGCAAAAATGCTGACGTGTTCACCCTGTATACGGCGTTCCAATCTATTTATATGGTGCCATACAGGGTGTCGTGACCAGTCCATCCTCCGTTACTAGATTTATCGCTATGCATTTTTCTTTCGTCTCTCCATTCTTCTTCTGCGTTTTTATCGAAGCCGATAAGAACCACAGCTGCAGGGCCGGACGATGTTTCATTGTTTTCTAACTGAGAGAATAAGGAATATAAATGAACATGTTGAAAAAACTGTGCAAGGATTTTGTTATAAACATTGCTAGTTATTTTTTTTGGTACTTGACCAGACTCAAGTTTTTCACGTCGAAAATGTCTGGAAGTCTTATTTTCACTGAAAAAAAACACGAAAAGTCAAAGGTTGATGCTTTGAAGACCATTTTGAAGACTTTCTTTTTCGAATAAATTATAAGGGGGTACCCTTTGGTATATTTCGAGCAAAATCACAAGAATTAAATTTGTTTGTAAACCTGCATACAAGGTGTTCAGAATGCGCTGAAAACAGCTTTTGAATCAGTTTTTCTATGTCTACAGTACGTCTCAAATTATTGAGAATATTCCATAATCTTGTGGTGGACGAAAAACACAAAAAAAAAAACATATTTTCGTTTTCTGTCATCGACTCATCCTGTTCGACCGAGACAATGCCCTATCTAAGCAATAAATATAATAAAAGTCGTAAATTTTTTAAACAAATTTAGAAAGTGTGATTTCCAATAGACGTATCTTTTTATTATTTGTCACGATTCTGCATCGTGTGCATATTTCATAACCCCATATAACTTGTAGGGACTACAAAATCATGTTGCAGCTCGACAGGTTGGGCTGACCTTTCTAATACAATCACTGTTGGTGCATAAAACGAAGCAGATCATCTATAAATCTCAAATAACAACAACATTTGGATATCGCATCGAGAGTGAATGCAAATTCGAAATTCATTAATCCCACGCAAACGCAGAACAATGCATCCGAAATGTCACAGTGCCGCTGCATGAGTACCCTCTCGATCCGTTGGGTTCGAATCGGGTGATTTTGGTGGTCGGGAAACAGAATTTCTCTTCTCATGCGCGTGTTTCTTCTGAATGGTCTCGCTAATGAATTATTAATTTCTCATCAGGTTTACCGCTGTGTAATCTTCAACTTTCTAACAATAATATAATGGTGGTTCCGAAATGACGAGATGGCGTTTCAATGATTTGTGAATTTCGCACGGAATCGAAATGGAATTATGATTATTCGAAATTGGATGTATTCTTTCGTGCCATTGTGCTGACTACGTAATACTCTTCTTGTCTAATTAGAGAAGACTTTTTTTTTTAGAATTGAATGAGTAGATATATTTCCTGCTCATAATCAATAAAACATAGGAGCTTTGTATGACATTTTGAAACTCTGCGTTTTGGAACCCCACGCCTTTATAATAATGATTTCATCATCAGTAATTTACTCTTCTCCATTTTCAAGTTGAATAATTATTGAAAGCAATTTTTCAAACTATTATTTATTCTTTAGTTTTATGATGTTTGACAGCTTGCTGTCACTTTGATAACTCTGACAAACCCTTTCGCTACATCTAGCTATTTAATTTTCCATTGGATATATCCTTACAAACATACAGGGTGAACTAATGTAAAAGTGTTGAAAAATATCAATTCTTCTACAATCAATAATACTGAAATGAATAGACACCCTGTATTGGCTTGTGATCGATATCAGATAAGAGTTATATTTTAGTTCCATGATGTTTGACAGCTTGCTGTCACTTTGGTAACTCTGACAAACCGTTTCGCTACGTTTAGCAACTCGATTTTCCATTGGATATATCCTCACGAACATACAGGGTGAACTAATGTAAACGTGTTGAAAAATATCGACTCTTCTACAATTAATATTATTGAAATAAATAGACACCCTGTGTTGGCTTGTGGTCGATATAAGATAAGAGTTCGTCCACATCGAATTCCATCCATCATCGTTGTTTTTCCTTTCGTACATCGTTTTTTCTTCCTCCGAACGAAGATAATGATACGGGCGTTCACAATAAATGTGTGTGTACGTTTTGAAAGTGAGTCGCATCCGCAACATTGACCTTATCTCGACTAAATAGAAAACTTTCTCTCGACCCTGGCGACACATCTTGTCGTGCTGCCTCAGCTGTACATAAACATCACGATTTTTGGGTTTTTATTCAAGGGGGTATTGTAGTTTAGAGCCCTACTTTTTGGGTATTTTTCAAACTAGGATAAAAAAAATAAAAACATTTTCACTATCCATTTTTTAATATAATATTTAGTGATTCTCAAAGTATATAAAAAACAATAAAAAAAGTCAAAAATTCATCCAGTGACAGGTCGGTGAAGTGGGGGTTGCTAGTCAAACAGGGCTCTCTGGTTGACATGATTCCAACCCTTGTAGTCATCCAAATCGAACAAACAAACAAAATTCTTAATTAGTAAAGATGTCGCTATCGCTTGAACTACGGCCAAAAAAAAAAAAAAAAAAATCACAAAATGGCGTCTACTTGAAAAAAAAAACATTCATTTTTACCCTTGTTTTTCGACCTTTACGATTTTTTTAAAAATACTTCAAATTGAATTTTTTCAAAATCCTTAGTTCCCGCGATAAAGAGATGTATGAAGAAGATTCTCACAAAATTTCAAAGGAATTGGTCAGATAGAACTTGAGATATCGTGTCAACCACCTCAACAAAAGGAGTTTTGAGAAAAACGCGTTTGAAGTTTGAGAAAGATTTCCAGCTTCGTGTCTACTTAGCTCCAAGATCGAGACTAAACTGAACAGTTCCAGGTATACTGGATACGTACTGGTAGTCAGGTATATATAAAAACTTAATTAAAAGGGTATACTACGAGCTCAAATCGGATGCAAAAGAATTCCTGGAACATCTGCCATTCAAGTGCCCCGTCACAAAATCCACTGTATCTCTCAAAATAATTCGAATTTTGAAAAATCCTCTTGAGAGCATATTTTTGAAAGTCTAAGCTTTGAAAACATGCAAAAAAAATCGATTTTTTCAAATTTTTAGACCAGGAATACCCCCTTAAGGTTTTCATATCATGGTGACTAGTCGGTTATTCAATGTCCAAAACACTTGAATGTGATTGATGAATTTACCGGCAGTGTTATTTATCGACGAACCGAGAAAAAAGTTGCTAAACGGCCTGTCATTTCCAAGGCCAACCTCTTAGATTCATCAAACGAAGTCACCCACGCTATACTGTATGATCGAGAACAATGCGTCGCTTTGTACGCTGATCATTTATCATTGTAATTTTTTTACCTGAGAACGATATCTTTTATTATCGAAAAATAGTGGATTCAGTGGGAAACTATCATTTTCTCATTCGACATATTGGATCCAGGAAAGATTATTCAGAAACTTGGATGAATGAAAAAGCACATTCACGAATTTTGCATTTGATTAGACTTTCAAATCCTCAAACGATAAATTTCGAATCATGAATATGTAATGGCGAAAAATCGAGTGTTTTCGCCTTTCATCTGTGAAATCCTTGCACGCTCGATATCCGAAATAAATACAGAAAAACAAAACGAGTCGCTTTCAGATATTTAGGCGCCATCGTCGGACACTTCAAGGAGGATATTCATTTTATGGGAAAGGACATGGAACTTTCTACGGGCGTTAATACCCGGATTATATCTGAATATGAATGTAAACACAATTCGAACTTGTCCCTTACCTTGAGTCTCACCTCTGCCTTATACGAGGGCGATCGAAAAAATTATTGGGTAATTTTCAAGTGGAGTTACCTTTTCATTGCTCTTTATTCTGTAACTGTGCCTTTTAAGGAAGACTTCGTCCTTGGAGTGCCACACGTTTAATTTTATTTTTTTAACGAGTAAAGCTTTTTGGGTGCGGTTTTTTTCTTGCTTTTATTTATAATAAACAGAACGTCAAAAAAATTTTTTTTCGAGAAAAAACAAACAAAATAGCGGCCGTTGCAGCTCCGCCAAAACAAGTCCTCAAATTGTGGGAGGTAAACGGGTGACGTCATTGCCCTCTCCTTGTTGATCCGAAACATAAATTCAAACCATATTATCAATGTGTGACCCTTTGGCCATGGAATGACGGATGGGTTTTTCGTTTAGTAGAGATTTCGAAAAATGGCAACAATTTAAACAAAAAAATCGAATTTTCGCGTTTTTTTTCGCATAAAAAGATAAATAATGAATGCAAAAATGTATCTATCGAAAAAATGATCCGTCATTCCGTGAAGACATATTTTCTGAGTATGCTCTGCAAATTTCAGGTCGATATGTTAATTACAGCGGTCAGGAGAATGTCAGCCATTTTTAAAAACGTATTCAAACGCGTTTAATATATCGCAAACGTTCGAAATCCGGGGAACGCTTCCACAGATTTATTTCTACTCACATATAGATTAAAAATCCGTGAAAAAAAAATGTATTTTTTGAAAATTCGCGTCTTTCGTCCAACGTTTTTGATGTGGAAAATAATTTATGTCTCGAGAGAAAGTTACTACGAAGGTTGGCAGTAATGTCGAAGAAACCCATTAATCTGTTATTACTGCTACTGTCTCGGCTCCTGCATCATCCAGCGAGTGCTTATCTCTCTTCGCCTTAAGAGGAATCGAAATGTCTCGAAATTAAATTTATCTCAAGTTTCACCAATTCGTCATACGAATAAATCGAATTATCCGAGCGTTCACACGTAATAAACCATCAAGAAAACTCGAATGTATACAGGGTGACCCTTACATTTCGATAAAAAAAATCATCTCGGTTGAAATTTCGGCGTTTGGAGGGAGTCGAGTGAAACATGCCGAAAACAGGGAAAAAACGAGAGGATAAGAAAGGAAAAAGCTACGGCTACGGGTTCGATACAAGCTATCGACGTGTAGGAATATACAGGGTGGCACAGGCAAATGGAATGAATTCGATAACGAATAAATGAGAGCGTGTTGGGAAAAACGCTCGGATACGTCGATTTGTATTTTAAGATGCGGATTTGTTCAATTAAAAATAATTATATAGGGTGTGTCATGTGACAGTGGCCTATACCAACTTTCTTATTTTAAATACAACCCCCTGTGTATTATTAGTTTTTCGTATTCTTCAGAAACTTCTAGACATGATCCATGTACAATGTCCCATGCCTATCTTCAACTGTTTTGGAAATATCAAGTGTTTTACAGATGTATTACAAAATCGACATTAAAAAAAATTATTTAATTTCACAAATTCGCTACATTCGATGGTTTTTTGTTTTTTTTTAGATTATTGGTGAAATAAATATCAAATCGATAATGAAATAAAAAAATAAATAAATTTCCTTTTTTAAATGTTAATTTTCGTAAATATCTGAAAACACTCAATATTTCCGAAACAGTTGAAGATAGGTATGGGACATTGCACATGAATTATGTCTAGAATATGATTCTAGATGAGTGAGATCTAGTTTTAGTGAATAATAACGTTGTTCATACTAGGAATCTGTGATAGTTTTTGATTGTTCTCAAAATGTGTATTGTAAAATATAAATCCCCATCATTCTGAACGTGTTTTCGAAGTATTACAATGTGTCACCATGATAAAAATACACGTCGTCGATGTGACCTTCGCGAATGTTCGTTATTCGAAAAAGGTGATTAAACAAACAGCATTAGATCATTCCGTACCTGGTCGTACCTCAGGATTCGTTAGGCCACGAAAAAAAATTCAAAACATTCGAGATGAATTATTAATGAAGGCGATAAAGAAAACATTAAATGTCCATCCGTTTCCTACACTGTCAACGTGTGAATATGCTAAAATGTCAGATAATTTCAACGGTATCTATTGTTACTATACGCCAGTAGCTCGGTTGACTATGTATTTATAATTTAGCAACAATTAACGTGAGGCTTTGAATTGTTGATTGAATAAATGTCTATTTATAGGCTAAGCTCATTTTATTACTTATAATGTTTCCACAAAACAAAATACCAATATAAACAGACAAAGCTAGATTAGGGGTTATTACGTCATAGCATCGCCCACCTTTTCGTAATACAAGACAACGATTGTAAAAGGTCTATCAATAACTGAAAAATCGTTTTCTATATAGAGCAGATTTATAGTTTTTTACAGCCTGTTTTTTCAACGATAATCTCGAAGACAGAAAAACTCAGCATTCTTGTTCTGACATACAAAATCTGTGGCGCTAACTGACACTTATTCCACTATTTATGTAGGGGAGATTATTTATAGCTGGGATATACCAAATAGCTGTTAATTTATGTCTAGTTTTTGACAGATACAGAAATAGAATCTCGCCTCGAAAAATTCTATTATCCGAAATTGTTTTTCCAAATTCAACGAAGTCGAATCAGGCACATATGTTTCCACTCTTCGCTACCGTTTTTGGATATTCCTACATTATTTCGTTGTTGTTGAACCGATAAATAATCATTCCTTCAAAATTCCTGGATTTCCCGAATTTGTGTCGACTTGGCAACCCCGCACTTTGGATCTACGCTGCTAACGTGAAACGCTAATAACTATTTCGCTCATATTTATTCATCGTATCTACGGCGTCGCATTAATTCGATGTGACAGTCGAGGCTTTCGCCGATAAAAATGGCGGCTAATGAATTTTGCAATCGAGTTATCTACAGAGTCCGCGTATCGTCTATCCTATCGAGATTAATTCGACGATGTAGATACATGTCGCCAATGATTTAATTGGTCGTCTTACGTATCACAAGACCAGGAAACGTTGTAGATTTTAGAAACCTGTCAAAACTCATCTATTTTTCGTATAATGAGGTGGAAATTGATATT
This sequence comes from Plagiodera versicolora, assembly GCA_037013635.1. Classification (NCBI taxonomy): domain Eukaryota; kingdom Metazoa; phylum Arthropoda; class Insecta; order Coleoptera; family Chrysomelidae; genus Plagiodera; species Plagiodera versicolora. The sequence goes on along the minus strand of CM072983.1, from coordinate 2,320,704 downwards.
GAAGCATGAGAAAGTTGACTACTAGTCAGTCCGCCGAATCGGTGGTTCAAAACTGACAATTTGATAAATGCAAAGTCAAAGACTCGTGATTATCGTCATACCTTATTCATGATCGATCAATCATAACTCATTTTGTTGAAGTATTAGATCGAGTTTTTCTCCCAGTTGTGATCAAAACCCCTCGATCAAAAAGCATATTTTCGAACCGAGAAGTAGGTTTTTTTTAATCACCACAGATGGCGCCACCGTCAGCGCTATAATAATGCAAAATGCAACGTTGCCGATTATTAATGAAATACACCAGTAGTTTGTCTACAAAGTTTTGATTCGACAGTATTTGACGAATCTGCGGGGATGAAAGAACGTAGAATTGTATTTTGAAAAAGAAATGTAACTTTGGATTTGTTGGAAGCGACTATTTGTTTTGCTCATAAAACGTGAATTATTCATTTTAGAAGCGGCAACGCTGACTTCTATGCTCGTCAGTTTAATTGTCAATCAGAATGAAAAGTTCTCGTGAAAATATTATCTTTTATTGATTCCTGTATATACATAAAGTCGGAAAATTTAATAGAAGATATTTTCAAAGTACTTGTAAATGTTTTCCCAATGCGAGAATCCATTGTTTCCGAACGGTTTCGTTCTATGTGAGTAACGAAAAAGTAAATTATTGATTCCAACTCCAAAAACTAACAAATTACCTTCGGAATTCCATAAAGATGACGAGGGCGGTTTCTGCTTGTCCACAAACTACACGAAACTTCATTTTGACTAAAAAACATCACACAGCAAAAAATAAACGACTACAAATTCAAAAGTAGGTTAATGAACTAGAGAAGTTTGGATTTCCCGCCAGTTCTGACTGACGTGGAAGAAAACAATGTTACCGAACACGATTGTGTCGCCATCTCACGACGATTCGATAAGTATCCGTCTAGGACCCACAAACAATTGATTGGTGGTTTCACCATTATGTAGACACCTTAGCTCGAACCTAATTTATCAACCCACGTGGAATCCATTAATAATTCTCAACAAATAAAATCGCACAAAAGTACACCACAAAATTATCCTCAATTTGGCTCGAAGGGTCAAAAAACCGTTGGAGATCGCTCTGCGCTCGAGAATTTCGACTTTTTCGTTGGTACCCGTGGGCCGATGAAAACACGAAACGTAAGCTGTCGATCTTTTGGCGCTGCGATAAATCTCGCGAAAATGGCGAGGCCCGTGATCACCATCATAACAAGCAATTTAAATGTAAATATGTTTTAAAATCGGTGGAACAAATCTTCGAATTATTCTCTTCTTGGTGCTTCCAATTGAAAATGTTTTTCCTAGAAGCTGAGTGTAATTCATGAAAAAATGAGCGAAAAGCCAAAAAATTTTTTGAAGCGCCCCCTAAAATCGACGTCACAGGCGTCGCGTAATGACGTCTTTGATCTCGTACGCCGTAGTCTCATTTTCTATCTTCAATTTGTTCCAATGAATGCGAACGAGTATTCTTATTTCCAGCAAAGATATTCTAATTCGAGTTTGAATGCAAAACGCACAAAAGACGACCGAATATACAGGGGGATAGTTTTGTAGCATCTGTAGTGGTTTCGAGACACTCGGTATAGGTTTTCTAACTGACGCCAAACGAAGGCACGGATCGGCGTTTGATGTTTTTTGGAACGACCGGATGTTCTCGTTATGGCTTTTTACCGCGAACACGTCGGGGTGTTTTTCCTAATTGGTCACCGCGATTTATAGGATTTCCTCTAGACAGGGTGTGACGAGAAAAAAATGACAACTTCGGGGTGAAAGAACCGAGAAAGAATGTCGATTGTGACGCCAGCAAATAGCCCGGTGCACTTTTTTGGGCTTCATATGCACAACCATCTGTATATACAGGGTGATTCTTCAAGGTGGCTCGCCCCTATAACTTTTTTATTATTGGAGATAGAAGAACAAACTTCGGGGGTTGTGTATTATAGGTCAATTCGCATTATTTGACGTATTCACTTGCTTTGCAGTACTTCCGGTTTGACCGGAAATGACCTCAACTTTCGATTTTCAAACGGAACACCCTATATATTTTTACTTATTTCGATCGAGGATGACATTATCTATCCAACAAATCTTGTTTTGTGAATGTGTGACGTATGAAAGAATTTTTATTTCAATTTTTATTTTTCGATCTAGCGTGCCATGGATCGATTGAAACGCTTCCTATTCGATCAAGTGACATGGGAAAAATACAACTTTGAGGCATATGACTTCGGAGTCGTTTCAATAATTTTTTCAATGTCACAAATATAATTTTTTCCAGTTAACTCGATTTTTTCAAATGGAAAGAGGGTGGCTCGTCGGGTTTTTGTGAAAGATCATTTTCTTACGAACAATTTGATACCACACACTTCCACTTTATTTTCACTATCTTTCTCAATAATTGCAAGAAGCCCAATACCTAAATTGAAATAAAAATTCTTTCATACGTCGAATATTCTCAAACAAAGTTTTGTTGGATAGATAATGTCATCCTCGATCGAAATAAGTGAAAATATATAGGGTGTTCCATTTGAAAATCGAAAGTTGAGGTCATTTCCGGTCAAACCGGAAGTACTGCAAAGCAAGTGAATACGTCAAATAATGCGAATTGACATAAAATGCACAACCCCCGAATTTTGTTCTTCTATCTCCAATAATGAAAGAGTTATAGGGGCGAGCCACCTTGAAGAATCACCCGGTATACAGGGTGAGTTTTTTGTCTTAAGGCAGCCGTTACATTTTTGCACCTTCCCGATGTATTTCCGTCGAAAATTCCTCTGTAATGATTGGTAATGAATAAATGTATTGTGTTAATTTTTTTGTTCACGTAGTTCATTGTTCCTTCTTCAATATCTCTGTGTTTTTTTTTGGCATTCCTAGAAGACATTTTCTCCATACGTAATCCGTTTTAGCTTTCGAATCAAGAAGAATGGCGATCGATGCCAGTAGATTATTTTTAGTGAGGCCGATCGGAGAATGTCAAAGTCGTCGAGCCAGATCGGTGACCATTCAGAATGTCCTTTTTTCTTCGGTGTGCCTGCCAAAGAAAAAACGACAGCGGACGTTTTCGCCTTCCGAAAACGTCTGCTGACTATTTTCACCAGGAAACGTAGCCGAAAACGACCTTGTCGTGTCGTACACGCTTTCCTCTCGTTCATTTTCCGTGTCCATTGGAGCTTTGACATTGGAAACGCACCCACGCCGAGCGATTTATGGCCGATACGAACAAAGAAATTGCGAATACGGTTTTTTCATCGCAGGTAGCTCGAGTGTGTTTGTATAAGGTGACTTCGAATTAAAATGAAAACCTACGAATATCGCGATATGGCGAGATAGACGTCGCGGCAGTCGATTTAATAACACACTCGCCCAGAGTCGATTAAATACACGTAACCGGCTCGAAAAACCAACAATTAAACAGTTTCGGTAAGAATCTATTGCCGCTTCCCTTCCACTGTCCCCACCCGACCCGCTCGCCCCTATACCAGACACGATACGATAGGAATAGGGAATAATCTCAGAGTGGGCGACATCTACTGTTAATCGTTTGAAATACTCGAGGTGTGACCAACAAACCAAATTGTGTGAGTTTGTATGGGTGAAGTGTGATCTTTTTAGGCCATTTTTGTATCGAAAGTTATATATTTGGATTATGTTTAATGAACAGTTGTCTGAAATGAACTTGATGCCATCTGAAAATGCAGCGGATTGGAAGAAGTAACGTGGAGATGAGATCACGAAAAATGTGCTCTGTTCCTCAATGCTCATCATATGGTACTTCAGATATCTCTTTACACAAATTTCCTTTGAATCCCAAGGCAGTTAAGAAATGGCAGACAATCTTGAAGATAGGGAAATCTATCTCAAAGTTTATGTTTCTATGCAGCAAGCACTTTTTGAAAGATAATTTTCTTTTGTGGTAAGTTCAATGATTTCCCATTACTTACCTAGTTGTCATTTGCTATCATATGGACTAAAGTGACATCAAAATGGGCGGAGCCCATAAAACCTTTCCAAACAAAGAAATATTTGCATTGTTTTCTACATGAGATTCTTCATAAGAATGAGTCAATGAAAACTTAATACTACCATATACAAACAATTTTATTCTCAGTTTCAACTGAAAGAAGCAAAAACGTGAAATGAACGCTTTGTTTGGAACAAGCTTGTGACGTCAAGACTTGGCTGTCCATTCTCTCCACTTCAATTTATTTGTTATTATTCCTTATACTTACTTCGACAACTAAGTGGAAGCATTGGAAAAATGGATCACCCACATAATCCAGAATTGATATTTCAACTTCCACAGGCATTATTTTTATCAATAACAAAAATCCAACAATAAATAATACTAAAATATCCAAAACGAACCTTTCTAGTATACTGTCTTACTGTTGTTCACACCTCAATCCGACATTTTGTCATTCACAGCGCCATCTCGCGGTACGTGATTTTTCCCTATAGTTGTACCGATGCGGTATCGAAGACTCGGTATAGGCGAATGAATTTAAGATTGCAGCGCCAGAGTGAGCAGTCAGAGAACCATACGAAGAGTCAATGAATGGTGTAGTTGTATTTGTTTACATGTGATTTTTCGTTCTTAAAGTGTGAGTTTATAATGAAAATTAAGACATTTCAGACTTTTGCAGTGAGCTAGGGCGTCAATATGCATGTATTTTCATTTTTCTGAAAGTGGTAAGCATTATCATTTGTTTTATTCATTATATTATATACGAGGTTAGAATACTGTTGTGAATTAGAATGATCAAAATATATACAGGTTTCTGATGATTTGTTCTGTTTTTAGATTCGAATGGCAAGATTCAGTTTGGGGTACTTTGAAGGCACAAACACTTTCAGAAGTGTTCATGAAGGTGAAGAAGTTTTGAATGCTGGAGATCATATATCATGATGACAAGAAAATTCTTTTTGTAATGAAATAAATTATGAGTTTATAGTATTTGTTTTTTCTGATGTTTAATGGTGAGAAGTGCTTAATAAAATAGATGATGTGAGATCTCGTTTAAATTTTGTTGATACCTGAACTATACTATACTCGACTGTGACCTTCAATGTAAACAGAATTTCATCCATATATTCACGATATTTATATAACTAGCTTGAGGAAAAGCATGGGAATTAGTATTGGAAGTTTTATTTTACTGATTCATAGTTTTACAATCTTTAAAATATTCAAATTCAGTATAAAATCAACAAAACATAATACCAAACACAAGAACTATGACTGCTCGTAAAGTTTTTTTTAATGCCACCAGGTGGCGTATCGCTTATGTTCATTCGCCAATAGTTTTAGAGCAGGTACACCCTGAAGACGGTAGGAGAAGGTGTGAGGATGTCGTAAAATAGACGCAAAACGTCCGAAGAAAATGTAGTTTTACACGATGCGACCGATGTTCCAAGCGGCGTATAGTAATAAGTTTGACGTTTACGACTGGAAAATTTATGAGCGAAATAAACTAGGTGTTGTTTAGTAGGGGAGTAGTGGCAGAAATAGATGATTTTAAACACATAAAGTATCAAGAACTCTAAAAAAATAATCAGAAAAAAATATCACAAAAAATAACGAAGTGTAAGACCATTTCTTTCAGATTTTTTCGTAATCTATTTCAAGTTATTTCTTAGCTAAATTCTCACTGAATTGAGTCCTGTTTTTTTCCCAAAAATTCAGTTCCTATTAAACCATCTATAATTACATCAAGAATGTGAATAAATTCGTTACCGTTTCATTATACAGCGGTTTGAAAAATACCATCATTCGAACGACAATAAAATTAGACACGACCGAACCCCAAACATTAATTATCTTTGCACAGCTTCACACAACCGCATATTCTGGCTGCAATCCATGCCTCATAACATACGCGGGCATGTTTTCACGCCTGTACCAACACCGGGTGCTAGATCGTCCGCCTTGCCCACCCGACCTAGCCCCACGTGACTTTCATCGTGTGCAGATGTGCGAGAAATATTTATGCGCCTGTGTATGAACAGGTAATGCTGATTACCTGTTTTTTGCGAGAAAATAATCCGTCTGGTAGACGATTCGCGATATCGTCGGAAATAGACGCTGCGTCCTCGATTTAGATCTCGGCAAGAACGACATGGCATTCCGATTGCATTCCTATTGGCCAACCGTGATGAAGTTTGCGATATATGTGACAGTTCTGAGAAAATTTGTTGGCCCAACTGCCAAAAGTTGGTCCTCAGAGCACTTTTTTGGTCCTTCTGGTAGAATGAGGAATTCTCCTCAATTTGGGTTATTACGGGAAATGCAAGTTTAAAGTTAATGATTATGAGTTTCATTCATGAAAATTCCAAACTCTCTGCAGAAACTATCTAAAATAATTTTTCAAATATGGGGTTTTAAATTTTGAATCGCTTTGTTTCTAGTTCACAAATTGGCAACAGCGCCTAGTAAGCTAGAAAAAGAACAACATATATTTGTTCTTTGTTGTCTGGCAATTTACAATCTAGTGTCAAGATTTATCGGTTGTCATAACCCAACTTTTTGTTTATACTTTGTGGCTGGTAAAGAATACTTGATTGAATTGTTTTAAAGTTATTTGATACAATATTATATATCAATATAATAGTCCAACCCAACCAACAACCTTACTTGGAAGCCAAACCACGCCAAACTTAAACATAACCTTAAAACCTGAGTTCTCTCTCTAACTTGGTCGTTGTTGCCTCCTTTGCGATGCATGGAACGTCATGACTCATGGAATAGAAATAAGCAGAATGGGTTTCTAATCTAGCCATCTTTGTTTACCTAATCAACGTTACGAACTTGTTGTCCTTTTTTATCACTGTAATCCGCAGTCGATGTTGCCAAATGGTGAATTAGAAACAAAGCACTTTAAACTTTAAATTCCCATATTCATTTTTGTTTTTTAAGTACTTGAAATATTTTTTTTAGGAAAAAGGTTGAAATGATAACTTTAAAATGCGACGTTTTAAAGATATATCATGAAAAATACGTCATTATCGTCTGAAGGAGAATTCCCCATTTTAGTTTGGAATTTTTTTCGCCACGGTGAATTATATTTCCTGAGCTGTTTATGATCGAAATTCAACAGGGCGTTGGGAAAATAGGCGTGCCAATCGAGCACAAAAATTCCGAGAATTTACCGTGCGGTCGTGTCAGTATCCACTTCTGGGTATTGTTCCACAGTGACAAGTACACGCATAACTGTCAAACAAATCTCTACGCGTGATTGATATTGTATTCAAATGTTTTCTTTCGTACGTTCGCACTCGGATTGTCGGTTAATCGTTTGAATTGAACAATCGATTATTAGAAAGGAACAGGAAGCACTGAGGCTCGTGATTCGTTCGAGTTTTCACAACGCGCCCTTAGTGGAAATTGCGATTTAAGACAGAAGTACGCTTGGAACGCGGTATTATGCAGTCATTTCGAATCAGATTGAACTCCGTTGGATATATTGCGGACAGATAAGCAGACACGTTGTCGAGAAATATAATTATTATTTGATTTCGCTCGTACGATTAACACCTGACAATTTGTTGTCCGTCACTATGACAGATGAATTTCACAATGTTTATTCCCTGAGTCTTATCTGATGACATCCGAGATATCGAATTCAAGTTGATGATGCATTGTGATACGAAAAAAAAATTGAATATTTAAAAAATCAAGACGTCATGTTGATATCAACCGGAGTTTCAAAAAAATCTCGAAAACAGTTGCTACCTTAACGAGCTAATTCGAATAAATGGTTTTTCCGATTTTGGATTGTTCCATGCCCAAATGTAGCAGAACCCCTAGTATAATTAGTAATGACCAGTAAAGGAGAAGCAGAAACTAGTGAGTGTGTGTATATGAATATGTTAATGCTTACTATCGTACCGTTTCTACACATACAACTCGAATAAATCATTATTAACAACAAATATCAATTGTTTTATGATGATTGAATTATATTAATAATGTTGTGCAAGTTCAGAAGGTATATTCGAATTCGAGAACGTGAAAAAACGTTTTGACAAAAATTGAAAATGAGCAACAAAGCAAAATGGAAAACCTCTTGGCATATACAGGGTGTACTGATAAGAGTGATGAAGCACTTAAGAAAATGGCGAAAGTGTTTAGTTCTATCTAATAAACTAACTTCTAGTGTGTCCCACAAATGTTGTTCACCCTGTATATCATTCCCCGACACTGAGCTATATACAGGGTGATTCACCTACCTGGTTCTTTAGAGGTTTGTGGAGGTTATTGCGATTTGGAATTTCCAAAAAGTTAACTGGAATATCGAACACCCTGTTGAATATTTTGGAACACTTTGAAGGATACCTGATAGAACACTCTGTCGTTGATGTGTATACGGAGATTGAACTTTGAATCTTGAAAATTGATGATGATATGGACATTTTAGTTAGTCAATCCATCTGTAAAAAATCTTCGTAAAAATTTGATATCTTGAAAACAAATAACGATAGGAAGAAAATTCGAAATGCACAGGTCCAGAATTATTCGTAGAATTCAAAAATCTGAAAATAAACAGGGTGTTTTATTTGAAAAAACAAAGTTTTACCGGAAGTAAGACCATATTGAGAATATTTTAGGAAAATAGAACACGACGAGTAGTATCATCAACCAAAATTTCAAGTTGATATCTCTGTTAGTTCTCCATAAACCTCTAATGAACCAGTTAGGTGAATCACCCTGTATAATAAAGAAAATACATTTGTCGAGTGCTAGTTCAAAGTACACATTGGACTTTTATGAGAGCGCCTGCTGCGTTTTTATCTCCTTCCATTCACCCTTTCTCGGAAACACCCATAAAACCCGTAACAACAAATGTTTATATTTAACCGACTAACAACTGCGTGTAGACTTCTACTTCGCGACACCGGAATGTCATTCTGAGATGCACGGAAAAAATAAAAGAAACGAGAGCTAACGTGTCTGAGAAATACCGATGTCACAACTGGCACAACTACTTTTATAGTCCGTTTAATTAGGCGTCATCTTGTCAACAAATGCTGGGAGTGGCTGCTAGACCGACGAACGTGTTTTGGATATGTCTAATACACCGACCGTCCGGTATCATTTCCATAACGTTTCAACAGTGCAATTGAAGCTGGATTCGATCTAGGTTATCTTCAATGTTATCTACGAGTATCGCTCGCGAAATACTCTCAACATCTGTGTAGACAGCTCCAGGACAAACCACTGTGATACTGTGAGCATATGGCGTGCCCTCGAGAATAAACACAATAAATCAGCGGAGCATTATTATTACCCTTGCAAGCTGAGGGTAAAACCCAAACACTCGGTGGAATTGAGGGTTTATTGTGTACCAGAAATTCAAAACATTATCAAGAGGGGAGGGACACTAAAATTTCATCGGGAACGAAAAATTGTGTGTGAATGCAGGGACGTACTGAGAAGCAGTGATCAACTTCATGGGTGTTCTTCATATCTAACTGTTGACGTTCAAATACTCGTCTTCGAGTGTGAAGGTCGCCATATCCGATTTCTCGTTACAATCGCGGCTATGTTGGAAAACAAACGACAACATAAATTCCAAAGGTCTGTTGATTCGTCTGAAAGTAAAAAGAACAAGTGATAAACGAAAAGCGATAGTAAATTGTTGTTTTTTCCAGAGAATAAGATGTATCTATTAGGGTTTCCATATGATTTTATCTTTGAGTTGATCTGTCAACTGTCAGAATCAATTTTCCATTTCTCCTTTGACGTTTTCGATGAAATTAAGTTGGTGGTAGAGTGAATTTCATAACGAAAAAGTAGCCAACGTTCGTAGGAATGTTTCAAACAATTCTAAATGAAGGTAGGCGAATTGATGGATGGTAATTCTGTGCTGAATATAGATGTCATTTCGCGAATGGTTATGGGCGCGGTTGGATCATTTCGGTGGTCATTTACCTCAGGAATTTCCAAATGATATGGGTCTAGCTATTAGCATATTTCGACATATAATGTTACGCAGATAGAAGCGGTTGAGCGAATGTGTTAGCTGCGATCTAGAAGATCACACCACACTTTAACAGTCTCATTGAACATTTCCCATAACAAGAAAAATGTATGTATGTTACGCTGGCACGACCACTTCAACGGAATTCAAAAAAATTCATATCGAGATTTAGTGCTCTTTTGTTGCTAATTTGTTCCCCCTTTCAAATTCCTGCATTTTTCTCCTTTACAGAAAAAATCGATTCCATGCAACTTTTTCATTTTGGAACTATTCCAAGAAATGTATATACCAGAATTTGTTGCTAATTTGTTCCCCTTCCAGAAATTTTGTCGCTCGATTTTTTTTAACGTCATGAATGAATATTCGTGCCATACCCCTTTTCCCTAGAAGATAATAGACGTACTGATGAATCTTCGTAAACACGTGTTTGCCTACAAGGAGAAGTTGAGATTCTTTAAATTATTTATGTGTATTGTTCTGATCAAATTCAATAGTTTTGGGAAATGATATTGAGATTTCTCAGGAGACGATAATTAGTAATAAGAAAGCAACAAATTTTGGTGAAGAAATTGTCCATTCTTGATGAAAGATAACGAAGTAACGATTTTCGCTAAAAAAAAAATAGAGCAACAAAATTTCCGAAAGGGGAAAAAATTAGCAACAAATTAGTACTACATTCTGGTTCACCGAATGAAAAAGTTGCTGTGCCAACTTCACGTGAAGCTAGCATCGCCTCGCTTTTTTTAATATTGGCACGAGCAACAAATTTTTGGAAAGGGGAACAAATTAGCAACAAAAGAGCACCAAATCTTGATTTGAATATTTTTCGAATTTTGTTGAAGTGGCCGTACATGAAAAATGTTGTGGTCTTGCTTCTGTCAATTTGAAGGCCATTCCCACGTGATTTGACTCGAAAAACAGACGATCAAAAGTTGCAAAACAACTTTTGGATCCGCTGACAGGTTACAAACTGTACAGAAATCGAAAGCCACCATAAAAATCGTAACTTTCACATATCCAATCCGAAAAATGACTGTCATTTTCGTACTCGCATAGTTATCATCGATGAAAAAAATGTTCATCATCGATGTGATTGCGCGGACATGTAATATTTCAAAACATGACCACGATATTCATCACCATAGGCGTACAACTCCACGACTTCAAGGAAAAAGCTAATAAATCGTGTATTCGGTGGTCAAAAAGTGCTGGAAACCGTACAAACGGCCCTAAATCTGAACCCTGAGGTACCCATAACCCGAGCACCATTTTCCCATGGTCTCACCTCGTTCTCACGGTGAAGTCGTTGGGCACGCCGCTGCGGTCCGGAAGATCCGGGGAATCTCTCTAATGATGATGCCGCGAAGCGCTTATATTAGGAACAGGAGAAGAAGAAGAAGAAAGATGGGTGACCTTAGAGTTGACCTAGCCGCGGGACGTGATAACGCCAATAACCTCGTGTGAGAAAATTCACTACAGGAGAAAAAAGATGGCCGCAGAACAACGCTGAGTTTGTTTTATCCCTTTGTTGTTGTTTCAAGTTTCTTTAGGTAGTATATTCGAAATATATCGTGAATATATTCTTTGTCTTTCTGATCTATTGAAACTACAATTTTTATAACTATGCACTGATTATCAATGCATGATCAAAAACAGTATTTATTTTTATACAGTGCGTCCATAAAGTAACGCATAAATTCATTATTGGCTAAATGAACAATAAAATTAGGAAATCCCAAAACAAATTTTTGCATTTTTGCCCACCTTGTACCAATTTGAAGCAACATATTATACATTTTTGGAATCAGCTCAGCAAAGGCAATTTGGAAATTGAAAATGGTGATGACGTCATTACACGAAAGTGGTTCACCCTGTATATTAGGTTATGATTTGAAACAATAGTAAATTGAAATCAAAAATCGACCTATTTTGGGAATTCCTAATTTTATTCTTCATTTAGCCAATAATGAATTTATGCGTAACTTTATGGACGCACTGTATAAAACTTCTCACGAAAGGAGACATTATTATCTGATAACACATATCTTATTATACTTTTCATTACAAAGGTTTTGAAAACACGAAGTTAGAGTTATTTTGACCCGCTTTTTGACTCCAAATTTTTTGAAATATCGATTGGTCAGAAAGCTCTGAGACACCCGATAGAGGGAGCTTCATTTGAACAAATCATTCATTCTAGAACCATTGAACAAGACAGACGATTAATTTCTTGTGAATGTCATACAACCTCCTGTATAAAGCAAGCCTTTCAAGTGTGTGAAAGGACAGATCAAATAACTGAGTACTTTAATTACTTAGTAAGTATTGGTTTACGAACATGAATGGTATATTCATTTCTCACTATCTAATAAACTTGTGCTCAATTCTTCACGTTTTTTTTTTCTATGTGAAAGCTAGAAAAAATAGTGAAAGAATATATCTGCGAAACTATTCACGTCATTAGATCACATGTCTTTCGTTGTTTGACAAAGTATGGACATATTTTTCGTCGACCAATAGTTGAACATCTGTGCATAAAAATGTTTCAATGGCTCCAAGACGTCAGACAAAAATAGATGTGTGAAATGAAAAACCACTCAACAATTAACATAAGTGTAAGACATGCTTCTACCAGATCCGGCTTCAAAAAATAACAACCCCTACTCAGTACCCGATATAAAATCGAGACGAAATAACTGTTTTCCGAACAATTGAAATTAATCAATATCTTACTACGTAGATTATCCGTGTGATACTGAAGTTGCACTCTACAGGTGGTCAGCTGTTTGCGTAACTGTGACCCAACTGTATCTATTAGATTTAAACTGTGGTAAAAGTAAATAACTTTCGGCTTTCCAAGGTTGTGGGAAATATTGTTGGAAGCCCCTAGGTTGCATTATTAGAAACAATACAATTGTTGTTCACTCAACGAGCCTTGTACAGTCATTAGAACAATTAGTGTTGAATGTAATCTTTTCCCTCTGTATATGGGTGACTTGGACCGATTTGGATGCGGGTATTTTATCGAAACAACAATTGACATTCACCAACGAAAGATAAAGTACAACTCAAAATAATTTCCTAGTTGTAGGTATCTTTGGAGAAAGCTTTCTGTTAGTGAAGCTTCTTTGTTGTATTGTACTGTATTGAAAATAAATGGCATGCAATGTAGACGCCATTTGTATCTGTGTAATATTCAATAATAGTTTGCTTCGAGGTATTTCATCTTACATTACAAATGGAGTGAGATGATGATGATATTTCAGATGGAATTTTCACTTTCCGTTCGGATCAGGAAAGATGAAGAAGAAAAATGTCAGATATCTGCAGATACTTTTCTTCTGGTTGATAGGAAACTGTAAATCGAGCAACACGCTCACATTCACGGACCTGAAATTGAAATTTTCTGAAAACATATTCTATTGAGCTCAGGGAACATACTCAGGGTACCAAATTTGTCTCAGTTTTTCACTTTTAGTGAGAATAATCAACATATTTCCAAATATCATCCTGTATATCCGTCAAAAACGCAACAAGACATTTTTCAATACCAGACATGGAATGGTCTCAGTCCATAACATGTCTCCATGATTATACCGTTTCTAATGCACGTTTTTTTTTGTGTTAGCAGAGCTGATGTAATATTATGTGGTGCCCCAGACGGTCATTATTGTTAATAACAGTGTTAATAACGGAGGAATTGTATCAATAAGCTGTAATTGTGTTCGATAGTGTTCGTTCTTTATTGATTGCACCATTTATGACGAAGAAATGCAATTCGTAAAAAAACATTGAAGAGTAATTTCTCTAAAAATTGCGTATACACGTTGTCTAATGTAAGCTTCACTGAAAACGGCTCTGACCTCAAAAATATTCAATGAAATACATCCCTCAGGGTCAAAAAAAATTCCCTAAACAACCTACAAACGTTGGAATCATGAAACCAGTCAGACATTTATAGTCACTACCATTCTAGCACGAAGTAGAGTCGAAGCATTTCAATATCTCCCAATTATACTCAATCGAGTCCCATTACTTTTCATTCCGAATATATGCGCGCAAAGCGGATGAAACTGTTAACAGTTATCTGTACGTCCAATGCTCGATCGATGATAAAGTGACGACAACAATTAAGTTGGCTGTGCGTGACACGCATCAGAAACAAAAGAGTTACGTATTACGGCAAGGTCTTCAACCAGAACAGTTTCGTTATGTCAGTCAGTCAGTCAGTCGGTGTACGTGTCACTTTTAGCATTTCCTGAAGAACATACTGTATATAAATAATGGAATGCTCCCTGTGAACATTTATGGTGATTATTGGAATCCAAAAGTGAACAAGCAGGTTCCAAGGATTCTTTGGAATATTCCACAATTGCTGGTTACGTAACCAACAAAGGGTATTTCAAGGTCATCGACTAGCTAAAGCCGATCTAAGACGATTAGCGAGTTATCGTTCATCTTTTGTTCATTATTAGTCGTTTCATAGTCCAAGGGTGTTGGCCAAATTCAAGGTGGAAAGCGAGGAGACATTGTATAATTCGATATTCTGGAAACTGAAATGTCAGATCACTCACAAAGATAGCTGGTGATGAAAAAATATTCGATTCCATGGAAATAACTGTGCTAAATCGGAATACATTCCGGCCTGGAATACGATCTCCTAAAGGACGTCTCGACTAGAGATTCATCAAGTCAAGTAGCTTGATATTTTGAGAAACTGCTTGACTTGACTTGAAAATCAAGCTCGTGAACATTTATATACTTGACTTGATTTGGGCTATTCATTACTTGACTTGAAATCAAGCTACTTGATATTACTTGATTTTGATACGGAGTACGGACGTGTCGAACGGCATATATTTCTGCAAGCTCGCGCACGCTCAGACTTAATACGGGGGTTCCCCGACTTCCGAGCTGGCTGAATCCATTTTAAAATAGCTTATATTTCTGTTTTTTTTTTATATATTCAGTTCCATAAACAAAAGTTTTTTTTCGCAACTTCCATTATCATTTCATCATTTATTGAAACACAATGAAACTGCTAAAAGTCAAGTAGCTTGATAGTACTTGATTTTTCAAGTACTTGATAAATACATACTTGAACTTGACTTGATATCAAAAACTACTACTTGACTTGTACTTGACTTGATTTCAAGTCAAGTCAAGTAGCTTGAAAATAAAGTCAAGCCGTGAATCTCTAGTCTAGACGTCACAATTTTGTAGTTTCTCTAATACACTCTATTCTGAGTTCTTCTAAGAAAATTGAATTGATATTTTGTGGGTTGACCAAATGTTGATTGTATCAAAACCAAAAACGATTTCTATCAATTAATGTTCGATTTCTCATTATTCGAAGCAGCAGGAAGTCGATTGAAGCAGGGATACTGTTGTTGTTGTTGTTGCTAATAAGCGTTATTAAACATTAATAATGTACTGAAGTTGTTTCGAAATCAATTACATTACCCGGTTGGGTTCCGACTACCTTTTAATTGATTTTTGAATAAAATTATCGTTTACGGATCTCCAGTTTTTTTGCTGTTGTAATTGTTATTATTCATCCATGTCGGATATTGATTCTAAATTATGTAATATATACCAGTAGTTGACATCATTAGACCCTGATATTAAGTATTGATTATGCTCACGAATATTCATCAATATATTTTTTAATTTACTAGAAAATTACATACGAAGTGCTTATCGAATTATTGAACATACTGTGGATAAATATCAAGCATACAACTTTGCTTCGCAGTTTTTTTCCCAAAATCCAAAGATCTAACATTCCCAGATTATTGAAACGTTTTGAAACCTCTTAAGACTCGAGTTTCTGTTAAACATACAGATTCGGAAATAATTCATCATCCATATGAGGATAAATCCATTAGAGTAACGAGGAATTGCTTCCCTTCCACTGTCTCCACCAATTCCAATCGCCTCTATGCCGGGCACAGTACGATAGAATATTCAGATTCTCAGTAAAATTATTGTTACCACAACGATAACTCAGAAATTCCTTTCCAACGAAAACCAAAACATCCTTTGAAGATTGTTTGCCCGTACATCAGCATTCCTTCTAATCTAATATTAACTACCCGATGGGTATTTTCGCTTCTAATGTCTTTCATCCGCTTCGACTGTATATTAACTATCAAGAAGTCGTGGCGGGAAAACAGAAGAATGACGATGTTTTGAGGAAGGTTAAACGAACCGAAGTGGAATGCCAGGCATTTGTGCAGAGGAAAAAGCCTTCTAAAAGTAGACATCACTTTTCGAAAATAGTCATTGTGTTCCTCGCGTCCGTCTGTCCGATGTACGTTCAGTTCTGGAAATAGTATTGCTAAACGTGAATGGAAGATATGTTGCGAAGTCAAGAGGCCATGCGTAAACGTGATCACACAGAGAAAATGACAGGAGGTACTTTTCTTGATCTACGTTTTGAGGACTCAATGAAACGCACATTTTGTGATCGCGCTATGATCACGCAGCTGTAACCTTATGATCACGCAGTTGCTACCTTATGGTCGATCTATGATCACGCAGTTATTAGATACCTTATGATCGCTCTATGATCACGCAGTTATTACCTTATGATCGCTCTATGATCATGCAGCTATAACCTTATTATCACGCAGTTACTACCTTATGATCGATCTATGATCACGAAGTTATTAGATTCCTTATGATCGCTCTATGATCACGCAGCTATTACCATATGATCACGCAGTTATTACCCCATGATCGCTCTATGATCATGCAGCTATAACCTCATGATCACGCAGTTACTACCTTATGATCGATCTATGATCACGAAGTTATTAGATACCTTATGATCGCTTTATGATCACGCAGCTATTACCTTATGAACACACAGTTATTACCTTATGATCACGCAGTTATTACCTTATGATCGCGCTGTGATCACGCATTTATTACCTTATGATCGCGCTGTGATCACGCAGTGACGAGTTTGATCACGCCGGTCTAGTTTCGATGATTCTTAATGTTAATCAAATCTCATGACAGTGCTGAAAAAAAAAAAATGAACTGCGAATCAGAAATATCACTATCGCATTATGCGGTTCGAAATACACATAACGAGCGTTACGAAACGTCGATTGGCACTAACGGTATCAGTGTGTGGTCAATTTTCACGACACATTATCTCCAATCATAACGATTACCTTGTCGACTTGGCAGAATGTTGCCAACAAAACAATACCACTTCGCTCGAAGCGCTTTGGTAAATATTTCCTTGAAATTATAACATAACTTTGTTGTCATTAGTGCCAACGGCACAGATAAACGTCGAGATAAACGTGTATCGTGAAATCTCAGTCGAGGTTTTTTTCGATCCAAATCACCAACACGATATCTCATTTCAACGTAGTCGTCAGATGAGTTTTTCTGCGGTACAACCGTGTGAGAAATTCCAAAAAAAAAACATTTTACCTAATAGTAGGCTTTCACTCCTTTTCGCTCGTTGCCCAATATGTCGGAACACCCTGTATCGTGTGTGAGGTATCGCATGATGGTATGATACATGAATGATTCATTGAAAAGCGTTCGGTTGTGTCAACAAGAAAAAATGGCGCCGCATATTTGCTCGGTTGGTGAGTAAGCGAGAATAGTTTTCGAAATGGGGCGCCGACGATATGCCTTGTCATCAAAGAAAAACTAATGGTGTTTCCTTTTTTATTGTTGTTGTTATTTAAAACACAGGGAGCCACAGATTTTGGAATATTTGTATTTTCCGATTATTTAAAGTTGTTTGTTAAGAATCTAGAGTACCCAGAAGGTCGGTACTTTACTTTCCTGGAGTTTACAGCACTCAAAATGAGCATTTTTTTTATTTGAAATCGCAAAATTCTAGAGCATATTTGAAATAAGAAAATTATTGGCATTTGAAATTTCCAAAAAGTAAACTATAATATCGAACATCCTGTGGAATATTTTCGAACTATGTTAGGGGTACCAGATAGGATACTTTTTCGTGGATATGTATACGGAGATTGAACTTTTCATCATGAAAATTGTAGATGATATTAACATTTTAGTCAGTCCATCTGTCAAACATTTTCGAAAAAATTGAATATCTCCGAAACAAATTGAGATAGAGAAACGATTCAAAATGCAACAGATCCAGTATCATACGTAGAATTCATAAATGTGTGAATAAACAGGTTTTTCCATTTGAAAAAATCAAACAAAGTTGATATTACATCCGGTTAAACCCCAAATGAATCAGTCAGGTGAATCACCCTGTATAATCCAAGTAGTCAATCGTGCGTAATTATTGAGAAATTTCGGTAACCACGTAGCGGTTTGACCGAATCCACTTTTCGATCGTTTCTAATACCCATATCGAATCTCTTTGTCCATAGACTAAAAAAAAACAACAATTTCGTGATTGGTATTGCACATCGCCGTGAACCGTGTAAACGTCAACAATCCTGACATTTACGGACGGCGGCGTTATTCTTAATCGATTCGTGATATATCCACGACTCGGACGGTGCACGTACCTCAGGCCGTTTTCGTGAGGCAACGCCGACTCAGTCGACTCGTCAATTATCGCGGAAATGCAGAAATTGTGGTGCCGATTTCTCTAAGCCGTCTGGCCCGAAGCTGCGTTGGTCCTTCGATTTTTCGGTGCATGTCATTATAAGGTTACTTTCTATGCTGTGTCGAAACGGAATTCTAAAATGGAACACGTGAATAGTTTTTTTTTGGGGGGGAATTTCCGTATTATTTGCATTTCTCTTGAAAACTCCAGGTTGTGCATTGACTCTTCCTAGTCATCATCCAATGGGGAATTCTCCTCAATTTGGGTTATTACTGGAAATGCAAGTTTAAAGTTAATGATTACGAGTTTCATTCATGAAAATTCCAAACTCTCTGCAGAAACTATCTAAAATAATGTTTCAAATATGGGGTTTTAAATTTTAAATCGCTTTGTTTCTAGTTTACAAATTGGCAACAGCGCCTGGTAGGCTACAAAGAGGACAACTCATATTTGTTCTTTGTTGTCTGTACATTTACAATCTAATGTCAAAATTTGTCGGTTGTCATAACCCAATTTTTTGTTTATACTTTGTGGCTGGCAAAGAATACTTGATTGAATTGTTTTTTAGTTATTTGATACCATATTATACATCAATATAATAGTCCAACCCAACCAACAACCTTACTTAGAAGCCAAACCACGCCAAACTCAAACCTAACCTTAAAACCTGAGTTATCTCTCTAACTTGGTCGTTGCCTCCTTTGCGATGCATGGAACGTCATGGAATAGAAATAAGCAGAATGGGTTTCTGATCTGATTAAAATCTAGCCATCTTTGTTTACCTAATCAACGTAACGAATTTGTTGTCCTTTTTTATCACTGTAATCCGCAGTCGATGTTGCCAAATGGTGAATTAGAAACAAAGCACTTTAAACTTCAACTTCCCATATTTATTTTTGTTTTTCAAGTACTGAGATATTTTATTTTAGGAAAAAGGTTGAAATGATCAATTTGAAATGCGACGTTTCAAAGATATATCATAAAAAATACTTTATTATCGTCTGAAGGAGAATTCCCCATTACTTCGTCTTTCTTTCGTTTTTTTTTCGTACTCTGCGGCTTCCTATGTACAGGAAAACGACGTGCAGTCGAGAAGACAGCGTGTGTAGGTGCCGATTGATTGACGTGTAACGAAGTCCGTTTTTTTTTGACATTTGACGGCACGGGGTTCGGTTCTGGGTTCATAGGTCGATGAAACGGTGAACGTGTGGCGTAAAAGAATACACTCAGTATCTAATATTCTCAGAATCATCTCGTTATTGTTTCATTTTTGACCTTCAATTTATCCGTTAAGCAGGGACACCCTGTATACATCGATTTTGTAGCCACTTATTCGCTTTCGTTTTCTAGCTCCATATTTTGATGTGGTAGACAAAAGAATCTTTTGTTCTCGATTACATGTCGTACTTTCGAAGAGATGACGTCATCGATCCTTGACCCAATAGAACGATTCCGAAGAATTTTTGTTGACTATTGAATTTGCAATAAATTCACTTAATACCCAATAAGTGTAACTAATTTATAGGGTCAACGCAATTTCATAACAAGTACGGTAGGGACTTGCTGGGAAATTATATTCGTTTTCCACAAAAAGATGACGATTAAAATAGAAATGTCTGCAATTAGATGGGTATGCTTTAATGATTTGCTAGTTATCTTGACGTATGAGCTAATGATAGTAGTCTTTGTTAGAAATTGCGAACGCGACTATTACTTGAATGAAACTATTCGAACAAAAAACAGTTTATGTTTTTCTAAATTTTTCTAATTATTTCTTTATTTTTATCAAGAATTGTTTATAGTGCAAAATATATTAGTTTGTAAGTTAATTGAGAACATTTACAGTTTTGATTTTTTTTTGTTCGAATTCTGATATGTTTTCATTCTGCCAGAAACATCCTGCAAAAAAGACGACGCTGAAAAAAGTTGAGCCTTCTGTTTTTTCTTCTCTTTTGAATCAAAATCACTCAGAACACTGAGAGGAGAATTAATTTTCGAGAAAGTTCGCTGCCAACTTCACTTTTTCGTATCAGAAACTGTGATCATCTGCCAAAGTTCATGGGTTGCATGGAATTCCTTGTGTTACTCAACAAAAACCTGAGCTTTCACTGGTGCTAAAATTTTCCGACCACGTTTTATTATAATGCACACGACGTACTTTCGCTCTTCACTTGTTTTTGTTTACTATTGTGCAACTCGATCGTGTTGTTATTGTGATCTTATCAAACGGGAACGGAAACTATGCATAGTTTAGGGACATTTCGATTGCCACCTTATTTATTATCCTTTGTATACAGGGTGAGTGAAAATGTGTACCGTCGTCTCTAAACGAACTCATTGATGTAACAAGAGTTTACTAATAAACTTGACACTTACTCAAATTTTAATTTTTTCGAGTTGCATTTTTTTTTATTTCTTCTAAGCAATCGAAATTCGCAATCGATCTGAGCAGATTTTTAGGAGTTTACATAAAATGATAGTTGAAATGTGTAACGCCTCAATGACAGGTCGTAATATTATTTATTGTTCCCTGTTTAATTTTTGTTTAGACTCCCCAGCGGTTCGATAATAAATATGCGCTTGAATTTTATGACCGGAAGTTTCTTTCATAAAACCGATGAATTCCTGTTAAAGTTGTAGTCTTTATGGCTAGATGATTTTATGATCGGTTCGAATTGGAAAAAGAAACATACGGACAAATTGTTGATAAAAGATCGTTCATTCCTTGTTGTTTTGTTTCGTGTTCTAAAACTATGAAAAAATATACAGTGTGTTTTCTAAATATCTTATAGAAGAATGACACATTTGTAATGAATAATGTCAATGTCAGAATCGTCAGATCTAACGACTGAAGAAATGACAGAATGTCAAGTCAAAGAATCGACAATTGAATCCGTAAACGTCAAAACAAAGACTCTTTTGAGCAGGATATTTTTTCAATTTCACTAATGTTTCAAAAGAGAATTCTCACTTTCGATGAATCATAAAGAAAGTGACCATTTTTGCGATGCCAATGACCCTGTGTGAGCTGTCAAAAATCACGAAAGCTCTGTCAATATTCCACAATCAATGCACAAGAGTCAATTCTGCTTAAGAAGTAGTCGGTTATAACCGGAAGACGAATAATATTCAGTATACGAATAACGGTAATACGTCAAAGGTTATTTGATAAAATCGGATCTTGCGGAAATAATTGTCCTGTCTTCGACACTCGAGAGAAACCTTCTAACCCAGAAAGACCAGAAAATTGCTGCCATCCGATAAATCGAATCGAGTGTGCGTAGGAAGAACTGTCACGATTTTGTTTCGCTGTTGAAACAACGACGTACAGTCTGATGAAGGTTGTTTCCATACGAAACGTTGTACAAAGATCATTTAAATTTTCTTTCCGATCCATCTTCAAAACTCAATCCCCTATGACGTATGCGCACGATCAATCGTTTTCTCACGTTCGCACAGACAAAAGAACGGACGGCGAAAATGTGTCTCGGGATCGGTAACCAACCTAACCTAGAAACGATCGCCTGAGGTAAGGGCGTTACGGTTCAACGTATACGTTACGTTATATTATTGGTACTCGGTCGAGGTCAATCGATATTGTCGTTTGTTTCCATATCCTATAATTTGGTTTCCCACGAAGGATAAATATACCGGGTGATTCAAAAATATCGCGCTAATGTTGACAGGAATGACAGGAAATTTTTGAGGTGTATTCTTCTTGTTATTTCATTTTAAATTGACACTGCATTATCTCACTCATTTCTATAATACTCCCGCTGGTTTACCCATAAAATGAATCGAAAAAGAATGACAAGGAATGTCTACCAGGCTACCATGACGTCGACCGACGACGAAAAGAATAAAACAACGAAGGAAAGAACAGTTGACGATCGTGTGTGTCGCGGACATGCCTTCCGAGTGGTATTTTTGTGTGGAATCGCCAATCAATTATCCGGTATAAGTACGTGGAACCGGTCCTAGTTATACGGAGACACTCCGCACGCGGACGAAAGTCTCGTGCCGGTGTTGCCACGTTTACGTCGAGCAACGATTTTTTGAGGTGGATTTTTTTTTCAGGAGATCTCCGATTTTTTGTGATTAGCGGCAACATCGCACCGCCCATTGTTGTGCTTTGAAAGTGGAGAAAAATAAGTTTCAAGCCATTGCAAAATGCACTATGTGTTTCGTTTTTGTTCATTTGAAAATGGGGGATGGAATCATTTTCTTGTGCCATTTGAAGCTATCTTGAAGAAAATATCTTTTCTGATCATCTGAATATAGTTATTGAGGTATTTCTTTGTTTTAACATCTTCTGGGGCAATAAAATTGAAGCATGTATGTAGATTGAACTTTCGGCGTTACAATATATTTAATAAAATTGGCAACAGCGCACCGTTGTGGTATGAATATGGAAACTTTCGAGAAAACAACCAGTTTGATGCCGCCTTTCGTCGACTATTGGGAACGTGCGAGGTTGCCAAATCTACGAGAAAAACACGTTCCCCCAGAAATTTGAAATATCTTCAATAAAAATATGAAAAACAGAAATGAAAAATGCACAATCACATCAGGTTCCTAGGAAAATTTAACTCAACCATAATCAGTGAGGAAAAATCTCGTTCTTCCTCAGACAGTATCAACTTAATTCTCGACGTGGCAACACTGCTCGATATTCTATCGTTTCCACGCACGGCCTCCGGTGACCTTGACGGCAACCGTTGTTCGCAAATAAAGACAGCACAAGAAGAAGAAGAAGAAATCGCCACAGCGGCCATCGTCCTTCGAAGAACCGCATTAGTTGAGAGTATGTAATCGCTAATGACGTGCCGTAATCAACCAGTTGTGACGTTTTTGTCTTCCGGTCATTCCTTCAATCCGGAAAAGAAAAACTTCGACAGATACGAGAGAAACAATGTTTTGTTCGATAATTGACCTTCAAATTTTGACACGTGACGTTTGACATGTTGATTTGGCGTAATACTGATGATCGATAATGAGAAATGGTTGGGATACTGATTTATCTGTCATGTGATAACTTCAACTGATAAAAAATCTGTTTGCTCATATTAGCATTGTCAATTTTCGCGAGAAATGGATTGTGATAAGATAAATTCATCGTGAATTACCTCTCGAGATAAGTTTGTTCTATGGAATTGTGTAGAAATCTATTGAATTAGCGATTATTCGGGAAGTCTAAAAAAATCCAATTCATATATGACTCATTCATTCGAAAATCGAACTCTTTTTCGTAAATTTGTGAAGAAGTAGTAACAAATAAAAGTAAAGATCAATCGATTAAAGGTAAAAATCCCACGAATAACGATACGCTACGAAATGAAGAAAGAAAAAGTCATAAAATTAACGGAGTTTCACGGAACAAGAAAGTCACTCGTTAGAAACAATGCTAGCACATAATCTAGTCAATTTGCAAGGACGTGCATCGGCATATCTCGATCGTTGTATTGTATAGACAAACACAAAGGCATCCCACCCAAAGTGCAGAATTGTTACTAGTCAGTGCGTAGGTTGACGAAAAACCACATCAAATTATTTCCTGAATAACAACTAGGCACGGAACACTAATCGGGCTAGCAAATGTTTGACGTTCGAGAAGTGGCATTTGACATTCGACACTTGACATTGACGTGGTATTTGACATGTTCGGCTTCAAAAACGGAACAGTCGAGACTACATATGATTATCACGATCGTCTTTTATGTGTTGTCAAAATTGTTAGGATAACTTGTCCATTATCGTGTTCCAGTTATTAAATTTATCTTCGAGTGATATTTTTCGTGTTCCCGTACGGTGCATCCGTGGCATTCCCGCCTACGCAGCAATTCACTTGTTTTCGCCACACTAGGCACAGAATATCCAACAGGAAACAAAAAAATAACAACGCAACTTTAAATGATATCGTGATGATTGATAATATAACTAGATCATTAAATACGCCGTATTTATTCGAGAAATCTCATTTACCCAGAAGTGGCCCGATTGTGGTGGCTCTTGGCAGTAGAAATGGTACATTTCGCGTTACCTTTCCGCGGTATTCTGTGCCTACACGGATCGAATCGTAAATCTGTCTCGCGGGACGCGTCCCAGGTATTTTGGCGCTCTTTCAGGTATGTTCGGCATTCCTGAAAGACGGGCAACGACTAACACAACTAATTGGTAGAGGTAATGATCGGAGAAGTTGGAACTGGACATCGGCCAAAATCCGATGAGACGGACGCAATTCGTATAATATTGGGATAGAGATGCATCTTATCGGGGTCAAATCAGAAAACTTGTCACGAAAAAAGCTATCGATGTATGAGAAAACGTTTTTGACACTGTCAAACGCTGTTCTGTGATGATTCTTTGTCGTCCCATGTCAACTGTCAATGTCAGTTTTCTGGGTTTAATCTGTCAAATGTCACGTTTCATTTGAAAAGGCAAAAACGACGGTATCCAAATGGATTTCTGTTTATCTGAAATCGGATCAATGAGTTCGAGTGTAAATAATAATTTCTCGGTTAACGGTACTCGTAGATCGTGGTAATTGCGGGTAATTCGATTTTCTAGTCGACAAATAAAACGTGACATACTGTAACTTGAACTATTCGACAAGGGAACATTAATCGTTCACAGTGATTCGAATTTTATTGCCATACATCTAGAAATGTTGGTGTAAAATATTTCTTTGCATTCGACACAACACAGCGTTATTTCCTTCAATTTTCGGTTTGCAATCACCATAGAGGGCGCTGCGAAATATAAATAAATATGGCGGAGAACAGTAACAGAGAGCAAAGTTCACAAATTCTCCACCAGATAGCGTTGGGTTTTTTGCAATCGCCAATTGAATTGTTAACTGTAATAATATGTTGACAACTGGGCTTCCTTGAATAATAATACAGTCATTAACATAGTTGAATAAGAAAAAGCTATCCGAGCATCAGAAGTGTACTTTTTTCAATGTATCAGCATCATACGTCTGTTTCAAATGATTATAATTTGGCTTTCAGAATACTATTATTCTGGAAGAATTCACAATTGTTTGCTGTTGCGACTATATTTATGTTCCAAACTCGCCGCTGACTATCCATTATTCCTCGAAAATTCGAAATAACTTCGGTAATCGTTCGAAATTGCATCTCATCGATACTTTCATTATATCAATTATTTTTATCCATCTACCATCCTCAATCATCATCTTGCCGAGTAAATGTAGTAATAATATCTTGAAAGTGTTGTTGGGAATTGATTTCGTTTCATTTTCACCATTAGATCACGTCGAATTATATAGCTACAGGATGAATCAAGTAATTGAGGTCAACTTTTTTCCTCGTAAACTTCAATTGAATTTGTTATTACTTTGTAATGTTGCGTTCGGTATGGAAGAGCGTCGATTCGAATTATCAGTCACTGCTGATGACTCCACCGTTGGTACTGGCATTTTGCGCACCTTTTCGCGCTCACCTTGTGTATTGAATTAAATAAAGGGTAGTTTCTTCTCAAACTCTGTACTGTATCTGCTGTAGCGCTTCGCAAAATGTACAAATTTCTCGGTGTTTTTTGCAGAGGTAAATACGCGACGGTGTGCAGGGCGGTGCACAAGAAGACGGGCACCCCGTACGCGGCGAAATTCGTGAAGAAGCGTCGCCGCAACCAGGACCAGACGAAGGAGATCATTCACGAAATCGCCGTTCTCATGCAATGCAAACGCACGCCGAGAGTCATCAGGCTGCACGAGGTCTACGAATCCCCCACGGAGATGGTGCTCGTGTTGGAATTGGCTGCCGGCGGGGAGCTCCAACATATCCTCGACAGCGGCCAATGCCTTGGAGAGGTCAGTTTTATTTTTCTCCAAAGGGACTACCTCCCCAATTTTGTGTATTTTTTTTGAAATTTTTTTCTTCTCTATTTTTAGTCTGTCAATCTAATTTTTCTTTCGTTATTTTCTCCTCCTCTCTCTGGTTTATTGAACGGTGTATAATAAGAATAAAGAAGTAAAGAAGAATAACTACAATAACCGAAAAATGGTACAGTTTGATCAAATTTCTAGGCTTTTCTTAAAATGTTCATACTTTTCAAACTGCTTGGGCTAGATTTTTTTTCAACAGTTTCGACTTGACGTTGAGTTCTGGGACACCCTGTGTGACGGTGAAATAATTTGTTATATGAAAAAAAAATCATCAGTCGCATTTTGTTTTTTTTTTTCAATTGTAACCGTAGTGTCATTTGAAATAGCATAAAGGACATTTCCCTGTTTTTGTAACCTTGCGAGAGTGTGAACACGATACTTCTCATCCTCAAAAATTTTTCAAGAAGTGCCCATGATGTCATAGGCGAAGCATTAAGGACGTCATCAATGCGACTGAAATGCCAAAAGATGCGTATCTTTGAATAAATGTCACACATAAACATTTTTTTCTGAATAACGTTTTCATTATTTACTTTGTGTACACCCTGTATATCAAGATATCCTCTGTTCGCTAATGGAGTGTTTTTTTTTCTCGTGTTCTGTAGGTAGAAGCTTGCAAAGCCATGAAACAAATCTTGGAAGGTGTCTCCTACTTACATAGCCAAAACATCGCTCATCTAGACCTGAAGCCTCAAAATCTACTGCTTTCCAAACAAGACTGCTGTGATGACATAAAACTCTGTGATTTCGGCATATCGAAAGTACTTATGCCCGGAGTTGCGGTACGAGAAATATTAGGTACGAAAATTGCTTCCCTTCCACTGTCCCCACCCGACTGATCTCCGAGCTAAAACCTCGCCGGAGGACGGTTTCACGTGAAACTTATTTTTTTTCTTCTCGTAGGTACTGTGGATTACGTGGCACCCGAAGTGTTGAGCTACGAACCGATCAGCCTGTCGACTGACATTTGGTCGATAGGAGTGTTGGCGTACGTCCTCCTGTCAGGCTTCAGTCCTTTCGGCGCCGACGACAAGCAACAGACTTTCCTCAACATATCCAAGTGCACGTTGTCCTTCGAGCCGGAGCACTTCGAGGACGTGTCCAGCGCCGCCATTGATTTCATCAAGAGCGCCCTCGTCATCGATCCGAGGTAAGGGAAAAAAATAATTCGTGACGTAATTCAGGACGTTGAGGGGAGTTCCCAGTGTTTTTTATAATTATTTTTTGGCGCAGTCACTATTCTTCTTGAGATTTAATATGTCTAATCTGCTAATTCCATTGAATTCTATTATCTATCGAACATAATGTGAATGGTGTAATCCGTTTATAATAAATAAATAAAAAAAAATAAGTAAATGGAATTCCTGAAGTTGTAAGGTCACAATTACTTAACAATCACTGACAGTGAAAAAATGGAAAAAATGAACTTAGGCTCCTCTTAAAATTTACACCCTATCAGATATACTGTGATTTTCAGTTTTTTCAAAAATCGCCAATTTCTAAATCAGAAAAATCTTACGAGTTATATTTTTCGAAAAATAAGTAACATTTTCGATGGAATACCTCAAGAATATTTTTGTTGAGGCCCATTGAATAATGAAATAATTTTCATAAAAGACAACGAAAATACATTTCTGAAGAATGACCAGATATAAGCACATGAAACAAGAAATAAAGAAAATATTCATCTGCCTTTTTCAAGGGTGCATATTGCTCAAAATTGCCCAAAATTTTTCTATGATTAATTTGAGCACAAGTCAGCAATTAGGAATAGAATATATATCAACATATTTGAGTGATAAATCTTTCTTAAGTGTATAAGAGTTTCTGAGCACTTGAATATATTATTGTTCCTTGATAAATATTTCTCATTTTTATATAACACTAAATGTTATTGTACTAGTCTATATTTCAATCCTTTTTTTATATACATTAAAGACATGCTAATATTTGATATATTTTAAGAAAAAAAACTCCCCATAAACGTATGCCCTGAAAGTCTAAAATTTTTAGATACAAGGTGATGAAATTTTGAAGAAAAATCATCACGAAATGCATCTTGATGCATAGAGACATGAACCAAATGTTCTAAAGTTGTCTAGAAGATTATATCAGTTATTATCAAAAATCTGATTTTTTTCTTTAATTTTATCACCCTGTATCTCAAAAATCAAGAATTAGGTCATACGTTTATGGGAAGTTTTTTCTCAAAATGTGTCATGAATAACCTCTTCAAATATCAGCATTTCTTTAAGGAACACCCTGTATATAATAATATATTATTCTTGTTATAATAATAATAATATATTTTATCAATTTTAAACAATTCATTCTATGTATAAATATCTTTTTGGCTAGTCCGATTAGTTGCATATTCTGTAGTTTTTACCATACAATGTGTATTCATTTGTGATGAATAAATGATTCTGTAAAGGTGAGAAATTTTTTTTTTTAATCTCGTCAAATTCAAGCGTTTCAAATTGTAGTTTCATGACCATCATAATTTTGTAATCTCGCCTATTCCATCCTCAAACGATTCCTAATTTCTCAATTTTTTTTCCAGCCTCCGACCGAGCGTGTACGAAATGTTGGACCACCCCTGGATCTCGCTGAAGAGCAACATCCCTCCCTCCCTATCGCCGATCACCACCTCGACGACATTGGCGGCATCCACCGGCGACCACCCGTCCCCCAGCACGCCCACGCCCAAATCGACGCCCGTCAGCCAACGGAAAAGTTTCTCTTGTCTGTCGGAATCGCCGAACGCCCTCAAGACGTCGTCGTCGGCGTCGTTCTTCGCCGAAACGGCCGCCCTCAACGGCACGACGACAGTCCGTACGTACACCGTTTCAGCCGCTAACTGTCTTTGTCCGCAGTGTGGCACCACTTGTCGTCACATCACGCACGCGCCCGTTTCCAAAACGACCATCACCATCGATCGCGGTATATTGTGTTAGCCCATATATTCGAAGGTCGAGGAGTCGCTGGTTCGAAGCTCGTGGCAGCGTTCGGCACGTTCCATGTCATCGTGCACGACGTCTGACAGATGTGACATTTGACACGTACGTCGAACAGTGGTTTTGTTCCCCTGCGTGAAAAGAAGGCACTGTGACGGAGCGAGCTGACTGCTTCCATGGGTGTCGAACTGAGACTCAGTTTTTTCGGCACAGATTCATTCGTAGAGGTTCCATGTTGGGGCGAAACGTGAAAAAAAAATGTCTCCGGTAGCTGATTCGTTGTTCCACCGGGTCTATTTTTTGTTCACATTGATTTGGTGTTGTGGAAGCGTTTCGTGATTCACAATTTTTAATATTATCTCCTCTGGTGGATTTTACAGCAAAATCAATCTTGAACATCTCCAGGAGGATCTGAAAACTTCCTTCTTGCACTAGAAGCAACACACAGAACTCTACAGGGTGCTCCTTAAAGTGAAACAAAGAGAGATCCTTCTTCGACTCATTCATGACGTTTTGTTTCTTATCAATAGCTCCTGAAGTTTCTGTATCTCAAGGGTGTCCCCTTTTGTTCCCTGAACATTCATTTTGATTTTTTTTTATCCTCTTATATCGTTTAATTATTTGTAACTGTCATCGTTTTGCTGTTTCCATGTTGAAAAAAAAACAGTATAGTAGTTGCTATTCTACATTACCGAATTTATTCACGATTATATTCCCAAAAACTATTAATAGTTAGAATTCCCGATACCGAAATTATACCTTTGTTTCGACATCTATCATCCATCAGAAGGTAACGAAGATGATCCATAATTTTGCCTTCTTATCCAAGAACAGCGACACCTCTTTGTTATGAACCGTTTATTGAAAATTATCTGGTCACTTGGTAATTGAAATGTCATCCTTGCAGCATGGAAATATTGTTTTTTAATTGACAGTTGACATTCGCCTGCCACGTTTCTTGAAACTGTCCGTTGGTGTTGTTGACTGGTCGTTGCCAGGTTGAAATTTCCCAAGAAAATTACGAAGTGCCTTTTCTTTTCAGGTAGTTGTTTCGCCTCCAGCATGGAACCCATTTTTTTTGTTTGGCTTTGTCAATTCCATAATTTTTAAGTTACAGGAAAATGTATTTGTGCTGTTGTTGGGATGTACAGTGCTACTTGTATTTAAGTATGAGTAATTTATAATCATTTGTTGCTTTAATTTACTTTAATTGGTGTCTACCTAAATAAAGTTATTGTTAATTTCAACATACAACGGTTTTATTTTGTAGCCCTCTTTTTTGTGAGTTTATTGAATGTTTTGCTCTTTGTTTGGGATGGCTGAGGTAAGTGAATGGCTTTTGAAGATGAGATCAAAATAATGCCGTATATACGATTCATATGAATGTGCCTTTTCTCAAAATACAGTGAATATTGGGGAATTCGGAGTTTTCAGATTACGTTTCAATGCCATCGTATATTTGTTGTGATTATAGTGTTCCTGTCTCCAGGCTATAAATGCTCATAAAAATTACGAGGTGCCTTTTATTTTCAGATCTTTCGGAGTCTAGTATCGCCGATTGTGATGTTTTTTGACAAAAAGTTCAAAAATGTACAAAATTTGTGTTTGTCTGGTATTTTTGTGAATGTGAATAATGTATTTATTGAATAAAATAATGAATTAGAATTGTAACAGGCGTTCCGTTCATTCAATACACCTGTATTCTCACTATAATCTCAGGTGACTAAGAAATAAAATATGAATGTGTTCATTTTTTAAATTCTCAGCATTTTAGTTTGGTGGTTTTCCACCTCCACCTCGTATTCAAATTATGTCACATACCATTCAGTTTTGTCTCTTATTGATTAAGTATCATATGATATATTCAAGTTTGAAACGAAAATTCAAACAAATATAACTCAAATCACAACAACACATTGTCACAGAACACAAACTTTCTTGTTCAATAGTCACGGAGCTTACATAAACATGTGACGTATCAATAGGATCGCATAGGAGCATCGAGAAGGATAAAATGTGTTCATAGAACAACTAACCACATAGTAGTGTAAGCAAGCCTTTAAACTGACAGTGACAACTCATCTTGTTCCTTGTCAAGTTTCATGTTTTATGATTAAAGCAATTGAAGATGTTGAATAGAAGGGGACGAGTTTAGTTTTTCAATATCTAGGTGAAATTCAGTGAACGTTAAAGTAGTGTTATCGTTATCACAAAATTGTTAATAGTGCCAATACTCTACGTCGATTTATCAAACA
Source organism: Plagiodera versicolora (assembly GCA_037013635.1). Classification (NCBI taxonomy): domain Eukaryota; kingdom Metazoa; phylum Arthropoda; class Insecta; order Coleoptera; family Chrysomelidae; genus Plagiodera; species Plagiodera versicolora. Next base: position 2,289,004 of record CM072983.1, on the reverse strand, counting down.
GTACAGTTGGAGTCTCATAGAAAAGTGAAAATCAATACCCATGGTGTAATACATTTACAATGTATAATGGAATAGGTTTAGCGACTCCCAGAGGATCTGGAACAAACGGTCATGTACAGAGAAATTGGGCTTTAGTGAAACCCACTGTCAGAGACAAAACCTACAAGACTGAACAAGAATTAGCTTCTCTGGATACAGCTTCACATAAGCCACCCAACAAGGAGATTTTGGATCATGAACGCAAAAGGAAGATTGAACTCAAGTGTGCTGAGTTTGCTGAGATATTAGAAGAACAAGGGTGAGTACATGATTTTTTAAAATGCATGAGGAATGTTTAACAATGAAATGTTATATCAGGTTCAGTGAGGAAGCTGTTGATAATAAGGTGACCAACTACAGAAATATGCTGATGGGGCTAGGGGCAAAGTTAGAGAAACCGTTGGATGAATGGGGAAGACCAAGGTGAGTTCAATAATACATTTTGTAGATTACTAGCTGTGTGTCACTTGGGATTTTCAAAGTTACGAACACTTTCTAGTGTTGGTGTTTCAAATGTTGACTGTGTTAGAAGATTTATTGTTGTCGTAAACAAAACATGTCAAATATTAAACTAAAAAGTAAAGACAAAATGCAAAAATAGTCATCAGTTTCTTGAGAATTCAAACTCTTCAATGAATCATTGTAGGTTTCCACAACCAATGGAAATTTTGTTATTCTCAATTTGCCCTTGCTATATTTGTTGTTATTCATAAATGATTTATTCACATTCCTCTTTTTGTTTTATTGATATTCATTGATGAAAGATTTGGGAATCATTATTTAAAATTAGAATTGATTCAATTGAACAGAATTGTGTTGTCGTTTATGAACATGGTAGAGTTGCTCTGTATATTTACTTGATTTAATTCAATTATTTAAATGAAAGGAATAAAATCGGTCCATGCACAGAGCCCTGTGGAATACCAGCATTGATAATACTGATTCTTTGTAGTTGTATAATAAACAATTCATTCGTGTTGATATTCTCAAATCTCAATTAATTGAATCATCAAGAACTTGATTAGGATGGATATTATCCCTCTTCAAAGTGCCCCACTTTATCTCCTCTCTCCCCCACTCCCCTACAAAGTTATCCTTTCTAATAATATCGATTTCCTTCGGCGTTGTTGCATCGGATGCTGCGCATTTCCATCCCCCCCATGCAGCCACCCTCTCGCCTCGCCGATCCCCAGTACCGAACTCTGATGGGTCCGCATCGGATCTCCGGAAAGTTAATCCGGAAAAGCCCTATTGAAATGTGACCGATTCGCGCAATCACAGAAAATCCAAACGTCTTCCAATGTAAACTTAGAGTGTAATATCGCAACCAAGTCTTCCAAATAGTAGTTTTAAGAAATTTTTATCGTGTAGTAGTGGAGTGTCTTTCGAAGTAGAGGTAGGAAAGTGTCGAGGAATTCATTCCAATAATAATTTGACTGGAAGTTAGAGAACAACCAAAGGAACAAAAATTGAATTGATCCAACGAGTTCAAGAGAAAATTCAAGAGATTTATCTCGAAAAGAGCAGACAGCAATAGACTGTAAGGCTAGATTTTCCTTTCCAAAGTACAGAAATGGAATTGAACTCACAAATACTCTGAAGAGAGCTTGAGGTTGAATCTCACAACAATAAAAAATGTACCACGAAGCGCAGGCTAAACCCTCAAAAACCTCCTACTACGGCCAAACGTTATTCCCGCCTCAAACCGCTCAGAAAAAACAGCGAATGCCTCAGAAAAAATCCGCCTACGCCCGCCGGTATCAGAAAAAACCGCCCTTCTGCAGAGATAAATTCGCTGTAGACGAAAAAGTCATCTTCGAACGTCTGTGGAAGGGCGCCCTGTATCAGACCTTCAGGGGCAGGGCGGCAGCCCTAAGACAACAGAACAAGTGCTGCTGTCATTGTCAATGCGGGGAACACGGGGAAATTATTGGGCAAAGGAATACTATGCGGTCAGTGGTGAGGTAAGACTCATGAAGTTGTTGTCGATTTTGTCAACAAACCACATTCAATTCAATTATTCGTCAAATATACATGAAATCCCGATTTTGCATGACATGGTGCCACAACTCCTAGTGTGCGAACGTCTTAGATTGAATAATCTTCCGTTTTCGAACGATCTACGCAGCTGGGGGTGACCCCTTGAGGCGATTTGAGGAAACTTCCGGCCAAAGTGCAATCAGCTTAGCCGATTATCTGAGTCGGATTATCCTGGGGAAAAGTTTGGTCGGGAAAGTCACCGAAGATAAGACGGAAACGTTCAATTGAAAATAAAAAAAATCGAATACATGAAGGATAAGGAAGAGATAGGTTAGGAAGTTCAGGAATTAGAGAAATTGGGAAATTAGGAAAAATGTGTGATGTAGATGAATTCATTATTTGAGAAATAATGGAGAAGTTATATAAAAACAATTGAAGGAATTATTCAATTCAGGATTTAGAAATTGGAAAAATAAAAATTAGGCTATCCACAATTAGTAGTAGCACTTTTGATGTATATATTTGAAAAGTAAAAAACATTTTTTAAAACAATTTGGATGATAATCCTAACTCGACTTTCTGTTTCGGAGTATCCTTGAAAAAATAAACAAGCAGCAACACCGCATTGTCTGGTGAGCTGTCAGCTGTCAGTAACTACAGTTGATAAAAGGAGTTGAGAGTTTTATGAATGCTAAATAATCAACGTTTTTTTTTTTATTTTCAAGCCAAATTTTGTGTTGAATTTCGTCCACATACTTTCATAACACCCCGTACCTATAATGACCAGTTCGACCCCTTCGCTTCCGCCGTTGTCGCTGACTCACCCTTCCGCCAATGGGGTGAACGGAAATATTGATTTTTCGTGCGGAAAAAGGGGGTCGGCTTCGATGTGTCGTTCGGTCGAAAATAGGTTCGACGACGACGGTCTACGATACCACTAACGTTCAGTGCATTTTCCCAAAAGCTACGTGTCCGTTTCAGTGTATGTTTTGCTTTCGGAAAATTCGCAACAAATTCGCCGCCATCACCAAATGGTTTGTTTCCAGGACGAAGAGATCCTGAGGGATAAGTGAGTGAAAATAGCTGGTTGTGTAATTGTCGATCGTGGCGCCCTCTGGAGTGATAGTTACATGTTTGCTGTTCTTTACTTCCTTCGAAAAATGATATTCGCAATTTTAATTTTTCCCCAGGATTCTAGAATTGTACGTTATCAACTCTCAATTGAATATTTTTGGGTCATTCTTGACATTGAAATCGCAAATAGTGGATGCAAATGTTTGTCTTCGCCAGTGAATTTATCTCAAAAAGAATATCAATTCTTTTGTATCTCCTCTCTCGAAATTTACCCACCTTTTACACAACTCATGAAATTCCTGATTCTGTTCCCAATCAACATTAAGAAGAAGAAGAAATACTTCATTTAAAATTGGTAACCCTAATATACAAACAAAGACTAAAAATATTAAACATACAAAATTTAAGAGTATCAACCTATAAGAATATGTGAATCATTTAAAAAAATTACTTATATAATTAAAATATTTCAAATCACTACTTTGAAAACCAAGAGAATATATAAAAAATAACATGTTATAATTGCACTGAATTGAATTGAACTACATAATTGAGGCATGGAATTACAAAAGGATAGGACAAGAAATCAAATTATTCATTAATTTTTTTTTCACATAATCTGCTAAAAGCCGTTTGAAACCCCCTAAAGATGAACTATTTTTGGTTGCTCTAGGTAAATTATTATAATTTACAAACCCTTTAAAGAATAAAGAATTCATTGAACATTTCTTATCAGTGGTAGAAATGAAAATAATTAATTTCATTCGATATCGCATGACGTGGTGCCGCAACGCCGACTCGCAAGATTCGTCCTACGAAAAATGCACAAACTACTCTTATTTTCCAGCGTGACGGAGACCCACCAAGTGGCCGAGGCGCAGCAAGAGAAGAACGCGAGACTGCGCGAGGCGTTCGGCATTTCCGAGTACTTCGTCGACGGCAGCAGCTTCGACCCGGACCGCCAGGCCAAGGAGAAGGTGGCCAAGAGTAATGCGTTGCAGGAGCAGGAACGCCAGCAGGCGATCGATCGGGAACAGGAGAGGTCGAGGGATAAGGCGCAAGCGCAAAGGTACCGCCTGGTGAGTACTCCCACGCCCGAGAGAGAGGCCGAGAACGTGGAGGAGGAGGAGGCTGGAGAGGGTGTCGTGAAGGAGAAGAGTGGGAAGAAGAAGAAGCGACAGAAGGAGAGGCAAGTTTATTTTTTAGGCTAGCTCGTAGTGATCTCATTTAATGTGCAAATAAACTTAAAAAAAAACTGATCTACTCAATATCGATTGAAATATGTTCCTCCAATAAATCATGATAATTCCACATTTATTTTCATTTTATTATTCATGATTTATACTGTTTTCGTGTTGAAAACTTTGCTTCCCAAGTGTTTCCTCAAGAAATAGTTAATAGGTTTCAAATTTGGGGGCCTAGGAGATCATTAATTTTTCCATCCATTTGTTTCATGTGAAATATTGTCTTTGATTTATTTTTTTTTACCAAAAATAAAATATTCACTTATTCATATATAATTTTTAAAGTCTACTTTTTTATTTTTTTGGTTCATTTTGTTTCATTTCAGTAATATTGAAGTTTATTGAAAATTGCTTGTATTAACGGTAAATGTAATCAATTTTCATTATAATTATTTTTACAAGAACATGTTTCTTGTTGTAGTTCATCTAGTGAAGAACCAAAAAAGAAAAAGAAGAAAAAGAGCAAAAAGAAAGACAGGTAAATCAAAAACAATGAATTCATAGACGTTTTTATATCACCCAAAAAAGCTGCCACGTTCCTGATTCAAGTAATGGGCTACTGGACTATTCTTTTTATTTTGGAATCAATAATGTAGCATGATCGACTTTCAATTCGCTATTTTTTGGTATTTTTTGGCCGAAATTAAGGCCTCAAAATTGCCGTTAAAGTCAAACGCTGCAGGTCATTTTGTGTGATATAACTGCATAGCATTTAATCATCGTTACATTGTTCGATGTTGTCATACCGTTTCTGTAGACTTGACCTTGATTTTCCCACGTACTAATATAATGGTGGTATATTTTTTTGGCGTACATTGTAAAGAGGCTTCTAACGAATCAGGTAATGGTATGGTGTTCAATTTTCTTAACCAGTCACAAAACGACTCTTTACTCTGTTGCTCTTGCCTATGTTTAGCCAATCGGAGATAGCGGAAATTTGGAAAAACGAAGGTGCGTCCAAGCAATATCAAATCTCATCACTAAAACCAATTTGTATGTTCTCACAGTAAGGACAGTGTGTTTGCCAATCAGAAACATTCAAAACTCCCATTTTTTCCCATCGAAATTCTCATTTACTACACCGTTCGAAGCACGAACTCCGTGGGGGCTCTGTATGTTTCTGAACATTCAGTGTATGTCTCGATGAAGCCTTACACGCGTAGCAAATATTTGAAGCCGGATATTTTTTCGATAGATCTGGTAAATCCAAAGACAAAAAGAAGAAGAAGAAGTCGAAGAAGGAGGAGTCGGCAGACGACTCCGCCTCGGATGATGACTCTGACGATAGTTCTAGCAGCGAGGAGGAGAAGAAGAAGAAAAACAAGAAGAAAGAGGTTAGTTTTTGTGGAGGCCGTCAAAAAAGTCACAGACTCGTTTTTAGATTGCTTTTCGTTTAGTTCACCGCATTTATAGACGATATCTTATTGACTTTATGTTTGTTTTTGTTTCCGTTTTGGCTCCTTTGCCAATTTTTCGTTTGTTAAAGTAAAAAAATTGTTCTTTTTGAAACTGCTCGACATTTTCATAGGAGAAAGTCCTTGAGAGGACTAACTGACACTGATTGTAAGTACCGTTTCCACTGGGGTGTAGCGTTAGCATGCAAAATTTTGAAAATTACATAGTGAAATAAGTCTGGCACTGATTTATTTTTCTCTCAATGTTCATAGTGAATGCCAGAATCCCACCGATTCCATTTCAAAATTGAAAACTTTGATATTACAATACTAAGAGTACAATTGCATATTTTAGTATTACAAAGCACTTGAGTGTCAAATAAAAATTACACGGTTCCGGATCTCCTTTCTAAATTTCCTATTTTTATTCACAGAAGAGGAAATCCATTAAGAGAAGGAAGCCTTCATCAGACAGTTCAAGAGAGAGGTAAGTCGAAACCCTGTTCTAATGTCCTGAATAATAAAAAATAATCTACTCGCATAATAACTAACTCGAAAATTCGCCTTACGAATCACCATTTCCTAACTATTAAATAATTTCAGCTCACCCGGAGACCCTAAAAGAGAGAAGAAACGAGAATCGCATAAAGAAAGTAAAAAACCAGATCGTCACAAGTCTCGCAAAGATGAATCAGACTCCTCGAAACACCACAAGAAAAGCGAAAAATCCCAAAGGAAACAGTCAATATCGGTGGAACCCAAAAAGTGCGCTGACGAAAAAATCCGTAGATCCAGATCCAAAGACAAAAGAAAAAGGTCCAGGTCCAACGACAGAAGAAGACATTCAGATGTCGTTGATAAACGAAATAGATCAAGATCTAGATCAGCTGAAAAACGAAGGAAGTCCTTGTCAAAGTCCCCTGAAAGAAAGAAAAAAGCTAGGTCACATGATAGAAGAAAGAAATCCAGGTCGCCAACACCTGAACCGAGGAGAAGATCGCGGAAATCCAGGTCGAGAACCCGATCCAGATCCAAATCTGACTCCAGAGATCGAAAACCGAAACACACCACGAGTAGCCGAAGGAAATCCAGGTCTCCCTCAGAAGAGAAACCTCGTAAACGTCTCAGCAAACGATCGAGGTCGGCTTCTGAAGAGAAAACCTCCAGAAAGTCTGAAGGGCACAGCAAGAAACAAGCCAGCCCTCCGCCAAAGAAAAGGAACAGGTCTTTGGATGGACAACAGAAAAACGAGAACGAGAAGATTAAAAACGCTGTGAGCTCTGAAAAGGGCGCTGAGCCAGTGCAGGCTCATAAGAAGCGCCGCAGCCTCAGCCCGAAGGACGATAGAAACCCCGGAAGGCTCTCGAAGAAGTCCAGGAGCAGAAGTAGAGAACGCAGCGCTGATAAGAAACGAAGACTCGAGAAAATCCTCCAGGAATCGTCGAAGAAGAGGTCCTACACCCCGGAAGCCATCGCCAAACCATCGAAGGCGTCTCGGAGCAGCACCCCCGAGCCGAAGGACAAGAAGAAAAAGTCCTCCAAGTCGAAGAAACCGCAGCCGGTGGTGAGACTGAGGGCCTCCTCCAGCGAACACGAGCCTTCCGGTAGCGACCACGAGAGGGAAGAGGAAATCGACGATAAGGAGCTGCGGATGCTGCGTCTGCTCAAGTGCGATTTGGCGGCGAAGGCCAAGGAGAGCCTCGAGCGGAAAAAAGAGAAACCCGCGTCCAAGAGGCGCATCGAGCCGGATTTCTTCGACATCAAGGTGTTGCCGTCGAAGGTGGTCGAGAAGGAGAAGTCTCCCGAGGCGAAGAAGGACGAGCTCGATGCCAAAGGCCCCAGTAGGTCCAGGTCTGGGAGCTACAGGAAGAGTCGGTCAAGGTCAAGGAGTTCTTCCTCCAGTAGCAGGTGAGTTGAACTTTGTGGAAACACTGCGAACAGGAGTTTTGACGCCGTTTTTGTTGCCCCACAGTTCAAAACATCGAAGCAGAGACTCGTCTTCGAGCAGTAGAAGCTCCAGGTCGAAATCTAGGTCGGTGTCTAGGTCCAGGACGCGTTCCAACAGCAGGTCGAGCTCGAGCAGCTCGTCTAGTTCCAGTTCGTCGCGTTCCAGGTCGCTTTCTATACCTAGAAGGCACGGTTCTCCTAGCTTTTTGGACAGAAGAAGAATCACGAGGTGAGTCAGCAGTCTCGATGTTGCTTTGTGGGAGGTTTTTGTTGGATAACTTTTTAATTTTGGCGTTTTCGTCCAGTTTGGGTGTCGGGCAAAAACCTCTCATCGATATTAGTAAGCACTTTTTTTGTTTTATTTCATTTTCATTTGCTTTTTCTTTTATTTCAGACACAGGTAGTTTTGGAGTGGACCTTTATAAATATTGAATTGTTTGTAATAGTATATTAATTGTTTGTTGTGTATTATCACTTAGACAGTAAGAAGGTTTTTTATCGACAGTAGTAAAAGAAATAAACTTGTTATTCTTGCATCTTTTCGTTTCATTGTTTTATTTCGTTGATAGCGTAGATCTGAAGGTAAGTCGCATGCATGGCCTGTTTTCGTTGGCTGGTAGCCGTTTATCCACCCCACGATCTTATACTCTGGTCTGGAATCTACGGTATTTTTGAGTGGTGGGGGGTGGCACCATTTTTGAAGAAAAAGTTGCCATAATTATCCGCTAGGAGGACATAGGGGAATCGTAAATAGAATCAATAACAGAAATATTATATCTTGCAAAATTATCTCGAATAGATAAAAATCATTCCTACTTTCAAAGAGCTGATCGGATCTGATGTGTGATTGGCTGACAAAGTGACAATAGAGGACAGCGTTGCATGTGACGTAACCAAAAATTTCCTCAATGTTTGGAGTTGCCAGACCTGTGTATATGATCGTGTCCCACCCACTAACTCCCTACTAACCAACTAACATTGATACTAACAGCGCCAGAAAGAGACCGATCCCTTACACCAGAGCATCGCCATCTTCGCCGTCATCTGTCAGCAGTTATGACAGCCGAAGTCCGTACTATTCGAGACGTCGCACCGTCAGTCCGTCGTTGAGCAGGCGTTCCTCGAGGTCTTGTTCTAGGTCCCCTGTCGGGTCTCTGAAGTCGCCTTAGCGGTTTATAGATTGCTTGAACCGAGTAATAAAAAGAGTGCAATATTTTGAGTTTTGCTAATGTTGCCAAGCTGAGAGAGGGGGAGCTAGTGTCGAGAGTGTAAATACTTATTCTGATGGGAGTTTGTTGTACTTGTTCTGCTTGATATTATTTTTCTTGAAATTTCGAGCAATACGAACTTGTTTAATGTGACTGTTGATATTTAGGAAATGGAAGGAAAACATGTTTTTTTTAGTTTGTGCAATGTTTTTTCTGATCTAGTCAATAATTCTAGTCTGAATGATAATACTCAAGAACTGTGTGATGCCCACTGATGATATTTTTACCGTTTACTCACGTTTATTTATTTAATTTATTCATTTATTTATATACTGTGAGAAATTTATTAAAATTACATGTATGTATAATAATGACATGAGGTGGATTTAGATTTTAGCTAATAAAAATAAAGGTCTCATGAAAAGTTTGACAGTCGCTTTAATTACTCTTTGATACGCAGCCTCTCTAACCAATCTAACCTTACAAATTATATATTGCTTTGTATTTATACGTTCTAGACCGTCTAGTGTATATGGTATAAAAGTAACGCTATCTAACGGTGTTCATTTCATAAATTTACATAAACAATCGATATTACATATTTTCATTTTCCAACCTCTTTCCTTTTTTTACACCCCATTTATCTCCAGATCGATAAGTATGTATTGTGACGACATCTACCGATCAAGATGTCACAATCCCTTATTTGCTTCCTGGCCACAGTTGAAAAAACTAAAAAACATGCTTTGAGCAATTATTCAACACATCATGACTGATATCAATAAAGAAATTGAAAAAAGTTTGTTAAAAACACAATTGAACCTTATATGAGCGTGTTAAATGAATAACAAACGAAGTTAGTACAAATATTATGTTTATTTACTTCCAGACATATATAACTATTCATGTTATCGAAAGTGTAATTCAAAAACGATGCTGATACTCAGAACAAAGGGAAATACTTTTTTTTAAAGGTACAAAATATCGATTTCACCTCATAATTGAATCTAAATGAACAATTTCAAGGTAATCACCTCAAAACACAATGATAGAAAAAATATAATACAGAAACAATAAATTACGTGAAATATATACCAATTCAATATTTCAATATATATGGCTTTTACATTCAATAAATATATACATAAGCTATATATCACATTGCTACGTTTTTCTTGAATATGTTACCGTTTGGGACACAATCGATATTTACAAAGTTGAAATTGAAAAAAAAAAACAAATATATTTTGATGTCGACAAAATGTTACTGCAAATGGATACTTTCAATTAATATTATTTCAATCGGACGTCATTGAAGATTATAAATGAAAGATCCTTTAGATGAAAAAAAAATCATTTGGCAGTAGTGAATTTACAAAACTCATATTGGTCCAGAGATGTTTGTACAAGTATTTTCGGACATCAATTGATCGATCAGTGTGGAAATTTTTGCATTATTCATCGAGAAGATGGTGCAAAAATCTCTCACAATCTCTTCTTTGATTCCAATTCATACAAATACTTACGTACTTTTTTGTCACATTCGACTAGAAGTTTTTAGTCCGTGTGTAAAACGTAGAATCGCACTCAAATATGTGTCAATAATAACGATATGCTTAATTTATTCAATGTATTTGTTACATTATACAATATCATTATGTTCATATTCACTTCTGAAGGCTTTCCGAGTTTTTTCTAATCCGTGGAGAGAACTACTGATGAATAATTGATATAAAAAGTGGAGTTTTGTCCTCAGTACAGATCCAATGATTATAAATTTGAAAAAACCTTCAGATGAGAATATTGTTCGTTCATAATAAAAAGGAAGAACGTTGGTTAAATTATATAAAAAATATCAGTTGATAATATCACACGACTACAGCTTTTTACCAAACTAAAAAATTAGAGCAACAAAAAATTATTACACAAAAAGTAGGAACTTATTCGAACAATAAAAATACCTGAAAATATGAAATGCAAAGGAAATGTTCTGATTGGTTCTTCTCCTGAAATGTACTATAATGTGTTATCTCAAGAGAGGAAAAAAATATACTCATTCTGGTTTGGCTGGAAGGAGAATCACGTTTATAAAAAGTCTCCAAATAAAAATGTAGCAATTGAAATAAGAACGAAATTACTGATTCTCAAGAACTTTTTGCGTGACACAATTTTAGCCAGAATTAGAATTCAAGGTAAATATCATGGGTAATGAAATGGAAATGATGAATATATCAAGTACGGGGTGGTCTATTTGAGGTACACAATCGATTGACTTTTAAAAATTATAAAACCTGCAAACCGACATCAAAAATTTCACAGAACTCGATTTTCTGATTTCGATTGTGTACTTCAAATTCATAACTTTTTACAAGTGAATAATTTGAAAAAAAAAACTTTAGCTTAAGTTTTTTTACACACATCTAGCCTGCCCGCGATGCCTCTCAGTCATTCGTATTATCATTCACTCATTGTTGCAAATTTTCGCACAATTTCCCCAAAATAATTCTCCGCAATTGTACGAAAATTCGCCAGAAAATTCACCACTACGGAAAAGGCTGGCTGGCTAATTTCGTTACCAGGCGAGCAAATCAAATTAAATTAAAAAGACTAATCAGATTGATCCACTTTCCAACTGAAACATTTGTGAATATAAAAAAACGACTGAAGAGGGTCAAAGCTAGATTTTTTCGTCCTCGAAACGTTCAAATCATAATCATTTACAGATTCCTACCAAATCTAACGCAGCAGTCTCAAACATTAAAAATAATACCTAAAATTAAACCTGTACAAAAAAATAACCTAGCATTAATCAAACTGACCAGCCATTCGATAAACAATAACGACACACAGCGCATTTTTTCTTCGCACACAAACGTTCACACGTCCATTCATTCGAATGTCATCCACCGAGAGAAGCCACGTAATCTCTAGCGATAAAGCATTTGCTTCGGGTTGGAAAAACGGTTCAAGTTTGGGTAGTAAACGTTTTCGGGGTTTTGGGAATCTCTCAGACGGTTTTTGCGAAAAAGGGACCATCTACGTATGCGGGTGGTCTAGCGAACAATAGCTGAACAAATTGGAATAGTACAATTTAACCGTTTATCATGTTGAATAATGGGATTATGTTTGAATGGAAGGTACGGTTGAGTAGGTAATACGAATACCTACAAAATGAGGTGTCACATGGGATATTTTGAATGTGAATTGGAGAAGTTGATAATTCTCAAATTTATAAAAATTTCGAAGTTGATGTCCAATCGAATAGAAAATTGAATTTTCTACAAAATGAGGGGTCACACGAACCTTTTGAAATTCGAGATAAAAAAGTTGATAATTTTCAAAAATATGAAAAATCAAGGTGAGAACGCTATCGAATAGACAATTGAATTTCCTACAAAATGAGGTGTCACACGACCCCTTTTCAACTAAAAATAAAAAAGTTGATAGACTCCAAGTTCAGTTCGCTAGACCCTCCTCGAGGAAATACTCTAGATTTTCGGCGATTGTTCCGACTCACACCCAATGTCCGCTACCCAAGCTTACCGCAGCACCCTCTGCCGATGACTTATCAGAGAACGACGTCGGGCAGACTATGTGGCCACTAGGCGCGCGAATCGTTGTCGTGGACGATTTTCCTTTCCTTGTAGTAGATCTCTTCGCTTTCCTTGTCGCACATCAGCAGGATGACGGCCCCGAAGAGGAAGATGGCCGCCCCCCAACCTACCCCGTAGGCCCAACCGAATTCCCATATCGTCCGGTTGCCTAGGAACGACATACAATTCAATTATTTCGGAAAATATTCGAACGTGTTATCAGTTGATGAATCATAGGAAACGATGGCAAATACATAAAATGTGAGTTGTCACTAGCCAACAGCTCCAAAATAATATTTTACAGCGTTGCAGAGTTACAAAATTTTTAAGAATTTATTCACTATACATAATTTTGATTATTCATCACAGTTAAATCTAAAATACATTTCAATTGAATTCACGACTTGGTAATTTAGTCTTGAATAGGTATTCAATTTAATACTTCGTGTCACTGAGTAATATGTAATGATTAAATTTTATATAATTCCAAACATATCTGAGAGGAAAATTCCACTTCCTTGAATGGTTGAAGAATTTTGTTAAAAAGAAATAACCCAAGGAACATTTCGACTCTTTAGAATCAGCTGAAAGACATAATTATCAGAACTTGACAGAACAATCCCGAGTAATGGTTGGCTTTTATTTGATAGCAACTTTAATGACGGTGCTCTGGATTTCTATACGCTGCAGTTTCAAAGTTATAAAACGAGATAATCCTGAAAATCTTCAAATTATATCTGGAATTACGTTCATTGTCCAATACGAAATTGGTTGAGACGGAACTAGTGGCGTAGTTTTGACACGTTTCTTGAATAGATAATCGAAAAGGGGGTACCATTAGATAGATAATTGAATTACCTACAAAATGAGGTGTAACTTGAACCATTTTGGATATGCTTTAAAAAAGTTGATAGTTTACAAAGAATGTAAAAATTCAAAATGAGGGTGCAGTTGAATAGACAATTGAAATACCTACAAAATGAGGTGTGACACGATCCTTTTTGAACTCAAAATAAAAAAGTTGATAGTTTTCAAAAATGTGAAAATTCAAAGTAAGGGTGCCATTGAATAGACAATCAAGATACCTACAAAATGAGGTGTGACACGAGCCTTTTTGGACTCAAAATAAAAAAGTTGATAGTTTTAAAAAATGTGAGAATTCAAAGTGAGGGCTCCATTGTATAGACAATTGAAAGACCTATAAAATGAGGGGTCACATGTACCATTTTGAATATGAATTAAAAAAGTTGATAACGGTATAAACCATTTTGAATTCGAATCGAATTGAATGCATCAAATAAAATGAAAGCCGTTCACGGTCATCAGCGTTCTATTCGAAGCATTTTCAGCAGTTTTTCTTTACCGAAGAGCTGAAAGAAAAGAAACAAAAGAAACTCACCTAAATTCAGTTCGGCTGCAAAACATACCGGGTAAACGATAAGCGCTATGAGAATGGAAACCACTGCAAAAAGAAAGAACATCCACGTTAATGCTTCGGTAACGGCTAATGGGCTCTATAAAATGCATCAGACATGGCCGCGTATCAGCTAAATTTCAAACGGAATTGCATCAAACGAGTTTTCTGCGTCGATGCCCCAGTTCCGGATCAGAAATCCCTGCACATTGTATTCACCAGCGCGGCTTAGTTCCCATAACAAAGAGATGATGGAATAGAATGCGGGGTTTATATCATATCAACTTACGTTGTTCAATTATAAACCACAATGCTTTACAAAAAATTAAAACGTTGTGATGCAGTTGAACGCAAAAAAATCCGTGAATCGACTAGACTGAAACAAATATTCACTATATAACAAAAAAAGTATAACGTTAATTCTACAGGATGTTACAACGTTATTACTACATAGGAATGTCACATCAGTGCAACGTTTGAACAAGACTGAAATTCCAGAAAGGTTTGTTTGTCTAAAACATTATCTACTTACAAGCCAGACCCATTACGATGACGGCGAATCGGTAGTACTTGTACTTGGTGTGGTGTTCTTTAGTACCGAGACCTAAACCAGTGAGAACAGTCGCCACAAGATCCGTGAGAAGGGTTATCACACATAGGGCAGCCGTAGCTTTTATGTAACCTTTAAAAAACAATTCAAACAGTGTTTAGTTATCATGTAAAATATTTACAGAAACACGGGAGATGTTTCTTGAAAGCACAACAAATGGAATTTCGATACGAAGCATCTCAGAACAGGAATATGGGCAATGCGGTGTTGCCACTTCTACCATAAAGTATTGGGAACTTCGATATTTGAAACGACAATTAAATTCAACCTTTTTTTCTGATAATTTCCACATTTTTTTGAGATACCAAAGAGTGGAAATTTGGAGGCACGACCTCACTTATCCATATCATACATTAAGACTTTACCAGTTACCAGTACTGGTAAGACATTTTGCGACATTTTGCTAATAGCAATCAATTAAAAAAAAAACATCGAAAAACTACTGGAACCCTACTGTGTTGAGGATTTTTTAAAACATCAGTTTTGAAATATCATTATGTTTGACGTCATTTTATTACATGTTACAGTTGTTTTTGTACAAATAATTGTTTAAATTAAACATTATTATTATTATTATCAATTTGGTTCAGAGTTAGATGTTGACAATAATGACAGCTAACGGCCAAATTCCACCATTAACTATACAGGGTGATTCTTTCGTTTCATATGGATCACCCTGTATAAGAAATATTACACTATGATGCTGAAAGTATTAGACTATAGTGTAGATATTGAGGTTTTTCAACAATTTGTATGTCTTATAAACATTTGAAGTATGATTGATCGACTTTTTCAAGACTTCTCGATAATAAAAAAAAAATTATCTTATCACAAATATGAATATGAATCAACAGTAAACGTACTACTGATTGCTAAATCGACATTTCCACTACCTCACAAGTTCTGATTCATCCAAAATAGAGTCATAATAAACAATTCAATCATAAATTCCATAGTACGAAAACAAAAATTACATCGCCCAAACATCCTTAGTAGGCGATGATAAATCATGACACACACACTCCGAGGCAAATAACTCTTCTGTTCTACATGGTGGATCACGTAACCCATTGGGAATTTCATCAAAATTCATACAGGGTGGTCAACTTTCAACTTTTTTAAATCCCATATTTTATTTTTGGTTTCAAATGGGCAAACAATTCAAGCTGTGAGAACTGATGACGTAATAACCCCTAGGGAGATTTTGATGATTCTAACCTGCGTCTCTGGATTGATAGCAGCCAGGGGGGTCCTGCAAGTTGAAGGGTAGCGGAGGGGGGGCATTTTCTTCGATGCAATGCATGAAAAGACCTTGTCTCCAACCTGCTGCCATTAACCAATCGGTGGACGCCAAGCCCATTATCATCAGGATGATGACGATTAGTCCGCAAATGAATGCAATCACCTGTAAAAAAAGCGATAATTTATTGATGTTTTGAATATTTGTTCCTAGAAAAAAATAATAAGAGAATCCTTAGGAATCCACTTGAAAATGCAGTAAAATATTTAGGGAACCCTTGGTTTGATTGTCAACTGTCAAACTGTCAATCGCTGGTGAATTTTTTCAAAGGTGAATTTACAATAAATTTTAACAACGATGATTTCATGAAATTCGTGATTTTTGGGTGATAATTGTTCATCGAAAATATACAGGATGTTCCATATAACACTCAAGAATCGAGAAAAAGTCATCACAGTTTTAAAATCACACTGTATTAAATTCTCATTAATACCATCGACATTCCATTGAAAGCCAATAGTTTTTGAATTATTCCTGAAAGGGTTTTCAATATTTTTTTTTCAATACTGCACATAACGATGATTTAAAAATTACAGAACTTTTAGAACTCCGATGACATTAAAATATAACTTTCACGCCAAATTTTCACCTTTCGATATCGATGCTTCTGTGCAGCCAACCTAATAACCACCTTATCACCCATCGACTTAGCCTTGACTCGCCACAAATTCAAAACAAACGATATCGATAGCTCTCGAGCATCAAAAACCGATCAGACTTTTACGAAAGTCTGGGCAACACTGAAAACCCAACACCAGCAGCGATAAAACGTGATTTTCGTCTCGAAAATCGTCGTACCAACCGCCTGAAGTACCGCGCACCGATTCAAGGCATTTTTGTGCTCGTATCTAGAGTGCAGTGAAAGCGATTGTTTTTCTCAACGCTTATCACTTGTTGCTTCGACCAATCGGGTGGTCGGGATTTGTGAGTCACGGGTGTGGTGTTTGTTTGTTTGGGCTCTTTGACGGGTGTTTGCGACCAATGACCGATAGGATTCATCAATGGTACATGGAGATGGGTTTGTTTAATGTTGAGGTTGTTAATACTAGAAATCCGTGATCATTTCTAATAACACGAGTTTTAAGAAGCATATTACGCACGACTAGAAGAATTTATGCGTAATTCTAGAAGTGCCTAATTGTCTTACAACTCGAGTTGTGTACTATACTTTTTCTACGATCGCATTCATTCCCATCGAAAATTAGGATTCCATTAAGTGAAAATATGTTTTCCTACAACTGCTTTAAAAAGTAGCGTATTTTTCATAGCTAACTTAATTTCAAAACGATGTATTGCTCATTCTGTGAGAAATATTTTTTCACACGGCACTTTTTGCTCACACCACATACATTTATATGGAGAATCAACAAAAATCGACAAAAAGTAGCAAGAAATCGCGACACAATTACTATGAAACGTCAAAATGATATCGGCGCAGCGGCTTGTTATTCGTTTCCATGGCAACCACTGAAGGCTCAGTCTTATTGGTTAGATGTCGTGCGATTTACTTTACAGATGCTACCGTATTGGTTGTTTTTTGATCGTGCTCTCTTTCTACGACAAAGTTAAATCGCACGGATTTACGTTTCCCAGTTCTTAAATAGACATTTACGTAGTTGGCGTATTGTACAAATTTCGTCATCTTCTGAAGAACCTAGTCGAAACGATTTCTCGGAAATTCTTCTGACGAACATGAACAGATTGTTGAATATTTCAACCTAAAAGTAATAATAATTGTTATATTTCATATGAGTTATTAAAGAATCGCTTCAAGCATTAAAAAAATCTCATCCCACAATAATCTGAGTTACGTATTAATTTTTATGATTCCGACTACTTGTGGAAAATATAAAAAATTGCAAATATAAATTAAGTAGTGAAGCCTCGCACATCATCGGAAGCGACCCAAAATTCAGGTCATAACTCGAAATTGAACAATTTTTTGAAAATTCTCTCTACGCCACTGGATTAAACAGAAAAAAGTGCCTCTTGAATGAAGAAGTTGTTTTTTCCTAACTTCGTTAACAACCATGTTATTCGTATGTTTCGAAAAATCGAAATTTTGTTTATAACGATAGTCAATTTTTGATTCTCCAGTGAATTTTAGTCGAAAAAATAATTCAAGGATGCAACCTCAATTTTTTTCGTATTTCCTATAGTTACAGCTGTTTCAATAAGATACAAAAAGAAAAATATTCGAAATACAGTGTTGACATCAATTATGCATCAATTATATATCACCATTGTGTCGTTAACGTAACATAAACGAAACAAAACAAACCGGAAGTCGTTTGTCCGATTGTCAATTGTCTATCGGGTTACGTAGACGCCAATGATAATCGAACAAAGTAACAAACCAAAAATAATAGCACCATAACTAGCCGATGGACATGTCCGATAGGACTATAGAGGGCGCTGAAGGGTAGCCAGGGACTGTCCAGGACAAAAGCCATTGTGGAGTATGGACCAGCGGCCATTGTCGTCGTCGTCGAATACAGACAATTGTTCGAGAACGTGCAGACTGAATGAGGAATTCTCCTCAATTTGGGTTATTACTGGAAATGCAAGTTTAAAGTTAATGATTGCGAGTTTCATTTATGAATGTTCCAAACTCTCTGCAGAAACTATCTAAAATAATGTTTCAAATATGGGGTTTTAAATTTTAAATCGCTTCGTTTCTAGTTCACAAATTGGCAACAGCGCCTAGTAAGCTAGAAAAAGAACGACATATATTTGTTCTTTGTTGTCTGTACATTTACAATCTAGTGTCAAAATTTGTCGGTTGTCATAACCCAACTTTTTGTTTATACTTTGTGGCTGCGGCAAAGAATACTTGATTGAATTGTTTTCAAGTTATTTGATACAATATTATACATCAATATAATAGTCCAACCCAACCAACAACCTTACTTGAAAGCCAAACCACGCCAAACTCAAACATAACCTTAAAACCTGAGTTCTCTCTCTAACTTGGTCGTTGCCTCCTTTGCGATGCATGGAACGTCATGACTCATGGAATAGAAATAAGCAGAATGGGTTTCTGATCTGATTAAAATCTAGCCATCTTTGTTTACCTAATCAACGTAACGAATTTGTCATTGTAATCCGCAGTCGATGTTGCCAAATGGTGAATTAGAAAGAAAGCACTTTAAACTTCCCATATTTATTTTTGTTTTTTAAGTACTTGAAATATTTTTTAAAGAAAAAGGTCGAAATGATAAATTTGAAATGCGACGTTTTAAAGATATATCATAAAAAATACTTCATTATCGTCTGAAGGAGAATTCCCCATTGTCACGAGCGATATACAAGATGTTCCAAGTTATTTTGGCTTATTCGAAGTTTATACTTTCGAAAATATCCTCAAACGCATTTTTACTAGAAAAAACATTTTTCAAAATAGCGGATAACACAAAGAAAACTTGACAAATTGAAATTGAGTATTCTTGATTTTTTAAATTGCTTGTAAACTGTCAATTTGGCCTCATTTCGAGGTCACATTAGACGTTCATTCTGATTTGAACGCCACAGAATTTGATAGTGATTTAAAACGGCGAGAATTCCGTGCTAATTTCAAAACGACCAGACTTCCAGAACACGGAATCGGATCTACCAAACCCCCACGTGGAAAAAACAAACGCACAGTTCACTGTGTCAAAGTCATTTCACAAAATTCAATGTGAATTTCCACTAGACAGAAGGGGAAACACCAAAAACAACCGAGTCGTAACATTTCAAATCCCTGTCATGATATTGCACAGCCATTGTGATGTCTAAATTTATGGCATTTGACAGCTTGATCTGCTTGCAGCTACTCTGATATATATTTTTTATAGGCACGATATCCGTTGTAGCGCATGTAAACTACAATAATTCTACGCTCAACGATTCCATCGACGAAATTATAGGTTAGGTTCGGCACAGAATATCCTACCCCGAAAGTAAAACGCGTATTATTGATGTGATTGTTGGCAATGTTACAGTCTTGAAGCCGCTGTTGGTTGTCAATAGAAATCAAGTAATCATTCAATACAACAACAATATGATGTTGTTGAAATGCACTCACAAAAACAACACAGACGATGAGCCATGTCGTGAGAGAGTTACCTAGCAGACTGTGGTTATTATGTGCCTTCGTTTTACAGCGATGTTCCATATAAGAGTAATGGCTCCGATAAAATAATAGACTTTGTTAGGGTGGTAGCGATAAAGAAATAAATAATGAGGCTAGAATGGACGTTTACTGCCGATGCTTAGTTTCCTGGTGAATTTGAACGTCTTTGTGTTAGACTGGATTGGATTTTTTGGTCTATTGCATTCACGTACAGTGTGGTGAGACATGGTAAACAAGAAAACAGATTTTTTTTGTGAGACAGTGGCGTCACAACGATGCCAAATTTATTATTCACTGATAGAGTATATAATTTTATTAGAAATAAAAAAAAAAATATTGAAAAAAAGTGTTTCGGCAATCTTGTCTGAAAAAAATAAACTTCACTGAATAAATTCGGTCTACAAACCCTTGAAATCGCAAATAGTACCTATTAACTGACCCTTTTTCACAATCAGACGGCAATTAAATCGGTAGCCGAATCGATTCAAGCAATTTGGACGACGAAACTGTGATTCTAATTATCATCGACCAGTCTCTGCGGATCCCATTTTCCCGATTTTCCGTGTCGAATTTTCCCAGAGAAATCTCCTCGGCAGAGTGAATTATCGTACTAAAATTGCCACCATTTCCTAGTCGGTTTTCACATGATTCAATTGTCAAATTAGAGAAAATAAAGTTGTTCACTTTGGAAATTATTTCAACGCTTTGTATAACTTCACACAGTACACATTTTTGGGAGTATTCAAAATAACTTCTCGATGTGCCAGCGAGACTGCACGCTGGCGAATCCGCCAAAAATTCAATGGGCGAATCCGCCAAAAAATTTAATGCGCGAGTCCGCCAAAAATTTAATTTGCGTATCCGCCAAAACTCAATTCGCGAGTTCACCGATTCTGCTTTATCTGCAGACCGTCTAGTATCGACGAGAAAATTAACCTGAAGAAAGGCAAAATACAATGTAGCGTTTAACTTCCATAATCTCTAACTTCCAACGGCACCGAAACTCCCAAAAAGGTAATTACGGGAGTTGTCGGGAGTTTAGAGCGAAAATATGGAGATTAACTTCACCGCGCTCAAGACTATAACGATAAGGGAAAATCGCGGAGTATCACAATTATATGTCACAGGGGTAGAGGGATTATTACAATAATAAAAGGGGTGTCTTTTGTGTCGTTTGAAAGATATGCGAATAGTGAACAAGAACTTTTGGCAAGTTGCAGCAGAGTTCGAAATATGGTGCATTTTTTTTATTTCTTCCCAGTAATGGGGGGGAAGGAATAAAATCCCCAATAACCCCCCTAGAGTGTACATAAAAATTGTATTGTTTCTCAAACTACACAAGGTCTGTCATTCATATTGAATGCATATAATCTTTACGATCGTTTTTCGATATTAAATGGGTCGAATACAATTCCTCAACTTCCGCACTGGGAATTGCCGTGAAAAGGAAGTCTAAATGATTGATGGTTGTAGAGTAATGGCCTGTCATATCGAGATGTCACTGATGATATGGGATCGACATCGACTCATGGTAATTTGGTGACAGAATTCGAAATTCATTTCCAGATTGGCACACTTGCTACGGTATTTCCAACTCCTTTTTATTACTTCTCTGGGTGAGTGGATGTTTTCACGCTTGTACCTTGAGAAGAAAGCTTTGTTTTGAGACAGCAATTTTCGTAAACAGAAAAAACGTCTTCGTATGGAAGAATTCTGAACGAAATTTATGTGTCCCAGTTTCTTTGAAACGGTAACACAATTTCCAAACGAATCCTAATTAGTCCTGCATTTCTCGTAGCTGTAAGTTGCGGGCTCCTTTCCCAATAGACTGCCGTGGTATCTGGCGTCAACTTTTTCCGCAGTGCACTTTCCACTTTCCAAGTTTTCCTATTGTTTTCCAAGGAAAATAAGTTGGTTGCGGCATGAGGTCACGTGACACAATCTGCTCCCATTTTAGAACGCCACGAAAAGTCCGAATCACTGAATGGAATGTTTGGTCTGAAGCATGAATTATTGGGTGCGTTTTCGAAAATGTTTAGTTCATTTAAAAGGCGTCTGTTTGTAGAAAATTGAATTTATCTCTGGGTTACACGTGTTTTTATGGACAAGGACTAACTTTTTATAATTTTGAAAGAATGTAAATCAACTTTCAACTGGAATTCCTCTGCTGGGGTGGTTCATCCATATTTTTTATAAAGACATATTCACCGTCTCGAGTATATTCTGGAAATTGGGATCCATCGAATCTAAAATCCAATTTATATCCACTTATCCCTATTCTATATAGTTAGACGTGTAGGATTTTAGGCACGTGTAACGGCGATTGAATTTCCTTTTTTTTTATTTGCTACCCACAAAAATTCAACAGGTGATTTTTCGAATGTTTTTGGGCTTTTTGATATATTCTATGATTGAAAAAAAAAAACGAAATTCTCGAAAACTATACCAAATATTGAAAAACTGCATCGAAAAAAGAGCATCGAAAAAGGTTTTTCCGTTGAGAATATGGATTTCTGGAGGTTTTTTGTGACATTTTGGGATTTTTCTGAATTCTCAACATGAAATATTTCGAAAACTATACTAGATATCGAAAAACAGATTTCACTGTTTATTAGAGTTTTGAGGCAAAATTATTTCTAGACATTTTGCTCGAAATTGATCGATTGATTTTTTCGTATGAAATCTTCCAGAGCATGTCTAAGACATTCTTCGGTGACTTCCTGTCAAAACAGGCGATTCTTCGAACATTTCCGGGGATGTTTTTGGATTCTTATTGATATATTCGATGAGTGATAATTACAAATTTCTCGAAAACTATACTACATATCGGAAAGTTTCAAGACAAATCGATTTTTTGAAAATATACCTTGAGTCTTTCGAGTAGAAAAGTAATAGAAAATAACTCTGACGTTTTTGAAAACAATTCCATCCCGAGAATTGTACCTCGCATGTTTCCTAATGGAATATATTTCAAGCAATAAACCTGGTGCAACCTAACATAGTGGGGTTTACCCAATGAATGTGATCCCTTTATTCACAAGCTCGAATAAACTACAATAAAAGTCTACTATGCAGTTGGAAATGTCAACTGTAGCTAGAAGAGGACCACCGACATTTTATGAGGGGAAAAAGAAAAGAAGAAGAACGATTGAAATGTGTTATCTGGCAATTGAAGTAGGAGGTACCAAGAAAATTAATGAATAAATAAATGAATAAATTGAAACTAGAGGTATTTCCCAAACAATGATCCAAGATTTTTGGATAATAATAAAAATTAACAAAATAGACTAATTCTGAATAGAAACAAATGTTTTTGAGGTTGAAATTTGTTGTTTTTTAATACCAAATTGACAATTTTTAAGCAATCAAAAATATCGTATATTTTTCTTTGAGTTATAAAATTGGCAATTTTGGAAAATGTAGTTTGAAGAAAAACGCTTTCAAAGTTTTAAATATCGCAAGATGTCGCTCTTTAGAATCCTGCCATTTAAAAATTATTCAAGATACGACGTTGCCGCATCAAAGGCCTTTTTTTGAAACTATAAACTATCGAATGATTTTATTTTGAAGTTTCACCCCTCCATTGCGATACACAAATCCTGGACTTCGCTGGACGCACTCAAATTCATGATTAAGTATTTTCCGGAAGCATATACCGTACCACTAAATCACCAACGGAAACCTCGTTTTTCCCAATATTTTCCAGTGCCAGATAACCCCTTTTACTGCTCGATTACGTCGTGGATTAGATGTGGGCCTTATTAATAAATTTCCAACGAATTCGCGGCGTTGCTAGAATACGAATAGAGCGATCCGATCTCCGCCAATACAGGGTGAATCACGAAAACAAGAAATTTTTAGATCCGGGAGAATATTCACAGATATTCATTTGTGAACTCGAGTGAAGTCAACGAAAATGGGCACTTGTCATGGAAAACTACGCGATACGGAGCGAGTGAAAGCACAAAACGAAAAAATCAATAGGAATCAAATCGGAAACCGTGCAAGCGGCGTAATTGATAATCAACCCCTATTACTACCCACATCCCTGTGCAAATATCGTTAACCAGTCATGCATTCCTTTTATTTGCACTTGTTCAACGTTTAGTGATTCAGGTATTGTTGCAATTTACATGCCATACAGGGTGAAACAGTTTAACGTTCGAATATTCTCAGTTCAAAGCGAAATCCCAGATTGTTTACTTTCTTGAAAAAAATTCGTCAATGCAATACCAAAAAGCTGAACACAGCTGACGAAAACCCATAGTGTGGGCCCCAAAGTGGAACCCTGGGGCACCCCTACATCGACCAGCTTAAACAGAAAAATTCTTCACTGCTCTCATGAACTATTCAAGTCGAGAGCTGTTGATGTCACCATCGAGAGATTTTCAACGAGTTTTCCATCAAAGAAAATCTCGTGGAGGATTCACGTAGACTGTATTATCAACCGAGGGGTATGTCAAGTTGACTGTTCTTTGTTCCGGGGTTTGAAGGGGGTATTCTTCAACTGTTTTGCGGGGAAAACGAAGAAATAATTCCAGTAGAGTTCGTCACGAATCAGAGAACACTTCAAGGTGTCTCAATACGTAAAAATTAACAAAACTTAGTTTGGTACACCCTGTATAAAATTTCCTTGTTACGATTGAACACCCGGTACATCCGCGTGACCTACAATCGTGTCATTCGCAGGCCAGCCGACTACAAAGTAGGCGAAGGTAATGAAAATAGCACCAGCTGTCAGCTGTCATTGTTCGAATGGATGTATTGTAAGTTCGGATAATAAGACAGGTAAAATCTCGAGACGTCTAGATGGATGTATTTGTTGAGAAAGAGGCATTTGGAGAATGAAGACTGGCAGGAAATATTATGGTTGATGGTTTTTTAGTGAGGATTTATTTCTGAGCATTCCAGAGGAAGAGTTTTAATCACAACCACATGTTTTTTCGTGATTAAAACTGTATTAGTCGTAGGAATAACATAAATATGCCGAATAACTTTAGATGTCTGACTTATACAAAATTGGACAGGGTGCAATTTTTTTTCTGTGTGTGGATTTCCCGACTGTCTAGTTTTTAGCATATTCACCTGGGCTATCTGATTTTCCCCCATTTGACAATCAACACTGCACAGGCAAGAAATCCTCAAAATCTCACCCCTCGCACTTTTTTTTCAACAAAAAACACTTCCCAATCCATCCCTACACATTTTCACAATTCACTACCCTCGCTTATAACTCAGGACTCAGGATGGCTCAAAGACCTTAAACTTCCGATAAAAATCGATAAAATTCTCCGAGCGTTTTTCTTCCAGCTAAGAAAAGCGATATTTTCACGTGTCCTTTTTTTGGGGGGTGGTTCCTGACGCGGCGTGGGGTTGAAATTGAACTGACTCTGGGATGATGTCGAGGCTACTCCTCGCGGTTCTCCCTCCACTGCTTTCGACGGATCGATGAGGGTGTCGGGAGGCGGGCAGGGCCGGAGTGGCCCAACGGGTGAGGGGTTGTGTTCAGGGGCCCGAAATATTACACAGGATTTTTTTTTGTGTTATGAAAATGCTAGTGGCTTTTTTAATCCAATAACGACACTTTTTGCAAAACTACGCCCCTACGTTGATTTTTGTAATTTTCTTAAAATAAGTTGGGTAGGTTTTTCTGGCTCCTCCTTAGGTTTTTGTGAGAAAAAACCTTATAATATACCGTATTAAGCCCCAAAAACTTCAGAACATTTAATCCAGAACTTCTTTTTTTGGAAAAATCGCGAAAATTGCCTAATTTTTCAACGTCACATTTTTAAAACATCTTTTTATTTCCATACCCTCCGTTTTTCCGAGTTAATAGCAGGTTTTCATGGAAAAATCACCAAAAAATAAACGTCTCCCATTACAAATCCATTTGGAACTCATTTATACGTGTAGTCTGCTGTCTTATAAATAATTATTTTGTCGAGAAATACGACGGGAAACTTATCAATGTGTGCGAGAAGAAAATGCAAGGAAAACCACTGACACGGATTTATGTCGGGAGAAATATAAGGAAACACGGAAAGTGTGGGAGCTCCTCCAGCATCTATTATGTGGATCGATTGATAGAATACAGGGACAACAACGGAAATATTCAGAATTAACATCAAACTATTTTTTTTTTCGATGTATCTACTAATACCTTCAGAAAACTCGGTACACTTATTCAACTCACCCTGTATATAGTTCAAAAAATGTTCTCTCCGTTAGTAATTTTGAAACTCAACGAAATATCACATTAAAAAAACATGAGAGAAAATAAACAATGAGGTATAAGTTTATTAATAATTAATTTCACGTTGAAAGTATTTGGTCGTTCATCAAAAATTCATCCATCCCCTTTTATCGCACTCCTCCATCATCCACCATATCTTCTCCAGGGTGTCTCGAGGGATAAGAAGCTCGTCCACACTAGGTGGTGCGTCAGGTTTCTCCAAATGAATCACAATACACAGCATAAAAACGATATGCGCCAATTCCACCTCGACTGCATGCGTCATTTCTTCCATGAACTTTTCGTACGAAAAAGGTGCGACATCGCAGCCGAGAGACTCCAAAGTCTCCGTGAAGACTCGGTGATAGTCCTCGAGGAATCGGTCCAGGTTAGCTCGGATGACTTCGGTCTCCACGCTGGTCATCAGGAAGAAGAAGAGATCGACAGCGGGGCTATCGTAGCTGTACATTTGGAAATCCACTATTTTACTGTCAACTGGCACGCCTTCCTCGAACTTCACCATGAGGTTGTTGACCCACAAGTCCCTGTGAGAAAGGGTCGCGAAGGGTTCTCTGAAGTTCTCTCTCGGGAGCACCCCGAAGTGTTTGGAGGTCTTTGCTAGCTTGGGGATCAAGTGTTTGCAGGACTGTCTGGCTCCCAGAGTCTCCTGGAGCAGTTTCAAACCATCTTCTATGGGTGGTTTCGGCCATTCGCTGTGGTTGCAGGCGAAGAAGGGTTCGACAGTTCTGCTGAACCTTCCTGGGTCCTGGAGCTTGACAGCTAGAGGTACAGCGTGGAATCTAGCGATGACTGACAGGAGGTGCTTGGTGGTGACCAAGTCGAAGCCTTTGTGGCGGTCAGCGTTGACGTAGCCTGAGGAGGAAGGGCACACCTACAGCTCCAGATAGCTCAGGAAGACTCGCACACTCACCTTTGATCTTCAAGTTTTCCAAAACCAGCACCGCGTCCTTGTCCACTGGGCCTCCGTGGTTGTCACCCAGATTGTTCCTAGCTCCGTAAAACCTGGCGAAGTTATCGATAACCTCCGTCACCCCGCGTTCTCTCTGAAACTCCTGCAAACTGGGCACCAGCGTGTCGTAGAAGGCCTTCTCCAGAACGAAGCTCACTTGCACGTTGAACATTTTCCTGAAGAAGTCATTCTCGGGGGTCAACTTCGCCACTACACTCAGCTCTTCCTTGTTTTTAGTCTCGTCTTCAAATGTCACATTCACCAGCAACATTTCGCTCCCGTAGTTTTCTCCAGGGGCAGTAAGTCTGGTGATCTTGGTGGCTACAATGGCCTTGTTACCTCCCAAGTGTTGCAGCAGGAGTTTGTCCAAGTTCTTGATCTCGGGGACCGACATTTTTTGTCACTTAATGTGGATCTACCTTGAGTGTGTTGGATAACATAGTATTTATATGACGAATGGAATTTCCATGTTTTGTTGCTTATCTATGCCAGATAAGGAAACATTTTAAAGTTAGTAACATTAGCACTGAGAGCGGACGATAGGCTTGCCAATTGTTGATAAACAGAGAGAAGATTATTGCATCATTTACAGAATGAATAGAGCAGTTATTTCTAACTGAATACGGCAGATTAACAGATTTTAGCTTTGTGACCTTGATCTTGGATCACGTAGACTGTAATCAGATGTTTCACCAGCATTTCCACGTCATAGGTACTCGTAACGGTTATAAAATTGATCCACCCAAGTTGTTGTCGTATCAAAAGTTCATAAAAAAAAATTGTTAACAGATATGAACTACATTTGTACCTTGATTGCTATCTCACATGAAATTTAGAAATGACACGAGGTTTTTGATCGAGAAAAAATAACTGGGAATGATGAAAGATCGTTTCATAATAATAGTAGAAGATAGTAGGCTATATTCTCACTCGACACTGTCATTCAAAGTTCAAAAAGTGGAAATAGGAATGCGACGTTGCCAAGATACCCATACAATTCCTCAAAGTGGATGTAAATGTATTTCTTGTGCTCGCATTCGAAAATGACTCCAGTAACGTGCACCGATTTTGAAATAAGCCAACTCTAGAGATGTTTTATACACAATAATTTCAATATTTCGACGTCAAACTGTGTGCTAAAATAATGACAAGGAATTTCCACATACTTACTATGCACAGATAGAAACAACAAAAGAACAAACGAAATACAACTAACGATCCTCTGTATCGGACGACCTCATTTCTTATAGTTACTCAAATAAAAGCCCTGATTATCATATTCAAACATTTCTTTTCTTCTCCAACAGTGGCGGACCCAGAACACAAGAATTGGGGATACACAATCATTAAAAACAAGACTTCTAGAACTGGCCAAGGCTTGTGAGACACACTGTGTAGGAACAACCCATTTTCAAAGTAAGGATTCATTGAAGTTCAATTGTGGTAATTTACGAACGTTCAAATCTGGATATGAATATTTCTTCATTTAAAATAAAAGGCAACTGAAAGTTGCTTTTGAGATGAGTCTTAGTTGATTACCTTTTTTTAATGAAGATTCTTTTTATTTGATATTTCATGAATGTCATCGTAGAAGGTGACTAAGGTGTCTACATGATGGTGAAACTACTCTTCAATTGTTTGTGGGTCAAAAGTGTCGATGAGAATTTCATGGAACATATCCTACACGACTACTTATCGAATCGTTATGAGATGGCGACACAATCGTGTTCGGTAACATTGTTTTCTTCCACGTCAGTCAGAACTGGCGGGAAATCCAAGTTTCTCTGTTTCATTAACCTCCTTTTGAATTTGTAGTCGTTTATATTTTGCTGTGTGGTGTTTTTTAGTTAAAATAAAGTTTCGTATAGTTTGTGGACAAGCAGAAACCGTCTCTCGTCATCTTTATGGAATTCCGAAGGTAATTTGTTAGTTTTTGGAGTTGAAATCAATAATTTACTTTTTCATTACTCACATAGGACGAAACCGTTCGGAAACAATGGATTCTCGCATTGGGAAAACATTTACAAGTATTTTGAAAACACCTTCTATTCAATTTTCCGACTGTATGTATATTCAGGAATCAATAAAAGATAATATTCTCACGAGAATTTGTCATTTTTAATCTGATTGACAACTAAACTGACGAGCATTAGAAGTCAGGGTTGCCGCTTCTAAAATGAATAATTCACGTATTCTGCGCAAAACAAATAGTCGCTTCCAACGAAGCCAAAGTTACATTTCTTCTTCAAAATACAATTCTACGTCCTATTATCCCCACAGATTCGTGAAATAGTGTCGAATCAAGACTTTGTAGACAAACTACTGGTGTATTTCAAAACAATAAGCAACGTTGCATTTCGCATTATTATAGCGCCGACGGTGTCGCCATCCGTGGTGATTTAAAAAAGCGTTGATGTTGGTTCGAAACTATGCTTTTTGATCGAGGGATTTTGGTCACGGGTCGAGATAGGGACTGGTTTCACCATAGTTATTGTAGGCACCTTAAAGGTGACTTAACGTGACAAACAACAGCTATTGAGAATGGGAATTTTACGTGGTGAAAAAAAAATACAGTAACATTTAATTAAATTCAATAAAAGTTGCATTGAACGAAACATTTTTTATTTCATTCAACTTATTTAGTTCTAACAATAACTAATCAATTAAAAGTCCATCCAACCCCTTTTCTCACACTCTTCCAACAACCACCAAATTTTGTCCAAAGTCTCAGGAAGAATAGTGGGTTTTTTGCTATTTCCTGATGACCCATCCGAATCACCTGGCGCCGACATCGCTTCTCTCGGATGTATCACGAAACCCAACATGATCGCGATATGCAGCAATTCCATCTGGACAGCGTACGCCATTTCTTCCATGAACTTTTCGTACGAAAAAGGGGCGACATCGCAGCCGAGAGCCTCCAAAGTCTCCGCGAAGACTCGGTGATAGTCCTCGAGGAATCGGTCCAGGTTAGCTCGGATGACTTCGGTCTCCACGCTGGTCATCAGGAAGAAGAAGAGATCGACAGCGGGGCTATCGTAGCTGTACATTTGGAAATCCACTATTTTACTGTCAACTGGCACGCCTTCCTCGAACTTCACCATGAGGTTGTTGACCCACAAGTCCCTGTGAGAAAGGGTCGCGAAGGGTTCTCTGAAGTTCTCTCTCGGGAGCACCCCGAAGTGTTTGGAGGTCTTTGCTAGCTTGGGGATCAAGTGTTTGCAGGACTGTCTGGCTCCCAGAGTCTCCTGGAGCAGTTTCAAACCATCTTCTATGGGTGGTTTCGGCCATTCGCTGTGGTTGCAGGCGAAGAAGGGTTCGACAGTTCTGCTGAACCTTCCTGGGTCTTGGAGCTTGACAGCTAGAGGTACGGCGTGGAATCTAGCGATGACTGACAGGAGGTGCTTGGTGGTGACCAAGTCGAAGCCTTTGTGGCGGTCTGCGTTGACGTAGCCTGAGGAGGAAGGGCACACCTACAGCTCCAGGTAGCTCAGGAAGTTTCTCACACTCACCTTTGATCTTCAAGTTTTCCAAAACCAGCACCGCGTCCTTGTCCACTGGGCCTCCGTGGTTGTCACCCAAATTGTTCCTAGCCCCGTAAAACCTGGCGAAGTTATCGATAACCTCCGTCACCCCGCGTTCTCTCTGAAACTCCTGCAAACTGGGCACCAGCGTGTCGTAGAAGGCCTTCTCCAGAACGAAGCTCACTTGCACGTTGAACATTTTCCTGAAGAAATCATTCTCGGGGATCAACTTCGCCACTACACTCAGCTCTTCCTTGTTTTTAGTCTCGTCTTCCAGTGTCACATTCACCAGCAACATTTCGCTCCCATAGTTATCTCCAGGGGCAGTAAGTCTGGTGATCTTGGTGGCTACAATGGCCTTGTTACCTCCCAAGTGTTGCAGCAGGAGTTTGTCCAAGTTTTTGATCTCGGGGACCGACATTTTTTGTCACTTGATGTGGATCTACCTGGATCCGAATGACTTTTCAGTATGCTTCGAGTTATCTGATGAATAGGCGTGAGTTTGATTAGATTATTTGCAGATCAAGAGACTTGACAGCTGTGTAAAGAAATTCTGAGTGGGTCTTAAATAATTCGACGATGACTTGAATTTCATGTGTTAAAGTAAGTTAATCTTGTCACCAATATTTATTTTCCTATTGAAAGTTTGTTTCAATATTATACAGAGTGTCTCTGAAAGGTACAGAGAAAATTATACCACATAAAGGATGCCTTAGATATCTATTTGAAAAATTACAACAATCAATTCGAAAAACACTCTGTATATGATGCACCAAGCTATATGGCGATATTATCCGATTTACCAGTGAAGGTTAGACATTTTTCAAGCGCTTGCATACCATTTTAATGAAGCAACAGACAATTTGTGGTTATAACATTTACAAGGCTATAGCATAAAATTAAGTCTACTCGAAATTCACAACCATTCAATGTTGAATACAACATTATGTCGAGTAAATCAAATGAATTATAATTTACCTTTCAAGCACCATCACAACACCATACAGTTTTCTACGAATGTCGATCTTTTACTGGCCTTTCATTCTACTCTACTGTTCATCAGACGAGAGCCTAGATATGCGACTTCCCACTTATATTTACCTAGAGTCAGTGGCGGAAGGAGAATCAGGCAGAAACAGTTGAATTCAAGGTGAGTGCACTTGTCTTGATGAATACTATCGATTACAACTGCTTTTGAAGTTGTTTGTATGTTTATGACGCATCACACTTCTTTTTATTATTTTGGCGCAGTCGTTATGTCGTTCTGACGTCACAAAAAGCGTCAAGTTGTTTCGGATATCACATAATATATTCTAAAAAAAAATCAATATACAGTGACATTTATGAAGCATGGAAAAAATTTCAAAAAATATAACTTCTAAGATTTTTCTCATTTTGAAAAAGCGATTGAAAAAAATACAATGACACCCTGTATATTGTCATACTCGTAACTTTGTTTTCTACGTAAACGTTATCAACGTTGAAAACGGCCAAAACAACTGCCAATTTCAAAGTATTTCCACGGTTTAACGTCGACTCTCATAGCATAAATCACCCTGTATAACGAAGAAACGACGTATCAGTACCTATCTCTGAAATCGGTGAAAATCCCGAACCTAATTGCGTTCGTCGTCGACAGTTTCATTTTTCTCGGCGAGCGTTGATGACAAAAAGTCGTGAGCAATTCCACGAGGAAATAACAAATGAAATTACCGCCAGAGAAATACTCTGGGGCGTGTTCCGAAATGAGTTTCAGCAACGTATCGAACGGAAACGCCGCGGGGGAACGAACGTTAAACGAAAGCACGGGGAACGGCCAAGAAAAGTGAAGCAGCTTCGGTAGTCGGCTGCTTTCGATGTCGATTCGTCGCTTATGTCTCACAACTAACACTGTCCACCAATTAGAAGGCTGTGTTCTGTTACGAATCGTTACCATAGCAACTAAAAACTTTCACATTCATTCTCATCGTAACATTCTAGAAACTACTCGTCTTCGTTTCTTTGTAATATTTGGGTTCGAACTTTGTACCCAAGAATGTCTTGGTTTACTTTTCAAAAACACGAGAAATTCAACGATTTAAATTCTGTCGACTATAATAAAACCATAATCTGTGTGTAAAGTGTGCACCAGAATGGACTTCAATATTGACTCCGTGGCGCAACGGTAGCGCGTCTGACTCCAGATCAGAAGGTTGCGTGTTCAAATCACGTCGGGGTCAATTTCTTTTTTTTTATTTTTATCCATGAATAGAGTAGTTTTCCGGCTGGTTCTTCTCATTCGCTTACCGAAATAGCTTTTACTATTGATTTCAATAGCCGAATATGAATTCCCTATCATGGAGCATCGAAATAATTCCACAATGCAAAAACAATGGACGATTTATCTTTGTTGTGAAAACAAATGAGAGCTGTTTCAAAGGGAGGCACGGTTTCAATTGTTCCTCTTTTTTTATAGGGAATTCCTGTAAACACAAAAGCCTACCCGGAGTTTCACCATCATTCAGATTAACAGTACTCAAATAAAATGATGTTGAAATATTAACAAATCAAAAATATATGATCTGTTTTTTATTTACGTGTGAAAACTCATAGCATAGCAACTTTTTTGTCATCAATTGTTCAGCTGTTAGTTTAGGTAGGATCTTGTAGTTATGCAGAATCAGAGCACATATTGATTGTACAGGGTGTCCCGAGGGGTGTCCCATAGAAGTGTTTCGTCATGTTGATAATTTATCAGAATAGCTTATCATAGATGTTTTTAAATTGATGGTGGTACTTCTTTATTGAATTTCGCGAGGAAAAAATATAGTCAAATCATTCCCCAACAAAATTAAACTTTCACAAAAAATCGAGGCGTGGTTCAAAAACATTTCCGATGGTATTTTTTTCTCTGTGTTCCGATAAAACGTTGCGAAACGAATATTCAACTTTTCCCCACTGTGGTAGGCGGCCAACTACGACCAAATAGCTTCACGTGAAGCTGACATAATTAAATGGGAATAGTATTCCTGTAGGAATTATATTTCCTTGGAAAAATTTCTTCTGGGACAAATTCATATTACAAACTTTTCAATTTTACAATTTTCCCTCAGAAAAATGAATACAAAACGAACAGAGAGGATCGCTCGATTTAATTAAAATGTCGACAATTCTAGAGCATAATGTCCTTGTATACAGGGTGGCCCAACGAAAACGTACCGGAATGTATAACCAGGAAGAGATTTTATCGAGATACTAGATGGAATCAACAAAAACAGAAAAAAATTGACCATTTGATCCCCATTCCCATTTGAAAGAATTAAGGGAATGCACATTTCGTAGGAGTCGGATACTATACTTTTACTACGACCGCGTAGTTGAAAAGTGAATTGTCATCGTTGTATTGACTTATTTGAGCTCCTAACATACAGGATGTGGTTATTAAACTATTGAATATGGTTGTCACTTACCTTTAATGGTCTTTTGATGGTAACAGTTTCTATGGTTGTTGTTGGAGTTGACATACTTCTGAAACAAAATATTCTATTCACTTTCGTCATACGCGAAAATATAGACTATAATGGAAACAACAAAGTGCAAATTTTTTGAAAACTCGTATAAACTACCCTGCTTCACATTTCGAAACACCCAATATTATCTCCTGAATGATTTATTGAAATATTGAACGAGGCATATTCAAACTGCCACCAAATATTAAATTCATTCTGTATGAATTCCCCAACTATGGAATTTGATAAAATCATACACTCCGCATATACTCTTCAACAATTTCAATATAATATACCGGAGCTTCGCCAGGAATTCAATTGGTTCCGGAGAAAATTCCCCCAATATAGAAATTGATTACGTTGCAGAAAAACCTGCACCGATTCAATTTCACAATAAAGTGGAGATTATATTTCGTGCCCTGGAAATAACCAATTTCATTGAGGCTGAATTCGATGGTATTTTTCAAACAAAACAAAATGTGAACCAAAAGTCAATATGACATATCGTGGTAATATTGATACCAATGACATGGAACACAACAATTTCTACTGCTTGACAGAACCTTATTCGTCAATGTGTATCAGGTCAACAAAATCAACAAAAAACATTTGACATTTCACGACAACAAATAGAATGCTAGGAATAACAAATGAAACAGAGTAAAATATTGTTTTGAACCTATCGAAAGTGGTATGACATAATATCCCTTCCCCTCTCATTCCCCTCCACTGTCCGTTTGTTTACATTAGCAACACGGTCATCAAGCTTTAAATTCGAATCGGATTCCTTAGTTGACAGCTGTCAACTTGAGCGGAACGTAAATAATGACCGCAAACACGGTTTGCTAAAATTAATTGAACGACTAACTAAACCAGCGTGTCGGTTTTAGTGTTTCCTATTAAAATAAGTACGAAACCTAGACGCCATATTTGTTTGTGATTTTACGGTCGGATGAATTTACACAAAGAGAAATTGTTGTGTAGGAGCATTAACATTTAGACTACAGGATTTTGATGATCGTGGATAGAATTTTCTCACGATATAGGGTTATACAGGGTGGGAGAAAAATAGATTTGCCAGAGAAATTATAGACAAGGTGTCTGAAAGGTATATTGGTAGATATTTTTTTTTTTCGAACTATTTCATGTCTAAAAAGTCCAAAAACTGCCAACTGAAAATCCAAAGAAAAACATTTTCGACAGAAAAACTCCTTATCTAGAACACTGAAGACTCAACTTCAATATTAGAAAAAAAATCATAAGGGTGTCCCTTCAAAGAATTTCGAACATTTCGACCAAAACATTTGACTGAAAACTCGATTACAGTTCTCTAATTATTCCCGATTCGTCATCATCTTTGAGTTCGAAAAACACCACGGATTACAACTTTTCATGACACCCCTTCAACTCAAAAGCCAATAAACAGAAATAAATCAATCAGTACAAGATTCACGATCTAACGAATTCTACAAAGTGTCCAAAAACTTGTAATGAAATTCCGGACGGCGTAAGAACGGATTTCGAATAAGCTATGGTACAGGTTTCTGACGTCTGTATCCCAACTTTTCGAATATATTTCGGAAGTTTGCTCAACAGTCGTCTGACATTTGACAGCTGGACTTGTAGTCTAACGACGTTAACTTTGGCACAACAGACTTTTATCGAAATAGTAATTCAATTTATTTCAGAATCGAACGAAAAGTTTTGATTTCGAGACAGATTAAATATAGTTTTTACCGCATACTCATCTTCAAAACAGAAATCATTCTTCACCATTATGATGAACTTTTAAAACCCACAAGCTAATTCATATTCTGTTTTCTCCCATTAAGGCTATTATACGAATTCCCTTTCATAACATGCACTTTGAATTCAGTTCCCACGTGCTTATATTCATAATAAATTACCGAATATGACCTGAATGAAGCTAACAAAACGAAATTCTTTTGTCTGAGCAATAATTTTTCCTACAAAAAAAAATATCAATGGAATTAGAAACATAAACAGGATTGGAAATATACAACCAAGAACCTGCCTTGAACTGTCACTCGTGACAGTTCATCAGGAACCTCAAAATTGTAATAATGCAGAAAGACATTCAAGAAAGAGCTGAAACTCCGCCAAACGGAGAAAAAAAAGAAGTTGGGGATGAAATTATCCAAAGTGGTAATACAAAATAACCGCGATAGGAAATCAGCAAACTTTTCCATCAAAATATTTCAGATGGAAGAACTACTGATGAAAAACAAGGATTGGAATATTCTGCACTAAAATGCATCGCCATTTTGCCTGGAGTCGGTCAATGCCAAGACTCTTCTTCTGATGATGACAGTTCGAATTCTGAGGCAGAAAGCGTCAGCTTAGATGATGGAAAAAATTTATCAACTGGTAGAGTCAATATTTTGTTGAAACCAGCGAGAAAGAGAATATGTTTCTGATTTTGCAAAAAAACACTATCGTATAAATTGTGTTGTAATTTTGAGTTTTCTGATGAGTTTTTTGTTTGGATGCCTTGGTTGAGATTAAAAAAAATATATCAATAAAAGGTGCCTTGAACTTTTCTTTAATAGATAATTCGATTGGAAACCAATACTGATTATGAGTTTCCTTTTTCAATTTTCCTCATTGGAGAAGTTTTCCCGATAAAAGGGCCACTCTCTGCCCTTAGAAGTCATGTCATCGAAGAACCCTTCCAGACGAAATTACCAACTTTCCTAACGAGATAACTTTCTTACGGACAAAGTACGGAAGTTTTGTCTCGATATTTCGCCTTTATGTGTTTCGTTATGAACTGTCAGCACCTGATGTTTTTCAATTTGGAAATGTCAAACTTCACGTCGAAATATACAGGGAGTTATTCGTTATCGGGAACTGCAAAGAAAAATGAACAGAGTTCGTGTGCTTTAGATAACTCCTTGTCGGCTGATGATAGGGGTTATTACGTCATAGCTCGGCCCACTTGTTGCGCATTTTTCATTTCTGAATTCCCTGATTTAATTCGTTTTTTTTTTCAAGAATCGAATCGTGTTTCAAACGATCTCATCTCGTGTATCGAGTTGGAAGTTGTACAACGAAGTTTCTCTGTTCTCTCAACTCCGTAGGGTAGTATCGCGAATCTATAAGCAGCTCACAGCCCCTCACTTCGGAAATTACAGGGAATTCGGAAAGAGAGTTACCGAATTTTGGGGGATATCGAATTATCAAGTTCGAACTTCGGAAGTTGAAAGTTTGTAGACTCGGCTTGCACTACATGGAGATTAATGCATAACAAGTATCTGCTGGTAGTGTTTTATTTTAGAA
Organism: Plagiodera versicolora; assembly: GCA_037013635.1. Taxonomy (NCBI): domain Eukaryota; kingdom Metazoa; phylum Arthropoda; class Insecta; order Coleoptera; family Chrysomelidae; genus Plagiodera; species Plagiodera versicolora. The sequence goes on along the minus strand of CM072983.1, from coordinate 2,251,573 downwards.
TGATCATAGATAGATTGCACGATGTGTTCAAAACTTTCGTTACTTTATTGGCATCAAAGTATAAGTGAGGTTAAGTATCATCTTCTTCTGACTTTCATGATGAAACGCCATTTTTTCTAACCATTATGATTAATTGATTAATTATACTGCAATTGCAAATCCTTCTGAAAGTTTTAAATTGTAAAAAGCCTAAAAGTTCCACCAGTCTTCGGATTCTTTCTTCTTTAGAAAGAAGAATACGTGAACCAACTCTATGCCTGAACACCTGTTTACTTTTTGTTCACGATGGCGAATCAAAGAACGAATTTATTCTCCCCCTTTGGTGGTCATTAGGGCTGCCCTTTGTGTCGAAGGCGATTATATGCCTTTTTACGGTCTATTCGAGATGGTTAAGCACGGATTATTCCACAAGCTTTAATATCGTGTTACGCTAAAGGAAAATCTAATGACACAAGGTATTATTTACAGTGAAAATTTTCGAATACAAACAAAAGGTTATCGAAATAAAAACATCCACAGTGAAAAACTGTCGGATATCATATTTTTAAAGGAATAGAATTTGAAATCCTTTTACAGTTTCCTGAAAAAAAAGTCGTTCCGTGACCCAACAATAAACTTCAGGAAATATGGAGGAAATATTACTCTGAAAAATGGAATATACCTAGCATACGTCTTGTCTCGCAATAAATTGGTATAAAACCTGGAAAGCCCATTCCTCCTAAATCACCCAACGTGTAATAAAAACGTTGAAATATGGCTGTTTACCCTCTACAGAAGAGGGTGCTACAGAATAGATGCGTCCGAGGCAGACGTGTGAGTAACTCGAGGGGCGTTCAAAATCAGAAAAATGAGGGTCGTAAGAGCTCTACAGAAGTGATCGAGAATGACTCACTGATTATTTATCTCTGGTATCGATTTCAATTATTTCGTCTTGAACTCGGCCGTTATATTCGTATACTTCGTTATGTGCTGCAAAGAAATTCATCTCTTCAACATCTCACAGTTTTGAGAATGTAAGGTTAGGATTACTGACCCAGGGTCAAGTAGAAGCTTGTGACCTTCGATCAATGCATACAATTTAAACTCGAAATATCGATATCCTATTCTCTTACCATTTATATAATAAGTAATAATCCATCAGTATTCAAGACCACTAATATGTTAACAGCTGAATCATCGATCGTATTTGTCACTACATAGATCTGATTCATGAGGTCAAGCAACATTATGATACATTATTCTCATTAATCTCAGCCTTTTAATTTCTTGATACCTATCATATATGGAAACATCTGAGTCAAGACTTTTAATTCAATGACCTACTTTACTCGTAGATTCAACAAGCGCTGACAAAGATAGAAAAAAATTAAGCAATATGATGTTACTTATATTGACCTAACATGAAATAAATATCGATTATTAATATTCATTGAAGGAAAAACAAACGAACACTCAGACAATATGTTTACGTCCAAAAAAAGTAAACTTAGCATGTTGCTGCCAAACAATGAATCACATATATAGGTATAGTCCTTTATAATAAACCTCATTTGTTCAGTAAGGATCTCTCAGAGGAGCTTAGCTTATCGTCCAATGCAAATAGACAACATTGTTACATTCTAAGTTCACTTACCCATTGTAGTACGACATGTCGAATTCGATCACAATACAATCACTAAGTAAACACTGTAGATAAGATAAAATCCGCACTAGCACTCGATACCTGCGTTGCAGATCACTTTCACACTGACTCGGGCTCTTTACAACTATGAGGACGACAAAGGCATCATATTTGCAGGTAAAATATGGGGATGCCCAAGAACCGAGAAGCGCTATGGACCACAATGTGTCACGAATGAAAATAACGCTAGCTAGACTGTAAACTGCTACCATCAGTGGTCAATAAACAGAAGCTTCGCTTCGAAGCAAAGCCTACCCTGACACGCATCGTTTTCTGATTACCAAGTGTATGCAACCAATCATACATAACGTATATTTATTAAACGATAATATTGTCTATGAAACTGAGTCAAAAATTGTACTCTTCTAGTAATTGTTTCAACATAGAATAAGTTAATATATCTAGCATAAATTTCAACTGTTGTTTTCATTTGTTGGGATTCATGGGGGCCTCTGAGATTTCAGACAAACTAGCACCATCTGTTGGTGGTTATTCCAAGATATGTGTAGTGAGGTTATCTTTTGAAAAAATTCAACGCTATGAAATAGGTAACAGTGGACTTCTCTTGACTGTTGTGATATAATGAAAAAGAATTAAAAGGAATTCAATTTACTTTAAATAAATAATCTGTGAAAAACCAGTACGTCATAAATGTCAAAGTATGTTTGAGAGTTTGGTTATGGAAATTGCAGAAAGGCTATGAACGCGTTATCCATGTTGCTAGAGTCAGTTTATAAACACAGTGATAAAGAAACGTCTTCAAGAACGCATTGACAGTGCGAAAATGAATCTAACAAATAACAGGTTAGTAGGCGTCACATCTTGCTTCAACTCTCGTAATTTCCCTCTTATAATCGTTATCAGTGGCGTAACTAAGTGGATAAAAAGCTCTTTCAAACACGCGCGATTTTTCGAAATAGATCAAGTGTTTTAAAGACCAGATCCACGAATAATTTACGCTATTTTTTTTTATTGGTGCCCCATTTTGCGTTTGGATAAAGTTTTGCATTTGTCTGCAAAAACTTCACGTTTCTCGTTTCTTTGATTATGTGCCATGGTGACTTTAAAAAACGCTGAGGCGTGCTTTAAATGAGTAAAATGGGGCACCAATAAAAAAACTTCGGTGATCAACACTCATTTTAATTTGCCACCCGAAACTGTCATCAGAATATACTCTAAATAAAAGTCAAAAGCAGTTCCTATCCACATATTTAATTCTATGAACATCAACCAGCAAAAGAGGCATTGCTACATTCATGTGCCCCACAGCTCACAATATTTACAATAATAAAAAGACAACATCTTATTTTTACGTCAACGTAAAGTAGAAAAACATTTCTGACCATTTGAAACATTTCAACAATCTGCAGAAACGATGTACTAATAAAAATATAGACAAAATTTGACTCCAGTACAAACTACCAGTTAAAAGTAAAATATTTATATCATTTATGTATCATTACAAATATACAATTTTTGTAAAGTCTACATATTGAGCATTCTGGATTTCAATGATTTTTTTATACCTAATAAATTGATCCAAAAAACACGATTTTGGCAGTATTATCATGGGAAATTGATACTTTTAGAAATATTTGACTTTGAATCTGAAATTCAAACTTTGAAGTGGAATATTTTGAAAAGTATCAATTTCCTTGTGATCAATTATCAAATTCTCGTTTCTTGGACCAAAATACGTGAGTACAACAAAATTTTTCTTCATAATCCAGATCGCTTATTATGTAGACTTTTATCTCAAGTTCCTCTTGATTTCTTTAAGCTGATCATAATAATAAAAAGCCAAATAGAAATTGTAATGCAGGAAACCTTGGTAGAAAATTACTGATTTTTACAATTCAATCCAATTTTTCCAAAAGTTTCATGCATTGCATTAATTTCGTTTTGTACAAGAAGCAAACAATAGAAAGCCGTTTTCTTTATGTTTCGGCTCTCAAAACTAATCCTCAATTAATCAGCAAAGTAATTAATTTCATCGAGACAAACCAGAGCGTTTCAATAATACAGCAACAAACACTTCCTCCTCAATTTCTACACCTCGAACTGTCACACCCCCCCCCCCACAACTATTCATACGTCATCGGCCATCATTTTCACTTCGAAACCACATCGATTCTCGCGTCATCAAATGTGCACCGGCACGTGCACCAACAGCTGCGCCCTGTCGGAGAAGACGGCGCTGCACATCTCGCACTTGAACAGTTTGTGCGCGTGCGCGGTGGCGTGCTGCATCGAAATCTCGGCCAGCTCGTGGAGGGCGCTCGGATCGTCGATCGCCGGCAGCGGTTCGCGTTTCATCGCCGGCGGCAAGGGATCGGAGGCGACGTCGACGGCGTCCGACTCGGATTCGGATTTGATCGAGCGCGCCTTCGACACGATCATTCCCTCCTTGACTAATCTCACCTGGAAAAATAGTTGCGTTGGGGCTAAGGTGTCTACATAATGGTTAAACCACTCATCAATTAGGCAATCCAGCGATCTGTCAAAGCGAAAAACCAATGTGGCGGCTTAGGGCACACATTTGGTGTTTACATATGTGACTTGAGTTGAAAACTGTTACATTTAGTTATCTCTAGTGCGTTTTTTATGTGTTTTTTTAATTGTGGCTAATTATTAACTCTTTTACTGAAGAAAAGGCCTATCACATGCATTGTGGTTGGCTGTAGATCTCGTACTAACCGAAATAGTCGGCATGTAATCGGTTTCTACGGTTTCTATTCACAGGTTCTTATAGAGCAGTTATAGAGTAAGAACGATTTAACTAGGAAGCGAAGGGCCCTATGGTTAGCTGCGATCAAGAGATATGATCTCACTGATTCCAAACTGATGTATCAGAGAGTCTGCAGTAGACATTTTTTTTGACCAGAATATTACAAGAAGAACAGCATCAATTGAATAATCTAAATCAGCATCAGTATCCAATGTGAAAGGATCTAGATTATTAATTGATCCCAACTTCATTTAATATCGAAAACGAATGCTGTGACAAGAATCAGAGATAAGTTACAATAAGTTATAGCTTATCTCTGCAAGAATGAACTGAATGAATAGTTCCAAGCATACTTTTCACCAACGTCTCTGCTATTCAACATCAATGTCTTCAAATATTCACTCTCCATCTGAATACCGTTTCGAAACACCAAAAAACTCCGAAAATAAATTAAATTCACTGTTCACTAGCCAAGGTATCGCATTGTGTGCCCTAAGCCGCCACATTGAATGTCACGTGGTTTGGATTGCCTAATTGTTTGTGGGTCCAAAATGTCGATGGGAATTTCATGGAAAACGTCCTAGACGGATAAGTATCGAATCGTCGTGAGATGGCGACACAATCGTGTTCGGTAATATTGTTTTCTTCCACGTCAGTCAGAACTGGCGGGAAATCCAAACTCCTCTAGTTCATTAACCTTCTTTTGAATTTGTAGTCGTGTATTTTTTGCTGTGTGGTGTTTTTTAATTAAAATGGAGTTTTGTATAGTTTGTGGACAAGCAGATACCGTCTCTCGTCATCTTTATGGAATTCCGAAGGTAATTTGTTAGTTTTTGGAGTTGGAATCAATAATTTACTTTTTCATTACTCACATAGGACGAAACCGTTCGGAAACGATGGATTCTCGCATTGGTAAAACATTTACAAGTATTTTGAAAACATCTTCTATTCAATTTTCCGACTGTATGTATATACAGGAATCAATAAAAGGTAACATTTTCACGAGTATTTGTCATTTCTCAATCTGATTGACAACTAAACTGACGAGCACTAGAAGTCAGCGTTGCCGCTTCTAAAATGAATAATTCACGTTTTCTGCGCAAAAGAAATAGTCGCTTCCAACAAAGCCAAAGTTACATTTATTTTTCAAAATACAATACTACGTTCTTTCATCCCCACAGATTCGTGAAATACTGTCGAATCGTACTGTGGTGCATTTCATTAACAATTAGCAACGTTGCATTTTGCATTATTATAGCGCCGACGGTGTCGCCATCCGTGGCGATTTAAAAAAGCACACTTCTCGGTTCGAAAATATGCTTTTTGACCGAGAGATTTCAGTCACGGCTCGAGATAGGCACTGGGCAATGTGAAAGTCGAACGTCAAATGTCTTACCTTACTGCCGGGCCCGATGACGTGGCGACCGGGTTTGAGGCTGTTGACGCCGGCGCTGCCGCTGGCGCTTCTGGACCGGGTTTTCCTCAACTCTACCACGGGGGAATCGGGTACCGTTTCTACAGTTTGCTCGCAAGCAACCTCGGAAGAGTGCTCGAACTGGTCCATGTAGATCAGGCCGTTGTTATGCGAGTCCACGACTAAGAACAAATGAAGAAAAATTATCATTTATCGAGGGTTCCGGCGAAAGCTTGTTGAATGATGAGAAATCCTCTCGCATATTGGATATCAAAGTATTCGGAATTGACACGGCGGGAAGGCAATTGATATTTTCAACATTTTCTTACCTTCGGTGGTGATATTCTCGGGTTCGACGATGACGTGTTCCTGTTTGAGGAAAGCTTCCACCGCGTCAACGGTCTCGAGGGGATCTTTTTCGGGGAACGTCGCCAACGGGTGCTTGTCCGGTTGCAGAACGCGGTAGTTTACGTTTTTCGTGCGAGGACGAATTCGTTCACCTGCACAAAATCGAGAAAAACAAATGTTCAAGGCTAATTGAATATTTCAAATGATCACTTAGACACCAGTTGTTGTGGCGACACCAACCAACTGATCAAATTTTATTATTTTTCCAATGAGATTCTGAAATCTCATCAAAAGCAGTTGAAATTACTGATTCCATATAAGTTTGTATAAAAAAAATTCTTGAAGAATTCAACTTTAAAACATTATTGTGGTTCAGATATGAATTTAGCAACCTTTTTCTCAAATGAATTGAGAGAACGTTTCGGTATAGGTGAACTAGGGGTGAAACCAAAGAAAAACCTACATCAAATCAAAAACATGTATTCTCTCAATCAACATTACAATCCCAGAATAAAATCCTACAAATCAACTAATCTTCAAAAAAAAAAATAATAACGTGAAAATCTAAACATTCAAAATCAACATATCCCACCCCATAATAGACTAGACAGTTTTATTTTATTTGATTTCAAATGAAAATCACTGCAAGAAATAAATTTTGATTCAATAATAAGCAAAAATATCGCTGAAAAAAAAACCCCGCCCCCAGACATCTTTCTCTCTCTTTCTACCTCTCTACGCTCTCGAAAAACAGAAGAAGAACTACCGATCGAGGCACTCACCGATGGCCGATCTGATCTCGGCCGGTTGCGTCCTCGTCACCATCGTCTTGGTCTTGTGACGCACGCGTCCGTCCTCGCCCGTCTCGACGGCGACGCGCGTCTTCTGCGTGTGGATCATCTTGGGGCGGCTGGGGGCGGCCGTTTGCGACGAATGGTGCGGCACCGGAGATAGCGGTTCCGCTTCCTGGTAGAGTTCGAGTTTCGGCTTTTTCGGCGAAAGCAGCTGCTGTTTGGCAGCCGCTTTCGAATTTACCAACGTGGTGATGCTCTCTAGCAAAGTAAGAGGAATTTTAGAGCGAGGTTTCGAAGATATACAGGGGGTAATACTTTGGCTCTTTCTAAGCAGCAACAAAACTTACTATGAATGTTTGTTTTCAAAGTTTAGAATTTGATGAAGATTATTTCAATCGAGAGCAGAGCATCTGACAAGAAAAATATGTTTCACTTACCGATGGCTGAGGAACAGCTGTTATAAAGCTCTGTGTATGACTCGGAGAGTGAATCTTTCGGAGAAGCTGCAAGAGATGCCTTCTTTTGCTGCCTTTTATTGTACCTTTTCCTTCGCTCCCTTTCTTCCTCTGAATCTGTGTAGGTATCAGCCATATCCTGGAAATATGCCTAAAGTAACATCATTAGATTGATTGAAATAAAATAAAATTGTTAGAAACATATCAAAATAATTCGAAACCGAAGTTTACTTCAAAAATAATCTTCGTAAACAGTGAAAAAGCAATTTCATTGAAAAAAAAACAGATGAATTGAAGAAAAATGCTTTGCTTGGGAGAAAAAATCGATCAAATATCAACTGTCACTGTCACAAAAAAATACCTCTACATGGCCGTTGTCGTCCTCTTCCACTTTGTTGGATATCATCTCTAGCTCGTGGGGCTTTAATTTCCTTCGGCGTTTGTACTTCCTGGGGCCGATCTGCGGTTGCCTCTTCATCGCCGTGTTCATGTCGCAATGGTGGATCAGATGGAGGATCAGATCCTGAGACGTCGAGAACAGGTCGGAACACACCGAACAGCAATACGGCGTCATGCTAAACATTCCAAATAGAGTTTATTTTTCGGAATCAACAAACGAAAAGGTTCGTTTTTTGAATTGGGCACAAAGGAGAAATCGTTTCAAAGGTGAAAATCTGTGGGGTTACCTGTTGGTGTACTTGGGATCGGGTCCGGAATGATGGGACCTGATGTGTTCCCTGAGGACCACGCGCTGGTTGAAGGCTCTCGGACAAACTGCGCACGCGTACGGCTTCTCTCCGGTATGGATACGTTCGTGTTTTCTCAAAGTGCCACCATCGGCGAAGGCTTTCCAGCAAAATCGGCAGCCGTACGGTCGTTCACCTAAGGATCGATTGAGTTTCAGAGAAAACAATGTTCAGACATCGCAAACGATAAATGTGTGAAGTGAAAGTTGCAATTAACGTCATAATAATTACTGACCGGTATGTATCCGAATGTGAATCTGCTGCGAACTCCTCGAGCCGAACGTTTTCCCGCACTCCCTGCACGGGAACTGCCGCCCACCGGAAACGCTGCTATGACTGTGACGGTGATTCATGAGCGACCGCCCGTCAGGGAATTCCTCGCCGCACACGTCGCACTGCACCGCCTTGCTGCGATGCGACAGCATGTGGCGCTTCAGGCGCGCCTTGTTGTGGAACGTTTTCGCGCATTTGCTACACGCAAACACCTGTCAAACGAACGAAATCAACCAAACTGTCAAGATGCGTCGGTATGGAGGGGGTTGTACGGGAAATTGAGTGAAATTAGACATGTAATTGTAGATTTTTCTTTACGATCAGCTGATCTCAGAGATTCTTTTATTCTCAACGATTCCATCGAGAATCATTGAGAATCTATTTCGAAATTGCTTCAGTTGAATTTATCTCACCTTTTCCTTGGAATGCTCCCAAGAATGTTTCAATAAAGTGCGACGATCTTTGCAGGAACGTCCGCACAACATGCAAGTGTTGGGTGGTAGATTTTTCCCATGTTTTGACTGTAAAAAACATTTTGATTCAATAATAAAATTAAAATGAGCGTCTAAGACAATTATGGTGCAAATGATTCAAATTTATTGGAAATAGTAAAGAAATAAATTACCTGCACATGAACAGCCAATGTACTTTCATCGATGGCGTTTTCTCCGCAAATCATGCATCTGAATTCCACAGTCCTAGCATGCACCTCGGCGTGCGCCAACAAATCGAGCGCCTCTTGAAAAGACTCTCCGCAGACGTTGCACACGTGTCCGAATTCGTGCTCGTTCACATACTCCTCCTTCACGTGAAGCCTCTGATGTCGACGCAAATTATCTTGCCTGAAAATTAACCGTGTTTCCCATTGAAAACCAGACGGAATACACGCTCGTACTCACCTATGGAAGGACAAACCGCAAACGGAACAATAAAAAGTCCCGTACTTGTTATCCTCCTCCGAGTAGTCCTCGTCCTCGTCGTCATCGAAGTCTTCGAGGTCGCCGTGCTTATCTTTGAGGTGCTCCCTCATTTGTACGGGGTCCCAAAACATCTCCCCGCACTTTTGACACTCGAAGGGGCTCTCGCCTTCCGAATGTAACCTGGGGACGGGGAAAAGTTCGTTGAAAGGCAGGTCGAATCGAGCGGTAGCGATAAGTATCACCTGGTGTGCGATAGTAGGGCTTTTTCTCGGGCGAAACCGACGCCGCAATGTTGACAGACGAACGGTTTTTTGGGGTCCGTTATCGGGAAACGGTGTTCTAGTTCGTTGGATTGTTTGGCTTGATGTTCGTAGTCATAATCCTGAGTTATAGGATCCATCATTTTGTCGTCGTGCTCTTCGTAGGTGTAACCGCGAGAACCGGAGGGTTCTGAAACTTTCATGATGCAACTTTTCGTCTTTTAGGGATAAAAATAGGTGGTGTCGTGTTTATTTCGCGAAATAACCTTCATAAATTTAAAACAATCGATCAATAAACCATCATTTTCATGGCAGCTAACTTTATCTTGTATTTCATAACGAAAATCTTGAAATATTATTCAGATTCCTCACCTGCTTCCATTTCGAATTGATCGAACTCTTCTTTGATCTTCTTTTTTCTTCGTTTCACCACTTGCTTTGCCTTCCTCCTCTTGTCGTTTTGGGCAAATTCGTCTACCGCATGTAATTCGTCGTCTTCCAAAGCTTCATTTTCCGGAATGAAAGCGTGGATCTTAAGGAAGGAACGGATAAATTAGCCAAAAAAACGAAACAGGTTAGAAAGGAATTGACAGCTGTCACTATATTGACATTATCGCAAAATTCGCCGCCTCGATAGCAGATTTCATCAATACAGGGCGTCAAATTTTGTTTAGAATCGGCGACGAAAAAAGACAATCCAAACAGTTCATACCTTGAGATGATTCATCAGATCACACTTCCTGATGTACCTGACGCCGCACAAATTGCACCCGTGCGGTCTGTCTGTCTGATGAGCCACCATGTGGTTCATCAGGTTGGCCTTTTTGCGGAACCTGCGACTGCAAAAATCGCACGGATACGGACGTGCCGCCGTGTATTCGTCCTGATCGGTCGGCAGCGGGATGTCGCAGTCGCCTTCGGCTGTTTCCGTGCCGTCCACCGCCTCTTCCGACCCCACAACTGTCAAAAGTTTATATTGAAACGAAATCTCACGGAAAATACACAACATGCGAATTTAGGACTTGTGCTACTGACCTATTTCTTCTGCACAGGTGTCTCCCCATTGTTCTGTTATAACTTCTTCAGTAACTTGACATTCCATGAGATGTTCCTGATTGAATTGTCCGGTCTGTTCATTCACTACCAACATGTTTTCATCGAGGTACATAATGGGGGCATTGCTGTGTATAACCTGATGAAATGTAGGAATGAAAATAGAGAAACTTGCCTTTCATATTGAATCCAATGAAATTTGAATTGAGTTATGTTTGAACTATCCTAACATCCACTCAGATTCATAGTCAAAACAAAACCCCTTGAACTTCCCAAATTTATAAGCAAACACGAAGAAGCAACAACTCACTTCTTCTGTTGCTTCCACCACCTCTTCTGCAACCTCTTCGGGTACCCCCGTGAATTCAACAGACTCTGCTGAGAGGATTTCATTCTCAATACCGCAGATGACCTCTTCCGTCTGAACCACGGTAGTGGAATCCTCCCATGCTAAACCAAAAGACTCTTCCATACCTCAAGGTGGATGAGACATTGTAACTGAACAAAATCATTTTTGTGTGAGTTGATTATATCCCTTGTGACAATTGTGCAGTTATCAAAGACTTTTTTTTTTACAAATTTGTTTACTCTCATAAATTCATTGTAGAGGTGTCAAATGGACTTGAGCTAGGACAAATTTTAGGTTATCGATATTTTGACAGGTGAGGTTATGCAAAAATTGAGGTTAATCAAGTTAGAAATTTTGAAAAATGTAAACAAAAAAAAAACGTAAAACTTTCAACCGTGATAACAATATGTGATGAATCATTGCACAACGGAAGTTCGTAAGTATACAACATACGCTGTCGACATATATTACCTCCATTATTGACTACAAAGGAAGGATAAATTTATAATTATAATTACATCACGAGATTTCCAACGCATAAGTTCGGTTTGCAGGTATAAATCAGTCGAATCGTACTGTCATAGCTTATAATGATGGATTTAGAACACACTCGAAAATTTTCAACAATTTCAATAACCTAACCAATCTTTATAGAAATCAGACGTCGACCTTCATTTCGTTTCTGGCAAATGGCCGCTTGTTTGCTTCTCCCTCCGTTAACATTGAAGCAATTTACACAATCTTTTCGCACAATTACTACTCACCTGGAAGGTTAGTTTATATAAACAGCGTATTTTCACTTATTATTAAAGAAAATTACGTAATAATTTGTATTAATTTTCAATTTCTAATTTTTTTTACGAAAATAGGTTAATGATAAATAACCTACAACTTCGATGTAGGAATCAGTCTGGCCAACGGAACTCCTTGGTTCAACCGATAGCTGTCAAATCAGCAACTGGCGGCAACTTTGAATTCAGTTATATACAATTCATTTCAGTTCGATTCTTCAATAAAATTCGAAACACATTTGTGTTTATTAAGGATACCTAATGGATATTCACCTATTTTTTATAATTCATCGACAGTCCCCACCATTGATTATACATCATTTTGATTGAAATAACCTACAATGTTTATGTAAATGCGCACATAATTAAACCATGAAATATGTCCCAACAACAAAACAAATTTTATAGTCAATGTGACTAGGTATAGCAAAAAATTTTTTCTTTCGTAATATGGGAAACTGAAAAGTATATATCAACAGATATATATATATATACATACAATATCGCATGTTATCTCTAGTTATCAATTTGCAGACACCATGACAGTCTAGATTTTTTAGGGTTAGACTTGAAACAAGATTTTCAATGATCATTTGTAAGATCATTAAACGTTTTACTGAATGTGTTTGATAGATGAGCACTTTCGGCGGGAAAATCATAGAAATTCCGGAGATAAGTGTGGACAGATTTGATGGTGAAAATGTGGATGCTACAGCATACTTCTTATCTCATTGTCACACCGATCATATGGTTGGACTCAGTAATTTTCATTTTCAAGAACAGGTGGTTGAAAAATGCAAATACGTCTACGCCTCCCAGATATCTTGTGTTATATTAGGCAAAATGTATCCATATATCAAGAGAAATCTCAAGGAACTATGTTTATATACCTCTACCAGTATTCACCTCAAACACTGTGCAATTTCGGTTACTCCAATTCCAGCAGGACATTGTCCCGGTTCTGTTATGTTTCTTTTTGAAGCAGAAAAATGTATTTTATACACAGGAGATTATAGAATCAATAAAAATGATATAGCCAAGTTCAAGCCATTCTATGACAAGTTCAGAAACAGGAAAAATATTCACAAAATATACTTGGATACTACATTTTTCTCTAAAAAATATCCATATTTTCCTAAACGAGAGGATAGTTTGAGAGAGTTATGCAAAGTGATGAATGAGTGGATACTCAAAGGGAAGCATTATTCTGTTGATCTCAATACAAGCGCTTATTATGGTTATGAGTATCTTTTCATGGAGATTTGGAGACAAACAAAAATGCCCATTCATGTTGGCCGCAAAGCTTATGAATTTTACACCTTAATACCTGAAATGGACCAATCAGTTACTTCAGATGGATCCAAAACCCAAATTCATTGCAGGTGTAACAATTTTCCAGATTCTTGTAAGTTCAAAGCAGACAGTTGCATTAAACATATAAAAATCTCAGCTTTTCGTTGGACCAAAGAGGAATTGAAAGAAGGCCTATCTACTCATGACAATAGATCTCATTATGTTTGTTATTCTACTCATGCCTCCTATGAAGAAGGTGTGCAACTCATAAGGTTCCTTAGACCAAATGAAATTGAAGCTTGTGTCCTACATAATGACAAAATTTTCAACAGAGATATGCTTCAGCTGATTGATGATCTTATAGAAGAAATTCATGAAGAAAGAGGAGAGGAGATGTTGAATCTCAAATTATTTGATGTTCAAGCTGTTACACCTAAGAAAGCAAAGATGACTTATGATAAGTCATTTGATTACTTGAATATTCTGGATTCTCCTCCCAGGCTAGAAGATATTGAAGATTGTCAAGAACACCAACAAAAGTTAGATATTCAACAAGAGGTCAATGATGATTGTGGTGAAAATGAACAATCATCATTTGAAAGGAATATCGAGAATAGTATTTTATTGGATATTTTGGATAGTGAACATGTTGAAGTTTCCTCAGATATTAATTTTATTACAGAGTGGGAGCATGGAGATGACAATGAAAATAGTATCATAATGAATATAATTGATTCACAATCCCCGGAAATGAAAATAATAGGAACTAGTAGGCAATCAGAATCCCAGGAAGATAGTGTAATTTTAAGCATTATTAATTCAGTTCCAGATGAAGGATGCATATGACAATTGTATATTTTAAAATTTCTACTATACTTTGAGAAAAAACTTCTCAATTAATATTTTTTTGTGAAAAATTATTATTCAGACTGTGATAAACGATCAAGATGTTTTTGCTATTGCAACAGTGAATTGATAAAAAACCTATATTGGCAACAAATAAAACATGTTTTAGCACCTTTACTTTTATTTTCAACAAAACATAAAATATGTACAACATAGCAGGTATATCACAAGATGGTTATTTGAACAAGGATGTAATAAGTTTTCATACGAAGTCATAATCTTAAAACTATTGAAACAAAACGGGAAAGTCAGGATTTGTTCCATATTATACTAATTTCTTTAGCGATAAAAATTTTCTTGCAGGATTCTATAATTATTTCTTGAAAAAAATATAAAACAGTAGGAAAGATAACTGTAGCACTTTGTTATATAGATATTCTTACATCTAGATCCTATTCGCTAACATTTAAGGCCACATTTTCAACCTACCTATCATAGGAATGCATTTTTAATGAAAAAAAAAAAACTGATGAAATCTGATAACGAAACCAATACAAGATGTTAGGAAAGGATAATAAATAATCATCATAGCCTCCAATCAGGAAAGTGACATGCAATATTGATCAAGTTTGTCACTTCATCAACAATGACTAGTTCTTTTTCAAGCAATCATCTAGACAAGGCGAACCAAGCAAAATCTTTTGGCAGGCCTACTGGTACAATGTCCTTGGATTCACATTAATTGTTTCACTAGTACTGAAAGAAAAAATTAGATGATGTCAACTGTGATGCTGAATTTTTAGAAAAACTCACTTTTTGCCGCATTTGATATGTATGAAGAGAAGGGCGATGCCCAGAAGTAAGCAGACACAACCCACAACAATATAAGCAATACCCAGGAAAGGGTTCTTGCCTCCTAAAAGTGACGTTGTGCTGAGGATCATGCGCTTTTTACCATCAAAAGCACTCACGTCGTAATCTACAAATAAAGTCAATCAACACTGAATTCAGCTATTGATCAGATGACTCACTGTATTCCACTTTGAGGGTATAATTTCCCTTTCTCAACCCATTGATGAAACCTTCCTGAGAGTGATCAATCCTGCGATAGAGTTTCCTGAAGGTAGGGAAAGCAGCTGTTCTCATCCACACAATAAAATCCTCATTTTGGAAACCATTGTTTTCAGGATGATCAGGGTCCAGATCCCATACATCCTTTTTCCATGCCTTCGGTCTAGCATATTTCCCTTCTAGCAGTTTACGTAAGTCCCCATCGGGATTCTGGAACTTGACTTTCTTATCAGATTCCCAGGCAATGCCGTAATTAAGTAGTGGCACGTCAGTAACTTTGCCAGAGTTGTCCATTGACAGAAACAGTGCATCTGGAAATGCATTAGTGAGAGTTTTGGTGTTGGAAAACTTGGGAAGAATTTACCATTGAACATTGAGTTGGCTATAGCCCCACACGGAGCTATCGGCATCTTTGAATTGTTATTCTCATTAGCATAAGCAAAGGGAACACAATCACTAGAAACAACTTCAGATAACCTCCCTAGTAGTTGATTGTCATCTCTAGATTTCACATATCTACGATGGTTCTGGTAATAGTTGCTCAGACCATAGTACATGTATACTTTACCCTATATAATGATATAAATTAAGTTACAATATTATCAACATGAAACGCCTCACCTCAAAATCCTTCTCAAGAGTGAATCTGATTCTACAAGTACAATTCTTGCTGGAATCAGCATGAATTATGCTCTGACAGGTCTCACTAGTTTCTTCCCAAGCAGACTCATACCCGTAAGTGCTGTTGCAATTAGTATAATCAATGACAAGCTCCTTGACTTCGTCTGAGAAATAAAGTAGTCCTATGCCTACAGGTATGAATGCTATACCAATTATGAAGAATGCAGGCAGGACGGTTCCTGCTGTTAAAATGGGTTGCCATGCTGGTAGCCTCTGTTGTTTGAAAGCACTATCTGTAACATGAATAACCTCCATCAATTTATATGTTTTTGTCTAAAGATGGAATTTTGTCTCAACCTAATATAAGGATATATCAGTTGCGGAACTAGCCAAAGTTATTTCTGGAAATATTTCAAATTATCCAATGATATAATGTTGCGATCAATAATGGGGTGTGGGACATTACACTTATAGTTTTCAAATCAAGAAGGTTTACGTTGTGACTCACCAGAAGGCTTTTTCGTCTTGGCAGGCTCTGCATTATCATGGAGGGCCATTTTAATAAGAATATTTTGGAAAATCACGTAGGAATTACCACCGTATAGGTGTTTAGTAAATGATAAACATTTCGAGAAATTGTATATGGGCCAATCGACCGAATGTCAATAATGACAAGAATGCCAGTGTCATTTGTCGCTAAGGTGCCTACAATAACTATGGTGAAACCAGTCCCTATCTCGACCCGTGACCAAAATCCCTCGATCAAAAAGCATAGTTTCGAACCAACATCAACGCTTTTTTAAATCACCACGGATGGCGACACCGTCGGCGCTATAATAATGCGAAATGCAACGTTGCTTATTGTTTTGAAATACACCAGTAGTTTGTCTACAAAGTCTCGATTCGACACTATTTTACGAATCTGTGGGGATAACAGGACGTAGAATTGTATTTTGAAGAAGAAATGTAACTTTGGCTTCGTTGGAAGCGACTATTTGTTTTGCGCAGAATACGTGAATTATTCATTTTAGAAGCGGCAACCCTGACTTCTAATGCTCGTCAGTTTAGTTGTCAATCAGATTAAAAATGACAAATTCTCGTGAAAATATTATCTTTTATTGATTACTGAATATACAAACAGTCGGAAAATTGAATAGAAGGTGTTTTCAAAATACTTGTAAATGTTTTCCCAATGCGAGAATCCATTGTTTCCGAACGGTTTCGTCCTATGTGAGTAATGAAAAAGTAAATTATTGATTTCAACTCCAAAAACTAACAAATTACCTTCGGAATTCCATAAAGATGACGAGAGACGGTTTCTGCTTGTCCACAAACTATACGAAACTTTATTTTAACTAAAAAACACCACACAGCAAAATATAAACGACTACAAATTCAAAAGGAGGTTAATGAAATAGAGAAACTTGGATTTCCCGCCAGTTCTGACTGACGTGGAAGAAAACAATGTTACCGAACACGATTGTGTCGCCATCTCATAACGATTCGATAAGTAGTCGTATAGGATATGTTCCATGAAATTCTCATCGACACTTTTGACCCACAAACAATTGAAGAGTAGTTTCACCATCATGTAGACACCTTATTTGTCGCCAAATTCTAATGACGAAGGATATTGAAATGAGCCAAATTTTAGTAAATGCCACTCTACTAGTGTGGTGACCCACGAAAAAATTCGATGAAGATAATCGTAATTATTTATTATCTTATAATATTGTGATATTCAACTGAAACTAATGATAATCGAATTATAAATAATTATGAAAAGCAAAATTTTTTGAAATGACTCGAATTCGGATGATGGAATCATTCGATATGTTATCGATAATGCATTGTCTGTGACAATGATCGAATTATCAGTACTCCACTGGGTATATTCATAGATTTATTACTGCATGTTTTATAAAATATTCATTTAAATTGGTGAAACACGAAATATACAAGTATAAAAAATATTGTGTGTATTTCTGTGTCCGCAGAATCATGGATTAAAAATTGAACTATAGGAAAATGCGCGATTTTACGAAATTTTGTACCGTGTGTTTTCGAAACATACTCCAGTAATTCAACATAACTTTCACAGTATTTCTAGTTTAATATATCATCAATATCCATAATCAATAATTCCTATATATACATTACTAATGGCCTAAAAGTACTCACAAGCTTTTCTCATCAGAATAGTTGATAAGTTTTCCTTCTCACAGTGTTACTATTCACCTGTGAACCAATCTATCGAACGAACGTGGAAAAACTAACCATGCATACGCGATCTATACATCAAATTAGATATTTATGTCATTTTCAACGAAATCGGTCGATCTACTGGCGTATTACGACAACCCAACAGTGAATTAAAACTTATTACAAACAAATCGACGGAATTCAAAAGCAATAAAGAACTAATTTGAAGTGTACAGGATGATCCATAGCAGAAGATCGGTGGTACGGGTTTCTGGTTAACCGATTTTGGAGACTTTTTTGACAATGGGAAACCCACCCGATTAGCCGAATGCGTGATCGAATGTCAAGGTCATTTAAGTGGATTGCTTCATGTCACCTGTTGCATTTATATGAATCGCTGTAGACACGTTATTTCCATTTCGAATTATCCAATATATTTGTTCCTATAGACTTTCTTACTGGAAAGTAACTGTAAATCCTATTAATACCAGACACAGAATATATTGCATTTTAAATCATCGTTTCCCAGAAATAAAACCGATTATTTCTTTCACCATTGTTTTTCATAGTGTAGACAAAAATACATAAAAAATAAATGAGGATATTATCAACTACGATATGTATGAATAAAATTAAATATTATACAGAATCGCCCTGTATTTTACCAAGGCTATCTTCGACGCTTTTTATACAGGAACAAATGCTTCGCTTCATTGTTTTCCATATGCTGTTGTGAAACAAACAATCACCTAATAATTACCTTATCAATGCGCCATTTTACTTTTCGCGTAAACAAGTAAATAAATTTGCATACCTTAAAGCAGCCCCTAATCTACACCTATGCCTTCATGAGTTATATAAGGGAATTGGCGGATGTTACGGTTAAAGCATTTCGAGAACTGACTAGTAGGTTAAAAAAATAGATAATTTAAGAATGAAATTGTGCTCAAAATACTTTGGATGGTGTTTTGGAATCCAATTATTGAACCTCAATGTTTTGTAATTAGCAATAATAAATGGTATTTAATGTCATCGTGAATTGGTTCTTTGAGTGAATTTGAATAAATTTTAACTTTTCTGACTCATTGCTGTAGATGATTAATTTTTCCAATTTTCATGTTCGTAAAACGTGAAGAATTGTAATTAATATCTGTTCGATACCACTTAGGATCGAATGTTACTACATTATTCAAGAACTTTGAAAGGTTTCGATTGATTTTAGTGACGCTTCCATAATATTAAACTTTTTACAATTCACTGCAGGATCGGGAAAATCCTAGATTCCAAAAAATTGAGAAAAATCACTTGTTTTAAAAGAAAAAAATTGCATGGTGACTCAAGATTATTTTGACTCAACTTGTACTTATTTGGGAGTGTTTTTTATTTTGAATTTCAGGTATTAAACAAATACTGTGTCAACAATCAGATATTTTTTTATTTTTAAGAATAACACTTTGTATACAATATAAATTAGTGATAAATAACAAATATTCGAAATGAACATACTTACATAAATATTAACCAACTCAACTCAAACAATACATATAATTTTTTCTACAGAGAGAAAATTCGTAGGAAAATGTTGTGTGCAATTTTCTCACAATTTTTTGAATGAATTCCTAATTCTTTATCATTATTTTGGCGAATAATAAAACTATAAAGTCTATTATTTAAGGAATATAGTTTTGACAGCTTATCGGAATTTGCAGTGTTGTCACTAGTCTAATTTGCTTTAAATTTTTGTTTCATAAAATTGACAAATCTGTCACAATTTTCATCCTTGAATAAATAAACTCATACCGGGTATACAAGAAAAATGTTCATTTGAATGGAACCAAAAAATGTCCAAAAGTTTGGAAGGCACGTTATCCAAGTCTTTCCACAGTCTACTACGTCATAATTAGAGCGTTACCACAAGAATACTGTTTTGTCGAAATGAAGATGGAGTAAAAATTTCGTAGAATCCGAAATCTCCATTTCCAAAAAAAAATAATTGACATTTCCACAATTCGTAATGCAAAAACAAAAAACAAACAGTTTAGCTCTGATTTCGATTGATGCAATTTCGCAAATAATCGAGAACAGTGGCGTGACCGAGTTTTTGGGCGATTTGACAGGGGGTCTGTCCCTCTTGATTTTTGAGGTTAGGATCCGCGCCTGCCCCGATCAGTTGCTTGCATACGGGGAGGCTGCCCGAAAACGCAGCGGCGTGCAAGGGACTTTCTCCGTTCTGAAAAAAATTTGTATATTCGAAGGACATTTCTCACATACAGGGTGTTCCTGGGAAGTGGCACAGCCTCAAACATTTCTTAAAATTGAAGATAAAAACCAGCAGGAACCGAAATAGACCAAATCAAAATATCGATACAAAAAATTTTGCAAAATTCAAATTTCCAATTTCTCGTTAAATAGGTAAGAAATAATACAAAAATTTGATGACAAATTTAGCTGCTTTCATGAAATATATACTCACTGGCAAAATTTTCAGGGAAGGATTGTATTTCAAAAGTTCCCCCACCACCGCTGAATGACCCTTATGTGAAGCTTTGAAAAGCGGTGTTGCACCATCCTAAGAAAATAGAAAAGTGAGTCAATTCTTCAGATAATTATTCATGCGTTCTGAAATGATTCACCGAAAGAAAAAACAATGAACATCGGTATTTAAACAAAGATAACGTTGTTTTGAATAAATAGGTTACAAATATTTGAATTGAACAAAACTCGAAAACATTTTGCCGAAAAAACCCACTAACATCGAATTCGAAAAATAAAATCTTTAATTCCGACGTAAACCCACACGGAACCACATATCAAATATCAACGTCATGTGTCAAATGTCAACGCCATATGTCAAATTTTGACATCATTTGTCAAATGTCAACATCAAATATCAATGTCATGTGTCAAATTCTGACGTCACATGTCAAATTGGTTGGTCGAATTCCGTATCTGTCAATGTGATTGGCGTTTGTTTTCTTACGTGTCTGGCCGCGTCGACGACGGCCCCCACCCTCAGCAGTTGTGCCACCACGTGATCGTGGCCCATTTGGGCTGCTATCCACAAAGGGGTGGCTCCGTCCGTTCGACGCGAGTCCGGCTCTGCCCCTTGCGCCAGCAGGTATACCAACACCTTGTAGTGGCCGTTTTGAGCTGCTATGAACAGCGGGGAAGCTTTGTCCTGGAGAAAAAATCGAAACCGACACTGTTATCTCGGAATTTTGACTCGAAAAAGTGTTCAAAATAATTCGAAGCGATTTATTAAATTTTTTTGCTGAAATATAAACATCCACACAGACGATAAAAAAAATTGGTTACCTTCATGTGATTGTTGACTTTCGCCCCCCTATTTATTAATTCTTTCACTACGTCCATGTGTCCACATTGACAGGCGACAAACAAAGGGCTACCTCCGTCCTGAAAATTCAAAATATACTTGACACCCTGTGTCTGCCTCCAAGTACCTGTCAAAGTCAAATTCAAGTGTCACCGAAGATAATGTTCTGATCGATGAGAAATAAAACATTTCCATATCTTCATGATTTCCATCACGTTCCGTAGATTATCCACAAAAATCTACCTCAGGAAATTCTGCAGTGATAACCAGGATGGCTTCAAGAAAAGAAAAGACGCATTCGAAAACCAATACATCCGGAAACAAACAGCTGAACAACTCGAAGAATTGAAGGCGAAAATCGAAAAGAAACGCAAGGAAAAACTGAGAGAACAATTGAACAAAACCGATCATAAAGAAGAGAAAGAAGAAGATCACAAAAAATTGAGTAAAAAGTAGGATGGAAAGTGTGTATGACGAGTAAATTTGCTAGCATATAAGGTGTATTTTTTGGGAAAACAATGCAGTGATAGTTTTCACATCTGCCAAAACTCCAATATAACTGTCATATTCGACGATTTTTTTTACAAAACTTACAATACTGAGGGAGTCCACTGGAGCCCCATTGTCCAGAAGGTGTTTGACGACGTCCAGATATCCCCCCTGGGCCGCGAAAAACAGTGGCGTAGTACCTGTCTAAGAATTAATTCATTTATTCGAGAGTCAAAACACGGGTAATTTTAAACACTCACTATTCTCTTGGCAGACGGGTCTGCTCCTTGTTCTACGAGTTCTAAGACGCAGTCATAGTGACCATTGGCGGCGGCTAAAATAAGAGGGGTCGTACCTTCCTAAAAATCGTCCCATTTCAATGTGTCAATCGAAAACAAAAAATTCTGGGGATATATAATGAAAAAATTGTCGTGTTTTATGCCATCGATGTCAATATTATGGTGTTCCTTGCCATAAGTTGAGTAAGCAGCGTATTCTGCTCTTGACTCATCAGCAGTGACTGATAATTTCATTGGTGCAAAAGTATAAAAAAAAGTTGGTGCTCTCGCCTGTTATAGTATAATTTAAAGTTAATGAATGAGTGACGATCAGCCTTTCTTTGTTGTGGAAAGTCCGGAAATACTATATCCGTTGTGTAAACCGTCGTCATGAATGTATACCGGCTTTTAAATCTAATTTTCTAGTCATTTCTTCAGATTGAACAATGAAGGTGCATGAGTGAATGCACTCACCATTCATGTTTACTCACTGTGAAATACAGGGTGTTGAATTTTTTAGCTTGTTAAGTTTTTAGGTTATGCAGTGAAAATATAGTGTATAAAAACCGTAATTGAGTAACTTTTTTCTCGTCTTTATTGAGAATCAATACTGATAACGATGTTTTCTAAAGGTCGAAGACCTATTTTTACAGATAGCTTCAGATTATACGGCTTCTGGATCGAATGACAGCTTGTCAGAGAAGGCATGGTGTCGTTCGAACTTATTATTGTTCATTTGATTAATCACTGAGAAAAAAAAGTTCTACGCTCATGGACTGACGTTCATCATGAATTAAAAAGGAGAAACAATTTAGAAATTATAACCTCAGAGCCATCTAGCGCCCAATACAAGAAACATCGTATTGAAGCAAGTTGTGAGAATTGGTAGTTTTTAGGGACACCCTGTATAAATTGCGATAGCGTAGAATGTCGTTCAATACCCCTGAATACGCCTCTGTCACCTGCTCTCAATAAAATCACATAAAAATCATGAAAAGCTACATCGATTCACACACATCTGTTCAGTAACTGTTTGTGACGATTTTGATTGCTAATCAATAGAAAGTACTCAAGTAATCTCAATAATTTTCTGCGAATTATACGTTGATCTTCGTGCAATAATTCAAATCGAGAGAAAGAGGAGAAAACCGCGGTTTTACTTCGAAATAAAAAGATTATTGTTTTCGCATGGAAACTGCAATTGCTACGCATACAGGATGGTCTTATCATCCACCATTACTTTTTTCATGATTTACCTTATCTTTGGAATCAACGTGAACTTTCCCACTATCCAAAATTTTTTTCAGCACCGGTAAATCTCCATTCAAAGCTGCCAAATGTAGTTGAACATCGGACAAAGACTCTTTCTGGAAAAACAAATGACTATGTTGATTTAGTTCGAAGTGAGAAATGCAGTATTTATTATTTAAATCTGGGTCGGCTGTGACACTTTGATGGTCACATACGGACGTATAATTAATTGTCATTTGTTTTTTAAGTATTCTAGACGAGTTATAAGGAATTAATATGCAAGGACATATGTTAGATTGATATACAAGGTGATCTAAATAAACACATAGCGATGGAAACATACTTTCTAGATATATCATGGATAAATGAAGGTTATTTTTAAATAGATTATTTTGTATAATTACAGGTCATTTGATTATTAGATTCTTTAAACACTCTGTAATCCTACTTATGTATATTTATGATGATATGTTTAATGATGTCAAGACATGACAGCAAATATATATTTATAGAATAAACGTCTTATAAATATTATAAATTCGATATTTCATCTTCAGAATCAGAGGTTATAACTTTATAATCACATGAATTATAACAGTTGAAAATATTATTATCATTACAATTATTATTATTATTGTAACAATTTTATTATTGCTTCTTGGACACACAGTATGACACGAAAAATATAAAACAACTTCATGTTAGTGCTTCTAAATTACGAGAAACTCGGTATATTTGTTTTGCTAATTATTGAATACTGTCTAAAAAATCCAGTTAATACTCAGACGATGTCACTCAGTTAACAGTCCAAAAAAACACAAACAAAACAATTGCTTGTTTTGTGTACGAATGGAGTCGCCAGAAATATATTTTCAGCTCGGTTTACTCACCTTAAGAGACATTTCCAAAAAGTATTATCTGACCCAGATAGCTCACAGCATGCCACTGATCGTTAGGTCTTCTGGAGCACGACTAACACGGTAAAACCTGCGAATCTCGACCACTGTCTCTATACGTTCCACTGCCGCTTTTCCCCGTTGTTTCTTACGCAACACTTGTTTCAGGCGAAGTATCGAGGATGAAATGTTGTTTTCTTACGTTTCAGTCGTTTCAGTCTGACGATTTGTTGTGTCTCACGTTCATGTCGTATTTTCGTTCTGAACGTGATATGCGAAATTAATGTTTGTATGGGAAAGAATCTCGGAGTGGGCGACATCTACTTTTAATCGTTTGAAATAGTCGAGGTGTGACCAACAAACTAACCTGTGTGTGTTTTTATGAGCGAAGTGTGATCTTTTTATGTTATTTTAGGCCATTTTTGTATTGAAAGTTATGTATTAGGATGATATTTAATGAACAATTGTTTGAAATAAACTCTATACCATCTCAAAATGCAGCGGATTGGAAGAGGTAACGTGGAAATGAGATCACGAAAAATGTGCTCTGTTCCTCAATGCTCATCATATGGTACTTCAGATCTCTTTACACAAATTTCCTTTTAATCCCAAGGCAGTTAAAAAATGGCAGACGATCTTGAATTTAGGGAAACCTATTTATTAAGCTGATTTATTTCAGTGATTTGAAGAATCGTACTGAATAGTGAGGTTATTTCACCGAATTCATATTATTTGTTGATCTTGCAGGTACTCATTCTCCTCAAACATACTTTCAAAAAATTCTACTATCTAAAAATGGCATTTAGGCGTCTGCAGAATAAAATACATTTGAACTCGTTTCCGTCATTACCCAAGAGGTAGAGTTCTCAATGCGTTGCTTTTTTAATGGAAGCATCCCCAGTAGGCCTACAAACCATGTTTTTCAAAATATTCACATATTCACCCCTTCCAGAAATTAAAATTAATTCCTGAAATTCGTTCAATGGCATTTGTACAAAATTGCAAAATGCACTTCATATATTGTTTCAGATTTCGTGTCTGAAAAGTCTACGCGGCACTTATTTCACGTTTTACAGTTATTTCACTGCATTTACCCCTTCCAGAAATAAAATAATTTCTGAAATTCGTTTATTGGCATTTGTACAAAATAGCAAAATGCACTTCATATTGTCTTAATTATGTACCTGAAAAGTATAAACCGCGCTTATTTCATATGTTTTCGAACCGCATTTACCCCTTCCAGAAATTAAAATTAATTCCTGAAATTCGTTTTGATTGGCATTTTCACAAAATTGCAAAATGCACTTCATATTGTTTCAGATTATGTGTGTGTCTAAAAATCCACGAAGAACCATTCATAAAAAAATATTCAAGCTCAAAATAAAACAAATTCGTTTCATTTTTCAAATCTTTAATGTAAATTTCAAGAATAAATATCTGAATTCGGAAAATCATAATGGGCCATTTGAAAAGAACGAAGGACTGGTCATCTGAATAAATTCACCAGATGATACTTACTCGAACACCATTTAACCCTTTTCTGAAAAAAAATTCCTGAAAAAAAAATCCTGAAAAAGAATAATTCCTGAAATAAAATAATTCCTGAAAAAAAGTTATTCCTGAAAAAGAATAATTCCTGAAAAAGAATAATTCCTGAAAAAGAATAATTCCTGAAAAAAAAAATTCCTGAAAAAAAAATTCCTGAAATAAAATAATTCCTGAAATAAAATAATTCCTGAAATAAATAATTCCTGAAATAACCACATTGCTGAAATGAATCAATACCTGAAATAAATTAATTCCTGAAATTCGTTCATTGGCATTTTTACAATATTGCAAAATGTACTTCATTTGGAAACTTGTCATCTTAATCGTCAGGCCTACCTTCTTTTTCATGAAAAAGTGTTTCAAGTAACAAGTCGTTCAACAGGCAGTACATCAAAATACTGAATAAAACATTCATTTTCTTATTGAAATCCTTAACATCGCAGTCTCAAAAGTAACAGTCGTCTCCAGAGCGATGGTACAAATCAAACTTACAATAAAAAATGCGCTTGAAGAAATCAAGTACGCCGTCAAGTAATTCACAGTTAGAAGTTCCATCGAAATTCAAATGCGGTGGGTCGAAAAGCGAATTTCTACCTACATCAAGAACTAGGAAGACTCCCACGACCACGAAAAACACTGTCATACCGACTTCTTAAGGTGACGGCCTCTTTTGCAGAGAGGAGAACTTACAACCACCAAAAGTCGATACTCTCCCCTCGTAAGGGTACCGCGCGTGTTATCGGGTGAGGTTGTCAACTGTCGTTAATGATCGGGTAGAAAATTCGCTTTTCGACCCACCGCATTTGAATTTCGATGGAACTTCTAGCTGTGAATCACTTGACGGCATGCTTGATTTCTTCAAGCGCATTTTCGATTGTAGTTTTGATTTGTACCATCGCACTGGAGACGACTGTTACTTTTGCTACTGCGATGTCGAGGATTTCAATTCGAAAATAAACGTTCTATTCAGTATTCTGATGTACTGTGTGTTAAACGACCTGTCACTTGAAAACATTATTTCACAGAAAAAAAGGTAGGCCTGTGTAATTTGGAAAAGTGAGGTTGAAATCGAGAAATTGCAATTTGGACATACTGAACGTATATCTCGACTGTAAGGATTCTCTATAATCCTACGAATTCCATAGTTCTTCGGAATATTGTGGGTGCACCCGCTGAAATTCGTGCAAAAAAACATGCATAACCCAAAAATCACTTACCTTTTTCTAGAAGAACTACTTACTACCTGTAACAACGGAAAAAAATCATTAAATCTCAAGATTAAATATCTGAAATCGAAAAATCATATAATGGACAATTTCAATAATAATAATAATAAATGTCCTTTATTGAACCAATTTACACTGATCCAATAGGCTATCGACCGAAGTCCTTCTGCCCATTGAGATACTCAAATATGTACACAAATTGAAATAAAAGAAAATAAAACATTAACAAAACTAATCGATACAAAAAAGAATTACATCAGTAAGTTATAAATGAGTTTCAAGTAGAAGTAGAATGTGAAATATTTAGAAGTGAATTGAATTGATTAAATCATAGATGTTTTCCAGAATTGTCTGCTGGCTGGTTTTCTGAACAATTTTTGAATGGGGAGACAAAAGCTCAATATGTGGGGTTGTAAAAGTTACAGGAATCAAAAAATCACTCACCGATTGGTAGTAGTAGTTACACCTTCTATCCTAGTTCTTTGTTTTCCAGACGTCACATGCCATCTATAACAAAATTAAAAGTGAATTTATAAAACTGCATATTTCATTGTATTGCATCTTCTCTCAAATGTTAAGAAAGGGTTCATTCATCATGTATTCACCATGAGAAAACATTGAAAACCATTGAAAGTACAATTCCACCAAGAAATCAGTAAATTTCATCAAAAAAACCGATGTATCATGATGGAAAATTTCGAAATCGTTCAGTTGTGTGAAGGGACATGAAAATAAAACTCACCCATTAATTTTTCTCAACATGCCCACTCTCAAACTGTCCTTGAAGCACACCCACTGGAATTATCTCACTGTCACATACACAAAAGATCACTGGAAAAACTCGCGAAAACTTTCCACCGCACGAGAAAGTCTTTTTGTCACACACGTCCGAACCCAACGGAGGTTTAAAATCGAATGATTCAATTGTGCCGTCTTATCAGTGTGCCAATTCCTTTATGTGTGATTAATAGGGTTGCATAATTGAAACTTAGTCATCTCTGCGATACCGAAATGTGTGTACAGGATGATTGAAATATTTTCAAATTAAATTCTGCTGGCTATATTAGGCGATTGTCAGAACTCGGACTCCTCTGACTGAATGAAAGATGGCCCTAGGGCTTCGCTAAATCTATAAAATTACATCCATTATGCGACTAACTTGAATGAAAATGTTTGTTGGTATTTACGTATTTCGGTACGAAAACACGAATTTCAAATTTCCAAAACGAACCTGTGCTATTGTTGTTCACACCTGAATCCGACATTTTGTTATTCGCAGTGCCATCTCGCGGTACGTTATCTTTTCCTATTTTGGATCGTATTTGCGCATGCGTTGTTTTTGCTGCAATTCGAATCTCGCGGTTTCTTTACCATTGTTTCTTGCTTCGATTACTGACTAATAGATGGCGAGATTCAATGAACAGATCATAAAGGTTTCTTCTATTAACGTAAGAAATTCGAAATGAATGACAAGTGACATGACACATTTTGTGATAGGTGGTCACACTGTCGAAAAGCGCTTCTTGTCCTTTTCAGTCTATCCTCCATTCTAGTAACGTTGTTAAAAGTGAGTAATAATAGTTACTTGAAAAAAGTCTGTATAGAAAAACATAGAAATTTATAAATTTGAATTTTCAGATCCGCAGCAATGGAAAACGACGCAGGAGAAACTGTTGACTTGTACTGTCCCAGAAAATGGTGAGGTTAATTCTTTTTATAACACGTGTTTTTTCACAAATTTCACTCCTTAATAAACAAAGATATAATTATTTCTTGACACCTGTGTTTTAATTGTGAATTCTGTAAGATCTAATATTATAAATATCTTATAATGTTATTGTTTTGCAGCTCTGCCAGTAACAGAATAATCCACGCTAAAGACCATGCCTCCATTCAACTTACCATTGCCGATGTTGATCCACAAACTGGAGTCATGACTGATACTTTCAAAAGTTATGCCCTCTGTGGAGCCATCAGGCGTATGGGTGAATCTGATGACTGTATTGCCAGGTTGACCAAGAAAGATGGAATCATTGCTAAGTATGTATCATTCATGTTTTCAATCATCGTTTTAGTTTGATAATGGAGTAACACTAGGTAACAGTACTTATTGAAGTATTTCAGATACTCGCTAGACTCTTCAGTTTGAATGAAAACATATATTCATATCTTTATTCTGTAGATATATTCACATCTCACAGTATATTTACATGATGAAATTTTTGATTCATGGTTATCTTGTATTCATTTCAGATTATATATTAATGTTTTTTTCCCTTCTTTTCAGGAACTTCTAACTGGGTGTGAAATAACTTGGCTTATTGTATAATATACATAAGATGTTTGATTGAATAAATCAATATTTATAATTGTTCTTTATTTCTTTTTGCATTTTATTGCCGCTCCCTGGACAGCAATGCAACAAAAATTACATATAAGTTTACATATATTGATAAGTGAAAGGTATATGCAAGTTGTTTTTTTGTAAGCAAAGTAGTACATATCTAGCAATCACATTTACCTAGTCGCCCTAATGAATTGTCACGCAACATTCGTTTTCTCGACCATCTCTTAGTTTTGTGTTCTTCAAATTCACTAGGCGTAAGAGGAATCATCAAATATGCAACGAATAAATCTGAAGCGATGTCTTGCATTTGCATTCAATCAGGTCCAGCAGGTGGTGACCCCTGCAGGCTAGTCCGTAACTAAATTTGAAATTGTCAGTGGACAATTTGTTGCCAAATGGGAAACAAGAAACAACAGATATTAAAATAAAGATGGCCGAAAGTAGTGATAATGTTATAGTGATTAATAGTGTAAATATTCAAAAACAATCAAGTGTAGGACAAAACATGGATTCGTTAGACGAAAGCAATACTCAAAAAGGTTAGTTCATTAAACTTCAAGATGGTGCATTCATGGCATGCGTTGTTTTTTATGGTGACAGATGGTATTTTCGTACAATTTACTAGAAAAGAAGTTGGTTGATATGCTCCAGCAGGGCTCGAAAATAATAATATAAACTCTGAGGATCTCGCGGCACTGGTACAATTTATGAAGCCGTAGAAATTGGGTGGAGATATCGTTGCCAATGAGTTTTAGGTTAGGTGTTCCTTAAGTGACTCACTATCTTTTGTCAATATCTCAAGGAATTCGTGGTTGTGCTAGCCGGATTACAAAATCATGCCGTACATAACTAATTCTTATGATGCTAACATCCACATAAGCAATTGAATTATTTCAGTGCCTAATCTGAGAGAATCAACAGGCTGTTTTCACGAAAATTTAGGTGCGCTCGCGCTGTTGAAAAATTCTAAATACCCGGAGATAAAACAAATAGTGCAGAAGTGAGTAGCGTTATCAATACAGACTTTTCTTTCAGCAATGGATCCCATATTTCTGGACGATTCCAATGAAGCATTACCACGAACAGTGCTTAATTTACTGTCATACTTGGAAACATATCACCCTGAAGCTTCACTCAAGGATATTTTGGTGGGACTCATTTATATTCTGATGCTTGAAAGTGGATTTGTGCCAATAGATTTTGAGGATCAGTGTATGAACACCTTTGATTTCAACCTTCCGCAAGTGTTGAGATACACAAAAAAGTTACCCAAGAATTGGAAAAAAGGGGGGTTCTACGAAGTGCATTTCTTCTTGCCTGGCTTCCAAGTCCATAAGTGTGTTTTGGCTTGCTGTGAATCAGCAGAAGATATTCTGGTGAATTTTGTTGTTCAAGGCACAGAAAACAGACATTTCAGTACCTGTTTGGATCATCTTTTGTACTTCTCAAGTGTTTCCAACACATTGCAAAGCCTGTTGTTGCAAAATCTGAGACTACTTTCGAAGACTGTCAAAGACTCTATAAGCTACCCTGCAAAGCAGTCCATTTTATGTCATTATGACATTTTTCGTAGTTGCTTTCAGGCACTCCCAAGTGAATTGATACCTTTGGTGGTTAGATATTTATCAGTGGAAGATTTTGTTCGTTTAGGAATGACAAATAAATATTTCAATGAGTTTCTGAAAACTCCCTCTTTGTGGCTACAGAGGATAGAAAGAGATTTTAAAGAAAAATTGAAACCTGGACAGAATGTATATACATATAACCAGCTGATAAAAATGTATAAGTCATTGAAAAGACAAAGGAAGATTCACAATGCTAAAATTAGAATTTCACCACAAACTTATCTTGTTTTAAATCCCATTCTCAGATAAGAATTTTCGGATTTTTTTATGATTCTAGTTGATATTGTAAAAACTTCAGTGATCTGATATGTGGAGGTTTTATTTATTTAATGTGATGCTTACCAGTATATTTGTGATTTGAGTGTTATTCTTGAATAAAGGATGATATTTCTTACCTAATAGTTTCATTAATCACTCTATATAACTGTAGGATATGACACATACATTTTAAATTGCTCATATTTCTCTGGACAGTTCAAGAGATTGCAGAGAGCGTATTTCTCGATATTATCAGTTTTTGTTCTTTTATTTCCAGAAAACATACTGCCCTTAGATATTTTGCCTATGAGCCCTCCTCAAGCTACCAGTGCTGGAACAACGGGACCCATTTTGGATCTCAATTTGAACAAAACAAATGGTGATTCAAGTAAGTACTGTTGTTTTTTAAATTCATTTTGATGTTCGTTTACAGGCAGTCTTTTAAAAGGTTAACTTTAGACGAAAAAGGCGGCAAATTGAGAAATACTTCCTACTATACCAACATTCTAAGTTTAGCTGTACTCGGATAGATAGCGCTAGTGTAGGCTATTCTGATAACATGGTTGAAAACGACATTATTTGATTGAATCAGAAACGAAAATCAATGACGCGGTTCATTCACATGATTTTTTCACGAAGTGGTGGATTATAAATGACTGTTTTGCAAACATCATCTTGTCAAAACATCAAGTACCCCCATCACAATCCCCTTATCTCCGTTTTTGGAAAAAATCAGGATCGACCTTGAGAATCCATAGTTCGACTTTTCCTCGCTAGAGGGCGCTGCTGCCTCCCGATTTCGCCTAGTGTTTCCCATCGATTTTATTCGCATCTCGCATGAATCTGGGACCAGGGTAAGGGGTGGGGGGGATTATATTCCGGTGAACTCATCTGGAGTGAAATTATGGAAAGCAGCGGTCTTGTATTGCCCTACGTAATTGCAAAATCGATGGGGAGGATTTTTCTTCAGGCGCTTTTGGTTTTTTGTTCCTGGTAGCTTTGGAATTTCGACAAGATTGATGAAAGCTGTTGAAAAGAAAAACGGTTTAGCAGATTTCAGACTCTATCCGAGCCAATGCTAATAAATCAATACACTACACTATACTGAGGATATTTGAAGATTTTTTTTATTTCGTTGATAGAATTGAATTTTGTTTTGCAACTCTTTTACTTCGCCATTTTAATGAATTCGTTGAGCGTTAGTTTGAAGCGCTCATCAAAAAAATACCTGATGATGACCCACCCGTTCGAAACGTCGCTTTGCTATTCTCTCGTCTTCGATCTCGTCGTCGATCGAGGATTCGGTACGCGCATCGTCCTTCCGGCGTCGTCTAACGCGGCATTCTCAACAGTTTCAGCGTCGCGACGCTCGGCGTCGTTATACAACCCGCAATTCGTTTGGGACGGGAATTATTCGCACGCGATGACGTAACAGGAGGACAGGAAAACAGAAACTACCTCTGGTGGTTCGAAGATAGGATTTTGTTTTCAGTGAAGAATTTTTTTTTTGAATTTGAGTTGCATGAATTGGATTATTATTTTGGGATAATTGTGCTTTTCAAATTTCTTTTAAAAGTGGTCTTCAGATGTTGACCCATAGTCACAGTGATGGAGAATTTCCCATTTATAGACAAGGTAAGAAAAAATTATTTACCTGGAAAAGTCGAAACTTTGTTTTGAAAATGTGATGACAAATGAGGTACTGTCAAGTCTGTCGTGTTCCATGTCATCGGTATCGATATTATTTATTCTGATCCATCAGCAGTGACTGATAATTTTGAATTCTTATTCATACACGAACTTTTCACGACTGAGCCCACATACTAAGACGCACCTGTAATTCCATCTACGTATACGAGAACGTTAACACGTTAAAATAGATAAGATAAGGCTCACAATTCGAAGATTAAGTTACTCCGCGAGCAGCGATGTTCTAAGGTGTTGTTTCTCGTGGTTTGTCGTCGGGTTTTCTGTGATTTTTCGTGCCTGAAATGGCGAAATTTCTTCGTAGACTGTCGCGGAGTCGAAGGAATTTGGCTAGGGTCGATTCGAAGGAAGTTATCGACGAAGAAGAAGAAGAAGAGGTCGAGTCTGAAGTCGGTAGGTGGAGGGAGTTTTTTTTCTATCATTTTCGATTCGTGGGGTGTTTTTTTTGGTATGGAAATGTACTGGAAAGTGTAGGTTATTATGATAAGGTTTCGAAATAGTTTTTTTCTCAAATTCGTCGTGAATTTGTTTGGTAACAAAATTTTCCAATTAATTATCAGATAACGGCAACTTGTTTTATTACCTTAGCTGATAAGATTACAAATAAAGTCTATCATAAAAAATGTATAGACAATATTAGTTATTTTTGTGTATAATGCAATTGTTCTATTTTTTGTGAAATGTATGAAGGTATTTTTTTGAATTTCGTATACAACCTTCTCATCGAAAAAATTTATTTTGACCCGAAGTAACAGGTACTAGAATGGCATGCGGAAGTACCAAACCAATTTGTCTGGGAACATTTTTTCATATCTGTAAACGAATTTTCGAAATTTCGTCATACAGGGTGTTGTATTGAACTGAAGTTCCTTTAATTTTTTCAAGTCCGTACCTGGATTATTAGTTTCATTCATTCGAAATTCGGTAGCATACAGGATAATGAGTTTATGTTGTGAAAATGTGGATCGTAAGTTATGAGACATTAAAGAAATAGGAGAAATACATAAAACACTCTGTATCTCGCTTATACAAGGGGTCAGACCCATCATATGGAGGTTTTTCAGAACCAGCTAGGCGACCTCAACCTACCCTTACAGTACACCCATTTCCCAATGAATCACCCTGTATTATTATATCGTTTCACGATTCAAAGAAAGAATAAATTACAATAGATAGTTTCACGTTCCTCTTGAGTTTTTCCTTATCACTTTTAGTTTAGTATTTTTGAAAATGTTTTTATATGATTCTCTACTGTATTGAAATGACGTAATACCACCTGATATACTCCTATTGTCGAATGCACCAGAGAAAAATTGGTTTCGTAAGTTAACGGATTAAGGTATTTGCGGACTATACAACCCCGAATTGACAATGACAATGACGCCATCGTTATTGACCAAGAATGTACATTGACGGTACTCTTTATGTATCATTAACCTTTTTTGCTGTTGACTTTTTTTAAAATTCTCCTGTTAATAGGTCGATATTAAATGGCCAATTGTGTGATTCACGTCTAATGAGCGATATTTTTTTGCAGGTACGTGCGAAGATGATTCACCTACCGCAGATGGTAAGAAAAACATTGTTTCATTAGATTATTTAAGTCGGTGGATTAATTTCCTCGTTATTCCGAGTGTACTGGGTGTGCAAATACTTTTATGGTGTTCAATTGCATTTGACTATGAGTTTTTTCGGGGTTGTGGGTATGATACTAATGCGAAAATATATGATGCTTGGATCATGCATTGAAAACATCTGTAGGGCTCCGTCTAAAGGGCACTACCCCTGACTGCCGCCCTACCCAAGAGTGTCTTGAATTATAAGGGGTATCACTGAAAAAAAAAGTCTAGCGTAGACGTGAAAAACGACTTGTCGGTGCACCCTAGCAAGCCATTTTCCTGTAATTTCAACACTTCGTCTTCGATATACGACACGTTGCCACGAAAAGGCACAGAATAATTATCAAGCTAAAAGGTAACGCACCCACAAGTAAAGTTCGATCCGTACTTCAAGCCTCCTATGTTTGCTTGGTATTCTAATTTTCTGTACGGTTTTTTATCCCTCCGTTCAAAAGTGAATAGTGAGGGGATGAATGCCTCTACCCGCTAAACTCCGCTTGAAATTCTCCCGAGATGGCGTTACCTTCGCGGGAGCCGGTTATTCAGTGCCCCGTAAGGTATTTTCAGGGTGCGCCGATGCATGTCAAATTTGATAGGGCGAGGGCGAAAGCAGTCGAAAAAATGTCTGTCAACTCGCTCAGATTTACGAGGAGCTCACTCGAATACACTCTAACGAAAATAGAAGGAACGGAAAGACTTGAAGGAATGATGCGGAAATATTTATTGCACCACGAGAGTTACCTTGAAATAGATATAAGGGAGATTAAGTGTCTATAAAAAGTTATTCGTGCAACTGTCATAAGATCTCGACATTATTTGGGACGTTTGAGTTTTTGAATGCCACATCGTAAGAAGACGAGTAGCAGAAAATATAGAATAAAACATCGGCCAATTGAATTAGGGCGAGCTTTAGATTAGACACACCTTTTAATCAGCTGAGCTAGTGAAAAAACTCCGTTTTGAGAGAAGTAATGTAGTATTTTTATGAATGTCTAGCCAGTCGTGAAGTCTAGAAAATAGAACATAATAATTTAATACCACGACGATAATAGCATCGTTTTCAGTAATGAAGTCATTATTATGCGAGCTTAAACTACGAAAATATTCCTAGCTGTCTGTCATATTTCTATGGCTACATAGCTTTCATTTGTTTACAGCTGTTTATACTGTCTATGAGTTTTAGAAAGAAAAAAATATTAGCGAAAACTTCAACGTTAATCTCGATTTTGGCTTCTATCACAAAAAGTCAACTTTCATGTGATTTTTAGACGGATAACTCGAATTTTCTCACAGGGTATTGCATTTTTTTTTTTCGAATATTTCAAGTTTGGTTTAGGTCTCCTAATTTTGTAAAAAATTGTCGTCTCAGTTTTACAAAAAGTGTTTTTTGCTGTAATTTATTATTTTTACAACTTTTTCTGATTTATCAACGGATGAATATTCGACTCGATAAATTCCATTCCCAAAATGTTTGGTTTTGTAAAATTCAATTCCACGTGATAATACGAGAGACCATATGAATTTCAAACTCTTTTTCACCAGACCCCTGTTCATTTGCACATTACGAAAGTAGAAATTTCAAACCTTTTTATTCAGTTTCTTCCTTTCATATCCTCGACGAAAAACGAGAGAAAGAGGACGTCGATTGTGATTATCACGAGGAATAGCATTGTTGTTGAAGGGCGGGCCTCCGCCAGGACCGTACTACGGAAATTCTGCGCCCAAATCGTACAGCCAAGTACGAAAAAAGTTACAAGGAAATAATGAATGAAATTTTCATAGAATAGAATTAAAATCAAGTTTTATCAACAGAATATTTTTAGAAATAATTATGCAACGGTTATTGGAAGTTGATAGTTATCCAATATTGGTATATACAGAGTATTTCAGAATTGCACGGCAATATTTCAGGTACGTACTTTCTGGTACAAAATGAGGAAAAAAAGTTCCTATGAATATGTGTCGGATCTCGATTATTAGCGGAGTTACAGGGTGTTGATATGAAATGCCAAGGAATCATGGATTCGTCGTGCTCAATGTTGCTTTCAACAAAACGCAATTTTGTTGCTTTGAAAAATATCAAAAATCAAAATAGTGTAAACATTTCAGAGTATGTAACTTTGAGCCAATTTACAAACTAACTAATTCCTGAGGGAACTGAACGGAATTCGACCAAAAGTCAAGAGGGACGAAATTTAGGTAATAGGGTGGAGAACATGGAAAATATATCGAAATTCTCTAGTGGCGTACGAGCAAGTTTTTCTTGAGTCTTTTATGGATCGAGACCTCGGGAAATGCAACACCCTGTATGGTATTTGGAAAACATTTACATTCATAGTAAGCAGCACCTATAGCTTGATACTCATTCAAAATTTGAAAGCTCTATCTGCAGTAGATCAAGTACAATAAAATAAAAACCAGTTTTTTTCTACTTTCAACAACCTTTTACCTTATATTGTACCAGAGAATACGTACCTGAAATATTGCCGTGCAAATCTGAAACACCTTGTATATTCTATAAATCGATAATATGTTTCATTACATCTTGAATGATAAACCGTATCGTTTGTAAAAAACGAGGTGTCACAATTTTCCTATTAAAATAAATAATCTATATCAGTGTGATGAAGAAAGTACAATTAACTTTTGGCTGTAGTGTATTCTTTGGACCCTTTTGCTGAAATAAAAAGACACTCTGTATGAAAGCGTTGCCAAATAGATCGGTCTGCGACAAATTGCAAAACTTTTCATGAAATTAGCACTTCGATGTGGTCCCGAAATTTTCCGAATCCGCCCCTGCCCGCCCCGTCCGCTCGGCTCGAATCGGCCTCGTGAATTCGAGCCGAAGCACGCCGAAGCATCTCCACGTACACCGAACGACTGGAAATCCGTCAGTTTCACAACCTGCTCCGAGTCGATCGTTACCTCTCGCACCCCAACCGCTTCTAGACATGTGCACTTTGTGTTTCGACCGTTCGTCTTTTGTTCCCTCCGGGCCACAGGTGTCTAGATCCTGAAGAGCGAGCGCGCGTTCGCGTGTGAATGTGCGAGGGTGAGGCGAAAAAATGCACGAGAAAAACGGCAACCAGCCCAAACAAAAGAGCGTCGCCATAGTGGCTCCTACCAGGAGCAACAGCCTGGATTATTTGAATTTCGAGGAGAAGCGACGTCTGATAGCGTCGTCGTTGTCGCTGTCGGACTTTCTCAGCGTCGGCGGCGCCGATCCCAAGGACTTGAAGGACGGCGTCACGGCGGTTCTTGTTGGTAAGGGGTGGTTGAAAAGTGGGGGATCTGGGGAATTTTCGGAAATTTGGCAACGCTGCTATTTTTTTGTCGATGAAAGCATGGTACAGTCTTTCCAATATCAATTGCAGAATATAAAAACTCGTTCCGAACCGTTGCCGACAATTTTGTTTGATCTGCCATAGGCGGGGATACCTCATTTTACGAATTTATTATTTTTATAAATACCTTTGAAATCATATACGAGAAAGTTTTCCTTAAAAGGCGATCGAATCATTATTACGCCGTTGTTTAGCACTCAATTATTTTCATTCGCCCACGGTCTCCAAAACGCCATATTTCGATTTATTTAATAAAATTTCTCAATTCAACACACCACACTACACCACTGATATCCAGACAATCCAATCTGTTGAGTAAAAAAGATTATTTATAGCTTCCGAATGTCCATAACCCTTCGGCCAATGAAGTGCCAATGCTTGTCTGATTCCCTGTTTTCATTGGTCGAAAGGGATGTTGACACATATAACTCGAATCCACGTGGACCCTGGCGGCTTCTCTGACTTATTCATTAATCATTATTTTCGTTCCTTAATTCGGCGTGAGTGCCATGCGTTTATACAGGGCGTATATTAAATATTGATTACTCCTCGCATAACTGTGTTCTGCAATTGATATTGGAAAGACTATACATCGCTTTGTTGATTTCGGATCGGCATTTTTTCGTTTGAGTCGCTTTAACGGTGCAAGCTATGAAAATTTAGGCGATTTTCGACAATTTTTTTGAAAGAAACCACTCGATAAAATGTTTCGAAGTTTTCAGGACATAATAAAGCCTATTTTCAGCTATATTTCAAGTTTTTTTTTACACAAATCTTTTCAAAACAACGGTGTTACGAGCTGTCATGTTTTTCCATGTTTGGTTAACGGGTACTCGAATTGCTGGGTACCATCTCTCGTAATCGACCTAAAACTCGTCCGACTAGTCCCAAAACAACGAAGCATCGAAAGGATGAACTGAAAAGTTTCAGTACCTTACGTACTGTAATGCAACGTCACGTGACGTCACTTAGTGAATCGATATTTAGTATTTAATATGTCTACAACTATCGATTGAATAAGAAGGTTAGGTTCTGTATTAATTTTACGATGTTTGCATACTCGGAGCTGCGGCACCACGTCATGCAATATCAAAATCGAGAATTAAATTTTTCGATTGGAAATCACGAAATACATTTTGTGCACCAATACAACAATAGATAATTTCTGGGAATCCTTTGACCACTCATTCATTTAGAAGCGATGAAGGAAAAAGTCTCAGAACGTCGGTTGTCTATCTGTATGTGAGAATATGTCTGCTTCCGGTCTTTGTCAACCGTTCATGCAACGTGAAGGTATACGTTAGAAATCTGGTAAGAACAAGAAGTTGCGATCGAGAATTCTTCGTGAGAAAATCGAGTGTTTAAACGTTTCATTCTCGCATGGGGAGCAATATTGTTTGCTAGACATGTTGGGTAATGATCGAGTGTAAAAATCCCAACGGTCGATGTAATTTTGTGGCGCAATACGTATTTCCACGATCTTTTATTTTTTTAACTTTGATGAAGTATTTCAGACAAATTTCTTATAATCCAAGAAAATATTGAAATTATGGCAACGCCGCATTTAAATTTCGGCATTTTTTTTTAATGGAGCAAGTCCGTGAGGCATGTCGCAATTGTCGAGTCTTTGAATTGAATTATTTTATGAAAATAAAAAATCAATATACAAGGTGTCCAATACCTTTGCATTCAAATTCGATCTTTTTATTCCTTAAAAATATGTGGAAGTGGCGAACGAATTGTTTATCATTCCAATGTTTGATAAAAATAATTCTGAATTAATTTTCCATGAAGTTAGTCTTGAATAGTTTCTAGAAATACTACAAGGTGATATTCTAAAACAAATACATTAAATTCACTCGACATTGACGAATCTAAAAATATTATCTTGGCATGAAAGAAAAATGCTGCTCCGATTTCCACAAAGATCAGCGAGTACTCGAAATGCAGCATCGATTTATATTCAGAATCACATTTTTTTTAGTTTTCCTAGTAATTTCGTGTGATTTGTCCGAACGACCCTGTAGAATGCCGAATATTCCCCGAAATACTCTGATCCAGCTGAATTCGCATGCCAAGAACCATGAAAAATTGCATGGCAACTGTCATCCAAATATCTGGGAAATTTTGTTGTCCCCGAAGTTCCAATTTTCTTGAATAACCTAACGAGAACGGCGTCTCTCAAGAATTTTCGTGGTCTACACTGAAAAAAATCATTGCAAAAATCTACTTATTTGAGCAATATAAGTGTGGCAGCTCACCAGAAAGTAAGGTTAAGTTACTCTTGTGAAGTTAGCGCCGACTTTTTCGAAAATAATTGTTTTTTTCAGAGTTCTGGATAGTTTCGATATAGTTCTGGAGTTCTTTACTAAAATTTTGAGTAGTTCCAGCAAATTACGGACGGAAATCGAAAACTCAAAAACTCGGCGCTAACTTCACACGAGTGGTTAAGTTTCTTGTAGTATTCAAATCCAACTGCAATATTGATTATAATAATCGGAGAGTCAGCTTTTTGAATACGCCGTATCAGGATCTCGGAACATTATTATTCGATGTGACTAAGCTTGATGACTCATCCTAAATACATAAATAATAATAAGACATTGATGAGAATATACGTCGATTGTTATGTTGAATGCTATCCGCCAGTATTATTAAAATACCATCTACGATAAACAACGCAAAAATGGCTTGCAAACGGAATTTTGAAATTCGAAAAAATTGATCGGTGCGGGACACCGATCGATTTTCGCATCAGTATCATACCCACAACCCCGAGATAGCAGCTAGTCAGTCGCACCTTGTCCATCGATTTTTCCCATCATTTCCTAGTTATATCGGTAACTGAGTACGCTGGTAACCATCACTATCATCACAGTATGTTTTGTTTCGAAAATAAATGCAATAATTCTACGGAACACAACATGTTACTGGGTGTTTTTCATCTCATCTCGCATAAAACCAGTAATTAAGACAGTTCAAAGTGGCAGCTTTCTACGCAACATACATTGGATAGCGTTGTTTTTTCTAATGAATTATAATGCCAATTAGAGTGTCCAATTAGGGATGTGCCCAATTTTCCAAAACGCTCGGTTGAGCAACAGGGTCATCAGAACGGACTCTAAGTGGGTTCCCTATTATTAGACGTTCTGTATATCGCTTTGGTGTGGTTCAGAAACAACAACAATATGACTGTTGTAAAATCTCTGGAACTGTTTTTGGTTGTGGTTGTGTGTCAAGAAAATTTTATACCTCCTGTATAAAAGGAGACTGAAACAGAGCATCTTTCAACTGCTATTACGAATCGTGTTTTGAATCAAGTAGTCATTTGAATGTACTAAAAAACATCCTTTTCAGAAATTCCAGGTAAAAAATAATTCTCAATAAAAAAAAAAAACAATTATTCATCAGTTTTGAATGTCATACACTTTTTTTGTAATTATCGAATTTCTCATATTTATTCTTGTAAGAATTATATTTAGCTTTTAGTTGCTGAAAGCAATTTTTCAAAAACTCCATTAAGCTAGCAGCTTTCGAATTCTGAAAATTTTCTTCGGCCATAATTTAAGGCTAATTTAAGGATATTTCCGAATTTATAGCTTTTTGTTTTATAAGAAAATGTAACAAAACCTTTTGAAAATAAGATTTTTGCAAGATCTGATTATAACATTAAGGCTCTTTTAAGGCTTTCATTCTAGCCCATCGACGAATTATTTGCTCTTCTAGCAGAACCCAACAGATGTACGAGAAAGTTTTTGGAAAATTTGAATATGCCACAATCAAAGGCTCTTTTAAGGCTCTCGTTTGAACCTGATTCCGAATTTTTTGCCCTTCGCTTAAGGAGTAAAATACGCGAGTTCCTTTTCGGATATACTACATCAATGTTAAAGTGAACGGAATAAATCATTACACCATTATTTCAGGCTCTTTTAAAGCTCTTATTGTAGCCTATCGCCGAATTTTTTGCTCTTCGTTTTATAAAAAAATTCATGGATAATAAATTCGGCAATGGGGTAATAAATTAGCCTTAAATTATGGCTAATGAAATTTTTGAAAATTCTAGCTAGCTCAAGGGAGGTTCTTGCAGATTATAATCCATTTTTACTTTTTGCTTTCAAGTTTCAGTACAAGCCCTGTTGTTCTGGATTTTTTCCATTTTGTACTAATTTTCATGTTAATTCAAGGACAGACTGAATGTATTGTCGTCATCTCCAGTGCACTGATTTTATTAAACTCGATTTAGTACTGAATACAAAATGTAATTGAAGTTATGATTATGTAAATTGCGTGATGACGACATTTATAAATGGTGTTGTATAAATTTGAATTATTGAGTTCTAATGGTGACTCGTTTTCTTCCTAGACATCCCTATCCCTAATAATATTGTACATCCTGTACACGTATTCTTGGATGTATCATAGCATAACAACTCAAAAAAACTCAAAATCTCGCTACTTCTGAAAACGGCTGCATTTCTCCCAATGCCACACCCTGTACATCTTTCTATTTATAAATTCTTTGTTGGCAAACATTTTCTATTTGAGAGAGAATTAATCGCTTCTTCCCACAGTTCGTTAAAGTGAATGTCCAGCTCGTTCATTTCCAGTGAAATTTCACGTTTTCATTGTTGATTATCACGGCTAATGATGTGGAATTCATACCGATTGCTCGGTCAGCTGTCGAAAGTGAAATTCAGACACATCGACCAGACAAAAATTGATGTTACGGCCAGCTAGACTTCCGGACTCGACACCACTTGACTTGTGAGGGTTTTTCGAGTTCGATGTCGATGTTATTATATACGACATTGGTGGATTTAATTAGCGGTTGGAATTGAATTTTATTCATAGCTTACTGCCTACATTACTGAGTCATCTTTTATTATGGTAATTGGAGATTGGCGATATGCTTGGACCAGAGGCTGATACGCCTTCATAGTGGATGGGTGTTTTCGATTTTTTGCGTGGATAGGTTGAAAACAAAAACACGTCGTCGTGAAGTCTTTACTGGGACTTCTGGGACTTTTTGGTATGAAATAACTCGAAAACTATACTAGGTATCCAAAAACGGTTATCACCACCGTTTTCGGCGCATTTGGAATTCTTATAGAAGAGTTTTCAGCGCCTTTTGGACACCTTATAAATAAGTTTTCAAATTAATTTTGGTCTAAATTGAAGGAAGGTAACATTCACTAT
This sequence comes from Plagiodera versicolora, assembly GCA_037013635.1. NCBI lineage: Eukaryota > Metazoa > Arthropoda > Insecta > Coleoptera > Chrysomelidae > Plagiodera > Plagiodera versicolora. The sequence goes on along the minus strand of CM072983.1, from coordinate 2,208,610 downwards.
TCTACAAAAACTCAGTCTAACTAGTTTTCAACCATCAATCAACTATCCATATGATAACTATTAATGGTTATAATTGTGAAACTTCGACCCTGACCAATTTAAAGGTTAAACGTAGTAGATATCCACGATTCGCCGCTCCTTACTATACAAACATTTTCAAGTATCTAATCTCATTGGTTATTTCCTACTTAGACTTGGCCGTAAACTGCAACATACAATGCAATCGTTTGTTCTTCAATATCAAGACGTTCACGATGAATGTCGATTGGAAAGCTAGACGGACTCAGAAATTTGTACTCGAAATTTTAAAAGCATGTTTCAATTGGTACTCGTAAGGAGTGTTTTCATTTTGACGTACTTATGAAGGTTCATGTCGAGTGTTGTGTTGAATGAACTCATTTTAGTCTTGCCTAAAATTCGCCTAAAATCATGCACTGAAATATTTTCATATATGTATTGTCTCATTTTTTTATATTGAATAAATATATAATTTCTATTATGAAATAAACTACCGGAAATGCATTCGAAGAAAAACGTTTGTTAATAGGTCAAATTGAAGAAAAAATTACTTGAATACTATCTCGCTGGTTGAATTTCAGAGCACTTGTGACAATTAGTATTATATTGAAATGTGAAACGGATTCAGAATACTTGATTACATTACAGTAGCTACACTTTGCACCTGTTTAGATAACATTCAGATATCTTCAAAATGAATCATTCATAAGTCCTCGTAGTTTATAAACATTTCAACAAAATAGCCAGGCGATTTGGGATGGTGGAATAGCCAATTTATAATGATGATAATTTGTTTATTGAATCCACATGAGATGCGTATTTGTCATTGAGAAACTAATAAAAGTCACAAGGTGCAAGGTCAGGTGAATAACATGGATATAACCATTCAATTTCTCGCTGTGGTAGGAATGAAAAAGTTTAGTAGATGAAAAAGGTTTTTCTATTTCATAGTCACACCCTGTATAATTGGTTCAGTGGCACATCATGAACAATGGACGTATGGAATATCAATCGGTGGCATCCTTGACATTATTAAAATTATTTACGTTGAATGCCTAAAAATGTCGATTTCTACTAAAAAAAATTGCTTTCACGGTTGAATTGTTGATTTTTTTCTTTTCCAAGTGAATTTGGTGGGATTCATGCAACATTATGGTCCATTCACCTGTCAAAACTAACTATTCAGATGTCCTAATTGCATTTGTTTAAGTTTGAATTCCATTATTGTTGCATGAATCCCACTTTAAGTGAGTTTTTAGATATTCAATTTCCCTGTTTCATGAAACCACTTAACCTTATGTATATTCATTATTTTTATGATTATTTTGAGTACCCCCAATGCGAACCTCAGTGATGTATGTCCAGTAAACAATCACAAACTCATAATAATTAATTGAAATAACATTTGTCTGATGTTACGGAAAATTATCGACGATTTCCCATGTTTTTATTGCTGGTATACAATTATTTTTATATTGTAAGTAGTGTTATGTCACGACAAATTGAAAGTTGACGATATTTGTAGCTCTTACATTTTCTGATTCAAGACACAGCCGATATCGAACGGTATTTTCAGTGAATTTTCATCTGAATGCCAAGGTTTTCGGATTAAAAAACTGCATGTTATTGTATAAGGTACGAACGTGAATATTTCCAACACTTTGTCCTGGTGATTGATATTTCAAGGTCAAACAGTTGAAGAAATGTGAGCGAAATTGTTCGTTTCCGAGATACAGGGTGTGTACGAAATGTTTCAATACTAGCTTCACGATTTTCGAGGTATATTTGAAAGTATCAGAGAGGCATATCGCGAATTCAAGAAGGTAAATATTTACTGATGAATTTGAGACACAATATGTAAACAATGTAAACTAATGAGGGCTTTGAACCACAGTCATTACGTCATTAAAAAATCGAAAGTTCGACATTCCAAAAAAATTTGAAGTTCCATAACATTCAAATGTGTTTTTTGTACAAAATGAATTTAAAAAAATTCTTTCGCTTTTGCAGATTCAATCTGAGGAATGAATGAACTTTTTTACAATTATTCAAGCCCCATTACTCGAATAATAATCATGATTTAGTTACAAGATCGAAGTGGATAGTCTCATAGACGCAAAACAATTGAATCTCCGTTACGTTACCATTCCGCCTACCTCTGTTATTACATTTTGTAATTCTATCCTGATAATAACCATCCTTTAGGCCTGAACAGCGTCATTTATAACCCGTTAGAAAAGAATTATCTGTGGAATTATAGCGATGGAGTTGAGTATTATAAGCTGGAATTGAAATAGGTATCAAGTCATTCTTATTTTTCGTATCACCCTGTATAACATTTTTTTTTTAATCTACTTCATAACGATATACCCTTCAAAGTTTGATATTCCATTTGGAAAGCTAGTTTGAACCATGGAAAATGACATAAAAAAGACTTAAAACGAAGAAATTTCGTGAAAAACTCCAAAAATTCTCCAAAAAGTAACTTTTCGATATTAATGTATGGCAAGATCACTTTTTGTATTTACAATAAATTATTTCGGCTGGAAATAATTGAAGTATCATTGAATTTTTCTAAATTTTTGAGACCACAAGTTGTCCATTTTTAAATTTTTATGTAATATCGAAATTAAATATTACATAAATACACGAAATGAAAAGATCGTTTCGAAAGTGAGAAGAAAATAAATAAATTATCCAAAAACTTTCCAATTTGATACGGTTGCAGAAAAAATAAATTTGTTAATTTATTGACTTGGTAAAATCAATGTGAAATTGTTTCAATTTAAGTATGCCCAACAAAATTATAAAAGTAGAAATGGAAATCAATCGTAATTAGTCTTGTGTATAGATTTAAATGGCAACTCTTGAACCGTTATTTGTCTACTAGACTCTTACTTTTTAAAAGCAACGTGATACTGTATCTTCGATGAGATTCTCGTGGAAAACTGTACTACTACGATGCTACCTGGATGCCACGAGTACCCGCGCATTGTTGCCAAATCAACAAGCAAAAAAGTAAACAATAACACACTGCTGTTGATTCTTCGATGTGTATTGTTTGTGGGGGATCTACGGAAAAAAGCGGTACGCTTGGCAACAGCGCGTGCAGCGTACGCTGTCGTACCGTGGAGGTCAGCAAAACCTGCTCGAGGATGTTGATGATGCTGAGGATGATGATGCGTCGGGTATTGGAATGCGTGACGTCGTAGAGGCCGTTGGTAGTACTAGAGGACGAATGCCGAGATGATATGGAGAAGAAGGATAAGGCTTTGGTGCGCTCGATTTAAGCTGAGGTTCAAGGATTACGTGAGATCTAACCGGGCTCTGTTTTTAATTCAACTTGGTTTTATTAATTTCGTCATAGATTTCTACGAACTCAATGAAGTATTTTGTGAAATTAATTAAGTGTACAACCAATGAAAAATGAATGAACTTGTATATTTTTGTAAGAATAAAAATTATCATCAAATGAACTGAGTTATTTTCATGTTTTTTTCTTAATCGCCTTTTTCCGAAATAAAAATAAATTGAAGTACAATTTTTGAAAATATTTCTTGAAATAAATTATTTACATGAGGCATTACTGAGAATTTCTCTCATGAAATCTTGCGACAGAACAATGAAATTTCTCCAAGAATCTTAATTGCCTGGTACGTAACAAAATGGCGTCTATACCACGACAAAGTCTATCAAAGAAATAATCCATAGTGTCTCTTGTTGAAGATAACTAAGTGTAACACTTAAGAAATCTTCGAACCTCTTATAAAATTATCGCTTGACACATGGACACATAATTACTTATTGTTGCAAGCTTTTACATAAGGAGTTGGTCGTAGAACTATTCCTGCTATGGTCGTCAGATCATATGTTTTATACTCACAAGGAGGCTAACATTTTCACCTATTTTCAATTTTTTTTCACGGGAATTTCGAGTATCAACATCGACATTTCAGTCAATTTCATTTATCAAACAATTACTATTCATTTAAAAAAAAATTGAATTAGGATTTTTCCAACTGAAGAAACTGAAAATCACTCAGTATATCAAATAGGGGCCAATTTGATTCCAAGACGACCCTAAGTCGATTATAATTCAAATTTTTTTCCAAAAAATACAGAAATGAAGATTTTTCCATAGGTTACGTACCTAATGAATACCCCTGTATAATCTAAACATCCCAAGAACATACAAAAAATATTCAGCGTCTTCCCTCCACTATTCATCTCGAACGAAACCAAATACTGCTCTCATTTTCGGCAATATTTTCTTTTCAACCCCTTTGAGTTGTTCCACAAGACACCAACCGCTGGCGGAAAATCGCCTAACCTTCGGGCTCCTCTGGGATTCTATGCGTGATCGGCTCGACTGAAACAAGCGGCGTTGCCTTGACAACGTCGTCGGCAGCATCGAGTGAAAAAACCACCCTTCGCGTATAGAGTCGAACGAGTAGTTTCGCTCGAATCGGTTGTCGTTTCTATTTTGAAAAACAACTTGATATCCGTTTCCTGATGTTGTTTAATGAAGTAGACGTTATTTTTTAGCCATTTTTAATATATGCTTTGACTAATCACGTGACTTAATGAATCGTTACAGTGGTGACTTGATTCAACATTTTTGGGGATTATTTTTGTTCTATGTATCTAACTGAATTATTTTGAGGTTATATTTAGATAAAAACGAAACCTGAATTGGTTTGGAAAATGTATATTTCAATTTCAAGTATTGTAACTACTTGTTGTAAGCTATTTCTGATATTTCGTGTAATACAGGATATTTTCAATTAGTTCGTATCTGGAAAATGGAAATTGTCAATTTCAACGTGGAAAATTGGAAACGTCTGTTCCTCTTTGCTTTTTATAGAGCATCTGCAAATTTGTTTCCAATAATGCCGAATTTGTTGGCAACACTGTTGACTTCTTTTATATTGCATAAATAAATCTCTCAAATCGAATTATAGTATTATCAGAGCATATTCTGATATGACGCCAAGTTCAACTTTTCTTTTTTTTATAGCCAAAAAACAAAATGGCACAGCCTTCCGGACTAACAGTTTGGGCAGTGGTACGAGAAGTCCGCCTGCCGAAAGGAAAAGCAAATTTTCGATAGGAAAACTGCTGAGGCCTTGGAAATGGAAACGGAAACGAAAATCGGATAAACTGGAAGCAGTTTCCAGAAGTGAGTCGAGAAATCAATTGAAACACAGCTGCAGTGTTTTTTTTTTTTCATGCCTGTATTTTTTTTGTAGCGCTGGAAAGGAAAATTTCTGTTCGAGCCAATAGAGATGACCTAGTGCTGAAAGGTATACTGTTTCCAGAAAGTCCATTATCTCCTCCCAAATCCGAGCCAGGTCAGTGTATTTAAATTACTTTTAACTGCTATCACCATCTAGCGGATGAATTTGGAATTGAAGGTTCAAGCGCTGTGAAGATTCCTTTAATATTAGTGCGGGAGTGAATTTCGAATCGTTTGTGTAGTTTGCAAGGTTTAGCCACCAGAGTTTTATCGATTTTACGCGCTATTATAACGTTGGTATTGATTTCTTAATAAAAGCAGTGCCGTGGAGTGCAATTTTTCATTTAAGGATGAACTAGATTAATTTTCTTGTTGCCTTATTAAAACATCCTGTTTATTCGAACCTCATTCGGAAGAAAAAAGTTATTCTACAAAAAATAAGCATTTTTGAGTTGGTATAAAAAATATAATGAAAAAATAATTCCCGATTTCTTTCGAATTAATTGAAATAAGACCAACCCATAATTCCCGATTTTTTTTTTAGGTGAAACAATTCCATCCCCGTACGCCGTGAACGGTGCCCAACACGTTCCCGGCGTCGCCCCCCATTCGTCCAACGGTAACAGCGGCGGCGGTGATCCCCCCACTCCCCAACTGGGCGGCCATCAGCAGTTGCAGCCGCCGCCCTACCCGGGGGGCACGGCGTTGATGCCGCCCTCGCTGTTGCCGCCCATGAATCCCGCCTTGCTGCAGCAGCAGTTGCTGCAGAATCCGCATTTCGCACAAGCCAATGCCAATAACAATAATGGAGGATATTCCGGTGAGTGAATTAGGAGATTTTTCCCTGTTTTTTGTTGTTGTGTGTTGGGATTTTTTTTCAGGCACATGGAATTTAATTAGTGTCTCTCCTTCCTTTTTTATTTTCAATCATTTATCTCCTTTATTTTGTCATTTCTTCTTTTTTTTTTTCTTCATCCCTTCTCTACTTTTTTCATAATCTCTCTGTCATTTTGTCAACTTTCCTTTCATTCTTAATTTCTCCTTTTCTTTTTGTTCTTCCTTCTTTATTTCTTCCCTCTTCCTTTTTTTCTCTCTTTTCTTCATTTTCTTTTTTTGCCCTTAATTTCTCTATTTGTCTTTCTTCATTTCTTTCTTTCTCACCTCTTTTTTTACCTCTTTGTAATTTTGTCTATTTTTTTTCTCTCAATTTTTCTCTATCTCTATTTCTTTCTTGCTCTTTTTTTGGCTCTCTTTATTTTCTACTTTTTTCTTTCCTCTTTTTCTTCTCTTTTTTATTTGTCTTTGTCATTTTGTCTATTTTCTCTTTTTCTCTCTCAATTTATCTCTTTCTCTTTCTTCATTTCTTTCTTGCTTCCTTTTTTCTCTTTTCTTCCTTCCTCCTTTTTTTCTCTCTTCTTTTTCTCTTTGTCATTTCGTCTATTTTCCTTTTTTGCCCTAAATTTATCTGTTTCTTTCTTCATTTCTTTCTTGCTTCCTTTGGTCTCTCTTTTTCCTTTCTTCTTCTCTTCTCTCTTCTATTTCTCTCTGTCTCTTTCTTCATTTCTCTCTTTCTCTTTTTTCATTTCTTTCTTGCTTCCTTTCCTTCTCTATTCTTCCTTTCCTCCTTTTTTCTCTTTTCTATTTGTCTATTTATCTTTTTCTATTTCCCTTTTTTTTTAATTTCTTCAGTCCTCTTTCTTCAGTTCTTTCTTCATTGCTTTCTTCCTCTATTCTTCATTTTTCTCTTTGACATCTCTTCTTCTTGTTATTCATTATTTTTTCATTTATTTATCTGGTCATTATTATTTTCTGACACGACGCAATGCAAGTTTTCATATTTTTTACTGACATTTTCAAGTTTATCGAAATTTTTTCTAAATATTTTTTTTTTTCATCAAGAAACTATCGTGTATTTATTCTTCAGACGAATATAAAAGGATAAAATAAAAATGTAGTACGATCCAATGGAAATCCATGGATAATGGTTTCATTAAAATTATCTCGTTACCGATCAGGCGTATTAGTAGCCACTACCTCGTCGTGTGCATGGCCTATCTGAGGCAAATCGATTCGCTTGGTGATCGTGTAGGTTCGTGTTTGATGCGTGTCTACTTGAAAATTGCCTGGGAGCATTTTCGGTAATTACAAGAGTGAATTTCACTTGAAACGAAAATATATTTGGACTCAGGGGAACTGACGTCATCAGTCTACATGAATTTTCAGTAAATTGTGTAATATCGATCCTGAATCTAGTGAAAAATGTTGAAAACGATGCTGTTCCATTTTTTTTTCTTAACCAAGGGTGTTCTTGGTTCAATTTGAAAATTCTGAAATAAAAGTCGATGAACATTGGCAACCCTGTATGGCCTAGTATTAAATGTTAATCCGGACGTGGGCGTTACAGTTTCACGAAATATTACACGCCATTGAACATGGAGTACGTGATGACACTGTCATGAAGCTGTTACGTTTTTGTTTACATCTGAATTATGCGGATGTTTGCATCTCATTTACCGCCTCGCTCTGTTTGATTCGTCGAAATAACATAACGTGTGATGGCAATCTTGTTGCCATTAATGTAGATTATTTCATGTTTGACCTGAAAAGTGTGGGATTTTCCGCTCAAAGCGCCCATTTTTATCGCTCGCGGCGAATTAGCAGTTTTCCTTTTGTTGGTTCTTCGGGGGGGCTTTTTCTGTGGGGACATTAGTCACCTTGGAGTTTGTCGAGAAATATTCTACCCCATTCAATCTATCAACAAAAGACATCAGTCAACTTCAACATTGTCGTTCGGTGTTCTACGTTTTCCTTAGAATATAAAGGTGGAAGGTAGTATAGTCTATCCAAGCGAGATAGTTGTTAAGCGTTAAACAGTTTTTCAATATTTGTGAAAATTTCGACTAGAATCAACAGACTTTGTCGGCGGATCAAGAATCTCCCCAAATTAATTTGGCATTGTTGTGAAGTCACTGTGAATTTTCGCCATTATTAATGATCCCTAAATGTTCACAGCTATATGTCTCAACCAATCAAAAGTTCAGTGGTTAGATATACACTTTTTATTCTGCAATAATAATATTGATAATGATATTGAAAACAATTTTTTTTTTCAAACAGAATTATTGGTGATGGTTCCTAATTTGCACGAAAACTATCAACAATCGTCGATAATTCCGCACTTTTGTATACCGTGTGTCCCAAATAACAAGATAATTTGAAACAATTGAGTCATCGAGATAAAAAAATCTTGAATGTTGATTTTTTGTTGTTAACAATAATGAAAAAAGGAACAAGTATGTTGTATCTTAGTATTCTGAATAGAATAACACGCAATTTTCGATGAAAATGTACAGAGGGTACCATTTTGGAATAAAAAGTGATAGTCAGTTTTTTCAATTATCTCGTCAAATAAGCGAGATATTGTATGTATACGATAATATGGGACACCCGGTATATCCGTAATAGTTTCTGACATCCTGAGATTGAAGCTGTCTTCTACAAATCTCCGATAAAAAAAACATTTGACAGCGCGTGCGCATCAAAGAATAAACACCGACGAATCCATTGTTTACTGTAAACAACCCCATCCCCCTTTATACTCGAAGATTCCTCGCGACCATCGACTTTCTCATTTCCGCCGCCAGACGGCGTCGCTGTCGCGCACGCTCTCCTGCCGCCTTCCTAGCCTGGCCGAGCCGCGATCCTCAGTTGTTTTCGCTGCGTCGTTGTTTCCAAACGATCCACCTGTCGATATATCGGAATCGCGGTCATGCCTGAGGAGGGTCGATGTCGCGAGTCCGAAACTTGGTAGGGCGAGAGAAAGGGCTCCCGTCACCCCCGGCCATGGGGGAAAGTGGTGGTTTCGCGAGGGAAAAGTGACAGGTGACGGGGCGACCCGTCAGTCATCGATGATGGGTTACATTATGGGCTGTACTTGTTTCAAAGGTGATGTTTGGTTTTTTTTGGTGAAATTGTTCGTTGTTCGTGTGGTTTTTTATGTGGAAAAGGCAGTGGCGAAGTCGAGGCAATGTTTTCGGGAAATTCCACTTATCTACGACGATTTCAGAGGTTGTGAATGTTTGAAATTCATACGCAAGCAAGTAGAAAATGATATTCGAGAATGTAGATATGAATTTCAATTTATAATGAACGAAATTTTAGTACTAGCACACACACTAAGGGCCAATTACGGTCTACAAAAATAAATATAAGCGTTTTGATATCATATAACCTTGAATGTTGATGTTGTACTCAATATTTTGACCGAAAAAATCAGGAATTTGTTGATGTTAATAGTGAAAATTCAACTTTTACGAGATAATTACTACTAAAGAACAAGTTTTCCAATTTTTTCACGATTTTAAGATTAAAATATCATGTAACCAAATTTTAGGAGTTTTTTCGCGGAAAAGTCACATTTTTTACCTTCCAGGGCGCCTCTGAACACGACGATTTCAATTTAATTGCAAAATTATCAAAAATTATATCTCACAAAAACGTTGACACCCTGTAAATGAAGCACATTTCTTGACGCAATTGACCAATTATGTGTAATTAGTTCTGCAATAAATTATCCTATGATGATGCATTGTACGTTTCTGACGTTTTATAGTATCAATATCGTTATCGAAAAAAAAAACTACATTTGTTTATGTAAGAGTTGAAAATAAAATTGCAATGAAGTATCCGGCGCTACGTTTCCTTTTTCCTGCTTCATATTTTTTCTCAATGCCATCAGATACAAAATGGATGAACGTTCCTGATGATGACACGCTTGGTGACCGAAACTTTTGTTTCAGAAAAGCGTCTAGTAGGTCAAACAATAAATGGGAATTACATTTGACACATTTTTTCTTGACTAATTCGTAAACGGATACGTATAGCTGGAATTGATGAATAATTTGTACGTGCCAAGAATAATTTTTTTTTGTAAATGGTCATGCATCGAAATGGCGTGCATTCCTCACATTCACCGATATCATTTTCAACTGAACATTTTGTTTGTTGTTTAGGTTTCATCGATAACCTAATTGACCGTATAGTGGAAGTCTTTTGTTTAGGAGGTATGTTTTTTTTGAGTTTTATCGTTGTGATTAATACTAGAGGAATTCGGTCATGTACAGGGTCTTTCATAAATGATTCAGTCAATGCTTCCGAAAATTTACTCAAGGGGATTATTAGTTATGGAGGAATGAAACTTTATTGTACTGAAAATTCGTTTTTGTTGTTTCACACTGTATAAATGGCCATCTTCGTCTGGAGGACCCTGTACTTTTGTATCCTAATAATCTGTGTTTTTCTGTGAATATTTACTATCTGCCTTTAATGAAAGTTTCCCATACTGATCATCAACAAGTTATTGATTATTTTGAAATATAAATTGGATTTGACATATCCATATCCATACTTTCAACAGCCAAATGGAATAAATTCGAAAAATTCACAAATAATGTAAAAAAAAAACATTGATTTCAATGTAAGAGATGTTCAAAATAAGTATGAGTGTAATGTAGCGAATTTATGAAATAAAATAATTTTCTTTTTTCAATGTTTATTTTTGTAGTACATCTGAAAACACTTGATATTTCCTGAACAGTTGAAGATAGGCATGGGACATTGTACATGAATTATGTCTAGAATTTTCTGAAGAACCCAAAAAACCAATAATATACAGGGGGTTGTATTCAAAATAAGAAAGTTGGTATCGGCCACTGTCACATGACACACCCTGTATAATTATTTTTTATTGAAAAAAATGCGCATCTGAAAATTTAAATCGACGTATCTCTGCGTTTTTCCCAACACGCTCTCATTCATTCGTTATCGAATTCATTCCATTCGGCTGTTCCACCCTGTATATTTTTCGTCATGGTTCGGTGATATTTTTTATGCTGGCACCTCAATGATGCTTTTCCATAGTGACTACATTTCAACGTATCATGCTTTAAAGTCTATCATCATAACTGTAACGTTACCAGAGCTACAACTATAAATAGAAGTAAATCGATGTTTATATAAAATCGAGTTTCAACGCAACCCATCATTACACTATATAAAGTGCTCATTTCTAAACGTACCACTTCTCAATAGTTGCCCGAAATTGAAAAAATTAGCGAGAGTGGACACCCTGTATTTACACATGGAAATTTTGATCGTTTTCTACAAGCAGGTTTGGAGAAAAACGATTATTTAGGCATCAATAATGATGGCAACACTTCACAGTGACGTCACAACAATGCCGAATTTATTTGGAGAGAAATAATGTTTGTTAATTTTAGTCGAAATTTTCACAAACATTGAAAAAACCGTTTGACCTAACCTAACATTCAGTTTCGGAGTTTCTTTGAAAAAAAAGACAAGCGGCAACACTGCACTTTCTGGCGAGCCGTCACAACTATCTCGCTGAAATAAAGAGACAGTATCATTCCTCATACTATTTTTTTTTTATCGTGAAAACTATTTATCGTTAATACCCACCTGCTGTGACGTATTAAGGCCGTTTACGTGGCAGATGAGTTTAATTTTAGACCCATTGTTTTTCGAACAAAGAAGGAATATAGTCCAGGTGGCAGTTTGTTCATTATTCAGAGGCGCGTGCATATGACTATTCGAACAAATCCGAAGAATATCGATCAGCGTTTCGAAAGGATTCCTCCATATTAAAAAAGTGCATTCGTGGATGTATCAAGCCGTGGTTTTGAAAATAAAATAAAACAGCATCGTGAACTACGACTAGTGAGGTTTTTGACAAAATTATCTGCCTTATTTTATTTTTTTTGTAGTTTTCTGAAGACTCCGGTGAAAGTGAAAAGGACTCTTTTATTTATTGCATTTACCCCTCAAAAAGAAATCCCGCGAACGGTAGCGTGGTCCAAATGTTTCTCGATCGAAAGAAAAAACGAAAGCACAGAGAATCGTCCAACTTAGTCAAATATATCGAACGGATCACCAATCAAACTAACGCCTACCCAATTATTTATTTATATTCAATATGCATGCATACATTTCTAGCAACATCCGATTGCCACTCACTTTGGATCGTAGGAAGCGTAGAAAATTCTTTGCATTGTTACCGATAAGGGTGTTGTACAGGGTGATCCATGTGAGCTGGCAAAGAAAACGCGTTTGAGTGTGAAATTTCGTTGCCCTTCCAAATGGAACATTCTGTTTATCTAGAAAGATCGTAAAACGCAAATCATGAGAGACTATATGACAATCAAATTGCATCATTTTATGGGAATTTTACGAGCTTTACGTGTATAAAAATGAAGTTAGATAGTGCGAAATATGATATACTATAGTAACAGCTCAACTTTGTATCAATATAACTGTATTTTATTGCTAATTCAATTTTAATGGAAGACTTCAAAAAATGCTCTATTGAATTATAGCAACGATTTTTTTTTCATAAAACTCATGGACTAAAACGAAAATTTCCACGAACCAAATCGACAAAACTATCAACTACTTATACCAAGGTTAACCCAAACAAAAATTTGTTAATTTCCAGCCCAAAATCATTCACGAATTTCGTACAACTGACGTACAAAAGACTCCCCCCTTCTCCAGCTACCGAAATCGCTAACCGCCATGTTGAAATAAATACATCAACGCTTTTCACTCGGCTTTTCATATCAGATATCGCCCGGTAACACAAAACCTAGCTTGCGGGGCGCTGTAAGGGGGGGTTTCCCCATAAATCTGGTTAACCCTGTCCCCCCCAAGGCGAAGAGACGATTTTCCCGTTTTGCCTACCGAGTCGTGCTTGGGGTCGATCGATAACGTCGCTCTCGTGCTCGTGTCGTTATAGGTCAGGAAATCGGCCACCAAGTCACCCCGATTTGACCCCTGTTTGCCTGTTTTTTGAAGTGGAAGTGTCGCTAATAGGGCAGTGATGTTTTTTTTATCCTTTCGGAATTATCAACGTGTGATTGTTGTTGTTGCTGCTTGTAATTATTATTAATTAATACCTTTCCAGGCGTTTTGGTTCACGTTCACTGGACTACCATTTGGATTTTCTCTGGGAAATCGTAGAGATTTCGACAGAAAGCCTCATGTAAACATGAAGTCTAGCACGAGTTTCTTATTACTTTTCGGTTCAAATCCGCGACAAATATGTGTAGAAATGGAATTCGAGGAAAATCGAGGATTTCCATGACTTTCCTCAGGATTTGTGCGTAGATTTGATCGAAATTGTTCTCCATAAAAGAATAGCAGTGTTGATATGTGCTATTTGAATTGTTTGAAAACAAACTACAGTCAATTCTGTGAAACAGAATCTAGTGGTGTCAAATCAGGAGGTCTAATTGGCCGTTACAAGAATTCTCACATTTTCTAATTACTCACGATCTAATACAAAGTGTTGATTTGATAATAATGTTGCTAGTCTCGCAGTGTTTTGTCACTACGCCAGTAGAGATGTAGGAATTTTATGTGTGTCGGTTATTGGATTTTTGATCATCTATTTATAAAAGTCCACTTCATTGTTACAAACCGCGATACGCTTGAATAGTGTGGACAAAGTGCGATCTATTTTCGAAATTGATTGACCATCACATTCACAAAAAAATTGGAGCGATGTTTTCAAAGAGGGGGAATTTTCTGAGAGTGTGAACACGATACTTCCCATGCCCCTGCCGATGCTTTTCGCAGTTGATAATGAGCTCGATGTAATTTGATTGAGTTTCTGCGTTTTTTCACAACTGAAAACTAGTTTTGGAATTCACTGTGCGGTTTTTGATTTGTTCTGTTTTCACCGAATGCATTTCGCCACTTTGAACTTAGGCGTCGTGAAAAAAAATCGAAAATACCAGCTTGTCTCATCTTCATTCGCAGTTTTTCTCGTTGTTTTATTGTTTGGTACGAACAATAGAAGTGCTCTCTAATCAGGCTGTTTCGTAATTGAAAGTGGAAATACGTCCAGAGTGATTTGCATTTCAATTTTTCGTTCTATTTATTTGGGTCAGAAACATTTCAATTATTTATACGGACAAACATCTGTTGTTGCTTGTGTACGGTGTGTCTCAAAAGTTATTGTCAAAATGTAACTGAAAATTTGTTAAATTATGTCTCTTGAAAACCAATAATCGTGAATTTCTGTCTGAAAAGTCGATGAATCTACGGATTTCAGTGTGACTTGCTCTATTTATTTCCATTTATCATGAACTATAATACAAAAATTGTCTCTTTCTGTTTGGGAATAAATAAATTATTATTATTATTATCATTCACGATTTTCAAATCAGCAACACAAATTAAAAAGTAATAACAAATGCAGTTGCGTTACTATAAATCAACGAAAGTCTACGAGGAAAATAAAAGAAGTTCTGAACGATTTTCGCAGACAGTTGACTATTCCAAAGCGCCGTTCAAAAATTTTACCAGGTATTTGAAACAATAATGTGCAATTGACCTTTTGCCATCGTTAATTTTCATTTGTCTGTGACGCAGACTATTAATTGCCGTACCAATTTCACGATAACGATCGATATATCGAACGATAAAAACCGATCGTGATGTACAGGATGTGCAAGTTCGGACGGCCACGGCAGACAACTTGGAAAATTGCCTTCTTGAATCACCCTGTATCTCAGCCGTCTTTCAACTCATAGAAACAGTTGAATTTGGTTTCGAGTAGAATGCAGTAGCGTAGTCAGATTTTGGGCCAAAAGATTATCTATCAAACTATACTTGTTTTTGGCGATATACTGGATGATTTTCTAAGTTGGCTCCCCCCTATAATTTTTCGATTATTGAGGATAGCAAAACGAAATTATTAAATTAATTATTTGAAGGACTGTGAAGTCATATTCCCCAAAGTTGTATTTTTCCTATGTTACTTGACCAATAATTAAGCGATTTACACAATCCATGGCATTCTAGATCGAAAGAAAAATCCAAATAAAAATTATTTCATATGTCAAAAATTCGCAAGTAGGGTGTTGTGGGATTTAGAATATCATTCTCGATCGAAATAAATAAAAATATATCGGATGTCCCATTTGAGAATCGAAAGTTGGGGTCATTTCCGCTCAAACCGGAAGTACGGCAAAGCAAGAGAATAAGCCAAAACATGTGAATTGAACCATAATACACCACCCCCAAATTTCGTTTTTCTATCTCCAATAATGAAAAAGTTATAGGGGTGAGCCACTTTGGAGAATCACCCTGTATAGCTCGAAACTATGTTTTAGTGAGGGAACACACTGTATATTTTTATGAGAAATAAATCAGTGTTCTCATCTAATTAACAAGAAAAATTCTATTTTTTTTTTCGTAAATCCATATACGGGGTGATTGAAATATTCTGGACGACTATTTTGAAATTTTCTTCATTTTCATCCCAAATTCAATGCCTTATATATGACAGTTTTACACCCAATACGTTTTCATTAACTTCTACCATAGCGGATTGTTTTCCTGTGCTTCGATGATTGTTTTTACATTCCACGATTATCCTTCGTCGATTACCTCTCGTGTTCTCCAAAACCGGAAACGTCAGGATTTCAATCACGATCTCCCGTAACTTTGTTAGTAAATAGCCGAATCCGTTCGTTCTCGTCGACCAATCGCGTCCGTCGAAAAGCTCTTCTCCAGCCGATGACGTCACGTGGTCTGCTGCAGCATCTCTGTGTAACGATCCAGGGCGTGTGAGAGATGCCACGTTGCCAAATTGCACGCGGCCAAGGTCGTTTCGGATCTTTCACGAGGTCTGTGTCGTCGTCCTTTTTTTTTTGTCACGGGATTTCAACGGTAGAAAGGCCTGGGGAAGGTCGTACGAACGGTCGAAACGTTTTGTTTTAGTTGCATTGACATTATTGGAATCATTATATTGATTTTCGAAATAAAATTTTGAACACATTGTATTAAATAGTTATCAAACCAATTATAAATAAAAAAAATCCTATTTCGAAGTTTCGACAATGAAAAACTAGAAATCTCAACATTCCAGGAAAATTTTGTAAGCGTGGCAACGTCGCCTCGCGATGCTCACGCTCCGTCGCGACGGTCCTTCCAGTCGAATCGGACAGGGCGTCGGGACCTGTTGGTCTTCCGCGAGCGATTGAACAAATTTTCTTTTTTTTTTTTTTCGACAAAATGTGACAGGTTGATTGACAGTTTTTTGAATCATCGAAACTATACATATCAGGAATGTGTGTTGGAGCAGGCGGTTGAGATAGTGAGAATTTGTTTTTCAAAATTGTTTTCAGAATTTTTGATCAATAATTTTCCATAAATGCCCAATTTTTGCTGACTAATGATCTGAAAGAAAAATGAAAAAATCGCAAAATTAGGAGAATTACCAGTTTTTCTTTTTTACTTTTCGGTTTCATAATTTTGTAAATCATGTATTCGAAAATATTTTTAATATTAGTCAAGTGATCATGTGATTTTCAAACGAAGATTTTTTTCAAAGAAAATTCGTTTAAAAAAACAGAAATTGCACATCGATTTTTCTATTTTTTCGCAACTCACACTAGATCCTTTTTTTTTCAAAAATTCCATCTCAAATTATTTCAAAATCATAATCCCCAGCCCAAACCAAGTGATCTCCACCCAGAACGAAAAAACCCCATCCGAAAAACCCCCCACATCGAAACACCCGTCTGAGGATGACCCCCGAGTCTTCCGAAACGTACCCTCTTTGAAACCATGAGCGGCGTCGGTTTCCTAACGAAAGCTTTCGCGCCCAGCGGACGTCGGCGTCGCTGCGAGAAGCTGGAACAGTCGCACTTGCAGTTGCAGCAGCCCGACGTGGTGCCGCAATGGGAGATGGCGGTACCGATTACGCCGCCGGCCGCTTTCAGGCCGCCTCACGCGAGGCACGGCAAGATTTTCTCGACGTTCAGAGGTAGATGAAACCGGTGGAGTCGATGTTGTGATCGAGGTTTTCACTGGTTCGATATTGTGATCCGTCGTTTTCTGCTAGGAATGTTGTGATGGAGAATTTTCGATGTTGTGATCGCAACTATTCCGCAATATTGTGATGGAAACATATTAATTCGTGTTGCCAAAAATCAGCAGCTTTCAAAATAATGTAGTGAAGGCATAAATTATTTCGATATTGTGAATTTGAGGTATCACAATATTGTAGTTTTGGTTTCACTGTATCTATAACACATTCCAATATTATGGTTACGATAATCTTGAGATTTTACAACATTGTGATCTGGGTTGTGATCATTATTAATGAAATGAAACTTCCGATGAAGACTCTAGATTTTGATATGGAATTATTATTGTGACTTTTATAACACTTCGATATTGTGATGCAAATAATATGGGGACTTCACGATATTGTGATCATCACAAATATCGAAATCATCAGTGTTCTGGTATGAGTGATTGTGGTTTTATAACATTCTATTATTGTGATGTATTCAATTTGTATTTTTCACGATATTGTGATTGAATTGCTCCACGAGACTCCTATGATTTCGATATTGTGACGATCAGTGGTATTTTCATGTTGAGTTCTTCGATATTGTTATGACATTGATGTGAATAAAGTACTCGCTGCCGATCTCCATATTGTGACATAAATATTTATGAAACTGTTAACGAATCTATAAAAATACAACTTTGTGACATCCACTTTTTTGCGACCTCGTTAATTCCGAATTATTTACTTTTTGCCTACATTGTACCCATTATAGCTATTAATACTGGGTGGTGTGGAATTCGTGAATGAAACTCAATTAGATAATTTGGTAGATCTCCAAAAACGATAGACCAGCTACTATTTCACTTCTAGTGGCATTGTAATGAAATCTATTAACGCCACGCTGTGTTTCGTGTCTGTAATAAAAACAAACTCCTTCGGGAAAACGAAAACATACCTCCGCCCCCTCGTTTAGTAATATCGTCGAAAATCAGCCTACCAGTGGCGTGCATAGGAAAGCGAAAAATTCGTTTCAGAACGGTTACCGAACATTTTCGAATTGCAAAGCCGTTGTTGACCCCCGGACGCCACTGTGTAATAATTAATTGGATTCGAAAAGTGTCGAATCGTTGTTTGGAACGTCTCCAACTTGTCGAGTGTTTAATGAATGTGAGTCATTGAGGAAAGCCAAAGAGACAACGACAACGAAGCCATTGAAAATAAATGAAACGACCTTCTCGACAGATTCGAGGGTATTATCGAAGTTATCCAATTTGTTTTCATCGCGTATACTCCACATTCCCGCGTATACAATTCATCTTCAAGACGTTTGACAGCTGGTCTGTCAATTGTCAAAAATCACGTGAAAAATACGGAAAAATATTCCTAGTACAATTTCAATATTTTGTTGTTTTGTTTTTTGCAGAGCCGAAAAAAGATAAGACTGACGGAGGGGCACAAAATGGCGCTCTTTCTCCCAACGGTGAGCAGCCACACGGCATGGAGAATGCAGGTCCGAAGTTGGAAAGGCCCAGCACGCTCGGGCAGGGAAAACTCACCAGGCGATTGCTCTGTTATCACAGCGAACATTGTACGTTTCTAATTACTCTATCAGTTTTCCACTTACTACCTTGATTGACCAATTACTGAACTCAAAGCAATAATTTTACATATCAACCACCTTCATTTTCCAATTACTACCCTTATTTTTCAATTATTGCCACTATTATCAAGCTCAGTTCACAATTACCACCAATATTTCTCAATTACTACCTTCATTTCCCAATTACTACCCTTATTTCCTAATTATTGCCCTATTTACCGTCCTCATTTCTCAATTACCACCATTTTTTCCTGATCACGACTTTCCATTACTCAATTATTGCCTCAAATTATCAATTAACGTCATTACTTTCCAATTACTCCATTTCTCAATTACTGCTTTCAATTATGAATTAACATAATTACGGTTCAATTACGCCTTTCATTTCTCAATTACTGCCTTCAATTATCTATTAACATAATTACTGTCCAATTACGCCTTCCATTTCCCAATTACTGCCATCAATCAACATAATTACTGTCCAATTACGCCTTTCATCTTCAAATTACTGCCTTCAATTATCAATTAATGTAATTACTTTCCAATTACGCCTCTCATTTCTCAATTACTGCCTTCAATTAACGATTAACATTATTACTTTCCAATTACGCTTTTCATTTCTCAATTATTGCCTTCAGTTATTAATAATTGTAATTCCTGTTCAATTACGCCTTTCATTTCTCAATTACTGCCTTCAGTTATCAATTGATGTAATTACTGTCTAATCACGCCTCTCATTTCTCAATTACTGCCTTCGTTTTTCTATAAACATAATTACTGTCCAATTACGCCTTCCATTTCCCAATTACTGCCATCAATCAACATAATTACTGTCCAATAACGCCTTTCATCTTCAAATTACTGCCTTCAATTATCAATTAATGTAATTACTTTCCAATTACGCCTCTCATTTCTCAATTACTGCCTTCAATTAACGATTAACATAATTACTTTCCAATTACGCTTTTCATTTCTCAATTATTGCCTTCAGTTATCAATTAATGTAATTCCTGTTCAATTACGCCTTTCATTTCCCAATTACTGCCTTCAATTATCAATTAACATAATTACTGTCCAATTACGCCGTTCATCATCCAATTACTGCCTTCAATTATCAATTAATGTAATTACTTTCCAATTACGCCTTTAATTTCCTAATTACTGCTTTCAATTATCAATCAACGTCATAACCTTCCAATTACTCTTTCCATTTACCACTTACTGTCCTCAATTCTTAATTACCACCATCATTTTTCAATTATGACCTTCGTATTCCAATGACTGTCTCACTATCGGGACTGTTTTTGTGACTGAATTTTTCCCTTAGTCACCGACAGTCAAGGCGGTGCGCAGCAGGGCGGCACGCCGCCGCCCCAAGACAAGCACCTGCACGCCCACCTCCAGCAGCAGCACTACCAGCACCACGGCCACGCCGTACCGCCGCCGCACGTGCCCGGCGGGGGCGGCTCCTACACGCTGTCCGAGCTGCCCGAACCGCCCATTCCCGTGTCGGAGATCGGACCGATACCGCCGCCGCCCATGTTCAGCTCGCCCAGCCCGGTGCCCAACAGGCTGTCGCCGCCGCCGCCCGACAGGAGTGACTACGACTACGATGGTACGTTATTTATTTAAAACGAGTTCAATGTATGAAATAATTCTCAATATGGAAATAAATTTATCTAAAAATTGTAAGAAAAAGTGTGGGACAGTTTATGAAAAATCTACATTTTTATTATATTTATAATTAATCGTAAAATTGTAAAAAAATATATTTTTCTCGATCAATTTAATAATATAGTAAATAAAAACTAATATTATTTTTGCCCTTTTAGTTCATTATTGTAGCGTGATTCAATTTTTTCTGAACGATATTTATTTCATTTTATTTATTCAACACCAAAAATGCTTTTCTTGATTAATTCAATAATATAATAAATAAAAATTAATGAATATTTTTGCCCTTTTATCTCATTTCTAAAGCATGATTTAATTTTTTCTGAACGATTTTCATTTCCTTTTTGTTTATTCAACATCAAAAATGTTTTTCTTGATTAATTCAATAATATAATAAATAAATTAATAAATAGTTTTGCCCTTTTAGCTCATTTCGAAAGCGTGATTTAATTTTTTCTGAACGATATTCATTTTATTTCATTTATTCAACACCAAAAATGCTTTTCTTGATTAATTCAATAATATAATAAATAAATTAATAAATATTTTTGCTCTTTTAGCTCATTTCAAAAGCGTGATTTAATTTTTTCTGAACGATTTTCCTTTCATTTTATTTATTTAACATCAAAAATGTTTCTCTTGATTGATTTAATAATATAATAAATTAAAATCAATGGTTATTTTTGTTTTTTAGTTAATTTTTAAAGCGTGATTCCATTCTTTCTGAACGATATTCATTTCATTTTATTTATTGAACATCAAAAATGTTTTTCTTGATTAATTCAATAATACAATGAATAAAAATTAATAATTATTTTTGCCTTTTCAGTCCATTAAAGACTGATTGCATTTTTTTGAACGACGTTAATCTCATTTCATTCATTCGATACCGTATTGACATGCAGTTGAATCTGTGGTTTGACTTAGATAACGAAGACGATGAGGACGACTACGACGATGACGACGACGACGAGCAATTCTACATGCCGCAACCCGACCCGATGATCGACACTTCGCGCATCGACGAGATCCCGGCCAAGGAGCCCAAGTTCAATTTGGTGCCGCTCAAGTCGGCGCTGAAGAAGAAATCGGGCAGCGGCCCGCCCACTCCGCAGGGTACGCCCACGCAGGAGAACAGGGCGGCGTTCGCTAGGTTGCAGCAGGAGTACAACTCGAGCTTCAAGTGAGTTATTTTGGGGTTTTTATTTTGAATGGGCGAGATTACTAATTTTTTGTTCGAAAGATGTTTCGAAATGAAATTATTTTTTAGCACTTGTGATGTCACGTCAAATTTTAGGCTTTTAAAAAGGGTTTTATTAAAAAAAATCACAAAATTGTACCGAAAAACTTCTCATACATAATATTTTTGAAGTTAATTGAAATCAAAATCTTGAGTTGGTGCCCCAAATTTTCTATAGCCAATAGGATTTCAATGCTTAACTATATATATTTTTTATTTTTGGGCAATCGAAAAATAAATAAACAAATAAATAAACTTCCCTGAACTTGATGTCAGATCATTAATTCTGAAAATATTTTTATCTTTGCCTGCCTTTCCGAATAGGAGGTCTCATCTGAGACCTAGGATCAGAATATGGTAAATATCACTATTATTATTAATATCATCAACTATACAGGGTTGAAAAAAATTTTTTCTTCCATATAGAGAAAAATCAGAAGGAGAGCGAGTGTATTAAATCCCACTTAAACAAGAAAAACACATCCCTCTTTTCCTGAATTACTTTCTTTCCACTGTCCCCACTACTCCTACTCGTCTCTATGCCTGACAGAACCGGCTAAACAAATTGAATTGAATTAATGATTCAGTTTTACTTGTTACAAAACCTATCCTATGGAAAATCATCTCGAATTTTTGCATAATTTTATCACCAAAAGAAAAAAGGTCGTCCGATATTCCTTCTCAAAACTATGAAAAGTAATGCTATCTCAATTTTATGCAGGCCATCCTTTTCGCACTCATTGAATTCCCAAATGGAGGATGAATTTTTTCCGAAGCTGTATAACCACTATGGATGTCAGTTCATCTTATTTTTCGTCAACTCCACACATTTTCTGTGTCACCCAATTTTTCTAAACTAATTAATTTGGCACGAAACACACACTATCGGAATATCCTTCCATCTTTGTATTTTTTTTTCTCAGTTCTGGTAAACCGGTACGTTTCGGTCCGGCCACGACTATCGAAAACAAAGAGAACGCTCGTCCGTACCCGATCCGCGAGGACGAAAGCGATTCGGACTCGGGGGACGGTCCCATTTTGTACAGGGACGACGGCAGCGGCGCCTCCGTTGACGACCAGAAGAAGGCCCTCAAGATGGCGCGCAAGGAGAGTTTGTCCTTGAAGTTGGCGTTGCGGCCTGACAGACAAGAGTTGATCAACAGGTGAGTGACAGGTTTTGATTTGTTCAGCGATGGAAGCAGTCGTTATTTTTTATTATTTCGTCGATTTATTCGAGGGGTTTAGTTTATTTATTTGGGGGATGAGTATGCCAGCATTCGTCTATGCAAACTACTACGAATTTCTTTCTAATGAAATCTCCATGTCAGGTTATTTCTATTTTGGCAAAATTCTGCGACGATGCCAAACGTATTTGGCATTTTTTAGGCGATTTCTTCAAGATCAGATGTTCTATAAATTTTTTTTTTAAATCTATTCCATTGAAAATCATTGGGAATCTGTTATTTTGGGAATCAAAATGGACCACCAAATGAATGAATTATTGAAGATTATTTCAAAGATATTGTCTGCATCATTATATCATTGTTTGGAAAAAATTCATGAAATGAAAATTACAATGTGTATAACTCCAAACAGAGCAGTTGATTTTACTTTTCCAATATTTTCTCTTAGATTTCAATAATTAATATACGATCTGGCAACAGCGCACTTGTTATATATGCTCTTATTATTAAAGGTAATGTTCACAATATAGGATGTAATAAACCAACCATCATAGGCAAAATACATCAATTAACTACATCTACAGTGTGAAAACACTCCCCTAAAATTTTAAGTTGTAGACAGATTTTAATATTTTTTTTTAAATGTCAAGTACTAGAAGGGACAAAATTTGAAATGTTTATTACAATTTTCAGCGATTATTTATTGAGAAAATCACTACGCCACTGGATTCAGGGTGCTTCTAAACAGGTGTGACCAAAATTTCAAGAAAAAATATTCATTAATAACGAAGTTATGACAACTCAAAAATTCTAAAGTCACCAAAAACATCCTGTATCAACAGATATAGCCATGAGAATATTTTTCCATGATTTTAACAAAAAAGTGCCGCCATACAAAAAAAAAAACAAATAGCGTAAATTTTTTAAATTTAAATTTAACATTTCAATAGTTTTCATAGTTAGAAAAAATATGTTAGTATGCCCTGAAAATTGGAATCTTTTAACATTTCAAATTTTCTCCCGAGGTAGATCTTCTAGTACTTGACATTTAAAAAAAATGAATTAAAATCTGTCCACAACTTCAAATTTTAGGGGACATAAATAACAGTAATGAACGAAAAATTCAATGAAAAACAACAATGATGATGGAAAATATAATGAAACACAATAATAATGAATAAATATCAGGTAAAAAAATAATGAATTGAATAAATAAATTATTGAGTGAAAATATAAATATAAACCACTAGACTTTAAATATACCTGTTGCTCATATGACTACCAACCTAAATTAAATTGCTATCCCATCGCATAATGTTCATTAATGTTTCTCGAAATGAGTCATGCGTACGATTACATATTTTGTTCGTCTATTCGAAAGGAACATCCTGCAAATCCAAAGTGAAAATGAGAGGCAAGAGAGCAAGGAGGCCATTGGCGCCAGGCTGATAAGGCGACTGAGCATGCGCCCGACGCAAGAAGAGCTAGAAGAGAGGAACATACTGAAAAGTGAGTGGGAATTATGCAAGGGTATTTTTTTCTTCAAATGACATTAAAAGCGGCCTTTTAACGACACTTGGCAGGCAGAAAAAGTCCACTTTCACTGCCTAGGCAGAAAAAGTTCTTTGCTAGGCAACCTTCCAAGTAATAATTATTAAAATTGACAATGGCATTAAGAAAACTCAGAATGATGCTGATGATAATATGAAAAAGTTGATTTTGCGTGGAATTGAAACAGATTTGAAGAAAAAATTATATGTTTCACACGGCAGAAAAGAAGATTTAATGCCTTGGCTTTGGTTTCTTGTGCTTTCATGCCTAATAAAACAAATAACTATTTTTTGTTACTCGGAAATTTCTCAGAGCAAAGTCCGGCCGAGGAGAAGAAGCAGAAAGAGGAGAAGCGCAACTTCCTGTTGCGCAAGCTCAGCTTCCGGCCGACCGTGGAGGAGTTGAAGGAGAAGAAGATCATCCGGTTCAACGATTACATCGAGGTGACGCAGGCGCACGATTACGATCGTCGTGCGGACAAGCCTTGGACGAGACTCACGCCCAAGGACAAGGCGGCCATTCGCAAGGAGCTCAACGAGTTCAAGAGCTCCGAGATGTCGGTGCACGAGGACAGCAGACAGTTCACCAGGTGAGGGGGATTAGGAATTTCGTTTCTGTTTCGTGGTCTTCACATTCGGTGGGTCTTGAACTGTGGGGCTTTTTTTTTTGGTAGTTGTGTCAAATCGCCAGATTGAGCCGTGTTGCCACATGTTTTTCACTTATCAGCGATGCTCCGAATAAATAACTTGGGTTTTAGGTTGACTGTTTTGTTTGGAAAGTATTTTCGATTGATGAAATATATTCGGTATCAAATCTGTCCTTTCTTTCTCATTTGATGGTTCTATATTTCAAAACCAATTACTGTCCAACTCTAATAGGTGTGTTTTAGAAGAAATCCAGAAATTATAGATTCATTCATTTGTAGTTTGAAAATTGCATATGTCTAACTGAAACTTGGTTTGAAAAAAATTGAAGGAATTTCTAGTGACACAATGTTTCTATTCTGTTGAGGAATATTCACAAATTCAAAACTTTATCTACGTTGTTTTTTTTTGTTTGTATTTTGGATGTAACCGTTTAGTGGGTGTTCACTTTCGTTCTTATAATTAAAAGAAAATCTTTATATATTTCGTGCATATTTTTTTTATAATAGCTATTATAAATAAAAATTCTAATTAAATGAATTTCAATAATAATCTGGGCACGTGCATACAGCCTAATATATCATTCACTTATGTTCTATTTTACTCACTTCAAATGGAAAATAAAGGTATTATTATTATTATTATAATAGATTCAGGAGTTGGTGATTCTTGTATAAAATTGGGAATTTATTTTAGACTGCACAAAGTTAGGAGTAAGGTGGTTTACAAACATAGAAAAAGGAGTATTGTGGGAGGTGCTAGTCCTCGTCTGATGAATTATTTGGTTTATAATGTGATAGCACAGAGGAAAAAAATTCCAGCTAAATTGCAAACCTCCGTTTTTTACTTGGACTAGAAGGCTATCCATGAAATAATTTTTCCATATACATACTGTGAGTCACAATATTTGGTGTTTTTGTAAAGAACTAATTCGAGATTCGTCTGGTTGGCTAATTCATTGTTATTTTACAGCAATTTACCAGGAATACAGTCTATTTTTATGTTCTGGGAAATTTCTTCCAATCTTATTTATATTTTTGAATAATGAGATCATAGAGACTTTGCACTTACATCACTCTCAGTTGGTGTTCTATTTGAAATAGGGAATTTGACATCTACTTCCGGTATAACGGTCTGGAACCGGAAGTCGACAATATTTCAGTCAAAATATCGTTTTAGAGTCTCATTGGCTTGTTGCTTCTGTTTGTTATAATGAGCGTATAAAAAATGTACCAACTTATTTGCTGATTGAAATTTTTTTACAGATTCCATAGGCCTTGACGATTACAAGGTGAAACAGAAGAAAAGCAAATTACTGTGATGGGCATAGTTGTAGTTATCTTTCCCATAATCGCTTACTATTAAAACAAACAAAAAAATGACTATACCTTAGATTATGAAAGAAAAAAAATCGGCAGATTATGTATTTGTTTTTGTACATAAGTGATTTTGTATCATGCAAAGTTTTTATTACTATGATTATTATTGATGATAGATATAGTAATTATTGTAAATTCTTTTCTTCCTTATTCGTGATGTCCACCTGTTGTACATATATAGCGCGATTATATATATATAAATAAATAATAATATTATTATTATTATAAATACTTTGGAGTTCTCAACTTTTCAAATTACATCACGAGACCACGTACGTGCGCTCTTATTAGTGGCGATAGTTGTTAATGTACAGGGCGTTGGCAACATTAGAAATTAGGACAACTTTAAATGAAATATTTTTCATTTTCGATGATTTCTTGGTTTTTATTTAGTTTTTTATCTCTCTGAACATCACTTTCATATCTCTGATTTTTAAGTAACTCTTTCTGTGATTCATCGCTCGTGTTCAGTATTTTTTCACTGTTTTTAGCTTGTGAATCATATTTTAATGGTTGCCAATGCCGTCAATAGACTAATTTTTAGTTGTTTCAAATGTGAAAATAGTATTTCACTACCTTTTAATGTCACATTTGTCTGTTTTAAGTTATTTTTTAAATGTTTCAGTTCATATTGATCTTTTTTTTGTCGTAAAAAACACATGTTTCTCAAATTTACAGTCCCTAGCCAACCAATTTATACTTTTTAATTTTTAAACGTTTACTGTTGAAGTAGCGCCTGTAAATGAATTTTACACATTGTTGAAATGCTTGTACAATAGATTTTCGATGCTTTCATGATTGCAATACTGCTAGATAACTATCCCTAAACTAATTGTAATTCATACTCAATCAATTTATACTGATTTTAATAACAAGAAATGTCTTCCGAATAAATGAGACATTGAAAAAAAATCTTTCGTTTTATTTATGGGAAAAATCAATTGTGGCGCCATATATAATAAATAAATAAAATAGGGCACGAGAGTGTGAATTAGGCATGAATACAAACGAATTTTAAGTGTATACAAATATTTAAATGTTGGGGGAAAATCACGAATTACTGGACTTCAAAATCGTGTTCAGCTCGTCTTAATCACTCTGTTTACTAGTTTTCAACCAAGTCTATTGCTAATTATAAATCTTGAAAGGTTTAAGAATCACTTATATCAAGAATTGCTTGGCCCAGATACCCAAAACTTTTCATCGTACATATTCTGAAATTAAAGAAGGAAAGGTAAGTACAAAAACACTGATTTGCTATCGATTTACCGTTTACTGCACAAAATATATCATCAAACATGTCCTTTCTTACAACACTCGATTTTACAGTACAGATCATGTTGCAGGTTGTTTTTGATAAGGCCTAACAACTTCGGACGACCATGAAGAAATAAAATATAAGAGTCTGTACAACAGTATAATTAACTATAGAGATAGATATATATTCATTCATCTGTCGTTTATCACAAAATTTCTTTACTAATGTAATCATTAAGAACTCCTCAAACAACATTTCATTGTGTAAAATGACTAATAATTGGACTACAGGATATTACGGTGTTGTTAGTGACGAATATCCATGGTGAAATATATTCTACGAGAACCGGGAAATTTTGGAATAAACGAGAAAAAAAAGTAAACAATTATTCACGGTTGTCCCAAGTATCCTATGTGAGGGTAAAGGCAAAGAAACATCGTTTTCGCCACATTATTCTCAACTATGTATAATACTGCCACTCAGTATTCTCTGTATAAAATAACACATAATAATCAGTAAATCTCGATATACAGACCTTAATATTCAATATATAAAAAAGTAAATTAGTAAAATTTGTACATATTGCACTTTTTCAATTAATCTATATATTCATATTTATATATATTCACTCTCAGTAGGAATGGCCTCTATTGTAAAAGCAGGAGAATCATCTGAATCGGTATTAGTTTTTTAAATAATGAACAAAAAATGTTAAATAAAACCTACTTGAACAAAAGAGGATCAACAAAGAGAATTCAACTTCAACATATTTTCTTTCAACAAAGTTGCTAAAATTATTATTACCAAGATATTTACATTATCATACAAGCTGCAGAAAGAGGAAAATCGTCTAAAACAAAATTTTACAAGATATCGTCAATATTACTACTAGTGTAGTATTTCTGTTTCTATATCCGCAACTAACACTTTGAAGTTATTCATTTACATGTCAAAACGTTTTCCAAACTGAAAATGAACACCACCAAGGAGTTCTTCGTGGGTATCTATTTCTACGAGGACACTGTAAATCATCAATCGTGGACTAATTTGGTGAGACTTACAGATAATGCAACGATTCCCTCGATCTAGAATGAAATTCCAAAAGAAATCAGAGTGTAAAAGTCGTCGGAAGACGAAGCGGGCAACGAATCATTGACAAGAGTGACAACTGACATATCAGCGTTTGTTTAGAGTGATTATCATAATAATTCATCGCCTATTACGCCCCCGCTTAGAATGAGGTGTTCCTGTCGTACTAAAAAATGAAGAACGTAAGATGTGTAACTCTTTTTCACTAAACTTGCTCCCCGATCTAACTTATCGTTTTTTTTTCTTCCACCGGCCAGCAAACGATACAGTTCATTTTTGTTATAAAATTTTCGAGGAATCCATGCAGCCCTTTTCTTACACCTACGACATATGACAGATACACATCGACGAAAAAACTACAGTACAGTAACAGTTGTTTGATGGCAGTCCAAAAATCTTGGCAGTGTCAAAAATACAGGCGAGACCCGACGCGACGTAGTCCCTTTGAAAATTTACATAATAAGAGTTTGTGCCTATTCTTTCACAGACTTTCGCGAGAATGCTGATTGGTTTCGGCTGATTATATCTACGCGGACTGCATGGATTTGGAATTGAACGCCTTCGGTGACAGCTGACAGGGAATCTGTCAGGTGTGACGGAAAACTTTTGTCCATGAAACATTGAGTGAAACACTAGATGATATGATGAAATGTGTGTGGTAGGGAGACAGAGTCACTGCCGGCAGTGAGTAAGAAACTTTTGGTGGTTTTTTTTGAGACAGTGCGATTCGAAGGAGTCAACCGATCGCTGTTAACAATTTCCTGAAACTTTGTACCATATTTTCATTTGTACACTTAGCAGTAGGACGAAACTATCTAATATAAATATTTTTTTCTCTCTCTCTCTCGCCCTCTGTCGGGGCAATAAATAATGTAGCAATTCGCAAGCAAACTCTTCAATCAAAAGGCCACCCAATTCCAATCACATCAGGCGATTTTTGTTGTAATTTTAATAGCTATCTGTCTCTTAACAAAAATCACGTCAGAGATACTCGATATCATTTCAACATTGAAGCCACAGAAAAATCAGCTTAAAGATTTGAGGCTGAACAGTTCTAAAACGGGTTGACTCCTGAGTGAGAAAATATGTGCTACCGCAAATCAGCTGTTTAAACATGGCGACTAATTGAACTGGTTCTGTCGTTTCCGGTTTCAAACGAATCTAAACAGTGTCGAATAAATTTTTGACCGGCTGAATTTTTTGCTTTAAGGCAATAGAAGGCGCATGTTCAAACGAAAATACTTCTTCTGTCTCGTTTTTATGAAAATATGTTTATCTACATCGATGAAAAATATGATTTGTATGTATTTTTAATATAGTTTAGGTATTTTTAGTACGCCAAAGTGAATAGGGGCCCCCCCAGCCAGCTAGGGTAATTTTTCAGATATCATACTATCTATATTTTGAAAATTTTTACGACCATTTTGACCTGAAAAACGTTTAAATCAATTTTTTTTTGCTTTCAGTGAAGATTGCACAGTTATTTGGCAAATTTATACAATAATGTATCACATATTCACATTGAAAACAAATCAACCATGCATTAATTTCTAGAAAAACATCAAAAATGCATTTTCCTCTGCCCAACTGTCTTTTTTATAACAACCAAGACATTGACAGCTGAAAATTGACAGTTACCCACAGTAACCACCCTCAAACTGTCAAATGTCAATGGAAACGTCTTTGATTGATATAAAATTGCAGTTTTATGAAATGGGAATAATTCGAGGAATGCAATTTGATTTTTTTTTCACATGACAGTAATTTTTTACTTGCGTCATGTGTCGCGTTATCGAATGAATATGTCAGCTAACTCTACGATCTCGACCTAAATGAAGAAAAAAGGGTGAATTTCGACCTCAAACCCAAGATATTTTGTGTTTTTTTTCAGTCAAAACGTACAAAAATGTTTATCAAAATATAAATCGCACGATGAGTGATTGAAATAAATTATATCGAAGCTAGAGAACGAGCGGAATCGACTGGTGGCTCCCCCTATTCCCTCTGGCGTGCACTTTTCAAGCAGCAGAAAACCCTAACGGCGGAAACTATATCGTATAAAAAATGAGTCATCTACGAACTACACATCCAAAGAGTTTGAAACATCAATAGTTTTTTTTTGTCAAGGCAGGATAGTCTACTATTTATAAAGTGGTTACAATGCCCAATAAAGATGGCACACATCGAAATAGCACTGTTTTCATTAGAGACACTTCACTTTCCATTCTCCCTGGGACGGTCGAAAATCGGCTCGAATATTCGTGTGTGTTTTTTTTTTTGTTTTTTTGTCTAGCCCCAGCCCTCAGACTTATACTCCTCGTTCTCGTGTGAAGGCACCGTGTATATTTGTGTTTTCAGTCCAGTCCAGTCTTACCAATTTAAGTAAGCATTTTGCCAAGAAAAGTTCTTACAAAAGTTCCATAGAAGTTTTAAAAAAATCTACTTAAAGTGTTTGATTCTTAATACGAAGCTACTTCGTAACGTTTCATTCCTCTGTAGGTGCCCCGTCAGTAGTTAGCAGGTAAAAAAATTGAATAAATTTATAATATTTTCACAGCCAGCATTGGTGGTGCGACAGCTGCCGTTCCTCTCAGATTCTTCTTCTTTTTCTTCTCCGTCTTCGACTATGTACAGAGCGGGGAAGGTCCAAACGGCAAGCGTAATACAGTAGCACCACCCTTTTCGGGTATACAAAAAATCCCCCCTACAACAAAACATAGCCTGTCAAATTATGACACCAAATCGAAGGAATTTTGTCATTTCGTCACAATTCTAGTAGCAAAATCATAATAAAACTGTAGATTTGAATAGATACATTGAAATGAGGCTAGTTTTCTTGTAATTTCGAGAACTTATAAAATACATCAAGATGACACACATCCTGGTTTGGCATAGGATAGACACGTCACTTGTCATGTCATAATTTTTGGAAAAACAACAGTATGAATCATAATCTTGAGGATTTATGATTGTGGCAACGATTCAAGATTTTAATAATGTAATAAGTGAAAACTGAACAAATTTCTTCGATTAAATTAAATTTGATTACACGCATTTATTTTTTCGTTGTTATTTCTAAAGGTATATTAATAAAAAACGCCACCAAGTAAATGGAGATCAAGATGACACACATCCTGGTTTGACTTAGGATAGACACGTCACTTGTCATGTCATAGTTCATCAGCTAAGGACAATATGAATCGAAATATTGAAAATTGCAAATAATTATCACAATAACGCATAAATTGTTAAATATCTTAGATTACATGAAATATTGAATGGAATGAATTCGTTTCCAGAGAAATGGTTGATAATTGACAGTCTCCACAGTATTTTTCAGCAATTTTGTGTCAATAATAAGAAATTCCACATCCAATTTAAAATCAATCTTCTTTCACTTTTAACTTGGAAGTATGTTGTTCAAAATGTATTGATATTTGTCCTGATATTGCAGTAGACATTTCTTAAAATTGGTATGACAGTCATCAACACTTCATGAAATCTGATCCACATGAGATTAATTCAAGAATGAGTGAATGAATGATAATGCGTCATATTATTGATGACATTTGACAGGAAGCTGCACAATTTTGACAGAAAAGTGGCAGGGAAACATAAGGTAATAATAATCAGATTCGTAATTTTCGACAGAAAACACTCGAACTCAATAAAAAATATTTCTCATCAAAAAAGGGACCGTCTGAATGCATTACTGTTGACTTACTTATGTTTGCGTCCCCACTACTATATCTTGAGATCGACGTCCCAGATTTCGGCCAGGAAGGGAGGTAACTTTTTGTTCTTCAACTTGAGACTGAAGCACATCTCCGAGTTCTGATTGCCGAGCGTCCGCAGCTCGGTCAACACGGACAACAGCTTGGCGAAGACGGTGCCCGATCTCAGTTTCCTCCGGTTGTCCACGTACGCCCGGAGCGCTTCCAGGTAGATCTCCTGGATCTTTTCCACCTTCCAGCCTTCGATCAGGGCCGGTCGTTCTGCGAATTGTCCGTTGGATTAGTCTACAGGTTCGGAGAGGATACGTTGGGGGGCAAACGGAAAATTGTTGATTGAAATTTTGCGGGTTATGAGTGAGGAATGTTTTCAAAATTGCTTCTGATTCATTCAGCTATCGCAGCAACGTGGAAAAAAGGATGGAGGGATGAAGAGTAAGGACCTGGCTTCGATTTGAGACCAAGAACAAGACGATCGAACGACGGGAAATAATTATATTAATTCTTAAAGCTCATGGCGATTTTTGTGAAAATTGAAAATTCGATTGTAAAGTTTCAAAACAAAATTTATAGTAGGCAACAACAACAACTTGTGACGTGGTGAAGAACGCAGCCTATGCAGAAAAGGAAGGGCTACAAAAAAGTACTCTTTCAAATTTTTCGTCAGACCGATCCTTATAGGTAATTTTTTTTTTTTTTTTATTAGTAATAGTAAGTAAAGACGAAATAATTTTTTTTTCTAAAATCTGTTGATTTTTTCGGGTGAAAAAAATTATAAAGTATATAAAATCGCATTTTCTTGATAAAAGTATTCTTGTCAAAATTTTGCCCGGGCCTTAGTTCTCGTGGAAAAAATTCCAACATCAGGTTAGTACCTGAAAAAATCTTTCGGAAAACATTGTTTTAAGCGAAAAAATCAAATAATTCGACAGTAGTACAACAAAAAAATCCACATCAAGTGTAATATTATCGCACATAATCAAAAGAAACAGAGATCTACGTCAAAATTGCTTCCCTTCCACTGTCCCCACAAGATTGACTCACCAGTCGTGCTTATGCCAGACAAAAAAAAAGCAGTGGGGGCAACAATTTTCGGAAATCCAATTGACGTATGGAACATGCTAACTTTTTTTACAACCACAGATAAAATAAATACCGAATTTTTCCAAAAGATTTGGTTGTTTTAGGGCCCAAAAAAATGAAATACCCCCTTTTGGATACTCTTATACTCACCAGAAAAAATAACGATGGCGGTGAGGAGGGCGTACTCGGCGTTGTCCACCTTCATGGTGTACATGGTCCTGCAGAAGTGCAGAAGGTCCTCGATGTTGTCGCCCATGCCGGCGAGGTTGTAGCTGTCCCTCGAGTAGGGCTGGTTGTTGACGAACAGAATGGAGTCGGATTGGGAGTCGTACCGCCTCGCCATCCGAAACATCATCACCTCGCTCGAACAGGCCTGAGAAAAGTGTCGTCGACGAGTTAGCACGTTTGCGGTTTCGGAGTTGTGGCACCACATCATAATCAACGTTATTATTTGAATTTTTTTTAAGAAAAATTTATTTGTATTTTTCAGAAAAAATTAATAAATAAAATTGTCATCAATTTGGGATCGTCTTGAAACCAATTCAGGCAATTTTTTTGTATTTTCTAGAACAAAAATGAAATTGTCATCAATTTAGGATCATCTTGAAACCAATTTAGGCAATTTATTTGTATTTTCTAGAACAAAAACGAAATTGTCATCAATTTAGGATCATCTTGAAACCAATTTAGGCAATTTATTTGTATTTTTTAGAACAAAAATGAAATTGTCATCAATTTAGGATCGTGTTGAAAACAGTTTAGGCAATTTATTTGTATTTTGTGGAAAAAAATTAAATAAATGAAATTGTCATCAATTTAGGATCGTCTTGAAAACAATTCAGGCAAATTTTTGGATGAAAAAAGTGAAATTGTCATCAATTTATGAACGTCTTGAAACCAATTTAGGCAATTCATTTGTATTTTTTAGAACAAAAATGAAACAAATGAAATTGTCATCAATTTAGGATCGTCTTGAAAACAATTTAGGCAATTTATTTGTATTTTTCAGAAGAAAAAATAAATAAAATTATCATCAATTTAGGATCGTCTTGAAACCAATTTTGGCAATTTAGTTGCATTTTTCAGAAGAAAAAATGAATAAAATTGTCATCAATTTATGATCGTCTTGAAACAAACTTAGGCAATTTTTTTTTATTAAAAAAAAATCTATAAAATTGTTATTGATTTACGATCGTCTTGAAACCAATTTAGGCCTCATCAGATATACTGGATGATTTTCATTTTGAGTAATTTCGATTTCCAACAAATTTTGATTATTTCCACTGACCTTTAAAAGGGAAATCTGGTCTTCCCGGAGGAGCTTATCGAATCCAGGTAACCTTTTCGCAAATTCCACAATCAGCTGAACTGTCAATATCGTTATTTCCGTAATGTGTCTGAACCGTACGTCACATTGATCCTCTCCATCTAACGGCTGGTTCTGAAAACGAAAAACGATTGACAGTCACAAAGTGTCCCGTGCTTCGATAGAACAGGAAAAAAATGACTCACAAGTATCGCTTTGACATCGTCGGTAGGCGGATGCTCGTACTCGTTTTGGAAATAGACCAGCCGATGTATGAGTTCTTCTTGCTCCGGGGAAATTGGTTTCACTCCGTTGACCAGACTGGGTTTTTCCGTGTCTGTCAACTGGAATAGACATAATTCCTTTTCCAAGGAGAAGGAAGATATTAGTATCGGTTTAGTAGAGCTATGAGAGAGGAAAAATTACATTGGCCAGCAAGACTACCAGACTTGACACCATCGTACGAAGTGTCTATGAATGAATAATAAATGAGAAATTCTTGAATATATTTACTATACAATGAATAAAAATTGCCAATTTCGCATTGAAAAAACGACTTTTCATTTAGAACTTTGCCATTTTCTGAAATTCTAAAATTTTTCAAAAATCGTAGTGAATTGTATAGAAATCACCTTCAACTTGATAACCTTTATGATTTTTTTTGTGCCTTCGAAGACAGCACAGCTCCGTTATTTTTCAATATTTTTGTAAACAAAAATTCTGGGAACATAACTGAAAAATACCTCATTATGTCAAAAAAACTTCGAAATATTCTATCGAGTAGTTCCTTCTGAAAAAAATTGTGAAAATCGAGCTAATGAGTGCTTAATCAAATTATCAGTCACTGTTGATGAATCATTGAAATCGATGGATGGCTGCTCACTAAAGTTACACTATAATATTGATACCGATGGCACGAAACACTATTTTTATTTTTTTTTATTTGCTAGAATTTAATAAAAAACATCAGTTCATGTGAAAGAATTTCCGATTCATCTCTTCGATATTTTTCCATTTTCAATATTGGTGAAAGAAAAAAATCGTAGTATAGCTCAAAATATTCGTTATTATGTATAAAAAAATCCAAAACATTCTATCGAGAACTTTATGAAAAAAAAAATCGTGTAAATTGAGCTTATGATTGCCTAATCAAATTATCAGTCACTGTTGATGAATTATTGTTAAAGTAACACTATAATATTGATACCGATGGCACGAAACACTATTTTTATGTTTTTTTTATTTGCTAGAATTTAATAAAAAAAATCAGTTCATGTGAAAGAATTTCCGATTCATCTCTTCGATATTTTTCCATTTTCAATATTGGTGCAAGAAAAAAATCGTAGTATAGCTCAAAATATTCGTTATTATGTATAAAAAAAATCCAAAACATTCTATCGAAAACTTTATGAAAAAAAAAATTGTGTAAATTGAGCTTTAGAGTGCCTAATCAAATTATCAGTCACTGTTGATGAATTATTGTTAAAGTTACACTATAATATTGATACCGATGACACGAAACACTTTTTTGTATTTTTCATTTGCTAGAATTTCATCAAAAAATCAGTTCATGTGGAAAATTTCCCGATCCACTTCAATTTATATTCACCTCCGGTTCAATTTTGATGATTTCCGGTGACCCATTGGTGGTGCTGTTCGGTTTGTCCTTCTCCTTCGCCTTCTTCTTCTCGTTCCTTTTGACGGCGCACTGGACCTCGGGCACGACGCATTCCGGCCTCATACCCACCGACAGGCATTTTTTCAGACGACATTCTTGACACTTCCGCCGCATGTACATGTCGATTTCGCAATTGTTGCCGTACTTGCACTGGTACACGGCGTTTTTGGTTATGCTCCGCCTGAAGAAACCTGGCAAACACGAAACGTAGAAGTGCCAGTCGCGCCATCTATGGGCCTCACGCCATACTTTCGTGATTGCGTGAAACTCCGATAGATGGCGTAGGATTGACTCGTCATTTTCTCATGGTTTCTGGTTGGCTCGGCAACCGTGGTTTTCTTACCTTTACACCCTTCGCAAGTGAGAGCGTTGTAGTGGTATCCCGACGCCCTGTCGCCGCAGACGAGACACAGTTCTTCTTGCTGCCTGGGCGTCGGTCCTTTTTTCTTTTTAGCATCGCAGCTGTCAGCACTGTAACCGTTGAGGCTGCTTGGCGGGGATAGATCTTCACGACCTGCAAGGAAGAAGAAGGAAAAAAAGTTAGCAAGCTTACAGGAATCTGTAAGTTTCAGAAGAATTTTCTGAACTCTACGGAAATTTTGGAAAAGTGGCAACACTGCAAATGTATTTCCGCTTCTAATGCTACAATAAATTGACTTTCATGATTGTCTGTGTTATAATAAGAACCGGAAGCGTAAAAACTTGTCGTGACCTTGGTTTGTTGAACAATTGTGGTTACTCAGTATTTCTGTTTTTTCGACTTAAAATGAAACGAACGATTCAATCAATTCGTTTCCATCATTCCACAGGCAAGAATTGTCGTGAATTCAACACCAATACTAGTCCAAAGTGTCAAAATATTAATGCGGTGTTGCCAAACACTCTGAAATTTCCTGGAATCCAAGAAAATCTCATGAAGCTCATTTCGAACCATATACAACTTCATTTGGCAATTTTTCGACGTTGAAAAGACTGATTTACCGAAACTGTATTATACAGTGCGTTATTTATTTCATATTTTCATACTTTGTTTTCCATTTTTGCCCACCCTGTACCAATTTGAAGCAACATATTATACATTTTTGGAATCAGCTCAGCAAAGGCAATTTGGAAATCGAAAAAAAAAGGGGGGTTCCATTTGAAAAAAAAATGGTGATAACGTCATTACACGAAAATGGTTCACCCTGTATATTAGATTATGATTTGAAACAATAGTAAATTGAAATCAAAAATCGACCTGTTTTAGGAATTCCTAATTTTATTGTTCATTTAGACAATAATGAATTTATGCGTTACTTTATGGACGCACTGTATTTGATAAACTAAGGTTCTGGAAAATCTCGACAATAATCGAGAAAGGTTTTAACGATTTCTCGCCAGGCGGCATCACTGACTTTTAAGATGTAGCAAACACGATGAATAATAAAAAAAAACGGTTGACGAATTTGACGAGCGTATTTTTCAACAATGTAACAACGTGAAGACCCAACAATGGGCGGTCCCAACACACAGAACAGACGATATCTCTTTCTCGGATGACTTATCATCCGTCCTCGTTCCACCTGACTATCATTACCATTAATATTATTATTATTATTACCTGCTGTACCTCGGTACGTCGACGTATACCATACCCATAACTATATAGGTGGGTACGTACCTTGGAAAATAACATAAAAGATGTGTTTTTCAACCAGTTCGACCACGAACCGGTCTCGACTCAACAGAAAGAGAGAGACAGCGCGAGAGAGAGAGGGAGAGAGACTACTTGACTTGTAAATTCCTCACCATCTCGTCGTGTTTATAAAAGAGAAAACAAAAGAATTGACGATCGGCCAGCGCTGCCTAGACAGTGGAATTCTCTGGTATTTTTTTTTTCGTTTTCTTCTTCTTGCTTTTCGCCATGAGTCAAGGACGCACACTGCCCCTGCTAAGTAAAATTCCCAAAGAAAATGGCTGAATTGGAAGTTTCAGCATTTTTGATCGGTGACAGTTCGTAATTTGTCAGAGATTTTTGATGACTCTGTGCACATTCGTCAAAAGAAAATTACAAAAGTCCTCCTGACTATGCTATTTTTATGTTTTGACAGCTCGCCAGAAAAGTGTGGTGTTGCCGTTTGTCTTTTTTCTCAAAGAAACTGCGAGACAGAATGTTAGGTTAAGTTCTTCATTTAAATTGTTTCAGCAGTTTTTTCAATATATGTGAAAATGTACTCGTGTGGAGTTAATGCCGACTTTTTTGGAAATAATTGTTGTTTTTTTTTTTAGAGTTCTGGGTAGTTTCGATATATTTCTGGAGTTCTTTAGTGAAATTTTGAATGGTTCCAGCAAATTACGGACGGAAATCGAAAACTTAACTTAATTTAGGCGCTAATTTCACGCAGCGCCGTCTTCCTCGAACATATGAGTTCTGATTTTTTTTTTATGTCTATTTGGAATAGTTCTGGAGTTCTTTGATAATTCATAGTTCTGGTGCAATGGAAAAGTTATTTGAATAAACAATTCCGAGTTTCAAAACTCCGAATGGAAATTTTTTATACATAAAAGAATCTTGTTGTAGTTCTGGATAGCGAAAAGTTCTACAAGATGTCCTGATGAAATGTTTTCGAAAAGTCGATACTTTTTTCGTTATTAGGGATTTTAAGTTCCCGTTCGTGAAACACAATTTTCGTAAATTCGTTAAAATCGAAAATAAAAGAGTTCTGATTGATTAGAGTTCTGAATAGCACCCGAAGATATCCCAATGACATTTTTTCGAAAAGTTGATAATTTTTCAGTTATTAGAGATTTTGAGTTCGCGTTTCAACTTTTCGAAAAAAATGTCATTGGGATATCTTGTAGAACTCTTCGGGCGCTATCCAGAACTGCATAAAAATTCTTCTATATATCGAAAATTTCCATTCCGAGTTTTGAAACTCGGAATTATTTTTTCAAGTAACTTCTCCATTTCACCAGAACTCCAGAACTACTCCAAATAGACAGGAAAAAATATACAGAACTCATATTTTTCGAAAAAGACGGAGCTGCGTGAAGTCAGCGCCTAAATTTTGAGTTTTCGATTTCCCTCCGTAATTTGCTGGAACTATTCAAAATTTCAGTAAAGAATCCCAGAACTATATCGAAACTACCCATAACTCTGAAAAAAACAATTATTTTCAAAAAAGTTGGCGTCAACTTCAAACGACTGGAATCACTTGACTGATAACGCCGTGAAGTCACTATGAAGTGTTTCAACCAATCAAAAGCGATCATTGGTATTTAGTAAGAAACACTTTAATTTAACATAAAAACCACATAAACAATACCGAATATGCTAATGCTGTTCACTCTCGATCGATGTTAAAATCGTCCAGCGAGAGTTACACCCCGACCGTTGGACATTCTGTGCCCGCCAGCTAAATACCTAGCGCCTATCTCGTTCTACGTTCGCTTCGTCGCTCTCACTCGCACCCGTGACGTTGGACGGAGAGCGAAGCGAAGACGACGGCGAGGCAAAAGCGAAAACTAGGACTGACAGCCTATCGAGAAAAGTTTTTGTGTTTTCAGGTCAGGCCAGCTTGGACGGACGACTCAATCGAAATGGAAAATCCTGCCATCCTCGATAAGTCGTTGATGTACGAAAGGGAAACAGAAACGAACACGCTGTTTAATTCTTACTGGGAAATTTAGTCAGTCGAGGGCACATAATATCTCGTGTTGGAGAGGTAACTCTTTGAGAGAAAATGTGTCGTCTGGTAGACTGGATTTTCGTTCCCTTCGAATGAGTCATGGTAATCTGGACACGCCCAAGAAATCTATAATAATAGACAGCTGTCCGAATCGGGTCCGTCAAACATCCGGTACAATCGGCGGATTAGAATGCTCCGAGAATGAAATCAAATATCTGAACTAGAACCGGTTTGTATATCAATCTCGAAATTCAATTATTCGATTCGAGTGATTCGTTATGGTTTGAAAGAGAATTGATTTTGCAGCAGAAATTGTTCCATATAGAATGATGTTGTTTTTTGTTTCTACCAAGGAGCTATTGAATAAGTGGAAATATTCATCAATTTTCGCTTTCGACTTCAGTTTAGACTTCAATTGAATTTATCCAAACGAATAAACGTGATTTTTGAGTGAATAAAAAAAATAAATGAAAGTTCAATTGACTTGTGAAAATGGCACACACTGTATAGCGAAGATATCATCAAGTTGACCCAGTTTAGGACGAGTATTTTTGAGGCAAGTGAAATCAGATCGACGACATATTTCACCCAAATATACGACTGACTTTCTACAACGCCCTAAAGGCTTGTTTTAATTTCGAAATGATAATAATAATAATATTTATTCATTCCATTCAGATAGATACAAGTGTAGCATATTTTGGGAATAAATATCAGTATTTCAAAATGTTATTTTTTAATGTTTTTGTCATAGTTAGGTCCCAGGCATGAACAGACTTTAGGCACTTTGAAATAAGTATGAAATATAATTTGTAAATATAGAAATATAAATGAAAATGATAAAAAAAATCTAAAACACAAAAATATAAAAATATAATATAAAAATAGGAAAATAGTAAGAGATATAAAAATATTGAAAATATAAAAATATACGAATATGAAAATATAAAGAAATGATTTTGAACTTTCCGACTTGATTCTTTGATTAAAAAAATCCATGGTTTCACTACCATAATGAAATGAATCATGAATAGATAATTCCAGACAATAATGGGAATATTCAACAGGGCTCGATGACTTGTGGTTTTATCGTATGTATATACAGGGTGTCCCTGAAGTCGAGTGAATCCTCAAAAAAAACTGATTTTTGTTAACTTTAGAACAAATAGCGCACGCTTAGTACGATTCGAAAACGTTGTGGAGGGAATTATATAAAGTGATCGATACACAATAACAGTCATTCATCATGTCTTCGGGGAGCCTTCATTCGTTTTGTCGACGGTCGGGAACGTACTTTTATACGGCCATTTCCATATTGCATAATTCATGTTCCACATGCTGGCTGCCATCCGAAAATCATCCGTCATCGACCACAATAGATTACAACTCTAACAAGACTTCGCTATGTCTTAGAAACCGAAAAACCCGTGCTCGGATAAATCGAACGTAAAGAAGGGTTCATGCGAACATCAACAGAAACTCTCTAAGAATTGGTGGATGCGCCGGTGTTAATGAAAAGTCGTGATATGCGACTAAACTTTTTTCTGTTATAAAACAAAGATCAAGAATCGTAACAACAATTCCTTACACTACAGGTTGTTTAATATTCTGTGGC
This sequence comes from Plagiodera versicolora, assembly GCA_037013635.1. Lineage (NCBI taxonomy): Eukaryota > Metazoa > Arthropoda > Insecta > Coleoptera > Chrysomelidae > Plagiodera > Plagiodera versicolora. The sequence continues at coordinate 2,166,772 of CM072983.1, read as the reverse complement.
CTTCTCCACACGGTGTTTTCGAGACTATTGACTTATAATATTTGTGTAAACCTACCTGATTCAATGACGCAACAATCATAGTTTATAAATCTGGTAGAGAGCATCATGGTGTCACGGTTACTTCTATAAAACAATTCGTTCATCAGGCATTCTGAGGAGAACTTTATTTCAATTCAAACAAACGCTGTGTGATAGAAAATATTAAAAAAATACATTGAATGCTACTGAATTCGAATGAGTGATAAAAATAACACTTCAAACAGAGGCAGTCCTTCAGAAATAATAGTTCTAATTGTTGAAAAATGGGAATGGGTTATTTCCTAACATCCATTGTATTTTAACTTGATCTTTCGATATTTCACTTGATAAGTATATAGTGAGATACACCTTCAAGGTTTCGTCAATATTGATTCAACTATCTACCTACTTCTGTATTTTTAATAGGCAGCCAGGCATACAAAGGCGTAGTGATTTTTTTCGTGGTGAAACTATTTATACTATGATTGTTTGAGTAAAAAATATTAGGCAACTTGATGCAACGGGATGACGTATGTAAAAAAAAATTTGATAACTTGTTAGTAGGTTTCTATTGTTTTCAAATTAACGTTTGAATGATATTGAATATTTTTTTTGTACGCCACTGTCGCATATTGGAACTTTGATACCACGTTTTGTTGACAATGATTTGTTTATTTGCCAAATGTTCGCATAATTGTGCTAATTTTGCAAATTAGAAAAGAAATAATAAACTGTGACCCACTAAAAATAGGAACGATTTCTAAACTAACAATTTCCAAATTCTTCAAAGGCCACAATTCTCGAAAAAATTCACATTATCACACATTCAATTTCGAATCACCTTGTCCAATAATTACAAAGTTGGGTAAATCTGAACCACCCTGTATATGTATACTTATATATATACGACACGTTCTCTGTGAACTAAGCCATTGAATATTTCGGAAATTTCTTCTTTTCATTATCTGTATATTCATTGAGGCTGCAAAAGGAAATCATTTTGGAGTATACAGGGTGACTCAAAATTGTGACATATCAAAGTTGTGATTTTTCAAATGGAACACCCTGTATTTTGTTACAGTTTTGGATAGTTCAGAGAAAAATAATACGATTGCATAAAAGGTACTATGTACCTAACTGTAACTGTTTTCGAGTTATTGTTTTCTTTTTGAAAATGCAGGGTACAATTGGAGACTGAATAACATCGAAATTTATAGAAACCATCCCTTCCAATTCTGACCAAGCATTAAAGAGGTTTCAGGCTATAAATTCCGATAGAACCCGTTTCTCAGTATTATACAGGACGTTCAAAATTCATCGTCATTTTTTAATAATTTCAAACGGAGATAACTTTGTTATTTTGAAAAGAACACCCTGTATTTTTTCGATCTGAACAATACTAAATTCGATTATCTTTCATTTTATATTAGGGTTCCCTATACCTAGCTCGAATAGTTTTCAAGATATTGGCATTTTCAAATAGTAGTTATCATTTCAATGCATTCTTTGAATCGAGAGAGCTGTGAAACGTCATTTATTCGATTTGGTAACAGAATTCTCATTGACAGTCATTATTCTTCACTTCATCGAACATTTCACTGTTAGTCAGATCAAAAAAAAAACGAAATTTCCGAAATATTCGACGATTTGGTTTACAGAGACCGTGTCGTATGGGGTGCCTCACCCTGTATGTACACTTTGACTCTTGAAATTTGGTATTCCCAAGGCCGTACCCAATAAATTTCAACGACGACAGCATGAATTATTATAACAAAGGAGTGGAGTAGCTCTGAGCATCAAAATATTCATAACTCGGCTCGACTAAATGAAAATGTGAAGAGTTCCGTTTATGTAACAAAGTTTCACCTATTATTGCCTACAATGTAGATAATCCGTCTTCGGAATGGGTGAATTGAGACACCTCTTCACTTTTATGGCCCACCATAAAAAATCGTGTTAAGCAGCGAGCAACTAGTCTTTTCGCCCTTGAAGGTATCTCATCGTTCTAGTACCAAAAACGTGGGAACAGTCTACGCACATTATTACTCGATGAAAGTGAGTATTGAGGTTCAATTACTAGACTAGCTACCATGGAATTAGTGCTGGAAACCCGTGAAATAGTCTTTTATTTCAGAAAGATAGTTCAGATCACGGTCTTACGTACAGGTCTGGAAACTACGGCGATGGGTGTCACAATTTTCGAAGAATAATTCGCCATATTTATCCGCTAGGAGCGTATGTGTCAACGGTCAAGATTTGAATGGTGGATGATAGAAATATTATATCGTGCAATATTCTCTCGAATGAATCAAATAACAGTCGTTTTTCCAAACAGCTAATTTTTGCAGCGCTAAAATTGGCGAAAAACGAAAACCACCAAAGTTTCCTCAATGTTTGGGCAACTCCCTGGCCTACCAGTTTCCAGACCTCTATACAGGGTGATCCTTAAAGACATGCTAATATTCTAAAGGGTGATTCTTTGGCACATTTTGAAAAAAAAAACTTCCCATAAAAGCATGTCCTGAAACTTTTGAAATGGGTGATGAAATTTTGAAAAAAAAAACATTTTTTTGGAACAGATTTTTGAGGAATAGACCCTGAATGAATAAGCATCTTGAAAGTAATTTTTATTTTGGAAGTAAGCAGTAGCGTAGTATTTTTTTTCTCCAAAAATATTGAATGCAAAACCTGTATGGACGCCACTGGTAAATTTTTAAAAGATATCTTGAATATTATTTCAGTTATGAAATTTTTTTCGAAATTCTATCACCCTGTATCTCAAAAGTTAAGACTTTTAGGACGTACGTTTAAGGGAAGATTTTTTCTCGAAATGTGTCAAAGAATAACCCCTACAAATTTGAGCATGTCTTTAAGGAACACCCTGTATATGACCGTGGTTCTAAAAAGTATCCAATTGGGTGCCAAATTTATCTGGAGAGGAATTTTGAATTCGCTTATGAGTTTCTCGATTCCAGTCGAGATTTTCAAACATTTAAGACCGTCAAACTTTGTCTAGTGAATTTTTACTTGTTTTGCATAAAATGTTTTTCAGTTTTTCATTTCACACGAGCTCATGCGATGGGAAGTGCGCAATTTTCATTTTACACGGGAAAAAATCGATTCGCCATTGTTCTCTTTAGCTCTTAATTGGAAGCCCATTGAAAAAAATATCACGGATGCGAATAATGTAACGACTTGTATCCCCGAGTTCAGGTTGAAGGCCACAATTATATAATTAAAACCGCGAAGATATAAATCGAGAAATCAGAGGCGTTCGTTACCTACAATAACAGAAACACTGATTAATCAACTTATTATGCCTATCACGTCACGTGATTCAATTGTTTCATGAAATGATCACTCCGTCGGGTTCAACAAGTCGAATCTACATGCACGCCGAAACATTCTCCAGAAGTGGGATTTTATGGTGGCCGGTACGGTCCTGTCTCACGAGCGACCAAAATTATTACGACATTGACAGAAAAAGTGTTGGTTTCTGGCCATCATGGTTGGCTGCGTAAACGTGAGAAGGCACGGTAAGGTAGGGTACAGCCATAAGTTCGTGGTTAGAATTATAATTTCGTATAGTTAGAAAAGAGGAGACGTTTCAGTACGGAACACTTCATATATGGACTTTGGTGCCGTCAGAAAGATTTGCCTGAAGTGTATTTGACAACGTTGTCTATGGAAGTTGCTGCACAAAAAAAAATACTTGATTTATGATTTGCTCAAATATTAAAAAAAATTTTGAGGTTTTGTCGGTGTAAAGCTTCCTGGCAGATTTCTTCAATAAAGTGACATATTATACAGGGTGACCCAACGAAAACGTACCGGAAGAAATTTTATCAACAAAAACAGAAAAAAAAAACGAATTGTTTTTAGGAAAATATTCTCTACATTTACTTTAGAAAAATTAGAAAAAAAGTTTTTGAGCGAAATCGATTTATTTACTTTTTGTATTTTTTGAGAAATGCACTAGCGACATTCCAAAGTTGACGTGTTTCAGGGTTTTCTCGATAAAATCTCTTTCTGGTAGTTAAACCTTCCAGTACGTTTTCATTCGACCACCCTGTATATCAAGACTATGCACCACTAAAAGTACTCGAGAATTTTATCTTCAGAGGAGATTGCAGAGATGTCAGACAGCGTCCTTTTTCATAAAATTGAAATAAAAAAAATTGTTTATGCCTCAGAAAATTATAATAAAATCAATTTGCAACTTGTACTGGTCTTTGAGGACACGAAAATTATTCTCTATTTATAAATGAATGAATAAATGAAGGGTTTATCCTGAGAAAACATTGAAAATGCAGTTTTTCCAAAAATCTTGATCGAAAATTATCAGGAAAACAAGCTTAAATATCGAGCCTCAGAGTGAATTATTTCGCAAAGTATTAATTTCGTGTATATAAAAAAAAATCAAGGAAATCCAGATCGCTTGATGCAAAATTAGCAAAAAACACAGGATGTTCCGAAGATGTACTTGGTACGATATTCGAATATACATTCATTCAAAATTTCCTGAGTAATCCTTTGAGTCAGTTTATCGTGGGACACCCTGTATATTATTTGATAGTGAGACAGTACGTAACACTTATCGTTCGAACTTGATTTCAGGGTCGATCTCAAAACAATATATCAGTAATAAACAACCTGTATGATTATCTATTGGCAGAAAAACTAATTGCGGATATTCAACCGAGAAAATGGCGGACGACTCCATTAGGAAATTCGTCATAAACAATGTATCCACAGAGTTCTTTGGTCTCTCTATCCACATCGTAAACAAAAACAACTCGAATCGAGATGCCATTATACCTGAACAGTGTTTCATTTTAATTGAGCGAATTAATTATGCAAATGAAGTCGAGAAATCAGTGTTGCCAATCTCGATTAGAGTCCGATGGCGATGGTGAAACGAGGAGAAATTCCTTATATGTCGAGAGCCTTTTAGTGGCCTCCTGGAAGGTGGATTTTTTTGTTTTTATTGGACGAGATGAGAAACACTTACTGTGTGTTAGGTGCCAGTAATTTTCTTCGGAACACCTACCTGTAACAATAAAAATCATGATTAGATCATTAATAGGTAGATAAATATTGCATTACAGATCATAAATGGATTTTTACACGTAGGCTACTTATAGAAGATTGTGCTGACTCAATGTGAGAACGCATAAGCTGCGCTGAATACGGCCCTGAACTTTTTTCTATCTGGAATAGTTTTCGAATTATTCCGTGCTTCACACCCTCCTGAAATCCAATATATTCAACGAGAAAAACAATGCTTCTATAGCTTTCTTTAATGAAAACACTAAGCCGATTTTGAATTTTTCGAAAAAAAGATAAGGGGGTACTCTTTGCTTTATTTTTGGGCATTTTTTAAAATAAATTCGTCCCCGAGAGACACTGAAGCCGGAAGTGAAATCAGTTTTTTTCATCAGGAATGGTTTGCGAATTATTTGATGTCGAAAATTTCCTGTCCAAAAAATCGCAAAAATAACTGAAAATCGCCATAAACCCCCTGAAATTCCCAGAAAAGCATTGATATCAATAAAAAACCCATGGAAAGCCCATTTCAATGCTGTGGAGACCTTCATACAAATATTGAAGACTACTTTGAATTTTTTGAAAAAAAAAACAATAACATGGTAAATTTCGAGCAAAATAGTGGTGTCTCAAGAAAAAATTCATCCACAAAAAAAATCACAAGACCAGTTATTAAATCCATTGGATACCCCATCATCGTGTCGGGCAGTGTATAAATGTCGTGCTCTTTTCTGCAGCTTTATAATAATCGAATTGCAGTTGCACATAATGCAGATGCTGATCTGGTTGGCCGTGACCATGACATTGAGCGACCTCTGCCGCCTCGTATCGCGTGTATGTGTGTGTGTGTGAGAAAGATAGAGAGAGACAGACAGTGTCAAGACAGGTGTAATCAGTTGATATTGGTCGAGAGCCCATAGACAATGGCAGCGCACTGGGGCAAATCGCAAAGTGCGCTCACGAATACAGGGTGTGTATACAGGGTGATAACAGTACGAGACAATACAGGGTGTTTCAGAATTGCACGTCATGAGAATCGGTGACGTCAAAAAAATACCACCCATAAATGAAGTGTTTGCTCTTCTCAAGAATCATTCCACGAAAAACGGTCCGATGGTGTTAGATCTGGCGAAGGAGTAGGCCAAACTACAGCTCCACAAGTACCAACCCACAATCACACGATCGCTAGACTAGAAATTTTCTAAAAAAAAAAAAAACGACTAACCAGTCCCAAATTCTAGCAGGAAGCGATCGAGAAATGTTGAAGGAAATAAAAAAACAAAGAGAGAGAGAGAGATAGAGAGAAGCCAGGAAGTCAGGCAGATGTTTGGAAGGTCAAATCACTTTCGTTTTTATTTCTTAGTGTAACCTTGAAGTGGGTTAAAAAAAAGTTGGAGCCCGGATGGAATCCGCAGAGCAGATGCTTGAACTATTCGTACACGAGAGATTGGGTTGGATTGGCTTGTTTGGAATATTCGATGAAAAAACGTGGAACTAGTGCGTTTTCAAGAATGGGGACAAAAAAACTGATATGCAATGATTATAATTACCGAATTCGTATGGTAGCTCGTTGGGTTTTTGTTTGTTTTAGCATTGATCCACTTATTTTTATTACTCGACACGATTCTTATGTTGACACAAAGTGTGTCAAAATGATAACAAAGCCTGATGATGCCCAAAAATCCACAACAAACTTGATTACACAATAAAATATTGAATTCTAGCTTCTAGATCGTTACAATAGCAATGAATCAGTATTATAACTATATTTTATTGTATTTATTGAAAGACAACAACAAATATATTATTGAATATACAGGGTGTCCCGTAAAGACCACGTCAAACCGAGGGAGAATGTAAATCAAAGGATGACCCACTTGCTATGACAAAATTCCCACTATGAAAGTCTCACCGTTTTCGAGATATTTTTTTGAAAATAATGAATTTCGGCCACTTTCAATAGTTTTGTTTTTGGGTTGGTACAAGTTTACACCTTTTTGGTTAATTTTTTCAGTAAAATATTGCTGAAAAATGATTATAACATTCACATTCAAAATATTCTCCGAACATTTTGAAGGGGGGTTATGAGAAATATTTTTATTGAAAATTTTGGTAGTGGATTATTTTGTTCATGAAGTTTAGCCCATTGTATTGGAACCAAAAATGTACTGAGCTACTGCTGCACATTACACCATTTAATTGTCTATTTTATAGTGATTTCAAAAAGGTCCCCTTCAAAATGTTCGTAGAATGTTTTTAATGTAAATGAAATCATTCTTCAGCAATATTTTACTGAAAAAAGTTACCAAAAAGGTGTGAATTTGTTCATTATTTTCAAAAAAAAAATCTCGAAGACTTTTATTTTGGTAATTTTGTCATAGCAGGTGGGTTATCCTTTCATCTACATTCTCCCTTGGTTTGACGTGGTCTTTACGGGACACCCTGTATAATAAATGAGAATTACAGCAAGTAAGAGTGTATCTTTCGGAAATATCCATCATCAGGAAAGAATACAATTGAGATTACTTAATGTATGTATGAAAAACTGGGTGTATGAAAAAATTCACTCGTGAAATCATAAACGGGGTAGACAAAAATGTGAAACAGAATCTTGTCAAATAATTGAAACAATAATAAATCAGTTTATCCTTCGTTGTCCGTATACAATTTTCTCAATTTTTTTGTCGAGAAAGCATCTCTTTAATACTTCGTCTTGCTTTTCGACACCTGTCAAAATTTCGATGGTTTTCAACAAATCGACTCAAATTTAATTTTTTTCGCTATTTTCCAAACCAAAATAGCTTTAAACGAGTCAGCATCAAGCGGAGTCACACTGTATATGTAAAAATCATGAAATCTTGGTTATTTTCATTCACAGTGCAATTTTTTCCCATTGACATTGACGTAAACTTATCACGCATACTCGGTTCACCATTTCCATGTCCGCGATGTTTGTTTTTTGTTTCTATCTAGCACTGTAGTTCAACAAACTCCAAGAAAAATTCATTATTTGCAATGTGTTAATTTTCAGCTGATGCGAGAATTTCGCGTTCAAGTATAAACGTAACAGTATTCGTTTACACGAGCTTTTCCCACAGATTGCCATTCAGACTAACGGTTTTTGGGTAAAATCGCATCGAGTGGGCCAAAACGAGCTGGTGCCTTATCATTTCTATAAATATCGGCCCAAGAAACAGGTTTCTGAAGGGAATTTCAATGATTCGTATACCCACAACCCCGAGAAAATAAATGAAAAACATAACACGTGCGCATTTTTCACAGTGTTCCTTGCCTTCCGAAAACGCCTGATCCACTGCCCCTTTTAATAATACCACACTGTAAATCAAAGGAAAAGTCTTGCTGTTTTTTCTCTTATTCTAAGCCAGTGTAGTGAAAAAAGGGTGACTTTCGTTTGTCCCATTTTCGGTTTCCCTTTTGATGTTTGACGCTAATATATTCGACAGGTGAGATCTAATGCCTCAATCAAATTCCAATCAGTTCGAAATTGGCGCAGATGGTTGGTTTTTGCATGCTTGAAGAACAACTGCAGAAAAAGTTGATTCACTACACTGTTCACACACTGTTTTAAGAGGTTAGGGGTAGTCAGAGACACGAAAAATAGAATTTTCAGTAATTTTTTTTGCTATTGAATCATGTTATTCTACAAAATTAATAATATGGCATTATTATACAATGTTTTGACTAGAAATCACGAAAATTTGGGAAAAAAATAAGTTCCAAAGTTTCCAGTTTCAAAAGAAGTCCTTGGAGATTCATTTTGAATCAATCGGATAAAAAAATAATTTCATAAATAAATAATCCACGTCCTGATCGTAGCTTTTTTTCAAAAATTAATAAGATAGTGGTCTCAAGAAATGTTCCTCTAGATTTACGGGAAAAATGAACAGTTAATTGGACTTAGGAAATCGAAATAAAAAAAAATCCTTTTATCATGCCTGAGTTTATTTTGTATTCCAAAAGCTGTTTAAATTTCATTAAAATCTACTGAGCAGTTATCGAGTTATAGTTGTCACCAATTCAAAAAACATAGTTTTGAAAAGATACTTTCTTATTTGTCGAATAACTCGAAAAGTAATTATGGGAACAACTTCAAACTTTTAGAGAATATTTTTAACTTATTACACTTGACGAAAATGCAAAAAAAATATTTTTTTGAAAATCCTGACTACCCCTAACCCCTTAACTTGGCCAGATGTTCGATAGATGACGAGCTCTTTCACTCGATTTCGCATGACTTGGTGCCACAACTCCGCATACGCAAACATCGTGGAATAAATGAACAATTTGATGCATTCACATCCCCTGTATAAGCACGAGTACTAATATTCGATAAAACATTGTGCAACGACTTCTTGGATGTAAAAGGAAAGTGACACCAATACGTGATACGATCTGGGCCATAATCGAAAACAAGCAAGGTTGGTACTACTTACTACACACACGGTACCGCCTTAGCAATGTTCACGGTTCACGTCAATAAATGAGGAAGGAGTTAATTTACGTGGTAGTTATTTTTATGCATAAAACATCGTGGGTATCTTCAAGAAAGTTACATAACAACGACGAATAGAAAAAAAAAGTGTCATCACGCGACAAGATATTCTGTGACCTCTGTATACACAATAAAAAATAGTCAAAACATAACATTTATAATATCGCCTTTTTTGATCGAACTAAAAAACGCGCGATTTCTGAGTTACCATGGCAACATCAACAAAGAAGCAAGAAATGAATATCTGTTTTTCTCATTTCCATGACAACGAAAGGTATCCTGATGTCACTTATTTTTGTTCTTTGTAGTAATAATAGCAGTATACAGGGTGTTTCATTGATATGGTAAAAAAAATTAAACTGAGAGTAGTCGCACAACTTTTTTGTCCGTCAAAAATCGACATTTTCGATCGAACATTTATTAAACTACGTTATCTATTGAACAAAAAAGTATTCATGGAAAAAGTCGAAAAACCTTACCGTTTTTACGATAAACCCGATTTCAAGTATTGAAGTCAAAAATAAATTCAAATAATTTTATCAAGAAAAAAAAAAAAGGTTGCTGTCAGATAAGCAAATAGTTAGTTTTCTGCTTCAGCAATGATTTATTTCTGATTTGACAAACAAAGTTATAAAAATTGTTGGAAATGCCAACCTTCGACGTCAATAACTTTGAACGCACTGTATCTTTTTAACCATCAACATTTGTATAAGCGATCGTCATATTTTGCTCCTCTCTACTCTCACTTTAATTTTTTCACCATATTAATGAAACACCCTGTATATGATTTCATGGTGCACCCATGAAAAAAAAATAGTGCGTTTTTACAGGGTGATTACCACTTTGTTTCTAGATAGTTTCTGAATCGAAGATAAGCACTGAAAATTCCCCGTGAAAGTGATCAACGACCGGCCTCGTATAACCCAACGAATAAATACACCGGCCAATCCGCTGGGTTTGATGGTTCTGGTTCGTGCAATTCGCGTCAGGTTCAATGGTAATTATCGAATGTCGTCGTTGAATCGGTGAAAGGATCTTGTATACGAGTTCTATCCAAAGTATTTCAAGGTTGATGCGAGATTTCCATCATGTTCCGCGACCGAAGAATTAATGGAGAATATCTTTCGAATGGAATCAGTTCACGAAATGCAAATTATTGCTTCGGCTCGGTATCGGAGATTAGTTTTGGGTTGATTGTAGATTCATGAAGATTAGTTTGTAATAATGAAACAAAAAAATTGATGTGATAAATGAAAAAAAAAAACGAGGAGATATTATTGTTTTGGCCTTGATATTCCCTACTATTATTATCATTAAATTGTGGTTTGAACTTAGTGATACGTTTAAAAATGTGTAATTTATGATAATAAAGATTGGATCATTACAAGTAGAGGTCAACAAATCTTTGGGATGACTCATTTTCCCAATTTGTATTTTTTTAAGTCTTTTCAATCACCACTTTTATGGGTTTGAAGATATTCATGTTTTTGTTGAAATGAAAATCGAAATTTCTAATTTTGCAGCTATAAATGGAAGTTTCATTACTATTATTTTCATTGGCGTAACTAGAGTTGACTCATAGGGGGGGAGTTAACCCCCACCAGTCAACCACATTTACCAAAATTTTTATTTTTTCAAATTGTTACATGCTTCTTTTTATTTTTTCTGAACAATTTCTTCTTGTTACGCCTATGATTATTTTCATAGATGGTCTGTCAATGAAAAGTGTATTCGTTAGACCATGGACATGTTTTCTGCTATAAATATAAAGCGATACAACACACATTCAATGTGTTTGGATGATTTCTTTATAATTTACATTCGCAAAACAACAACTACAGACAGGGACAGTACTTTCAAAGTAAAAACAATCATTCACAATAATATTGTAATGTATTTATTATAAATAACATATCGAGAATATGTTTGAGGTTATATTTCGGAAATATTCGTATAGTGAGAGTGAATCACATGCTTTGGCAAAGTTGCGTAAGATTTCCACAAAGGAAAAGTCATTCTCAAATATCATTTACTTTCGATGTGCGAAAATAGATCAATTTGGTTGTTCTTTCGATTTCTTGTTGACAATTTAAATTGAAAATGAGAGTTTAGGATGTGCTCAAGACGATGAAATTCTTTGTTTTTGTGTCCTGAGATCATTCCTCAATATTTATCCATGAATTTATTCTGAAAATGAGGTTCTATGAGGTTTATGTCGAATGAAATATACAGGGTGTTTCATTGATATGTTGAAAAAATCAAACTGAGAGTAGAGAGGACTAAAATATTTTAGTTTATATGATATTGGTGTGAAAATTGGTACATTTGGGGTTTTTGAGACGACAAACAAGAATATTTTATCAGTGTTAACGTAGTCCTTAGAGGGCGCCACTTACTCGCTTACAATTATTTAAAAATACGCACAACTTCGATCAAACGATTATTGAACTACGTTATCTTTTGAACAAGAAAGTATTCTTGGAAAAAGTCGAAAAACCCTGCCGTTTTTACGTTAAACCCGATTTTTAGTATTGGAGTCACAAATAAATTCAAATAATTTTATCCAGAAAAACAAGTTGGCTGCTGTCAGACAAGCAAATGAGTATTTCTGATCAACAATGATTTATTTCTAATTTGACAAAGTTATAAAAATTGATGGACGTCGATAACTTTAAACGCCCTGTATCTTTTTAACCATCAACATTTGTATGAACGATGTTGCGCTCAATCGTCATATTTTGATTCTCTCTACTCTCAGTTTCTTTTTTTTTTCATATTAATGAAACACCCTGTATATAATAAATTAATTTTGCGTCTGTAATATCAAGCATGAATTCGCAATGCAAGAATTATCGCCAATAACGTAAGAGGTCGCCTGAAATTGGTTCAATAAATATTCACAGCGATTCCCATCATCCGCATCGAGAATAATCGCAAGTGGTGTCAGACCGGGCGAAACCAGCGGCCGCACCAAAACGCACACACTTCCTACCTGACATCGAACTTTCACTTTTCGCCAATCCATGCGTCGCTATAATAGTCCCGTTCAAACTGTACCCGTTCTGGATAATCAACCCTCTCGCGTGATTCTGATGATTCAAATCCAAATCCCACAAATCCAAGTCCACATCGCCGATATCGGTCGACGCCAGCGAATTCGCCGGACTCATCACCAGCGCCGACGAAGAAGTCACCTCCGGACTACTCTCCTCGTTCACCACCCGGACCGATTGCATCCCCGACCAGCGTCGCTTCATCGTTCCCGCCGTCTCATCGGCTATCGAAGTCCCCCGGAAAAAAGTCACGGAATATCCACGCGGCGAAAAGGTAACTCTCGGACGGGAGAAAGGGTAACTCTGCGCCGGAGATCGCCCTTACTCGACGCGCGTTTACCAAACACTGGCGGTGGCTGTGCGCTCGGCGTGACGTCACGACAGGTTGTTACTTCCCCCACCACGCCGGAGCGCCCGTGAATTCCTCGCTGGAAGGTTTACCTGCGTTGCGTGGACGCGTTCTCTCTTCACTGTCATGGCCGCCGTTTCTCGGTGGTTTCTTCGTCCGTACGACTCGGTACGCTTCGTGGGTACGATATTAGGTCAGGTGCGTCGCATCGAGATATTCTGGGTTGGATGAGGAAGAACCAACAGGTTGTTCGAAACGCTTCGACGTTTTTTTCTTTTGACGTTCTTTATTTGTTTATTTTTGCTTTCAATTTGACTTTTTCACGTGATCACAATGGTTCATTTTCAGTTTAATGTACAGGGTGTTTCATTGAATTTCGATGCTTCAATCAATTGTCAAATATCGAAATGGTATAAACATTTCAGAGTGCCAATTTACAAATTAATTAATTTCTGATAAAAGTGAACGGAATTCGACCAAAAGTCAAGAGGGACAAAATTTAGGTAATAGGTTGAAGAACTTGAAGAAAAATATTAGGATTCACCAGTGGCGTACGAACAAGTTTATCTCAAGGCTTTTATGGATTGAGACCTCGGAAAATGCAACACCCTGTATGGTATTTGGAAAACACTTACTTTCATATTAGGCAGCACCTATTGCTTGATACTCATACAAAATTCGAAAGCTCTATCTGCAGTAGATCGAGCACAATAAAATAAAAACCAAATTTTTTCATAACTTTCAACACCCTGTAACTCCGCTAATAATCGAGATCGGACACACGTTCATAGAAACTTTTTTCCTTATTTTGTACCAGAGAACTCGTTCCCAAAATATTGCCGTGCAATTCTGGAACACCCTGTATACAAAATCATGTTTTACTCAAAAATGGCCGAAATTACCAATTTTTCGGATATATACCCAGTTTTTTCCACGCAATAGTTTCGCATTAATAAATTCCCAAAATTGGGGTGCGTTCAGAAATTAAGCAGAGAACGCACAATGTTGATACGTCACAAGTACTTTCGTACATAAGCGTTGGATTTGCCGTCAGCCGCTAGCGACAGCGTTGCCAAGCGTTATTCATCATGTTTCTTCGAAAAAATAGGGACAATTCATACCCCTCGTATGTTGCTCACTAGTGGGTTTTCATTTCATTACATACCTTCACAATACTTTATAATTTTTGGGGACGAAAACTAAATGAAATATCCGCAAAAACCCCAAAAGTAGTACAACTGGCAACCCTGACAGCGTACAGGTAACATTTATAGAAGTATGTTTTAAAACGATAAAATAAAATATATTTTGTTTGTAACGCCACTGGCCTGATACCCATCAAACTACCATGACTATCACTACTACTACTTTTGTTAGCATGGTTTATTTTTAACCTGTTTCTGAATCTGCTTCGTAATTCGTTGCTTTAATCTGTGAAAGATCGATCGGGGATCGGTAAATTTCATTTACGACTTACACAGAACCACCTAATGGTACTACAGTCGGTATACAAGGTCACACGAATTGTCCACGAAACATTCGAAGGTAAAAATGATTCGACATATTTTCCATGCGTTAATTTGTTTCGTTTGATGTGAGCGCGTCGTGCTATCGAGTATACACGGTGACTCAATAAACTTGACGAATCCAAAACCGTGCCCTGCACATTCACTAAAGATTCCCTCGATCGGGCCCGAGTCTGGGCTTACTTGAGGCCATTTCCATACCGATAGCGTCGAGTCGTTTCCCGCGAATGTAACTATTTCGCTGTTATTGGTAACCTCGGTAGGTGAACGAATGCCCTTGAAACGAAAAATGCTGGAATTATTTACAGAGCGTTCACACTTCGCCTGCCATTTATAATGAGGACGAAAATCAACATTTTTATTTCGAATCACATTGTGTGTGTCCTTGCGATTTTTAGTCGTGTTTGTTCGAATAGGGATAATTGCAGAACTAGTTCTAGTGCATTGTATAATATACAGGGTGATCAAAAGAGTCATAGATGCTTCCTAAAAATAAATATTGAAATCGCGACAAAAATAGAATGTGCGTTTTCCTGATGTGAGATCGCATGTTTCTCCATGTTTTTACTGGGTGTTGTATGAAAACGGGGCTAGGTTACCTGCATAAAAATATTAATTCAAGTGATAATGAAACTCGTTCCCTACATAAATTGTTGGTTGAAGCTTTGCTAAATTATTGCTTCCATCATAAGTGTGTCGAATTGAAATGATATTTTACACCGTTAGATCCAAGAACCGCGTAGTAAATTCTGCTTCGTATAAACTTCACAATGTCCAGGAAGGAAATAAGGTGTTCTAAGGGCATCGTGCCTGCTGCCGTTAGGTTAGTGAGAAAAAACACCGTTATACCCCAAAATTCCAGGTAGAGAATTCTCCAAAACCACCAATGAGTTCTTCGAATAGCACACTAACCCAAATTCGACGAGACAGACGTCCACTTTTCGAGCAATAAAAAAACTGTATCTGTTGTGATCTGACCATTAACGGTGCCCGAAATATGGGTTATCGGTCACTGATGATACGCTAATGGAATTGATCCACATCCCACGTAAATGATGTCTATTGTATATTCTTGAAGAATAATTCTAGGGGTACGATCACATGATTAAACTATGACAGTTCGAATTGCAACGAAAAGAAACGGTTAGAACTTGAATAGCGAATAAAATCAATGACAGAAATATAATATCTCGCAAAATTTTCTCGAATAAATCGAAAAACGTTCGTACTTTTACGAAGTTGATCGGATCTGATTTGTGATTGGCTGTACCCCCCCCCCCCCACTCTACCCGTTTCCAGAACTTCATTAAGACCGTGGGATAGATGTGAAAATAACTCAGTGTTCTGTGTGATGGATTTTATCACTTTGCGTTGTTATTATATCACAAACGTAATACAAAACGACTAAATGTCACGTACAAAAATTATGATAGCAATAATATAATAATTCGCCACGGTTGAATACGAAATGACAATAATATTTGCAGTTTGTTTTCAAAGTGGATTGTTTGGTTTGCCTATTATAAATGAATTTCCAGTACATACAACCTTGGATTTATTTTCAAGAAAACATAAAAAAAATGACTTGCACCAGTGACGGCATCAACATGATGAATATTCTTGAAGAAACTTCTTTAAATCGATACAAATATTAATAATAATAATATCGTGTTAAAAATCCAATTAAACTCAATTCAAAATATAACTTTGCTACTTCAATTCAATGTATTATTTACCATAGCGTAATTTTCACAACCCTTAATCGATTGTGGCCATTTTCTACCCTCTCGCTGAAAGGGATCAATAACCCACCACCACGTGACATCAGCATGGCCGCTAGGAGGACGTCCTTGACCTAGTGCAGGTGATTCAGGGGTAACAACCCTCCCAAACAAACAACCCTTGTGGGCATCTGGTCTTAGGGCATTCACCCTTCAATTCTTTTATTCCATTATGAAGTGATTTTGTCAACGATTAAGGACCTGAAGATGAGTGGAGATGAAGTCGAAACGTCGCGATGTCATTGAAATGATAGACTGATTTACCAATTTGTCTTCATGAAAAAGTAACGGCAATTTGATGTGAACTCTTGAAATATATCGTCAATTGGCTAAAATAAGGTACAATACTATTATGCAGGGTGTTTCAGAATTGCACGACAATATTTCATGTATTTATTCTCTGGTACAAAATAAGGAAAACCATTTGTTGATAAATTCCTTTTTTATTTAATCTTGATGCTTTAATTTATATCAAATATCAAACCAGTATAAAAATTCCCGAGTATGTAACTATGAGACAATTTACAAATTGATTAATTTCTGAGAAAACTGAACGGAATTTGCCCAAGAGTCAAGAGGGACAAAATTTAGGTAATAGGTTGAAGAACTTGAAAAAAATATTAAAATTCACCAGTGGCGTATGAGCAAATTTTTCTAAAGGCTTTTATGAATTGAGACCTCGGAAAATGCAACACCCTGTATGGTATTTGGAAAACATTCACTTTCATATTGAGCAGCGCCTATTGCTTGATACTCATACAAAATTTGAAAGCTCTATCTGCAGTAGATTAAGCACAATAAAATAAAAACATTTTTTTTTCTCATTTTTCAACACCCTGTAACTCCGCTAATATTCGAGATTGGACACATGTTCATAGGAACTTTTTCCCTATTTTGTAGCAGAGAATACGTACGTGCAATTCTGAAACACCCTGTAGAGTTTGAGCTTTATTAGAAGAACGCTAGATAGCACTGACTGTAAAAAGTTTCCTGTTGATTAGTTGTTTTGTCAATAACACATTTATACAATAATATTAGTAGGATTCTGTCAAACCACGATATTGCGAGTCCATTTATATCGAATGTCGGATAATTTCCTCTAGCGAGTTTCAATTTCCCGCATCGACCTACTTTCCTGCCTGACCTGCCCCAATTCCAGCCCCGATGAATCGGCCCGGTCGAGCGAAGGCACGGGGGGGGGGGAGGGGAGGGGATAGAGGGTGAGCGCCCTCTGTGACCTATTCTCCGTGCGGCGTTGAGGTAGGTCCGGGCCGATCGAATTGAATTCGCAATGCGTCTTCCTGCGAAGTATCTATGGAAACTGTGCGTGCTGTGGACGTACGAATGATTGGAAATGAAGAGGAGGACACGCCTTTCCGGTAGTTCTTCTTCTTCCGGCAACGACAAGTAGTGAGTAGTTTTTTTTTGTTCTTGTTCTGTACCGGAGCCGATAAATGAATGAATAATTATAATACAGGGTGTTTCAGAATTGCACGACAATATTCCAGGTACGTTCTCTCTGGTGCGAAATAAGGAAAAAAGTTGCTATAAACGTGTGTCCGATCTCGATTATTATCTGAGTTACAGGGTGTTGATAAAAAGTGCCAAGAAATCAAGGATTCGTCATGCTCAATGTTGTATTCAACAAAACGGAGGCCACTTCCAACAATTCCCCTGAACATTTGTTGATGAATTTCTTTTTCATTTGATTGTGATGCTTTAATTGATATCAAATATCAAAATAGTTTAAACATTTAAATTAATTAATTTCTGTGGAAATTGAACGGAATTCGACCATAAGTCAGGAAGGACAAAATTCAAGTAATAGGTTGGAGAACTTGAGAAAAATATTAGAATTCACCAGTGGCGTACGAACAAATTTTTCCTAAGGCTTTTATGGATTGAGACCTCGTAAAATGCAACACCCTGTATGGTATTTAAAAAAATACTTTCATATTGAGCAGCGCCTATTGCTTGATACTCATACAAAATTTGAAAGCTCTATCTGCAGTAGATCAAGCACAATAAAGTAAAAACCAAATTTTTTGTTAACTTTCAACACCCTGTAACTCCGCTTATAATCGAGATCGGACACACTTTCATAGGAACTTTTTTCCTTATTTTGTACCAGAGAATACGTACCTGGAATATAACCGTGCAATTCTGAAACACCCTATATATTTCACAACACTAATAATGAGATAGTGTGTAACTGGAAAAAGTAACACGAGTCCAGCGAGATAAAATTCATAATACGTATTCTGCTTATTATTACTATTATCTACTATCAAAATTAACTATTCTTTTAAGAACACAGGATTGGCGTTAGAAGCAAATCCATGTCGAAAATTTTTCATGGATAATCAAGTTCAAAATCAGTTCAATTTACTTGAACATCAAATTTAATTATTCTCGAAAAGTGAAGTAAGTTATCATAAAGAAAAAGTGACTCTGTGGTAAAACAGTTCTGAGACACCCGGTATGCGATAGTCATTTTGTATCGTAACGAACAAACCCAAATAACGTAGTCGAATTTTCCTTCAAGAACGCGTATTTGCATACAAAACGACGTACCCGTTCCTAATTAAATCGGCAACGCTAGCGGGCAGAAGCGCCGAGAAGAAGACGATGAGAACCTTTCCGATGACGTCACATCCGCCATGGTGAATTCTACCGGCGCCTTGCTCTACCGGAGCGTTACCAGACCAACAGGTTGAAAACAAAAGTAGACTGGCTAGGCCTGCTGAGATGTATGCCGCTCGAGTTGGACTTTCAATACGAATATTTACGCAGTCTTGGCTTTGAAGAGTAAACAATTGAAAGTATGATATGTCCGAGAGGATGCTTTGGGGATAATTTCTATCCCTGGAAAATATTCGGAAAATGATCGATTTCAATAAAATAAAATGAATTGAACGCATGAGAAAATGCTTTTAGGACCTTTTCCACCGAATTTGAGAACTTTGGAAGAGTAAGTGTGTTTCGTTAAAAACAAAAGAGGTAAGTAGCCTCATGAAAAATTTCGAGAAAATTTTCGAAAGATTCATTTGGCTGAAACCTCGTAAATTTGTTGTCTCAAAAGTGCTGAACACGGCACTGAACTCAGTTTCCATCGATTTGGATTAGTTCTAATGTCCCACAAGCCCCGAAAAGTCGCCCAGGAAATTTTTCTGGAATCCGAGACACGAGGAACTAGAGATTCATCAAGTCAAGTAGCTTGATAGTTTGAGAAACTACTTGACTTGACTTGAAAATCAATGTCGTGAAAATTTATATACTTGACTTGATTTGAGATATTCATTACTTGACTTGAAGTCAAGCTACTTGATATTACTTGATCTTGATACGGACGTGTCGAACGGCATATATTTCTGCAAGCTCGCGCGCGCTCAGACTTAATACGGGGGTTCCCCGATTTCCGAGCTGACTGAATCCATCTTAAAATAGTTTATATCTCTGGTTTTTTTATGTAATGATATAAAACTGCTAAAAATCAAGTAGCTTGATAGAAGTACTTTCAAGTACTTGATAAATACATACTTGAACTTGACTTGATATCAAAAACTACTACTTGACTTGATTTCAAGTCAAGTAGCTTGAATATCAAGTCAAGCCGTGAATCTCTACGGGGAATAATCGGTTGATGCGTCTTCAACTGTTTCATGTAAATCTATCCGATCCATATGAAATTCGACGATGACCTTGCAGCATCGATTTGTGTCTAGTTAACATTTTTTATGTAGATATCCGTTCGGAATGAAAAATCGATGTTCCTGATGACCGAAGGTGATCATTATAATTCCGGGCACGTACTTCCGGGACAATTGGCACCCAAATCTATCGAGAAATCGCACAAACAACAGAACACACGTGATGACAACGACGGTTTCAGAAAGTTCAATCGACATGGACCTCTAGCTTGGCCTCCTAGCTCGCCAGATTTAACAACACCTGTTGATACACGAGCTGAAAACGATATTTTTAGGGCTCTCGGTGTAATCGACGACCTGCCCTAACCTGACCCCATAAGTAATTGTAATTATCCGTAAGGTATCGTGTGTCCGAGTGCTTCTTTCGACAGGATGTTGCTCGAGGTCAGTACCGAGAAGTGTCAATTTCACGGATCGCAATTTTTAATGCCCTTTTTTGTGCGTTAACTTGACGTACTTTTGAGGAATTCGATCCGGGTATGGCGAATGTTATTTTATTCAATGCATACGTACGAGTACCTTTTTCAAGGTTACCAAATGATATTTCTTTGTTTCCCACTTTATGGATTTTATGATATACAGGGTGTTCCTTGAAGACATGCTTATATTTGAAGGGGTTATTCTTTGACACATTTTAAGCAAAAAACTTCCTATAAACGTACGTCCTAAAAGTCTTGACTTTTGAGATACAGGGTGATAAAAGTTTGAAAAAAAAAACAGATTTTTGATAATATCTGAGATAATATTCTAGACATCTTTAGAAAATTTGGTGAATTCGTTCTATGCATCAAGGTGCATTTTGTGATGTACGAAATTTTCCATTTTCTCTACCAGTGGCGTCCGTACGGGTTTTGCATTGAATATTTTGGGATAAAAAAATACTACGCCACTACTTACTTCCATAATAAGAATTACTTTTAAGATCCTCATCCTCTTTTCTTTGTCTGACGCATGGTTTTCGCTTAAAAAAAATTAAATTGTTTTACTTCGGGGACTATTTCTCAAAAATCTGATGCGGCGTGAAAATGTTTGTGCATCGACTGAAAGCAAGTTAAGAGATCAGATTCATAGAATTCATTGATGCATAGAAGACATGTACCAATCTTGTCTAAAATATTATCTCAGTTATTATCAAAAAACTGTTTTTTTTACTCAATAATTTATCACCCTCTATCTCAAAAGTTGACTTTTGGGACATACGTATAGGAAAAAATTAGCATGTTTTCAAGGAACACCCTGTATTGTGTCAATTGCCTCACATTTGTCAACCATGAGAAGATACGAAAAATAATATTGTACCTAGCGTTATTTAGGAGAAAAAAATGTATTTTTCGAATTACATCTCACCGCAAAACAATTTCATAGTCAAAGACTTCCCTCCTCGAAAACAATGGAAGTTCATAATCGACAATTGAATTCACGCTCTGGTGCATCCAGAAGCCATGCTCGAGTAAGCACCGCGGCGAGTCAAGGTTAAAAAGTCGATTCATTCTACTTGCGCGAGCCCGATGAAGAATCCGTAGATCCACGGAAAAAATGACGACTCGGCAACGCCGCTCGGGGAAAACCAATCTCGCTTTTATTCCGGTAAATGGAACGGGTTGGCCACGCGAAAAGGTGGAGAACAGCAAAAGTGTTCGGAGGAGCTATAAAGACGACGCATTGAAACGGTTTCGTAAGGTAGAAAAAAAAAAAGAGTATTGAAGGAATCGATGTGTAAAGGTGGAATGGCGGCCAGCGAGTTTTCAGCAGATCGCAAAAACTGGTAGAGGATATAAGCAATAGCACAAGAAGTGCAACGGATTGCCATCGCGCGATGTTGCCAAATTTCACCAATGCTGATATTCACTCTTATTTTCTTGAGAATCCATAGAATGAAGTAATCCAATGATTTGTACAGTGTGTTTCATAAAAAAACGTACAGTTCCATGATTTGAGCTTAAAAAATAACGGATTAATTGATTTTTCACGTGATTTGCGTTTTTGAAAAAAACTCTGAAACACTATGAATTAAATTAAAAGGAACTCTGTATCATGATATAATCTTATCCTTCAATTCACTTGCTCCATTACCTATTTAGTTATATTTTTTTTTCGAAATCATCTTGAATTAACAATAAGACGTTTCAAAATGTTTTTCTCCTGCTGACTTAGTGATAAAAATGCCTAAAAATGCTTGACGTTTCTGCATTTCCTTAGATCTACTGATTAATTGTTGATGCGGCAACACCGCTCGCGCAATCCTCTCTCGAACGAAATGGCATCCGACGACTTTTCGATTCAAAGATAGATACAAGAACAAGACCAGCGGGACAATGAGAATGGAAGAGTGGTCAGAGATGGTTCTAATTTACTAAACCAGTTTCTGTGACCATGTCAAGCGATGCTTGGCTGACTGTGTGCTATCCCCGGCGGCGGTGTTGCCGCGTCCCATCCAACGTTGCCGTAATAACCGGAAACTAACAAGAAATCCGAAAATGTCGCGGGGTCGACCGAAAAATCGAGAGGTGTTAGATCTGGCGAGTTTCGAGTACATGTTGCTGTGGAAGGTTTTGGATGTTTACACGTTCCGAATTAATTTGATAAATTTAGAATAATCTGGGGAAAAAGACCGTATTTATGGGTTGGGTTTCGTAAATATTTACACTGCATCGAGTGTGTGGTTTCCTTAGGAATTGACAGATAACGAAATCCAAATATTTTTGTAGGTCGATGCACGTACCGAAAGATAATGGAAAAAATTCGCAAGCCGATTGGCCAGGTCTGAAAATGAGTTTGCTCAGATGACGTGTCTGATAAGTTTGAAATATACGAGGATCAGTTTATATTTAGTTGAATCAAAATCCGCATTTCATCTCTAAATTCTGAACTCAAAGTATTTTTTCCCAAGCTATTTCTCACAAAAAATCAACATTTCAGGCTTGATTTGATCACTGATTGGTTACACGTTTTGACTTGACTCGAATTTGCCAAAATGTCTGAGCCTGGTACATTATTCGTGTGATTTTTATTTCAAGGTAGTGTAAATATAGATAAAAACTGATCATGGTTGCCAAAATCCATACTGACGGGTTGAAATAATCTATTGTGTGTAAGGATTGACCTTGAACTTGCAAATTTATCAACTGAAATGTTCGGTGGGCATACATCCGTTCAAATGCGACGCAGATTCAAAAATTAAAAAACGTATAAAAAGGCTGTGTTTGAGGTTTTTCTTTTTTCGATAGGTGCTCAGTCTTGGATTTGTTGCTATTTCATGAAATTCTTCTTTGAACAAAAACAAAGCTTTCTGGAAATTGCATAGAAAAAACAGTTCATCCTGTATTGTTTGAGACATAGACATCCTTCTTTAAGTTCAGTGTAAATCATACTCATTAGAATACACTTTCAAACATTATAAATGTTAGATTGAATGTATGAAAATGGTGGCAAATATTTGAAATTATAGACCGTAATTTTTCGTTCTAAACACTCAACATGCAATTTATTGAGATCCTGATAATGAAGTGAACACTCAATGCATACAGATATGAACTGTGACTATGATTAAACGAAAAACCTTGAAGATAACAACGTATCTCGTAATTAATTAAATATTCCTGAGACAGTTTCATTCATGATAATCAGTATACAGGGTGTTTCAGAATTGCACGGCAATATTTCAGATACGTATTCTCTGGTACAAAATAAGGAGAAAAGTTCCTATGAACGTATGTCCGATTGAGATTATTTGCGGAGTTACAGGGTGTTGACACGAAGTGCCAAGGAATCATGGATTGGTCGTACTCAATATTGCTTTCAACAAAACGGAGGCCACTTTGAACAATTCCTCTGAACAATTGTTGATAAGTTTCTTCTTTATTTAATTTTGATGCTTCAATTAATATTAATAATAGAAATAGTATAAACATTTCAGAGTATGCAACTTAAACTTTGAGCCATTTTACAAATTTATTAATTTCCGAGGAAACTGAACGGAATTCGACCAAAAATCAGGAGGCACAAAATTCGGCTAATAGGTTGAAGAACTCGAAAAGAATATTAAAATTCACCAGTGGCGTACAAGCAAGTTTTTCTCAAGGCTTTTATGGATTGAGACCTCGGAAAATGCAACACCCTGTATGGTATTTGAAAAACATTCACTTCCATATTAAGTAGCACCTATTGCTTGATACTCATACAAAATTTGAAAGCTCTATCTGCAGTAGATCAAGCACAATAAAATAAAAACCTAATTTTTGTTCAACTTTCAACACCCTGTAACTCCGCTAATAATCAAGATCTGACACACGTTCATAGGAACTTTTTTCCTTATTTTGTACCAAAGAATATGTACCTGAAATATTGCCGTGCAAATCCGAATCACCCTGTATTTTTCGAAAATGTGTTATCAAATAAATGACACCCATTGAATTATCTACTTGTACTGAGTATTCTCAATTTAATTCAATCTTAATTGACCCAGTTATCAAACTTTTGTTGGAAATTTTGTCAGAAGGGACCGTCCTCAAAGCTGTGTTTCTCCACCATGTCGGCGTTTCCTCCAGAAATTGAAATCTCTTCTTGTCTTGGCACACATCCAAGCCGAGATCGAAGGGAGACAGACAGGAGGAGGTCAGAGGAAAATGTCACAGCGCGTTTCCCACGCAGAATAAGGCACAGACAGACTGGCATTTATTAATGAGCAAACTGAATCCGTTCTATTATGAGATCTAAATTTATCACTGTGCCATTCGAGAATGTTTGTTGGCGGCTGGCCTCAACTCGAAATTGCATAGAGCGTCGTTTCGAGCGTTTCATTTTGGACACTGATCTAGTGTAATATTATACGGGGTGCGCGAAATAAGTGGGGACGCGAGATTCGCTAGAAAAACGAATTTAGGTCGACAACAGTTTTTTTCTGAGGTACGAAATGTCGAAATTATCACATCATTCTTGATACTCTCGAGATATCGTGTTATTTTTGCGAATTCAGCAAATATTAGAACGAATATACAGGGTGATTCACATAAGAACCGACATAGAGCAGGGGCATGTAGGGGGTCCTAAAATATGGTAATTTAACGCAACTTACCTCTATACCAAGTTGCTTCCCTAAGGAGTTACAGGCTTTGAAAGTTAAGTTATAAATTTTGAAAGAAATCAATATCTCCGTTATTCTTGAACTTAAAGCAACCAAATTTGGTACACTTTGTGGGTGTATTTAGCGCGTTACTTGACAGTAACTAGAGTTTGATTGAAATTTGTAAAGGGGGTGTACCGGGTGGCACACAATTAGTATTCAACAGAATTTTGTTAACCCTTGATGGATTTCAAAAATCTTTGCTTTGTTTTGTGGACAATTCAAGTCTAAAATTTTTTTACTCTAGTAATTTTTCGAAAAACCCCATCATTTTCATCAGAAACTCGAATAACTGAAAACGCGCGCTCTAGGTGTGTTATTTAAAATCATCGAAATTATGAAAATAAACGTCAAACAAGAAAGTAGGTCATTTAATGTGATCAGTAGAAATTGGCTGGCAAATTATTATTTAGATACGTAACAAAATACTTGAAGTAAGTACATATAATTTATAGCTTCACTTTCAAAGCCTATAACTCCTTAGGGAAGCAACTTGGTATAGAGGTAAGTTGCGTTGAATTGCCATATTTTGGGACCCCCTACATGCCCCTGCTCTATGTCGGTTCTTATGTGGATCACCCTGTATGAACTAAATAACATGTGTTCTACGAAAAAATCGAAAACCACAATATAGTACCCACAGTTTTTTGGCAATTTTGCTTTATTTTGTCGATAAGTATCGTTGTTATTTTTACCAAAGCTTTGTCATTGAAATTGTCATCGTACAAAATGTCGGCAGGATCAAAACAGAACAGTTCTGGCTAATTTTTTTGGCTTTTTCACCGAACCCGAACAATTTTCAACGCTAATTATTCTTATTTTCGCGCCGTTTGAAATCCAGAAAGCTTAACGACCGTTTTGCCCATAAATCTTTTTGCAATGCATCCGATATTTTCGTCAGCATACATCGAATTGCAGCTTTGCCAGAAAACGCTATAGTGGGTGTTTTACAATACAAGCGAGTTCGAATAATTCATGAAAAAATCACGTTCATCTGTCTGTATTAATTAAAATAAATAGATTCATCAGAGGATTCCTCGCATTTTTTTTTTGTTTCTAGCTCTCAGAAATTCCAACGTTTCAGAGTTCAGGAAACATGAAGCACCCTGTATACATATTTAAAACCCGATCACCCTCTAAGAGCTCAGATATAATTATCGAATGCATATTTTCGAACTCAAAATAAACTCTCCAACATTTTTCTCTTGTTCTGAATTGTTCTAAGTGTCTAGAAAAAAACATTATGCGACATGAAATGCTTTTCAAGTTGCCGAATACGCCGAGATCGTAGTGAAAAACGGCCGACATGAGACATAAACAAGATGTTGATGCACGCAATATGTGAAAGCAGAAAGAAACACGAAAAATAATCATCAATTATGAGAGAATGCGTCTATTTTTTCTGTCGTGAAAAATTGCGAGTCCGTGAGTCGAAAAAAAAAATGCTTCGTACTTGCCACGGTGTTGTTTTTCTTTGTAGTCACTGCCAATTGAGTATACAAGGTGTACCGGCTTTCTAACAACGCGGGAAAAAATTAAGATTTTCAAAACTCATTTGAAACTACAGTAATCACATTAATTTATCCTATATTGCCATTCCTTTCAAGAGCAACACATAGTGGGTGTAGCTTAGGACACGCCCCCAATATGGGAGGAGCCAACTAGTGAGTTCAAGCCTACACTGCCACATCATTATAAATGTCGAGGAAGAAGCCAAAAATGTTGGAATTGCCACGTCCCCCGACGTGGGAGTGTCTTTGAGTGACCACGCCCACTTGTCCAATGGAATAGTCATTAGATGGGAGTGTAATTAATTAACCACGCCTTGAAGGTAGGGTTGTGTGTAGCCACGCCCCCAAAAATGTACAATATGGAGAAAACTCCGCCTACTAATCAAAGGGAGTGGCCGACAAGTGTCCCACCCCCAAAAGTATGATGTAGAGATATAGCCACGCCTTTGAACTAGTGGGAGTGTCGTGAAGAGACCAAGCCTACTGAAGTGGGTGTGTCTTCGAGTAACCACGCCTTCTTATCTGATAGAATAGTCATCGGATGGGAGTGGCATTAATTAACCACGCCTTGAAGGTAGGGTTGTGTGTAGCCACGTCCCCAAAAATGTACAATATGGAGAAAACTCCGCCTACTAATCAAAGGGAGTGGCCGACAAGTGTCCCACCCCCAAAAGTATGATGTAGAGATATAGCCACGCCTTTGAACTAGTGGGAGTGTCGTGAAGAGACCAAGCCTACTGAAGTGGGTGTGTCTTCGAGTAACCACGCCTTCTTATCTGATAGAATAGTCATCGGATGGGAGTGTCATTAATTAATTACGCCTTGAAGGCAGGGTTGTGTGTAGCCACGCCCCCAAAAACGAACTATATGGAGAAAACTCCGCCTACTAATCAAAGGGAGTGGCCGACAAGTGTCCCACCCCCAAAAGTATGATGTAGAGATATAGCCACGCCTTTGAACTAGTGGGAGTGTCGTGAAGAGACCAAGCCTACTGAAGTGGGTGTGTCTTCGAGTAACCACGCCTTCTTATCTGATAGAATAGTCATCGGATGGGAGTGTCATTAATTAATTACCCCTTGAAGGCAGGGTTGTGTGTAGCCACGCCCCCAACAACGAACTATATGGAGAAAACTCCGCCTACTAATCGTAGGCAGTGGCTGACAAGTCCCGCCCCCCAAAAGTAGGAGTGGGAGTGTCGTGAAGATGCCACGCCCCCTTGGGGGCGTGACAGAGGCTGAAAAATAACAAATAAACGTGAACTCACCTAGTTTTCCATTGGGACTGTAGGGATCGTAGCTGCCCGAGGACATCGGCGACGGGTACCCGTTGCTGATGACGGTGTACGCCTGCGTGGGCGGGCCGGGGGAGGGCGTGAGCGGCGGCGCCCCCGCCCCCGGGCTCTGGGCGCTCAGGAAATCGTCGTTGCGCGACCTCTTGATGCCGAAATTGCCGAACGAATTCGAGAGTCCGTTGGAGGTGGTGGCGGCCAATCCGCTGCCCGACGAGATGGCCAGCAGGTTGCCCACCGTGATGGGGGAACCGCCGTTGGGGGTGGGGGAGTACAGTTGGGGCTCGGACTTGACGAGCAGGACGTCGTCGTCGCGGAAGATCATGTCGTGCTTGAGGTCCATGAGGGGCGGAAACGGTGGAGGAGGGAAGACGGCGGTCATGGGGGGATTTGGGGGGTTAGGAGTGGGGCCGGTGCGGCCGCGATACCATTTTGTTGGCGATTATCTAGAAGAAAAAAAAAACCAACACGTATTTTTGCTGTTTCAATTCCGAAATAGCAATTTTTTTTTGGAGCAGCGTAGCAACGCAGATAGCGACTCATTCTGTGCGTCGAAAGACAACTCGATAGCGTTCCCTCGAGCTATTTAATGGGAAATTTCAATGCTTCTCCAGTGTTATTGAAGAGTCCTTCAAACTACTTAGGAGAAAGTGAAAATCCTTTTCAATATTGTCAATGTTTGTTAAGCTTTCACATGAAAACTACTCAACAAATCACCATGAAACTTCTCACACACATTCTTAGAGGCATTAGGAGTAACATAGGATACTTTAAAAAAATTATAAAAATTCCCCCACCCTCCAAAACCACCCCAAAAGGTGGTGCACTCAACATCATCCCCAAACGTCGCAATACTTGTCGTCCCCACCTCCTCTAGACAGTCAAATTTACGGCCCGCCAGACCGAGAGAAGGGTAGAGGGGTGTGTGAAAATTCGGGCGGCGGTCTAGACGGTGTATCGGGGGCGGCGTACCGAGACCGGGACACGAACGAAGGTCGTGGAACTGCGAAAGTGAAACTCGCGTCGCATAAAAACCGCTCTTCGATCTTCTGACGATTCGGATGTGCCTCTCCCAGATCGACGGCTGCGTTTACACGACAGGCTAAGATATGCTTTCAGGTTTCATCAGTTTCTAGGCGATTAATTACAGTTTCGTATAATTTCTCTGGTGGATATTATGAATTATTCATCATGAAAATTGGGACAAAATGACGAAAACCAGCAAAACAGTTCTTGTTTTGGTTTCGGTCGTGTAAACGCGGTTGGCTGAGAACGAAAACCGTCGGCAGATCGAAAGTACAAAGGGGCGGTGATTCAGCCAGATCGATAGCGCCAGACACGACGAGAAACCCACGCAGAAATGGATTCAGCGAAATTTTCTGAACGTGTACTGAAATCCGGAGTTTCGATTAGTTCGTTCAACTTGATTAACGATCCTACCTTGGGATAGTCATAGAATTCAGACAAAAAAATTGATTAAGAAGATTTTTTCACGAAAATGAAAATTATCCATTGGTAAATAAGATACGGGGTTGTGTCGAAAATGCACATCTTTAGAATAGTTGTTTTCGGTATTTGATTTATCCCGAAAAAAATTCAATTAGTTGTTATCGGACTCCTTCGATATTCGTTATTTATTAAAATAATATTAAATTTAGACCAGGCTGAACTACACAAATATTAAAAATAAATTTGACCAATAGGCGAGAGCACAAAATAAAAAATTAGCTTCAAACCTGCTTCGAGATCAAATATAATGTTAAAAAAACTCTAAATTTGGCACAAAAACGCTCTTTATGACGTCAAAACTGCTTATACTAAGCGCATGCCAGAGTTGATGTGCTATTTTTGGGACTCCGCAGAATATTGGAACGCTTGGCAACGCTGTAAGATATTTTCGGAGAAGTTTTACCTACAACTCCGTTATACTGTATAATGCATTACCAAGAGAGCTCAAAGAATCACATGCATCGCATTTCCGCAAATTGATTAAGAGTAATTTGTTAAATTGATTTTTCCATGTGATTTATACGATAACATATGAATGTAACGCTAGATATAAGTGTTTAGGTTTAGGCTTAATATTAGGATTAGAATATAAGTCATGCTCAGGTTAAGTGTAAGAATAGCTCCTAGCTAAACTTCGCCTGATGCCCTTATCACTCTGTCCCTCTTATTACTTTGTAATAATCACTTGAGGAAATAAAGACGAATTATTATTATTATTATTATTATTATTATTATTATATTAGTAGCTGGTGACCACTCGAACCTCCTTTTTTTTTTGAAGACTATCGTTAAGCACTTGTGACGTCACAATATCGCGTGTTTCCAGTGAGATTTCTGAACGCACCCCAACTTCAAAAATAAAAAAAAATAATGAAAAATCAATGTCGAGGAATTTTTTCCCAAAAGTGACCGCCTATTTGCATTTAAATTTAAAGTAGGTCGTAGCCTTCAAACGTACCTAAAAGGTGACAGAAATCTGATCCACCGTCTCGCAACCCTGGTTTAGCCCGGCCGCCGTCACCGCCGCCCCCGGAGTGAAAGGGAGGGCGGGGGCGGTCCCGAAATACCTCCAATTGAAAGCCATAGCGGCGGCAATCGATAAAATAAGGTGCCGTATATAGAACGGCGGGCGAGAATGGAAGGCGCTAATTCATTAATCCTTATAAGAAACGCAGCTTGATATTATTCCGAAAACTAATTGGAGGTGATTCATTTTTGGTTAATTTAATCCTCAATTATGTATGAACAAAATAGGAACCTTCATTTAAGCGATCAGTTTCGAACGGATCAAGTCTCAATGAGTCACTCTTTTGGTGCCAATGAAATTGAGTTTCTGCTTTCTATAATTGAACTGTCATCGTGCGGTTCTCTGTCGATTCCGGCGCGCCTGACCCGAATTCGCTTGATTATTCCGAATTCAGTCACTAAATTATTGCAGTTTGTCCGATTTGAATGCGAAATGAGTCGAAGAAACAGAGAGAGAGAGAGAGAGAGAGAGAAATTGACAAGAGAAAGTTCGCTCAGAGCCCCAATTGAAATGGAATCTGTCGACCAACATTCACAAATTGATACCGGAACCAATATATTGAAAACGCTATTTATTCGTTATCAAATTTATTCCATTTGGCTGTTCCACACTGTATAATTTTTAAAAAATGAAAATACTTTGCCTATGAAAGACCTGCATTATTTGCATTCGAAAAAAAAAAGATTGGTAAGCACAAAAAAACTGACAATAATCACAATGAAAAAATTTAGTTTCACTTCGGAAGTAGATTTTTCAATTACAAGGCGATATGCATTATATTACTTTTCATTCATAAGAAACTCTATTAATGGGTTTGTTACAATGCGATTGCATTTTAATATTTCAAAGGCTTCAGGATTAGTCGTTCCTAGGTTTCCACATCCAGTCCTCGAATATTGAAGTAAATAAAAAATAACGTTATGGGATGTTTCTATATACACGACTCACAAAAAAAAACTTCCCATGCGGAAGCTACGAAAACATACCGAGTGACTTCTGTGGGAATCAATGATTTAATTTCTGCATCTAGTAAACAATATGTTAATTTTTCGATTGCCGGATTTTTATTTCTATTCCGGAAAAGGCTTTTGTTCCTTTTGAAACGGGATATAAGTCGTATACAAAGTGTTTAAAACGTGCTGAAAACAACTCAGAGCTCATTTTTGTACATCGCTTTCAAAATAACTGAGATTCTACGAATTTTTCTATCCCCTCGCTGCAGGATATGACCCGAATCCAAAGCAGCGATGCACGGCGTCGTCGTCGCGGCGCCGTCCTTCCTGCGGTGTTGCCACATCGTCATACAATTTCCCCAAACCTCAGAAAAAAACTGTTTCTCGATACACCGACGTGCTTCGTGCGGTGTTGCCAAGTCGCCTCGCATTTTCCCCAGCACCCCGAAAAACATTTTCTCGTCGGACTGGCTTCCACGATGGATTGTTTTCGACCCCCTGGAGATGCCACCCGCAACCTTGTAGTTGTGTTTGCTTCTATTTCACCGTCCTTGCGAGAGAATGCATTTCAGCACGCGCCGATGTTTTCGGCATTGGAATTTCCAGCGGGATTAATGGAGAACTGATGAGGAAAACGCATCGATACGAGGTCGACAGAAGGATTGGAAATTGGAGCGGAAAAATACCGAGTGGAATTGGATATGCGTCGTAGAACGAGAATTCATCACGATAAATAATGTTTTCACGAAAGGATAACTGCAATTTAGTAGGAAATTTTGTCTTAAATATTGTTAAGATGGAATATATTGACAAAAAATTTCCACAAAGTCTACCCCCTGTGTAAAAATTATTTTCTCTGATCCAAAATTCACTGAAAGACTATCTAAATATTAATAAATGAACTATTTCTGTCGAAAAATTGATTTACAATCTCCTGTTAGTTCTTCGAATTTTTTGCTTTGAAATTACTAAAAAATACATTCTTTTGAGTCACATACCCACCCTGTATAAACGTTAATAATTCTGAAAGTTTTCTTCAAATTGATCTTCAAATGAATGAGAATTTCGGAACAAATGCTATTCTCGCAATTTCACTTTATGAAAACAACGAGAATTTTATATGGATGAGACCAGCTCCAATTTCAACTTCTTCTCTTATCAATAAATCTCACCCCAGGCCGATGCCCCACCCTCAGTAACATTAACAACAAAGAACATGAAGATATATCACATAATACCGGCCGTTTAGGAAATTTCGGACTGCTATTATCTTTGCGCGAGAGCCGTTACCAAAGTTTACAGCATAAACATTGAATTCTGTTACTGAAATTTGAATAGCCTTCAAAACCATGTACTAGTTGGGAAGTTACGTAGTTTTTTTCGCCAAATACATGTTTTATTAGTGATTCAATTGATGACTATAACTGGAAATGTAATAGACAATTGGGAGTGGACCACCTTCGATATTCGTTCTGTAAACGTTGGCGTAACGAGAAAACAAGATTCGGCGACCCAGACAGAAGAAAACGTAAAAAAATCCAGTCTGTAACTTTGTCGCTGTTGGAGACCGAAACAATTTCTTAAATTACAACCTTGTACAATCAGATAATTTCTGTTCGGCCAAGCTTCAAGACCGATAAATAAAACTTGGATTGCATATTATTTTATTTCGCGTGACGATTTTATCAGCGCCATCAAGGGAGGTGCGTTAAACGAACGAGTCGCCATGTCGATATCAACCAAACGCTGCGGAAAACAATGGAGCATCGGTAATTTTCATTTTTTTTGTGGACACGAGTTGGAAATTCAAGCAAGAGATGATAATTTTGGGGCTTTCAGTAATACCAACTTTTATGACTAATTTTTTTTCCTTCAGTTATAAAGGAGTTATAAATACATTCAAGTTGATTGAAAAGAATAACTTAACATTTTAGGAGCTTCGCATGAATCACCCTGTACATTCGGACGTTACACATGAGGGAGTTTAGTTTTAAGCAAAGTTTGACATCCAGATAGACGTGTATCTATTTTCGTGCATCTTCCAGCTCTATAGGCAAGGCGAAACTAGGTTAGTTGCACTATTCTTGGACTCACTGCGTTGCGTTTTCAGGTTATTTGCCTCCATTTCGCAATATCGAACGAAAATGAACAGCGACCCAAACTAGAGTTTCATTAGGTAGGTCCAGTATTTCTCTCAACTCTAGCTTGAAGAATTATCGAGGCACAAATCACGAATTATTAATAATAAAATGTTTCAAGGGGCATAACCTTGCCGATGAGACGCTACTGACGTACTACGTACGTAATTCAATCGCTATCTCATTATTGCGCGGAAAGCTCAATTTCCTCCAACGACCTTTGCCAACATTTATAATGTTAGTGTTGTATTTTGTTCGTTGGCAAACATGTTTACTTTCTTCCATGCCTTATAGCCAGCCTAACGTCTCTATATACGCGACGTTCTACTCGATTTGCAATATGCAGTACCGTCGTAAGGGCCTATCGGTACCTCGTTCCTGTTTTCGACTTTTCGAGACCAAGACGCATCACGCCATCTGACGGAGAGGACAAGCAGCGATCAGCAAATTTGATGTTTGTTGATTGTGAACAGAGAAGATTTTCAATAATTCAAAATTGTGGACAAAAACGCATCACCATGTAAATATCGCTGTTTGGAATCGATATTCTACAAGCGTGAAAATATGCCCGCACCATTACTCGTTGGTTTCAGAGAATTTTGTAGGTACAATGAAAGTTTGTAAGGATTGATGGAAATTATTAGAAAATAAACAAACCTCCTTCAATTACTTTTGATTTGTTGATCGAAAAAAAAAAACTGAAGACGGTACTGTGTACATAAAGACCTTGGAGTCTCCGTACATTATGATTCTAACGAGTGGAATAAACTAAAAATAGATCGCAATAACAAACAGAAAGTTTGTGTAACCACGGATTATATTTTGATATCAGATTCTTGAATTTCCACACCTTTAGAATTAAAATAGAATTGAAAAGCATGAAAATACAGAGATTTGTTCAAACGATGAGTAATTCAAAAAATGGCGAATGCGCACAATTTCCTCGCGAATGTGCCATTATTTTGAAAGTTTGGTGAATGCGCCGGTAGCTCCATCTAAGCTGATTCACATTATATTCGATGCCTTTATAAAAAGCGAATAAGCGGAGGTCATTCTCTTAATAGAAATAGATGGATAAACAAATTTTAATAATGGTTTTGATTACTCATTCATATTAACGTATGCCGTTAAAATCTATGCATCGATTTCTATGCTGATGGGCGATGAAAAAACGTTTTTTTTTTTCAGACAGGTCTGATTAATGGATTTTTAATGATTGGCTTGAACGGGTTAGGTTGTTTTTGTACCTCCTTGAAAAAATCTACCCACGTGTCGTTTCCAGCCTCTTAAACGTAATCAGAATTGAGATCGAATATAAGGCTATAATTATTGTTCATTAGTAAGAGGTTATGGAAAAATCTGGTCATTTTTCTTTGCTAAATCGGTCGTGACGAATTCTAGTTTTTTTATTTTCATGTCCAAAAGTCCCAAAAACTCGAATTATCGACAAATTCTCGCTCATGGTCATCAAACTGCGAATGCATTTTCGTCCTTCTAGCCACCTAGCTGAGCTGATTCGAGCCCACTTGACCGAATGCTCTGTTCAAGGTCGACAGTGCTGCTGCTGCTGATGATGCGGCTGTGGAGCAATTATCCATCTTGCCTATCATTACTGCGATTCGAGAGAAGATGAAATGGTCCAGTAAGCAGAGGAAAATGCACCTCATTATCTTCTATTGCGAGCGAGCACACCCACAGAGAGATTGAGTGGATTGGATGAATGTGATAGTACGGAAGATTGACTTGAAATTTTTCATTGACATTTACAGAAGCGCAATTTTCTCGATTTAATTCCGACATTTCTGAAGCATTCTCTTCCTCTATTTCTAGATCCCTATTTGGAGATGCTCCCCTGGATTTATTCAAGCTCCAATTCTTGTTAAATTGTTTTGGATTCCACAGTTGACCTTCTGAGCTTTCACAATAACAAAAACCAAACCTATTTTGACGTCAAATTGCGAAAAAATGACAATATCTCGTGGACTAGATCGCTGACACGTGTCTACGCCTTATAATGATTCCAAATGGCGTCACCCTGTCTAGGAAATTTAAACAAGCAACGTGCAATTAATTCCTAACTCATCGCTGAAAATAGACAATTGATCAATTGTTGTTTTTATCAGTGAAGAGTTGATCTTGAATAATTCTGCAGTCATCTACAACCTTATAGAAATTATTACTATTATAATTATTATTTCAGCACATTTTTTCGTCTCAAATTATTAATCTGTTATTAAGAATTATACAGCGATGAGATCTCGAGTGAAAAAAATATTATACAGTACGTTTCACACGTATACAGCGAGCACGCAATTTCCCAGTGGCCAGATCTAACCCCACTAGGTTTTTTGGGCTGTTGAAATTTCACTCAAAATTATATAAAAAATCATGACACGGGTAATATCTCGGAAACAACGTTCCTGCTTTTGAAAATTCAGGGGACATACATAAAAATCAAATTATGTTTTATCTTTATGTATAGGAGATATTGTTTAAAAATTCTGGAGACCGTTCAACAGAATTCATGTCGTGGTGGAACAAATTGATGCAATTAAATTTGTTGAAATTTTTTGGCAAAGCGCCTCGATATGTATAACAAAGTAACTTTAATGGTATACGAGTGGTTTAAAAAAGTTTTTGAAGGTGCAAAATGAATCTTAAAAATTGATGTTTTATTTTGGGACACCCAGTACAAAATATAGATATTTAGTTAAGTGTACTCACATCAAGACAGCTTTTGAGAGGATGACAGTCCAAAGTAACCTAAAAAAACATTTTGAACATCAAAAAGATTCTTCAGAAAATCATAACCTCATTTTTGATTTCCTATTATGCTAAGACTAGACGAAACATCAATTGTTATATTATGTTTCCGTTAAAAATGATGAAATAACATCTAGAAGGATCAAGTCTGGTGAACCTGCCGACAAATTTGGGCCGCCTGGTACACAAAGCGATTCCGAAAACAGTTTTCAAACGACGCGTTGTTGAAATTAAAACGATCATGTTTTGAACATAACTTTTCGATTCGTCGGGGAATTCAAACGAATGCCGATAATAAAGATTCGTGCGGACACAAACGACCCAATTACATTCAGAGCTCGATAATGCCTGTCGACACCTGTCATAAACGGTTACGCGCTCAGCTGTCACATAACTCGTCTCAAGGTCACGCCGAATTACAACGCATCGAGGTATTTTCGTCGAGTGGGCTCAGCTCCGGTCGGCGCGGTGGTCGAAGTGAGGTAATTTATTCGTGATGGCGGTGTGCGAACGAAAACAACACATAAAAAGTGAAATGTTTGACGAGTTGTTTATCGATATCGACAACTAACCTACCGGCATATATTCCGACGTAGTTTTCCATTGAAATCGATATAAAAACTACAATTATTTCAAGTAAAACCAGTCATGCAAGTGGAATTTGCACAGATCCTCGCTGAATCTGTGGCCGCTTATTCGATATGCGCAGCGTTGCCACACCGAAAATTTTATCACAAGAACTAATTATTATTATTTTGAATGAAAGACACCCCCATTTCTTTTAATTTTTTTCTTGGTAATTTTTCGAGTTATTTCCAATATCAATTTGATTTTTTATTCAATTGTCATTCAATTTAATTAAAAGGATTGGTTATTCACAATAACGCTCATCAATTTCGTATTTTGTCGATACAAATCAATATTTCATTCAACTCATTCATCACTCGAGTCAAACATTTCAAGTTACTTGAAATTTGGCAACACCGCTCGCCCGTGTGTGTGTGTACTTAAACTGCATCGAGTGGTACGAAGCCAAGGCCATCTTGATTCTCACTTGGGCTAGTGTTGTTGCTATCGTAGGTACGTTTTATCTGTCAAACGGTCGAATACATTACGAAAAAGTGAAATTCGATGTTTTCTCTCGATTTTCAAACACAATTGAAATGAGTACGACGACTTGTGGGTCGTAGAAAATTGAGAGAGATTCGTTATTTCGTCGAAAATGAAAGAGAGGACGAATTTTGCTGTTGTACAGGCAGGATCTTCATTTGTTTAGTGATAATTTATAGAGAATGTAAACAAGAGAATTCAGTTGAGATAACAGGGGCAAAATAACAAAAAAACTAAATATGTGCATATACATAAATGGTGTAAATTTTGAGTATTTCGAAGAAATGACATTTGACACATGGGTTGAGACTCTTTTATACAATATACAAATCTGAATCTGAACAATATCGAAACAATTAGTAATAAGATAAATACAATAAGTTCATGGACCAGATAACACTTATCTATTTCGATATAAAATTGAAGAAGAACGAAATCGTTTTATTTGTTTGGTTATAGTCTGAGTACAAGATGGATTACACTCATTATTAGATAGTAAAATTATTATCTTCGAAATTATTATGTCTACAACTTCCTTGCATCTGTTCAGATAAAAAAAAGTCACCATGCGGGTTCCATATGCAGTTGGTCGTTAAAAAATTTACTAATCAACACTGATGATGACCCTCATGCGAAAGTTTCAACTGAAATTAACATTTGTAATGCGAGATTTTAAAATGAGATTTCCTTGCGTTGACTTGATCGTTTTCTTCGAGAATTTCTTTCAAACAGTGATTAATGATTTCTGTCGAGAAATGAAAAAGATATAATTGGTATTATCTACGAGCTAACAACTTAAACTACTATGTAATTACCAAAAGAACTGGGAACAGCAAAAACACCCCCCCGAAAACAAATCGTCCAATCACAATCACAAAAATCCCTTGCACACACTCAGACTACGACATCTGGCAACACCTGGCCGAATAGGTACTCGCCATTCACGGCACCCTACGATAAAAGCGCAGCGCGACAGCGATAGCACGAGTAGGCAAGAAATCGTCAGTCGTTTCGCGACTGTTTCGTTCTCCCGCGACTGCACACACACACTGCGCCGTCTCTTGCATCTAACGTGCACGGAGCGCACCGTCTCTTTCTCTCACGCTCGCTCGCTCGATCACCGCCGGCTAGATAGATTTGCCCTCGATGCATGTGTACATATGGTCTCAAGGACAACTACAATTATTATATAGGCTGCGCTGCTCTTCTTTTCGCTGGCTGGCGGTGTTGCCAGGTGGATTTTTTTACAGGGGTATCAGGGTATTCGGAAAGTATTACGAACTCATGAATTTACGTTAATCAAGTGATCGATTGAAAATTCCTCAGGAAATGGAATATTTTTGAGATGTAGATTTCTTGCATCAAAAAAATATGTTTATAGTCGAGTTAATTCTGTATTGACGAAACTCATATACTTCTAGAATTTAAATGAAGTATCCCTGAGAATTTGATTGAGTTACATCAACAAAATACAATGTCAAGGGCAGACAGATTTTTATCGGATAATTTGTAATGAAATCTGGCAACTGCACATCCCATTTTTGCTGCATTTATGAAGGCTAGGTTTGGGGAGAGAGTCGATTGGGCCGGTTGGGTGATTTTAATCTTGTAAATGAGTATAAAATATCGAATATATACAAAAGCCCAATTAACAAGACGATGTTTACGATATTTTCAATTATTTTATTTATCAATAGAGTAGGTAGATATTTGCTGGAAAATTTTCCATTGTTGTTTTCATTTTTACACCAATTAGCGGCATTTAAAGTTGTAAAAAAATCCACTTAGTTGAGATTAAAAGTATTCGAATATTAATTAAAATAATCTATATTGTTTAGTATAGACTCGAATAATTATATATTTTTGCACTGATTATGAACTATATAGAGTGTCCATTTTCGACTGTTATTATAAGTATATTTCATCTGAAAGGTGGTAGGGTAACAGGAAGAGTTGCTTGACACATCATTTGTTGAATCTGGTGACCTTGCATGCTTTTTTCGGAAGGCTTTCTCTGTCAGACATACGCCTAATGAACCTAAATTATGGTCAAACGATATCGATATAAAAATGTCGAGATGCGACCGACATATCCGCGATAAAAAAATGAAACCCACTTCAACCATCCTGTCTGGATGATTTAATTCCGAACTGATAAAATTACCATGTAAAAATAGTCGAGAAATCCAAATGCATGAGGAACAAATCATGAAATGTCAAATCTGACCCAGTACCATTCTGTTGAAATGGCGCTGTTGCCAAACCGTTCAACTAGCCTGAGTTCCCCTACGAATTTTTTCGGATACGCCCATGCTTTCTTTCATTTTTCATGTACGTATACAATGTATCGAAGTGGAATCTGTAGAAAAATCGACAGGCGGCCAAAACACACACACATAGACTCAGTCAGTCAGTCATATTTATTTGTAGAGTCGTTATCCGCTGTGTAAATGTATTTCGCAGCCAGACTGAAGTAAACACGCCGTACATGCAGGGCAATGCATCAATCCAAGGTTATTTTCAAAGGCGCGCGAGCAATACACAAATAAAATCCAACTGATTACGGATACAGGGTGGAACAATAAACAATGTTCACTCGCGTCAAGCGCAAAAATATGCTGAATAGCGTTTGGCGCATGCGTGATACGATCGTACAGGGGCGTACTAGGATTATTTAGGGCCCAAGTGGCACGAATGTCATTACCGAAAATTCGAGGTTATGTGCAACAGAAACGTTGTAAAATGACTGAACATTTTCCACACTTCTAACACTATATAATCCCAATGAAATATTACGTGTAATCAGGATGGATCGATCTACAAACCATCATACATAAATTTACCGTTATTTCTGCTGTTAATAACGATCATCATCCACAACGGCGCACTTTCTTTTTTTTTGTCGCGTCTGAAATGTCGTTTTTAATCCTCCAGTCTCGTTCTATACTATACAGGGTGACGCAATGATGCTAAGTAACTTCGTTGTGTAGGTAAACGGTATTGTTAGGTGGTTGAGGACCCTGTATATCACGAAGTCAATTACAGTGGATCGAGGTAGAATAATCGCGGCGATTTATGCGAAAAAACGTATGATACGATATTCACGATCTAATATGCAAATTATAGGTTCGTTCGTATGACTTGTATGTATTGGATTTA
The DNA here is from genome assembly GCA_037013635.1 of Plagiodera versicolora. Taxonomy (NCBI): domain Eukaryota; kingdom Metazoa; phylum Arthropoda; class Insecta; order Coleoptera; family Chrysomelidae; genus Plagiodera; species Plagiodera versicolora. The sequence continues at coordinate 2,126,196 of CM072983.1, read as the reverse complement.
GCGAATGGTTGTTAATATATTTATGATGAGATTTTTCGCAACTATATTTCATGATTATTACGCCATATTCATTAGAAATATGTATGGTGAAAGATGGAAATCTAGATTTTTTCTGTTATACAGGATGTCCCAGGAGTTATAAGCGAACTGAAATAATTTTGAACGAAAATAACAAACTAAGAGACATTTTAACCAAAACATACTCAGTTTTCAGTGGATAACCTCTCATAAAGAAACAAATGACTTAAATTTGAATTGTGCTTCAGATAAACGCACTTTGACCCAAAAAATTGACAGTTGAGTAATTATCATTTTGTGTTTGTAAATAACTGAAAGCGATGTGCATCATCTACCATTACGACTATGAACGATGTTCGACGTTAACCGCTTTGTCGATGTCACGTGGTACGTGACGCGAATGAGGAACAGAGTATTATAGCCGCAGTTACAAGATGTACGTGAATTCAAAGACGTTCATGGAATTTACTACGAGAAAATGCGAGGAGATTCTTCGATTCATAGCTGGGATACGGGATTTGGAGTTCCTCAGGGGTCTATACCTGGACCACTCAACAATCTATTTTGGCATTTGGGTGTGATGATACAGGAATCAGGTCTGGTGATCCTAGTTAGGACATTGGAGCTAATGTGAATAAGATTTCAGAAGGGAATTTGTGAATTCCTGTTGATTTTTTTTTATTTCTTGGTTAAAGAGCAAGTTATTTTTTTATATAAAACTTCTCACGAAAGGGGGCATCCTGTAATGTTCGTTTCGTGGGAAATTTTACATAAAAAAAAATAAATAAAATTGAAGCTGTTCATTTCACTCGAATGTTTTTTAAACATTTTTGAAGTATGATAATGAAATTTAACGTCCACTCATGGTTGTTAATTTGTTTTCGCTATTTAGTTTTTTTATTTATTTATTTATTTCACTTGCTCTCGCATAACTACTGATTTCGGTTCTTAACCATCATCAGACACATTATTAAAATAAATACGAACTGATTGAAAGATGTTGTTTACTCTTCTATTCTAGTCGACACTAAGGATTCTATAAACGTAACGCCCATTCAGGTCAGACAGTCAATCACAAAATATTTATTGAAACTCCATTTGCGATTGGCCTCGCTTTTCGAGCAATCATAATGGACCGCTGAATGAGCAATACACGATAGGATATACAGTGTGGCACAGCCAAATGGAATAAATTCGATGACGAATAAATGAGAGCCTGTTAGAAAAAACGCTTGGATACGTCGATTTGTATTTTTAGATGCGCATTTTTTTCAATAAAAAATAATTATATAGGGTGTGTCGTGTGACAGTGGCCGATACCAACTTTCGTATTTTGAAAACAACTCCCTGTATATTACTAGTTTTTTGGATTCTTCAGAAAATTATAGACATAATTCATGTACAATATCCCATGCCTATATTCAACTGTTTCAGAAATATTAAGTGTTTTCAGATGTTTTTATCTCACGAATAATGTGAAAAAAACATTTATTTCAATGTAAGAGATGTTCAAAATGTTGTAATGTAACGAATTTGTGAAATAGAATACATTTTGTTTTAAGATGATTTTGGTAATAAATCTGAAAACACTCAATATATCCGAAACAGTTGGAGATAGGTGTGGGACATTGTACATACATGAATGTCTTGAATTTTCTGAAGGATCAAAAAAACTAATAATATACAGGGGGTTGTATTTGATATAAGAAAGTTGGTATCGGACACTGTCAAATGACACACCCTGTATAATTATTTTTTTTAGGGGGGCTTAGATTTCCTGTATTTCGAAATTATAACATCGAGATTGATTGTTGTGAAAAAACGTGACATTTATTTATAATTAATATTGCGAAAGTGTTGAGAATTGACTTACCTAAGCAATTCATTTCATTACACACGAAAATAAAAAATAAGCAAAGCATATTACCTTACGTAATCCTTTGCCAAACGCAAGACGTAAACAAAAATAACGTGGCAACATCGCCCTGAAACCAGGGTTGCCGCAGTGGAATAAAAACGTCAGAAAAAACTACCGAGCCGAATTTTTCGAGTGAAATTGAACGTAGAGAAGCCAGGATTTCCACGCACACCCTGTGTACGCGATCTTGACTTTGCGCATTGCAACAGGCAACGGCGCTCATTGATTCGACCTTCAACTGCATTTTAATAGTTCAAGTTGGTTAGTTTTGCCCTCATTCACGATGCGAGTATCAAGTGGTGTCGAGTCTGGCGACTCTGGTGGTCACTTCAAGACAAATATCCGAATTGCGTATTTTCGGGGGAGTTTGAGAGCCAAAAGGGTTCCAACTCGTGTCCTTGTCAGCTTATTAGGTCAAATTTCCTGCTTCAAAGATGGCGTATCACAGGATTTCCTGATATCCGCTCAAACATTTGATCTTTCTGGAACTCGGGTGTGGTTTTCTTCGTATAAATGAACACAGTTTTGTTTATTTACATTGTCGTTTAGATAAAAAATACACTCATCACTAAAGTAAATATTTTTGAAGCGTCTAGGAATGAAATATTTCTGCGAAATTGTGATTGAAAAATCAACTCGAAATGGCGATAGATAATTCTTCCCAAAAACATTTGTTATTAATGAGAAAACATCTATTGTTTATGAGAAGCCTCTTGGCATCTTAACCAACAACATTTTTTTTGAACACGAATAAAAAATACGGCTTTGTTTTTCATTTTCAGATTTACGATATTCGGCAGGATCACAGATTAGTGCCAAAGTTGTTGATTTATATTTGTATTGAAACGGACGTTTCCAAAAATTTTTTTAATATTTATTGCTTCATAAAATGTTAATTCAAAATTAGTTCGATTGTTTCCTCTAACAAGTTTGAATCCCCCCCCCCTTCAAAAATAAACAGATGTGTTCACGACGTTTCGATTCAATGTATCTACAATCATCTTCAGGTGTGTGTTTTGTTCTCGTAGAAAATTCAGACCACCCTGAAACTTATTCAGGCTACCGATACATTCACAACATCACAGCCGCCTACGCCATTCTAACTTCGAAAAAAAAAAAAAAAAAGAACGACACGGAGAGGCCTTCTTGATGTCTTGTTACTTGTTATGGCTCGCATCTGGTATGCATTTACTCGCGTTACCCTTTTCTTCCCCCCGTTTTCCCCCTCAGATCTGGAAAACGTAAATATAGCACGGTCTTCTGTGCCGTACGGCGAAATCCATTGGCGTAGCTTGCGTGGTAGATTTTCGAATGTGTTTTTAATTTTTTGTGCAAAATTTTGGTTTGGTATTAAAAGAGAAGACTGGGTGTTTCTTTTATTTGTTATTCAATAGATATAAAATTCAAAGTTTACTGATTGGGAGTGAATTGAAAAATTATAAACTGATACGTCCAAAAATTTGTGAAAATGATTTTTCTTATACAGGATGTCCCGTAAAGATCACGCCAAACCAAGGAAGAATGTAGATCAAAGGGATAACTCACCTGCTATGACAAAATTTCCATCATAAAAGTCTTACCGTTTTCGAGATATTTTTTTTGAAATAATAAATTTTTGTCACTTACAGTAGTTTCGTCTTTACGGTTGGTACAATTTTACACCTTCTTGGTTAATTTTTTCAGTAAAATATGACTGAAGAATGATTTCAATGTTTACATTGAAAACATTCTACGTACATTTTGAAGGGGACCTTTTTGAAATCACCGTAAAATAGATAATTTATTGGTGTGATAGCAGTAGCTCATAAAATTTTGGTTTCACTACAATGAAAGAAAAACCCACTACCAAAATTTTCAATAAAATTATTTCTCACAGTCCCCCTTAAACGTTCGGAGAATTTTTTTATTGTAAACGTTGACATCATTTTTCAGCAATATTTTACTGGAAAAATCAACCAAAAAGATGTAAAATTGTACCGAGCATGAAAACAAAACCATCGGAAGGTGAAAAAATTCATTATGTTCGAAAAAAAAAGGGAAAACGGTAAGACTTTCATATTGGGAATTTTGTCATAGCAGGTGGGTCATCCTTGGATCTACATTCTCCTTCGGTTTGACGTGGTCTTCACGGAACACCCTGTATACTTATAATAATTATGATTTTTTCCCAATTTATTAAAATATGGTGATTATTTGCAAAAATCACACAACACTGCCAATCTCTCGAGATTCCGTAGATGCCAAATCTCAACAAGATTTATTCCAGGGATATTTTGAAAATGGGGCATCCCCTAGCGATTTCGGGAAACTAAAATTCCATCTACGCCCGTGTCGTATCAGCTATTTTTAATGCCGCTCGGACTCATGAAAATATGTGTCTGTACGAGTGTGTACGACCGTGTGTGCAGTAATTATTATTGGTGTGCCACGACGTCGCTTCGCAGTTGTTTCAGCACCTCGCCCGTTGCCGAAGTAGTTGCTGTAGGTCGGGACCGAATGACAGCTGAATGTCGCTCGTATATTCGGCGGTACACACACCACATACACGGCCTACTTACTTTTGGACCGTGTCACGTGACGGAGTTTTCATTTTGACACTACTCGTTCTGGATTTCAGATGAAAAAACCACGTTCAAAAAGCGACACGCGCTGAGGAATTGTCTCAAAAACCCCATCAATCTCAGGAAGAGAAAATAGTCGCTAGGTACCGAATCAGGCGAATGAGGAGGCTGAGGAGCAAACAGACTGGTTTTACTGATCCTAAACTCGTTTTTGGTGTCACACACGAATATGTTTTACAGTGTAGGGGCTATTACGTCATAACGCCGCTCAATCGTTCCTCATATTACTAAGTTTCGAATGGGGATGCTGTTTTTGAAATAGAATTTTGATTTTCGAAGCATTGTTTTTCTGAAGACCCAGTGCATTATTGCGTTATACTGTACGTTATCGGAGAATCAGAACTCGAAGCTATCACCAGTGAAAATCAATTATTCCGAATAATTTAACATATCATTTGAATGGGAATTATTTGAGTTGATTTTTTTTGAAACAGGAAAAGGATGTTTTCTGAGGTATCACGCATAGAATCTTGATTAAGGAAAATTTCACATCCTGATTCCAAATATAATTACCTCCAAAAGCCTTATCGGATGACAAATACTTATTCACTTCGAATTAATTAAATAGAAAGAATTCCTGATAATGCTACGCTTACTAATTAAAATTTTATAGTAGATTTCCCAGCTGACAGAAAGACAGAAAACACGGAATTTTCTGTACGAACAATTATTGGTCGGTCGAATTTTGAATCGCCTTGTATAAAACCACTTTTATTTTTATCAACAAAGTTACAAGTATCTTAGTCGAATCTGTGTTTGTATTCTTCTTCTTCTTGTCTCCGTATCTCGGCCCACTTGGCTTTGTTTCCGGGAGAATTGGCTAAAAAAAAAAACAAATGCAACTCACCGTCATGCGTCACCGCGAAAAAAACACGTTCGATGATTTATCCGATCGATGCATCATCAGCCTACATCTTCGCCTTACAAAAGGAGTGAAAATCAATGAGGACGCCGAAAAAGATGCGGACAGAAAAAAATGTAATGGTGATGAATATGAATAATGGCTTTCGTCTGACCTTGGGAGTATTTTCGGAGGTTTAATGTTCATCATTAGCGAAATATCGTTATTATATGAATCAGAAATCAAGAAATTATGTCTGGAGAAGCGTCCTTCTAAATTTCTGGCTGGGAAAGTTCATGGACGAATATCGTTAGCGCAACATTTTCCTCGGGGTTTTTCGAGAAAATTCACTGACGTAATTAGCGACATAAATCGAGTTAGCCCACAGGTTTTGGCAGTTCATTTATCAAAGCGGTGGGAGAATAATTTGCCAAGCAGAGAAAAATGCTCTTTCTCGTTTTCTTCATCGTTTCACGCCAAGAGTTCAGATCCCAAGGTCAAAGAACTGAGCTTAGTATTTTCTTGTTATTTGGCACTTATCTCACCAACTGAATTTCAAAAGATAGTTTTGGGGGTACCTACACAGGTATTTTGAACTAAAAAAACAAAAAACGCCTGAGAAATGCGGTATTTTTCAAATTATAAACGTGCAGGTTAGATCCATCTGATTCTTGTTTGAAATTATGACAGTTTCACAGCTGTCAATCTTACCAATTACCAAATAACGTTATAACTATGTTTATATGGTGGAAAATACTGCATTCTCAATGTTTTCTCATTATCAATGATCAAAATGGGTGCCCAGAAAAATGACGTCATGATTCAAGATACCTACATAACTTGCTGATATACATAAAAACTGGAATGCTTCCAATAATCCCGAAAACGTAATATCTGAACGTTATGTTCTTCTCGTAGTAATGTCTGTAGGGAAACTGAGCTAGTTTTGCTGAAAAAGTATAAGGATACTTCATTGGTCTAGAGTTCGTTTTAGTCACAGGCGAATTTCCAGACGGTTTGAAGATATTCTTTAAGAAATTCAGATTCTCCAACATGGTCTCGTTCTTGAAAATATATTTCACACACTTTGGTTTCGATAGAGTTATTAACACGAACTAATGAAAAATACCAGTCGTTCGAAATTGACAGTTAATCAAAAATTGACAGGACAATAGCAGTCATAAGGGAACGATTCTATATACCAAATGTTCTCGTTTTAGCCTGAAACATTTTGAATGAAAATGTAACAAAGAGAACATTTGAAAATAAATTTCATATTTCGTTCCTACGAAAAACAAATTTGACAATGAGGGTGAAGTTTCTCGATGTTAGAAGCGAAAAATAATATAAAAAGCTACAAGAAACCGTTGAAAAACCTTTTCAGGAAGATTCGACGCTTTCTCGTGAAAGAAAATATTTTATTTTCAGCTATACACTACTTTTAGGGTTTCTTATAGCTCTTCAATAAATATTTACGTAAGAAAAAACAGGTGATAGCACGGCAGTTCATTTTGGTGAAGTATTATAGGGAGATACACAGGGTGGTAAATTCTATAGATCGGATAAGAAAGGATTATACCTAATAATAGTTTTTTTGTTTTGTGAAAAAAAATGCATCATAAAAAAAAGTTGACAATTCGACAAAAAATTGTGTTTAACAATCATTAATTGCCTATGGTCGTTAGGACACCCTGTATACGAGCAACCTTATCATCACACACACATAAATCATGTTGTATATTTATTTACTGTGTTTTCGAATGGGTTGCTCAATAAAGAGAGTTATTCGTGATATGGTGCGTATGTATATTAGGGCAGGTCATTTCGATAAGATAACCTACAAACATGATAAGTGGAAAACGGAAATTACAGATATACCACATGAGGCCTCAGCGAACAACGAATAGCACTGTTCATTGCCAAGGTTAGGAAATTTTAATGTTTCGCGAAGTTTATCGAAGAAAATATGACGGTTTTGTGAATGGTTCAGAAGTTATAAGCAATTTTCTGAAAATTGGTAGTCGATTTCGCCTTGAAATTTCAGGAAATCAAATGAAAATCTGCATTCTTTTATCTGTCTTCGAATTCATTCACGTAAAAACACAGAAGAATCCAAAAACTCAAAAAATTTGACATTGTGTCTCACAAAATTGTTAAAAATCAACCAAAACACCTTGTATGAGGCCTCAGCAAATAACGAATAGCACTGTTCATGGCCAAGGTTAGGAAATTTTAATGTTTCGCGAAGTTTATCGAAGAAAATATGACGGTTTTTTGAATGGTTCAGAAGTTATAAGCAATTTTCTGAAAATGGGAAGTCGTTTTGGACTTCAATTTTCAGAAAATCAAATGGAAATCTGCATTCTACTATCTGTCTTTGAATTCATTCACGTAAAAACACAGAAGAATCCAAAAACTTAAAAAATTTGACATTGTGTCTCACAACGCTGTGAAAAATCAACCAAAATACCCTGTATAGTCTTCAGTTGATATTTGCAGTTAAAAACGCGATTTTTCAACAAATATTTACATCTCATGATCTTAATAAATCAATTAGCAGTCAACCTGAAATTACAGCTTGAGTACATTTTTTGATACATGCTCGAACATACAAATTCAATTAAATATATTTTAATTTCTTCGAAACACAGCCAAATTGCATGCCATATTAAAAAAAAATGTGTCTCTTCTAACGGCCATCTGAGGCGCCTGAAAAGGAGACCATCGATCCGTGTCACACTTATAAATTAATTGAAAATACAAGACGTCGTTCGATCTCCATACAGGGTGATTCAGGTGAGAATCTGTATTTTTATAAATAATTTGATTGGTCCCTGAAGTGCCTTCCTCTACGCCTCACCTACACCTGTCAAATGTCACTGACCATCGAGATGGAAATCTAAGTGGCAGGCAATAAAATCTAGCAGGCTAGTCGAAAGTCATCTCGGGTATGATTGGAAAACGTGATGAGGCAGTTGTTAAGAACGCGGTCCGGTATGAAATAAATCTTAGAAGAAAGACATCACCGTCACCGAGCCAAACGCGTCCGTACATACATCTAGAAATTGTCTGGGATTGATTGCGTTTTCGGAAATAAATTCTAGAGACTGGCGTTTACTACTACCGCGAAGAATTTCGCCACAAATTGAGGATAATAAGAAGGAAGAAGGTTAGGTCAAAATCCTGTTGTAAATAAAGATGAATTGACAGATCGCCTCAATCTACGCCGTGAAACTGGCTGTCACTTGTCACAAGTCATTTGAAATGAGTATGAACTAATAGTGAAGCTGTCAATCAGAATAATTCCTGACGAATCCATCATTGTTTCCTGGGAAAATAGGAACAGTAGACAAAAAAGTGGAACTATGGTAACTTCGTTGAGTTGTAGCCAAGACACATATTTCACATTTCGAAAAAAATCGCTACAGTGTGACCCATTTTCGATTCAATTTTTTTTTCGAAACGTCAAGTACTAAAAGGGCGATTTTTTTATTGAAAAAATCACTACGTCACTGGATTCAGAGTGCCTCTAAATAGATGTGACCAAAATTTAATAAAAAAATATTCATTATTGAAAAATATTTATTTTTCCGTTATTTTCATCAAAAAAATTTACGCTATTTATTTTTTTTTCATCTGGCGGCACTTTATTGTTGCAATCATGAGAAAATATTCCCATAGCTATCAATATAGGGTGTTTTTTATAACTGGAATACACATTTAAAATTTTTCAAATTTCTATTAAAAATGAGTCACACTGTATTTCTAATTCGCGAATATGCACAGTCAAATTATCCCATTTATTTTTGCTTGATATTAATTGTGTCCCATTTTCACACCTCATCGCTCAAAAATCTTAACCTTGCTTAAATTTAGAATAAATGAGAATACTACAGTGATGACAAATTATCATCGCAAATTGGGCGTTTATTTCGAAATAGGTCAACTTTAATGAGAACTTCTTCAGAGTCGATATCAATCAGGAGTTTCTTCTTCTTTCTCACGAAAAAATTGGGGAAACCAACACGTGTTTTGAATGCGGAAAGACAGACGAATTCAGATTGAAACTACAAACAGATCTTTGTAAGCTATTTTCAATGGTAAAGATGGTGAAACGAGATTAAAAGCATTCGAAACCTTGATTTGTAATCTTGGCTTCACTCGTTTGTACAGCGTTTCGAGATAATGGACCATACAGGGTGTCCCGAGGTTTGACTAAAACAGTTGAATTCTGCCGAATAAAAAAAAAACATTCTACGCCTATGCCTGGGGAATGTTGGGGCCTCCTTCTCGAGATTAAATAGCGCATGAAACCCTCTTGAAAAAGTACAAGAACGACGGAAGCACTTTGTGAAAATGAGAGGAAATATTTCAGAAAGTATAAGGAGAGTAATCCATATTCGTAGGAGATGTTTTTCAGACTAGAAGTTGTCATTAATCATTTATTTCATTTCGTCAGTGCATGGAGAGAAAATCAATTATGCTTTGCTGTGATTGGTTGGTCCATGACATTTTGAGAATGTTTTTTTTGCCGAGATATTAGTCGAAAATGACATTGACGACTTATTTTTGAGTCAGTATTTTTAGTACACCAAACTGTCTATCAGCAATTCGAACCCAGGTATAAATAGCGCATATTATTCAATGCAGCCAATCACCGAAACAGTCGTTTTTCCTAATGAGATCACCATTTCTATTGTTCCATATTTATAGGAAAAACAGGATGTGGACTAACAAAGACATTATTGTTTGAATCTACTTCGAATACAAAATTAAGAAAAAAATGCGACCCCAATTCCAAGGAAATTATGAACATTCAGTAGAACACCTTGTATGTCATACAGTCGACCGTAGCTGAAATATTTGGAACCCGTGGAATACGGCTTACTATAGCTAAACGTATCTCACCTATAACATTTTAATTTATTTGTGACGGAATATACAAAAAGCAGTCGTCCTTGTGATTCGGTCGAAGAGTGTCCCCAATTTGCGTGATAGTAAAGTTGATGGTCGCCAATAACGAAAATAAAACATCGAAAGCAATCAGAGTTATCGTGCAACGTTGCCATTTATTCTGTTCAAAAATCTCAGCTCGATTATAAATTTCAACGTGTTTTTGGTGATGTCTACGGAAATTCTGTAACTCTGGCAACGTCGCTAGACATCGACTTCTACGCGTACAATAGGACATCGACTCATGTTAATTTCACCTTATTCGGTTTTGAATTATTCACCACTCGTTTTCGTCATGGACAGTCAGTCATCTATCGATTTATATGGGTAAATAGGTGGTCAGACTGTGTGAGTATGAATAATTACAGCAAAACACGATAATTTTTGAAATTCACTGGAAAATACGAGGCCACGAGTAATAACCTTTCATTGTTTTACCAACGCAACGATCTAAAATAAAAAATATCTTGAAATTTACACAATCCACAAAAGGACGTCCATGTAAACTGGGAGACCCTGTACATGGGCAGTAAACAAAAAAACACAGGAGGCTACTCAATGGTGAATAAAATGATGACACATAAAAAATCATCCACAAAAACACGACAAGCTACTAAATCGTGAGATGATTGGAAGACCCATTTCTGTATTATTTTTTGTACCATATTTCTGAATGGTAAATTAATTGGGATCTCACCTCCATCAAATTATTCAACTGTTTTCGTTAACAATTTGTATTTGACAGCCGCGAAATTGGTCCCTGACAGGTTGCTTCTTGTTTTGTTTTTTTCCTTTGAAATATATGGTATTAATTATTTAGTGGCATTTTTCAATTTGGCGTCTGAAATATTCCGAGTTGTTTTTTTTGCTCTCCTGGACCGATGGACGAAATTGCTTAATATAAGTATTTGATTATTTTTTGCTGTGTGTCTGAAGGTGATGGCGAATACGTTAATTTAGTTCAGGTTCTCAAGCACAAACCATTTGTGTATTTTGAAACATTTGAATTAGGTTCAATCAAACTTTCGATTAAATCATTCAATATACTTTTATGAAAAAGCGCAAATCACAAATATACTCTCTATATTCTATGACGTACTAGTCCCTAAACTGTCAGGGTTGCGGGTATGTTGCTGATGCGAAAAAATATGGTGCCTTCTTCTGTCAGATAATTTTCCAAAAGAATAAAATCATTTGAAGTTGTTCGAGCCATTCATTACGGCAATTCAAACAATTTAGTCAGTGGACAGTTCGACATGTCAATCTAGCAATTGTTTATGCAACCGAAAACGAGTTTTATCAACGGAATAAAAAGACTGACATCAAAACAAATCTGCAATTTCATAGCCTGCATGACCTTTGCGTCCCAAAAATAACGAGCCGACCATAAAACGACAGAATAACGACCCAATAATTCGCCCGGTCTGTAAACAGACAATCTTTCAATTCGGAATCCAGACCTAGATAATATCATCGAATAATGACGGTGACATCGGGCCAATGGAAAAATGCACTTCGAGTTTCAGGAGTCCTGCGGACGGTGGAAATGTCCAATGAAATAATGATTTATTCAGCAACTTGGCAACACTGTTTTAAAGACCCTGATGTACCTATTGATTTATAATATTTTCTCTCAACCGAGTAGATTTTGATCAATTCATCAATTGTTAATTTGAATAATTCAAACAAATTTGAATTTCTAAAATTCATATTTCAATGTGTAGAATTTTAATCCAAGATAGTTTGATGGTTCTGATTTGATCACCCTGTATACTTTGTGTTTCTTTTAATTTGCAGAAAGTATATGTTTTGATTTTTTTGCGATTTTGGCATTAATGTATTGAGAAAATCCCAGATACTATCGAAAATAATTGAATTCAAGGTCATAAAATGAAGGTTTATTTATTATTATTTTTTATTTTTAGAATCTTTTTCAACGTTTCCATCCAAGTGCATCCTGTCACGTGATACCGTTTGACACGTGTTCAATTTTTATGTGCTTCTCCCAAAGGTGCCTCATAAAGAAAATTATAAATAAAATTCGAAAATAAATAGACTATTAAACAATTATTAGGCCAACTCACGAATGCCAACTGATGATTTTACGGCATTTGGCATTGGATCACGAAAAAAATTACACATCACCTTCTCGAATCTCGCAATATCTGGAGCTACAGGGTCGCCCAAAAAATCTATTTATTACGACATTTAACCAATCAAATCAATATTTGGTATTTCTTGAACTCACCTCTTTGATGGTTTCGATTTAATTTCTATCACCACCGTACACGAAGCACTAGTTCCTCCAGTTTTTTGTCCCCTGTAGAGAGAAATTGGAAGGAAAACGATAGCCAGCGTTTTCCTTGGTCAACTGCTCATTTTCAAACTGTAGTCGGTGAATCTGGAATAAAAAATTGATATTTCGGAAATAAAGCCTAAAGAAATGCCTATTCAATTGATCACCCAGTATATATTTCCTGTCTTCTTCAAAAACTTGAATTTCCACTGAATTATGAATCACCCTGTATATTGGGATCGATGACGGAGAATTTCCGAACGAATTTAAATATCAAATAAACTGGACGAGATTATTCTTCGACAAATTGAAAAAATTCAGCCTTGATATACAGGGTGGTGTTACCTTCAGAAACTATAGGAAAAAAGTGCTACGTGGATCACCTTGTACACAGCATTGCTCGATAATCAAAGACGTTCTACTACTTGCAAGAATCTCGGGTTGTTAGAAATAAACTCCAGATGATTATCATTCCATTGTATTGGCAACAATTTGATTGATCTAAAAGGAATGCAAAAAAGCTACGTTTATCATTTCAACAGAACAATTTTTCCGTGCAAAAATGCTTTCGCCTATTTTTGTCTACGCTTCATTTGTTTCTCGAAGTAAATTCGAGACGACACTTGAAAATACTCGGCTATGTTATCATTCCAGTGCCAATGCTAATAATCTGCAATATATTCTGGCAAAATTGCACACGATAAACAGAGCTCAGCCTTGACTTTCACCCACATTTTTTAAAATATCCACTGAAATTTATACCAGGTGACGTCATCTCACTTGAACGCCGCGAGAACGGAATTCGCATTCCTTATCACGAACAAGAAATTTCAAAAAGAAGGTGGATTTCTAGATTAATGACCTCCAAAGTCGCCAGACCTGACACCAATAGAATATTTCTGAAAGAGGCAGTCGAAAAGCAGCGAACTGGGAAGAATTCGGCAGCGTTTTTTGAATACCTTGAACTGGATGATCTGGACGATCGTTTTTTCATCTCTATCACGGTGAACTCGACTCAACCTAGCCTATTTTTATACCGATGCAATGCGAATTTATTAGCCATCGACCTTGCAGTCCCAAATAGATCAGCAGGCTATGCATTCCTTAGCGGTCTTCACTCCTGACGTAGAAAATTCGTGTCGAATTTTTTTTTTACCATCAAATATCCCAAACGTAACGCTACATCGACAATTGAGTTTCTGGTGGAGGCGCAGTAAAAATAATTACACACATACAAAATACAATCCCCCAACGATTAATTCTCGTGGAACCTCCTCGATACGTTCAGTAATTTTTTCGATGTAACGAATCAATGGTACAACTTAAATTGCAAATAGCGTAGGATTCCTAAAATGTTGATCTGCTTAATTGGCTTTGAACTAAAATAAATGTGTAGGTTGCTTCGTTCGAAAAACACGTGAATGGTGCCCCCACGCTTTACTGAAGCACTCTGTATATGTCGCTCGCGATTGGGTCGGGAATTTTCGTATTCAAAATTCGGTTTTCGACAGTCCTCGGTTTTGTGATTTTTTGAGCCATTTTCGATATCGAATGATTGGAAAACTATTATAGATAGAGGAAAATGGCAGCTTATATAAGAGTTTCGGGCGAATTTATTGTTTGAAATTTTGCTAGAAATTGAAAAAAGGTCTTCAATGTTCGTATGGAGGCTCCTAGAGCATCAACATGGACTATTCAGAGGTTTTTCCGTTGAGAAAATGGAGTTTTTGGGGATTTTCGTGAGTTTAAGCGACTTTTTGGGATTCTTTTGGAATTTCCAACTTGAAATATCTCGAGAACTATACTAGATATCAAAAAACGGTTTTCACCACCGTTTTCAGCGCCTTTTGGACTCCTTAGGCGAACTTATTGGATTTTTTGAAAAATTAAAAGTTGTCTAAATGGACTATTCAGACAACTATAAAAAACAAATTTATGTCTACAAAAACCTGACCATCAATAATTCTAAGACTTCAAATTCATATCTATAATATATCTTCGGTTATATTCCCCGCACTATTTAATAAATTATTAAATTATTCATTAAACATCCTGTAATAACAGTGCGGATAACCACGAGGTTATTTTTTTCTTTAGTATAAAACTGTTCGATGATTTATCCGATGTCACGTGACCTCTCTCGAACTTCATTGGCGGAAATATTCGTTAGGGTTAGGCTACACGCATTAAACCTCTCTTGTGTGGTCGTGTAAACGTGTTCAAGTGATATATTTACGGCTTTCGACCACAGCCCAAAAAATAACACTCTGGACAACTCTGCTTCGTAGGTCGGAGAAAAAATGCTCAATAGGTATCGAATCCGGAGACCTGGAAGGCCACTTCCATCTACCTACTTCTGTATTTTTCTACACCCTATCCTAGTAGACGGTATATTTCCTGTTCAGATGCGAACCTGGCAAAAGACTCATCCTGTATAACAATGACACTGAACACTGACCACGAGGAATACTAATTGTTAAGGAATAAAAATCGCTTCCTCTCATTACATTCAATGTAAATGCGGACCGGGTATTTCGAATGCGCGGTATACTACTCGTTATCATTCAGTATGGCCTGCACATTGTTTGCTATTTTTTCGCGACGATGTTGGTACCCGTTTTTTCGCCATTTGATATTCGTAACTATACTGAAGATTATGATAGAATAATTGGTTTTTGATTTCACAGAAGAGCAACATTGAATAATGAAGTCGATTTCTGTAGAAAACTGAATGATGTGAGAATATGATTTTTATTCTCAATTTATTTAGTTTTTCTGTGACAACTAAAGCTTTTTTGGTATTCTAGATCATCTCTTCTATTTGTTGGTTTCCAAAGTTAATTATTATTGTTCGCATAATTGAAAAGAACACGTGAAAATCGAGTGGCGATAAAATATAACGAGAGGTCCGGCAGTGACGTCACGAACACTCTCCCCTCTTGTCCCTCGTACCGGGAAATTCGCCACCATTGCTTCACATGGAAATGACCCATCCTTATCAGTTAATTCTTGGATCTACCCAACCCCAGTATATAAGCCATTGTGCGCCGATGCATCCTGACCCATAAACATTTCTTCGGCAGTAAAATTCGAAAATTCCGTTCGCGACCCGCATGGAATCGCGTTCGAATCGATTGAAAGCAAACGAGGTTCGTTCGTTTAGAACCCGCATCGACTAAGGTGCTCGATATGGGATGAACGACAACCAACGTTTACAGCATAAATATCGAAATGCGCTATCTGAAATGTCCATACCACAGAGATCGATGCAGATTGTCAATGCCTGAGTTGAGTGAAGTCTCTTGAGATATACAAGGTGATTTACTTCTATACAGGGTGTTCCTCAAAGACATGCTATATTTGAAGGGGTGATTCTTTGACACATTTTGGGAAAAAAATTTCCTATATCTTCTATGCATCAAGGTGCATTTTGTGATGTAAAAAATGTTTCATTTTCTCTACCAGTGGCGTCCGTACGGGTTTTGCTTGAATATTTTTGGAGAAAAAAGTTCTACGCCATTGCTTACTTTCATAATAGAAATTACTTTTAAGATCCTCATTCATTATTGAGCAAATTCAATCTCATGGATTTTCTTTGTCCAACGGATGGTTTTCGTTTAAAGAAATTAAAATCGTTTTACTTTAGGGTCTATTCATCAAAAATCAATCTGATGCAGTGTGAAAATGTTTTTGTATCGATTAAAAGCAAATTATAGGATCAAAATGCACCTTGATGCATAGAAGACATGTACCAAATGTTTCAAAGATGTCTGAAATATTATCTCACTCATTATTAAAAAACAGTTTTTTTTTTCAAAATTCCATCACCCTGTATCTCAAAAGTTAAGACTTCTAGGATGTACGTTTATAGAAAGTTTTTCTCTCAAAATGTGTCAAAGAATCACCCTTTCAAATATTAGCAATGTCTTTAAGGAACACCCTGTATAGTTTCCGTTATTTGAGAAACGGAAACAAAACTTGATCTTTTTTGGGATTCACTTTCTTCCAGATTTTTATCGAAAATCACCCCAATTTGCGACTTTCAAACCAGACACCTGTACTCGAAGATTAGAGCGGAGAGTTTCTTTATATTTATGCTGTAAACTTTGCTACGGTCGAGGTAAATCCACGATACAAACATAAGGCGTTATGTAAGCCGTTGTCATGAGAATATCGCTTTCCAGCTTTCCGTTTTTCCAGCCTGGTCTTTGTACGTTCGAATGGGTCAATAAACTATACTGATGGAAAACGATGTGAAGTCATGGAAGTGTGACAAAATTTGCCAAAAATCTATCTATCCAAAATTCAGTGTGGAGATTTTTTTCTGACTAAATATATAGCCTTGAGAAACGAATACTTGTTGGGAATAATTTGTTGTAATAAACCTTGACCGGTTACGATAACTAATTCATCATAGTAACCATGTTGTTATACCAAATAATTTAATTCTTGAAAGGCATACAACAGCTGTTTGATGAAAGACCGTGATTTTTCTGAATCACCGGCTACGAACAATAATTCAACAAAATGAAAGTCATTTGTCTATCAAACATGCATCGCCTTTTATTAATACTTTCATATTGTTTATACAAACGAAAGCAGCGCTTTATTAATAATAATAACACGTCAATCAAGCGAAAAATCATACCATTAGTAGGTTAACAAGGCAATTCCAATGTAATTATGTCTTGGATACTCTGTATAACTGTTGGTTTCCTATAAATAACCATAAGAGTTATCCTGAATACTTTACAATACAACAATAATCAACTTTGACGGGATACACTGTGAAAACATTCCTTCAAGTATACGTTTGTAACAGTGTAGCGCTTAATTTCGTATCGACCTATAAAAATAAATACGAGGCAGTTCTTTCTGTTTTTTTTTTCATGCTACAATGCATCTCTTGTAATATTTACTGGTATTTTTAGAACAAACTCGATAAGAGTGTGGTGCGACCTTACTTTTATCAAGAAATGCAGTGTAGACGCTTGAATTTTGTTTTCTATGTGTTTTTACAACGAATTATATTTGTGCGTACTCGAGATAGAGGGAAGATATGAATGTTGACAGCATTACATCGAAACATTCTCATGAAACGAAACAATTTGTACAATTCGATGATGAACATAATTCTAAAAATTCTTGAGAATTGTAACAAAATGTTTCTAATATCGATTAGGTAATTCAAATGTGTTGTAAAAATAAGCACACAAGTTCAGGAAATTGTTAGAAATTACATAAAACATCCTCAAAAAGGTTATGACAAAAAAATATGAAGACAAAATAGTTTTTCAGATGAAGCTTGAGTTTCCTATTGCTACATAAAAAATAATGACTTGGCATCAACGCATTATGATCGAAGATTATTCAGATGAGGATTCGGCTGAATGGAAGAAAAACTTGATGCTACAAGAAAATATAGTTTCGGTTACTTACTATCTACTAAAATACGAAACATTTAGAGTTTCATGTACTTGAGATTATTGCAATATTTCAAGAATTTTATGGGAACGTAATCTCGTATAAATGCACCGAGCTGTCAAACGCAAAAAATAGTTATAATTTCGTGGTAATTGCTGATAACAACTGAGCTGTTTTTCAGTACAGTACAGAATATTGTACAGAGAAAAGTATTTTCGAAATGAACAAAACAAAAACATCGAATAACATACCCAAAGAAAATCTTCTTCTGTGAGAGATCCATGGCAAGATAATTTTCGTTCTCGTTTTAATTGATCAGTTGAGAAAGGCACCTTGCCAATCCATAAAAAACAGTCGAAACACTAACATTAGCAATAAACAACGGCCAGCTGACACCAGACGAAATTTTCTGGACCGAAAACGCATCTCGAAATGAATAACGATGCACCGAAAACTGAAAGGTTTGGCAATGGGTCACAAGCACAGTGTCATGTTCGATTTTTATGATACCAATTCCTTTCCTTCGGTAATTGAAGTCGAGAGATTATTTATAAGCAAACGTGGGTATGCGATGCGGGACGATTTTAGTTTTCCCGGAAGTGTCAGCTCTCCTACAGGATGCATACGAAGTGTTGGTAGATTCCGGCCACTTGTGATTGGTTACTCGCAATTGGTTAAATGAGTTTATTTTTGAATTGCATTTTTTTCTTTCAACATTGCTGGGATTATTGAAAAAAAACAGGCCATTTCATGCAGTGAGCATGGATGAATACAATCTCAAAGAAAGAGAAAAGCTTTGGCAAAGGGCAAAGTAGCTATTGTGACAGAAAACGCAGTAAACCATTGTCATGGCAAGACTCCACTGAACCCTGGATAAAATTTTATATTTCCTTTGCTAACCAAGCAAATCAAGTCACGTGAACTCGTCATCAGGCCAAAAGCCCCAGGTGCTAGGTCTTTGTCTACAACTAAAACTACACGCGATCTTTCCCCATAAAATGGACGATGAACTACAACTGCCTCTCATGTACCGAATCACCCTGTATAACTTCACAAACGTCCACTGCATCCAAGCCAATTGAATGAGGGAAGAGAGATACTGGATGAACTTGCATACATACATGTACACACACGGGAATTTCGAACACAAACCCTGACTTTGAAACCTCCATTTTATAAATAGACCGACCGAACGTGTATACGTGAATGAGTGTCGTAATTAGAGAGGAACTCCAGTTCGATAGGATTTATCTGGAAAATGCATGCACTGAAATAGAACTTGTTTATTGTTCGAAGTGGAGAGAGCCAACAGATATTCGAGATGTATGCGCCTAGAAACAGTTTTGGATCTCGTTCACTGGACTAATACCTCCAATATTGTTTTTTTTTTATGAATAATACGAACAGTGAAGGATTTTTATCTTGCTTTGGAACTCCAAATGCAGCATAGTTATCGTGATAATATCAATGTTTATGATTTTATATTGACTTTGTTTTTGGAATCATCTCTCACCTTTTTTTTATTTGACAGAGAATTTAAAATTTTCTCATTCGAAATTTGGGAAATTTGTCACTAATTGAGAATATGAATTATTCACTACAGGGTGACCATGAAAGGTGTCGAAGAAATGCTCGTGTAGCCATACAGGGTGTCTAAAGTTTCAGTCACCGTTTCTTTTGATTTGACAGAAAATTTCGAACTTTCCCATTTGAAATTGGCGAAATTGGTCACTGATTCAGAATATGAATTATTCACTACAGAGTGTTCATCAAAGGTGTCGAAGATATACTACACAGTGTTTTTACTTGCTTATTTACTAGTTAGAAATTGAATTTACTCTTCTCGCTTCAAATTTTCCCCCATATCATCGATTTTGGAGCTTTCGAAATCCACCCAACTATCTGTATACGTCATCTATCATCAAGATTATGCACGGCATGTGCACCTATCTACATGAAAGTGTTCGTGTTGTTGACCTCATTCTTGAAGCGTTCTCTACATGAGTTCACATTGATAACCTACTTTATTGCTGATAAAAATAACACCGACTCCTATTTTATCTGGAGAATTTTCGAGTGATGTGGTCCGCTCAAGAAAATTAGAAAAACACGATCGAATCATGACTGAACATTCTCTTGATGAATAACAAGTGTCTTGATTGGGAGTTTGTTGGGGTTGTGGGTATGTAACTGATGTGAAAAGAAATAACAACAACAATATGGAAAACTTTATTAGAAAACTCGGTACACTTTTTGATTTACCCTGTATATACACCATTCGTTTCTCGTTCTGAATATCAATTAATAGAGATTTTTCAGATTTCAACAACGAAACATATAAACATCGCAAAAAGAGACAGCTTTTGGTTGATTTATATCAAATAGAATGGTTTTCGAGACCATGTAACTAGAATATTATTATAGCCATCGTTCTTTGTCTGTTGCTGAAAACATTTTTGTAATCGGTTGGTTTGATAACTGTTGCCTAGGTATAACGACTGTATGCAAATTGAAAACCATCAAGATGTCAGTGAACTTGAAATATTATAAAGTATGAATTCGCAATAAGGAAATATCAATCATGTTGATTCTATTGAAAATAAATGTCAATTATTGTGCTTAGACCATCTCGAAGATTGTTAGCCTATTAAAATCAGGAGGAGTATTATATTCCATATCATTTGGTCTCACTTGGAAAAAAACTAGACAAGGTGAATCAAAAATTATAAGTGCGATTATTTTTCTTGAGTTAAAGATCATGCAGTCACCAACCAAAGGGTCCAAATGAAATGACTTGTAGTTGCAATAAGGAATAAATGTTTCTTTTGAATTGACCGGCTTGCACAAAATGCATTTGAAAAGTTGAAAAAAAACCTGTTTTTATTGCTTCCTTCTTTGCATCGAATTGAAATTATTTATTCAAGTGTAGGCTGGGCTATAATTCACAAAACAGTTGTAAATTTAACGATGTCGAGTAATAAAATTGATATAAATTCTAGCTACTTGAAACGACCAGAAAGTTAAAACCTCCACCCTGTATGTTGTACAGGGTGATTTTCTTCAATAAGTAAAAATAGTGCATTAGTAAGTGATATTCAGTAATATTCAGTTCACGTAAGCGATGATATCTACCCTTTTAACAATATACATGAAAGCGATGTTGCCAAGCGCCCAATATTTTCCTGGGCCTCGAGAATTTTTTTATGCAGTTCCGCAATAGATTTCTTTTATTTTCTGAGGAATGGCTTTGGTAACTTCGTGGAGGTGTACCGACAACAAAGACCAATCCTGGACGAAGTCAAGACACGTATGTTGTGTCTACCTGCACGTATGTCTCGCTATTTGTACTTTAAAATGGTTGTTCGCAGTACATGCACGTATAGGTGTGAGCATTCTCATACTGGATGCTCAACATTTTCTACGTTTCACATCCAAAACGGTCGTGAATTTCGTTCAGTTTCATTTTTTCTTGTTTCAAACGTGTCGTTTTGCTTTTGGTTGCAAATCAAATTCTATTCGCCCTGTACATAACCTGAAACTTTATTTTCCGATTGAAATCCAAACGTGCAGCAGTGCGTCATATCCCAATGAATAAAACATATTCTAGACATCCAGAAAAAGTAAACACAGTAAACCTTAACACGGTTATAAATAGAACTGCATTGCTGTAAAGGGAATGAAGCTTAGAGGGGCAGACATTGCCACTATAGAGGGTGAAAGAAGGGAATCTATTCTGCTAATGTGTTAATCTAGATATTTATATCACGTAGACAATTGAGTTGACCCACTGCAGTTATACTAACAAAAATTATACTGAAACTGTTAAAATAGTCAAATATTTAATGTTCATCATATGATCAAGAAAAAGATGTCAATGATATCACAGAATGTGATGATTTTTGATTATGTTTCGCGGAATAGTTATGTTCCTTTTTCATCTTCCCTTAATGGAGATATCGGGCCAGAATTAGTGCCGAGTTTCTGAGTCATCAGTTTTTCTTATTATACCCTCAAAATAAATGTTTAATTTATATTTCCTTCTCCCATCAAAAACCTTCAAGAACTTAAAATAGATTCCATGGGATGTGAACTGTTACTTTCTAACAATTATCGGGAAGAATTTTAGATCTTAACTAACTTCTTTGGCAAGATTTTTCGTTAGAATTTCATCAGAACTCAATACCATGATAATCACAACATTTCTATCAAATTCAGAAAAATAATGCCAATAACTCCAGTTCATTGTAATTTATAAGTACCTAGATCAAGATACTACATGCACCTACTGATTGAATTCCACGTTGTAATAAAAATGCACCACATACCTTTTTCGGATCTTAAAAGACGGATATCAAATAACAATCGAGCAATGACCTACTTTTTTTCCGAGCCTGTCACTTTTCTTGACGAAATCGAATATTTCAAACTAGCACAACAACCAGTGCTGTGCAACCAACCAACTAACCAAAAACCATATTCATGTAACAATTCACAGTCCGAAAACGAACAAAAAAACAGTACAACTATTCATGAGCTACGATTACACTCGATGTTTTTTCGTTACACAACAGAACTTGAAAGAATCGATTGTTTTCCAGCGTAAAAACCAATTGTCTAGGTGGAATCCAGATGCACTTTTCGCCTTGAAGCATGCAACCCAAAACACACGTCAACTAGAATAACTCTCTTCGACCTATTTAACCTAACCTCAAATGCTAGCCCAAGCTAAACTCACCTTCGGCAGCCAGTCAGCTCGGTTAATCCATATTTTATGTCTGGACACTGATCAGGAGAATAACTTGAGTGCGATTTGGTACTTTCACAGTCCCATCGAGTTAGGCAACATACAAAACGACGCGCTTACCTAACAACAACAACGAAGGATCGCGACAGACTGATCGGTGTGCGCGTGATAGCGACGCGTAGCGGCAAAAGCTAGCGCGGCCATCGCGATATCAGAGAAACTTATGACGGGGAAGATATAGTACGGGCAATCGCGGCACAATTTATGGGGATTTGTGTTGTTAAGTGCGTTATATTTTTGATGACAGTTTTTGTTTACACTGAGGTAGTTTGACCAAGAGTTTAAGACTAATATTATTGTAGAACACAGCATACTTTATATTCGACTCAAAAAGTCAGTGAATATCAAGAATTTGGTGAACTGGCATCAATGTATCCATGACCCCAAGCGTACGGGAAATTACTTGACACCGATGCTTCTTCTTTCAACAATAAATATCCCCGTGTACCTTAATTGAAAAGTGAACGTGAGTCTAGCGTTGGAGCTGTTTTTCTCGCTTGCCTTCGCCAATAAATTTTCCAGTAGACCTGATAAAGCACAGATGGGTTGGTCCAACGACCATATATGTATATACTGCGGGTGCTACAGATCCATAAAAGTGGCATTATTCACTGTGTCAAAAATTACTTTATCGAGTGACACTACGTGTTAGGGTTTATATGTTTACACAGTAAATGCAATGTTAGTCTTATTCGTACATAATAAATCTCTGCTGCCGACTAGTGTCGGCTTGTAACCTATTCATTATTAGATCACGACAGATTGTTATGTATTCGTATGTAAACCTTGATTATGTTCAGAAATGAATGAAGGCTTTGGAATTATATTGTTCTAGAATGAATAGTAGCATCATGATTAAATTATCCTTTTCGTATAATTAAAACATGACCAAAAAACACGTTTCAATTGACCATCCCTCGTATACACACTCATGATAATCAAGTCGCATACGACCCGTCATAACATTTCCCCGAATTTTCGGCAATTAGAATAGGCTCGTCCAGACGTCTGCTATCCTGAATGACATTGACCTGTTCACAGGGTAGGGTGGGGGGATAAAAAGGGGAACAGGGGAGGTAGAGAAGAATAACGTCCCGACTCCGACGCTGCATTGATTACGAAATGGTAGACGAGTTGTTTTCGCTCCCAGGGCTGCCTATGTATGTATATTGACGGCTGTGACCTTGGCAAGGTCACGTCAGCGTAATTTTTCAATCTAATTGATTCTTTTTATTTTTACAATTAACATTGTTGATCAATACAACATCAAGAAGTGATATTAAACTAAATAGTTCCGCAAATGTTCGAAATTATTTCAACATCAACAATTTTTGAAAACAATCCATTGAAACACCATTTTGAGTATCCCAATAAGGTTTCTAACAGAATGTCAGCATGGAGTCAGGATGGCCGAGCGGTCTAAGGCGCTGCGTTCAGGTCGCAGTCTACTCTGTAGGCGTGGGTTCGAATCCCACTTCTGACAAGCTTTTTTTAATTTAAATTTCATCGAATAGCTCCAAAGGAAAATTGGAATATTGCTTGAAGAGTTGAAGATCACCAAAAGACATCTAAATATATTTCATTATGAAATTTAGATGAAATCAACTATCAATAAGGATTCAGTGGTATAGAAATACGATGCTATTTGTCCACATTATCCGAGTCAATATAAAGAACAAGAACCTATTATCTGGATCCCGAGGAAAACATTTCGTCGATAACGTCTAGTCGCTTCTTCTATTTTCATCTCCCGAAGAGGTTCATTTTCATAACAAAAGAGCGGATATAGCAATGCATCGAACAAATCCAGGTCACTGTATACTAACAAAGGGCCATTTCCACGACAGCAAAAAGAAAAATCAAAGAAAATGCCACATAGGCGTGCGCCATCTACCCGCGAATAAGTGGAAAAGCTCCTTGGCCTGGAAAAGCTGGATATGATGAGGAGAATGTATCCACGCGCAGAAGGACGCGTTTAAAAATAAAGGCTTTAATAAAGGACGCCGTTAGAAACGTAATTTACCCTGAGAATGTCAATAATTCTCAAAAATTACGTTATTCAACACAAATGGGAGCTAGAAACGGAATTGTCAGATTTTATATTTTCAAATCATTTCCTCCACTTCAATAACTAATGTGAGATCCGGCAACATCGCACCAGTTGCTCATGTGACGTAAAACCTACATGACATACTTCAAACCTTTCCAAATTTCAATCTACAACTAACCTGTTTTCATTCATGAATCAATCAAAAGATCCATTTAATTTATTTGGACATTCCCAATGATTTTTCTTGAAATATTTGTGACGACTATGGGGTCGTAAGCGTCGTAGCGTCGTCGTCGTTTCGTTCGAAAGATTTTGCCTTTAAGAAATCGGCTAAAGTGATTTAGTATGGAAATACTCTAGAAACTTCGAACATTTCTTGAAGGACAAAGATGAAATATAAGTAGTGCATATTCGAGACTCGGATAAGTTGGTTACAATTTTACTTCGTTCAGGTTGAAAGACATCAGATGTATGCAACTCACAGACTGAAGATTTCTTCCAAAACACCACGGAGTATAGATATAAGGAGTCCGAACGATATAGGCTTTTCTGCAGAATTCGTGGTATACAAAATTAACCCAAGATCATAGTTCGCTTTTCTGCCACTAGCTGCGCAAATGTTCAGGACGTACCGATGTTATTATTATTATGACACGTAAATACGCGCTGGCTCGAATATTAATGTAATTGTTTGAAAATAGTCTTGATAAAAAATGGGAAGGTGTTGTGCTGTTCATGGTTGCCTCAGTGGCCGAGAGGCAAGTGGAAATGTGACGAAAGTGGGTATATTCAAAGTAACCTAAAAATAATATCAAACATCAGTGTTGTTAATAAATATTGTATTTATAAATTTGCGTTGCATTCAAATATAATTGGAAAAATATTATTATTTTATGTTTCTTGTGAAGGTAAAGGTATTTATTTTTTTAGGATGATGGAACACGTAAGAAATGGAGCATTGCTGTGGATAAAGATTTTAAAAACTACTAGTTACATATGCGAATTGCATTTCAATCCAAGTTAGTGACTGTAGCTTACATGCTATAGAGACAAGTATTGTTAATGAATTATCAAATGAAGTAATTGGGCCTGAGACAATCAATGAGACTGAGACAACGAGTGAGTCTGAAACAATCAATGAGACTGAGACAAAGAGTGAGCCTGAAGCAATGAGTGAGCCTGAAGCAACGAGTGAGCCTGAGAAATTTTCTTCAAAATATTCTTTCAAATCATATATGGTTCCAGATTCAACAGAAGTTGTTTCACTTTATCTGTGTATAGGGAAGTTAATATTAAGTGTTTGTGTATTATAGTTGGGATTGATGTAATTTTCTGTGCTTATGTAAAAATGTTAGACATTGGAATAAATATAGTGCAGCGACTGTTAAAATTTGTTTTTCCTTGAATACACCTCCACAGGATTGTCTGAAGGGCATTTTGTAGATAGTTCTCAAAACTCTTTTTTGTGCAATGAATGTTTTTTGTAGATTAGGTTCTGTTCCCCAGAACATAATTCCGTATTTCAACACTGACTAAAAATTTGCATGGTACAGAATTTTTACAGTTTTTTCATTCATGTATTTTGATGTCATTCTGATTGCATAAATGAATTTGTTCAGTTTTTGATAAACGGAATCAGTCTGCCTATTCCATTTCTGGAAATTATCTATATATACTTCTAAAAATTTTGTGTATTCATTAATTTTTATTTCATCGCCCTGCCAGCTTATACTCAATGGTTTCTCTTTTCTACACCTGTCGGTACCTACTAAAAATCCAGTTGTGTGCTTTTCCTCGGATTCCATAAGTTCCAAGTTTTTCCAACAGATATTCTTGATTCAACGAGTCATATGCCTTCGATAAATCTAGGAAAATGTTTGCTGCTGATTAATTGTACTTATTCATTTCCTAACATCACACATTTTTAACTTTGCAGATTATCCCTTCATACTATCGGTAACGTTGGAATGAAAGTGCTTGAAGTTCCTAAAAATTTCCTTAAACTTAAATTTCATTTCACATTTTTCGAAATAATATTTTCCGAGCTGTCAGTATATCAACAACATTACCCGCGTAAGGATTTAAACGAGTACTTCTTCAAAAGTGGCGCGCTCTACCGGCAAAACATTTTGTCCCATAAAATGATACCATTTATTTAACATTACGTTCGGACTCCTTATATCTATACTCCGTGCAAAACACAATGGAAAGCTTCCCACAACTTGTCTTATTGTCGCCATCTATCGAACAATCACTCAAGCTCACTACATCATAACGGTAGCGATTACAGGTACGGCACAAATAGTTCAATTGTTGCCTAATAGATGTCGCAACACTTCCATCACAGAAAACCCAATACAGTGTTTGTAACTTTTTGATAATCACCAATAGGTGGCAGTTGACTCATTCAAACCAAGTAAATCAAAGTTGATTTAAATCTAGTCACATCGCATATACTAAGGTCAAGGAAATACTAATCATCATCCTTCATCAATGCAATACATTGAGAGTGCACCAAATGGAATACGTAATATTTTGAGGTTTTCTTTGTTTCATAACACCTTTTTTGGAAATAATTTCCATGTAAAAAATTGTGTTAATAATATTCTTGCATTGTTGTGATAGATGAGTAAGCGATGAAGGCTGATAGGGATACTTTCTTGGACATATCAATGACCATTTCAATTGTTTTATTGTGAAATTTAAATAAACCTTGTTTTTTATGGATATGTGGCGTTCCTTGTTGCTCTTAATAGTTCTGCCATACCATAGATATATTTCTTCCGATACTGTATGAAAGCTTTAGTTTGAACTTTGAAACTGGATGGGCCATAATCTGATCAGTTCTCTAGACATTCCCGAACCCTTGTCAAATCAATTTTTCTGTCTCTTTTAATTACATGAAGCTACTACCACCAAGGGCTGCAGGTAGACCCCTACAGGTACGCCTTTTCCTAGAACGTTCACCCTATGAGAAAGGTGGTAATTTGTTTGACTTGAAAGTATTTTTTTTTGGTTCTTTTGTAGCCGTCACGCACGCCTTTTCAACGTCGTAACTTGCGCTTATAAAATCGAACACCTGCGAGATGAGCGAAGAGAATTTCAGAAAATTTATTCGAAAAATTCTCGGTGTTTTGTTTGCGGATAGAAAAATTGATTGTGTGGAATATTTATTAGGCATTAAACTTGTCTTTGCTTGAATGCCACAGGTGTTGTGAGGATTTTTACTGGGGTAGTTTTTCGAGGGAGTTTAGGTGGTGAGAAAAGTTAAACTCGAGATTTTGGGATTTAAGAAATCAAAGAAATTTTGAAGAAGAAACAAATTTGAATTTTTTTAAATTCGTTCGCTTGTTTCCAAAAACTTTATTGCATGAAATAATAAAAAAAAATATGGATGTAGCAATAAAATATATTATTTCATTTCTACTGTGATAGTATCTCGATATCACAGACGAAAAAAAAATTATTTCATACAGGGTGGACTATATTGAAGTATTGAACGTCCCATTCATATATTTAGCTCGTTAAAAAGGTGAAAAATTTCGAATCGTGAAGTAAAAATGGAATTTTCTCAAGAACAATAAATTTAAGTGTTTCATTAAAAAAGAATCATTTACTACCGATAAGATTTTTTGGAAAACTTTCATAATGCAATAATTGTTGTCTAATTCCAATTTTTTCTTCATTTTGACTTCTACACTGAAAAAAAGTGACCTTAATATTGTATCGCCAGGACAAGCGGGTTCTCAAAATATTCTAGAAATGTGCTTCTGTACTTATATAAAAACTTTAAATAGAAACAATTTTTTGTATTCTCATTCCCAAGAAAGTTATTCCACCCTGTATATTTATTTTGACTTGCTTCACGTTGTAACAAAATTATGAAAAAAAAACATGGGATTTCTGATGCAAAAAATTTACTGGATGATAATAATTTGATGACTTATCAAAAGTCACCAAAGAGAATACTCTTAAGAGACAATTATCCACACTATTGAATGTAGCAGTGGTGAATTAATTTAAGAGAAAGTGATAGAAGATCCATTATCAATTCTCATTTTGCATAATATCGGTGCAGGTTACATAATTCTTGACGTTTATTTGGAATTGGAACGTGTTATGCACTGGATTCTTGTGTAAGACTTCTGCGTCTGTGAAAATTATTCTCGTTCATATATTCAAAGTTGTTTGAAACACACATTATCCTTCTATTATTCTTTTAATTTTTTAATCATTCATTATTCCTATTACTATGTAATTATTATTCATTATTTTTATTATTATTTATTACTCTTTTTTATTATTTATTGATTTCATTATTATACATATATTGTTGTAATTATTATCCATTATTTGTATTATTATTTAATACTCTCTTTTATTATTTATCATTTTTATTATCATTTATTATATATTTTGAAAATAATGACGGATCCAATTTTGACAATAATCGAAAAACTAGGCGAATTTATTTTGGTTTTGTGATAATTATTTCTAATTGAAGAAAATTAAAAAAAAAAAAATAAAAAAAATTCATTTCGAATAAAAAATCCTAAACCTAATTCAACGAGTACTTTTTCATCTGGGAGACCATTTTTCGAGAACGATTTTTTTTTTCACAACCAATACAGACTGGAATCCCCTATTTTCACCTGACGCCCACTCTTCCCGGCGAAACCAAGAGTGCCTTGCTTCGGCTGGTCCCAAACAAACGAGCGGCGCGTCCAACAAGTGGGACATATTCGACCACCACCTCGGACATTGCGAAGTAAGAAGCGGAGTGTCTACTAGACAGAGAGTGAGTGCAGTCAGTAGTCTTCCGGGGACCGTCAGTTGGAAGAGAACGCAAAAAGTTGAGTGCGGGATTTTTTGAGAAAAATATTCTTTTCTGTTTTCGAAGCGAAATGGTTTTGTTTCGGTGACAGTTTTGGTGAAAACAAAAAAATTGTGGTGATTGGGATAAGGATTTTTACTGGATTGAGAGGAAAATTTAAAGGTCTGTGTTTGATATTTTTGTCCGATTTTGAAAAAAATGCAGTAGATACTTTGGAAGTGAGTTTTTGCAC
Source organism: Plagiodera versicolora (assembly GCA_037013635.1). Lineage (NCBI taxonomy): Eukaryota > Metazoa > Arthropoda > Insecta > Coleoptera > Chrysomelidae > Plagiodera > Plagiodera versicolora. Next base: position 2,096,205 of record CM072983.1, on the reverse strand, counting down.
AACAATTTTCGAAAATTTTCAAAATATTGTGTACTATTTATATTTCTAGGTAATTTTTTTGAATTTAAATTTTGAATATTTTGATTTCGTCATAATTTCATTTGATTGTTTTTTTTCCTGCAAAAAAATGAGGAATTTTGCGCCAAATATCTTTATATTATGAAATAAAATCGTAGAAAGTGCAATTTTCGAATTTTCTAGTCGATTTCTTTTTTCATTTTGAATACCATCATTATCAAATAAATATTATTGATGTAAGGTTATTTTATACAGCAAATAAGATAAAATAACGAATAAAACAAAAATATATATATAATCCATTGAATAAAAATAAAAATCTACATGGATTCCTTCTTATATCAGCTTATTTCTTATATAAACTAATTGTTTTTTTTTTATTTGTTATTCGTATGAGTTTCCTGAAAATAATAGAGCAACATTCAGTATATTCTAGAAACCGTACTAGAAAATAAAGGAGGCTAGTGGATTTCGATATTTTACAATAAGAATCTAGGAATATAATATTCAGCAATTAACAAAGAATATGGAAGATAAAACAGCTTTAAATACGTCTATTAACTTGGTTTCCTTCGAAGGAAGAGAAAACGTGAATACCAGGCAAATCTACCACCTGTCATCATGTCTCTGCCATAATTATTATAATAGGAACTCTATGCGTAACTGACATTTGACACTAATCGTCTTCAGGACTAATTTTCGTTCATTTTACACGTCACTCTCACTGAATTGTCACGGATTTCTGCATATGAAAATAATGTTAAACTCTGAGTCGTATGCACAACTTCAAGGTCAATGTTTAAATAAAATGCAATTGCCTCCAAATTATTAATTAAATGAACAAGTTGAAGACATTTTGAGTTCATGATGAGTAACGAATCCCACATGAGGGATAAGACTGGTAGGGTATTTTTCACTATTCCAAGAAGTGCAGATCGAGCAAGTAAACAGCTGAAATTGGTGCTGTCAAAAATTCTACAGGTTTCTTCTCACAAACTCACAATACGAAAGCATTCCCTAGGCTACCTAAGTCTAAATCACATAATCTCTATTGAAACTATATCAAATCTTCAGTAACAGTCTTACAAAAATCATCCACCTGTAGCATATCAGCAACAAAAGGCACCCCATTTCATTTTCAAAGCCCTTAGGCAAGGACAGGTAACAAAAGGAACAGTTTATTGTGGAATGGTAATAATACCTCAGGCAGAATTTGGTTCTAGAGTCCACTTTGTATTCAAAAAAAGAACACCCACAGGAAGTGTATTTGAACTAATTTTTCATTACCTAGTTGATTTTTTTCTGAGTGGGTTGGTTGAAAATTTGCCAATCGTAGGTGTCAGTAACTGTTTGTGATTCTACTGCCATAATTTCGAAGTGAGTCATGGTTCTGTCCATGATTATTTCTTCAGATAGAAAGAAAGTGGATCATAAGAAATTATTCTTTCTGATTGAAGATCATACTATTTTTTATAATTATAAATTGTGTCATTTATTGTATTGTAAATGTTTGAATTTATGATAAAACCAAGAAAAATATTGCTCATGTCTTTGAATGTACTGAATATATTATAAAATTTTCATTAAAATATCATTTCTTGATTGATCCATATAAAATGCTAATTAACTGTATAATATACAAACGTTCACTAATCGATAATTATAGTTCTGATCACTTTATAACTGAAATAGAAAGGAAACACCGCTGTTGATATACAGTAGGTTCGTCGGATCGTAAAAATGAAATATCTGGCTCCAAAAAACAATTCCTTGGAATCCAGTTATTGCAACTGAACCATTTCCACACGGACAATACATGAAAGTTCCGAACGCCACCTGTTGTGACACGGATGTACTTGTTGCGCCATCTATTGAGAAACAGTTGCAACAACCAACAATTTTTGTTTTTTGGAATATACAAGGTGATCCCCAGCTACGCATCCAGAATTTCACCTGAATCGATACATTTCCATAAGACACGGTTTGCCCCACTCATTTTGTCGTAGACTACTGCAGAATTACTTAGGGACAATAAAAGTTGAATAAACTTGACATTAACCAAGTTGTAGATGCAGGAAACATGACCAATTGCGTAGCCATTATTCCATTTCGAGTAGTAGATGACGTTTATTAAATAAATATGTGACAAATTTATTCTACACAATTGATGGCTGCCATATGAATTATTCGATGATATGAGGTCTGCCTTTATACAGAGTGTTCAACTGAAACGATCATGTAGGCAATAGGAACGTTTTCGGAAAACTATTGACAAACAAACTTCTCCATGATGACTGATGGTGTGTTCATTTTTGATGTATCGATGGATTCTTATGCTTATGGCAACCGACTTTCTAGCGTTAAGAAATGACATGGACAAGTTTTTATAATCGGAAGGTCAAATATTCAAATATTTGAGGAGAAATTTTAATGACTGCTCAAAGGTCATTGCATTAGTTAAATGGTTTTTATAAATGTGTCAAAACTATAAATTAAGTTGAATTCATATTTATGCCATCCTCTGTGTAATTATTACAGTTGCCGAATGACAGCTCTGTCAATTTTGATGAAACGAAAATAAATCAGTAGACATACTAGTTATATTATTCAACAATTACTAATTGATTATTTTAAATTGATTTGCTATGTAACAAAGATGGTTTGTTCGTGGTTAATTTTGCAATAACGTTTGTGATAATGTTTAAACCCACAATATTATCTAAAAGTTCATATTGTTAAAAATGAATAATATTTTTTATCATCCTTTCGAATCAAATCAAAGCAAATAGTATTCGTTCCACAATCTTAAACGAAGACCTTCATCTTATTCCATTTATAACAAGAAATAACAAGTGACAGTTGAAAGTGGTGGTGGAGGATGCTTGCTACGATTCTAGGAGAAATTATGGCATAAGTAATAGCATAAAATCAACCTACAGCATTGAGCCTACGTGCACACAAAGCTTTTGTAAAAGAAACACAACAATCACAGTATCTTTGTCTCTTGAAAATCATTAAGTATAACATTCTCTACACCCTATTCATTTTTTTCAAAATTCAGAACTTCCTCATTCTCAGATTGTCCAAGCAATTTTGGACCAGTTGTAATGAAACTTCTCTTGACTCTAACACGAGTCTGGATCAATCTACGAACTGCACTGTATGATCTGTTTGTCACGACATAACAATCGATTGGAATCGATGAAAAAACTCAGAGAATTGAAAGTGGAAATTTGCATTCGGCGTAGGTTTCTCGATAATACCCATGGATCGAGGCATTGCTTGAGTCCCAAGGTCCCAAAGGTGATTAGCGCTGAGAAAACAATTGGGAAATATGTAACGCATTCTATACCGCATGGATAATTGATACTAAATATTAATATTGTAAAACAGTTAAAGTGCATAATTGATTAGGCGTGCATGTTTTTTCTGGCGATTTCCTGGTATTAAAACAGGAGGTATTCTAGAATATTGTCAGTGCATTTGTTTCAAGGGGGTCTTCTGGTCTACATTTTCACTATTAATTTTTCATGTAATATTCATCGATTCTTCATGTACGTAAAAAAATCAAAAGGAAAAGAGTGAATATGTTGATGAAATTCTTAATCAGTAAAGAAGTCGCTGAAGCTTGGACTTCGGCCCAAAAAATTGGAAAAATAATTCACAAAATGGCGTCCACTTGCAAAAAAACATTTTTTGAACCCTGTTTATCGACCTTTACGATTTTTTTCAAAATACTTGGTATCGAAGTTTTTCACTATCCAAGATCTAGGCGATGAAGAGATGTTTAAAGAAAATTCTCACGGAATTTCGAAGAAATCGGCCAGCTAGAATTTGAGATATCTTGTCAACAACATCAAAAATGACTTGGAGAAAAACGCGTTTGAAGTTTGATCACTCCGCTCGACCTGCTACGTCACAAAATCCGCTGTATCTCCCAAAATAATTCGAATTTTGAAAAATCCATTCGAGAGCATATTTTTGAAACTCTGAACTTTGAAAATATGCACGGAAAAATCCATTTTTTCAATTTTCTAGACCAGAATACCCCCCATAAGTTCACAGCCCTGGAAATGAATAATAGCTACTGATAAAATTGATACTATTAGTGAACAAAAACGAAGAGAAAGTCACTTATTACAATCTGAATCCATTTTGTCGTTCAGGAATATCTAAGCGGTGTTATAATTCGTTATTACACAACCATGGTCGAATTTTGCAATTGTCCGAGAAATATCGAGTTTTTTCTGCAACTAACATTGTTTTTGTGCTTTCACACATATTATGTCATTATTTTTTCAAAACTGAAATGTTAGTTTTCACGTGCTCATACAGTGCTTCTCAAAAGTTCCTTTCCCTAAATGACAAAATCGGCAAAGATGACGTCACAAGCCTATTGTGACCAACCACGTCGAAAATAATGACAGAAATCTGTTTCAAAGATGACACCTTGGTGCTAATACTCAATTTCATAACCGTATCCACCGGAACCTGTGCCGAAGAGGTTTTATCGCTCGACTTTTATTTTCTTCGGCGCCGTCGGCTCCAGTCAGTAGGTCTCTTATCTGGGTTATCGGACCTCTTCTTCGTCGTGTGCTCACGTCCGCGTGTGTTTTCTGACACTGGGAAACTCATCCACGGTACGTCTCCGTCGAGATCCGTACGATGATGGATTGTACGCGGAAGGAATGTGGAATATACAGGGTGTCCCAGGGGTTTTGAGTCAATGAATATTTCGCAGGAGATTGTCGAGCATTTTTAAAGAAATTAGATTCACCTCAAAAATCGTATACAAGGCAATGAAAAGAGTTCTGATTTTTTTCTTTATGTGAGATAATTTTCGAAATTTTTAATGTCAAAAATTTCCCAAATATTCCAAAAACATCAAAAAGTTCCAAACCCCCCAAAAACTCCAATTTGCGACAGAAAAAAATCTATAGAAAGTCTGAGTCAATGCTCTGGATACCTTTATACAAACATTGAAGACGATTTTGAATTTTTCGATATATTTGATATATGTATTTTCCAGAAAACTCTCGAAAAATAGATTTGCTTGAAAACTCACCTAAAAGGTGTTTAAGAGGCTGAAAAAGGCACTGTTCAAATCAGTTCTTGGATATCTAGTATAGTTTTCGAATTATTCCACGTCAAAAATGTCTCAAAAGTCACAAAAAACTCCTCAAAACTTCCAAAAACCTTCAAAATCCCCAATTTTCGATAGAAAAAACCCATGGGTATTCCATTTCAATGCTTTGGAAGCCTTCACACGAATATTGAAGAATTGAGGAATATTTGTCATGATGTATGGCTGGAATTAATTCGGAAATAAATTATATTAGTGGCAAATCATCTTAGAATTCGGAACGAGGTCGAAAAAAATATCACATCGGATACACCCACATTCTTCGTTATCTGCGTCCTTCCCATCAAATTTGATTTGTTTAAATTATGCTGTTCCAAATTAATAATCAACATTCTGTTTAATTCATATCAAATATTCTACAATTATTTCATTAGTATTCTAAGCCAGTGTCAGTCAGTGAAACAGACGAATACAAAAACGTCATTAGATTTAATACATCGTCGTTATACAATAATTACGTAAATGTGACAACACATTTCGTGATCCTGAGACTTAAATAGCTGCAGCATAGCTGAAAAATATATACAGTGAGAAACAGTGAAATGGAATGAATTCGATAACGAATAAATGAGAGCGTGTTGGGAAAAACTTTCTAATTTTAAATACAACCCCCTGTATATTATTTATTTTTTGGATTCTTCAGAAAATTCTAGACATAATTCATGTACAATGTCCCATACCTATCTTCAACTGTTTCCGAGATATTAGTTGTTTTCAGATGTATTACAAAAATTAACATTAAAAAAAGAAAATTATTTTATTTCACAAATAATTTAACAAAAAGCAAAAAAGGATTTCAATTTAACAATTTCAATTCAAAAGATTTTCAAAATGTTTGCCGCGAACATTATTTGTGAAATAAAATAATTTTCTTTCTTTAATGTTAATTTTTGTGATATATCTGTAAACACCCAGTATTTCCGAAACAGTTGAAGATAGGTATGGGACATTGTACATGAATTATGTCTAGAATTTTCTGAAGAATCCAAAAAACTAATAATATACAGGGGGTTGTATTTGAAATAAGAAAGTTGGTTTTGGCCACTGTCACATGACACACCCTATATAATTATTTTTAATTGAAAATAAATGCGCATCTAAAAATACAAATCGACGTGTGCAAGCGTTTTCCCCAACACGCTCTCATTTATTTGTTATCGAATTTATCCCATTTAGCTGTTCCACACTGTACAGTGATATTCTTTTATGAATTCCACCCAAAAATCAAACTTCCAGAATTTTTATGATTTTGAAAAGGCGATTTCTGAAGAAACTAAAAATCACCCAGTATATCTGATAAACGCTTATTCGGATCCAAGACTAGCCTGAGTTAATGACAATTTTCACTTATTTCATTTTTAATTCGATTTTCTTCCAGATGGTGGGCCTGAAATTCGTCGACAAAAGCCTAAACAAATCCTTCTACAAGCTGGGCTTAGTAGTTGGAAAACACCCAGGCTACTTCCTCATAGTACCCATCCTCCTAACCCTCTTAGGAATGACGGGATACCAGAGGATGAAGAACAACATCGACCCGGAGTATTTATTTAGCCCCATCAACGGGGAGGGAAAACACGAGCGAGCTATTGTAGAAGAATATTTCAAAGTCAACTACAGCAGCCGGTTCAGTGTGGCTAGAATAACGAGAGCTGGTGAGAGGATTTTTGATTTTTTGGGGTAGTAGTCAGCGCAGAGTGTGTACACGATACTGCTCCTGCCGCTGCACCTGCTACTTGCTGTCTGTTATGGGTTCTAGACCAATTAGTATGATTTTTGACATCTCATCCGAACATGCTTCATTATTATTATTATTATTATTATTATTTTACCAGAGTTCAAGGTTGGGACTCGATGTATATACATTTATTTATGATATCCCGTGAGAAAAGCCTCTTGATTCAAGTTATGCATCTCACGAAAAAATGAGATGGTGATAGACTTGATGGAATTTTGGATAATTTAAAATCTACTACTATTTCGTGGAATCCATATACAGGGTGTACCGTAAAGACCACGTCAAACCGAGGGAGAATGTAGATCAAAGGATAAGAGTCTTACTGTTTTCGAGATTTTTTTTATAGTTTTGTCTTTTTTTGGTAATTTTTTTCAGTGAAAGATTACAGTAAAAACATTCTCCGAACATTTGTGAGAAATATTTTTATTGAAAATTTTGGTATTGTTTTTTTTTGTTCACGAAGTTTAGCCCATCGTAGTGGAACCAAAAATGTACTGAGCTACTGCTACACATTACACCAAAAAACTGTCCTCTTCAAAATGTTCGGGGGACGTTTTTAATGTAAATATTTCAATGATAAAATTAACCAAAAAGGTGTGAAATTGTACCAATCGTAAAGACAAAAATATCAAAAGGAGCAAATATTTATTATTATTATTATTATTATTATCTAAAGCCGCCAATTTTAACTTTAGCTGATAAGTCCATGGTATTCGGACGACGTTATTGAACTTGAACAATGATTTTCACCGAAATATATCCAATATACCCAATGTACCAACAAATATCAATGATTCATTCATTGGATATTGAGAAATGATTGACCATGAACTATTTATTTGTATCAACTGATCGATTGATCAACGTTTGTAAACAAAACGTGAAAAGGTTTCATAATTACGGAACCATATGAAATTGCATTGCGATTGAAAAAAATTACACCACTGGTTTGTACGGTAGAAAGCTCGTTGGGATCCAGTCGACTGCGAAAATATTGTTTATTTACTTCAATTTCAACTATTTTACGTCAAAGTTAAATATAAACTGTACACACAGAAAAATGTTTGTTGCGTTTTTTATGTCAGTGAAAATTCCCGAAACTAAAATGGGATTTTCTCAGCAATCAAATCACCTGAAGAGAAATCCAAAAAGTGTATTTTATTCTCAGAGAATAAACTTATAAAAAATCTCAAGATTCAACGACGTTTGAAATAATTTCCTATAGAATATCAAAAACATCAAAAGTATGAATGAAGTTCTCACTCACGCCTATAATTCTATAAATAATTTGAAAACACTGTATTGAGTACTGATCCTTGTGGCACTCCACAACTATACTAAAACGAACTCAGTGGCGGATCCAGGGAGTTTTTGATGGGGGAGCATGGAAATTTGTAACCAAAGACATGCTAAAATTTGAGGTTATTCTTTGACACATTTTGGGGAAAAAAAACTCCCTACAAACGTATGTCCTGAAAGTCCTAACTTTTGATATACAGGGTGATGAAATTAAAAAAATACAATTTTTTGATAATAACTGATAACCATTTTTTTAACAAATCTGATCTCGCATCAGATTCTTGAGGAATAGACACTGAAGTAAAACGATTTTAATTTTTTCAAGCGAAAACAAGCATCGGAAAAAGAAAATCCATGAGATTGATTTTTATCAATAATGGACGAGGATCTTAAAATAAATTTTCATTTTGGAAGTAAGCAGTGACGTAGTATTTTTTTCTCCAAAAATATTCAATGCAAAAATCGTACGGACGCCACTGCTCGAGTAGATGAAAAATTTCGTACATCACAAAATGCGCCTTGATTCATAGAAGACATATACCAAATTTTCTAAAGATGTCTAGAATATTATCTCAGTTATTATCAAAAAACAGATTTTTTCTCAAAATTGTATCACTCTGTATCTCAAAAGCCAAGACTCTTAGGACATACATTTATAGAAAGTTTTTCTCCTCAAAATGTGTCAAAGAATAACCCCTTCATGGGCATGTCTTTAAGGAACACCCTGTATATATATTCATCGGAAACATCAAAAACAGTGAACAAGTGGAACAACGAAATATGGCGAAACAAACAAAATCACTTCCACAATTCTACAATTCTAATAAACAATAAACTCTGAACCAATATCAAATATTTAGAACTCACTCATTGTCAGATTCGCCAGTGAACGAAACCCGATAACTTACCAAAAAATTAATTATCGTTATTTTTTCAGGACGTTTCGGTAGAGTGATCCTAACTTCGAAAGACGGCGATAAAAATATGCTTCGAGTTGACGTTTGGAAAGAAATGCGTCTACTAGACGATTACATCCAGAACATGACAGTGTCCTATGAAGATGAAGTTTTCACGTACAAAGATATTTGCGCCAAGTGGATGTCAGAATGTTTTCTCAATGATATCCTCAATTTGGACTATATAATGGAAGACGTGAGTGTCAATAAATGAATAATCGATTCTGGTTTTCTGTGTGTAGGTGAAGTTTCAAGCGTTCGCCTGTGGCTTAGATGAAATTTCGTCAAATTATATGCACACTTAGAAATTCAATTCAGAAACTGATTTATCCAATACTTCTCATCGATGATTCTTTGGCTTCAAACAAAAGTTACTTTCTCAATTTCTTTCGCAGCATTATTCTAAGAGTTAATCGAGAGAAAATAACACACTTTTGACCAGAGTTCAAGGTTGAGACTCGATGTATATACATTTATTTATAATATTCCGTGAGAAAAGCCTCTTGATTCAAGTTATGCATCTCACGAAAAAAAGGAGGACGATCGGGAGAGAATTTTATCACTAATTAATTGGTATTGTCTTTCTTCACTTTCTCAGAACACGAAAAAAGGAGATGGTGATGGACTCGATGAAATTTTGGATAATTTAAAATCTACTATTATTTCGTGAAATCTATATACAGGGTGTACCGTAAAGACCACGTCAAACCGACGGAGATTGTAGATCAAACGATAAGACAACTGCTATAACAAAATTCCCATTATGAAATTCTTACCGTTTTCGACATATTTTTTTTTAATAATGAATTTTTGCCCCTTTCAATAGTTTTGTCTTTATCCGATTATTTTCTTTAATGAAATATTGCTGAAAAATTATTGCAACGTTTACATTAAAAACATTCTCCGAACATTTTAAAGGGGGGCTGTGAGAAGTATTTTTATTGAAAATTTTGGTGATGGATTTTTTTGTTCATGAAGTTTAGGCCATCGTAGTGGAACCAAAATGTACTGAGCTACTGCTGCACATTACACCAAAAAACTGCCCCCTTCAAAATGATCGGGGAATGTTTAAATTATTTTTCAGCAATATTTTAATGATAAAATTAACCAAAAATGTGTGAAATTGTACCAACCGTAAAGACAAAAATATTGAAAGGGGCAAATATTTATCGTTTCCAGAAAAAAATCTCAAAAAAGAAAGAGGGTGGGTTATCCTTGGATTTATATTATCCTTCAGTTTGACGTGCTCTTTACGAGACACCCTGTATGTATATGCCTAGAGGAGTTGTTGATTGTGATATTTTCTCTAAATAATTGATTGTTATCATTACACAGGATGAAAATTATTATATTGTGCTCCTTGGAATTTCTAACAAAGGAAGTGACACACACAGTGCGTTCAATTTTCTTTGTCCTGTTTGTCACATAAATATATTACAATTTCCTTGGTATAGGTATCATTGGCGATGATTGTAGAAGACAACCATTATGGTGAAAGTCACAGTATGCAATTTTAGGTAATGAAACTAACGACAAAACATGCATTAAGTGAATAATAGTCACGTAAAGGACTCGTCCAATTATTAAACGAATTATATCATAGAAGCTGCGTTTTATATTGTCTTCACTTTCTACAAAATTCTTCACTAATAAAAAAAAATAGAGGGCATGAAATTTATCTAAGAAAATTATCCGAAAAACTTCAATTTAAATCCGCAATATTGAAACCATTGGGACAAGAAAACTTAAAAAAATATGGGTTCATTTCTTAACGTTCAGGATATCGTAGTTTTTTTTTTTTTTCAAAAAATAGTGCTCATGGACTAGTTAGAGGTTTTTCCGTTGAGAATAGGGGATTTTTGGAGATTTTCATGAGTTTTTGCGGCTTTTTGGTTTTTTTTGGGGATATTCAACATGGAATATCTCGGAAACTTTACTAGATATCAAAAAACGAATTCCACTACCGTTTTCAGCGTCTCATAGACACCATATAGACGAGTTTTCAGGCGAATTTTCGCAACTTTTTGTGATTTTTTGGAATTTTCAAGATGAAATATCTCGAAAACTATACTAGATATCGAAAAACGGTTTTCACCACGGTTTTCAGCTGCTCTCAAAAACTTCAATTCAAAACCGCAATATTCGAACCATTTGGAAAAAAATCAACTGGGTACTTTTTTGACGTTCTGGATGTCGTAGTATTAAAAAAAAATAGTGCTCCCGCCCAGTAGTTTAATTAAACAAGTAACTTCACTTCTATACTACAGGTGGAGAAAAAAGTAATCAACCTAACGTTCCCCTTGATGTTCAATCCGGTCACGTGGGACGCTCACGCCTTCCCGGTATTCTTCGGCGGTTCTGAAGTGAGCGAAGACGGCCTCATACTGAGTGTTCCCTCCGTCCAGCTGGTGTATTTCGGCAACGCAGATACGAAAAAATACGAAAAACTGTAAGTGGATCGATCGTGCGAGATGAAACCTGATGATGAACGAAACGTCGCGTGTGTTTTAGGGGCGCAGCCTGGGAGGACGCTTTCCTGGACTTGATCGAGCAGATTCAAGACAAGGAGGACCGTTTCAGGCACATCAGGATCGCGAGGTTCGCGTCCAGGACGTTAGATCATGAGTTGGAGAAGAATACTAAGTCTGTGATGCCTTATTTCACGTCTACGTTTGCTATAATGGCTATATTCTCGATAGGTTAGTGTTGGAAAGCGTGGTTTTTCGTCAGGAGCTTCTATTTTCAACTGTGTTTCAGTCACGTGCATGATGATGGATTGGGTGAGGTCGAAACCTTGGTTGGGGCTGTTGGGCAATGTGAGCGCAGCCATGGCGACGCTGTGCGCCTTCGGCGTCTGCATGTACGCTGGCGTTGACTTCATCGGTTTGAATTTAGCAGCCCCCTTTTTGATGATCGGTAAATTTCGACCCAGTTGAGCGTAAATAAAAATTAATTTCCCGCTTTTTCCCAGGCATCGGCATTGATGATACCTTCGTGATGTTGGCTGCTTGGAGAAGAACGTCCATTAAATCCCCTGTGCCGCAAAGGATGGCCGAAATGTTGAGCGAGGCAGCTGTTTCCATCACCATAACCTCCGTCACTGACTTTTTCAGTTTTTGCATAGGAGTTTTCAGCCCTTTTCCCTCAGTCACCATTTTCTGCATCTACTCGGGTAAGGGTCCTCGGTAGCCCGAAGTTTCGATCCCAGGAGGTTCATCTTCAGTTCACATTGTTTATTCGTTGTTTTTCTGTTTCAGGGGCTGCAACGATTCTTTTGTTCATCTGGCATTTGACGTTCTTCGCTGCGTGTGTGGCGATTTCAGGATATTGCGAACAGAAAAATCTCCATTCAGTTTTTTGCTTCAAAGTTCAACCAGTGTCAAAATCTCGTAAGTCATACGAAAGATTCTTCGTTGTAAATGATATGTTGGTCAACGTAACGAAAACAAAGTTCATAAATAGAGCAAAAACAACTAATTGGCAGTGATATAATAATTTTCTATCAGTCCGAGACGATATACCGTGTGTGCACGGAACATATTTCATTACAATGATTTAAAGAATTCGTTCAATACTCTTAGTTCTGGTGGACAATTACCCCCCTTTTCCCTCTTTTTTCGAGCCACTGCTGCTGTTACATAATCCGTACTCGATAGAGGCGAAATAATAAACTTTCTTCGGATTCTTCGGTATGTTTGTGATCCGTCTGAGGTTATATCACCGCAGGCTAAAGTATAAACGACTGTGTCGATGGTGATTTTGATCGATATACACCTGATAAACGAATGGAAAGTGATATGGGTGAAGCGTTTCAAGCGGTGGCCCAGATTTTCACTAGGTCAGACATTTTTGGGATGCCGTAGTCTTTTCACGTCGATTATAATACGGTCTCATAGTCGATTTCAATGATACAAGAGCCAAAGTCCAAAAAATAACCCTCAAAACTTTCGAAAAACCTATGAAAATCTATGAAATCTCCAGTAGTTTGGTTGAGAATATTGGGTTTTTAGGAATTTTCGGTTTTTGCGACTTTTTGGGATTATTTGGAACATGAAATATCTCGAAAACTATACTAGATATCAAAAAACGGATTTCACCACCGTTTTCAGCGCACCTTAGACATCTTATAGACGAATTTATTTTTTGAAATTTTTCGAAAAATATACCAAAGGGGGGAGATTTTCGTGAGTTTTTGCGACTTTTTGAGGTATTTTGGAAATTTCAAGATGAAATATCTCGAAAACTATACCAGATATCAAAAAAAACGGATTTCACCACCGTTTTCAGCGCACCTTAGACATCTTATAGACGAATTTATTTTTTGAAATTTTTCGAAAAATATACCAAAGGGGGGAGATTTTCGTGAGTTTTTGCGACTTTTTGAGGTATTTTGGAAATTTCAAGATGAAATATCTCGAAAACTATACCAGATATCAAAAAAACGGATTTCACCACCGTTTTCAGCGCACCTTAGACATCTTATAGACGAATTTATTTTTTGAAATTTTTCGAAAAATATACCAAAGGGGGGAGATTTTCGTGAGTTTTTGCGACTTTTTGAGGTATTTTGGAAATTTCAAGATGAAATATCTCGAAAACTATACCAGATATCAAAAAAACGGATTTCACCACCGTCTTCAACACCTCATAAACGAATTTTGAAATTTTGCTCGAAAATATACCAAAGGGTTTTATGAAAAATACTGTAAACTCGAACGAATTCACACGTTCCATCATCCCCTTAGGTGACAGATGCTTCCTGTACCGATGGTTCTGCAGCGGCGGCGTAGCCCAAGAGGACCTGGACAACCCAGAGGACAATCGCGAGCACGGCATGATGGTGTTCTTCAGGGACTACTTCGCCACCGCCTTGAACAACGGCTGCGTCAAATTCCTCGTCATCGTCGTCTTCGCCGTGTACCTTCTGGGCGCCGGATACGGCATCACCAAGATCGAGGAGGGGCTAGAAAGAAGGAAGGTAGCCAAGAGCGACTCCTACGCCATAGAGTTCTTTGACAGGGAGGACGATTACTACAAGGAGTTTCCCTACAGGTGAGTTAGGAAGGGTTTTTTCATGGAGGACCTAGAAAAACTAGGAAAAACCTGGAAAAATCACGGTTAATTTCCAGGGTCCAAGTGATAGTTGCTGGCCAATACGACTATTCTAACCCCATCATCCAAAATCAGGTCGAAAATCTGACGCAAACCTTCGAAAACACCTCCTACATATCCAACACCCTGTACACTGAGTCGTGGTTGAGGAGTTTCATCCAATACACCGAACGCAATCAAGACTATCTGAATTTGACAGTTGACACCAAGAAGGGTTTCGTCGATGCCTTGAAAGAGGTGAGTCTGCACTAGGTGAGAAGTTTCTTTGCTAACTTGGTGTTTGTTTTTAGTACTGGTTGGCGCCTAGCAGCCCTTTTTCTCTGGACGTGAAATTCGACGACTCCGGGGAGAATATCGTGGCGATGAGGTTCCTCATCCAAGCCGTCAACATTTCTGGTACAGAACACGAGAAGGAAATGGTGAGAGCGATCAGGAAGATCTGCAAGGACTCGCCCCTCAACGTCACGGTGTTCCACCCTTATTTCGTGTTTTTCGACCAAGTGAGTGTGATGGAAAAGGGGGGAAGTAGACAAGCTTTAAACTCTGGTTTACAGTTCGAGCTAGTGAGGCCCATGTCCATTCAAAACATGATCATCGGAGCTGGGATAATGATGCTGGTTTCCTTCATCTTCATCCCCAACATCCTGTGCTCCTTCTGGGTAGCACTGAGCATAATTTCCATCGAAGCTGGTGTGGTGGGCTACATGGCCCTCTGGGGAGTCAACCTGGACTCCATATCCATGATCAATCTCATCATGTGCATAGGTAAGTCCAAGCTGACACCTCGCAACACCTTCACTTCATCCCCGTTCCTTGTAGGTTTCAGCGTGGACTTCACAGCCCACATTTGTTACGCCTACATGTCGTCCAAAGCTAAGACACCAGATGAGAGAGTCAAAGACGCCCTCTACGCCCTCGGAATGCCTATTTTCCAAGGTTCCGTCAGTACGATCCTGGGAATGATAGCTTTGCTCCTAGCTAACAATTATATCTTCTCTGTTTTCTTCAAAATGGTGTTTTTGGTTGTGTTTTGTGGGGCAATGCACGGGCTCCTCTTGCTCCCGGTGATGCTCTCCTTGTTTGGACCAGGTGAGCATTGAAATTCCTTCCAACAAGCACCCCAAGTTGACGTTATCATATTTACAGGTTCCTGTACAAAAAAACTAGTCGAAGAAGACCTCTCGCTGTCGAAAATAGAGCAATCCCTACCACACCCCTACAGTATACCTCATCCACAGTTCACGTTGAACGGTAGTAACCTAGGCGGCCCTTTGAAGAACTCCAACATACCCAGCATCGAAAGGTATACGCTTGATCTTGACTTGAAATAAACACATACACAGTTCAATTGCTCAGGTACGCGAAGAAACCACTGAAAAACTACATGGAGATGGAAAAGGACCTGGGTCTGGGCACTTCCGAGGAGAACTCCAGCGAGTCATCGATTCATTCCCAGCGAAAAGCTGGCCTGGTGGACGACAATGCTATGGAGAAGAGGTACCGCGAGGCGTGGAGGAGAAACTCTGAAGTAGCTATAAGTCAGTTCAGGGCATCGCAAGTCCTGGACATCTTTGGGAATGACTCAGAAGCCGAATACTACAGGTGCGTTACGTTACCCTTCCCCCTAAACACCTTATGACGTTGTTTTTCGACGTAGAAAAAGACAGAGACGTGTCACCGAAACTCCCAACCCGAATACGAGGATGTACGAACGGAAACCACAGGAAAACGAAGTCCGAACGAGATACCAACCGAGTAGAAGACTTTCTCCGCCAGAGGGCAGATACGAGCTGCGAGAAAATGGAGAACGTCTGAACAGATCGAATTCCTATCACGAATTATCGCATCCGAGATTCATGAAAGAGTCTAGATATTCCTAGATACGTACCTGTTGGATTAGAGTTTGTTGTACAGTTGATTTCGTTGACAATTGACAGTTGATGAATAGTTTGAATTAATGTTATTGTAGTCTGTTTACACACTGACTGACGATGAGTTTTCATTAGGGGACTGTTTTTCTTCCTACCTTGCTCAAGTTTATTTTCGTTATGATTAAGATTGTACAGTACGTAAATAAGTTTTGTAAAATATTTTTTCATTGGTATAAATAAAAAGATATTTATAGAATTAATTTCGAGCTTCCCGATTTCGTTTGAAATAGAACTACACTTAAACGTCATCACTTACGACATACAACGGAGAAACACTGAAGCACAATAAGATGGCAGATTACAGTTTTACATTTAAAACTTTCATGTTTTTCTAAGAGAGGGCGCTTGTTGTACAAAATAAATTTCATTGTTCTACTACGAAATAGTAGATGCCGGTAGTCTGAATAAACTTCCTTATCTAACCTCGACTGTTTTTGGTTTGAGACAGTATGTGAAAATTATACTTACAGTCTTGTGTAATTCTTTCGAATAGTCAAACTTTTATATTTCTCTACAAGAGGGCGCGTGTTATCCGAAATGACTTTTGTTGTTCGTTTGCAAAATGGTAGGTGGTGCTAGAATATGTGAAAACGAATTTATCTTCATCTGTCATTGACAGTTGGTGGTAGTGTTTGTTATTGAAAATAAAGGTGAGTTTCATATTGATACTTTGATAGAGTTAGGTTGTTGGGGTTGAAAAATAAAAGAATGTTTTGTATTAATGAAGCATATAATTTCTAGCTAGCAGGTACACTTAGATTTAAATATAGCTTTACTGTTACTGACTGCCATTACATATTTACAAGTTCCTTGATTTATACACAAAAATCGTAATATACCAAATGCAATATCAAGACGCCCACATAATCACTAATAATTGAAACTCAAATGAAGGAAAGTTCTTGTTTAAATATTACAAATGACCGTGACTAACACTAAAAAAATTTACAAAGCGTATAGGTATCTTCTACGAGTTTTTTGCAAAATTTCAAATATTTACAAGTTTTCACTTCACGAACAATGATCACATGCACTCACAAAATACTAATAGTTTAGTCTAATTTAGCAAAATACTGTAGTATTGCATAGGGAGATTCCATATTGATATAAAGTGATATGGTATACAGGGCGTCCCACAACAGCTGTCCATTGCCCATCGTCGAAAAGTATCACTATGTCATCCAGTTATATAAGACTACCCTGTATATAAATGCTCCTACGAGTATAGGCGAACCTTGCTTAACATTTTTCGTGCATAGTTCTCGCGAATATTGCAGAAAAAATCGAATCCTTAATTAAGTACCTCTATCGTTTACAATGGCACCAAATGATATGTAATTGAAGAAAAATATAACCACAAAAAGACGAAAGTGAACTTTTGTTTCAAGTAAAATTTGATTATGTTTATTTGATATGAACCATGAAACATCGCCTAGTTGTGACTATACGCTGGATATTTCAACTATATCATTCTTGGCTTGGTAAAAGTGGAAAAATCGTGTGTAACGGTATAAATATTATACAACAAAACGAAATTTTCACTTTTTCCAAAATTTCAGCCTTCATCTCTAGTAAGCAGTGATGGAAAATTGGGGTGATTTTTGAAAGTCGGAAAAGGTTCTCGATCAAACATTGTGAGAACATAATAATTGATGACTAATCTGAAACGAAATAATTCTAATAATAATAATAATAACCCATCACTACTTTTGAGTATTGAGAATTAAATCGTATCTCGTAGAAAACTGTTCTAAATATCCATGGAATATTGATAATCGTAACAATGAAATTTGTTGAATAAATAAGAATTAATTACAGTATGTTGATTTCAAACGGGCGGACAACATCAACTAAAAAAATATAAATAAATAAAATCTCGATTCCACCTCAACATCGACCGTTTGATTTTGATTCTCTCTATAAAATTAAATATATACAATGTATGTACAGGGCTTCTCTCTGACTCGTCCCACCTTCAAGTGGCTATAATAATGTTGAATAATGTGACAACGAGAAATAATTTATTTGTTCAAAAGCTTCTCTATCGATCACTATAAATTGATAACAACAAAAAATAGATAATCGAAATGTGATACACTAATCTCCTGGTAGATATGCTGGCTAGAGTGTAAACGCGACATTTTCAAACATTCTTACAACCACCCGACCCAATGTAAACACTCTACAGGGCGTCAATCCCACCCTGAGCCTTACACCTTACATTTAAAATAAATATGACAAGTCTAAATTCATTCCTCAACTGCCTCAGTCTTCTTTGGTACATGGGGGTAACTCGGACGTTCATTTCTCCCTCCTCATTGTTTGTTCAAAGCGAACGACTTCTCTTCCACCCTTTTCTTGTGCCTCATCTTCTTGCACTCCGCCAGATTGCAGCAGAAGTCCGACATGTTCATCGGCTGCTTTTTCGCTCTGCGTTGTCGACGCAGCTCGAATATCTTCTTGCATTGCTTCCACTCGCATTTCTGCCTCTCGCATGATTGATTACCATTCTGGGGGAAAACAGGGAGAATTAACAACAGGAAGGTGGAGGGCGCCAGCTGAAGGAGCACGACGTGCTCCAATTGGCCTTGGAGGACATCCAATAAAACTAGACCTAGACCCAGCAGAAGACTACTTACATTGCATTTACAGGTAATGCACTTGTATTCGCCGAGGTAGCCGATGAAAGGATGGTAGGAACTCCCGTTGGGGTAGGGTTCCTTCGGGCTATTCAAATTCCTGCATCCCCCTTCCCGCAGAATCTCCGCTGGCGGTCTGTGCACCACCTTCTCCTTACCCCACGGTCTCCAGTAGGGGGGATCGTCGTCGATGACCTCCGAACTCCCTCTGCAATTCCTGCAGCATCGCTTATCAGTGTCATCCAGCCTCTTACACTTGACCTCCACCTTCTCGGGGTCGCAGTAGCACTCCGTGCAAACATCGAAGCCGGTAGGGATGAGAAAGGGATGGAACTTGGTGCCGACAGCGTAGGTTTTCCCGCTGAAGAGGCACTTCAACTCGCCGGGACTCGCCGGAGCGCTAGTCTTGCAAACTGGACAGCATTGTCCGGGCACAGTGGTCAAATTGGAGCTGGGGCAGTCCAGCTTGGGGCAAGTCATGGTGTCGCACTTGGAAACGCCGTCCTGGCAGAAGCACATCTGGCACAAGTCCTTGGACGACGTCCACGAGGTGTCCTTCTTGTAGAACCTGTCGTCCAGGAAGCAATCCGCGTCTTCGGACGGGATCAAGTCCAATGGGGTGTCGGGAAGTGCGGGAATGTTATTGTCACTATGCGGGGGTCTGCAAGAACTGGGCAGCTTCACCTGCAACAAAAAACGAGTTAGATCTCAAGCACCAACCTCGCGGCGATCGACCAACTCACTTTGGTTATGGTTGCCGACAAAAGCACGACCTGCGACGCGGACTCCTTGACCCTGAGGAAGGTGACTCCGCCATCCAACCTATCCAGCTCCTCCTTGGTCAGGGCCTCCACCGGGCTCCCCTCCGCCTGGTTGCCTTCAAAGTCCTCCAGGTGCTTGTAGATGAACGAAGCACCGGGTGCTATGATGGGGTACATCTCCATGTAGAGCTCGAGTTTCCTGTCGTGTCCCAGCCCGGCTATGGAGACGTCGTACTGGATCTGGCAATCGTTGTCCACGGATAACCACGCCATGCCCACCGCGTTGGAGGAGAGGGTGTAGTTTTCGCGTTTCAGTAGAATAGGCGCCGGGGAGTCCCTCGCGTCTGCGACCAGCCTAGGCTTGAGGTGACCGTGCAGGGTTTCGTTGCCGATGGCGACTTTGACGTCGAGCTTGCCGTTGTAGAGGGGCTCGAGGATTTTATGCACCTCCTTGTCCTCGGTGCCGTTGGCCCAGCCGTTCCGCAAGTAGGGCGTCAGGATCTCGGTTTTCTTCTTGCCCGACGCCTCAGCCAAAGTGATCCTGTGGAATTGCTCGGAGGCGGAGCTGTCGATGTGCACGTTGTAGACGAGCGCCCCCTGGTTGTTCAAGTACATCCAAGCCAACCCGGGGAAACCCACCACGGTCTCCTTTTCCGTGGACAACGTCGTCTGGAACATCTCGCAAGCCACTTTGGTGATGACGCTGCCGCTCAGGCTGAGGTACTGAGGCTTCGACAACGAGGAGACGATGAGGAAAACCCTGCCTCGGGATAGGGAGCGCAGGTCAGCTTGGCTCACGGGCGAGCTGAGCTCCAGCAGGTTCAAATCGGTGGCTGGCTTGTACACTTTGACGTTCTCCTCGAGGATGACTTGCTTTTTCTCATCGAGCACCAGCTTGATGTTGATGGGGACCTCAGTGCTGTCCAGGCTGGTGAAGAGCCCGTTGAAAATGACGGCCAAGTGGAGGGAAGGGGATAAGGAGGAGGAGGTGGAGATGATGGCGGTGCCACCGGCACCTGCCATGGTGGAGTCCGCTCCGGGGGTGGGCTCCAGGAGGGAGCTGTACTGTTCGCTAGCTAGTGCGACGTAGCGAGCTAGTTTACCGCTGAGGGCGAACTCGGTGTCTTTGTTGCCCCAGATCAGAACCACGTACATCTTTTCCTGCTTCAAGAGTCTGCGGTAGTCCTTGGCGAGCCGCTTCCAGATCCCGCACACCTTCCTAGTGGCGTTTTGGTACATGCTGTCCACCAAGCCACCGGAGTGGGATAGCAGGAACTCCTCCAGGATGTTCCCCTCGCTGTCCATGAAATGCAGGGTGCGCGGCCTGGCAGCTTTCCCGGAAATGTAGAAGGAAAAGTGCAGGTTTTTCCTGTGGAAAGTGAACCTTCCAGTGGCGGCCACGTCGTATTTCCTCGAGGCGCCCACGAGGCTATCGTTCTTCAAGTCCAGCGACGATCTGCCGGTGAGGAGAGCTGCGAAGTCTGGGGAAAACAGCGGGGGTTAGATTGGGGCGGGGTGACTTAGGGGCAACACTTACGTTTGATGCTCTTCTCCTCTTCCTCGATGACGGTCTGCGAGACGATATCCTGGATGACGTCCGGGCCTGCAACAAAACGAGACCAATAAATTCGCGGCTGATGTACCGCCCACTCGGAGCCATTAGGAACGTAATTTTTCCTATCAATGAAAATTAAAATGCGCCTCATGAATGAAAGAGGCGAGTGCGTGGGCGGCGATGCATTAAAAAGAAGGGAATTTGCGTGGTCTCTCGAATAGAAAGTTTGTTTTAAGGAGATGCATGCGCAAGTCGTGGGCGCGCCATACCGAAGCGTAAGTCTTCGGCGTAATTGTTTCACCTTGTAGCAGCGTCTCGATGAATATTCGCGCGATTCGATGTTGACTTTCAGTCAATGCAGCGCAACACGTCTCGACGTAATCGCAATGCAAATATGCAAGTTTTCTTGGGAAAATTCGCCAATTGTCCAGCCGCAGGCGTCATATAATATGACAGGGAGATATTGCATGCCAACGTACAACCATTGGCGTTCATGAGGATTTTTCAAACTCATTATAGCAACGAAGGTCCAATTTTCGTCAAATTTACGTCCAAACAGACGTCCATGAGACGGGAGGTGTTCATTCATTAATTTTAGTTAGTGATGAACAACAATAAAAGAAAATAGAAGAGTCAAGTGATAATAATAATAATAATAAAATAATTTATTGCACGTAAAACAAAGGAAAATGTAACAGCCAGACAAAAAAAAGCACACAAGAAATGAAAAACAATATATGGTTTGATTCAAGATTTTCAGTAAGAAGCTTCAATAAAAGTTTTTTCACTGCTTGAAAGTTTTGCTTTGATTTGATATCAGGAGATAAGTGATTATAAGATTTAATAAAAGAAAATAGGGTTCTTCTATAATGTCTGTTGTGAAAAATTATTTTAACACATTCATAGATGTTATATTAACTTTTAAAATAATACAATATCTCACTCTCGAGTAGAAGTTTACATAGTAAAAAGTTATCGAAATCAGTTAATTTTTGTTCTTGTTGAGAATTCTTAGCCCATAACAAGTTTGGCTTAATATTTTGTCAAGATAGTCATCAATCATAATTCCTAGGCATTTAATGTGGCCTAAAAAACAGATTTCTTCTTGATTCAGTCTAATAGACTCAGAAATAGTTAGGGATTGATTTGATTTGAGAGATATTGAGGGAAGTCATTCATACATAATATCTCTCTGGAAAAAAGTTCATGTCTTATTCGCCAAATGTCATGCGAATCAGCAATTGTATGTCTGGCTCTTTCATTTCTCTTAGTTCTTCTTTTTCCCACTGCATGTACCTCACTTTTGAATAAAAAATTTCCGAAAACAACGTCAGTTAATTTCGACGAGTACCCTCTTTTGTTTCTTCCTCGATAGCGATATTTTTTCGCCGCCCATGATCCCCGTACCATCTCACCTTATAGGCGCCATGTCTCCGTATAAAGATCGTATTCATCTGTTACAAACCCAGCCATATTCTCATTGATTATGCTGCCTTCGATTTAAACGTTAACGTCCTCCATACGTCTCTCTCTGTCGATACTTGGAAACGCTTTTTTTTGCTCGGACGCGTGCATTTTCAGAAAGTTCATTTGTCGATGCCTAGTGGTTCATTTTGGATGTGGCGCAATCACTGATTTTCGAAATTTCACCTCAAGAGACCGCACAATAGTTCAAGGTCACTCTCAAACGACGTGTCAATCAATGAGGAATTCTCCTCAATTTGGGTTATTACGGGAAATGCAAGTTTAAAGTTAATGGTTATGAGTTTCATTCATGAATATTCCAAACTCTCTGCCGAAACTATCTAAAATAATTTTTCAAATATGGGGTTTTAAATTTTAAATCGCTTTGTTTCTAGTTCACAAATTGACAGCAGCGCCTAGTAAGCTAGAAAAAGAACAACATATATTTATTCTTTGTTGTCTGTACATTTACAATCTAGTGTCAAAATTTGTCGGTTGTCATAACCCAACTTTTTGTTTATACTTTGTGGCTGGTAAAGAATACTCGATTGAATTGTTTTCAAGTTATTTGATACAATATTATACATCAATATAATAGTCCAACCCAACCAACAACCTTACTTGGAAGCCAAACCACGCCGAACTCCAACATAACCTTAAAACCTGAGTTCTCTCTCTAACTTGGTCGTTGTTGCCTCCTTTGCGATGCATGGAACGTCATGGAATAGAAATAAGCAGAATGGGTTTCTAATCTGATTAAAATCTATCCATCTCTGTTTACCTAATCAACGTAACGAATTTGTTGTCCTTTTTTATCACTGTAATCCGCAGTCGATGTTGCCAAATGGTGAATTAGAAACAAAGCACTTTAAACTTTAAATTCCCATACTTATTTTCGTTTTTCAAGTACTGAAATATTTTTTTTAGGAAGAAAGTTGAAATGATAAATTTGAAATGCGACGTTTTAAAGATATATCATGAAAAATACTTCATTATCGCCTGAAGGAGAATTCCCCATTTCTCTTTGGTGCTTTGGTATCACCCTGTAGGTGGGACCCGTGACGTTGCGTAGCGTATCATGGCGCCAGTGTAAATATTTTGCCTCAGACATACGACTAAATAGTAATCTTGCGTTCTAGTGTCTACATGTGAGGTCTGCATACACAACTCTAAAGGCTATTTATAAAAGGAATAATCGTTTAGGAAATGTAAAACATTTCACCTACTAAATTGATTGCGAAAAAACTGCACAACATATAAAACACGTTTGGATTCGTGGTAGATTTTGTGTTTTATCGATATCAGAACTATTCCGTATTAAATTTCCTGAAGGGGGCGCTCCATACGAGCCTATCCCAATCTGGTATTCTTGTTAGCTCAGGAATTCGTGGTTATTTATCGATCCCTATCGACGAAAACAAAATTAACATGTGTCCTGTTACCTTTGTGAGCGTGTAAATGCCCCACCGAAAAAGGAGACGACAAAAAAATCGTTGGTAAAAAACGCGAGAAGAAGAATAAGCGGCGTCGATAAAAATTCCTTTTTTCCTTCTTGGAATGAAAGGGGATCTCAGTCTGAGACACTTCTATGCTCGGATGCCGATCTCTGATATAACTTTATGGTCAATATATTTAAACGCTTTGTCAACGGTAATGGCGTGCCCAACAAGAATTTTCACGGGGTTTTTCATCAGGTTGTTCAGATTGTTTCGAAAAATGTTTTCGATTTATAAAATATACAGGGTGTTCATTAAATACATGCCAATATTTGAAGGGGCGATTCTTTGACACATTTCAAGAAAAAAACTTCCTATAAACGTATGTCCTAAAAGTCCTAACTATTGAGATACAGGGTGATAAAATTTTGAGAAAAACACAGTTTTTTGATAATAACTGAGAAAATATTCTAGACATCTTTAGAAAATTCTATGCATCAAGGTGCATTTTGTGATGTACGGAATTTTTCATTTTCTCTACCAGTGGCGTCCGTACGGGTTTTGCATTGAATATTTTTGGAGAAAAAATACTACGCCACTGCTTACTTCCAAAATAAAAATTACTTCTAAGATCCTCATTCATTGTTGAGCAAATTGAATCTCATGGATTTTTTTGTCCGACGCATGGTTTTCGCTTAAAAAATAAAAATCGTTTTACTTCATGGTCAATTCCTCAAAAATCTGATGCGGCGTGAAAATGTTTGTGCTTCGACTGAAAGCAAATTAAGAGGTCAGATTTGTTCCAAATGGAATGAGAATCCGAAAAACATATTTTTCTTGTAAGATGCTCTGCTCTATATAAAATAATTGATTTAAAATTACTTCATATCGCAGCACCAACCGTTTAATAATCTATATCACCCTGTATCTCAAAAGTTGAGACTTTTAGGACATATGTTTATGGCAAGTTTTTTTCTCAAAATGTGTCAAAGAATCACCCCTTCGAATATTAGCACGTCTTTAAGGAACACCCTGTATAGTTCTAACAATATTCGTGAAAATTCCGACTAGAATCTACAAATTTCGTAATCAGATCAAAGATTCTTCTCCAAAAAAATTTTGCGCTGTTGTGACGTCACGCCTTAACGTTCCGAGCAATGTCTTAACCAATCAGGAGACGAAATATTGTTGCTACGCTCATGGAATACAAGGAAAGCTATTTTTTACGAGACGTCTGACAATACGCGACGTTTCAAGGACACGCCTTTGCGAATTTGATTTGTTTGACGCTAAACATTTGAATAATCGAAGTGGATCCTAATGACGGACTGTCCGCCTGTTTTACCTCATTTTCACGAGCGAAACACTTATGTAATACTACTCGGTATCTCAATAAAAGATCACGATAATAGTGGCGACGATATATCAGTTTTAACAGCTTAATAAACTGCAATGTCCCGGAACAGGAATTATTATAGCAGAACACAATGCGAGAGATAATTTAGACGTCAAATGTGATCTATACAGTCAATTTTACTTGTCGGTAATTGATTTCCAATTGTGTAATAGCAAGGACTCGATTTACCTTTCAACAACTCAATAAGTGTCGATAGATATCAAATACGATGAAGTCAGAATTGATGGTTTTTCGGATAATCATGTTTTTTTTTTTTAATTCAACTATTCTGCTAAGTTTGACAACACTGTGTGAGTTTTTTTTGGATTACACGATTCTTTAGAGTCTCAAAAATGTCCTGTGAAAGTGGCAACGTCGTATCTGGAATAGTTTTTGAATGGCAGGGTTTCAAAGAGCGACATCTGGCGATATTCAAAATATCAAACGCGTTTTCTCTCAAGGACATTTTCCAAAATTGCTCGAAGAGAAATTGACCGATCGACTCGAAATTGAAACTGAGTATTCTTGAGTATAGTCACTGTACAATGACGCTATTTTTTATTGGCTGAAATTTGTCAATTTGACATAAAAAAACGCGATTTTCACCAGGTGATGTAAAGAGCAAAATCTTCGAGTCAAAGCCTTGTATTGAAACACGAAACAGTCGAACTCAGGTGGGCAGACGATATTACAGAACACCCACCAATTCCAGATGGCGCCACGTGTCTGTACGTGTCTTTTTTGAATATACTCCCACCACCATACGAGATATATACAAGGCGTTTCACACGCTGGGCGATAGGCGAGACGAATTTTTTGAGGATAGGAACTAATCGTTAATTTTAGCTGCCTATTTCTGTGGTTTCTGAGAAAATTATGATTGAATAACTTGGCAAGTAGTCTTTTTTCATCGTCTGTCAGATAGGAAGTTTCTTTCAACAGTCGGTTTTATCCAAATTTATTACTCTTTGGCATTTCAAGTTCATTGAAAACTAATTCACGAGTGTGTTTTTGTATCTCGGAAACAATTCACGAAACGTATGATATTACGTTAACCTAATTCAAATAATCACGTGTTCTCGCATCTATAGATAAAAACTGTGAGAATTATTTTTACTGGATCTACCATTGATTGCTGTACTCGGTTTAATCTCTATGTATAGATAAGCCGGTTCATCGTTTGTCACCAACCACTTGAAATAATTTAAACAAGGTTATTCGAAAAAAATGCTCTCGAATACAACAAAACAATAAATCGAATTTGAATCAGTTGATTTTGTTGGAAAAAATCACTGATTGCGTTTCCATGCCCGACCGGTCGGACCACAAGACACATCCAAACCGGGCGGTCGGCCCATTAGTCACTTCCAAAAATCGCAACATTGACCTCACAAGAAAAAATCGTGTTACTAATCTGGTCAGTACTTTTTTCGTGGCGTCTACACCAGGTAATTCGATATATTTTTTTCCGAGCGTGTAGGGACTCGTGACATTTTAGTGCATCGTCTCAGTTTTCAACGTAGTTCATGCAATGACAGCAATTCGCAAGGCCATTATCTATCAAGCCAATGGCGCCTGTCGACCTACATACAGGAAAAAAAGTGCCATGTTTACTATGATTCTACACCGCTTGAATATGTGAACTAACACTTATCTCTGTTGCTATTATTCCTACAGGGTGATTCGAAGTGGAGTTTGAAGTATCGATTTTATATTGTTGACGATTTTGTGTAGCATTGAAATATTACTTCGAAAATAACTAAATCTCAACAATTATTGCACCAGTGTATACAGAGTGCTCCATAGAAAAATATACAGGGTGTTTCAGAATTGCACGGCAATATTTCAGGTACGTATTCTCTGGTACAAAATAAGGAAAAAAGTTCCTATGAACGTGCATCCGATCTCGATTATTAGCGGAGTTACAGGGTGTTGAGAGTTAGGAAAAAATGAGGTTTTTATTTTATTGTGCTTGATCTACTGCAGATAGAGCTTTCGAATTTTGTATGAGTATCAAGCAATAGGTGCTGCTTAATATGAAAGTGAATGTTTCCTAAATACCATACAAGGTGTTGCATATTCCGAGGTCTCAATCCATAAAAGCCTCAAGAAAAACTTGCTCGTACGCCACTGGTGAATTTTGATATTTTTTGAAGTTCTTCAACCTATTACCCACAGTTTGTCCCTCTTGACTTTTGGTCGAATTCCGTTGAGTTTTCTCAGTAATTAGTCAATTTGTAAATTGGCTCAAGGTTACATACTCTGAATTGTTTGTACTATTTTGATATTTGATATTATTTAAAGCATCAAAATTAAATGAAACAGGATTTTTTTAACAAAATTCCAGAAGAATTGTTCAAAGTACAACGAAAATGGGAAAGAATTCTTCCTGGTAATCCTAATCAGGACATTAGGACCAGTTGCCACAAAACAATTTTTCATTTGCGCTAATTTTAGTGGATTTTTCTAAACAAAAACTTACTGTTGGTGTCGTCCGGGCAGCTTTTGCAGCACCTCCCCGGAAGCAAGACGGGTTCATCGCAAGTCGGTTCCGGGCATTCGCTCTTAATATTCCGGCATTGCACTCGGGCGACTATCCTCCTCTTGCGTTGGAACTGAAAATGAAAAATTCACGATGTAATCTCCAGGTATGGGGAGCAAAGGGGGGAGGGACAGATAACGAGGGTAGAGTGCGGTTAATATTTCAAGGAGAAGGTAGTGGAAGCGAGAAATGCGGGCTTTTACGGCGATGGGAAAGCGTGTTTTCGTTTTATATCTGGTGTGTGTTTTTAGTCGAGGAATAATAGATGTTTTCTCCCGCGTCCAGAGATCGGAGGACATTTTAGTGCGCATGGGAAGTATCGTGCTCACACTCTGGCGGCTTGGGAGTGCGTTTTTTGTGCTCCAACCTAGACAAGTCTTGATATCGATGAGGAATTCCAACTGACTGATGACCGATACATTCTTGAAGTCTATATTTCAGTGCGCTTCTATTTATATTCATCCGCGGCTGTAGCAGCATTCCGATAGGTTCAAAGTTGGTGAAAAAGCGAACGAATCCTCGTTTATTTTCATTGTTTTCTGCTCCGCTTCATTTAGATCACGTTTTCATTACAATCTTGCACCAATTATAAGCCTTCATGTCGCCGACTCACATCCACCATTTTTTCCTTTCCGACCTGTTTCAATGATTAGTACATCGCCAATTGCATGCTTTTTCTTTCGATCGTTCGATTTTTATCGATATAGTCAACAATTATTATTTTCAGCTCGAAGCATTGGCGTTACTAGAATTGACTAATGGGGGGGCTCAAATTGTTACTTGCGATTTTTTTATTTCTTCTCAGCAATGGGGGGGGGGCTAAGTCCCCAACCCCCCCCCTGTTACGCCTATGTCTCGAAGTAAGCGCAGAATTTCAAAATCCGTTGAATAATGCAAACGCATATTTTCACACAAAACGGCCTTATCGGAAGACGGAAAATTTTTTGATTCATTCCAAGAAAAAAATAATGACAACTTCAAGATAGCTTTCAAATACACCTTCATTGAATTTTGCAATATTCTTTTATGTATTTTTTTTATTCTGGAGAGAAAGACAAATAACAAGACCGCTTTCTATCAAAAGGAAAATTACATTCGTGACCAGATTTGTTTTCAGCAAATTTGAAGAAATTAAAGTCGTTCCAAATTGAATTTTTTTTTTATATAAAACTTCTCACGAAAGGAGACATCCTGTAATGTTCAGAGAACATCGTGAGAAGCAAGGGAAAGGAGGTAGGAATTAGTGTTATTTTTAAATTTCTGAAGGTCATATGCCTCGGGAAACACCTCCCTGGGCAATGTGTTCCAGATCCTCGCTGGATGAACTAGTCTTTGAAAAGAGATGCTCTGCAGGTCACCAAATCAACCACGAAGGGGTGTGAAGACTGGACTTGACGGGTTAACCTCGAAGAGACCGCAAAAGGAGGAACGATTGTTGATATTTCAGAAGAGCATCGCCCATGAAAATATCTATAGAATAGAGACAGATCGCTAACCCTTCTACGGTGTTCCAGAGAAGTGAGCGAGTTAGTAAGCGAAGCATCACCGACGAGACGAATCGCCCTTTTTTGGACAGAATCCAACAGCTTCAGGATGTGTTTAGGTGCCGCACTCCAGATATGGAAACGGTATTCCAGGACAGGTCGGATTTGTGACTACAAAAAAAAAAATTTCTCCCAGAAGAGGCACTATCTGACCAAGGGACTCATTTTCGACACCCTGTATATGTGTCATTCCTGCACATACACCAAACCGAACCGAGCCGAAAACTCGGTAGGTCTTTTAACCCCGAAAACTAACCAACTAAATTTCTTATCGTATAATCTCCACTTAACACCTTCCCACATCGGTCCATAGGCCCATCGATAAAGATTTCGGAGATGATTATGACACCTCTCGTGGCGTCTCCGTACACCTACAAGTCTCGTGTACGTCGAATTTAAAAATGCGAAGACTCGGCCGGTGCCCGCTTCGATTTGAATGTCATTGAATTGCGATTTCTCTTCCATTAACTAATCTCGTCGGGGGCGTGGAGAGGTAGGGGTCAAGAGGGTCTTTGACCCGCTTACGACAGACTATAGTCTATTTATTTGAGGATAGTTGTGGCGGGTTTAGGAATCAATGATTTAGGCACTTCGCAGTGACTTCATAACGATGCCAAATCAGGCGTTTTTGGTTAATTTCACTCAAAACTCTCACAAATATTGAGGAAACTGTTGACGGTTACCCACAATATTTCATAAACCGAAAACATTTTTCGAAGAATTTGAACGATAAACCTAACCTAACCTAACTGTTTCGGAGTCTCGTTGAAAAAATTTACAAGCAGACAACACCGCACTGTCTGGCGAACTGTCACAATATGGAAGACCTCTAAGTGATGAAATCCTTCCAAACCTCTCTTAATCGATGAATAATGATATTGGTTCAGTGTGTATCCAATATCAAGGAGCAAAATCAAAGCGAATAGATTCTACAGCGTTTTGAAATCAGCATTTTCATTCGAAATTTAAAAACGCCAGAAATAAGTGGGCGGTGCTACGAGCGTGTGACGTGCTACACCCTGAGTTTATTTTTGTCTATTTCCATATATCTTTTGCTCACACCATGTGCAATGTTGTCAAGTTTACTTGTGAATTATTCCTTTGATATATTTTCTCGAAAACGTATCGATAAGTGATAACTATATCATTTCATGATAATTTGTGGAAAAAATATCATTCATATTGTATTCTTTCACATCTTTTATTCCGAGAATAAGTTGTGGTATTTTGGTGCGGCAACACAGCAAGATTTCCCATGGAACAATTATCTGTGATTGGTCAGCTCAAGGTCGATGGGCGTGTCAGGTTAAGCACGTCACACTACGTTACACCAATGAGAGCAACCTTTGAAAATGGCGCATCGAATTGTATGTTCGAAATCAATTCCGTTTATTTTATCATTTCATTCATGATATAGACCGAATTAAAAATAAAAAAAAATTATAAATGCTAGTTTTTCCTGTTTTGAAAAATTTTTGCTTGGGGTTATACTCACTGGCACGCATTCGCATCTCATACAGTAGAGGACGCCTATCGGGACTCCTAGGTCGGGTATCCACTGTGAACGAAGCTCCCTGATTTGTTTTCCGAAAACGCATTCTGGAAGAAATAAAAAAAGTTAGGTTAGGGACTGTGTTGAGTGAACATGAACATGGTATTGAACTTCAAGTAGTGCTAAATCTGGACGAAAACTCGTCCTGTTCATTTGAACTATTTGACCAACATTTCAGATTTTTTTCTGGGGCTAATAGAAAAAAAAATCATCTTGTAGATTGAAGCCTATTGAGTCGAGTGAGATATTGGATAATTTGATTCGAATTGATGTTAGAATCGAATCCACTTGTGGCTGCTTGTGAACACGCAAAAACTTGTTATTCACACATTTAGCGACGACCTTCTGTATGTAGATCTTTCCATACATAGTGAATAAAGTCAAAGCTGTTCATGAATAATTTCTTCTTCTTTTTATTGTGTCTTCACGGTGGGCTCTCACCCATACCAACTACAATCCTCTCGTATATGACGAGAACTGGTTCCAGAATTTTTTCAAACCGACGTAAATATGCATTTTATCTAGCCAGTGTCCAGTCCTAGCAAGAAGCGAATATTGTCAATGGAATTGTGTGCGAGTTCTGTTCGAGACACGTACGTGATGCCAGATCAGTTATTTTTGTACTAATCAGGGAGATCAGTATCGTAATCTTGAGTTGACAAATAAATATCTCCGTAAATAGTCGATCAGATTTTTGGGCAGAGTTTCGAGAACCACACTAGTAGCTTCAGGGAGACTTCGTCCTTGAAATTTTCGAAAAATATTGTTTTTTCATTACGGATTCTTAGTCTACAAGGAGTAAGTAGAAATGAATCTGTCGAAGCGTTTCCCGGATTACCAACGTTTACGATATTTTGAACGCGTTTTTCTCGAAAACACGTTTTTAAAAATGGCTGACATTCTCCTGACCGCTGTAATTAATATATCGACCTGAAATTTGGAGAGAATACTCAGAAAATATGTCTTCACGGAATGACGGATCGTTTTTCAAAAGATACATTTTTGCATTTATTTTTCATCTTTTTATGAAAAAAAAAACACGAAAATTCAACTTTTTTTAAAATTGCCGCCATTTTTCGAAATTTCTACTAAACGAAAAACCCATCCGTCATTCCATGGCCAAAGGGTCACACATTGATAATATGCTTTGAATTTATGTTTCGGATCAAAAGAGGGGGCAGTGACGTCAGCAGTTTACCTCCCACGATTTGAGGACTTGTTTTTGCGGACCTGCAACGTTTTTTTTTTCAAAAATATTTTTTGAAGTTCTGTATATCATGAATAAAAGCAAGAAAAAAACTGCACTCAAAAAGCTCCACTCGTTTGCTTAAAAAAAAATAAAACGTAAACACCTGAAATATGGCAATCCAAGGACGAAATCTCCCTTAATTTGATGCTCTTTGTTGAACGAAAATAATTGAACAGTGATAGTAGCTAGATGTTTATTGCATAATCTTGAAAAAAAGCTGTCATGCTACTAAAATCTGATGAAAATGATACAGTATATCTGTCTCTATTATCAGTTATACAATTGAGAGTGTGCTTCTTCTCATCTCTTTCGAAATTCGCGACAGTGCCAGACGCATTGACACATTTGACAAACGCCATCAATTGTTTCTTCGACGAACTCTTAACCTCTTTTCAGAATTGAAAGCAATTGCTATCTGTCTGCAAATAATCTAACGAGACCAGTCAATAATACGATACAATTGACGCCACTTTTTTGCCGATGCAAAAAAAACTTACTTTTGAATTGAAATTAATTCAAAAGACTACGTGAGGTTTTGCTAGTACCTAATCGATACGTGTATGATTTATAATTATCCCATGTTACAACAACAATTAGATATAACCTTTCCTAACATTCAACTCTGC
The DNA here is from genome assembly GCA_037013635.1 of Plagiodera versicolora. NCBI lineage: Eukaryota > Metazoa > Arthropoda > Insecta > Coleoptera > Chrysomelidae > Plagiodera > Plagiodera versicolora. Next base: position 2,063,247 of record CM072983.1, on the reverse strand, counting down.
TAGACTTGCAGTCTCTGACGTAACAAATCACTGACAGTACACGTTAACGAACTAGTTTCCACGAAAAATCGACTTATTTACTTCTTATCGCGAAATGAGCGGTGCGAGAGTGTGAGCACGATACTTCCCATGCCCCTGCCGCTGCTACACACTAAAGAAACTAGCAAAGCCACACACGAATTATGACTGGGAATTAGTCTCATAATTTTAGGCTCATTTTAGGCTAATTTATTACCCTAATCCCGAATTTTTTGCTCTTCTCAGAAAATACCTATTTTCTCCAAAACGCGTGGAGCAAAAAATATGAAACTCGGGTAATTAATTAGCCTAAAATTGGTCATAAAATATGACGGTATCGAATCGTTGAAAAAAGTTCGATTTTAAAAAATGGTTCTGCTGAGTTCGGCCGAAGCCAGCAAAGCCACAAATTTTTCTATGGAAGAGAAGAGCAAAAAATTCGGGATTAGGGTAATAAATCAGCCTAAAATGAGCCTAAAATTATGAGACTAATCCCCCCAGTCGTAATTCGTGTGTGGCTTTGCTAGCTTCTTTAGTACGTAGCAGCGGCAGGGGCATGGGAAGTATCGTGCTCACACTCTCGCACCGCTCATTTCGCGATAAGAAGTAGATGAGTCGAGTTTTCTTTAGTATCGCTGCTATGTGCTCCCTCCATTGTAGGTTTTTCTTGCGGAAATCGAAAAAAGGGGGCGTCTAATTGTTATTTTTCCTCACAGCTCATTGCTGGATCACGGAAAATCGACTGGAATATCGAAGTGAGAAAGTCTCGAAGCTGCCCCTGTGCTTTATGACCGCATCGCGAAAACAAGCCTCTATTAAATTGTTACGAGACCGTTGACTCCTGCACAGAGTCCGATATATACGTAATACTGATATATTGAGAGGAGTTTTAAAATGCGCGGCGCCTGCTCAGCGCAAATCCGAATCGAGTTGAGATAAAACAGTCTTAATTATCGAGTTAATAGTATGATAATAGTGTTATTTATGCTGCACTCCAAAGCTGCCCACTTTTCGAACGTCATAAGTCGCTTCCCACGCGTCATCGGTACATCGGACGTGAATCTGGGTCGAAAGCAGGCCGAAATCATCCCCATCATATCAAACACCTTGTATATTGTATATCACTAATGATGGAACCAATCTTCAGTGTGACTCATTTTTAATGGAAACACTCCCCCTTAACTTTGAAGTTGCAGACAGATTTTGATATATTTTTTTTGAAATGTCAAGTACTAAAAGGTTGACCCAGGGTGTCTGCGGGTTGTATCAATTCGAGGCACCGGTATAAAGAAAGCTGTACCGGAAAATTTATTATCATTGGCACAGACTCGCCCATTTTAGAAATGGCATTCACTAATACCTCCGTTTCTGCACAAAGTGATGTAACTTTGTAATAAATTTCCTAGTTCAGTAAATAACGGTTACAAAAGAAGAGAATAAGTAGCATTTCACAGCCCATAATATCAATAAAAAAACATCGTAGGGTTATCGACCCCGCAAATAATTTTGCGCTTCAAAGAAACAGGACACGTGTTTTAATTTGACAGCTGTCATACCATTGGCTTCTGCGTTATAGTATTCTGAGTGAAGAAGAAATGGACGCAGACATCAACAAAAACCACGAAATAATTTCGGATAACTGCAAACTGGAGATGTTTGGAGTAGGTGAGGCTCTCATAGCCACCGTATTCTCCAGATCTGACCCCCAGCGACTTTTCCTGTTGAGGCTTGACACTCATGGAATAGAAATCTACATTAAAAAAAAGTTTTCCTAGACTAGGCGACCAACTTTTAATCCCAGCTGTAAGTCTACCTCACAAAGAGGTGTGTCGATTGTCTGTTGTTTGACATTGAAATCAAGCCAAGCTTGATATAACGTGACTAATATATCCTGAGGCCTATCTGGATGTCGTGCCACGTTGTCACATTGCCGAAAAAACCACCACATGGCAATGTTCGTGGGATTCCAGATGAAATATTTCCCATCATCGATAGTGGCAGAGCCTCATCCCATTTTCACCTCATCGCATGACCGACAGCCACTTAGAATTGTTGGCATCTTCTCTATGTATGCCAGCCAAGCGGGCTTTTTTCTTCAATGTCGTACCATTTTTAGACATAGCATTTCGCATTCCTCGAGGCTGGACGTTTTCCGTCGCTTGACACTCTATTTCTGGATACTCTGTGTGGATGTGGCAACGTCGGGAATGGGTATATCTGACGTATACTCGTTACACTCTCACTTTCCGATGGTATTGATGCCAAGTTTTTTAATTGTCCATCGAGAGGAATTGCCAAAGTGGGTGAGATCATCGAATATTTTTGAGATTATCGAAAAACCATTCGCGATTATCGAAAGTCAAAATCGATTCAGACAGGCGTCATCCAGAAAATGTCCACTGAAAGCAGTGACGACATATCACTGAATATTCGTCTGTAAATGACGTTTCATTGATGTTTTTTTTGACATCTCCTTATCGGCAGATCACCAATATCAAATTGACTGTCTTGGTCCGAGTCCAATCTATAAGTCAGTGGTCAAAATTAGACCCTAGTCTTCCACAAGGCTCTGTACCTAGGCCCTTCTCATTCCTGCAAAGCAAACTTTTGGATCCAATTGAACTCACATTATTGTAATTTCTTGTCTTCAATAAAACGTTGGTTGTGAAGACTATAAGTTTCGAATTCCCCCGTATAATCCGTCTCTTTGGCAATACATTGTGTCCGTAGAAGGCTATGCGATGGACGCATATATAGGCAAGACATTGTGTAGTTTATTGTTTGAATTGCCCAAATACAGAAGTAGTTTGCCTACTATAAAAAGCCCGAGCGATTTAAAGAATTCTGATGTACGATATTTCTTCTCAAAATCAAAGCGTAAATACGAATTCAAACTTATACGAGTGGCCTTGTTTCGAATCGAAAAAAAAAAAAACAGTTGGCACACGCGTGGAATAGCTAATATCAAGTTAGGCGAAGAAAAAACACCAAGTGAAGATCGGTTTTCAGTTGGAAGTACGTTAATATACAGGGTGTTCCTTAAAAACATGCTAATATTTGAAGGGGTTATTCTTTGACACATTTTGAGAAAAAAACTTCCTATGAACGTATGTCCTAAAAGTCTCACCATTTAAGATACAGGGTGATGAAATTTTGAAAAAAAAAACAGTTTTTTTGATAATAACTGAGATAATATTTTAGACATCTTTAGAAAATCTGGTACATGTCTTTTATGCATCAAGGAGCATTTTATGATGTACGAAATTTTTCATTTTCTCTACCAGTGGCGTCCGTACGATTTTTGCCTTGAATATTTTTGGAAAAAAAATACTACGCCACTGATTACTTTCAAAATAAAAATTACTTCTAAGATCCTCATTCATTATTGAGCAAAATTAATCTCATGGATTTTCTTTGTGCGAAGTATGGTTTTCGCTTAAAAAAATAAAAATCGTTTTACTTCAGGGTCTATTCCTCAAAAATCTGATGAAAATGTTTTTGCATCGATTGAAAGCAAATCAAGAGATCAGATTTTAAAGATGTCTAAAATATTACCTCAGTTATTATTGAAAAACTGATTTCTAGGACATACGTTTATAGGAATTACTTTTTTTCAAAATGTGTAAAAGATTAACCCCTTCAAATATTAGCATGTCTTCAAGGAACCACCCTGTATAAGAATTTCTGGATCTTGGTTTAAAATTACCATATTGTCATCATAACCACCTTAATTGTTAAACTAGCAACAATATTTTATCGCAGTCACAACACGTATTGTTGATTTGAAAAAATTACAAGTTGAGACAACTTTTTTCGTGCGTCAACTTCCAGCCGTTTGAGTCGCATTCAAATTGCAAAACGTAACAAATTCTCGTTCTCTGCATTCCTGGATCTACAGAGCAACATAGTATCGTGTAGCGGAGAATGTTTCGAAGTAGAAAATCGTGTTCGCATTCAGATCGGCCCTAATTGTCATGACATTTTGCCTTGTAGTGTCGACAGAACTCGCACATTGCAAATTAAGACAGGTGGAGACTGGAATTGTAGTTAGAATATCGATGCCCAAAGTTTATCTCGCTGTTGAAATACACTGCGAGACAAGAGGAAGAGAGAACACCTTGTACAAGAGCCAAAAAAAATCGGGTGAATACTTGAGTGTATTGTTGATATCGGTAGTTTTGGGTAGGGCTCATGAATCACTGTTATTTTTGGGGGTTTATCGAATTTGGATAAAAAAGTGAGAATAAAAAATTCCAAAACGATCATATTCCTAAACCGTCCTCTTTTGGACTGAACAGAGTTGTATAAGACCGCCTCAAAGTTAGTATTATCATAAGTATCAAAAATACAAAACGAAGTGACGTGAAGTAGAATAAACATGGCGTAATTTTGAGGTATTTAACTCCTTGCTCGTATATTTTAGTCACCCTGTACAAATGAATATTTTTTGTTGCATCTAAAATCGCCACATCATTGCCATAGCGCTTATTGAGGAAAACATTTCGTAAACAGTGCTGTAAATCAAAAATGAAAAAAAAACTCACATCAAGGTGGTTGGGTTCATAAATTCTCGAATATAGGAAAGTGAACCACAATTAATGAATCAATCAATTAAAATTGTACCTCAAATTGGCGCCTCTCGGAATAGATTTATGCTAATCTGTGATTTTTTCACGGTTTTTTGATCGCCAGAAGAGATACCGTTTGGGAATTTTGGCATCTTCGCCAAATTTCGAATTCAATGATCCAGTTTCGTTAATTAGGGTATCCGACATTTTGATTTACAAACTCTTTTCAGAGTGGATCTGTTTCAAATGACATGAATAATTCATGGAATAGTGGAAACCATAAACTACAGTTTGTACAAATGGAAAAAAACTATTTTAAAACCAATCAAATCGAAAAATATTTTTCCATAACTTACTAACATCAAATCTCATTCAGATTGAACATACAGTATAATGCACCACAAAAACTACACTTACATTTTCTAAATTTGTTCTGTTGATAAATTTTTGGAAAGCGGCGGATTCGCCAATTTTTAATTTGCAAAAATTGCAGAGAAGTCAATAAAATAATAAAATAAAGAATACTTGAACTCATCTCAAACATTATACTACACCTCATACTGTCTCTTTTTCTTGCAAAATAGATAATTGAATATTAAACATAATGTTTCGTGAATTTCTTCCTGGAACGAATTTTTGGATACGGGCCTGCCTACAGGCGTCAAATTCGTAAACCCGCCCCTGGTCGTTGCATATCGATTCCCTCAAGAAAACAGGATATTTCTGCTTACTGCCACATATTCCCTTGACATTCAGTATAATATCTTGTGTAATTACGAATCCCTTTCATGAATGAATATTTATTTACTACAGATGCATTTATTCTAATCGACCTTGCAGTGAAGTGCACCATATCGCGAAAAAGAAGAACACAACAGCACAAGAGTCTGTTTGTCAAGAGTGCTTTGAAACAGATGAAAACAGGATCGTATTCAAGTGGTGACGATCTCTGGCTCCGTACAAAAAATCACGCAGAACTCAGTTCGTTTTATGTATTTCAAACACTAATCGAATCTCTGTACGAGTGCATGTAAAACTCACGACCAATTATTTTTATGGCATTCCTCGAGAAGCCGCAGAATTGGAATCAGTCGGAGCGGTTCTTGGACATCAACAAAATAACCGATAAATATCAATTGTCTCAAATTGAATTAAAGAAGAACGAAATAAGCGGGATTTACGTTCATTAAAAAGTCGTATTTCTGTCCGCACGTATATATAGATTTATGACATCACCTTATTTCGGTGTGGTGCTGAAACGAATGCAAGTTTTCAGTATATCGCGTGCACTTCACAATTTTAAATTAATTTGTTTTGACCAATTAGGCCTTGTAAGTTGTGCGTTTGCTTACTTTCAACGGGGAAGCGCTGATTACATTGAGAACAGGACCAGAATTCGTGCAGAAATTACCAAATGGCCAAGTTAAATTCATTACCAGGATTTATTCTTCAACAATTTGAATACAACATCGAATGCATATCACTGAAATGCAATTGAATTTCTGAACCTTCTTTTACCAAAATATAGCAAATGTATTGTTTGTTTTCCTTCATTGAAAATGTTGTTAATGTAGGCAACTCAACGTGTGTGAATTATTAATCGACTTACTTCAGCTGATGATACCTAATAGGTCGAAACGAATGTATTTTAATAATTGGTTATTAATCCGCAAATGCCTATAATATTTTTTCATTATTTACTCTGAATTTTCAGAGATGTTACTGTATATACCGGTTGTCCCAAATTATCGTATACATACAATATCTCGCTAATTATAAGAAAATTTGAAAATTGAAAAATTGTTTCGAATGACACTCCTTGACAAGTACCTTCAGAATGACTTCATTGCATTTGACAGGCTTGTCACTTTTCATTTTAAAATGGTACCCCCTGTATATTGTCATTGAAAATTGCGTGTTTTCTATTTGCAATATAACGATACAACATATTTGTTATTTTTTTTTTTCGAATATAAACAACAATTAAGTCATCGATTAACTACACTAGTGTTTAACAATATTTGAATATCCTTTTTTGACATAGGCAACGCTTTTTGACAACAACAAAATTAATGTACTTCTTTTCAGTGACATTTTTATAACCAAGTTGTGATTTTTTCAAATAATTGGGTGAAATAAAAATCAATTTTTTGTTGTTAATAATGAGAAAAGCAACAATTATATTGTATCGTTGTATTCCAAATAGAATAACACGAAATTTTTGATGAAAATGTACAGGGGGTACCATTTTGAAATGAAATGGGTGCCTGTCAAATCATAGTCATTATGAAGTTACTTCAGTGCCATTCAAAACAGTTTTCACTCTTTAAATTATCTTGTCGACTTAGCGAGATATTGTATGTTAACGATAATTTGGGACACCCGGTATATCAATTTTGAATTTTGGAATTTTCAAGGTCATGATTAAGTGTCCACGGGATATTACAGACAGTGATGCTGTTATCGGTGGAATAAAACTTTTATAAATTCTTTATTGAATACGGATATTGAAATTATTTTCTCGAAATTCAATAATCCATGAGACTGATAGCGGCGAATCGGCTTATCAGTCACCCAAGCAAACTTCAGTTCAGTGACACTCTATTCTTAGGTGTACGTACGAAACGTTCTTGCCGAACGCAGTATTGTTTTATCTCGCATTTCTCAAATTCTATTTACATTATGAAACATTACTAAACATCTACATCGACGCCATTATCATTTAGAACGAGATAAAAAAAAAAAACGCGAAACGTTCCCATCGAGAAACACCTATTGACGATTAGGTAACTAATTTTCTGAAAAATTACGTACTTTTATCTCGCAACAAACAGAGATAAGCTATCTCGCACCTAGAATTAGTATGTTCTGTTTATTGGGGTTTCAAAATAAAAGTTGCGCAGTTGGGTATGTGAGACAGGACATTTTTCACTGTGGTTTAGTAAACAACAAGCAGGCAGACACTTTTCTGAATATATCTGGCATATCTTCTATTAGCTTCACCTGTACTGAACGCATTTTATTGCGGAGGTCATGGAACTAAAAAATTAAATATAAATAAATTATAGTTTACAAGAAGCTATAGAGCAGAGGATAATTTTTGGAGCCACTCTGAAAATGTAGCACGAAGCACCTTCTTCTTCTTCTTCTTATTTTTTCAGTGACACAAAGTTAGCCGTCAATAAACCTCACCTAATGTCAGCCAGACGCGTGTAGGTGTCCGTTAATATGCCATTTCCCAAAGCTTATTTCGTCGACTTTTCAGTCGTCTCTCGAGACGTTTCTTTCATATTTTTGGAAAATACCACAGTCGTATTTCGCGCGGAATTGACCATTAACCTCCAATTTAATGTAGCCTTTGCGTAAATTCTCTTGATGCGAAGGAAGTTGGATGTCTTTTTTGACTCGGAGTGCCTCCTATAAAGAATTTGAGGATATTTACGAGGACTCATGGGTTCCTGATGTTTGGCAAAGCCTTACCGGAAAAAATTCAGGAATAGTTGATGTAAGAATTTTCAAAAAATCGTTTTTTTTTTCATTTTCTTAATGAATCTACATAAATTCAAGAATACACAAAGAAAATTTCATATCGTTTTTCTTGTCGTTTTTTTATAAATGATTTAAGGCCGAAATTTTGGTCAAAAATCGATTTTTTTCTTTAAGAAACCGCCATTTTGGCAAAAAAAATTATTTTGCTTATTCCTTCGATTACTTACTGGATTCAACATTACTTCAACGAAATCTATTTGGTTTTTTAATTTCGGATGATCCAGTTCAGAGATATACCGAGTGGTCACCGCAAAACGTCATTTTTGAGAGGAGCTCCCGGAGCTCAGCTGTAGCTCCTTTCCAAATAAATATTTTTACTAATACTAAGTCTCAAAATACTGTTTAAAGATACTATAATATGTGAACAAATTATTAGATCAATAAATTTGAGTTTTCTCAGAAAAAATTCTGGAAAATTCGCTTTTTCTCAGCCTTCCAACTGTACACAACCCCTTAATAAAAAATACCCTGAATATCAAGTTCCGAAAATGCCACTGTTCTTGGAAAATCCACCATTACCCAATGTGGCAGATCCGAAAAAAATAATAACCGAAGACCTTCCTCAACTTTTGGGCATGTACTTAGACCGCGATGATCGGCGACCGATCAGAGTGATTTTTTTGGCGGCATCTTCATTTTAAGTTTGCCATAGTAGGCCGCTGCTATACCGTTAAAAAGTGGGTCGAAACTTTCCCATGAGAAACCATTTTCGAGCGATGATTTTTCGCTCGAGATGTCTACCCGGCGTGGTGAATACCGAGAGGACGAGAACTTCGATTTTTGGAAATCGGAATTCAGAAAAAAATTCCAGTCGCAGGACCGATATGATGGAATTGGTATCGCCGATTTGTTTTTTGACCTTGACATCGTTCGCATGACATAACATAGCTTTTATGTCTACTTTGCTATTTTTGCAAATGGATATACAGTGTGGTCAATTCGGAATAGGTTACTTCTTATTTAAAATTGGCCTGGATCGCCTAGTTTCCCCGATTCGACATCTCTAGAGCAGATTGATATTTAATTTTCACATTGAAGTACGTTTGGATTTCTGTTTCAATACAACGTAGTTTTTGTTTGAAATTTATCAACAAATGTATTGCAAAGGTCTCTGCTAGGGTATCAGCTAGATATTTATTCAACATATTGTTGTTTTCATAATATTTGTATATATTGTGTAAATGAAACAGTCTTTCATCAAAATATAATTGATGCTAGCAAGAATTCAACAAATTAGTAACGTTTTATGTACCAGATTATTATTAAAAAAAAAAATGGAAAAAATGCACTGGTCGTTTCGTATTTTTTTTTTAATTGAATAGAATTCTGGGACACCCTGTATATGATTATTTTCAAAATAAAAAAAAATGGTAGCGAAATAAATATAGACCAAGCTGCATATGAGAAACCTAGGTCACTGGTAACTTTATTATAAACAACGCCCTGTGTATTTTTAGTGACTCATTATTACATCATCAGTCAACTTTCGGGATGACGTCTATTATTTTTTCATCACCTCGTCGTACCCCCACGTGTTCACGGATCACACAGGTGTCTAGCTAGATGGATAGGTACTTTTCCAATTTTTTGCGACACGGTCTTTTTTTTCTAGATCGAAAAACAATGCCGCACACATATTTTCATTCTGATGTCGTCCGTGCTGTTTCAACGCCTACTTTGAGGAACTCCTTCGGTTATTAGCATGCCGATGGTACGCCCAAACAGGGCCGGATCGAGGAGAATTTCGTCAGGAGAAAAACATCTCGAAAACATTTTTTGTGGTAAGTATTCAGGGGCTTTTTGGGCTTTTCCATAGCAAGCGAAATGAGCGATTTTACCATTGGCCAGCTCTCCTGAGGAAGATGGCAACGCCTACCAAGATTTCCGCGATTTTCCGCGAAATTCCTCCAGGAACCCAATTTAGTGTCATTCATCGTGACGAACAAGAAATTAAACTTAATCAAATCCTTATAAGTATGCCTTATCGCGATCGAATTTCCAACGAAAAAATCCTACCGAATATACGCCGGCCCTGTCTCGCTACATTTTTCTTCGTCAGGCGTCGTACTCGTATGGTAATGAGACGGTACCTTTGAAGCTTGTAAACGTTAATTTTTTGTCGAACAAGTGCCGAGAACGACTATCAAGTAGGCAGTTCGCGAAAATCCGGTCCGGCCCGCGTGGGCCGATCGCTCACGCGGCCTCAGGTCTGGCCAGCGCGGTGGATAGAAACAATAATCGGTACGGTGCAGATTTCAAAGGGGTGGATCTTCTTTTATATTGTATTAATAGAAATTTCGACCTTCTTCGTATTTCTATGGCCAGACAGTCGGATTCTTTTTGATCCCGAATCAGCGACCTTCCAAGTGTTTCGATCGGATCTGTTTCAAATATATAGTTCTTAGGCGATGTTGCCGATTCCAAACAGAAAATACCGATGAAACGGTTCGAACGCTGTAATTCCGTGGATCTACGGAAATTGCGAAAACGTGGCAACATCGCCGATTTTCCGCCGTCGCGACGTCCGTTCTATTTGAGGCTGCACTCGATTGAGGTCATCCACTCGGGTCGACACAACACCCATTATAAAACAAATGCAGGCTAACTTGATGATGCGTAAAATATACGCCGTGTTTTGATACTTGTTCGGTGTTTTAATAGCTCTCGATTTTCTAAAAATATGCGTGTCGGTCACAACAAATATCGTAACATTATTTTCTCTTCGTTTGAAATTCGAGTTCCTTTTTTAAACGGCCTTCTGTCGCTGGTTTCGTAATTTTTGGCGAGATCAATTTTTTCGCCTTGTAGATAGAATGGTTTGTTGACAATATTGATTGTTTATTTTTGTATGCGTATGAATAACAACACTCAGTAGATAACCTTTGAGATGTAGTAATGCGATATGAAGCCAAACACATGCACTTTGGTGTGGATTTATTATTTATTTTCGGTCTTTATAGGAAGTCACATGATTCCGCGAGAAAATCCTACGGTATATTAATCCCACAATTAAAATAATCTGTACAAGGTTGTGGATTACCTATATGTTGTTTTTCTCGTCAGTAACATACCGGCAACCCCGAAAAATCCCTTTTCAGTCAGTTGCAGCGTCGCCATCTACCGGAAACGAGCACAACATTCTTCTTCTCACTTCCAGAAGCGAGGGAGTGTGAAATTCACGAAATCCATCCCTGCTTCATGAACAATCTTCGATTCAAATTTTCGCTTTGCTTTCGTTTAGCTCCAAAAGTGGTGTGATCGTGATTGAACACGTAGACACATTTTTATCATCGCATATATTCGGCGTTTTCAATGGAACTATTTTGAATACCTATCTCATTCATTCCACGGGAACCGATAATGCCCAACGTCCCCGGCCGCAGGACCGGACTGCGAAATTTCAACTCGAAATGGATTTTTTTTTTGTTGGTTTTTGAGTGCGGCCCTGTATTTCTATGGTACGCATTGCTCGACCTTCGATGTTACTTCGGGTTCATTTGAATAGAAGTCCTATTTTATTGATTGAATTGCAACAAGAAGAGAACTAAACTCGACTTATTCCTACTTTTTTTGTTTTTGCAGTACCGGATTATTATATTTTGAGCTGCAGACGTCTGGAGAGTAGAGCCGTATCCAACCTTCTTGCGAATACACCATGTTTTTTATAATAATCAATCTGTCAAAAATTATAGAGCTGAAAATTGAAGTTGACTTCTCTCACGATTTCAACGAATTTGTTTTAACCTTCGCTGAATTCAGTGTTACGCCAATGAAGGTTTAATTATGGCAATGACACGACGACGGATTCGCTCATTTCACTTCGAAATTACATAATTTGAAAAACAATTAGTCTACCGTCATACGCTTTTGCACTTTTGCCAGCTATAATTGTATATGTCAAAGTATTGAAATTCTATCGGCACCAGACTTTGCGGCGTTTCAATTTCCAGACAATCCTTTTAATTCAATTTGAACAGAAAACTCATGAATTGATTTCAAATTACTATGACGCCGACGAATATGGAGTAAGACAGCAAGATTTCTAAGTTGGGCAGTGTATGCAAGGTGTCTCAGAAAGTCTATCCCATGCAGTTCGGAAATTATAGGCATATTTCAAGAAAAACCTAGAAATTTGATCATTTTGCCATAAAATTCAGAACCTTCAGAGCTTGTGCGAATCAAAAACATTTTAACTGAGATCATTTTAACTAAAATCTGGTTACTTGAGGTATTAATTTTTTTACTCTTTTTCATTGTATGGAACTAACAAGTTTTGTACCATTTTAGAATTCTGATTGAATGCGCTAACTTTTCATGCCACTTGCCAACGCACTCTAGTAAATTTTTTTCAAAGGAGGGCCTGTCAAAGTCGACAAATCTTGAAAATTTTGAATTCGTAGTTTAGCAAATAGTCTCAATTCTTGGAATCTTGAGTCAATTGTGTCATTATTTTTTATTGGGATTCTAGAAATGTTATTTAGGATTACATTTCCAAAGTTCAAATGAACAAAAATAAAAAAGAATAACCACAATAAATGGTACAGTTTGATCAAATTTCTAGGTTTTTCTTAAAACGCCCATAGTTTACAAACTGCATGGAATAGATTTTTTTTCTGATTTTTCTCGTGATGGTTATCATCAATCCTGTCACCCCGTTTCGACTTGACGTTCTGGGACAGCCAGTATACAGTATATCTCTGAGAATGGAATTCGTATGGTAAAAAAAAGAATTTCGTACGATTATTCTGGTTTTCCTGAAATTCTGTTGAATTTTTGGTGGATGCAACTTTTCAACTTTTGAAATATTTTATGATTACTGATGATTCCTCCATTGAATATTTACGAAACTTTCAGTGGATATTTATTAACACAATAGAGACCACAAATGCGTTATTATGTCATTTTATATCATTCATTATATTTATCGCCTCTACGAAAATAAAGGACTGTGTGACAATCCACTGTATACAAAGTGTGCAGTATTTATGTCGATTTAGACAGCTCTGAATTTTTTTTTTTTTCGCAATACGATACCCTCTAATTATCCACCATTATCGTTTAATGTTTTATGCATGATATGAGGCGGTTATCACAGAAAAAACTGAGAAGACAGACAGAGGAAAAAAAAGGCATTGATTTATATAGACTGTCAGTTAAATGTTGAATTTATAATAGCAGCAGCATAACTTCAGTCCCAAGGGATCTCCCAGTGCAAGAATTTGAAATTCCAAGTGAAATTCCTCGAAGAGAAGAAATGGAAATGGAAACTTTCTCACAAACGTATCAGTGAAGGTCATCAGAGTACTATTACAATTCAGCTATGATTGTGCAGTCTACAAACAATATGTAACTTTGTCACTCAATTAAATGCCTCAAATAAATTGTTGGTTCTTTTTGTCACAATCACATGGAAATGTATCACATTGACGACAATCAGTGTTGGTTTTTTCACCGGAATAATGAAAAGTAAATTTTACACCTAGGTGATATGCATTGACGTTTAACAAACACTTTCTATGTATGTTCGTTTGTTCGAAAGAGTGGTTTGATTTGGAGAATATTGAGTAGATTTCACGTAGAGATGATGATTTATTTTTGGCAATGAAAAAAATTGAAGAAAAAATATTATTCACTACTATTCGGGACTCTGGTCAAGTACCAGTTGATACTTTTGACATGAGTACGAATAAAACTGGAACTGGACTTGAGACTCGTGTTTGCGATGAAGTATTCAGACTTTTCGATAAGATCACAGTTGCAAATTCCCATTGCCGACTCAGCGCGGTTGGAAAAAAAATCCTCCCCACATACCTGCAGCCTTATTCCTGATCCTAGTATCCTCGTCCTCCATCAAAGGACTCCTATTCCTCCCGGCCGCGCCAACCGCCCCCAAGGCAGCAACCACCACCAAAAACCTCCACATCATATCGACTCGAACTCAGGAAAAAAATTCCTCCACTGTCACTCCTCACTCGCGCCAAAAAAAATTCAATTCGACCGGACCAATCTCGTCCTATTATCTGACAAACATGTCTCTCGGTTAATTTTATGAAACTGACTGACTCGTAAGCGTTCGACCTTGCGATAGCGAGAACGCAGCTTACACTGAGGTAACGAGGCACACGTCCAAGGAAGTAGATGTGCCGATCCCCCACCTCCTCGGCTCCGGGGTCCCGGAGGAAAAGCGCCGACAGGATAACGAACGCGGCGGCCAATGGGAGGCGAAGGACCGCCCTTGCGGACCGGTGAGTTGGGTTCGGACGTTCTGGGGTTGAGGTTTTGGGTTCGTGATGGTTTCGTCGGCAAGTGCTTGTATACAGGGTGTTTTTTTGGGGGAGAGAATTATTTAGACGGGGTTTGTTTTGCGAAAAATTGTCTGGGTCTGCAGGAATCAGTGATGGATGAAACTGAAACAAGTTTTTCTAGATGGTCGTGGAATTTTGAATAATAATAATTGAAAAATTAGATTTTTATTTTTCCTTGAATTTTTAAGGATATGTCTTTCCCAAACACGATTCTTCGATTTTTTTAAAGTTTTGGCTTTCATTTATGGTTATTTTCAAATAACCCACCAGAATTTCAGAATAATTGCGAAATTATTCGACAGTTTTGAGAATTCACAGATTTTTTTGGCTTTTATTGAATTTTTCATAAAACTCCATGATTTTCATCCCGAAATAATGGTTGGTTTATACAATAAATAAAGAATAAAATAAAATAAGACAATGACGCATGAAACTGAAAAAAGTATTTCTAGATAGTGGTGGATTTTTTTGCTGATTCTAAAATATGAAATTCAAATGTGGGATTTTCTTTTCTTCCTCATTCTTTAGGATATTTCTTTCCCAAACACGAATCCTTGATTTTTTAGTAGTTTGGGCTTTCATTCATGGATATCTTTGAATAACCCACCAGAATTTCGAAACAATTGCTAAATCATTCGACAGTTTTGAGAAATCACAGATTTTTTTTGGTTTTTATTGAATCTCATAAAATTCAATGGAATTCGTCTTGAAATAAGTGTAAGTTTTTACATCAAATAAGGAATGAAATTAAATAAGAACGCGCCAATAAATTTACATAAGACGTAAAAAATATGCTTGTCTTATGATATATGAAGAAGTGATGAAAATATCCGTTTCTGGTCAGAAGTTTCAGAATTTCGAAAGCATTTGAGACCAAAAATCCTGTACATTTCCAAACTGTTAAACTCTAAAATGAACCACATTTGGTAAGGTTAACAATGCACCAAGTGTCGGTTTCTTTCTATGAATTTGTTGTTTTCTAACTTTTGTTTTCCTTGACAAATAAATGAAGTTCGAAGATAAGATAAGCCTCTTTAAGAGGTTGTGTCTGCGGTTATGTAAGGGGGATTATAATGTCGTATTGACACCAATACAGATTTGTATTTACTTTGACGATAATCGAACACGCAAGGTACAGAGGAACACCTTGTATATGTTGTTGAACGAGTATTTCCAACTATAGCATGCACTTTTACCTAGACTAAGCACGTATAAATAATGGTAGACAATGTCACTTCATGTATCTATATAACTTTCACCCATGTTCAATTTTTTTTTTAAAAACATGACAGATACAAAGACTTGAACTGGTTAATTTCATTAACACGTGAGATGACAGTTTAGCTAACATTTTCAGCTACATTTTAATAGTTTTGCTGATACATTTATCCTGAATTAACATTCGTTATCATTTATTTGATTCTTTATCAGGCATTTCAGTTGGGAAATCAGTCTATAAATGCGAATACAGTAGAATCGTTCGAAAAAATACGTCTATTTTCTCGATAGATGATGTGCTACTTTTAAATTAATATTTATATTGTTTTTCAATTTCTTGACTAACTTCACACTTATCTGTTATCTCAATGACCTACACACTTACTGATAAGAGATAAATTCGATTAGTTATTGCATGGTTCAAATAATTTTTAACAGAATTAATACATTTTTTCCTCAGATATTTCATACACACGAAAATAAGATGATTTTCTATACTATAAGATTGATTGATGACTCAATACATTCTCCACCACTTTATCAATACCATTTGCAAATTATACCTCATAGATGTCGCTGATGAGGATCAATAACAATTTTTATTAATCCCATTCTTTACACCCCCGTTTTTTTTTTGAGAAGTCGATGTATGACTGTTCATTTTCAGTGGTCTTCTCGAAACCTTAAGGATTATGGCGTCCATAAATTTCGAGATTTACATTTTTAGTCACGTATCAGTGACGTATTTGTAACTTTACAATACCCTATTCTATGGGGATTATTCTTTATAGTGTTTAGCCTGCAACTGTTTTTTTTTTCTGTTATTCATAATGTGTCATAGACATGCTTTTTTGGAATCGTGTTGGTTAGACTCGGGAAAAGATAATACAGAGTGATTTAGTAGACCAAAAAATCCCGAATTCAACCTCTACTTTTTTGCGTACCCTGTATAAAACCCCTTAGGCTCACTTGACTTCAGGTACACCAAACTCATTGTGACTCACTTGTCAACAACTTGTATCCTTTTTCCTGTGAAATTGCAACAGATGTCTTTGATATCTGGGTTTTTCCAAATCCCAAATGAAATTATCCAGTTTAAAGTGGCAATAAAAGGGCCTTCTGGTCGAGTCGTAAATAATTCGAAAAAAGCGCAGTGGGAATTGTGGTTGAAAGTTGATGATTTTTTTACCAGTCATATCTATAAAAAACTCCAACATAATTTTTTATTGTTTTATTGTAATTTATTTTGTCGACATATTGGCCTCCCCTCGTATACGTCACGGCTGGTGATCCTCTTGAATGAATCCTGTTGTTTTGAAATTTACCTGTAGCTTTTGAAAGGATCATGTATAATTCCATAACACTCTCAAAGAACGACTGTAAGATTATCGAGTCGAAATTGTTGGTTTTTCCAAAATCTACTAATTGTATTCGCACGACTGGTCGATGTTCAATATGGCCGCCAATATAACTCTTTGCTGTCGAAGTTCCGAGAAGAAGGGTTAGTGCTAGGATACTGCCAATAAAAAAAATCGTACAGCAGAACGTAGCAACGTGTAAAGGGATTGCATTGGTATTGAATTTTGTTAGAAATTATCAACACTTTTAATCACTTGTTTATAGTATCACGTTTCGAACTATTCCATGGAAACATTCCAAGAATTTTTCATCGATACATTCATCACACTGGCTCGGTGTGAATTATCGGTGTTATGTTGACATCGCGAGCTCAAAATATTTACAATATATTTCACGTCAACGAGAAAGAAAAATAATTAACGATTTACTATATTTTGATAAGGAAATTGGGTTAGAGTGATACAAAATATCTGGATTGAATGCAAGTGATGAGGTCAAACTGGACAATAAGACAAACAAAAACATGCATTGAGATGGAATGTCACTGATCAAACGCTGTATACAGGGTAAAAATTGTAGTTGTGGAGTTTTTATTGAAAGTTTTCGAAGTGCTTCAAATAGCGCTTTATTCACCGTACTATATAGGCCTAATGGATATTTAGTCCGATCAAATTAGACCGAAAAATAAGAAAAGATACCTTGATACCCACCAAGCTGAAAATCGGTGAGATTGTTTAAGATATCATTAAAAATAAAATTTGAAAGTTCCCCATCTTTCCCCTGTGAGGATAAAAAATTATTCAAGGTCAAAGGTCAAAAAAATTTGTGTTTGGCCATTTTCAGCAAAACGGTGAGTTTTAACATAAAATATCTCAGACAAAAATTGTAGATCATAGAATTATCTACAAAAAATTCATCAATACTCATTTTTTTGACCTTTGACCTTGAAAAAATTTTTTTCCTTGCAGGGGAAATGATATTTTGAATAATATTACCGATTTTCAGCTTTTTCAGAATTCAGGCAACTTCGAATGTCCAAATTGACCGGACTAATTATGTTACACCTCGTTTTTTTCAGCAACCATGAAACGTTTACAGGATTTAGCTGATTTATGCAGTTCCAGTAACCTTATAATGTGACGTTTGCGCGAAAGTACAGTTTTATTTATTGTTAACGTCGATGTTATTGTTTCTCTTATTTTTTTTCCTGTGCATTGAAATCTGATAACGTGTCAAACGGTGTTAAATATCGATAACAATAGCTCTGCGATATTTATTGAAGAAACATAACTTATGTAAGGGGCTAGTCAATAGGATTAAGTTATGGAAGTGAAGAGGTTTCGAATAAAAATGCATATACCTTGACGCACAACAACAGAAAATGTTTTCGATTCCCTGTTCCCAGTGTTGTAATATAAAATGTAGTGTAATAATTGTGAGTCACACTAATATTAAATTCTTGCCAAAAATCCGCGCATGTACCAAACTATCCTTCATAAATTTGCAAAATTATGTAAATATTATTCATTCCCCTTCATTTCACAGCTTAAATGATTTACAGTTACATTATGAGATAAAATAAAATCAAAATAAAAGCCTGAGATGCCTTGCAACTAATATCAATATCGTTAGTGATTTTTTCACATTTTATCTTTTCGAATACATAGCCAATACATACAGTGTGGAACAGTCAAATTGAATAGAAGATCAAATTATTTTTCATTTCACAAAATCGCTACATTCGAACAATTTGAACATCTCTTACATTGAAATTAATATTTCTTCGTTTTTTTAAGATTATTTGTGAAATAAAAAATAATTATTATATGTTTTATATGTTATAATTGTTATATTCAAAATAAGAAAGTTGGTATCGGCCACTGTCACATGTCACACCCTATATAATTACTTTCAATTGAAAAAAATGCGTATCTAAAAATAGAAATCGACAAGCGTTATTCCCATCACTGTTGGCTGTTTCACACTGTATATTCTGGAATTTTCATTCCACATCATAATTCCGCGGAAAATTTCTTGCAATAAAAAATAAACGAAGGTCGGCGAATGGAGTTCAGAAGAAGTAACCACAAGAAAATCAAATAAATGAGATAATTGTTGATTACTCTTGATTCTTGGTAAATCTGGATTTATAGGAAAATGTGAAACATATTCAGTAATTAAAGTACTCAGTATGTTGCGTCAATGAGTATTTGGATCAATTGTGGAAAAATAGGTTTCTCCAATTAAAAATACGTCACATTGGGCTCACTTTATGAACAAAAATTTCATTTCAATTGAATTCTGAAACAAATCAAAGTAATCGCCTTGTTTGCCTTTTTTCTCATAAAATAAACACACTGTACATTTATTCCAGCTGTTCTGGATATCTGCCTTGTTTATTTAGTTTTAGTTGACAGCATCGCGTATTCCATCCTGTCATCGTACAGCAATTGTCAACAAAATTTGATTAGCAATGAAGGCAATTTTATGCGAGCGCGAATTATTTTTAAAATGGCGCCAGGCGCCATCGTTACTAGCCAAAAATCATTTGATAAATAATATTTAATTATCACTGGCTCTGTACCAGACCGATATTGATGTTGATTTTTCCATCGGTTGTGATATGGCGGGCCATAAATCATTTTATTTTCGACTCGGGTATGGTCGATTGAATGTCTGTCATACAGGTTGAAGCGTTGTTTATACAGGGCGATCGGTAGAGCTGGAAACGCCTATACAATTCTCATTGTTAGTTTTCGATCACCCTGTATAAATAACTCGAAATCGAAATTTCAACATAGTCAATGCAGGAAATCATTTTTCGTTTCCATACAGTGAGAATATATTTTTTTCAGACTTCTAATTCTGCAGATTGTGGTGACACCCTGTATAAATCGTCCAATTTCGGATTCGTTCAACATTGAAGTAAGCTTTTCTTAAACCTACATGAATAATGAAGTATTTTCGCGGAATCGAAAAACTCCTGAAAGTTTCCCAAGTAATATTAAGCAGAAAAATTCGATCAGAACTTTTGAATTCTCAAAACTTAACACCAATCTCGACTGAACGAAATCCTTTCATAAAATCAACCCTTCTCGAAACTTTAAAGCGATTGCATCGATACCAAACTTTCTGGGGTTTTCTTGGTGAATTAATCGATTCCAAATTCTAGAGATAATAAGGCAATTAGCTTAATTAGTACATTAGGTTTCTGGATCAGGATAATCCCATTGCGAAATGGTGTTGGAAAAGTCAAGAAAAAGATGATACAAAGATTTATCATTCAGTTGAAAATTTGCAAAATGTCTGAATATTTTTGTTCAATAAATTCAAGAAAAATGGAACAAAAAAAAAACAACCCAAAACCAAAATCAACTGTTAGAAATAAAATAAAAAGTATATCTGAGAGGCTGATCAGAATTTCTACTGATATATACAGAGTGTTATCTACCCCAAATATCGATGTAGATACGTGACTCGAACAAATGAAGTTATTTAGTCATATTCGACTACCCCTTTGAAACTCATGTGATTCGTTACGGGACGCCTATGAAACGTCACTGTTCCCACAGGCTGACCATTCGGTTCAATAACGGGTTTTCCCCGGATCCCAGGAAAGTTAAAACGATACGTCCTCTTCTTGTCAACTTTTCGACTTTGTGTTAAACGATAATTTGGGTTTTACGTGTCATAAATAAGACTCCCATGATTATAATTGACTAAACTACTCTCACTTACTAATGCACTTGACAAGAAATTATCCTGTGGGTATACAGGGTGGCACACCAAAGAAAGTTTGGCGCTTTCGGTTGAACGATTATTTTTCTCAGTGTATGTATTCTAGGAATGGTGATACTTTTACTCAACGAGTATATGAGATATAGTGCCGTTTTGAAATACGTCGGAAAACGCAGTGAATTGGCGCCAGGCGAAGCATAAACATTCCTTATATGAATAAAATATAACCAATAAATCGTTAGTACGAGGGTAGGACAATAATTTATCGACCATGTGGAGAAATTTCTGGGCTACTAGAACAAATTAATCCGTTATGAAAAGGAATGCTATTTTGTATGACGCTATACAGGGTGGTCACGCTACCAAAATAGTTTTTTTCGATTTCCCAAGCTTTCCAAATTAAAAATTTGCTTAAAGTTTTGCTTTGAAATATAAGAAGAAAATCAAATTCTGAAACGATTTCTCTACATTCTGGTTACTTCGAAATTTTTTGGATCACCCTGTATACATACACGTGTGCTTTGGTCAATTAGAAACACCCAGTATGCTACTATCTATTAGTTCTACCCAAAGACAGACCACAATGACCTACTTTGAGCAACCTCACTAAAATGTTTTCTAGCCTCAACACCAGATGGCTTCGAACTTATAGTTTTTATAACTTTCAACGGTTACAATTTTACTCAAATTTGGTTAGTTGACACAGCTTTACGAGGCCATAAAGAAACCCCTGAGCAATTTTTTATTGACGTGGGAATGCTTCGTTTTTGTTTGAGTTGTTTTTGACAGGTCTCTGTCAATACTTTCTTGGACAGCTCGGCGTGATATTCAGCGATGAGTTTGTAGATGTTTGGCAGTCCACAAGAGTATTTTTCAATGGAACACTCAGTATATTCTCGTTCATGACAATTTTGAACCGATTTAATTATCACTCGATTATTGAACGGTCTCTAATATTTTAGATGACCACCCTGTATAAATGAAACTAGTTATACGAAGAAGAATAAGAGAATCCTGTTGACTCATTTGTATATTTAAAAAAAAATTATGTAGGCGAGAACGATATTAGTATTTTCCGTAGACAACGACAAGTCATTCTCATTTTCTCAATACAAATCACGTGCACTTGACTAGTTGACAGATAGACATCAACAATGAGATTTTTCAGATGTCCGAGAATTTTCCACGGATGTCGAATATTTATTAAAATACGATTAATAGACAAGGCACGTTTTCGAAAAAACACGCATCGAATGTTATGAAACCATGTCATAAAATCGTATAAGGTTAACAGTTATGCATTTTATTCAACTTATTAATGTGCGAAATTCCTCGAGAAATGCATACATAATATATTTTCCTGCAAATGGTGTTTTGTTTTTGATGCGCATTTGATTCAATCTGCGTATTTTCGAATAGGCAACTGAACTGAGTTTTTTTTTATTTCTCTCAACTCCTTGTATTGATTATTGATTGATTTTCAGCGCTGATGTACAGGGTGTATCAATTGCGCGTATTTGCCCAAAATATCAACTCCATTCAATTCAAAATTCCCAATTCATTTGAATCGTATGCATGATAAAGATTCCATCTAATTCGTCCTCGCTGTATGTCGAAATGATAACATTGAAAAACCCATCAAAATTCTGTTTGTCCTCCGCTTCTACCGACAAAAATCCTCAATAATTCCCCTTTGAAATTTCCTGATTTTCTGAGATACAAAATACGTATGCCAAATGACCCGAAAAACTCCATTTCAGAATTCTGCTAGCATGAAATTAACATGAGAGGAAAAACAGAAGAGATGAAGGCAACATACAAGGATTTTCAAGCCACTGAATTCTTGTATTATTTACAGTAATATGCTCTCGAAGCGAGTTGCAATTGTTTTTCACACACAAAAAAACTCGTCTAGAATTTAAATCAGTAGGAATCAAGTCTGGACTGTATCGGGGCTGTACATTATTATATCTCTAGAAGATGACTCGGTGAATAAACTATCGGCATATTTGGCATACTTTTAGTTTTATTGAGTTTCTACCTTCAATGAATGATTATGAAGCGAATGCTGTATGTATTGCTTCATTTATGAATGCTTTACGAGTAGCTTATTTGAATAAATTGAACATAATACACGATATTAGATTCGATCTAATGATTTACTAACCATTAAGTGAAGTGGAAATGACTATTTAAACAATATTTATTAGTATATCAGCTTTTTACATTGTTGTCACTTGACACAATATGTATTTTTAACCATTTGTTCACAGAGCGATTCGAAATTTGAATATATCAAGATTGCTAATGAGAAATCGATTAGAAAATGTCAAGAGCTACATTATTAAAGAAAGATTATTGAAATATAAAAAATTATGACAGAGGGTAGCAATAGCACATTTCGAGTTGGTTATTTTTTATTCACCCTGTATAGAAGTCTCAGGAGTTTTCATTACCATTGAAGTGGTTATTTAATGAAGAACTGCACCAAAAATAAATGGAATCCAACATGAAAATTATTCTCAGTTTTGCCGAACAAAATTGAAATTTTGGCGGATTCGCCAAATCATTTTTGGCGTCCCCACTTTATTTTTTCATGTGCCTGTCTATTCAAAACTCCAACAAAAAAATAATAATCCCCCTGTAAGAAAACAACAATAACATAATATCTACTCCGTTTTTTATAATTGATATGATTGATTGATTAATGTGAGCTTTTCAAATGACATCATCGCCTAGTATACAGCAATTAGAAATGAGATATATTTATACGATTCCGTAACATGGTGTAGCTAATTCGAAATTAATGAGTTTAATAAATACGTGTTTCCAACCATGTACGCGGCTAGAAAAAAATCCGAGAAAACCCAATTCATACGCTACACCCTGTATAACTCATTGACGTCCTTCGAAAGAATGCGAAGAACGCATACGCTCAATCACGACTAGTTATGCGGTTTCACATGGAGGCTCGCCTAAAAATTCGCAAATAAATTGCTGGTATGCAAATGGCGAACCCTCTGTAGATTGCTATGGGTGGCACCGAAACAGGATGTCGATAACGATCCGTTTCGAAATTAAACGATACGGTTAGTGAGTGTGTTTCAATTGTAAGGCTCAATGAGTTGCCCCCAAGGTCACCAGAACTGACTCCCATTGATTTCTTCAATGGAGCGTCCTTGAATGCGAAGTATATGCATCAGAAACTATTGGTGATTATAATGAAATTGTCGATTGGCTCTCAAATAAGGAACGTGAATATGAATCTTGTTTCCTCTTTCGAAATATGCACGAATTATCGGTCTGTTTGAAGTGAAATTAGTCCTCAACTCTACTTGTATGGCATCGTCTCAATGCCCTTCTATAAAAGGCCAGTTTAACGAAGAAGGCCTTATACAATTCTGCTACATATAGTCCTTGGTCAGTGGCGCACATTGGACCCAATTTTCCTCCAGACATGGTCAAGATGGCGGAGAATCCAAGCAGAAAACTAGGCCAGCAAATTTGCTAGATTATAGCCAATGCCATTTTCTCTGGAATGCAAAATAGTCTCAGGAATTATAGTCCCAAGATACGCGGAAAAAATTTCTGATTGGAAAGAGATTGAGAACATTCTTCTCGATGTTGAATTGGCCATCTAGGCGCCAACGCAGTGCCCATTCAGTTCTCGCTTTTGAATACCCACCCCTCTCTCGAGCCTTTATCGAAATGAATGGCCCTTTTGCGAAAACGTAAGTAGAATATACGTGCCTACTTTTTGTCCCAAGAGACGATGTGACAGGGCATAATTTCAACGGGGGGTCTCGTCTCTTTCTCACCTTTAATGAATCGTAAAACCTCGTGATGCTCGCTATTAAGCCTGTCATTGTCAGAACTGACGGTCTCTGAGGGATTTAACTTTAACGATTTCGCACTGTTTGACAGGCGATTTTGCGAGTGAATTTCATCATTCGGATTCTCCACAATTATTTCAATTTTTGGGAACTCTTTTCAGCTTGACAGCTTGTCACAACTCTTTGAGTGACGATATGGAAACGTCACTGATGAAGAAGATTATCTCTGAAATTAGTATACAATACTTTAGAAACAAACGTGACCATTTAATTGACATTTTTTTCTGTCAAATTGTCAATTGTCAAGAAGAGGCGAGTGACGGTTTTTTCTTATTTGGCATTGTGGTTGGTGCGAGATGCATTTGTCATTTGTTTAATCGCATTCCAGCGTTGCGTCCTTTGTGTCTGCGGTGCCGCAACACCGGATTGACAGCTAACAGTGATAATCCCAGTTCCAGCATGGGTTCGATGTTGGTGGCCCCATGGGCGTACCACGAAAAAAAATGTGCTTCAATGGAATTCAGCCTGACAGATAGATAGATAGATAGATCTTTATTTCAATTAGGAACCCTAATATACATATAAGAAGACATAATACAATAAACAGCAATGTAAAAATAATACAGAAATATAGAATGAAAAGCATTAGTCAGTAAACAATTGCAAGTAAAATATTAAAAATAAATATAGAATAAAAAATACAAATAGAATAAAAAACTAGTAGGATCACAGTAAATGGAAATATAAATACAATACAAAAATATAGAATAAAATGTTTAGTATTATCCCAATAAAAAAAAAATTACAACAACCATATATAAGAACAAAAAAGGATAGTAGAATCAGCCAGGTTTTCGAATTCATATGTAATATGTATATAATAAGTTGTTAAATTGTTTAATATCAATATTTGAATAATTACATATTTTGGATGTATTCCCTCAAGTTGGTTTTTTAACTGGATCAGTGAATCAGATATGTTAATAGACTCTGGTAATTTATTGAACTCCACGAAACCTTTCAAACCTTTGTCATTTTTGCAACGTGTGTTATAATTATGAATATTCTTATTATAAGTTATATACTGTCTTGATAAACAATCGATTCTGAATATCCAGAGGTGTCAAATCGGGGCATATGGGTGGCTCAGCCGAAAAAAAGTGCTTAGTGCTTTGACACCTCGTAAAACCTTATGAATCACCTCGTAAAATGGACAAAAGCCATTCGGCGCTTCCAAAGAACATTCCAACATCTATCGGAGGACAATAAAGCTGTTTTCTATGCGCCCGAATCCGCAGGTATTCAACATTCTTAGCTCTCGACAATAGAGAAATGTGTGGATTCTTACTATTATCCTCGATTCTCAACAATTGGGGGGTACTATTTTTCGTTCGTTTGGTCGTTGTGCGTACAAAGGGCCATTGAAGAATCTGCTGGCGCCGTTTAGTCGGCGACGACGAACAGGTGGTTTGAAGAAAATCCAAGAAAAAGGTTCCGGCATTTTGTTTGTTTAGTATCGTGTTATAAGTAATCGACTGGCTTCAAATATTTACACCTGGACGCACATAAACGGCCTATGAAGAAATCTGTCGTCGTGGTATTCGGTGGGCAAATTTTGATAACCACCCGATGAACCATTGTGGACGCTGTTTTGATTACGTTCTTCTGAGCCACTTGGTATTTTACTTTGGAACTAAGCTGAATGCATTTTTTTCAAGGCATTCAAGGAACTGTGGATATTTTCACGTTATGATAACGATATTTCGCAACTTGAAAACAGATTCTCGACCTCAATTTATTGTGATTTTTACGTATTTCGACGTGCTGATCTATGGTTATTTGAACTCGTATAAAATTGCGAATAACCTATCAAAAATACGACAGACGTAGAGTCTTCAATGTTCGTATGGAGGCTCCCAGAGCACAGAGGTTTTTTCGTTGAGAATGGGGGGTTTTTGGGGATTTTTCGTGGGTTTTAGCGACTTTTTGGGATTTTTTGAAATTTTCAACATGAAATATCTCGAAAACTATACTATATATCGAAAAACGGATTTCACCACCGTTTTCAGCGCCTCTTAGTTACTTCATAGACTTCATTTTTTGAAATTTTTCCGTAAAAAATCCATATCAGAATAAGAGAATTCGCATTTATTTCACATCAAGAATAATCTTCATTTGACCGCTTTTTAGTAAAGTCATCAGTAGCTCATCTAGATGAATTTTTGACTCATTTTATTCATATCTTGGGAATATTAAGGCGTGTCAGTAATAAAGAAATTACTTTTCCAATAACTCTCCATTTTCTTCTCCTTGCTCTTGATATCCTAGTTGTTTTGCATAGTCGGAGTTGTGATGCCACGTAATCAACATCGCATATCCCCACCAGCATACAGCGAAGAATTGTATAAAAAAGAGGTCTGTCTGTGTGTTCCTCAAGGTGTTCAGAGATAAGATTCGTCATTATACAAGCCTCCGATTCGGTACCATGGAATCAAATCATGTTGCTCGGACGACGGCGGCGCTTCCTCAGATATTTTCACGTGATATCAAGATGGTGATCAGACAGTGGCGGGTAGGAGGATGCAATTGAATGTCTTTGCTGTATGCCTTTGTTTATTGTATCGTTTATTTATTTTCGAGTTATATTGTCTGAAGGTACGTTCACATCTGACGTTTATTGCGTGATATTCATATCAGACAGTGATATATGTAAATGTAAACAGACATTGGATTTATATCCAGCATAAATGTATCAGTGTCTAGCAATATATACAGGGTGTTCCTTAAAGACTTGCGAATATTCGAAGGGTTATACTTTGGGACATTTTAAGAAAAAAACTTCCCGTTAACTTTTAAGATACAGGGTGATATAGACTATTAAACGGTTGATACTGCGATATAAAGCAATGCTAATTTAATTATCTTAATCAAGAACAGAGCATCTGACAAAAAATATATATTTTTTGATTTCTAATTTATTTTGGAACAAATCTGATCTCTGATGCACAAACATTTTCACGCCGCATCAGATTTTTGAGGAATGGACCCTGAAGTAAAACGATTTTTATTTTTTTAAGCGAAAACCATGCGTCGAACAAAGAGAATCCATGAGATTAAATTTGCTCAATAATGAATGAGGAGTAATTTTTATTATGGAATTGAGCAGTGACGTAGTATTTTTCTCTTCAAAAATATTCAATGCAAAACCCGTACGGACGCCACTGGTAGTTATTATTGAAAAACTGTTTTTTTTCTTCTGAAATTCTAACACCCCGTATCTCCAAAGTCGAGACTTTTAAGACATACGTTTATGGGAAGTTTTTTTCCCAAAATGTGCCAATAAAGAATCATCCCTTCAAATATTAGCATGTCTTTAAGGAACTCCCCGTATATCTATGGTCTTATGGATTTATTTAAGACAATTCGGACAGACTTGGTTATCTTTCAATACCAATAGTGCAAAATAAAAAGTATCTAATTGGCTGAGATATAGCTGGGAACATTTCACAGTGACTTCCCGCAATGATGCCAAATTTATATGGAGACAAATCTTTGATCCGCTTATAAAGTTCAATAATTCTAGTGGAATTTTTCACAAATATTGAAAAACTAATAATGGGTTGCATATTTTGAAATCATTCCAATACTTATATCTCATGATGGAAGCAAACGTACGAGTTATTATTACAGTGGAAGGATAAACACGCGTACTGTGTGTTGTTTAAAAAAAGCCGATTAATGCAGATGCATTTCAATTGCGTTTTGAGTGCTTCACATTCCGAAATTTGCAGCCAGAGTACTCAACATATTTTCGTCGAAATGTTTGTGTGAAACGCCGAATAAGTGAAACGGTACTATTAGTGAAAACATGTGCTGTCAAAACTCGCGATAAAATCAGTCTTCACGTCAAAATTCGACACGGATTCCGAAGTAGTCAGAGGGTAATGTCCCACGGATCGATTTCGCGAAAAATAATCCAATAACACTTGTCGTAACATAGTCGTTGTCTCTCAGCCTTGCGATGTTGCCACGTATAACGAAAACTAAGTAGAACCACAGATGTTTGAAAAATGCACCACCCGGTATGATTGTTGCGATAAATCCTGCCTAATTATGAAGACATCGAGACCTAAGAGCGATAATCTGAATTGGGAAAAACGGTTATAAATCCGTGACAGATATATCGTCGTAAATCGATAAGCAACAAAGTAGCGAACGATTTATTTGATTTCTACTCGAATTTGTACTTATTCGTACCTGTGTACACCTACGTTGACAACAAAACGCAGGATAAAGAAAGGAATTAATAAAAACCAGTTGACAATCGCTCCTACGCCGTTTACAGTGGCGGAACATAGCGGTTTTTACTGTAACTCTTCTTTATTTATTCGAGAGAAATTTCGAATGGAGTAGTGCATAATTTTGTTGAGTTAATTGGCTGTGACTTTCATATATTCGCATTTAGATCTCAGAAATTATATAAGTTTCACTTGTATGTTTGTAACTGACTCTGATTATTGATTTAAATTTAATTAAAAATTAAAAACACACTTTCAGCTTATTGATGTGAACAGTGAAAAAAATTATATTAGTGTTAACTGAAACAATAACTATGAAAAAACATGGAGTTGCAAAACGTAGAATTATTTAAAAAATGTCATAAAAACCATCGCACACTATTATAAGACAGTGATTTTGCATCGTTTTATTTTTATACTAAGAATTATTTCTTCCTTTTTCAGTTTTGTTTTTCGAAACTATAATTTATTCCACCTTGTACTTCATTATAACAAAAAATAGAATCAGTTTCAGACGCAAAATAAAGGATTTCGTGTTTGAAATCTTCAAAATAACTTGTTGAAACAAGTTTTCGTGAAATACATTTCTCACAACTTGATTATGGAATGCTAAAACGTTCGAATGATGAAGAAATTCGGATCCGAAAAGATCACTCTTTGTCTTTTTGGTACGCTCATGCCTTCATTTGCATAATCCCAGTTTTTATGCAATTCGGCGTCTTTTGTTTTTGTTTCAGTAACGTGAACTTTTAACACGGGATGTTGTTTCATGAAAGAGGATCGGGTGACGTTGAAAAAAGCCCGCCCGCGCTAAAGACCATCGCGGAAAAATCCTCAAAAAGGTCTGTGCCCCACGCATACATCCTAACGAGTAATGTCACTCGACAAACATGGACGATTCAACTTATTCGTAATGAATATTCTTCACTTACAATTTCATGTACTTTTTTTTATTAACTCAAGGTTTGTGGTTTGTTGAATTATTATCTTTAAGACAGAATTGAGAAACAGGGGAAATGTTAAAAATATTCTCCATTCACTTTCTGACAAAATTAATTCAAGTTAAAATGAAAGTTTTTCTCGAGTTTCAACTCAACATTTTCTTCTAATTTCTATTTGAAAAAATTAAAAATGATAATTCCTGAATTCTACTCTTAAAATAATTTTCAACAATATATCGCAGGACCCCCTTTGAGGGGTGAAAGGGGCGACAATTAATTTCCTATTAAAAACACTCCGTTTAGAATCGAAATTGATGAACATCATCTAGAGTTCTGAGTCTTTATTCATACTGATATTTGCCCAAGAAAACTGTTCATTAGACATCGGAATCACCGGTTGAAGTTTACTTAAGCTGATCTCTCTATCGTTCATCTGACTGCTTCGGGAGACCTGCTGTTCCCTTATAAGGCTACGCCATAGCTGTCCAAATTGACCCACATTCGTAGGTGGCGTGTTGGTGAATACCCAGAGATTTCATTGATCCATAGTTATAATAATAATAATTCAAAGAAAATAATTTTATAAAACAAAACAAGTCGTACGATTCAGTGGACTGAGCTATCACACGTCAAGGCAAGCCTTGGAAGCAAAAGTTGAAACCTAACCTCACTTAGAAACGCCAAAACTAACCTAAGAATAACGAAAGAATAGAATCCAAAGTGGTATCATATCAATAATCTCACTAGACGTGACGAGAAAACCACTTTTTAATATTAAATTTAACTTAGCTTCTTTGTGTTGGGCTTTTTGTATCACCCTGTACCTAAACCAACCAAAACTAACCCCCTGTGTATGAATTCTCCAACATTATCAACGCATCCAACGTTTCTACCCTGCTAACTTCCATTGTTTATATTTCCTGACGATACTCTTCTGGCTGTTTCGAGTGTTTTCTCTTCAGTTTTTTTACACGCCCACGCCCCCTGATAGAGCGTCGGTGTGTAGTTGGGCACTGCCTCCGTGAAGCCACCAACACACTGATTTTTCCAAAAAAGCGAAACGACTCTTCATGAGCAACATCGGTCGCACAGATCCTAACAAGTAGTGTTCACACGCCAAAGGATGAAAAACTCGATTGGGCGTTACTTGGCATTCGGTTTTGGACTGAAAGCGTTCCAACTTTCTGGTGTTGAGTTTATTCGGGGGTATAGAGGGTGAAACAGTGGTTTTCGTGGTTTGAATCGGGAATAATCACTGACGATTTCATGGGTCGGAATTATTCGTTAGGATCTATGTATACTATAGCGTTGGGTATTATAATAATTCATGGATTTGGTACGTAGGTACGGGTGAAACAGGGCCGTAAATTATTGTACTCTGATCGAGAGTACTGGCTGGGTTGGTTATCAATGGGCATTATAAAATGTCGTTGAACGAGCCATGACGATTGGGTAATAGTAGGCCATTGCTCATTGAGCGCGGGATCCTCAATCGTTTGTTTATTTTGTAAAAGGCAACTGAACTGATTTTTCTTTCAATCAGGTATTTTAATATGGTGTAGTGATTGATTTTTGAAAATTCACCACGAGCCTAGTTGCCTATCATTTCTGGTACAGGGTGAGCCAAATTGGGCACTTTTGAAGTGAAAGTCTTGTTTCTATACTAGAAAACTTTGGCATTTTGTTTTATCACCGCATTGTCCAAAGCCTACTTACCTATATAAAAAAATTTAAAAGCTTTGTATTTCAGAGATGTCTCAAGCAGAACATTGAGTGTGCTATATTTTTGGAATGGTAATTTCAAGTACTATTGAAATATGCTGGAATATACAGGTTGTCTCATTCGAAAACATGATTTTTCTATCAATATCTATTTATGTATGATTTGAAAAAATCAATGAGTTGAACCATTGAATTCCACGTAAAAATGTGCTTTGAAAATGTTTTTATAGAAACAAAGAATTTTCAACAGGATAGAAGTTACAGCAACTTTTCGAAAAGGCACCTTTTCGGAAAACACGTTGTAACTCATCTATCTAGTATAGAAACAGGAATTTCCCTTCAGAAGTGTCCAATTTGGCTCACCCTGTACATGAAAAACGCCATAACGAGTATACTCACTTGTGAAACCTACTAGTTCCAGTTTCCTAATTTGGTTATTTCGATTCTTCGTCGCTAAATAACGATATGAGTCGTTTGAAATGCAAATGTCGACGATATCCGGTGATATTTTATGGTAGATTTGCCATCGGTGAGTACATATGCAAACGATTCGCGTATTGCTATTGCGATACAATCGTTTAATAACATAAAAACCACGATTTTATGGAATCCACGCTGTTGGTACTCTGTGTTTACCTTGAGGGGCTTCAAAAACAACATTGGCTCGACGAATATTTTTTGAAACCATCCAGAAGTGCGTATAGTTTGTGAAGATTTTTTGGTGAAACTCACGACACAGCAAACAAACTTATAGATGAGTTTTCTGGCGAATTTATTTTTTTTAAACAAAAAATTTACAGTCGTCGTAGAGTCTTCAATGTTCGTATGGAGGCTCCCAGAGCATCAACATGGACTATTTAGAGGTTTTTCCGTTGAGAATATGGAGGTTTTGGAGATTTTCGTGAGTTTTTGCGACTTTTTGGGATATTTTGGAAGTTTTAACATGAAATATCTCGAAAACTATACTTGATATCAAAAAACGGATTTCACTACCGTTTTCAGCTCTTCTTAGACCCCTTATAGACGAGTTTTCAGACATTTATTTTCTGAAATTTTGCTCGTCGTCAATGTTTGTATGGAGGCTCTATACACAGGGCGAATATTGCATTTTGGCACTTCCTTTGTATTCAAACTATCTTCCAACTCATACGATAGCTAAAGATCGCCTCTTATTGGATTTTCGATTCACAAACAAACGATTTCACTCTCTAGGTCTGAATTTCTCAAAGAACGTTGTACGTTTCTATGATTTGGACAATTGACATTGACAGATTACAAAAATCAATTCTGTAGTGCTCCAAATGTATTGTCAATATATCAGCACATATTTTCATCAATTAACGTGAGCTTTTTTGGAATATTGACGATCGTTACATAGAAAACTACGTCAGTAGTAATGAAATCGTCCATAACTGATTGATTCTATTCAAAAACGACCCTCAAAGAGTCTGTTTGAGTTTTTTAAGGTCCGATTGCGTCAATCTGACTAGTAGGCAATAAAAAATTGCATGACAGAGGAAGTGATTCACCGATATACAGGAAATTATCTCTCTATTATTACTATCGCCACAAGTGCTGACATAGCTTCACTAAAATTAACTGATGTAGGATTTCCAATTAAAATTTCTCACATATTTGAATATTTATAAGTAGATTTTGATGATTCTATGAAAATTGCAACACCTACAACTAATTGAAATTTCTTTAGCAGTCGTTAATGTCCCACTCTTGCTCATAAATCCATAACAGAAAAAAGCAATCAACTCATCAAACAATCAAGGAAATTGTTTCAAATTTAAGCAAAAAAAATCGTGTTATTTGTGAAAAGTAGGAATTCTCGAAGATTTACTAATGAGATATTTCTGACTATAAATCCGCTGGGTTTATTTCCATTGCACGCTCGAAAACAGGAAGGTCGTGAATTACGATGCTATAACATCGAAAAACAATAAATCTATCGACCAGAATTTTAATCGACTTATGAATGAAATCTATTTTCGAAGACGACCTGTCCAAAATAGAATTGTTATCCTTGTTCCATATCGTATCATCACACTGTAACATTCTCAGCAAAGTCAACAGTGAACTGAAACTTGAATCATACTCGATTGAAAGAACATCTCCCGTTTGATAAATTTCTGTTGTCAATCCTTCCACAGGCGTACCGAGGGGGGTTATTGGGGTCGTCAAAATATTCATGATACGAAAATGGTTGCAGATAGAAGAAGAAAAATATTTTTATTATTCTAAACTAAAATAGGTCACTGTATAATGCGGAGCTAGGCATAATTTTATCCACACAAAATCAGGGATGAGAAAGCAAAGCCAAAACCACCGAGCCTTTTATTATCACTGCTCCCCATATAATGAAACAAAGCTTACATTATACGTATATTAATTCGGACGTTACGTTAACGTTTCAGCCCTTTTGATTGCAATTACTGTTATCTCCTACATTCAGGCCTTGGAATCAAATTTCACAAAGATCTGTCTCGTAATATATAATCAAGGGAATGTGGTCCTCTGTTGACACAAGAAATTAACAGATTGGTACGGCACACAAGGACGATATTAGATGAGGGTTCATGCAGACTCAGACACTGTCATCAAATCAGTTTTGCTTTGGGAGATTTTTAATTATCACGTCTTTCGGGAAGACCAAGAGAATGGACGGCTAGATGCCCTGATTCATCACCAATAGGCTTTTTTATACAGACAAGGACAACATTAGGTGAGGGTTCATGCAGACTTAGACATTTTTAGCTTTGAGAGATTTTTAATCATCACGTCTTTCGGGAAGACCAAGAGAATGGCCGGCTAGATCTCCTGATTTATTACCAAAATACCTTTTTTTCAATGGGGCCATTTGAAATCCAAAGTTTATGTAACTCTTGATGATATATTTATATTTATTGTGTACGAATTCTGCATTTCCTGTTGAAAAAAAAAAATCCACATCCGTCATCCACATACTCTCAATGACCGCAATATTTCCACTGAGGTATGCATATCCATTAATGATTGTCGTGTCTAGACCCAAGAATGCTTTATACCGAGCGATGCTTCCAATAAAAATGGTTTTGTTATATTCTTCTATTGTGTCACTGGAGAATAACAGTTGATTTATTATTGGAAATTATGACGCAGCTTTTGTGAGAGAGCTTTAACGAATAGGATTTTTTACAATGTAGAGACAGGTTTCGATGTGCTAGCACGACTTTGCCTGCGAAATGCTGAATACAAGGTGATTTATAAGTTGGCGCCTTTGTCAGTGTTTTATTCATTTTTAAATCGGAAAGAAATCAATAAACTCAATGTCAAGTTCGCAGTTGTTATACCTCTAGTCTAGAGCATTGGTGCTTCGATTGAGAATCATGAAATAAAATGCAGAAAAAAAATTGTTGAACTTGAAAAACACGTTGTCACCAGTGGCGTGCCTAGGGAGACAATTCCGAAGTTGGAAACCACTTCATGGCGCCCCGCTTGTAGGTTTCCGGCATTTCAAAACCGGAAGAAAAAGTACCGAGACCGACGAACGAGAGTATACAGGGAGTTCCACGAGTTTCGGTGCGTTGAACGCTTTGAGGACGAGTTGCGCTTAGGATGAGAAAAAAACAAAGATTTAGTGATTGCAAATCATCGATTGACTTGCTGATAGTGTTGGAAATATCATTTGGCTGAGTCAAGTCCATTTTGAAGACTCTTTTGTGTCTCAAACTCGTCAAGTCTCTTAGTTTCTGTCGAAGAAGAAGATCTTGAAAGCTATTCCAGATAAAGACTGAAGTATTGATATTTTATAAAAAAATTCAGCTTACTTTTTGATAACAGTGGTATGTTTTCTGAATCAGATTCGATGCTAACTTGTTCTGGTTTCTTCTGTTTTCTAAAATAACGCCAGACGAAGACTTAAGGAGTCTTGAGGTCGAAAAAAAGCGAATTTTCCAGAATTTTTTCTGGGAAAACTTTTGGATTTATTGATCTAATAATTTGTACACATCTTATGGTATCTTTCAACAGTATTTCAAAACTAAGTTTTAGTAAAAATATTCATTTGGAAAGGAGCTACAGTTGAGCTCCGGGAGCTTTTCTCAAAAAAGACGTTTTGCGGTGACCACTCGGTATATCTCTGAACTGAATCATCTGAAATTCAAAAACCAAACAGATTTCGTTATAGTTATGTTGAATCCAGTAATTAATCGATGGAATAAGCAAAAAAGAATATTTTTTTGACGAAATGGCGGTTTCTTAAAGAAAAAATCGATTTTTGACCAAAATTTCGGCGTTGAATTGTTTATAAAAAATAAAATATTCATCGGTGAGAGAAAAATCTTTGATTAATTACTAAAAAATATATTTAAGAAGCTTGTGTTAAAATTTTAAAACGTTCTTTGAAAACACAATTTTGAGAAAAACGCGTTTAAAGTTTGAAAAGCACTTTCAAGCACTCTGAAACGCCCTTCCAAATTTGCGTGTAACTTCGAAAATATTCACCCAAACGATATGAAATTTTCTGTGTGTTTTCTTAAATATATGTACATTGAGAAAAAAAATTAAAAAAACGATTTTTCGAAAATTCCAACTGTATATAACCCCTTAAGTGACATTCACCGATAACATGGTCGACCCTGTATTCGCTCAGCTTTTAGCATCACGTTGGAGAAAAATTCTATCATTGGAATCGGCATCAGACAGTCGCCACATCGAGATTATCGAATAGTGGTACTCACTCTCTTCTGGCGTTGCTGATTCTCCGCATATATTACGTTCACCCGTCGATATGTATATTATTTCCGGATAGTCTGTTCTTGGGAACACTATATCGAGGATCCCTGTCTTCGATTCCTTCACCGGAAAAAGTGCGTGTACGGACATCCAGTCGCCTTCATACCTTCCATTTCCATATACACATTTTGCTTGGATAGATATTAACGAGTAGTCGCACAGTTCCTTTCGAACGAAGCACACTTATAGTCTATTTATTCTGGGTTGATACCTGTGACGCGTCGCCAGATTTAGCCGTGTTGCCACATGTTTTTCACTTTTTCAGCGATGCTCCGAATTAACTCCGAATTAAAACTTGGGTATATAATCATATTCCATAAAAACTATCGAACCATTGTGAGATCGTGGTGAATAAGTATTCATGAAGATTCTTTACTCCCCTTTCGAATAAAATCCAATGAAAGTAAGGGGCTGCTGTTATCAATTTCGTGTTTAAAATGTTCTAATAAAGATGCAACCATTTTCTGGGCATCTCCACTCAATCCTCTCGACATTTTGATGAGAATACGATGATATTAAGCTCTCAAAAGAACAATTTTGAAAAATCGCAATAAAAGAACATTTCGTATGTAAACAAACGATTGTAGGGATTCGCTCCAAACAATTTGGCATCATCGTGAAGTGAACGATGCCAAATCCTTGAACCTTTGAAACCATAAAAAATAACCTATTTGACAACTGACATTGTCAACATTTCTCAATTGAGTTATTTTTTTTTCATTCTGATGATGAAGAATCAGACAAACTGCTTCACTTCACTTTCACTCCAATTAGGATCGTATTGGCTTTGACGAAACCTGTAGTTCAACAAATGAATATGTCACGTCAGTGTAACTACTCGTTTGACTCTATGCGCATCTGTGAAGACTCACTATGCCATAACTCGAGTCTCTATGCTGCTCGAAGCAGAAACTAATTGAATTTGAATAATTTAATTGATGATTACGTATTGGATAAGAACGATCGGATTTGAATATTTCAATAAATTTGCTGGGAGTCGTCTGCTGCCAATAGGAACTAATGAATTGTTGTTTTACGTCTGGACAGTTTTGTTTTCTTTTCGGAATCACTTGTAGATCGATTCCCACGAATTGATGAAGATAACAAGATATAATTCGAATGAAATATACGACTTATGATTATTTAAAAGTATTTTCCCTCGCTTATTCCTTCCGAAGTTCATGAAGATCTTACCAAGTTTTGTCACTACCAAACACTGGGTCACATGGTGCCAAATCAGGCTGATCAGGTGGACGATTCACCGATCCAAAAGACTAATGGAATTTCTGCTATCACTTGTTGGAATCTATGCAATTCAGCTTTGTTCCAGTGGAAGCTTTTCGACTTTATTTTTAGAGGAAAAGTCACGTGGAAATGCGTGGAAATTAACATCGGAAACAGTTGATTGGAATTGAAGGACTGAACTATCTGTCAAATCATTTATTTCGACTACATAACAGGCTGGGTGTTTTCAACAAGTGAAAAAAAAATTCCACATCAATCTAGCTATGTATATTTATCATCTAAAACTAGAACGTGACTTTTCATTTGCGTTTTGTGCATATTTTCCTCCATAACTTCATCAGTCATAGATTTTTTCGTGCTTCGTTTGTTGATACAGTATAAACAACCGATGAATTATCTTGCACCAAACACGATTATTGTTATTACAATGCAATCTTTCAATTATCTGATCCTCTTTCTTATCACAATAGCAGAGCTCGTTATGAAATGTTGCTATTTTTGCATCGTCAGGCGCCAAGACCATGTGGATTTAGTAGTCACCCAGACCACGTTGGAAATTCCTTGATAGATCGTGAAAAACAAGAAAAATAATGCAGCGTATTGTGTTGCTAATTTATTGTCGATTTGAAATTCAGATTAACCTCGATTGAGCGAATCTAGTCAATTACTTTTCATCATTATAGTATATTCCTTTCCATCGTACAATTCGCGGAAATTTCTTCTACCGAGTGCTGAAAAATATCTCGAAATATATCAGGCTTTCTTTAAAAAATAGTATCTATGTTCCTACAAATTTTCAAAAATTTTCAAATGAGAAAGCTAATTCATCCACAAATCCAGTAAACGTAAATATACAGGGTGTTCCTTAAGGACATGCTAATATTTGAAGGGGTGATTTTTTGTCAGAAAAAAACTTCCATAAACGTACGTCCTAAAAGTCTTAACTTTTGAGATACAGAGATAGAATTTAAAAAAAATAATAACTGAGATAATATTTTAGGAATCTTTAAAACATTTGGTACATGTCTTCTATGCATCAAGGTGTATTTTGCGATGTTTTTCATTTTCCTCTACCAGTGGCGTCCGTACGGGTTTTGCATTGAATACATTTGGAGAAAAAAATACTACGCCACTGCTTACTTCCAAAATGAAAATTACTTCCAAGATCCTCATTCATTATTGAGCAAATTCAATCTCATGAATTTTTTTTGTCCAATGGTTTTCGCTTAAAAAAATAAAAATCATTCTACTTGAGGGCCAATTCCTCAAAAATCTGATGCGGCGTGAAAATGTTTGTGCATCGACTGAAATCAAATCGAGAGATGAGATTTGTTCCGAATCCAAAAAATATATTTCTCTTGTCAGATGCGATGTATATTTTTAGACTTTTAACTTTCATTAGACTATTTCAAATTAAGATTTCATTTTTTTTTTCAAAACGACGATACCCGTCCTCTGACTATTATTCCTCATTACATTTGACCTTGAACTAGGCTCGAAGCAAATTTATGATTGAAAAGCGCCAGGCATCGCAAGCAGCTGCAGCAGGAGCATGAGAAGTATCATGATCACATTCTCAGCATTATTTCGAATCGAGTCAAAAAAAGGCATGTACTATTATGCCTGGACCCCCAAAAATGTATCAGCCAGTTATATACCGAGAGACCATAACGCAAACAGATTGAAAAAATTCGTCAGTCTGAGTGGCGGTCAGATTAGTTACCCGTAACTAATAGCTAAGTGTTGAGGTAATCTCAGCGGATTGAAACGACGTGTGAGGGACAAAAGATGATGCATCGTCCCGCAAGGAAAGGCCGTCTGAAGATGACAGCTCGACGTTGAATGATAAAGCGCCGTATTTCCGGATTTACCGGCAAAGTCCGTTCGGATACGTTATCAAAGAGGTTCGTCTACTAACAATTCCAGCACCCATTTTGCTCCTATGATATTTTTTTTTGGTAAAAAATTCGATCTTTCGAAATTTCTAGTTTTTCCATAGTATTTTTGGGAGTTTTCCAACCTGAATCTGACTGAGAGTTCTTGGAGACAAACTCAGAGTTTTCAGCCTCTTCTTCAGTTCATTTCGTGACTACAAGTGATCGATATACAGGGGGTTTGGCAACAGAAATCATTAATTTCAGAATGATCTAATCCCAATCAATTTTGGCTCCTTTTATTTCAAATAGTCTCGAGAGCTAAGTCGGTACCAACTTTTGCAGGATCTACGAAGAAAGAACTGAAAAATTTTCAAAACTCTTGTGACTACAATGCGCAACCACCAAAATTTTGAATATGTCCACCAAAATTTTAACACAAAACACTATCGAGTCCCTTTTCTTCTTTTCATCTATTTGTTCTAAAGGATGTTCGAAAGTGTCATCACCTGTCACATGTCAATAGACTTGAAGAGTATCAGTCAAATAGAAAGAAAAATATCACTGAAGGTACAAAAAATCACGTCGTGAAATATGGTCATTCGTATGAGTTGTTGCTTTTTGACATTTTCAAAGTTTTTCACGATTTTGGCGATTTAATGACTTTTTTGACAAGTACTTGACGTTTTGTAAATTTTTTTCTGACAATGTCGTGACCTTATTGACAGTTTTAGAATTTATTTACAGTAATATGACGTTTTGGACAGTTTCGTGACGTTTTTGACAGTTTCGTGACGTTTTTGACTGTTTCGTGACGTTTTTTACAGTTTCGTGACGTTTTTGACAGTTTCGTGACGTTTTTGACTGTTTCGTGACGTTTTTGACTGTTTCGTGACGTTTTTTACAGTTTCGTGACGTTTTTGACAGTTTCGTGACGTTTTTTACAGTTTTGAGACGTTTTTGACATTTTCGTGACGTTTTTGACAGCAACGTATAGTTTTTGAAGCTTCCTTATTGATAAACCGACACTTACAGAAAAAATTGAGGGTCAAAAAATAATAAAAAACTCTAATCTAGCCCCGCCATCATTTGGATGATTTTAATACCTTCCTATGATAGCGACGGTTGATATAAACGAAAAAAAAAGTGTCGAAAAAAAAACGAGGAAAACATCTCCGCGGGATAGTGTCGGCTTGGAAGTTTCTCGGAACGTTCACAAAGGTGGCTTTGGACACCTCGCGGACCTCCTGGGGTACCGAACGATCCGCCTACTGTGATCCTTCGATAAATCAACCCTCTATCGGTTTCGTCGTTTATTTTCGTCGAGCCGGTTAGAGGTTTCTAATGTCACCCACGCAACCACGAGAAAAAATTTTTGGACAAGTGGTCCTGCCAAAATTTTACAGGGTCTTAATATAATACACTTTCAAATTTTCCATACAAAAAAAATATTTTTTTGTTCGACAAAAAGTTTTGCCTCAAAACTCTTTTTCAAGGTGTACAAAGTTTTCATGTATTTCGCGATTTTTCATAATTTTCTTAATCGAAAAACTCTAGAAAATGTTGAAATATTCAAAAAATGCTCCGTCCCAGAAAGGAAAACACCTAGTACGACCAAAGTAATGCCCCTTACAAATTTTGAAGATTCATGACGAAATTTTCGAAGAAAAACAAAGATGCCCCCTTTGACGAAAAATACATTTGCCTGAAAATTCGTTCACAAGGCGTCTAAAATGCATTGAAAACGGTCCTGATTTTTGCTGAATCCCAAATATTGAGAACACTCCTACGGTTTAAGGTTTATAAAACTCCAAACTGAAGGTCACACTCTGTATAACACTGTACAGTTATGCATTTTTTGCGTTTTCATTAAGACATACTCATAGATTTGCAATTATTCAATAATTAATATTTGCCTCAGGTCAACTACGTATCAACAAATTACAATGACAAATAGCTACAAATGGAACATGTCAATGTTTCATTTCATGATTTATCACCTGCATCTCAAACTAATTATTCAAACAGTAGCAATTGTCAGATCAATATGTCTTATTACAGGACTCCAAGAATGAAAAAACTGAATAAGAGCTAAACCCATAAATTCTTTGAAGCTATGAATCAGAAACTCTATCAGAATTTAGTACTCATTCATCAACAAGTCTATTTAGTTTTCTTGTTCATCGTACAGTTGTACAAACAGTCCTGGATAACACTACCTAGATTTTAAAAAAACATTATTATTGTGAAAAAAGTGTGGAGCGCTTTTCATCCATTGCCAAAGAAAATAGAATTA
The DNA here is from genome assembly GCA_037013635.1 of Plagiodera versicolora. NCBI lineage: Eukaryota > Metazoa > Arthropoda > Insecta > Coleoptera > Chrysomelidae > Plagiodera > Plagiodera versicolora. The sequence continues at coordinate 2,021,501 of CM072983.1, read as the reverse complement.
AAAAGAAATGAAAATAAACATAAATATGTGATGAAATAAGAAAAACGTAATTATTGTGAAAAAAAGTGTGGGGCGCTTTATAAAAAGTAATCTTTGCAGCACCCCACACTTTTTTCACAATAGAAAGGTTTTTTCTCAATGAATTCAATTCTTTATCAATAAATATTTTCGCTTGTTTAGATCACAATCAGAGCCACTTTATATATTTTTTCTTTTTATTTAATTTTTTTCGGCGCTGGATGAGATTCAAGAGGTGGGGACTCTGTAAGGTATTTTGATTATTAATAATTATTTTCGCTTATTAGTTCATAATCAAAGCCACTGTATATATTTTTATTTTCTTTTCATATAACTGTTTCAAGCCCCCACTAGTATGGTAGTTTGATTCCATCGTCAAATCCCTTTTCATGGGACGCCCATGAGCTGTTATCTCTCGGATCTCGCATTCACACACCATTCAACATAGTAAGAATCCTGGAATGACGCAATTTTTTATTGTTCTCGACAAGGTGAAGCCTCATTTGGAATATTTTATCAAAAATCTGTAGCCGCCTTGTTGGAATGTCTGCACGGCGCTCGTTTCAACTTTTTCGTATTTCGCTGTTTTTTTTTCTTTCGTTTTTTTTCTTCTCCGTTCAACCGAATAACTTTCAGTCGCCGATAGCATCTCTGTCTGCGAGAAATGAATCGATGTGCCTCGCAGTCACAACACCTTTTATCGAAAACAAATTTTGTCGAGAGGAAATTGGAAATTTTATTGTTGTGAAAATGCCACAATGGACGAGATTACATTTTTTTTTATCACGACATTCAGAACGTTAAGCTCATCTAGCATTAATTTTGCCTCATTTTTGATTATTCATTTCTTTGTGATGTACAGGATTTTTGCCAAAAAGTTTACCTATTTTGTTTTTTTTTGTCTATTCCTGTTTTGTTTTCTTCTCTCGTTTTGTAATTGGGTTATCCTGTAAAACAATGTAAAATAAATAAAAAATGAGATGAAATCTTTAGAGATGATCGTAATATACGGGGTGATTCAATAAGGTACTGTATCTCAGAGTGTCTGATTTCCATTTCATCATTTTTTTTTATATTTGAATGATACAGTGCGGAACTTTGATGAGCTCAGTAGCGACGTCGTGATTGAAACACTGTTTTGAGGAAGCCCGAGCGGATATTTTCACGCCTGTATCTTCGTGATGAGAAAAATCCATGTAGGCTTCATGTGAGTTCAATAATCTGCTGAGAACATTAAATTTGTTATACCGACATTCAAATTCAATTAAATGTAAAACGCGAAGGAGTGTCTAGACTCTAACATTCGACATGAATAATCCGATATTCAATTAGTTATTACATAGAACAACGTAATTTCTAAATTGCGTTATTATTCTCGGTATATCGCCGCGGAATTTACAATAAAACAACAATTAATAAATTATTTCGATTTATATATTTTATTCTTGTCAACGTATGTTAATCAGTTTTCCAACTGAAGGTCAATCGGTTTTTAATCGCATTCTCTTTTTCGAGAAGAAAATGCGAAGAATGAAATGAATCAGATAAAATTGAAATGTTCTTTTATACAGGGAGAATGAGAAAAACGGTACGACGCCTACTCCTGAAAATTTGGACACTTCTATAAGCACTTGTGATCTATCGATCAGAAATATTTTCAACGATGCAGCGTTGCCGCTTCTACCAAAAAGTAGCACCACAACATTTTATGATTCCCGGTTATTTTCTAAACATTTTTGCTTGATACTTTCCTATACCTATCTCAAACCGTTTTCGAGATAATTGTTTTTTTTTTAGATTTTTATTCGAAACATGGCTTCAATTTTATGTTAATAACTGCTTTATCTGGATGCGTAAAAACTTCGTATTTGGGGAATAACAAAACGAAGACCCACGTATCACTTCTGTCTAGATAAGTTTGTACTGCATTATACAGGGTCGCTCGAAATTCTGAATGTAAGGTATGCCTCAAAATAGGAAAAAGTCGTTGATCCCAAAAAGTGAAATTGTCCATTTCTGGACATTTCTCATTCCGAATCTAGTTGTAAACTATCCAGAAGTCTCCTCGATCCCTCGGGAAATTCAATTAAGCCCGGAAAGCCGCAAGAAACCTTCCAAATGCTCGTGTAGTAGCAGAATCGAATCATTCTGATTTTCTTTGGTAGAAGCGAAAATGGCATCGCTTTAGCTACCCTATTAGGGGATGTAAACCGGTCAAAGAAATCGAATTCACCAAGGTGGGTTTTTTCTTTGATGAAGTCAGTGGCGTACGAATGTTTCAGTCGAGTCTGATTTTTATACATTTGTAAAATGTCATTGATTTAGGAAGATGAACAAACAACTCTTATCAAAATCAATTCAGGGCTAAAAGAAATTGATGTCGAAGATTGATTTGAAAATATTGTCAACTCGTTTTTCAATAATACAGGGTGATAGAAAAATAGTTTTTCAATAATAACTGAGATAATATTTGAGACTTCTTCAAAAATAAATGGTACATGTCTTCTATGCATCAAAGTGCATTTTGGAATGAATCTGATCTCTCAATTTGCTTTGCTCAATTGATGCACAAACATTATCACGCCGCATCTGATTTTTGAGGAATAGACCCTGAAGTAAAGTGATTTTTATTTTTTTTAAGCGAAAACCATACGTTGGACAAAGAAAATTTATGAGATTGAATTTGCTCAATAATGAATGAGCACGCCACTGGACAAGACCTATTCATCCGAATAAAGAATTAATGATAGGGTGTCGAAATTGAATCCCTTAGAGCATTCCAAGGGTTTCCCGAAAGAAAAATACGACAGAAAATCCACGAGGATTCGTTCAATAGCCGCTTTCATTTCACTCTAGAAAATATTCAGTAAATCGTATTTTCAAAAGCAGGAATCATTTGATGGACATTCATTCAACTAAATAGTTTGCAGTTTCGATATAAAAACTCGAGTTTTGAGTTTGGGTCGATTTTTTTGCCTCGCTCAAGGTATGTATAGGCTACTTCTATTTTAATTCTTTTATCTGACATCTGTTGAGGTTGGTAATATGAAGAGTGGCGCCGATTTTACAAGAGATTTCACGCCTTCTGATACCCAAAAGCAGTTGAGAACAGTCAGGAGCGCACCAGAAAATCTAAAAGAAGAATTCACCAACGAAGTATCATCAGCAAATAATACAGGGTGATTCACATAAGAACCGACATAGAGCAGAGGCATGTAGGGGGTCCCAAAATATAGCAATTTAACGCAACTTACCTCTATCCCAAGTTGCTTCCCTAAGGAGTTATAGGCTTTGAAAGTGAAGTTATAAATTATCTGTACTTACTTTGAGTATTTTGTTCCGTATCTAAATGATAATTTGCCAGCCAATTCCTACTGATCACATTGAATGACCTACTTTCTTGTTTGACGTTTATTTTCATAGCCAACTTTTGAATTTTCGATGATTTTAAATAACACATCTAGAGCGCGCGTTTTAAGTTATTCGAGTTTTTGATGAAAATGATGAGGTTTTTCGAAAAGTTACTAGAGTAAGAAAAGTTTCAGAATTGAATTGCCCACAAAACAGAGCAAATATTCTTGAAATCCATCAAAGGTTAACAAAATTCTGTTGAATATTAATGGTGCGCCACCCAGTATACCCCCTTTACAAATTTCAATTAAACTCTAGTTACTGTCAAGTAACGCCCTAATTACATCCACAAAGTGTACCAAATTTGGTTGCTCTAAGTTCAAGAATAACGGAGATATTGATTTTTTTCAAAATTTATAACTTCACTTTCAAAGCCTATAACTCCTTAGGGAAGCAACTTGGTATAGAGGTAAGTTGCGTTAAACTGCCATATTTTTGGACTCCCTACATGCCCCTGCTCTATGTCGGTTCTTATGTGAATCACCCTGTATATTAGAGTTCCATTTTTTTAATGAGAGGTCGTTCAAATTTCTTGGTAGTGGGCCAACCAACCAGGAGTTTTCTCACTCTTTGAATTCATTTCAATATTTTCCTTGGGATGTTTTGAAACAAAAAAAAGTGAGCTCATTTTCTGTGTTTCAGATTGTTGAAAAAAAAGTTATTAAATTAAATTTTCTAGTCGAAAAATGAACAGCAATGGAGCATACCCCCGTTGCTTGACCCAATATCTCAATCTTTCGGAAATACTGGAAAAGATATGTTGTGAAATAAAAGCTTTTCCACTTGATAACATTCGAAATTGCTTCGAGCTCTGACAATATTGCATCCACTCGTCCGTAAAACCTCGTTCGTCTGTCCTGTCCTTTCGACCAGAAAAAACGAATCATTCCTCACATAATTCCTTTCGTTTCGAGTACGCCCCTGCGCATCGTGGGTGTACCAGAAAACCAGAATTTCATTCAGGTTTCTCGCTGTAATTTATGTCGTCTTAGCCCGTCTTCATCACACTTACCTTTTGTAATATTTAATTAAACGGTGATTTATCGCGATTTTTTTTTCGTCTCGGCAGTAGGCGAGAAACATTCACAGATTCGTTTTTTCCGTCATCGATTGCCCGAAACGGCCGCAAGGGGGCGTCGGGTACCAAAAAGACTGGAGCTCAAGCACAAGATTTTTGCAGGCTCTTCTGTTTTGTGGTTTGGAAAAACGACAAAATAGGCCGAAAGTCTCAAGGAGCTTTGGTAGGATTTTTTGTCCGTGTAGCCTTTTGTTTTCCGTTTATATTGCTACCTAAATTTACAGGGTGATTCTGAAATTTTTGTAGATATTTCAAAAAAGGTTTGCTGGATTTTGAATATGTATTTACCCCACTTTTCTCGTTTAATTTGCGAACAAAAAATTTCAAATTTGGAGTATCCCATATGCATAATGAACAGCAACTTTTGATATCCAAATGATTTTTTTCTGACTTCCGGTTTCGCTGGAAGTACCTGTACTTTCGATTTTCAAATGGGACACCCTGTAATTTATGACATTTTAGGATTCTGTACAATTTTCTGATATCAAGCAAGTGAAAATTTTGATGTCAATATTTTTCCGATTTTTTTTTTTATTTCTCATTGTGTCATGATGGTTCCGATTTATTAAAAATGAAACGGGTAGTGGTAGAAAAATCTGAATATCATCGAAAATACTGGATCACATGATTTAAGATCAAAGCAATGTTATATAAATAGTTTTTGGACCAAAACTAATTTTTTTCAAATGGAACCATATTGGTACCGTGGTACCCTTAAACGTGATCATTAATATGCCTTATTATGTTTTATTTCTGATAAATCGGAACCATCATAGCACACTTGAAATTTTTTTCAAAAGTATCAGGTACTTTCGGCAAAACCGAAAGTAGCAAATAATCATTTGGAAGTCAAAAGTTGCTGTTTATTATGTATGAAGGATACCTCGAGTTTTATATTTTTTTTTCGAAAAATAAATGAGAAAAATGGGGATACCATGATACTGTTACACCCGGTATTGTCATTTCAACATATTATTATATAAAAAACTATCAAGATATTCACGATCAAATTCTTTCAATAAAATTTTTTTAGTCTTGGAAACTTCTCATTGAGTTTGGCCACGTACTGAGACAACACCCAGTACGAGTTAGTAGTTTTTGAAATTTCGTGGATGTTGTTGGAATATTCGAATTTGAAAAATACGACTGCATTTTCAACGTGCTATGATGAATTGATAGTATGTCATGATTATTTTTAACTAACTGTAATTTTCTACATTACGTCAAACCGACGATTCGGGATTCGATTTTATTCATTAGGCGTGTGCAGTTTTTCATTGACGTCTCGCGATAATCATAATTATCGGCATTCTCAATTGGTCGTCGTCCATCCGTACAGTAAGTAAGTTGATGACTAATCCTGTTGTCTGTATAAATCGACGCGAATTGAAATGCAATGCATACGCCGCTGCTATGGCACGCTATTGAGATCATCGCGGCAAATTGGAACATCTGGTATATGGCGTGACTCAGGACACTTCTACCGGGTGGTCGAGGTTTTCCGTTTCGCGAAAGATGATTTCGGTACGGTTTATTTGTTTCGGTGTCATAGTTACGTCACGTGAGCAACAGGTGCGATGTTGCCGGATCATGATTTTTTCATAGGACTTGTTGAAAAAAAAGGGGTTATGTTTTAGAGTTCAATTTACATTTTTTTACATATTTACTCGATTAGCTGCACTTCCGGTTTGACCGGAAATGACCCTAACTTTCGTTTTTTAAATGGGACATCCTTTTTTTCACTTATTTCGATCGAGAAATTTATATAATATTTTATATTCATATATAATATTTTTGAAGAAATAAAGTTAACTGGAAAAATTGATTTTTGTGACTTTTACATGATCGTTAAAACGACTGTTTAGTCATATGACTTAAAGTCGTATTTTTCCCATGTTACTTGATCAAGAATGAAGCGATTTACACGATCCATGGCATGCTAGATGGTAAAATAAAAATTTAAATGAAAATGATCTCATTCGTCAAATATTTACAACTGAGGTGATTTTGGATTCAGAATGTCATTCTCGATTGAAATAAGTAAAAATATATAGGATGTCCCATTTGAAAATCGAAAGTTGGTGTCATTTCCGGTCAAACCGGAAGCACGACACAGTAAGTGAATATGTGAAAAAATGTGGATTGAACTATGATACATAACCCCCAAATTTCGTTTTTCTATCTTCAATAATAAAAAAGTTATAAGGTGTGTCTGTCGTGGGAAGTTTTATGAAAAAAAAACTGTTCATTGAATAAAAAAAGTATAGTGTGGTCCAAAATGCATACGAAGAAAGATATATCCAGCCATTCCTCAAAATATTGAAAAATAGTGTGTCAATATTCGAATATTGCAAACTTCTCTTCATTCATTGAATTTAATCTCGTTGGAACAACAAAATCATCAACAAACAATCCATGCAATGAATTCTCCATTCATTAAATCCATTAATTCATATTCAATGTGAAATTCAATGCAGAAAGAACTGGTTTTGTCACAGCAGCCGCGGGCGGTGCCCAAAAAAAATTAACAAGTTTAATCTTGTTTCTTGTCTGGCTACTAAACACCTTGTATGTGAGTCACTGATCTGGCCAATATATCCACACCTTTTTTTATAAAAATAGACTAGCCGAAACAACCGTTTTGTTAACACGGTCCCATAACGACGAAAATGCAAATTTACAACTATTTCGGAAAACGCATACCCTAACAGTGCCTCCTTCTTCAGGACCGGACTCGATCGGACTATTCACGAGTCGTCGAATCGAACATTATATTCATCACTTGATCGTCAAAATCTCGAAAACAAAATCATCAAGAATTAGGCAATGTACAGTGAGTATCAACTGTTGAAAATAAATTAATTTTCTATGTAATTAGCCTTTTGAAAAATTTGTTCAACAAGTGACAGCCATCTCCTCAATTGTATCTAATTCTCAATGCATTATTTCGTATCCATTCAGATTCATGTGTAAATATTCCTGTCATTTAGTAATCGCAATCGTATTGCCTCATGTGATAAATGAGCGCACTGTACACCGCCACATCAATAAACCTCAAATAAAATTCAATGGTTTTACTCACGGAGTATAGATAGTATATCTATACTCCGTGGTTTTACTCGTGAGCATGATTCCCTATCGTGCTGACATCTAGTAACAGATCACTATATCAATTCCAACAAGATAAAGCTCTCTGTAACTGGTTCCTATCTTAATAGAATAAGATCAAACAGCTTTGGCCCCCAGCTCATAGGTGGCGCTCTAATGCAACTTTGACAAGAATCTTTATCGGTTTTTATCTTATCTAAATGAGGTCAAGCAGCTTCAGTTTCCAGATCATAGATAGCAGTGTAATGTGGAATTGACAAATATTGTTTCGGAATCTGATTCGATAAAAATCCAATTACAAAATTGAGTGAAAGGGGTATTTTTATGTAAGTTTAGCATGACAAATGAGAGTTAATTAAACGTGGTTGCATTTTACATTGTGTTTGAAATCTACATGTCATTTATTATTATACTTCAATCTGATTATCTAAATTTCTATTCAATGATTGGCATCTCTTTGATGTATCAAGGTTGAACACGATTGTTTGATGTTATTTCGGAACAAAGGCTAGTGTTTACATCAAAATGCCCACTGGGTATATTCATTGTTGGATATTCATTAAAACTTCATGTACATTTCAATTGATTTTATTAAATTTCATTAATAAAAATTATATCACAGTTTGGAACTACTTTTTGATTTTGCATGATCCATAGCTTCCTTCATAACTCTCAAAGTATACTCCACATTCTCGAGGGTGGCATTGTAACCCATCAAACCTACCCTAAGAAGCTTTCCCCCTCCTGTACTCCCCAATAGGCCAGCACCGATCTCCATACTATACCTGGAAATGGAGCAGAAATTGTGAAAAAAACATTAGACATATGACCTTTGACATATGACTTTTGACACATGACATTTGACCTTTGACACATGACATTTCACCTTTGACATTTGACATATGGTACTCACTTTTCCATGCAATAATCTAGGAAACTTTTGTAGTCAAATTCGTCTTTCACGATCAAAGACGTGACTGTGATCAATCTTTTATTTTCATTCTCGACGAAAAATTTCAACCCCAAATCTTTCAACCCCTTTGTGAGTTGCTCGTAGCAAATTTCGTGTCTTTTGATGTAGTTTTCGAGTCCTTCTTCGGCCAACATCGCTAAACTTTCACGGAGGCCGCATAATAAATTCGAGGACACCGTATGATGATAACTGAAAATTATAATTTTTTTTTCGAAAGGCCCAACTGTGCGTCGAGAAAATAACTCACACTCTTGCATTGTCGCCAAAACATTTCCATTGTTGTCCTAGAATTCTCATATCCCAATAAAAAACTGAAGGTGGTGTTTTTCTTTCAAAAATTACTCTCCTGTGATGAAATTCGATAATTATTCAGAAAATTATTTCAGATCTGCAAGTGACAGTGACATTGACAGTCTCATCAATGTCACCAACGTAAACTGACCGATAATTGTACTCACTGCGCCTTTTTGCTGAAAGACATGATGGTCAGTCCTGGCGGAACACTCAGTATCTTTTGAACAGCAGTATATGCCGCATCTACCTTCCATTTGTCCATCAAAAAAGGAACGGCACCAGCTGTTGCAACTAAATCCACAGCCAACAAACAGTTGTGCCTGAAAACAACCCTTCACGGTGACGTCATGAAATAGATATTCAACTCTTTCACCTTTGACATATCTCTCCAAGGCCTTCTATCGGCTGGAAAACTCCTGTGGAGGTTTCACCCTGTACGATGAAGAGTAATTTGGGCTTCAATTTAGACAAGGCTAGGTCTATGGCACTGAATGAGAAGTTGTCACCTAAGTCAGCTGTCAAACTTGTCACAACACCACCTTGAAGAAGAAAGAAGTGCATCAGTATTCTTGAGTGAGTAGGTTGACAATTGAGTCAAAAACTACCATATCTTGTTGCCATATCAGCAGCTCTCTTGCCCCATAGACCATTCACTGCTATCAGAACTTTGTCTCCTGGTTCTATCAGATTACACAAAATGGCTTCCATACCACTGTGTCCAGTAGCACTGGTAGCCAAAGTAAGATCGTTTTTTGTTTGGAATAGATACCTGACACCTTCCTTCACCTCGTCCATTATCTGGAAATGAATAATTTGTGTTTGTTGTGCACGCCAGGTTAGTAGAATCCATGCTCACCTTGAATGTTTCCTGATTCATGTGTCCTAAAACATTTGAACTCATCGCATGTAATACTCTTGGAGGGACGTTGGAAGGGCCAGGTCCCATCAGGAGTCTTGAAGGGATTACCAGGGGCTTCTTTAAAACGTTAGGAGCTGGAATTTCCATTGTTGTTCAGTCACCAAATCTTGCAACTAAATATCTCCACCAAATCATCTCGTAGTCGATAATTAGCTTGTTATCAATTATTATGTATTGACCTGGTCATCCTTAAGATAATGAGGTTACATTTTATTAATAAATAAATCATAGTATGATTCAAAATTACTGCTCCAAGCAGGTTCATAGAATTCTGTATTGTTTTCAGGTGTTCACAACCAACAGAGAAGAAATCTGTAACTTCACATCGATAATCCTGAAGCTTCGATGGAATGTTCAGAGATAGCAGCACCACATTAATGACAGCTAATATTTCGTTATGAATATTTGTAACCTATTTGAAATAAAAACAAGCTTCTTTATATAGAAATCTTTATTGAATCGACCAATCATAAACAATAACAAATGTCCAAATATGAAAGCAAGGAAGAGAATCACGGTGTTAAAAAATATAAATTTTTACCAATGTGATTTATACGTGATCCGGCATTACCGCTGCCTTCTTACCTATCCCAATATCCGAATCACGTTGGCTGTGAATCAGTTCCACCTGTTGATGAACCTTATTTCTTCAACCGCTCACAAGTCTGGCTACGTTACGACGTTGCCAAACTTCGCCAATACCAAATTGCGTGAGGATGACATGAACGTGTTTGAAGTTTCGCACTGAATCTTGAGCTGAGATACTATACAAGGTGTATATTATTTTTCTGGAATATATTCAATTGGGATATTGGTAGAAATATGTATTTTGACATTCGGAAAAATGGAAATTGATATAGTAAACACTGTATTGTTGATTTAGTGTTTTCTAATTCAACTTCACCGGTCAAATCTTCTTCTTTTTTTATTCTCTTCTTTTTCTTTTTGTGTGGTTATGATTTTTTAACGATAGAGTTGAATATTTGATTTACAATTTGACGATAAAAGAAAAATTCTAAGACAATTTCCTCCGATTTTCAAAGTATCCAAATATTACCGGATATCCATTGACGTCGCAAATATTGACATTCGCATTTCCCGTTATCGCTCCTGTTGCCGGAAGTCCCGAATCCGGGAAGGATAGACTGGCAACAATCAGATAACAAACAATCGACTCCGAGATCGAATTAATATCGAAGGGAACACTTCACTTCCAGACTCCGTTCTCTAGTTCCCGGAAAGATAACATTGTCGAGTCCGGAAAGTTTCAGGTGTTTCCGATAGGAGTTTGTGAAAGAGTGCGGGGCTCTCCTTCGGAAAGTTTCTTCTTCTTCTTATCCTTTTTCGAAGCGATAACGTCGAATCGTCGGAGGCCAAATAAAAGGAAGATTCCGATGCCATTAATCTTCGGAAGCGCATGAGAAATATTGGGGGCGATTGAAGTAGAGTAGAGGAATATTCGTTTTGAAAGCCGAGTTGAGAAATTGGCGATCGAATCCGTTATTAACACGCTTTGCTCGTATGTTTGTGAGTAATAGACCGCATTAGTGATATCATCACAAATATGCAACCAACATTACACTGAGTCCTGAAACGTTTGGCGCGAAATGTTATGTTTTATACTCGACCTTAAGTACGTATGACATAAGAACGATAATAGAAGTATCGTAACAGGCCCTTTTGTTCTACGCTCTCACATGAAATAAGTTGATATTTAAGGAATTGCATCTAAGGGACCTTGGATATGAAGGATGGAAGTAACGATATTTTCGTAAAACGATTTTCTGGAATTTATTCAGAAGTGTTTGAGAAAACTTTCTTCACGTTACCCATTCCATACGACGTATTCATTCTTTTTCTATCGAATTCAAACAGATACATTTCTCAAATATTGCTTATAACAGCGAAATAATTCAATAAATAACATCATAATTCTAACCACAGATTCTGAACCTTAGATAATGGTTACTTAAGGTTCATATTAGCGCATCTTCGTTCAGAAATATTTCGTTGTGACTCAATGCACTGTTGGTTGCATACATTTTGACGTCACACTAATGTGGTCTATTCTCATACAGCTACGAGTATTGTTGGTTGTCTACATAGCAACAATTATTGTTGGTTGTCTACATAGCAATAAGTATTATTGGTTGTCTGAATACAGGGTTGATTTTATTATGCAACAGTCTATTCTGTCATTTGAAGTAGGACCATAAGCCTGAAACAATGGAAAAAAAATATAGAAGTGAATGAATCCAGGAAATATCATTGTAAAACAAGTGTGGGACGCTTTACAAAACCCCCAGTGGATCCGTCATTTTCAGTTATCAAATGTAACGTATCGTAGCAGCAGAATTTAATTATGAAATTACTAATTTGAATAATGTTAATTTTATTTTAATAACCACTTGAACGTAAAACGTAAGACGGTATAGTTGTGACCGCCCCTTTAGCTTCAGTCTGTTTGCCATCTCAGTATGCGGTTGTGTAAATTCAACAGTTGACAATGAAAAACAAACGAAAGCTCACGAATCAAGAATAATTAGGCTACTTGACGGCTATGCTACATCGTTTCCCGCGGCATACTAAATAGCCTAAATGAGCTCGGCTAATCCGAAATCTGAAACTCATACCAACAGACAGTGAAGTCGGTATGGGGCAAAAATTATTTTTCATTTTTCGTAGCTCGAGTTTATACGGCCACAATGAAAATTATAGCAAGTGAAGATTTTGCTGCGGATAATGACAATCAGCTTGTAGATTGGCCTCCTCATTCGCCAGATCTAACACAACTGGTTTTTTGCGTGAGGTTATTTTGTATACAGCGTCATTTCCAAAGTACACTGAAGTGTGTTTTTTGGAAAGAATAAAAATTGTCATTACCTATGGTTCGTTTTGAAACCAAACAGTTCCTTCAAAAATCACGTTTTTACTGTATAATTAAGCTTCAACTGAAATGAAAGAAATCAAAGAAAAAATAGCACAAGAAAGCTCGTCATCGCAACCTACTGGGTGGTACTTATTTCAGTGATATTTTTTTCAATTTCTTCTTCCTGTGAGCCACTGCTTTCGAATACCGTGGTGGTAAAAAATCAACTGAAGAGAAAAAAAAACGAAACGTGGTAGATCATCAGACCCAGCTGTGGTGAGGTCGGTCGGTGTCTATTAAAATTTCACTTGTCAGTGCGTCATACCGAAAAACAAGTCTAAACATAAGCCGTAATCGCTCAATTTATCTTCTTTTCTATCAGAACTGTCCGAGCTTAGCATTTTCGAGTCAGGATAGGATCGGAGACTGGGATAAATGCCTCGTATATTTTCATTAACATCAACTTATGAATGAATGCCCACAAAGTCAAAAGAACAAAGTGTTTCTTTTTGATATACAAAGTAGGTGGTTGACAATCTTAGAATCGGATAATTCCAGATGATATTCTAGTGATATATTGGTATAGAATCATTTGCATTCTTGCAGTCCTCATATTTAATCGATCCTACCGACTGCGCCAAATAATTATAAAGAGCTAATTTCGCTCGTAATACGGAACTAATTCATTACTGATCAAATCAATTTATATGCCATCATCACAACCGCTTATTTTCGAGTACATCCACCCCTTGAATTTCGTTCCTATCCCCCTTGAACCGGCCCTGGATCGTTAAGTATGTGGAAGAGCAGAAGCCGGCACAGATTTTTTTCGGCATTTTTCCATTAATGGCATTGCATCGGTCACGATTCCTTTGCGGATATTCAATTATTTTAATCATTTGTTTTAACAACTGCTTGTAATTTTGACAAATGAACACGATGACAAATGACTGCTTGACGTTGGTTTATAGAATAAGAAAAGGTATCGGGGAGCGAGTTTGAGAATATATTATCGTCGAGTATGGCTTCCAGCATTTTTTTTTTTCGTTTTCTATCCAACTTAACAGGGTGATTTGAAAAAAAAAACAGTTTTTTGGTAACAACTGAGATAATATTCTAGACATCTTTAGAAAATTTGGTACATGTCTTCTAAGCATCAAGGTGCATTTTGTGATGTACGAAATTTTTAATTTTCTCTACCAGTGGCGTCAGTACGGGTTTTCATTGAATATTTTTGGAGAAAAAATACTACGCCACTGCTTACTTCCAAAATTAAAATTACTTTTGAGATCCTCATTCATTATTGAGCAAAATTAATCTCATGGACTTTCTTTGTCCGACGCATGGTTTTCGCTTAAAAAAAATTCAATCGTTTTACTTCAGGGTCTATCCCTCAAAAATCTGTCGCGGCGTGAAAATGTTTGTACATCAACTGAAAACAATTTAAGATATCAGATTCATAGAATTTATCGATGCATAGAAGACATGTAGCATTTTTTTTCAAATATGTCAAAAGTATTATCTCAGTTATTATCAAAAAACTGTTTTTTTCCAAAATTCTATCACCCTATCTCAAAAGTGAAGACTTTTAGGACATACATTTATATGGTTTACATATTAAAATGCGTTCAAGGAACACCCCGTATAATGCAGTTGTTTGTTGCCTATAAAAAATAATCTATTAAGAACGAGTTGATATTAATTAATAGGTTGAATGGACGCTGGAGAATTAACTAACACTCATCTAACATAATTAGATGTTGGCACCATTGGACATGAAATGATTGTGGAATTGTTTATGGTCTACAATTAACGATTTATGTTACTTTATTGATTCGAATCACCAGCTTCTTGAAGGGAAATTTCTGATCGTTGCTATCATGAAAGTGAAGATTGATTTCGAGAATGAATTGGTGTTGAATCTGGAGGACGTGTTGGCACACGGCCATGCAATACGCATTCCAATAATCACGTATGAATTTCTATCGGCTCGAACTACACCCTTTGATGGCATAAACGTCGAAAATACCGACAGCTCGTTACTGTACTGGGCGTTTTAATGAATCGAGAGGATTCTAGGAAATGTCGAATTGATTATGCATGCCAGGATCACCGGGAGATGACATGCTTTTGTATAGCACTGACTAATGAAGGCCGATTAATTGCATACGTTCAAACAATCACGAATAATCCATCGTGCTGTGTGATCCTAGTCATTCGAAAAATTCGAAGGGACACTTCTGGTCCGTCATTATGCGTGAGTTACGCTCAGAGATTTATTTTGGCAAGCCAATAGGTGAGTTCTCAAAAAATAAAATAATTCACGCGATTAAAAAGAATATGGCAACGCTGTGAAATATTATTTGTAGCCAGTCGAACGTTTATATGTTCCAGGCTATTGTTTAGCAGTTGTGACGTCACAATGTTGTGGGTTCATTTCTGAAAACACCACAAGTTTTGGAATTAACATTTGAAAAAAAAAACGTTGTCAAAGTTGATATTTTGGTTTAATGAATAATTGATTGAAACCAGGCTTTAAGCAATAAAAGGAAAACATAATTTTTAATGCAAGCTTTCATAATAGTGATATTTATGACTTTTTTTTCTCATAGTAAATGCAAAAAATTAAAAGAAAACTTGAATTAAACATTGAAATTGTTAATCTTTGTTTTTTTTTTAATTTTCACCCGATAATGTTTCTTGTTTTTTGGTTTCGCAATAATGCAACCCTTCCTAATTGAGTTTCAAATAGTTTAAACCAAATTCGGTCCCTGAGTTATTCCAAAAAACCTAGTTTTATAACGATTTCTGATGAAATCTCGAAAAAACAAAAAGTGACGTATTACTTAAAAACGGTAAAACTTTTGACAGAGGTAAGTTGGCTTAAAAACGTTCCTATCTACCAAATCCGTTTGTTCAAACCTCTAGCAAAGACCCTGTATAATTCATTATTGCCCAACTTTCTCATGATTATTATTGAGATTAACTTATCAGCGTATTAGAGACGCGCTCAAACGAGCACGGCTAATCACAGAAAATCGATCGTATCGCTCAGGAGATGTCACTTAATCTGATTTGTCATCGCATGATTCGAATAACTCCTATGAATTATAATGAAGTCTATTATAATTCGTATCGAGATAACGAGAAAGCAAAACGAGACGGACTCCTTCTGATGCGTGCAGCACAAAGACTTTCTGTCGAGGCGCCGCTAATGCTGCCTTTGTGAAATTGTGATCCGAATCTCGATGATATCAGCTTGGAAGACTCTCTACAGACTAGGCGAATCTGTTTTCGGTGATATCCTTTCGTTTATCAGTTTATTCGTGTGAAGTTAGCTGCTCAAGTTAGTTGCTGAAAATATCATTCATTGTCTCTTGTATGCTTTGAATTTTTCTTCGTATATTTTGGTGTCCATTTATTGTGTTCCATGGGGAATGAGTTTCCAATATTGAGATTTTATTTTTTCCATAAAATATATGAAAAATTATTACACCCGTATTTTTTCTTTTTTTTTGTGCGATCGAATTTGACTCCAGAATTTCGTTTTGAAAAACTAGTTTTGGCTCCTCCACCATTCTGATGACGTACCAAGTGAAAAACCGGGTTCACACAGGAACAAATTGAGATTTTGCGTGCGGAAGTACAGTGTTGCCCTGCTTCTAATTTATTCTAAATATTCGGAAAAACTGACCAGAATATCTTGGTAAACTATGTCGTGGATTTTGCAATACCAAATCATGGATTGTTTACCTTTCGTGATATAATATCATATATGTCTTATGAAATATAACTAGCACATAACATGCGAAAATATATGAATGCGATGATATAATCGAGGGCTATGGCTGAATAGAAAATAAATGAATGAATCGAATTTGTTCTTGAAGTGAATTATTTCAATATAATTTTGTGTTTGAATTCTCGGAACAGCTTTCAATTTATTTTCATGAAAATAGAAAGGTAGATCTGGCAATTGCGCAAATGCATTCGTAGATTTCGTCCGCGATCATCCGGATTACACCATAACTGGAACTTACGATAGCTATATTCACTCTAAACTCACTAAGTACGTCACAGTTTTCCGCCTCAAAATTTATAAATTGGTTTATTTTGAAAATAGAATGGAGTTGAATGATTTGTATTGTCATTCTAGAAAGTAGAGATATCAAACTAAATAGTTGAGTACTTATTTGATGAGAATTCGTCATTGCTGGTTAATGAACGATTCTGACGAAATCCCATTCGTTCATTTCTTCTGAGCAATGAAACTACGTATTAACTTTTCGAAAAAATATTATTAGAGATTTGATTGATGAAAAACAGTGATGAGGTAAAAAATACAATAAGAGACGAAGAATAGACACCAAAAGATAAGGAAAAATGCAAAAGATGAAAGAGACAATAAATCATAGTCCAGTTCATTTTGTACTAAAAATTATTTTTCACTTTTGATGGCGTGTATTTCAGTTTTTTCAACTCTGGAACCACTGGAGAACTTTTTTTTTATCTTGCAACTTGGAACATGAAATTGGACAACAGACAGCAACAATAAAAATATGTGATAAAAAAATTATATTATAGAAAATAGCAGATACAAGAGAAGAGTGTTGTAATTTTTATTCCGTTTCTTGAAGATGAAAGTTTTCTGACCTTTACATCCAATAAACTTTCCGCATTTCACCAACATAATAATTATAAATAACGAGCATCAGGAATCACGATTAAAAAGCGAGCATTCAACACAGTCAACAGTCGATAATATGAAATTAGTTTCTCGTAGATTATCTTCGATTTCGATATTGATGAATGACCTTTTGAAAAAGAACCGTGAGGCGAACGAAAACGCCAAACGGGATTGCCATCAGGCACGTTGTGTAAAAATTATGTAATTATACAGGGCGGGAGCCCGTGTCAGAAGGAATATCATGAAAAATAAGAAAATACAGCTGAACTTCACGATGTTATATTTCATCAACTATAAATGGATATTTTATATAACCGGTACATTGTTGGTAGCACTGCTATCGACATCGTGAAGAATATACAGGGTGGTCCGTTCTTGTACATTTCTGGGTCACCCTCTATAATCCTATGTTTTCGTCGTTGCGGGACCTTTCTGTCGCATTTCCCTTTGAGGGAGATAAGAAATGTTTGAGAAACAGGTGGATGACGGGTATTTAGTTATCTTCCTGGAGAAATCTTTCTTTGCAAGGCGATAATGGCCGTCTGGCAGGTAGAAGCATCAACAAAAAATCGCACTTTCTCGTACAGAGTAGAAATGGTGAATAACTTGGATTATAAATCTCTAGCTCCTTGTTTTTGGGGGGGCATGCTGGTCTAGAAAATTGGGAAAATCGATTTTTTTGTGCATATTCTCCATGTTCAGACTTTCAAAAATATGCTCCCAAACGGGTTTTTCGAAATTCGAATTATTTTGGGAGATACAGGGGATTGTGTGACGTTTTTCTCAAAACTGCTTTTTTGAGGTGGTTGATACAATATCTCGAGTTTTATCTGACCGATTCCTTTGAAATTTTGTGAGAATCTTCTTTATACATCCCTTTATCGCCTGGACCTTGGATTTCGAATTATTTTGGTAGATACAGGGGATTTTGTGACGAGTGATCAAACTTTAAACGCGTTTTTCTCAAAACTGCTTTTTTGAGGTGGTGGACACAATATCTAGAGTTCTATTTAACCGATTTCTTTTGAAATTAAGGAGAATCTTTTTTATACATCTCTCTATCGCCTGGACCTTAGATTTAGAAAAATTCCAATTTCAAGTATTTCAAAAAAATTCGTAAAGGTCGAAAAACAATGGTGAGAAAATGTTTTCTCCCAAGTGGACGCCATTTTGTGAATAATTTTTTTTATTTTTCTAGCCGAGGTCTAAGCGATAGCGACATCTTTACTGATTGAGAATTTTTTCTATTTGTTTGATTTGAATGACTACAAGGGTTGAAATCATGTCAACCAGGGAGCACTGTTGAATATTGAAAATGTTTCAATTTTTTTTATCCCAGTCTGAAAAATACCCAAAAACTAGGCCTCTAGACCAGAATACCCCCTCAAGGAACACCCTGTGTATGCAACACACAAAAATACAGTCACTGAGTTTGGAATTTCATCACCAGGTGGCGTCTTTACTCATGGAATTTTCCATAAACCATGTTTTGTTATTATTGACCGCATGCATCGCGAATAAAAATTCGCTCTGTATATCGGGATGATAACAAGAAAGAAGAAAGAAGGAGGGAGACCACCATAGTCGTCACGCCACAAGTTGGCCAAATAACAGCCAGCGTTATAATTTCAAATTAAGGAACATGTAATAAAGGAGTTCCTTTTGGGCGGCGGGCAGAAATTTAAATTCGAATAAATTACTACCAGCTACCGAAAAGACGTATGGCTCCGCAGGATATTCGACGGGTCGTCGTGATGGCGAACTAAAACCATTGACGTTCCTGGAAAAGGGGTTTATCGTGTTTGGGGATCAACGAGATCGCTTTCATCAACATCGCTATCAACAGATTCAAATCTTCATATTTAATTTACTGGTAAAGAGTTATGTATGTAATGACAGCAACTCGGTATTTCTGTAAAAAAAAATTATAATTCGAAATATACTTTACTATGTCCGAAAACCTTCAAAACATTTTATGGAGTACCTTTTCTTCAGAAAAATCGCGAAAATCGAATAATTTTCAAGGATTACATTGGTATACAGGGTGTCAGAATTGCACGGCAATATATCAGGTACGAAATAAGGAAAAAAGTTTCTTTGAACGTGTGTCCGATCTCGAGTATTAGCGGAGTTACAGGGTGTTGGAAGTTGAAAAAAAAATCCTCTGAATATTTGTTAATTGATTTATTTTTTATTTCATTTTGATGCTTCAATTAATATCAAATATCAAAATAGTATAAACATTTCAGAGTATGTAATTTTGAGCCAATTTACAAATGAATTAATTTCAGAGGATACTGAACGGAATTCGACCAAAAGTCAGGAGTGACAAAATTTAGGTAATAGGTTGAAGAACTTGAGGAAAATATTAAAATTCACCAGTGGCGTACGAGCAAGTTTTTCTTAAGGCTTTTATGGATTGGGACCTTGGAAAATGCAACATCCTGTATGATATTTGAAAAACTATCAATTCCATATTAAGCAGCACCTATTGCTTGATACTCATACCAAATTTGAAAGCTCTATCTGCAGTAGATCAAGCACAATAAAATGAAAACCTAATATTTTTAAAACTTTCAACACCCTGTAACTCCACTAATAATCGAGATCGGACACACGTTCATAGGAACTTTTTTTCTAATTTTGTACCAGAGAATACGTACCTGGAATATTGTTGTGCAATTCTGAATCACCCTGTATAATAAAATTCTAAAAAAATCTGTAATAGTTTAAAAATTGACAGTCTGTATAATTAGTTCAATTGGTATCTGACTCGCAATATATAGTCGATAATAATATTGCAAATTTTACAGGAAAATTCTATAGTATATACTTTAAAATAAATGAATAAATGTTTAAAGTTTCAATAAATCATGTAAATTTTTTAGTGCACTAAAAATCATTGAGAAAACAGACTTAACTCTTACAATGTCTCATCCCGTGAGCTGTAATTGAAAACCGATTCTGTTATTGCGGTTTGAACCCTTCAAAGCCGTGGATAAAGCCAGAACGAACCAGCATCAGTAAACTTACCATATTGAATGCATCTTGTCAACTCATTACCATATAAACAAGACCGGCTACTGGGCTGTCTGTATCTTAGGGCCATTTAAATTCAAATTAGAATATCAAATTTGAATGTATCGTGAGCCTAAAAATATTTCACAGTTCATGAGGAAGTGCCTGGATTAGAAGTGACTTCATTGCGACCAAGATACCATATGATATCTTACGGATTTCAATTCATTTGTTATTTCGAAAAAGACATAAAACTACATAAAATAAAAAAATTAATAAATTAAATTGGTATACTCAAAAATTCAATCATGACACATGACCAATTTCTGGTGTGTTCAAAAATAGTTTCTTTCAAAAGGCACTGTCAAAAATATTGATTTTATTGATTATGTCATATCCGGAATAGTGGCGACGTCACAGATGCTATCAAAACGTCACAATGTGCTCATTTCCAAACAAGAATTGATGTCTCCGAGGATTTTTTCGAAAAGGTTTTTCTTTTCTGATTATCAAGGTTCACCCTGTATGTATGTTTTCACGGAAATGAATGAATAAATCAATTAATGGAAATGTGAAACATTGAAAAACCAGGTGGAATTTTTCTAACGATTTCCATACTTTCACACAATTTCCATTCAAGTTTCAAGAATGTGTCGCGCCCTTTTGTTTGTGCTCCTAATTATTATTGTAATCTGATATTTTCTGCTTCGCCCCGTTATTCAACTGATAAAAATGAAACAAAATATTAACATAATCCTTTTTTAAACACGGAATATTCCAGAAAGTCACGTATGTGTTTCCTAGATATTCCTAAAGTCGCCAACTTCAGCCATTGGCCATTAAACAACGTTCAAATTCATACTGGCAGACTTTTCACGATGAATAATTGGAGAATTCATGTTCTGTGAAAATTTTTGAGTCATCTGTGGATTGTTTATTTCATATACAGTGTGGAACAGCTAAGTGGAATAAATTCGATAACGAATAAATGAGAGCGTGTTAGGAAAAACGCTCGGATACGTCGATTTGTATTTTTAGATGTGCATTTTTTGACAAAAAATCAATTATATAGGGTGTGTCATGTGACAGTAGTCGATACCAACTGTCTTATTTCGAATACAACCCCCTGTATATTATTAGTTTTTTGGATTCTTCAGAAAATTCTAGACATAATTCATGTACAATGTCCCATACCTATCTTCAACTATTTCGGAAATATTGAATGTATTTTTTTATATTATTTGTGAAATAAAATATTTTTTTCAATGTTAATTTTTGTGATACATCTGAAAAGGAAGAAGGAAGAATCCATTTATTCCATTTGGCTGTTCCACACTGTATGTATGTAATTTTAAGTAACACCAATACTTCGTTCCCTACCTTTTTTTTTTCGATTCAAAAAGTCAAAAAGCTATACACTACCTGTAAAATTCCGAATGTGAAATGGAATTTATTATTGCACAATGATAAATCTCTAAATATTCCATGATCCGCTTAAAGAATTACACGTATTTGCATAGAGTAATTAAATAAATGTCATCCATCTACCTATTTTTTTATAAAACCAACTTTATACACTTTTGACAGTGCAATGAAACTGCGATTTTCCATTGACGTATATTAAATAAAATCTGATGCGAGCGGGAGCCTTTGACAATATTTTTCCATCCGGAAAAATATTCGAAACTGTTTCATGTTCGAAAGTGCTACAAGATATAGGTAGGTACATTACCCTGGAAAGTCAATGGAAAAAGGAAATACGTCTCGGAAAGTTACTGTGCATTAAATTATTATAGGTAGGGCTTATAATTCAATTTTGATCTCACATGCAGGACATTTTCTGAAGGTGCTTTTATCACGCGAAATATCAATGTGAAATAAAAATTGCATACCTACAGGGTGATTCTCCAAGGTTCAATTCACATTATTTGGCATATTTACTTCCCAACTTTTGAAATTTAAATGGGACATCCTATATATTTTTACTCTTCTCGATTGAGAATGACATTCTATTTATTCAAAAAAGTTCTTTGATGATAAATAAAATGAACACATTGATAATAATTTCAAAAGCAGCAAATTTGTGGAAAATATTCAATTATTCAAATATTTACACGCGGAAAATATGATTTTATTTGACTATGCGCGAATTTCAAATGGATCCCTGAATAATATACCATCATTGTGATATTCTCGAATAATTCCAACCGCATTATTATGATGATGGTATTCAATATTCCACTTTGTCTGGTGAACTGTCAGAAGAACTGTAATTGGAAAAGCTTGTAGGAATCATCGAAGTGTGGCAATCGAAATAATTATTCAATAAAGTTTTCACTATCTCCTATCGTAAAGTCCATTGAACAAGAAATACCTTTCTACTAGATCACATGCCGTTCTGAAATTGAAACTTATAAATAAAATGTATGGAGGAGTCTGCATGAGACATCAATTTTTCCTTTCCGCGGGGTGGTCGGTATGTTACTGATGCGAAAAATGGTTGAAAACAAACTTTGAAACGAGACTGGAGGTCTGAAGCTTTCGCAAATTTCGAATTTCACAAACGAACCACAATAATGATTAATAAAATTGAATCACCCTGTATTTGCGCATAGCCGCCTCAGTTTTTGTTGGTATTCTGCTTTTCAGTGATCGAAAATGAATTTGAATGCTTCATTTCATAACAAGTTGGTAGAATGGAATGTTCGGTATGTATTTAGTGGTTTCCACTTTTCAAACTTTTTTAATAAAATTTCTCCTCGTCATCGGAAGGAGTAATAATCATTCCCATGTATAAATAACAGCTGAAATCTTCGGATAAAGTGTCTATAACTCAAGCATCATGGTGTAGTTCTGATAGAACCGCTAATAGTTGAATATCGATTGCTTATTAATTAGAAGAAGATTTACATACCTCACTGGCTTCGGAGCTATAAATCTACGACGATAAAATCGAGAATGCGTAGGTTTACGATACTTTATTAATTTCCAGCACTTCATCGTCCATTTGTAGGCTTTTCCACGCTAATTGTCACGTCTATTTCTCCGGGGTTGCGACTATGTTACTGATGCGAAAAACTTCAACAATTCATTACCAATCATTGTTTTTCTGTCATCAAAAATGTCTTCCACCGACACATTTTCTCCCTACTCCATGACCAAACAAGCACGTGTATTAAACTCGTCCTATACCCCCCCCCCTTTTCAAAACAAAGACGGTTCGAAACGAATTAACGTGTCTTTTGTTTTCGCACACATGCAGGACGCAGAGTGGGCCATGAATGGCGGTTATTAGGCTGTACTGGAGGGGTAGAGAGTCCGGGGATATAGGAGGGGCTCCGGGGGATCCTCCCCAGGATATGACGTGTTTTCTTTTGTTTTTGTTAAGAGTAGGTTCATTTGGTTATCAGTAATCATCACTAAATATATCGTTTTATTGAGAACACGTTCACAACAATACGTTCTCATTGTCATGTAAGATTCTACTTGAGTATGCGAGACGTCATTGAAGAACGTACCACTTAGGATCGCGCGAAAAAACCGAATTCGCGCACAGCCGAAAAAAGAAGTAAATTCAATTTGTCACAAGCCGCTAAAATAAATCAGAGGCTTTCGCTCGAGCACAAAAAGCGGTCCGCCACTTTCAAGGTCGTCCGGATACGGGCAACGCGAGATGGTCGGTCATTCGCAAGCCCTCTGGTGACAACTTTCGATAACAGTCTGTGAAATTTCGTTCTTATTTTGACCCCAAAACATATAACCTCGATGATCTCACACTACAAATGAAACACCTTGTATAACAAGAAGAAATCAAGCGAAACAAGAGAGAACTGAAAATGTTGAAGAAAAATTCATTCCTCTTCTGATTCTAATGCAGATTGAAGGAAATGAGAGGTCGCTTTGGCAGCTGGTTGTAAAAAAAGTTGAAGTTATTTTTAACAGGTGTTGTCTTCATCCATAAGATTCGCTTCATCTCCGTAAGAAATTAGTGCTCCCTTGATATTTGATACCCTCGTTGATGTAGAGGGTAGCACCTTTGTGGTTCCTCCATTGTGAACCAATCATCTGGGTTATTATTCCTATACCTGTTATTCAACGTGAATTTTCATGTATGAAGCTATCATGTTTCCAACAAGAAATCGTCAATTCAGAACCTAACATCGTCTCAAACAAACATTTTTCTTCGTGTGTCGACTTGAATATGTTGAACAAACATTTTTCTTCGTATTGAATATCGAAATTCGATTCAGAACCTAACATTGTCTCAAACAAACATTTTTCTTCGTGTGTCGACTTGAATATGTTGAACAAACATTTTTCTTCGTATTGAATATCGAAATTCGATTCAGAACCTAACATTGTCTCAAACAAACATTTTTCTTCGTGTGTCGACTTGAATATGTTGAACAAACATTTTTCTTCGTATTGAATATCGAAATTCGATTCAGAACCTAACATTGTCTCAAACAAACATTTTTCTTCGTGTGTCGACTTGAGTATGTCAAACAAACATTTTTCTTCGTATTGAATATCGAAATTCGATTCAGAACCTAACATTGTCTCAAACAAACATTTTTCTTCGTGTGTCGACTTGAGTATGTCAAACAAACATTTTTCTTCGTATTGAATATCGAAATTCGATTCAGAACCTAACATTGTCTCAAACAAACATTTTTCTTCGTGTGTCGACTTGAGTATGTCAAACAAACATTTTTCTTCGTATTGAATATCGAAATTCGATTCAGAACCTAACATTGTCTCAAACAAACATTTTTCTTCGTGTGTCGACTTGAGTATGTCAAACAAACATTTTTCTTCGTGTTGAATATCGAAATTCGATTCAGAACCTAACATTGTCTCAAACAAACATTTTTCTTCGTGTACCGATTATTTTTCCTCTATCCGTATATACCTGAAATTCGAGTTAATTAATGCGATGGTATCTGATCCGCCTGAAGAGTCAAACTAATCCCTTTTTCGTCGATCCGAGTTCCACTTAAAATGCATGCAGCCGGGATGGCGGAATTGAAAGAAAGCCTTCATTTTCTCAGCTCCCGCATTATACGAGATATCTAATTGGGATTCGGCGAGTTCGTTTTGCTCCGATGAAAACACACGATCCTGCCTGGTTTACATAAAACTCGAAACTTTCGGGAACGCATATGGGGGAGTGGGAACATGGAACGGGTGGACCAAAAAATGGATTTTCGATTCGCAGATTCGGGGATTTTTCGATTGAGTTGGCAACACTGGCTGGTTATGCTTATACAGTGTGGAACAGCCAAATGGAATAAATTCGATAACGAATAAATGAAAGCGTGTTGGGAAAAACGCTAGGACATGTCGATTCGTATTTTTAGATGCGCATTTTTATAAAAAAAAATAATTATATAGGGTGTCATGTGACAGTGGCCGATACCAACTTTCTTATTTCAAATACAACCCCCTGTATATTATTAGTTTTTTGGATTCTTCAGAAAATTCTAGGCATAATTCATGTTCAATGTACCATGCCTATCTTCAATTGTTTCGGAAATACTGAGTGTTTTCAGATGTATTACAAAAATTGACATGAAAGAAAATTATTTTATTTCACAAATTCGCTACATTCCAACATTTAGAACAACTCTCACATTGAAATTGATGTTTTTTTTGTTTTTTTTTACATTACTTGTGAAAAAAATAATTTTCTTTTTTTAATGTCGATTTTTGTAATACATCTGAAAACACTAAATATTTCCGAAACAATTGAAGATAGGTATGGATCATTGTACATGAATTATGTCTAGAATTTCCTGAAGAATCCAAAAAACCAATAATATACAGGGGGTTGTATTTAAAATAGGAAAAAATGCGCATCTAAAAATACGAATCGACGTTTTCCCCAACACACGTTCGTTATCGAATTTATTCCATTTGGCTGTTCCACACTGTATGTACAGAACACGAAAGAATGAACATTTAACCTGTAATGTTCTAAAAATTCACATTTTCAAGTGGGTTTGGATAAATCGTAGACGAATAAAAATGCAAAACCTTCAATCTCCAAATTTCCCAACAATAAATAAAAATCCAATAAACTTGTAATTTCCCGCTAACGCCTCCGAACACCCTGTGCATATTCTCGACGATCCAATTTATCAATTCCAACCGGATATTGATCAATTCCACGTTAGAACAAGTTAGTGTAAAATCGCCTCAGCGGAAATTTATTAGAAGCCGATGAAAATTTATCGACAGTTTTCCCGATCGGGTGCTCCGAATTCACTTTTACCGCCAAGAACTTGCACGAAAATTCAGTGGAAATTGCACGGAAGTCTATTGAAAACGATCGAACATAATAGGTCAGGATTTTCGACGTTTGATTTATGTTTTATTGGAAAATTCGACTCGGAAGTTGTTTTTCTCATGATGTTCTCGAGAAGTTTTGAATCTGATCAGCAAATGCATCTTGAATTACTCATACCGGGTGTGGAAAACTTTGCGTCGGGTAAAGGAAAATCACGAGAACAATTACGATCAAAAGTAAATAAAGATCTGGAAAATTGTTGTATTTTTTCTCCAGAAATATTCGATGCTCAACCCGCGTTCAAGATATGCATCAAATTTAATGAAGATATTATTGAAAAACTTTTTCAAATAAGTGGAAGATTCACCACAGGGTATTTCGAAATAAAGAAAAAAGTTCCTATGAACATGTGTCCGATCTCAATACAGGCTGTGAACAATTCTTCTGAACATTTAAAATAGTAAACATTTCAGAGTATGTAATTTTGAGCCAATTTACAAATGAATTAATTTCTGAGAAAGCTGAACGGAATTCGACGAAAAATCAGGAGGGACAAAATTTCGGTAATAGGTTGAAGAACTAAGAAAAAATATTAAAATTCACCAGTGGCGTACGAACAAGTTTTTCTTAAGGCTTTTATGGATTGAGACCTCGTAAAATGCAACACCCTGTATGATATTTGGCAAATATTTACTTTCATATTAAGCATCACTTATTGCTTGATACTCATACAAAATTGAAAGCTCTATCTGCAGTAGATCAAGCACAATAAAATAAAAACCAAATTTTTTCCAACGTTCAACACCCTGTAACTCCGCTAATAATCGAGATCGGACACACGTTCATGGGAACTTTTTTCCTTATTTTGTACCAGAGAATACGTACCTGAAATATTGCCGTGCGATTCTGAAACACCCTGTAAAGTGTTGCATGCAGTCTTCAAGAAACACCCTGTGTAGTAGTCATATCGTCATCAAACTTCCAAAGGAACACCAACTTTCAGGAAACAACTTATGAAGATATCATAAATATCTATTCCGTATAAAATAGTGGAACTCTTTCTTTCCTCCTCGTTCTTCGCTTTAGTATAAATTGAATAAATCAAAGTTAAAAAGTTTGTGAATGTAGTGATATATGTTTCTAATGCAACCTCAGGCAAGTGTTTGGGAACTTTTTCGCTTTTCACTTCATCAGTTTCGACAAGAATCGAGGGATGAATGTAGAAACCATTTTCTGAAGATTTTGCATCGATTCCAAAAAGATTTCTTTTTTTTTCTTTGCAAATGTAGTGTAATTTTGGTATTGCCGATAACTGTTACTAAGACCGTGCCCAGATTTTTGTTTCAGGGGGAGGGGGGTTTCTAAAAAAGACCTGCTAATTCGAATTTAATTAATTACCATTACATTGGCACGAAAATTTTGAAAGGATTTACATATCTGATCATTGGAATGTTTGGCGATTTTATCTAGCATTAAATGTTAATTTTATTTCGGGGGGGGGGGGTTCGGGTCCCCCGGACACCCCCCTTTGGTCACGGCCTTGACTGTTACTACAATGAATGATTTATAGCTCACTCAGCCTTCCAAATTGTCCAAATTTCTAACCTACAAAAACCCTGAAGAGAAATCGCAGAAATAGAGTGGCATTCAGACGAAAAAAAACTTCCCGGAGAAGAAAAACTCTACTTCGCGAAGTCTACTACGACTACCATCACTGTCACACCCTTAAAGTCCAGCAAAAACAATCACAGCCATCTATCCATCTCGCCAGTTTTTCCCTAATCGAAATTCGATGCGTCCGTCTATCAACTAATTTTTTTTTCGTCTCTACTTTTTCCGTTTCGTTTTTCTATCGACGGAGCGATTTCGATGATTGAAACCCGCATCTTCGGGGAAGCTTCGATAAAATTTCGACCTCCCGCAAGGGATAGGGCAAGTCACGGGGTTTCCATCGCATACAGGGTGTTTCATTTATCTATGTGGTCATTCGTTTGTTGAAGATTATCACACCAATGAGTTGCGTGAATGATTTGATGCCCAATATACTGAATCAATCGTCCCAAAGGGTCCGCTTCCGATGGATGAGAAGTATTTTAGCGAAATATTTATTTTTGAACAGAATTGGCCCCTTTTCTTCTCAGTAATGAGTTGCCATGTGTTTCAGCACATCATCCCTTATATTCTGAGTGGTTATTTAGACATGTGTCGAACGTCACCCCAAGTTATTGTGACTTGAATGTCCTGTCTCCACGCTCATTTTCATGTCAAAAAAGCCGAAGGGTGCGTTTCGTCATGTGCTGGGAGAAAATGGATTTTTGTAAAAAATAGACAGCTGCAAAGTTTCATCGATTTACTGCCATAACCCCAACTTTGGGAATTTATTCTGACGAAACTATTGCGAGAAGTGAAATAAAAAAAAACCTGGATACAAGTCTGAAAGTTCTGGATGGAATATTTTCAAAGAGTCGCTGTTTTTTTGTTTTTGAAAAACGCTCTGATGACTCACAGTTCCATTGTCGATACACAGCAAAAAAGATGAAACTATTTCTAGACACGAGTGTCTGGGGACACCAACTGTCATTCCTTTCATCATTTTCGTCCGGCGATCAAAAAACGCTGATTAACAGCTAACACGACAAATAGTCTCCACTCGATCAAAGAAGAACGGAACAGGCAACGTTCGCCTCTTGCGTTTTAGTCCTGCTGACTCTAAAGCTCGTCTTCGATTGCGTTCCTACCTAATTGGACAAATGTTTGTCTAGCCCCAAGAACAACACTAGGTGTATACCTCTCGGCTATCGAGATCCTACGTATATCCTTCCGCGGCAATTAGTCCGTTCCGGCAGGCATTGGCGGCTCGTCAGAGGAAGGTATAGTTCTTCCATTATCAATTGCAGAATATAAAAACTCATTCCGAACCTTTGCGGACAATTTTGTTTGATCTGCCATAGGCGGGGATACCTTATTTTATGAATTTATTATTTTCATAAATACGTTTAAAATCGTATGCGAAAAAGTTTTCCTTGAAAGGCGATCGAATCATTATTACGCCGTTGTTTAGCACTCAATTATTTTCATTCGCCCACGGTCTCCAAAACGCCATATTCCGATGCATTTAATAAAATTCCTAAATTCAAATCACCACACTACTCCACTGATATCCAGACAATCCAATCTGTGGAGTAAAAAATATGATTTAAGGCTTCCGAGCGTCCATAACTCTTCGACCAATAAAGTGCCAATGCATTGCCTGATTCACTGTTTTCATTGGTCGAAAGGGATGTTGACACATATAACTCGAATCCACGTTGACTCTGGCGGCTTCTCTGACTTCGTACGAGTACTAATCATTATTTTTGTTCCTTAATTCGGCGTGAGTGCCATGCGTTCATACAGGGCGTATATTAAATATTGATTACTCCTCGCATAACCGTGTTCTGCAATTGATAATGGAAGAACTATACAAGTTTCGCGAAAATCACCAAAAAGATCATTGACTGATAGTCCAGCGGCTATTGAAGCAATTAGCACCAGCCCAACTTGTCCGGGATTGCTTGGAACCCTTGCAAGAGTTGGAGAGTCAAGACAGAATGTCAACAGGTCACTAGCGGGATGAAGAGGCCATAAAAAAAGGTCAGAAAAAAGAGTTCACCAAGATCGTGGTGGTGCTAAGGCTTAGCCTATGAATGTCACGTGATTTGTTCGAATTATGATGTTTGCCTTCTAGTAACCACCAAGACGGAATTTCAATTATGCTTCAACTATATGACCTTCCAACTTTCGGAGGGAGGGGGAATTTTTTGGGATTTGGATTAAGTCAAGGTCAACTGTCTATACTGTAATATTTCTTTTATGAGACGTTTTGCTCATTGTTTTGAGCTTTATCAATCTTGTCAAGACCCTTTAGTCTCATTCCTTTTGTAATGGTAATATTGTTTCAGACTGAAGTGCTATTATTCATGTTTTTATCTCTATTTTTGATTTGACAAGATTGATAAAGCTCAAAACAATGAGCAGAACGTCTCATGAAAGAAATATTACAGTATAGACAGTTGACCTTGACTGAATCCAAATTCCCAGAAAATTAAAAAAAGTTGAAAGAAAGCAAGGATTCAAGAGATTATAAGAGATAATATGACCTTTGCTGATGGAGCCAGTCTTGGTCTTAGCCCACATATACAGGGTTTTTAGGCTCTGCCACTGTCTCAAAACATTTACTTTGATAATTAGCGTTCCAGCTTTGGAGGTAGATCGATAGTTTCAATAAAAATTTCATTAGGAGGGGCAATTAAAATCTGTTCACGGTGCCGGGAACAGGGTAATAGACAGAGAACTGAATTTCTGGTAGCACTATTGTTTCTGATGCTAGCCCGGATCTAAAGTTCAGGAGTTTATTATGTTGTGGACCGATCTATGGTGGAGTTTGCCACTAAATTAACCTCTTACTGTGTGAATGCGTTAGGGAACTAGTGGATGTCATGCCAAAAGAGTTGTTTTGGTGTTTCTAGATGGGTTGGTGAGGAAAATGTAGAAGAAAATAATCATCAGGTGTGTACAGGGCCAAATTGGAAACTTTTGAAGGGAAAGTCCTGTTTCTATACTAGATAGATGAAAACTGATGACAGTGTCTGAGTGTCAATTTTTATGACAAACTTCATGGTGAAAACTGCATATCGATATCTATAACCGTTTCTGAGTTACAGCGTGTTTTCCGAAAATGTGCATTTTCGAAAAGTTACTGTAACTTCTTTTCCGTTGAAAATTCTTTGTTGCTATAAAAAAACCTAAAAGCTTTGTATTTCAAAGATGTCTCAAGCAGAACATTGAGTGTGCTATATTTTTGGAATGGTTATTTCAAGTTCTAGTGAAATATACAGGTTGTCTCATTTGAAAAAAAATATTTTTCTCTTGATAACTATTTATGTATGATGATGAAAAAATTAATAAGTTGAACCATTGACTTCTACGTAAAAAAGTGCTCTTGTAATGTTCTTATAGAAACAAAGAATTTTCAACAGGAAAGAAGTTACAGCAACTTTTCGAAAATGCACATTTTCGGAAAACATGTTGTAACTCAGAAGCGGTTGTAGGTATCGATATGCAGTTTTCACAATGAGGTTTGTCATAAAAATTGACTCTCAAACACTGCCATCAGTTTTCATCTATCTAGTATAGAAACAGGACTTTCCTTTTAAAAGTGTGTAATTTGTCTCACCCTGTACAGTACAGACGTTTTCGGAAGGCGCATTGGGTTAAATCATTGATAATAGTGACTTTTTTTCAAACATAAACGAATTCTCAACAGTCCTATAGGTATTTCGCTTCCAGATTGATGATGAATGCTGAAACACTCTGTTCGATGATCCCAATCCTACTTGTCTAATCGAAAATGGAGAACCCCTGAATGGGAATAAAGCAACCAATTTCCAATTTAAACTCTGTTCTTCCATTGACTAATCTCGGTCCGAAATCAGGTACGTTTTCTGAATATCTCAGTCGGAATAGTCGCATTAGGTAATCTACAGCCGATTCAGCTGCATTGACAGCCGCATCAAGTCGTTAACTAACGAACCTACGGTATGCGATGCAATTCTCTAATGTATCGCCAAGAAGCTCTGCGAATTTCAGATGATGCAAGGGAATTTTTGAGAGGATTGGAACACTGAGGGTGCATCGGTTGTGTTTTGGGGGGGTTGCGGGTGTGTTACTGATGCGAAAATTTTCTGGTTTTGAGCACAAGAAGTCTCCTGATCTTACCAGAGTGGAGTGAGTATGAAATTCTTCAACAACTAATATGCCGTGTGAGGGCAGTGTGAAAAAAAATATCTCGAATCTTCTCTGTCCTAAAATAATTCATTTTGAGTAACGGGAGAAGATCCACTTCGCCTGCTAATTATAATCTTCTTGATGGCTCTGACTTAGACGGATTTTTTTTTTCAGATAAAGTGAAGAATCTTGTTCGCATATTGAAGCATTCATTTGACGGTCTTCAACTCCTACGATTCAGTCGGAAATAAACACTAGCGACGAGACTTTATAAATATGTCACCGGAGAGCAAGAGATCACTCATAAATATGGTGGCGGAACGTATTGCCAAGACATTAGATAACTTTTATCAGTGTAAGTGTCATCAGAACGATATATTATGGACGGAAATTTGAAAGGGGTAGCTTGGGGTCACAGTGTGTCTCAATGGGGGAGACCACTAATTTTTCAAAACAGCATAATCGTGTTTTGTATGTCCAAAAACTACCATTATTTTTTTTTTATTCTAATTCGGTCTATATCATGAATAAAACAAAAAAATAAATGGATTTGATTTCGAACATACAATTTCATGCGCCATTTTTTGAGGTTGCTCTCATTGGTGTAACGCAGTGTGACGTGCTTAACCCTACACGCCCATCGACCTTGAGCTGGCCAATCATAGAAAATTGTTCCATGGTAAATCTTGCTGTGTTGCCGCACCAAAATACCACAACTTATTCTCGGAATAAAAGATGTAAAAGAATATAATATGAATGATATTTTTTCCACAAATTATCATGAAATGATATAGTTTTCACTTATCGATACGTTTCTGAGGAAATATATCAAAGAAATGAGGAGTCATCCACAAGTAAACTCGACAAAATTGTACATGGTGTTAGCAAAAGATGTATGTATGGAAACAGACAGAGATAGACTTAGGGTGTAGTACGTCATACGCTCATAGCACCGCCCACTTATTTCTGGCGTTTTCAAATTTCGAATGAAAATGCTGATTTCAAAACGCTGTATAATCTATTTGCTTCGATTTTGATCCTTGATATTGGATGTCCACTGAACCAACATCATTATTCAACGATTAAGAGAGGTTTGGAAGGATTTCATCACTTAGTAGTCTTTAGGCATCAATAATTATGGAACACTTCACAGTGACTTCACAACGGTGCCAAATTTATTTGAAGAAGAATTTACGATTTTCGTCTCTTATTTCATACCCAAAATATCTCTCAGATATCACAGTAGTACGTGATAAATTCCGAAACGCACTCTTTACAACCAATGTAGACCTTTCACGTCTCACAGATATATCCGTCTATCACTCTACGTCTGTTTAAATGAAATATATTATGCAGTTCAAATATATCCGGGATATAATACTTGCATCTGGGAATCGAGATAACTGGCGCATATCTCTTTCTGTCATAGTTGGGTATAATTTGTCAGCAACCGTGAAACGAGTATGAGTAATGGAAAAAGCGTACGATGATCCGAAAGCATTTCGTTCTGTCAACGTACCACCCTGTATAGTACAACGTGTCGAGACTTGTTTGAATCTATCGCCTTATATCTTATATGACGAAAAAAATACCAAGCTTAGAGAATATTTGGTTTCGTTTCAACACTACGAAAAATCGTGAAAACTCAAGGGCGTAACAAGGGGGGTTTATAGGAGACGTAACTCCCCCCTCATTAGTCAACCATAGTTACGCCAATGGTTATGTTGTGAAGTTTCAATTAAATGAACTCACTCTATTGATCTAGACAAAAAATGTGAACGATATGTTCTGGCTCACCGTTTCTAGATGCTTCGCTAGAGATAAGTGCTTTTCGAATAAAATTATTTCCATGTATAGGGGGCCACATTCCCCATAAGATATTTCCATAGTGTATAATTAATGTATGATTGTTAAATTTTATATGGACTCTGAGGCAGTAAACTGCCATTTATATGTGCCTATGCCCATAAATGGGTTTCCGAGGAGTGATTTTTTATGAGTGTCGTACTAATTCTCAAGTGTTTCTAATAATTTAGGCCTCTATTTTGGTTGACATAATAATTTTATTGCTCTCAGATGACTTACTGATTATTTTCATGCGTGTGGTCATCAGGGAATATTGAAAGATATACATGGTTTGACAGCTTGACTCATATTTACACTTTTTGATGAGGAGACATTTACATTTCTTTAGAGTCTCGTCTTTTTGTTTTATTTTTGATTGGTACCCAATTTCGATCATCCAGAATGCGCCCTATCACTATTATCATTATAAAGAAAATATTTCGCCCTGTACTTAGAAATCTCAAATTGCTCATTTAACCATGTATCAATCAACACAATATTATTCATTCCATTATTTCAGGAACTTTCAACTTGAATCAATCTATTCCCAAGAAATTCTCGCATCTCATTTGCATTCGAATATTCAAATGTTTTTTGCATGGGTAGCCTGATGGGAGTAAATTAATGAACTCGTTGGAAATGTTGTTTTTTCAGATACAAAATCAATAGAATTCAGCACAGAAATCCATCCAAGACTCCACAGGTTTTATCGGATAGAGTTTTGCGTCCAGTTATTTTGATCTAAAGTGACGCAAAAACGTACAGTAGGATTACAATAACATGAAATTTATTCTAGTTAGAACCTTCATGGAAATTGACGTTTTGACCACACGGCTCGGTTAGATACGCCACTGGGTGGGCTCGTACGTCAATGTCACTGTGTCAATATCAATGTGTCAATGTCACTGTGTTAATGTCAATGTCAATGCATCAATGTCTCTGTCAATGTGTCAATGTCAATTGGTTAGGTACGTCACTGGCGCGCTTTGCTCTACTACTATGGTCTTGAATCCACAATTTATCAGGCTGTTATCGAAGTTGGTTTATAAGCAACTGGATTTCCAAACACTCCTAAATGAAGTGCCTTCGATGAAACTTCTCCAATAAAAGAAGTTACACAGTTATACGTTGGTGAAATGTTCATTATTTTGCCACTCATAAAATAGGAAGTTTATTGTATGAGATTTCTTCTGAAAGAGTTCGATATCAACTTGCCGAGTTTCGTGACAGACTCATTAAAATTACACTGGCTCGAAGTTCTTAGATATCGAGAAGAAACTTTGCAGATATTGGAGTAGTTGAAATGATTGGTATTGGCACAGAAATGAATATCGTATTTTGTCTATGCTCAATCGAAAAGTGTCGTTTGAATAAGAACACAATTTCATTTCATTTCCTTTATTATTTTTTTTGGGGAACTTAATAGAGAGAACGACAGCTCGATTTCTGTTCAAAACGCAGTGACCAAAGATGGATGAGGTATTTTTTTGTTCGAGAGCTAAATTTTATGTTCGATATACAGGGTATGCCAAAATGTATGACGCCCAAGTGAACAACGTTGTTGCAATTAATTTCTTCCCTGCAGGATTGGAAGGATATATCTTACTTAGTATGCATTTTGGGCCATGGGTTTATGTATCAAAATATACTTTTTTCAATGTACTATCACCCTGAGAAACCATGAAACATTTTTTTGGTAAAAAAAAAAATCGAAAAAAATCAATTTCTTCCAGTTATTTCATTGTTTCTTGCTTCCCCTGTACAAAGGTGGCCGCAGGTGGAAAACAAACCGTCCTCTACTGAAAAACCGTGTTCCCCCTACGGCCTAATTCAGTCCACCCCCTCCCCTCCCCTCCCTTCGTCCCTTTTGTGATGGCGCTCAAATCAAGGACTCGCGGATGGTTCGTGTAAAAACATTCGTCGATTTACATGTGTCGGATTGATTGAGATCGATATCACCGTGTGTTGTTGTTCTGTTGGGCTTTTACTTCGGAATTGAATAATTTATCACCTTTATTTTCGGGGAGCGCTCCGGAGGAGATCCGTTATTAAGGGTCACGTGCGGAAGGGAAGACGAAGGGTCGGTGGTAAATGTAGCGGTGGGAAATTTGAATTGATGGGCGAGTATAATTCATTCAATAATTTTACCATTCGTTATTGGGTGAGTTGTAAGTCGACGTATTTTATAAGGGAGCAGCTGTACCTTCACACTGGGCTCTTATTTCAATTTCATGCCTTTTTATATACCCCTATATCTATAGTATTGTTTTCGAGTTATTTCATATTGAATATTCCAAAAAATCCAAAAAAAAAGACGCAAATAATCACGGAAATCCTTAAAATCCCATTATTTTCAACGAAAAAAAAAACTACGCAAAGTCCATGTCGATGCTCTGGAAGCCTTCATACGATTTTGAATTTTTCGAAAAAATCGTCAGGTTCCTACCTTTTTTCATTTGAGCTCCTATATAAGGTGTCTGAAGGGCGCTGAATACGTCACTAAAATTCGTTTTTCGATATATAGTATAGTTTTCGAGTTATTTCATGTTGAAAATTCCAAAAAATCCCAAAAATTCGCAAACACCTACGAAAACCCTTGAAATACCATTATTTTCAACGAAAAAAAAACTACAAAAAGTCCATGTAGATGCTCTGGAAGCCTTCATACGATTTTGAATTTCTCGGAGAAATTCAAAGAAAGGTAAAATGAAATTCTTTGAAAACTCGAAAACTAAGGTTGTCTTAGAAGCGCTGAAAATGGCAGTAAAATCCGTTTTCTGGAATAGTTTTCGTGTTATTCCATTCTAAAAGTCCCAAAATCAAACCAAAACCCCAAAAACCTCTAATTTCAACGAAAAAACCCCTATGAAGAATGAACATTGAAGATTTGACCTTTTGACCTTCAAATTTTTCGAAAAAATCCAAAGGGGGGTAAAATAAATTTGCCTGAAAACTCGGTGAAATCCGTTATCCTCTAACTGGAGTGGTTTTCAAGTTATTCCAAAAATTCCAAAAATCGCAATAGGTCACGAAAACCACCAAAACCTCCCAAAAAAACTCATGAGAAGTCCAAATCGATGCGCTTTCCACTTCCTTGTCCAATTGATCTCAGCGTAAACTCGACGTTAGATCGACCAATCATTGTTCCTTGATGCGTGAATGTTTTTTCTCAAGTGTTGCCTAATGAAATCGGAAGATGCTCAACATCTCTCCTGATACCCTTAAGAAACTTCCTTCTCACGAACTCGCATCGAGTCGAACGCTAGCAACTTCGTGAAGTTCAAAAAAACAAAAAAAAAAACTCGATCGCTATTTTCCCATTTCAAGTTTTATCTTATTACGACTTCCTAACTTCTGGGTCCTCAATAAAATTACGTTTGCCAGACATAGTAAGTAGTGTGCAAAAGGAGGTCCCTTTGAAGTTGGGTCTTTCTTTCACGCTACCCCAACGAAATACTGAAAAATCTTGACTGAAAAAGTCAGTTGGATGACTGTTTCCAGCTGTATGGCTGGAATTTTGAAGATGGTGCGCTTTCCGTCACGAGCTCAACGTACAATTGACCTACTTGCTGGAAATTCACTTCCTAGGCGGCGCCACTAGTCTTCGCGTTGTTCGGAAACTACGATTTGTACATGCCTCAGAATCCATCACGAATGAACGCCTTAAAAGCGCGATATTCTGTGCCTTTCAGTCAATCACACTCAAATTTTTATTTCTTAAATTGTTGCAATTTTTTTAAATTTCTTCTGAGCACTGGGGAGGGGGTAACGACCCCAACAACCCCCCTCGTTACGCCTATGGATGATGTCGTGGGCAGACAGGTATTTGCTTTGAGCTTTCAGCTTTGTGGTTGGGTCACGTGACGATGTTTGATGATGTAGTCTATTTATTCAAAGAAAATTGTTCTGACAGACTTGGTTATCGATGCCGTTGGTGCAAAATGTGGAATAAAAAGAGAAGAAGAAAGTGAAAGTGACGATGACGCAGCACTTCCGGAAATGCAGCGTCTGAGAAGCACTCAAACTCAAGGAGATCCTTGAACGTGATCTCAAGACTCCTGTTATTTGCAAATTGGCAAAAAAAATGCGCAGCCAGTTAGTTGGAAGGTGAATAATGGAGAATTTCAGATCAATACAGTCCTTACTTCAAAGAAACCTTATAAATAGATCCATGAACGTAAAATTCTGTCATCGATATAGCTCTGCTCTCAAAATTAATACACAGTGAAATTTGAGTACAACTTATAATAAATAATGAAGAATTGTGAATGAATAAGGGATCCTACAAAAAAAATCATAATTATTCCGACATTTTTCTATTGATAAATGGATAATCAAAACTCTTAAATCTATTTCTCATAGTGTCTAATGCACTTCACAAATATCGTTTATTGTTTGCATAAAATAGTCATCGTTTAATCAAAATAAAAAATTCATGAAATAACCTAACCCAGTATCCATCTTAAAAAACCACCTACCTTGTGCTAATCATGCAGACCACAGCCGCCCTAGACTTCGACGAACGAGAACAACCTGTGATGGCAACATGCTATCCGCGCGAATTATAATTTTCCACGGCCACTTGATCTTCCTCGCATGGGCCGGCCAGTTTCGGAGAGCGGTGGAACAGCTGCGACACGACATGTGGACGGATCGGCTTCGCGCAAGTTCGGCCGAAGAACGGGCGATGTTGCCAAGCGCGTGCGGGTCTTCGGAGGTCTGGGGAAATTTCTGGTGTGAATTGAATATTTCACGTTTTGTTATCGTATGTTCGTATGTACAGGGTGATTTCCATTAGGTGTTCCTGTAGTTTATCTCGAGAAGTGAAATACAAGATAATCTCGAGTTTTTTGTCTAGTTTAGAAATGAACGGTATTGATCAGAGCAATACCAAAGATTCAGTATTCTTCAAGTTTTTCCGTTTTTTTTTTCAACAAAATATGTAAGAATAAATAGAAATTTCCATCGAAGTATAGATCATAAGTTGATTATCCACAAACAAGATTTATATCTTTAGGATCACCTGGACAATTTTGAGATATCCACTTGTCTTCCATGCGTCGTACAGGTATTGAAACAACTTTCAACAGCTAACGGTGACCTAACGATGCAACTAACCTCAGTTCAATTCAAATACCACGACACGACGTACAATCGTCCGACCTTGGCGCCGACCTGGCAACGTCGCCTCAGTCCGTTGCGCTCGCTGTTACAGTGTTCTTCGTGCATCTCTCAGGGTAGCTACGACGCGGTTTGTGCTGGATGGACTTCTTCGGCTTGAACGCGTAGAGTGCCGTGAGAATTCGTTAGTTTGTCGTTCGTTACGGTCGGCTCGTGTTTGTTGTGGTTTTTTCTTCGGTACTTTTGACTTTATTCCTTCATGTTGTGGGTGTTTCGTTGTGGTTTTAAGAGAAGGATACGCATGAATCGTAAGTAATAGTTGTAGATGTTGCTCGGAAATGATCGACGAGATCAAAGAGTTTTTTTAGTGAGAGTGGCCGCAACGTATTTGAAATTCACAAAAGATTGTTTGTGCTGTACCATTCATATCGTTTTGTTTTCTTGTTTGAGTTAGGTATATCAAAAAATATCTTTTGTATAATATTTGAAAACATAATACGTAGTCCATAAAAATTTGACACCTGACTTTTGACAAATCGTTTAATGGAACAGGCAATAGTTACCAATATTAAAAACATTCCAATATCTTGTGTATTTTACGAGTACACCCAATTTACAGTCATTGATTGGGAATAACTTTATAAACTCATCAGACTGTGTAAAATTGATAAATCTACTTTATCAGATATCTGGGAAACCAATAATTAAGTTTACTGGAGGAACGACTGAAAGTGGCCCATTCTAAGGAAAACTTTTGTAAGTCGGGTTCATTCAGAATCTCAACTTTCAGAACCTTTTAGGCGTTGTATTCAGCCAATAACATATACCTTCCGACAAAGACCATAGGCGTACTCACATAAAATACTTCGGAAATATTTGAAAGAGGTTCAGAAGTTTTCTCACATAAATGTTAAATATTTTACAACGAAATTGGGCTCGAATTTTCAATGCATTTAATTAAACACAGCCGTTGGCAATACGTCACAATAATTATTAGTATCGTTGCACCATTTTATGAAATATTTACAACAAAAAAGTTGACTACTGTCACGTCTTCCTTTCTGATTTTCTGAGATCAACCTCTGTCTTTGTTTATGTGAAGGTAACGAATTTCAATTTTTCACTCTCTGTCGGACGCCTATGCGTGCACCGTCTTTTGTTTTCGTGTATCCCGTCCTCGGGGCACAAGTCTGTGCCGCCTTCGTCTTCTTCTTGTTCTTTTTTCTTGGTGAAACTTTAGTAGACCCGAATTGTGAATTTTAATTTGTTTGACGTTGTCAAACAACTACTTACGAGAACTAAAGATGCTATTTAGAAAACAAAAAATCGACCGGAGGTTACGGTTGAGAAAAATTCGAAGGAAAATAGTAGGTAGGTAGACTAGTGATTCGGGTATCTTATTAATTAAAATTATCGTTGAAACTACCAACAAAAAGTAGTTTTCTGAGATGGTTCACTCAGTATTAGACTCTTTCCATTATTCGTATATCAAACTAACACATCATACTTCAATTTTACGAGCTGATCCCAAAACTGGAGGCAAATGGTCCACTTCTTATTTATATCTCTTATGCATCTTTTTGATGGCGTATAAAGCTTACCGAGCATCAGTTTTCTGTCGATGACAAATGCTTTTTTGGAATTCCTTTCTGATGAATTGTTCAAATAAAATTCTTCGGAATCAGGCGTTTACGACTTTTTTACGATTTCGTCATCTTCGGCGAAAAAGTGAAATATTACACCGAAGTTTTAATAAACTATTACGAATTTTTTTATTTCCGTCTCATTCAAAGTTAATTCTACATATTTTCTTTCATGAAAATTTCATTTTTCTAATACCTACCTACCTACGTCTCTGATTCCATATCGAGACCGCTTCAATAACATATTTTCAGGGGTGGCATAATGACGGTCTTCATTTGGGGTAGGCGAACTGACAGTGTTGATATTGCTGGGAGAAAATATTTTGACAGAAATAAGCCACAGGGTGTGCGACGTAATGAAAAGTGACGCCATAATATTTATCTGAAATATTGGAAGAACTACATTATGTTCTAGATTTTTTTATCCTGTACGTTTGCGGTGGTGTTCTTATAAAAAAAACACTCTGTATAGATGCCCATCCCATATCCATCTGGGTTTCTCTTCGAAATAATTAATAGGCCTGTGTGTCGTTGTTTAGTAATAAAAGATACGCGGCAACCCATTCATCATCTTCCTGTATAAGCCGTAATAAATAAATAAAAATCTTCCTCGGAGAATGTGCATTACACCCATTAGGGATATTAATAGAAGCAACAGCTAGCGTTTTTCTGTAATAATGCCACCATTATTAACGACACTGAGAGAAAATGTCGAAAAATATAACAATAACGTAAATAATTTATACAGAGGGGGCATAAAATTTACGAACCATTCTAGAGGTGAATCATAAAAGTTTGGGTACCTGTTTTTAACGGTAATGCTACTAGAATAATCCATTTGTTGGAAAATTAAATATACAAGGTGTAAAATCAAAACCTCAAAAACAACTCTTTCATTACTCAGTTATAACCGCTAATAGTTGTTGAATTTGCTTTCCAATTTCTCAAATCCATACAGAATTTCAATGCAATGTAGTTTGAGAGTGATTATTGATATTCGTTTATGCAGTGAAGCTCTTGTATATTTTCCTGTCTTTTCAAAAGCTTCCATGAAATTGCCTATAACAATGAAAATACGTTCAGTGAAACGGAATTATGTTTTCACAATTCCATGGAATTGTTGATTTTAAACCGCAATTTCAACGCAGAGAGACTCTCTCATTAATCCTTTTTGCTAATTGTTTTCCAAAATACTGCATAATTTGATGACATATTCGATGTTGCTAAATCCAGCTCGACGGAAATGAGATGATTATTACAATCTGACTTTATTTTTTTAAACGAAACAGTTGAAGCTTGATTCAAATTTTCCATACTGATGAAAAAATAAAAGGCAAAGGATGATAAAAGAGATTATCGAGGCTATCGATCTGGAAATCGATCTCATTAGCAGATGTTCCAAGTCAACATTTCAAATAGAGAATCCATTCATACAATCTAGTAATTATTCTACTCTACAGATGTTCCACCAGTAGCTGAGGTCAATAACGTTGGGTGGCATTTTCATTTCATGAATAGTGCCTACATTTCTTATCGTATCTATCACTTTCTGACCATACAAAGTGTCCAAAACCAAGGGGCAATCTCTGTGAATATTTCTCCCAGTCTGGATTGTTGGGACACCTTGTATAAGCAAGAATTGAGCTTCATGTTGTTTTTTTCTACCTTTTATTGTTTTTTTTTGCACGCCACTGGCTTCACTCACTTCTTTGGAAACTATGCAACAATGGCCGCTTGTTAAATAATATATGGGGTGGTCTATTGTGACTCTGAAACGCTTATTTTCGTCGAAATGGGAAAGATTGTATGAAAGAGATATTTATACAATAGTTGGGAGTTTAGTGACGTGGTGCTCTGGTGGAATTGAGACTTGAGGAAATCCGAATGTTTTCGCTTATGGACGGAGAGGAAATATAACGACCTCCGACTCCGTCTGCGGAATTGTTTTTCTCTTTTTTATCTCTGTTTTTCTTTTTTGGGTGCATGGAAATCTCAAGCGAAGCACCAAAGTCTCGTGGATGTTCCTGATAATTAGATATTTATCATTTTATGTTCCTATGAAATATACAGGGTATTAAAAAATGCCTTGTTGCGTTTTTGACAGATATACAGGATGATATTTGTAAATATGTGAATTATTCTACGTTAAATATCTCTGAAAATGAAAAACTCAGACTTACGAAATTTGGTACTGTGAGTATGTTCCCTGAGCTCAATAAAATGTGTTTTTTAATAATTTCAATTTCACGTCCGGACTTAGTTTTTTTTTAGAATTTTATCGGTTTTCTCAAAACAACATCCTGTAAGCCAGATCAGATAATTTTTGTTTTTCTCACTTTAAAGCTTAAGGAGGTTACTAAGCAACAGTTAAAAAAATAACGCGATAGTTTTTGTTTTCTGCCAAAAAAAAATAAAACTTTCGAAAATAGTATAATTTCAATGGATTCTCATTCTTCTTATGACTGATGCGACACTACATCGATAGCACATCATTATTTTTCAACAAAAATCATAAGGAAAGTTCATATTACTCGAGATCAAGTATTATTCAATCAACTGTTTGGAATTCTTGGCCGTATTTATCTTGTTTCACATTTTTGTTGATCTTTTTCACTTTTAGAGATATTTAACGTAGAATAATTCACATATTTTCAAATACCACCCTGTACATCCGTCAAAAACGCAACAAGGCATTTTTTAATTAATATCAAATATGGAATGGTCTCAGTCCATGGTTGAACTATGTACAATTCGTCGTGAATCACCCTGTATAATACAGAAGGTGGAGCAAAAAAATCCACCTGAAAAATTTCGACCACGAATTTTATCGATATTTCTATAATATTGCTCTATTATTTTAATTTTTTTTGTAGATAATTTTCTCATTCTGATGAAAATATCAAGAGGAACCATCCTTTTAGTTTTTTTGTTGCTACGGCTCAGATTTTTTCACAGGTAATTCTCTATTGTAAAACACCCAAAAATTCTTCGATTTGTAGCTTTGAAAACAACTACACATTTGCATATTTTGTAAAAATCCAAGAAATCCCTTAAACGGATACGTTGCTCGCTTTCTCGATCATCAAATTCTTGTAATTTTTTTCATAAATGTATAACTAAATCACTCCTAAATAGACATCCTGACGATTGAAATTCTTCATTCCGTTCACGTCGTAAGTTGCTTGTCTTTTCCAAATAGGACGTTTGTAGTGATATGTCGATCTATATATTGTGTTAATTGAGAGTCAGTTTTTTTATATCGGTACCAAAATAGGTGCTCAGTTTTATAGTTCGGGAGAGCCCTCAGAGATCTTGAGATCACAGCAGATTAAGTTGGTGATTGTAGTGCGTTGATATTTTTGT
This sequence comes from Plagiodera versicolora, assembly GCA_037013635.1. Classification (NCBI taxonomy): domain Eukaryota; kingdom Metazoa; phylum Arthropoda; class Insecta; order Coleoptera; family Chrysomelidae; genus Plagiodera; species Plagiodera versicolora. Next base: position 1,977,099 of record CM072983.1, on the reverse strand, counting down.
CTTACCTCCCGGACTATACCAAGGAGTGTATCTTATCCCAGCACGTCGTATTTATTATCCTAGAGCCCATATTCTGCGGATAATTACGAAAATAGAGTAGCGAATGTGAAATTAAATTCTTTTGTACACATGGAGACTGCGCATTCTCCTCCTCATTTTTCACAGCGGATTTTTTGTCGATTAACTTGTTACGGTTTTTTTGTCGAGGTGCGATGGTTCTTAATTAAATTAGGACTCGATACGGTTCTGTATTTCTTTTTAATCGGCATTTGTTCTTTCGACCGTGAAATGAACAAGTGTCGAAAATTTGATGATATCGCCCGATCAGTCGATTTCTCTTCACGGCTCTTCGAATGCTTGTTACACCAATACCAATCAAGAAATGGGCGATTTTTTTTTCTAGTCGGAATTCCTATTAAATCTGAAATTTATGGTAATGGTAAGCTGGGAATCTATTTCGATAGCGTATCGGTAAATCTGTGGAAAAGTTATTCGTCTCCATTAAATTTGAGATGAAAATTATTTCTAAAGAGGGTGAACTGTCAGTCATTTCGTTCTTGTCTCTGGTGAAAAAAGGGAATAACGGAACTGGAGACTGCATAAATATCAAAGACTCACAATTACTGTTTTATCAAAAAAATCGAGGGAGATATGTCTCCAAATCTTGTCTAGAATGCAACATTAAATTAAAAAAAAAAAAACTGAAAGAGTTTCTCTACAAGCATAAAGGCTTCTTGTTTCATTGTTTATGAATACTGATTGGAAAATATACAAGGTGTTGTTCGATACATTTTTTTCAACAAAAATATTCGCGATATTTTACGTTACCTTTTACCTGAAATGTCGACTTGATTTTTTTTTTTCGTTGTTAGATGATGCATTAGGGGTAGACAGAAAGAAGCCACATTCAGGATATCCGTTAGCGGTAATGAGGGTGTTTCGTGATCTTTGGTGTCAAATTAGGGTGATTTATTATCGAACCTGCCCACATACCATAAAAGGGAATTCGATATGATGCATGTCGTACCGAACTCATGGATTAAATGTATTTGTATAGAAAACTGAGGAAGCATTTTTTCGGAATTGATTCTATACACGAACCTGTAATAATTTCAGAATTGCACGGCAATATTTCAGGTACGTCTTCTCTGGTACAAAATAAGGAGAAAAGTTCCTATGAACGTGTGTCCGATCTCGATTATTAGCGGAGTTACAGGGTGTTGAAAGTTGAGAAAAAATTAGGTTTTTATTTTATTGTGCTTGATCTACTGCAGATAGAGCTTTCAAATTTTGTATGAGTATCAAGCAATAAGTGCTACTTAATATGGAAGTAAATGTTTTTCGAATACCATACAGGGTGTTGCATTTTCCGAGGTCTCAATCCATAAAAGCCTTGAGAAAAACTTGCTCGTACGCCACTGGTGAATTTTAATATTTTTCCCAAGTTCTCCAATCTATCACCTAAATTTTGACCCTCCTGACTTTTGGTCGAATTCCGTTCAGTTTCCTCAGAAATTAATTAATTTGTAAATTGGCCCAAACTTACGTACTCTGAAATGTTTATACTATTTCGATATTTGATATGAATTGAAGTATCAAAATTGAATAAAATAGAAATTTATTAACAAATGTTCAGAGGAATTGTTCAAAGTCACCTCCGTTTTGTTGAAAGCAACATTGAGCACGACGAATCCATGATTTCTTGGCAGTTCGTATCATCACCCTGTAACTCCGCTAATAATCGAGATCGGACACACATTCATAGGTACTTTTTTCCTTATTTTGTATAAACGTACCCGAAATATTGCCGTGCAATTCTGAATCACCCTGTATATACGCTATCCAGTGAATCAAACTTGAAATATTGTCATTGGATATGGATATGTCCGGCGAGTCTGACGAGAAAATAACCTTCCGTTCCGTACTCGCACTGTACTTTTGTGTAATTGTTTTTGTTCCACCAAACAACGAACGAATTCTTCGACCAAAAGTTATTTCGGTCTTCTCTACCGCCTCCCATATCTCAATCGACTCATCACAAATCCGAATCTTTTCAACACGCCGGCCAATTTAGACGACAGCTGACGTTTTCGCGACGCTACAATAACAAACGAGCGTCGCGCACGTGCTAGAAGAGGTGCGGATGCGTCGCGAGTGGAGAAGAAGAAGAAGAGAGGAAAAAAAAAGAGTCGCCTCAGCATCATTAATTTTAACGAATTGATGTTTTCCTGGATGAAATCAACTCAACATTTCGAAAGGGGATCCGCCCGGTCGGTCTGTTGCATGAACCATTTGCTTTCGCCAAACCTACAAGATCTTAACAAATGATGTGAGTGATGGAGCGGTTTCGAAGGGGTATTTTTGAAGAAAAAAAAGTGGCCAGCGTATGGAGGTCAAGGGGCGGTTTTCGGGTTGATGGTTATTCGGGGGAATAGGGACAATTTATGCCGAATCATTTTCTGATGTCTACGGCAGGGCTGCGACAGTTTAATCTACCAGTGGCGGGTACAGGATTTAGGGAAATCTGAACCTGAACCCCCTCCCCCCCTCGTGGATCCGTCTTCATAATACTAAAGAAGCTAGCAAAGCCACACACGAATTACGACTGGGGATTAGTCTCATAATTTTAGGCTCATTTTAGGCTAATTTATTACCCTAATCCCGAATTTTTTGCTCTTCTCCTTCATAGAAAAATTTGTGGCTTTGCTAGCTTCGGCCGAACTCAGCAAAGCCATTTTTGAAAAACAAATATTTTTGCTAACTTGATAATGTCAAATTGAAGATCTAATTTGAGGCGAATTTATTACCCTATTCCCAATTTTTTTGCTCTTCTCCTTCACAGAAAAATCTGTGGCTTTGCTGGCTTCGGCCGAACTCAGCAGAGCCACTTTTCGAAATCGAACTTTATTCCACGATTCGATACCGTCATATTCTATGACCAATTTTAGGCTAATTAATTACCCAAGTTTCATATTTTTTGCTCCACGCGTTTTGGAGAAAATCGGTAATTTCTGATTTTCGTGTAGGAGTGACGTAATCAGATTCGAGAATTGACTTGTTCAGACAATGATACATATGGGATTTCGACAAACTTTATTATAAAAATCGCATTTTGAAATCTTATATAGTTTAGTTATATATATACATACAAGAAAGAACATCAACCAAACAAACATTCCATGAATGAACACAAGAAAGATATTGTAATAAGAAGAACATCATAAAAATAAAAAAATAACAAAAATCCACTCGATTTTATGACCAATTTTAGGCTGATTTTCTGCGAATTCCATGTCAGTTTCATCAGTTTGAACAGGTGAAATTCCCAAAGAGTCGTATTTCGAAACGATTACGTCACTCATACACGAAAATCAGAAAATAGCGATTTTCTCCAAAACGCGTGGAGCAAAAAATATGAAACTTGGGTAATTAATCAGCCTAAAATTGGTCATAGAATATGACGGTATCGAATCGTGGAAAAAAGTTCGATTTCGAAAAATGGCTCTGCTGAGTTCGGCCGAAGCTAGCAAAGCCACAGATTTTTCTGTGAAGGAGAAGAGCGAAAAAATTGGGAATAGGGTAATAAATTAGCCTAAAATGAGCCTAAAATTATAAGACTAATCCCCAGTCGTAATTCGTGTGTGGCTTTGCTAGCTTCTTTAGTATGTCTTCATATCGTATCGAAATGAAAAATACTTCGGAAACTAAACTGAAACGAACTATAACTCTCTTTTAATATTTTTTACTGCCATACCCCAGATAAGTAAATCTCGATACTGTAGCTTCTGACTCATAGTTACACTCTCTCGTATATCTATCGAAAGAATTTTTATTTATGCAAATCCACCCGAAGCGAAACACCTAACAAAATCTTCCCCAGAAGGCGGTGCCTAATATAGGAAGAAACAATCGAATATTGCGGTCACTCTAAACCATTCGCATGTCTGCATACTGTCAGACCACACGTGAAATCAGCCGACGGAGAAAAATAAATAAATAAACGAAAAAATAAAAATGAAAAGAAGAAGAAACATAAGAGAATCGGCCCCTCGAGAATCTCATGCTGAATAGCTGACCATCTGGGTCGTAAAACTCTGGCTTGTATGTATTCGTACAGTGTTGCCACGATTATGGGTTTGTCGGGAAATCTACAGAAATCGGTTATTTGCAAGAATATTTGGGATATACATTATTTATTTGAGGAAGACACGGAGTATCTTGCTCAAATAAATAGACTCTAGATAAAATAGCTAAAAAGCCGACCTCACAATGCCCAACATAAGCTTGTCAGAGGTGACCATACCTTTGAAGTCATCCATCTCAATGCTTGGTATAAATAACTATCAGCAATAAGCTTTCTTGGGAAAGTCATGTGAGATCAATTGCTAAAAGTGCATCCCAAAAACTTGGTTTTCTGTTTCGTGCCAGGAGCTATTTCACTTCCAGTCAGCTGCTTACGATCTATAAGGCACGAATCCGGCCTGTCCTGGAATACCGTTCCCATATTTGGAGTGCAGCACCTAAACATATCCTGGAGCTGTTGGATGCTGTCCAAAAAAGGGCAATTCGTCTCGTCGGTGATGCTTCGCTTACTAACTCGCTTACTTCTCTGGAACACCGTAGAAGAGTTGGGGATCTATCTCTATTCTATAGATATTTTCATGGGCGATGCTCTTCTGAGATATCAACAATCGTTCCTCCTTTGGCGGTCTCTTCGAGGTTAACCCGTCAAGTCCAGTCTTCACACCCCTTTGTGGTTAATTTGGTGACCTGCAGAACATCTCTTTTCAAAGACTAGTTCATCCAGCGAGGATCTGGAACACATTGCCCAGGGAGGTGTTCCCCGAGGCATATGACCTTCAGAAATTCGAAAAGAACACCAATTCCTACCTCCTTTCCCTTGCTTCTCACGATGTTCTCTGAACATTACAGGTTGTCTCCTTTCGTGAGAAGTTTTATACATAAAAAAATAGCAAATGTTTATTTTCATCATCAGTTGAATTGATTGAAGTAGAAAGAGTATAGTGTGTAACTCACACAGTTGAAATGAGTGTTTTCAAGCCTGAAAAATGTACTAATCGTGTTAAAAGCTGTTGGAAAGTTCTTCCACCCTGTACGAGTGTGAATTCGGGGGTTGGAAATGACGCTGTCAAGCAGGTAACTGATGACCCTCGAAATGGTGCTTTGAATTCGAAAATGTAGCGGCGGTGAGTCGTTTCGGGACGTAAATTATTGTCTCCACGACGTGAAACAATCGTGTATTTTTCAAAGAGCATATAATGACGGCTTTGATATTCTCGAGATTATAATTACGGAATCATCAGTGGGGAACACCCCTAGTCTCGATGACAAATGTTTTGTTCTTCAATCCCAACCGAGTGAAGGACAGGAGACAGAAATTATCAAGAACTAAACATCCGTCGAAATAATTCCAACTGTGATTTAGTGTTTCCTTCAGTTCAGTCCAGCAGGACGCATTCGAAATAATATCCGTCATACCAAACGAACTCATTAATCATCTCCCGTACTATGATCGCCTTCAGTATTTTAGCACTCTGTTTTGTCAGTGACAAATCTTCCAGCGAAAAGCATCGGCAACAGAGCCTCCATCTAGGCGGCCATAACAATTGACACTAGTTCACTTTATGGGGTTATGTCACGTGGTGTGCGTGCGTGTGACAGTTGCGATCGTCCGTCGTTGACAATCCGAATTGATGTCTTATTTACATAGATTAATGGACGAGCTGGAGCTGGAGACAATAATAATTGACACCAGAGGTTAGTGGGCTGTGGGACCGGAAAAACAAATGCAACTCGAACAAACGCTGGCGATGATAGCGATAAAGGGGAGCATGGAGTTGAATGCATTCGGTGTTAAAAATGCCAAACGGTTGGATATTGATGATGTGGAGCTTAATTCAATGCACATATGAGGATAAAATGTTTTCGGTGAAATTGGTAATCCATCATGCTACCCTCCTTGTGGGGAGATTAAGGGATTTCCTGGACTATTCTCAGATTATTCGATACGTCATCCCCCCAAAGTGGAGCCCTGTAGTATGCCGTAAAAAAATTCAAAAAATTCTATAGCGTACTTTATCGAGAAATAAAATTGCGAAAATCGCCTAATTTTTTATTGCTTACAGTAATATAGCCCCACAACTTGTCCAAACTTGCACACTTATTAGACATACGATGGAATCATGGCATTTTGTCATATTAATAAGCAGTTTCTAGGAAAAAAATTGGACTTGGTCATCTTTCTAGTAATAGCCCCTCGATCTATAATCAACAATCAATTTACCACATGGATATCAGATGAACCATCTCCAAATAATCGTGTCGGTATGATGAAGGTCGTTCAGATGTTTCCCAATAATTATAGACCAGTCAACGAAAAAAAAAAATAATAACAAAAAGGTACGGGCAACAACAACGTTCGACTGTGATTCACTAGCCTTGATATTCGAGTCATTTGAATAAATAATTTCGTTTCCCCAATTATTATGGTGTACAGGATGTTACATTTTGAATGAAGAGTCACAAGCGAACGAAAAGGCTGGCTTTGTTATCACCCTGTATTGAAGTGACTATAGTCTATTTATTCTGGATTGATAGTTGTGTCAAATCGCCAGATTGAGCCGTGTTGCCACATGTTTTTCACTTTTTCACTTTTTACGAATAAAAACTTGGGTATATAATCATATTTCATGAAAAGTATTGAACCATTGTGAGATCGTGGTGAATAAATATTCATGAAGATTCTTTACTTACATTTCAGAAAAAAATCCAATGAATGTAAGGGGCTCCTGTTATCCATTTCGTGTTTAAAATGTTCTAATAAAGATGCAACCATCTTCTGGGCATCTCCACTCAATCCTCTCGACATTTTGATGAGAATACGATGATATTAAGCTCTCAAAAGAACAATTTAAAAAAATCGCAATAAAAGAACAATTCGTATGTAAACAAACGATTGTAGGGATTCGCTCCAAACAAATTGTGATTGTACGAATCTCACAATGGTTCAATAGTTTTTATGAAATATGATTATTTACCCAAGTTTTTATTCGGAGTAAATTCGGAGCATCGCTGAAAAAGTGAATAACATATGGCAACACGGCTCAATCTGACGATTTGACACAACTATCAACCCAGAATAAATAGACTATAGATGTCAAATATGGTCTCACCAAAAATAAAATTGCTCAATTCATCCAAAAATTGATTTGCTTTTTTTCAATATACAGGGCGAGAGCAAATTATTTCAATTATTATTTCAAGATGCGAGGAACCTCTTACTGAATGAATATTTTTTATTCTCTTGTGATTCATGGGCACTCCCTATGTAGTTCAATAAGAAATAAACAAAATCACAATCCGTCCCCATGTCTGTAGACCCATTGTGGTACCAGAGACATTTCCCTAGACCGAAGGTACGCACCACGAGACCGAATCCGACGGGATCATTATAATCAAGAACAAATAAATCTCCCTTCGCTTTTGTCGGCCATTTTTAATACCCACTTCCCCCCAGCAGCCCACCTAATTGAAAAGAATTACCTAACGAGTGCTCGTTTTTTCATTACCCTCAGTCAGAAATACTTAAGAACACAATGGGCCCAAACACCCATTATAATAATTGCCAGACACTCCCAAGCGTTATTGGCCGCGAAGACAACCCTTTCCCGAGGAAAAAATTACGGAGCGAAACGTCGATTTTACGTGGCGATGTTTTTCTTGGGTAGAAAATTGGGTGAGAAAGGGAATTTGACGGAAATACTGATATTTGCGATTACGGCTTTCGCACCTGCTTTGGCTATCTTGGATAAATATTTGTTGGAAACGTCCCGATTAGGTGTTCTCTGAGAACGGAGTCAGAATTTGCCTTTGCATGTTTATTCTATATGCTTCCTGTAACGATTCATAACGAGGTCACACAAAATCCAGAAAAAAACAAGTTAGAAAAATGTACGTGATAAAAGCTCGACGTCACATCGGGATATATTACTAATAAAAAAAAGCAATTTATTTCCAACAGGGGTATCCAATTACAGGAAATACTATTATAAAACATATAGATACTTAATATAAACAAAAATGAAATTCAAAATTTGGAAAAGGAATGAAAATGGAAATATAATATACAGGGTGTTCCTTAAAGACATGCTCATATTCGAAGGGGTTATTCTTTAACACATTTTGAGAAGAAAACTTCCTATAAACGTATGTCCTAAAAGTCTCAACTTTTGAGATACAGGGTGATACAATTTTGAAAAAAAAAACAGTTTTTTGATAATAACTGAGATAATATTCTAGATATCTTTAGAAAATTTGGTACATGTCTTCTATGCATCAAGGTGCATTTCGTGATGCACGGAATTTTCCATTTTCTCTACCAGTGGCGTCCGTACGGGTTTTGCATTGAATATTTTCGGAGAAAAAAAAATACTACGTCACTGCTTACTTCCGAAATAAAAATTACTATCAAGATCCTCATTCATTATCGAGCAAAATTAATTCCATGGATTTTCTTTGTCCGACGCATGGTTTTCACTTGAAAAAATAAAATTCGTTTTACTTAAGGGTATATTCCTTAAAAATCTGATGCGGCGTGAAAATGTTTGTGCATCGACTGAGAGCGAGTTAAGAGATCAGTTTCATAGAATTCATTGATGCATAGAAGTTTTATAAAGAAAAAAAACATGTACCAAATTTATTAAAGATGTCTAAAATATTATCTCAGCTATTATCGAAGAACTGTTTTTTTTTTTCAAATTCTATCAACCTGTACCTCAAAAGTCAAGAAATATTACACTGCAGTAGCAGTAAATGCTGAGACTTCAGAAGCATCTGAAGCTGAAGCAGATGCAGTGTAACTTTTTACTCAAATCAGCTACAGAATTCATTAGAATGCTCAACTTTTCAATTGTTGAATGCGAAATCTGATTTTTTAAATCGATTTCTAGCGTTAGTTCAGTGTTGGAAATAGTTGACAGTTATAATAATAATAGACCAGCAAAACTGGACCAAATTGTCCTCATCTGGCCGCACTTTGGAAGATCGTTGTCGTTTTTCATCCCATCAAATTGATACAACCCAATCAGACCACGAAATTCCGAACGTCAGTTGGAAATGCGGGAATGTATTCAGCCACAATCGAAAAATCTTCGGTATTCGAGTGCCACCCAAAAGGCACACGGTGTGTTTTCGAAGTCGTTTTTCGGCCTTTCTCCCGTTCCCTAATTAACGCAGAGTATGTGCCACACTTAACAGGATTCTTTCGTGTCGATTTTATTTGCCTGCCTTTTTTCAGACTTTTTGGAGCTTCCATGTACGATTCCGATCGATATTTCGATGAATATGTGTCGCTGCAGCATTGGCGTACTGATATTTTCATTTCAACAATGCCCCAAAAAAAATTGTTAAAAGTGTTACACCAAGGAACTTTTTAATTCAATACGGCCCTGGATTTCTTCAAAACATTATTTCTGACAATACTGAACATGTTTATACAGTTTCTATGCCCCACACCCAAGCATACGATGTATGTATGAACAATGAAATGAAACTGTGAATAATTGATGGATGCCCTGAATAAAAATTTCCTACATGTATCGGGTATACGATTCAATTCAAATTCATTCGGAGGACAAACATAACAAAGGCAAAACAAATCAATTTGGCTGTTGAGAATTTTCGTTGTGTAAACGTAACTTCTAAGTTTGGAATAATTTATTTAAACTTCCCAGGCAATATTGCTAGGAATATCCTCAAAAATATATGGTTTGACAACGAAAAAATATACGAGATGTCCCATTGGAAAAAAAAAAACGTTTGTAGCCTTGTTTATCTTGAAATATTCTAGAATGGGAAGAACACTAAGTGATGAAATCCTTCCAAACCTCTCTCAATCGATGAATAATGATATTGGTTCAGTGTGCATCCAATATCAAGGATTAAAATCGAAGCAAATAGATTCTACAACGTTTTGAAATCAGCATTCTCATTAAAAATTCAAAAACGCCAGAATTAAGTGGGCGGTGCTAAGAGCGTATGACGTGCTACAACCTAAGTCTATCTTTGTCTGTTTCCATATATCTCTTGCTCACACCATGTGCAATGTTGTCAAGTTTTCTTGTGTATGACTCCTCATTCCTTCGATATATTCTCTCAAAAACGTATCGATAAGTGATAACTATATCATTTCATGATAATTTGTGGAAAAAACATTTATATTGTATTCTTTTACATCTTTTATTCCGAGAATAAGTTGCGGTATTTTGGTGCGGCAACACAGCAAGAACAATTTTCTATGATTGGTCAGCTCAAGGTCGATGGGCGTGTCGGGTTAAGCACGTCACACAGCGTTAGACCAATGAGAGCAACCTTTGAAAATGGCGCATGGAATTGTATGTTCGAAATCAATTACGTTTATTTTATTTTTTTTTTTCATGATATAGACCGAATGAAAAATAAAAAAAATAATGAATGGTAGTTTTTGGACATACAGAACAAGATGTTTTGAAAAATTAGTAGTCTCTCCCATTCTACTTCTACACACTAATGAGCAACCAAGTATGTATAATTTCTGTGCATAGAGCTTTCCTTCTTGATCTTCCACTTATATTCCACGATCTCTCGCGGGCATAAAAAAATTTCCAATCCCAAGAAAATCTCTACAAAGTTTCCCATCCAAAGACCGCTTCATCCGACCAACAAAATAAGAAATTCAATAGATTCGAACCAAGTTGAACAGTAGAAAGAATTTCCTCTCTTTATGTGTTTTTCACAGGGACTCTGGCAACTACTCTATTTTTATTGAAAACCATTTCCAATCTGCCCTCGAGCACTGCTGCATGCACCCAAATAAAATGAAAACTCCACAGAGGTTTTCCACAGACATTATACTTGTAACGAGTCGATCTAGTCCATAACGATAATGAAAACCAGAAATGCTTGCGCTTTCACATCGAATAATCCTCGAAATAATCCCGGAGAATGAAAAGGGACATACAGAGGTGGTTCCCTCAGGACGGGGATGGAATCGGAATCCATTGGCGTTAGCTAATATTTGAAGGGGTGATTCTTTATTGGCACATTTTGAGAAAAATCTTCCCATAAACGTATGTCCTAAAAGTCTTAACTTTTGAGATACAGGGTGTTTAAATTTTGAAAAAAAAAACAGTTTTTTATTAATAACTGAGATAATATTTTAGACATCTCCGAAAAATTTGGTACATGTCTTCTATGCATCAAAGTGAATTTTAAGATGTACGAATTCTTTCATTTTCTCTATCAGTGGCGTCCGTACGGGTTTTGCATTGAATATTTTTGGAGGAAAAAATAGTACGCCACTGCTTACTTCCAAAAAAAAATTACTTCTAAGATCCTCATTCATTATTGAGCAAAATTGATCTCATAGATTTTCCCTGTCCGACGCATGATTTTAGCTTGAAAAAATAAAAATCGTTTTACTACAGGGTCTATACCTCGAAAATCTGATAGCGTGAAAATGTGCATCAATGAAAGCAAATTAAGTGATCAGATTTGTTCCAAAATGAATGAGAATCCAATAAAGATATTTTTCTTGTCAGATGCTATGTTCTTGATTAAAATAATGTAATTAAAATTGCTTAATATCGCAGTACCAACCGTTTAATAATCTATATCACTCTGTATCTCAAAAATTTAGACTTTTAGGACATACGTTTATAGGAAGTTTCTTTCTTGAAATGTTTCAAAGAACCACCCCTTCCAATATTAGCATGTCCTTAAGGAACACCCTGTATGATAATAATAATAATAATTTATTTATTTCCAAATATAAATACACAATTCTCTTATAATATTCTTGATTCCTTAACTTTTGCATCGACAGAATAAAACGAAATACAGTTGGCTGAATCTCATAAATCTCTAAGATTTCTCATCTTCATCTACGCCTCTTCCGAAAACAAAGATTCTATTCCACTATGTGGCACTATAGAGAGTCCTGGAACTATCGCGAACTATATTAAATGCATTTCAAGCCGAACGAAACCTTCAAGAAATCCAATTATCTAAGAGCGCTGCTCTACCCCAAGTCCGTTCCCACCACCTCGCTTACCTCTTTCCGCATTCCGAACGTCTGGTTCACTCGATTGCACCCTGATGAAGGCGACGATGAGATCGAAACGTTTATTATTCAAGCCGATTCGGATCACTCGAGATATCTATTAATCCGACAAGCTAGAAAATACATTACAATGCAATACAATATTCAGTGTTTATGTATCTGTAATGTACAGGGTGTCCGATAAAAAGAGCTCATACATAAAAAAAATTCAAAACATGTTCGATATACTCTACCTCGTACGTCCCTTGTCATTTCTGGGATGGATTAATAAGCGATAATTCTATGTGGTCGCCTGAAAACTTCGACGGTGTTTGTTTAGGGTGACAGGTGACAGGTGAATTGATAGGAATGGTCTAAGTATGGGGTGAACTGGGTTTTTAATTTCAGTTTGAGAGTCCCAGTATAATCTAGTTGAGTGCTGTTAGGAACTCACTCATAATGATTGAAAGCTACGAATGAAGCAACGGGGGATCAAAAGTGTCCTACAGGGCGATGCAGGTTAGTTTGACTCCAACGTGGTGTCACGTGGTCAGTTCAGACAAGACGATGGAGCCAAAAATGCACTGAATCTGAACCGATACGCTGACTTTTATTATGATTGGGTAGTTATAAAAAAGTGCCCAATACCCAAAACCTTTTTGATTGGGTCACCACCAACAAACAAGTGAACATCGTCGACGTCTCAATGGAAAATGCTCAAAGCGTGGCTCGTCTTTTATTACTTTGTTATTTTTCAATTTTATTAACTCGAAAATTGGACCATAAAATCGAGTTAGCTGCGAGAAAAGGAGCGATCTATAAATTTCCCGCGGACTCGAATCACATTATCATTCGACTTGATATTCATTCAATAAGGCGTCCATTCGAAAAATTGGATTGCAAGCTGTCACCGCCTATGTTTTCGTCGTTTCGGCAAAGATGCTTTTTTATTCGACACCTTTTAGAAATGTCGAAATGATGTTGATATGTTTTCATTCAAATCAGTCTCAATAACCCGAAAACAAAATTAATCTCCATACAGGGTGTTATATAATATGGGGCACACTATTGGAAATGTAATTTCAATTTTGTGAATTGAAAGTTTCAAAAAAGTATTTCCTACAAATCGAAAAATTTTTCGCAATATCGTGAATGAAAAAAAAAATGAATAGTGGATTTAACAGCGATCAATAAATACAGAGTGTTTAGTTATCGTATACGAGGAAATGAACTTATTCTTGTTTCAAGAAAGGATTTTTTTTGTGATGCATGGAGCATATCTTCTGCATGTTATTTCATTTGTTTCAACAGTACTTTTTATAGTTCTGATACTTTAGTACTATTTAAATTTGACTATAAAAACGAGAAATATGTATGGGTATATCTCGAATGTCACTACTACGTTGACAAACATAATTGTTAATTTTATGAATTCTATCATTATTATTATTATATATTCTTTCTTCCTTAATGCGTTTTCGCTCACTAAAACAATATTACGGCCCTCTTCGACGTAGAAAAAATAATGAGCTCTCGAGGAAAGTGGTCTATAATCTCGGTAATGGGCGACCATTTGTTTGCTCCTCTTATTATTTATGGTCGGACGAGATATGAATGGATAGGTCTCGACAGAAAACAAAAATAAACAGAAAATTTGTTTCTCGCAGACGCAATATCTTTTGTTTCCTCTAGGATCACGAAACAAACAAATCGACGAAGTTAGCACGGAATTCATATTCCAATTTATACTATACGGGGGGGCTGCAAAAAGTTCGCATCGCTGACAAAAAATCATGTGTTTGAATGCTTCACCAGATGGATATGTAGGTCGTTTTAGTCGTTTACAAAGTGTTACACAGGAAACGTTAATATTTAATTTTCAGCGCCTGAAAAGTATGACTGAAATCGAGCGAGCTATTTTAACATTTTCATCACCGCAAACGTAAATTTGTCAACGGATACATAACATCTAGGACGGTTGTTTACGATAAAAGCATCTCGATTAACAAACGCCGTTCCATACGGAGTGTTACTTTTTTTTCCTCCACATTCGAGGAATAGGAAATGAATAAATTCTAGAGCTGGGGTTGCGAGGTTTATTGTTTCTCCTATTATATTATGTCTGTTTGTGTTTGAGAGATTTTATTGCTGACAGTAAATGAGAAATGGGGTATGTGAACAGGCACGTTTCGTGATTTAGTAGCCATCTGTGGGGTGTGTGAAATGTACTGGGTGGTCAGATTCTAGTGCCAATAAATATAACAATTGTCGTACAGGGGCCTCCCTGTATATCAAATAACAATAACGATGTTCTTGACGTGGAGCTAATTAATTTGAAGGCGTTGCGAAAAAAGCGATATTTCCTTCACGCAATTATTTTTTAATTAATCGTGAATCCTATTGTTTTGTGAACAACTGATAAAACAACGACTAAAAAAAACAAAAGACTAGTCGTAAAATAGCGGGTGTGTTTACGGCAAACTAGCGTGAAAAAGGATGTCAAATTTGTCTGCAGATCGTCCTCGAGATGTGCAGCAACGAGATTTTATCGTCGCTGATGGTTTTACGTCGTGGAACTTTAGTTTTCTCACGAAATTTTTCATACGCGCGTGATGCCCATTAGGCGAGTGACATTTATTCGTGTTTGGGTGTACAGGTGAAATGAAACTACCAAAATTTCGAAAGAACATGCTCCGTATGGAAGTTTTATCGCTTCTAGACTCCATGTCGGATAGTACGGGAGCTTGCCTCGAATTTTTGTCCTGTTGTTATTGAAAAAATGTCACATTTTTATCAACAGTAAAAACACAAGAGCTTTTTTTTATCGGATAAATTTCTTTTGTAATTTTGTAATTTTGGCAAAATTATTTCGTTACAAAAAGAAATTTATCCAAAAAAAAGCTCGAGTGTTTTTTGGCAAGATAAATTAACGACAGAATATATCAATGAACAATAATTATCGTTATTGATACAATTAAATTATTTAAATGAACAGTTATTAAATACACAATTGTTATAAATAGTTTGGTTTGGTGTACTGATTTCAAAATTTTCTTCTCTGGTATTCATACATGTAGAATATTCATATAAAATAAGAGGAACAGGCGTTTTTATCAGTGATAAAAATTGATGCACCTTTTTTATCGCTGTCAAAATGACAAAACAGTCGTCTTCAAATGACACATTTCATACAAGAGTTAATTTATCGAAGAAAAACAACTGTACGAATGTTATACCGGGTGTTTCAGAATTGCACGGCAATATTTTAGGTACGTATTCTCTGGTACGAAATAAGAGAAAAAGTTCCCATGAACGTGTGTCCGATCTCGATTATTAGCGGAGTTACAGGGTGTTGAAAGTTGAAAAAAAAATTTGGGTTTTATTTTATTGCGCTTGATCTACTGCAGATAAAGCTTTCAAATTTGGTATGAGTATCAAGCAATAGGTGCTGCTTCATATGAATGTGAATGTTTTTCAAATACAATACAGGGTGTTGCATTTTCTGAGGTCTCAATCCATAAAAGCCTTGAGAAAAACTTGCCCGTACGCCACTGGTGAATATCAATATTTTTTCCAAGTTCTTCAACCTATTAGCTAAATTTTGTTCCTCTTTACTTTTGGTCGAATTCCGTCCAGTTTCCCCAGATATTAATCAATTTGTAAATTGGCTCAAAGTTACATACTCTGAAATGTTCATACTATTTTGATATTTGGTATTAATCAAAGCACTAAAATTGAATAAAAAAGAAATTTATCAACAAATGTTCAGAGGAATTGTTGAAATATTACCGTACAATTCTGAAACACCCTGTATAAGGTGTTCCTGGACAATTCCAATGAAACGAAAACCGTCGTGAGGGTAATAAAAATCTGACACAATACACTGAAAAGATGGTGAGAAATAAAAAAAATCCCAACACCTAAAAACGACGACCATCCTGTAGAAAAACACCTTCGTATAAACATCATAATACCTCGGGAGAACGCGAGACATCTAACTAGGTGCGGTTAGACAACAATTTTTTCGTACTCGAATCGAATGCATTAGAATCGTAACACTCTGTAGGTACCGAGCGCGAACAATGCCGACGATGACTTTTTATTTCGACCTTGTTTTCTTTACTTCCCCCTACAGGTAACACCTTAAACGGCATATAAAACCATCATGCGCGAGATTTATGTTGGATTTCGACGCAACTTTCAGTAGGTGTTCGCTCTTATAGGGTCATTTATCACAAGTGCGTGATGAATTTCAATTGAAACGTTCAGATAACGTTATTTATAAGGTGGATGATACGGAAACGTGTGCACTAGGCATGCATGTTTTCTCTCTAGGGTGTAAAAAAAATGATACGACGCTTTCTAGTTATAATCCGACCACAATGATTTTCTACACATCATGCGATTTATATTTCCGTGAAGAGGATTAGTTGAGCGTACCAAGGGGATAATTTCAACCACCGTGTTCACCTGACATGGCACCAAGTGACTGAAATGTGAAGGAAAACGTTCTGCTGTACATTTCATTGGAATCGTTCTAAAGCTCTTGAATTGCACATTGAAACTCGAAAAAATATATCAATTTTCAATAAAGGAGTCTCTTTAGGAACCTAAAAAAAATTGAATTCAATTTCACACTGAACAACGTTATTTAGCAACTCCCCATTGTGTAAATCTATAAACACTGCTTGAGACTGCCTATCACAAAACCAATTCCCTTTACTATTTAATTCAATATTAAATGATTCCATCTAAACACAACAAAAACCCAATTTGAATGTTCTAATACGCTATGGACGGATCAATTTTCTTCGAAATAAACTCGCTGTAATCCAAATCCAATATCGTATTCACCTCGGTATTTATCCTCGCATCGAAGATGCTATCAAAATAAATGGCTTTCCCTATTGCCAGTTGTGTTTGGTCTAATTTATTCAAGTGACAACTTGGAAATGGGTGCACGTTCAATAGGCCAGATCGACTAGTTCCATTATATTCAAATTTACTGGGAATGCCAATAACATTTGGGAACCTACGGAATTTGATGCCATTGGATATACATACGTTCATTGACTCGTTCTACATTATTAATTATAAATATTGATAAAACATCGCTTCTCGGTTGGAAATAAGATTAATGAGGGAATATTGATAAAACGATATACAGGGTGTACGCTGTCAAATTGTAAAGAGCGATTATGAAACGACATGCTTTTTCGTACATGTTTCGGAAATTCTGATCATTTTCTTTTTTTAATACAGATTCTTTTTTTTCATTTAACTCTTCATAACGTCAAAATAATTGTTATAATTTACACTGTATATTGAAAAAATATTCCTTTCAAAATTTTTTACACTTTTCATCTTCAAAAACAAAATATTGAACAATATTCTTGATCAGAAAGTTATGTCACTGATTTTTGCATTGAAATAATCAAACTTTCTCATTATACCAATTTTTCATATTTGGCTTGGTTCTGAAAAAGAAAAATAGAGAAAAATTAATAATTAAATAAAAATCCAAACAAAACAATTCAACTATTTTTGTATTGCTTGTATTACTTTCGAAAAAATCCCTCTGCTCTAACCTCCCGAATAAAAAAATCCGTATTTTCCTGATATCCAGGTAAATGTGGCAACGATCACACCACCACCAGCAACAATGCATCAGCGGAGGCGGCACCTCGACAGACCACGCCCATTACTGTCCGGCAGGCAGCGCGGGCCGCCGCCTGTCTGTGAACGCGAGACGGTGCACGGCCCCGCCCGCTCACGGCCACGCCCACGCCCAACCTCTGTTGCACTTTCCGCCGCCGCCCGAATACCCGCCCTCTGTCGCCTCCTCGTCCAAGATGGCCGACGATCAGTTTTTGGCCGTGGCAGGGCCGTCCAGTCAGCCGGATCCTCCGTGGCCGATGGATTATTCCTACGCCTATTACGAGCCGGGCCCGCCCACGAGGCACACTAACGTGCCCAGCAAGTATCCGGGGACGTATCGGGAGGGGTCGTACCGCACCAGGCATACCTATCTCACTAGGTAAGAGGTTTTCTCGATTTTGAATGGTCAATTTCGCGAGAAAAAAAATTGTTTTTTGCGTTTTCCTCATGAATTTTGAGGTTATGTGGGAAAAATGTAATTACAAAAGTTGTAGATATTTTTATTATCTACAACTTTTCTCCCTAACTTTTTTTCATAGGATCCGTAGTTTTCCGGAAATCGACATTTTTAATCTCACTTTTCCACTTCTGGGTTGCAATATTTGCATTTTTCTCATGAGTTTTGAAGTTATGTGAAAAAAATTTTATCACAAAGGTTGTAGATATTTTCATTATCTACAACTTTGCTTCTTAACTTTTTTCCATAGGATCCGTAGTTTTTCCGGAAATCGACATTTTCACTCTCGAAACCTCACTATCCCACTTCTGAGTTGCATCCTACTTTTTTTTCTTTACTTTTCGACCATTTTCGGGAAGACAATTCTCTTTTGATATCGGCAAATATCAGTTCAATTTTATTTGTTGAATAAATTCAAATTATTTGTCGAAAAAAAAAGTTTTTACAAAAAGTATTCCGTGAGAAATCGTCACCTTCCAATATTTGCATTTTTCTCATAAATTTTGAGGTTATGTGAAGAAAATGTGATCACAAAAGTTGTAGATAATTTCATTATCTACAACTTTGCTTCTCAACTTTTTTTCATAGGATCCGTTGTTTTTCCGAAAATCTACATTTTTTATCACACTTTTCCACTTCTGGGTTGCAATATTTGCATTTTTCTCATGAATTTTGAGGTTATGTGAAAAAAACATGATCACAAAAGTTGTAGATATTTTCATTATCTACAATTTTGCTCTCTAACTTTTTTTCATAGGATTCGTAGTTTTTCCGAAAATCGACATTTTTACTCTTGAAACCTCACTATCCCACTTCCGGGTTGCATCTTACTTTCTTTTCTTTACTTTTCGACCATTTTCCGGAAGACAATCCTTCTTTGGATATCGGCAAAGATTACTTTCATTGCATTTCTTCAATAATTTCAAATTATTTGGCGAAAAAAAGCGTTTTTCCAAAAAATCTCGGAATATTCCGTGAGAAATCTTCACCTTCCAATAATCTCCTCCGAGGTACGGCACGGAGGAGAACATCTACGAGGAGATAAGCGACCTGGCGCGCGCCCGCCGCCGCCACCAAGCCCACCAGGACTCGATCCTCTCGCTCAACCAGAGCCTCGTCGAAGAGGAGGTCCGCCGGGTGCAGAGCGGCCACAGGCGCGTCCTGGGCGAGCTCAACCTCTCGGTGGAGGCGATGCTGATGCCGTCGAGCTCGAGAGAGGGCAGCGACGACGGCGATCGCGACAACGAGACGGACGACCAGCTGGCCGACCTCCTCACCGTCGGCCCCACCGACGACTTGCTCAGCCCCGTGCCGCTGGTCGATTTGGACAGCGGCTTCAGCGGCAGCTCGAGCGGCGCGAGTTATAGAAGCGCGGGGGGGAGTTTGAGGAAGGGGGCGTCGAGGAGTTCGACGCCGGCGGAGGGGGCGGCGTCGGCCGCCGGCGGTAAGGGGTTTTGGGGCAGGAAGGCGTGGAAGAAGATCGCAGCTTTTCCGAGTAACATCAGTCTCAATAAGACCAAAGGTGAGTTTTTTTGTTTCGTTACATTTTTTTCGTCACTTTGTCACTATTTATGAAAAATATTGGTTTGATGAAGGTGTTTTGTGTCAAAATTGAAAAAAATTAATAAATTCGTACGGTCAAAGCTGTCACACCCTCTAGTGGTGGTCGTAGAAAATTAAAGGGGTATTCTGGTCTAGAAATGAAAATTAAAGGGGTATTCTGGTCTAGAAATGAAAATTAATCGTATTTTTTTTTTTTCATATTTTCACAGTTTAGCTATCTGAGAATACGTGTATGAGAGAATTTTTCAAAATTAAAATCATTTTAGTAGACACAGGTATTTTGCTGAACTGGCATCCGAATCGATTGGACCGCAACTAATCGAACAAAAATTTTACTTGAAACTTTAGAAGCTCTAAGAACCGATTTACTTGAAATTTTCTGTTCTTTAATCTTCTTCAAAGACTTGTCCATGTCCGGAACTACGCACATTCGCAAAATTTTCATTTGTATATTTTTAAAAAATTCAAGAAAGCCAAAAAAGTGGTACATTTTTTTTCTTAGGGCAGTTGCCGTTTTGTAGAAAAAATTCTTACAACTTTTCCGTATTTCCAGACATTATGACATTATTAATTTTTTTTTTCGGTATCAGGTTGCTAGAAGGGTTAAAATCGTGAGTATGGTCACGCACCAAATTTTTGGGATTCCCCACTAAATCAGCTGATAATTAACGGACTTTTGAATATTTTTTTACTTTTCATTACTTTTTTTTTTTGATTCTTTTAATGCTAATAAATAATGTTTAAAAAAATGGATACTAAAAATAATGATTGCTTTTTTACAGCACTTAAAAAATTACCTAGAATTCATGTTTCTAGACCAGAAAACCCCCTTTAAGAATTTATTTAGCAATTTTTATACACTGACTATTCATTAATATTTTTCTGATAGTAGTATATTAAAGTATAAGTGGATAAAAAGGTCTCCAAAACACGCGCGAGTTTTCGAAATAAAGCAAGTATTTTAAAGACCAGATCCACGAATAATTCACGCTATTTTTTTTATTGGTGTCTCATTTCAAGTTTGATTTGTCAGTAATATTTTATTTTCCGTTTACAAGTTACTCCTGTCAGATCAATAATCAAAAATTTGCCATTTAGACGCGCGTTTTTCAAAGTTCGATTTAAACACGCTCAAGCGTGCCTTGAATGGGTAAAATGGGGCACCAAAATAAAAAATATTATTTCGTAATTGAATCACCCGGTACATTTCTAAGCGATTGTTCGAATCTAGACCACATGCCTGAATAAACCATGCACATTTTCCATTTTCCCGACTGAAAAATCAAGACATGAAAAACGCTGCTTTTCCCTAATTATTCCTCAAAGCAATTCCCGACCAAGAGGAATTGTTTGTAAGGGGGGATGAAGCGGCTCATTGGAGTTCCCCGTGTGTGTCTTTGAAAGCCTCCCCTCGCGCAAGGGGTAGCGACAAAAAACAACCCTTCTTCTTTGGCTAATAACGTACTCTCGGTCGAGTCCACTAGTGCGATGTTTCTAAAGCCACTTTCGCGAGTAATGGGGTAAAAGACAAACCCCCGGCCAATCGGCGAGTTGGGTGGGTTCAGATGGGTGGTTTAGTGTTTTTGATCGATAAAAACCATAGGGTAAGAAACAATATTCACGGCGAGAGTAATGGAAGAACGTCTATTGAGCGCCGGGCATCTCGAGTTGCAACTGCAGGGACATGAGAAGTATCGTGCTCACACTCTCGCTAGTTTTTCTCATGGACCACCCTGTATGAAATTTTGTAGTGGCTCGAGGACAAATTCCCTTAGCTGTGCTGTAATTTCAACAAATTCGAGTTCCACGTCGCGTCTTACGGATGAATAAAACAACAACCGTGGAAAAAATATCATTTCACGCGATCAGCACATTGAGGCAGGTGTACATTCCAAGTGCATCGAGTAAATATTTCGAGGAGATAAACAAATAGAGACGACGCAAAAGGAATGAAGAAATACGCTTATACTACCATGATAAAATTATATTTATTTATTCGTGGTAATGGTTTTTGATCAATCAGTCTACTGTATGGGAAAAGTCGCGGTATCAGCAGATTTATAAGTTTGATTCTCGCGAAATTTATTGACAAAAACAAATGAGAATAAAACATGGCGTTGTGGAGTGACACATTAAGCAATATTCGTGATTTTTTCAAAATAAAATACCAAATGAGTAGCTGTAAAAAAAATCAAAAAGCTTATCAAGGTTAAAGGTATTTCCTTTACAATTCTTATGGAAAATCAAAAAAAAATCACAAAATAATGTAGTTCGTGGTATTCGACTACCCTTACATGGTAGCAACGCAGATAGCGTCTCATTCCGAGAAGACAAAACATGTAAAATTGGGATTGACCGGTGTGCTCTCTAAATTTCCAAATTCGCCCCAAAGAACCACTGTTGTGTTTTCCAGCACAATCAATACCTACTAGGTGTTTACAAAAAGACGTCAAGTAGGGGGTTTCTTGAACGCTGTACTTAATCCTACCGCAATGATTCATTTTCTTGTCTTCCTACGAGCAATTCCAAAGCTTGATACATTATGACGGGAATACAAGCGGGTAAACACAGCGTTTGAAATTAATTCGATTCGATCAATATCATCGCGAAAGCTATTCGGAATGACAAATTTGTTACGCGGAATAATTAGCAGAAGGTTCCGATCGTACTACGGAAAAGTATTCGTTGTATTTATCTTGTTCGAGTTGTTATTAGCATTTCCGTATTGCATGTTGCTTGCTATTTGTTTTGGAATTTGTGAAAGTGGGGAAGATAAACGGAATAACAAATTTTAGTTTATCGAATATTGACAAACATCTAGAGTAAATAAACTGGGTTGGTTTGAAGGTTTATTTTGCTAGTAAATATTTTGTTTCGTAATGTTGTAAATTAGTAATACTTCGGGGGGTATTCTGGTCTGGAAAATTGAAAAAATCCAAAGTTTAAACTTTCCATAATATGCTATTGAACGGATTTTTCAAAATTCGAATTATTTTGGCAGATACAGTCGATTTTATGGCCAAACAGAGTGATCAAACTTCAAACGCGTTTTTCTCAAAACTCTTTTTTTGAAGGTGACTCGAGTTCTATCTGACCGATTCCTTAGAAATTTCATGAGAATATTCTTTATACATCTCCCCATTGCCTGGACATTGGATTTTGAAAAATTTTGTCTTCAAGTAGTCAAAAAAAGCTTCGACGAATTCTTTACTTTATTTCTCTAGAATTTTTTTCACATATCTGAAGAAGCAATAAACATTATTTAAAAAAATTCATAGTCTTCCCAGTTTGAAAAATACCTGAAAAGAAGGCTTCTAGATCGAAAAAATCCAAAAATCTCTCGCTCCTAGGTTGATCCCTCCGGAATTGATTCATACTGAACACCCTGTGCATTTTTTTTTCTAGTAGCATTATCAAAAGCTCTTTCGCCGTATCAATCCATGCACTCTTGCATCCAAAATTAGAATATTCAATAATGGATTTGACAATGCTTTCCGCTACTTTCAGCACGCTAACCTAATTTGCCCTTTTAATTGACATACACGAAATTTACATCTGGTATATATCATACGAGCCCTATGGACGCGTCATATTCTCCTCGTACAAGGTGTAAATCCAACTGTGAGCGTCCAGGGAAATTAAAGAACTTCATCAGTTCCAGTTGGAAAATTGAATGAAAATGCAAATGCACCTTCGTCATATTTCCGTCAACGTCAACGGCGTCACTACCACGAAAAAAACTGGGACATGTCGGTGGCAACAGGTGCGATGTTGCCGGATCATGAATTAATCATTGGACTCAGAGAATTTTTTATTTTGGTGATCACAGGGAGGGACGTTTTTCTCCTCCTCTGTCAATGGTTGACTAAACCTCTCTCTTCGAGTTGACTTGTAACCTTTTGTAGCAGGAAGTTGTTGCAAACACGACACGAAGACTAGTACCTAACGTTTCGAATCACGTTCGATATTTTTCTATACCCAGTCGGTAATCCCATTACCGAATACAGCTTCAAAAAGTACGCATAGATGCGAACGAGTAGTGGCACTATTTTTGTAAATTTTTTCGATGTGGTTTTGGATTACACTCACACTGTATATCCCTTCAGAGGAAGACAACTGACTAATTCATAAGAGAATTAGTGCCCTACTATTTGCCGTAGGTATCGATATGCGTACCGAGTGATATACGATCCCGGGTATATGCGATTTAATTGAAAATTTATTATTAATTCAACCTCGATAGCACATATGCTCGCTCCAACCTATAAATATTCATGAACTAATAACACCTTCACGTTCATAATGTAACACTGGTTGTTACCGATTTCGTTCGTAAGAGAAAAACGATCGAGATATATGGGGCTTCCATTAATACTGATAAAATTCCCTCGGCAGTGGGGAGTACAAATAGGGGATGAGAAAGTGGTGGTTCTACAGCCATTCCTGAAGAGTTGGCAACATCGAGCATCAAACAAACACTCGAATTCAAGCCTACCAATGAATGCATTACTGTGTGGTGGAAAAAAGTATCACTAATAACATCTGATAAAAATAATTTCGGTCGACAGGAAACTGATAGCCACCCATGGTCTGTAATTAGGTTAGTTTCCCGACGCCTTTTTCAGTTTTTTAAATATTTTTAAAGTACAACCGAACCTGGACGAAATCGTTTTTAAATTCTTGCAGACACGCGAAGTCTCTGTCACGCAAATGACATACGATAAATCAAATTACAACTAAAAAAAAAATCAATCTGTTTCTCTCGAAAAAAAAATTAAAAACGTTTGTTTTTGGTGATGAAATATCAGTGGACCAAAACTGGGAAAAAATCCATCCAACTTTTTAGTACCTGCATAATCAAAACGCAAAACCTATTCCACTAAAAAAGTACAATTAATAAACGTGATAATACCGCTTCTGCTCTGATGGCTTTAATTTCAGATTTATACAATTCCACATAATGCTACAATCGTAATAAAACTCGTTGAAAACATTTAATAGCCGTTTTTCACTTTTGTTCTGGGAGATCAGCAAACAGGGCGAGTTTCATTTGTTTCCGCGACTAATTTCGAGGCGAGCGAAATTTCAAAAGGCATTCTTTTCAACAGACAACACTAGAATATGCCATTATTTTTTAAAATTACCATTTTGTGTATTGTGAAGAACAAAACTAGTGATTTGTCATCGAGAATTCACTGGGAATTATTTCAATTCATAAATTCATTATTTAATGTTGAATTGAATTAAATAAATTTATTTTTCATCAGCAGAAAGAAGCGCCTCAATACGTCAGCGAATTACTTAGAGAATTGAAGGGAATTTTTCATCCCGCGTTTTCTCTTGTGCCGACAGCGAACGAGGTCCATACAGCATCGTAATCTCGTTGTCATTAGCCCAAATGAATTTTCACGGCGAAAATTCATTTGGGTGAGATTTTCCGGAATTACTGAAAAATTCCCGTTAGAGTTTCATCAACGTTAATGTGATATTTGTCGGGTCTTTCAATGTTCAATGATGCGTCTGGTATTGATTTTTTTCGAGGTTGAATACTGTTGGAAATTTTTCTATATCCAGATAGAAAAACGTGCCATTATCCTTTATGAATTTGAAGTCCGTATATAAAAAAAAAAAACGTGCATGAGGGGAAGTTGAAAGCAAATTGTGCATCCGAATTTTCTTTTCAAGAATTCTGCTTTTTTGATCACAAATTTTCAAAAAATTTCAGTGACACAATAATTGATCGAAAATATACAAAAATTCGCGTGAAAATTACTTGAAAAAAAAATTGCTACGACACTGACGATAGACGACAAGAAAATGCTTTCGGTGTGCGTGATTTTTGATCAAGTACCAGTAAAAAAATTCTTCACAGCTTATTATTCAGATAAAACACAAGGAATGACATATCCTGAAATGTCGTGACTCTATTTTATTCTTATTGTTCGACACAGCTATTAATAGTTGAATATAATTATAAAAATTATAAATCAACCAAGCGAGAAAATAATACTTTCTAGGTTAACAAAAAAAAACAACAATGACGTTTTTTTTTGTGACATGACAGATTTGATCTTCTGAATGGAACAAAAAAGCGTATAATAAGTGAATATTCCAAACACTCTGTAGCATGAAACTATGACGAAAAACTACAGAAAAATCTCGAAAAATTCACTCTAATCCAAAATTAGAATTGTGTGTGGAAATAATGATTGACCTTGAAGCGTTTGGCCAAATGAACAATTCAAGAAAGTCTCACTCTGAATACTTTAGAATACGCCACATTAAAATTATCATCTTTTGTAATAACAATAATATACCAAGGAGAGAAAGTGAGACAGAGATAAGAAAGGTTATTGAGATCGAGTGCTGGGGTTAAATGTCAGCCAGTCATGATTCTACTAACACCATCAGAGAACGGCGAGAAAGATTTATCAGTTGCGCTCCGATGATTTACGATATTCGTTCGTGTCTGTTCGGTATGAACGTTGAGGTATGCCTACGTAATTTCGAAACTTTGATGCGATGAATCCGTGCCTGGATCCCAACAACCTACGATTATAACAATCTGGTCCAGACTCAATTAAATTCCCTTCTCACAGGGTGTTATCGGTTGGGCAAGTTGGGACACTAATTAGAAATGCAAACGCCCCGTGTAGTTCTTTGAACTTGTAAAATTTCCATCATTTTCTCCTGTGAAATTATCGTGAAATTCATGAGAGAAATCGGCTCATAATTCTAAGCGAATGCAGGCAATTGCGATCGTAGATAACGCGGACGTTTATTAACTCCTTCCTTATAGTTTGTAGAAGAGGAAAACGACAAAAAAGCACGTAACGCTTTCCAAAAAACTCGGGTCATTCACCGCACTATGCTGGGAAAATAGTGCGGTCAAAGTTCGCGAAATTGTCACCGAGGCGAATATTGCATATTAGGCAAATTTGACGATGGGATATTTACTACACAGTGGCCACACAAGATGGCGGTTTTTTCTCTTGGCGCGCTGCCGAGAAAGAAGTAATGGCGGATCTTCGTTCCGTCGCAATGGCAAAGCAATAGTCGTTAAAAGATCCAATGGGACGCAAACTGCCATGTAAATACGGCATGAATTTAATTTATTCGAATAATCGTTTCTAACACGGAAATATACTAGCTGAATGTCCGTGTGGCGGCTCAGGGAATTTTCTCGGATTCCTTTCTGGGTACGCGGAGATACATCAATGAAAGGAAGTTGTCAACTGGGGGCAACAAGACTAGATAATCCTACCCCAGAGGCGAGATCACGAAATCATTAATTTGCTTCAAGATATAATGATGGAGAATAATGTCCATGTAATTTCTATGAAAAATATCAAGAATTATCCGAAAAACTTCGCCTCAAAACCCGCTTTAGACAAAAACAACGATCCTCGTTACGTCACTTGTACTAATTCTCGGCGCCTCTCAGAGTTGCCATTTGATCTACTTTCGAGGCTTCTGCGGATTTTCTTTCAGTTTTTTTCCCGAAATTTATACAAGTACATAGTCAGTTACCAGTGAATAATATACGAGGTGTTATGAATTGTCGACTTTGTAGCTTTTCGTATTTGCACAGTGAAAAGTGACGGTGGTTCATTAAACAACTTTTTGTCTCTCTGAACAAATTGGAATGTAATTTCCTCATAATTTTCTGGTATGAAATTATGCTTAAGAAGAAGTCAGCGCGGGTTTTTGTGTTATATCCTTCGTACCATCCTCTGTGGAATAGCTGGAGGATATGCCGTGATAAAATATTGAATTAATGGAATTTTCAGGGAAGAGTGAAGGAAACGGTTGAAATTTATTTATCATCTGCGAGAGAAAATTGGGGAAATTGCTAAATCGGTTTTATAACTGGATTCTTCCTTGTCTTCTTCGCACCTTTGGGATAATATTTGCCAATTGCACCTGATCGAGGATTTGTATCAACAAATTATGGTTGAATATTCTACAGGGAGCTCTAACCATTTGAAAATTTCCGAAAAATTAAAAATAAAACGATTCTCCTTGTATCTGGAATAGTTTTTGATATATTCGCGATCTTTCAAGTCAAAAACATTTTCGGAAAGATTTTAGCTGAATTATAGTTTCAAAAACACACTGTATAAAGCTCAAGGTAATGATGTAACAGATACCCATCGTCGCGCCAAAATAAACACTCGAAAATTGCTTTTATTTTTGTAGATAGGTGGTCTGAAGAGTTACAGATGTCTGCGATTCCAATTCCCTTTGAACAATTTTTTCCTTTGAATTGTGTCCAAATGCCATCGAATATACAGTTACAATTAATTCGCGTCATCGTACACACAGTGGCGTACCCAATCTTTTATTATCTGAACGTTTTTTTTATTATTATTTTTTAAAGCACCATGAGAATTTTTGTGTTTGAAATATTTTCAATATTTTCTTGTCTCTGTCTTTTTGATAACAAAAATAGTCCAAGTCACTCGATCACAATTATTTCATTTTTCGTATCAAACGTCAATGGAGGACAAAAAACAGGTTGTTACAGAAACCCCACACAGAAACTTTTACCTGACTCTCTACTATCGACCACTGACTATCATACTTCATTTAGCTCCATTAAAATAATAATAATAATGATAAAAAAGAACAGTAGATGTGATATATAAGACCTCTTACGTGACGCTGATAGATAATTATCAATTATTTTTTACTATGTCAGGTAATAAACTATCTTTTATATGGGCTCGAAACTGATATACTAATGGATGTTTTATAATGACGGTCACGAAAAATGGTATCCATCAACCCAACACCTGCCAAAGAACCCTCTAAAAAGGGAAATGTGATCTCGGGTCTTGTAAAATTTTATAGAACTAGTTATTTCAACGCTCTAATGAAGAATCAGTCAAAACTAAATTGATGAATGAATAAACCGAATGGGGTTTTGAAGCCAAAATAAACAGTCGTTCGATGACAAATGAATAAGCCCAATGAATTGGATGATACAAATAAATGAATATCGTGGAGCCAATTTGTCATATCGTCAAAATAAACAGAGGTGGTTTGAATATTACATGTGTGTTTACGTTCGACCACGCTTTGTGATTTTTTTTCAGTGAAATTTTCAAGGATTGGTATACAGGGTGTTCCTTAAAGACATGCTAATATTTGAAGAGGTGATTCTTTGACACATTTCGAGAAAAAACTTCCTATAAGCGTATATCCTAAAAGTCTGATGCGGCGTGAAAATGTTTGTGCATCGACTGAAAGCAAATTGAGAGATCAGATTTATTCCAAAATGAATGAGAATCCAAAAATTATATTTTTTGTCAGATGCTCTGTTCTTGATTAAAATAATTGAATTAAAATAGCTTCATATCGCAGTGCCAATCGTTTAATAATCTTTATCACCCTGCATCTCAAATGTTAAGACTTTTAGGACATTTATGGGAAGTTTTTTACCCAAAATGTGTCAAACAATAACCCCTTCAAATATTAGCATGGCTTCAAGGAACACCCTGTATATTCCTGCTATCTCCGCTATTATTTTCCATTTCGTTAATCTCGCATTTATTTTTTTTTTTTTCTTCCTGCGAGTTCGTCTGCATTTTGCATTTTTCATCGACAACTTTTCCATAATCTTATTAATTCATATTTCATTTTAATCGTGACCAAAAAATCCCCACAGTTTCATGTTTTCCCTTCTCGTTGTCTTATAGATTTATTTATTCCTCCATTTTGTAATGTGAAAATACAGGGGGAGGAAAAAAAAACAAATCACGTTCTCTCCGGTGTTAGAATTTAATTATCATATCGAGAACGTCGTTAACCACCATGGCTAAATCTACATAATTTTTCCGACTGCGAAACACCTCCGAAGCTATAATTTTCCGTGAATATGTGAAGAGATAATTAAACATATTCGCAGTCGCATTTCTGTGAGAGACACGCAACTGCTTCAGATCGAAAAAGCCCATTTACCGTCGGTCTCTCGACGCTGGTAAAAAATCACACCTAGACAACCATGAGACGCAGGGTAAATGAAACCCATGAAGCCCATGTCAAGGCCTACCAGTAGATGGATGCATCTGCGCTTCAGGAAATAAATAAACAACTGACTATCGCACCACGTACAACCAGAAATAACAATAAAAGGCTTCGTATTACAAGTTGTTCGCACGGAAAAATCGCATAATCTCGAGACAGAGTTTCGTTGGGTTGCTCCTATGTGTTTATGGGTCAACCCACGGTCTGGGAGTGAATTCAATGGGACTGTTTCTTTGGGTGATTCAAGATTTTATCTTTTTTGAAGCGCCATAGAAATTCTACAGCCACATCTTACTTGAAAACTCATTCAGGGAACGAAATAGTTGACGTGCGATGATTTTTATTATTCTAAAGGTATCACCATTGTTTTTATAAAATTACGAATGGTTGATAGTTGTATTCAATATTTATGACAACATTGCGTATTTTTAAAAAAAAATTCATTGGTGAAAAAAAATATTGGCGAATATGTTGAAATTTATTTATTGAAAAATTTCGAAAAATCAAAACAAAATCGATTTGCCTCGTATCTGGAATATTTTTTGATATATTCGCTATCTTTCGAGTCAAAAACTCTAAAAACCATCCAAAAATAACAAAATATTTGAATATGGTCGTATTGTGAAAAAAATCTAGTACAAACAGACCTACCTGCAAAAATCGAGAACCCAAATCAATATCAAGTTATTTTTGGTCTATTTCATTAATAAAAAAAATTATAAGCAAATATGTGAGATTTCCAAAAAACGCCTTGCGTTTATCCCTTTCCCAATTTTCAACGAAGCCGTCACTGACCCATGACACATTGCAGCCAATCTAGGTGATCCGCCCTTAATGAATAAGCTCCGTGCAACCATCCCCGTTCACTCAATTCCCGGCAAAATTGCATCCCTTGATTAGTAGGACTTTTTCTTTTGACAATAACGAGCACTAGTCGCTGTTGTTCTCTTTCGCTGCATCCCGTTTGCTGGTTTTTGTCCGCACAACGTTCGTGTCGTACAGGGTGTTTTGTTTAATTTTCACCAAATTTTCGAATGATTCTGAATCAACAGACAGCCTAAGTCGTGACGTCACCAGTTCATTTCAGGTTTTTGCTCCTTTCAGTTGAAACTAAGAATCAACTTGGTTGTATAGGGTGAAGAAAATGCAATTTTTCTCTGTTCGGAAAGGTTTTTTGGGCTCCGCCCATTTTGACATCACTCCTAGGTATAGTTCTTCCATTATCAATTGCAGAATATAAAAACTCATTCCGAACCCTTACCGACAATTTTGTTTGATCTGGGGATACCTTATATTATGAATTTATTATTTTTATAAATACGTTTAAAATCACATGCGAGAAAGTTTTCCTTGAAAGGCAATCGAATCATTATTACGCCGTTGTTTACCACTCAATTATATTTCGATTTATTCAATAAAATTCCTAAATTCAATACAGCACACTTCTCCACTGATATCCAGACAATCCAATCTGTTGAGTAAAAAAGATTATTTATAGCTTCCGAATGTCCATAACCCTTCGGCCGATAAAGTGCCAATGCATTGCCTGAATCACTGTTTTCATTGGTCGAAAGGGATGTTGACACATATAACTCGAATCCACGTTGACCCTGGCGGCTTCTCTGACTTAGTACGAGTACTAATCATTATTTTTGTTCCTTAATTTGGCGTGAGTGCCATGCGTTTATACAGGGCGTATATTAAATATTGATTACTCCTCGCATAACTGTGTTCTGCAATCGATAATGGAAGAACTATAGTCCATACTGACTTCGTCCTAATTTCCTCCATACGGTTTTCGGCGAGGATTTAGCACCTAGAAGACCACGACCGCTGGCTGCAATCTGCCGCTGTTTTGTTTATGAACACAGTCGGGGTAGAGGCCCATTATCTTAATCGGCGAAGATGCTGCGGCTGAGACCGACCGAACATCTTTCTCTCTCATCTCGTCCGTTCGTGAGAATTGCTCCTTTATCGGGATGCTGCACTTTTTCCTTTTTGTCGTGGACGCAGAGTATCTTGTTAGCGGCGTGTCATATAAAAAAATGGGCTTTTTTTCGCTTTCCGATGTGAAGCGACGGGTTCGAATATTGAAGGGAATCGACATCAGCCAGGAATATTTTTTCCCGAATCTAACGCGAGTGAAAAATATTTTGATATCAAATTGACAATTTTCAAACAATCAAAAAGATCGTTTGTCATTCTGTAGTAAATATATTCAAGAATACTCAGTTTCAATTCAAAGTCGATTGGCCAATTTATGTTCAAGTTATGATGTCGGCCATTTTGGAAATGTCGTTGCGAAAAATCTCATGAAGCATTTCATGATGTTTATAAAATAATGATGATGATAGTGATAGCAGAGAAGAGTTTGTTTGTTTCTTTCGTGAATAACAAAAGCATAACAATTCCGTGATTACGACTTTACTCGCCTGGAATGTCAAAGATATTTTTCAAAACAACCAATTATCCGTTAATTCCACCAAAACAATCGAATCCGTAATAAATCAACAGGTCGGTAATGAACCAATTAGTAACCTTGAATCTGGTTGATTCGGCTAGGAATACGAAGAAAAATAACGGAAGCATCAAACCTGAGGCAACGTTTACAGCATAAATATGCAGTCACTTCATTCTCCTGGTTTCTTTACATCAGAGGAAATACTTTTGTAGGAGAACCACAAATGGACAGCCTATGTCTTGACGTCACAAGCTCAAAAACTTTTCCAAACAAAGCGTTAATTTCAGGTTTTTGCTCCTTTCAGTTGAAACTAATAATAAAATTGTTTGTATATGGTGATATTAAATTTTCATTAACTCATTTTTATAAAAATTCTTAAGGAGAAAACAATGCAAATATTTCTTTGTTTGGAAAGGTTTTTTGGGCTCCACCCATTCTTGACACTTTGGTAGTCAGTCCATTGCATTCTGGGTGGTTTCATTGAAAACCCTGAATATCTAGAACACCTCCTGGTGATTCAAATGTGAACTAAGCTCGTGAATGTACTTTTTTCGACATTTTCATTCATGTTATCAAACAAAAAATATGTAGAAATAAAAATACACTAACTCTAACGAACGCCGATACTTTTATGTTTATGCTGTAAACGTTGCCGGAGGCCTCTTACTTTATCTTGTCGAAATCGTTAGGCACAGAGTGGGGTTCAGATACGCGAAGAATTTCGTCAATAAAAAGCCAGTAAATATCTGAGCCGAAATATTTCTTCGATAGTTCGGATAGGTGTTAAGGGGCCCACCCAGGCAGATGCTATCCGGCAACGAGTACGATTCATTAGATATTTATACAGGGTGATTCGAAAAAAATACATTACTAGATTTCTATGATATTACTTTTCTTATATCAAAGTAATGGACTCTTGAATTAATTATTTTCAATAGTTTTCTCTAGTTTGAAAACAACTTTTCGTTGACCACGTGATAATTATCGACATTATTTATTGACATTTCGAAAAAAAATCTACAAAATATGCTGGTCAAATAGTACGAATTAATGCCTACAAATTCGAAGTATCAAAGTAATTTTTTTGGAGAAGTTTCAACACCGCATTATCAAAAATATAATACGTATCCTGTATCTTAGAATTGCCCTGTATTTATGATACTAATTTGTTGGGTTCTAGAACAACCGAAAGGCAAAAATTAATGACCGCAGCGACCAATAATATGATAGTACGTGGGCGTGACTTTGGTTTATGGTGTCTTTTGAAATGTTGTGATTACCGACCATGATAAATATCATAAATTTTAACGGGGATGCACTACAACACTAGATAAAATAGTCCGGGAAATCTAAAAATGTTTTGGTGGGTTTATTCAACTATTTTTTCATTGTTTGTTCTGAAAAACTAATGAATCAACAAAAGTTCAAACACTTTTGACTCGAAAATCTGGTAAGAAGAATGATGATTGCAATTTTTGCATTTGTAATTGAGGACAAAGCGAAAAAATTCTAGAGTATTCAAACGTCTATTGGTATTGGTCGGCATCTGTCACATGACACACCCTATATAATAATTTTTTTTTTGAAGAAAATTTAATAAATTCAGTCACCTACTTTTCACTGTACTGAAACTGAAATAATCCCTGGACTATTTCATAAATAAAGTAAGATTCTCACAATCACGTAGCCTTATCTCATACGTACGAATCCGTGCCAAGTGGCTTTATGTGTTATTATTATGAGAACGAAAATGACTAACGCGATTCTACGTCTCGTAGATAGGTACGTTCGCGGTGAAATCCAAACATACATACCGCAGACTCGTTCAGAATTTTAATTGATGACTAAGAAGAAAAAAGGTTAAGCGTTAAGCTTCGATTATAGAAAGTGGAAAAATTGCGCAATGCCACTTTGTTTCTAGCTAATGCATTGTAACATAGAGGCAAATGAGTCGATGATCTGTCAGAAGAATTATTTATTGACACATTTCAGCTAACATTTTCTAGGGTTGGGACGCCACTTAAAAAAATCACAATATGGCTTACATGAAAAGAAATGCTATTGCTGATGATGGTCGAAAGACGAAACGTTCTATAGGTAATCAAACATTATCGTGTACCAATTTTTTTCAAAAACGAAAGCAGATTTTTTTTACGATTTCCCAAAATCTTCTAGGTGTTTTTCGATTTCTACATAAATTCAAAGTTCATTATTTTCCATTACTTTTATAAGACAAGCTTTTTATTCACATCATACTTAATAATCATGAATTAAATGCTAATTTTCAATATTCCAACTAATGATAGTCTAGTTCCCACACCTTTTCATCGAAATAACATAAAACCTCAATGGGTTCCAATTATATTCCTATTATAACGTTGAAGCGAGTTGCTCAACTTTACTGTACTCACTTTTATCTTGATGCATAATTAATACACACTATGGGGAGGAACGAGACTACGAAGTTATAACATTTAGAAGGATCATTATCCAAATTTTATATGCAAATTTTAATGTGCTCGGTAATCATCTTTCATGAAATTATAATTGTAGAACAGATATAGCGCTTCAGACACTAAATACAGGATTGTGAGCAACACCTTGTATAAAACATTCAATTACCGAAGAAAATTAAAGCTCTAATGAGAACAATTAGAATTGAGTGGACACAAGAATGAAATGCATCAATTTGTTCTACAAGTTTGTTATTTTCTACAAAAACAGTTGAGTAACAGCTCCAGTAAATATAGGTTAGAATTCGCGTTCACAAAGTGAGTTTTATCTTTTACAATAGTCGCTTATACCCCAGACTAACTCGTATTTATGATATGGCATAGAAGCAGTAGCGTCCACTATAACATTTTCCTCACTAAAGTGACGCAGAAGCAAAAAAAAAAACAATGAAGCAACGCCTACTGCACTGACCACGCCCACAGTTCGAACCACGCCCTAAATCAGTGCGAAGATCATTCATCGAATGAGATAGGCGATAAAAACCATCTCCATAAAGGATAAGCCACACCCATGACATAGCCACGCCCACCTCACCTCTGAAACACATCCTCCTACTAAGTTTCACTGTCATACAGGAAGCGCTAAAACATTGTTAGATTTGACGGAGAGGGGTTAGCCACGCCTACGTCGCCGACACGCCTTTATAATCTTGGTGGGTGTGGTTATAGGTGGGAGGGGCCACTGGATATGCCACTCCCATATCATGGACACGCCCACAAGTTTCAGAGGTGCTGTGAGGATTTTCGATGATTTAATTGAATATCAACAAATAATTGAGCGGTACGCCACTGGTCGAGGTAACTTCATTTCTGCATGCAGAACTGTTCGTGCCATATACGTATTTGCGATGTTATGGCGGCTCCAACAATAAACTTGGTCCATACTGGAAATTTGCGTCGTTGTGAAATGTTTCTTTCGAAGATAAATTGTTGATATTTCTCAACATTTCAACTGTGTTTCAGAATTGCACGTGTACGTATTCTCTGGTACAAAATAAGGAAAAAAGTTCCTATGAACATGTGTCCGATCTCGATTATTAGCGGAAAGTTGAAAGTTTTGAAAATATTAGGTTTTCATTTTATTGTGCTTGATCTACTGCAGATAGAGCTTTCAAATTTTGTAAGAGTATCAAGCAATTGCTGCTACTTGATATGAAAGTAAATGTTTTCCAAATACCATACAGGGTGTTGCATTTTCCGAGGTCTCAATCCATAAAAGCCTTAAGAAAAACTTGCTCGTACGCCACTGGTGAATTTTAATATATTTTCCAAGTTCTTCAACCTATTACCTGAATTTTGTCCCTCTTGACTTTTGGTCGAATTCTGTTCAGTTTCCTAGGAATTTAATCAACTTGTAAAGTGGATCAAAGTTATATACTCTGAAATGTTTATACTATTTTGATATCTGATATTAATTAAAGCATCAAAATCAAATGAAAAAAAAAAAAATTATTAACAAATGTTCAGAGGAAAGGTTCAAAGAGGCCTCCGTTGTTAATAGAAACTTTTTTCCTTATTTTGTACCAGAGAATACGTACCTGAAATATTGCCGTGCAATTCTGTAACACCTTGTATAGATTCGAGTGTCTTGGATTGCGCTTTCCTAGTATTTGCTACTAATTTCAACGTCAACTAAATAGAACTCTGCAATAGCCAATACGAACCGTTTTAGAATTGAAATGAAATCGTCGTAGAATTAGGGCGTATTTCACGTTTTTTTTTTTTTTCATTTCCGGAGGGTACAGACGTTGGAAATATGGAGATTATAAGCGAAATGGTGAGTGTGAATGGTATTTTGTAACGATGAAAAGCTATAATGTTTTATAGCAGGGTGGCTTTTCAACTTGACTTTGATATAACCCAAAATTACTTCAAAGCTCGAATGTTTGCTGTGGATCCAAAGTGGAGTTTTGAATTTCGTACGTCCACTTGGGAACGAAACTGCAGATTCTGCAAAATGACTAAAAAGAGACAGCGTGTGCGCATGGAGTCTGCGGTCGTAAAAATAGATGATAGAATAATTCCACATTCTACATCGAGTTGGTGCTTTGTTATTAAATGGGCCACAGAGTGCACTTAGACTGAATACGAGTGTGTTAATGTAAATATGATTATTTAATGATTTTAGTCGCCAGAGGAAATATAATGTATGATGTGACTCTGCTCTTGATTCAATATTAAAACAGTCCTTTGAATATGTTTTGAGATCCTTCCTAAACCACTTTGAAAAATTCCAAACAATTTTCAGCTGAACTCATTTGGTCCATAACTTCAAACAAGCGGCTTAAAATACACCGAAGACGGCTCTGAGCTCAGATTTTCTTTATCTGCAATTGTTCTCGATTCAATATTAAAACAATCCTTTGAATACGTTCTGAGATCCTTCCTAAACAACTTTGAAAAATTCCAAGCAATTTTCAGCTGAACTCATTTGGTCCAGAACTTTAAACAAGGGGCTTAAAATACACTGAAGACGGCTCTGAGCTCAGTTTTTCTCTATCTGCAATAGTTCTCGATTCATTAGCAATCCTTCATCATCATCTTGCAGGTCCAAAAACCTAAAACTCACAAAACAATGCAAGGTAGATAAATTTCGATAAGTAACAAACTGACTATCTAAAGAAGGCTCTGACACAAAACAAAGAAATCGAACACGAACGCTGTTCAATTGTTCGTTGAAAGGCAATAAAGATATGATATATTGTCATGTATCCTCTACATGGTCTGAGTTTTCGTTGTTCATTCGTTCTCTTGCGATTGATATAACCGATATGAAGTTAATTTCTGCATTGATATGTAATGGCCTCCTAATTGAGATGTCATATTGAAAGCGTCACTGTCACTAGATGAGAAGGAGATATGATCGAAGATAAGATTGGATTTTTGGAGTCCAAAATTGAACAATAGGCATTCCTCTGAAACATAATCTATTTGCTGTTTTTTATGTAAAAGAAACTGGAATAAGAATATTTTTAGCTCCAGTTAGTGTCTCACCAAAAATTTATATGTATACTTTAAGTTGCGTGTACTTTTTTGAATTATTAACGTGTCTCCATTACGTTCGATGAAAGTTTGGGAAATATGCGACCATTACCTCTTGTTCAAACAACAAAAATTGATGTTAACGCTGAAGAAAAACCTCTGGGAGTTTTTATCATCAATAACGACTCCTTGTACGACGGTATCACTTCCCCGCCAATGAACAATTGGAGAAGTATTGCACTTTCCCTAAAGCTACTAAATCATTTCGATAAGATCTCTTGAAGTTCATTGGGTGATTTATAGTAATGCATGGAGTCATATCTACGCCGTGAGTCATTCGAATTTGCACAAACTCCCATTCGATTTACGGAAAGCGTGAAAAATTGTTCGCGTAAAACACGGAAACGGATATCGTGGTGTGGAGCCAAAGAACAAATTTGGTTTCCCATTTTTCCAAGGCATTTGTTTCTGTCTCGGAAATTTCGGTTGGATTACCACAGGGTACAGTTTTGGGTCCTCTGTTATGTGAACACTGTGAAAAAAAGTCATTACTCGGAATATCTTGACGTATTCATGGTTTTTTTCGTTGAGAATATTGGGTTTTGGGGGGTTTTAGTGGGTTTTTGCGACTTTTTTGGTTTTTTTGGAATTTTCAACATGAAATATCTCGAAAACTATACCAGATATCATAAAACGGTTTTCACCACCGTTTTCAGCGCCTCTTATACACCTTATAGACGAATTTATTTTTCGAAATTTTTCGAAAAATATACCAAAGGGTACCCCCATTGGATTTTTTCAAAAATTCAAAGTCGTCGTATACAATTATAACAAACCAGCTTTTTCAATTGTGACCAGAACAACTTCTCCACTTGAAGATGGTGAAAAACATAAAAAAAAATGCTGAACAAAAATAGATCGGTCTCCAAATGTCACGAAGTTGATATATTTCAGTTCTTCAACACGACACTGAAATTCTCTGCTAATTACCAGTGACAGCCCGTGATGGGGTAGACGCAATTCAATCTAAAAAAATTGAAATAAAAATAGACTGAAAACTTTCCAACAGTCGATTGTTACAGGTGATAAATTCACTTGAGAAAGCATTATTACTACCAGATT
This sequence comes from Plagiodera versicolora, assembly GCA_037013635.1. Lineage (NCBI taxonomy): Eukaryota > Metazoa > Arthropoda > Insecta > Coleoptera > Chrysomelidae > Plagiodera > Plagiodera versicolora. The sequence continues at coordinate 1,938,217 of CM072983.1, read as the reverse complement.
GTTAAGTTGTTTTGATAGATACTATTTGTAATACGACTTGCCAATTCCTTTCAACTTTGACACGAATCTTCATTGAACAAATCCATCCATTCTTCATGAGTTCGAACTATCGGAGAATAACTGGGACTAGAAAAACAATAATGAAAGGCATGCGCGGCTCTTTCTTAGTCACCACCACTGCCTAACCGATATTTCGTTAACAAGAGGGTCACATGCATTATTTATTTGGACAATGCTCTTCGTTACACGCTTCACAAGCATTGTCGCCTAATTCTCATTTCGCATAATGCCGTTTATTTATGTATCCCGACTGAGACAAACCATCTAGCTGCCGACTGCGCCGGTGGCGCCCCCTACTTTCGTTTGCGGCCCGCGACATCAACGGAAATACATACAACGGCGAAATTCCCGGGGACATAATAATGCGATACGCAATGCTAAGAGCGCAAATCGCCACGCTGAATGGCCGGCAAAGAAACGACGAAATGAGAAGAAAACAATCGAGAATTAAATTGAGTTGGGGGTATGCGGAAAACAGTGTCGAAATGGGGAACTTCGACATCGTTACTACCCTTTGGAGTTTGTGCTCTACAGGATGCGTAAAAAATAACTGTGGAGGAATGGATCTTGAGTCACTTGGTCACTGGAGTTGAGTTAGCCACAGATTCTGACGGACTTTTCACGGGTTTTTCCGTTCAAAATTGGGGGTTTTATGGTTTTTTGGGTGTTTTTGTGACTTCTTGGAACATTTTCGACATCAAGAACTATACTAGATATCGTCTTCGATATCGCCTCTTTGATATCTCATGAACGAGTTTTCAGGTGAATTTATTTTTTGAACTTTTCCTCGTAATTGAACGGAGATTTGATTTTTTTTTTTTTTTCGAAAAATTCAAAGTCGTCGTAGAGTCTCCAATGTTTTGGACTTTTCACAGTTTTTTCGAGAAAATTTACTTTTCATTCCACCATGGTGAAAATTTAAACTCGTATAATCGTCATCCCTGCATTCTATATCAAAATCTATACAGGGTGGCCCAATGAAAACGTACCGGAAGAGATTTTATCGAGAAACTAGCTGGAATCAAAAGAAACAGAAAAAAAAAACGAATCGTTTTTAGTAAAATATTCCCAACATTTACCTTAACAAAACGGTAAGTTTTCAAGCGAAATCGATTCACTTTTCATATTTTCTGAGAAATGCACTAGCGACATTTCAAAGTAATGTATAGGAAGTCAAAAGGGCTTTTCAACGAGATATCATTTGACCCCCATTCCCATTTTAAAAATTTAGGGGATGCTACCCCTGCTTAGAAGGGTAAAGTTTGGGCTATACTTTTTGCGTTGAAAGTTGCCCCCCTCATAAACAAAGTTGACGTGTTTCAGATTTTTCTCGCTAAAATCTCTTCCTGGTACTTTCTGGTATGTTTTCGTTGAGCCACCCTGTATACTCGTCACCCTCAGAAAGCTTGGAACACATTTGCGACTCACCCTGTATACCAAATAAAAGAAAACACGTATTCTGCCAGCATCAACATATTTTCAATGTGTCGTAGACTGCATGTAATGCGAATGAATAATTCCTCTTGAGAAATATCCATATTTATCATCAGTGTTGCTACGAAATTCCTATCGATATAAAATTATGCGAACTTTTCTCGAGATCAGACAACGTCAAAATACGCAATAAAGTAGGACAAGATTTCCCAAGTTATCGGGCCGTCGGATACATCGCAGTTTCGAGAAACTGCGATATTATGCGAGATTTCGAAAGGGCGAAGAAATGTTGAATAAAGATACGATTTACATACCTAAAATCGAGCGAATATTTGAAGATTCGAGATATGAAAAGGTATTCAAATTATGTATTAAGATGACTTCCGGTCTTTGCTGCCAGTTCCAGAAAGAACATTTTCGTTTCATTGATTTACGAGCTTCGTTTATTTCATTCATTAAATCATGTACTGGGTGTCTCTCGAAGAGAAATGAATTCTCGTTTCCATGCAAATGAATTATTGTGTTTAGAGTATCAAAATATTTCCCGCAGTCTCTTTTTTTTTAATTTTCAGTGCTCTTCTAGTGCTCATTTCGAAAAGGACATCCTGTATCATTCCTCCCATTTATCCACTCATAATTAAAAATAAATCAATGGCGGCTCTTTATTTGTAAGCCATTAGAAGGGCAATCAGAAGAAATAAAATGCATTTGCATTCCGTACAATCCAGCGCGGCACGTTTGTCATAAATTGATTATTATTATTATTACAGACCATCAAATTAATACCTCGACGTGAACGTTTATTTCCCATAGGCGGCATAATAAATACACCGGAGTGTCTTGACTCAAATTGCAACAGCTTTTCGCGGAAAAAGTTGTTTTGCATTAAAGCTATAAACAGGGGAAAAATCGCTGAATGGAAATGGTTCCATTCAAGTTCATCGAAACAATGGTTTATGGCTGTAACTACATTAATTTCAACAACATTGCGAAAACGCTTACTAATTCGTTGTGAAATTAGGAGAAATAATGTGGGGATGCAGCGATCACCATGTTTATAATTATAATAATAACATTAGCGCAGCAAAAAAACCTTCATTCAAATGTATCATATCATGAAGCGACGAAATCGTTCTGTAACATGTTTTTTTGACAACGTCACAAAAAATATATCCATTCGTTGTGTCAAAAAGAACAAAAAATGCACCAAAAATGCTACTTATTGGTTGTCAAAAATCTCGAAAAACTTGATAAATATCTCCATAAGTTATGAAAAAATGTCTCTCTGATAATCATCGAAAATAGAAAAAGGTTGTGTATGTTTCGTCGTCAAATGTCAAAATACGTAAAAAATATTCATAAAGATCTGTCTGGCTCAAATTGGAACACGATCATATACACAGGTCTGGAATCTGGGGCATTTTTGAGTGGTGGGGAATGGCACCATTTTTTGAGAAAAAGTTGCCATAATTATCCGCTAGGTATAATCACGTGATTAATCTTTGACAGTTCGTATTGTAAAGAAAACAAACGGTTAGGACTTGAATGGTAAATAAAATCAATGACAGAAATATTATATCTTGCAAAATTCTCTCGGATAAATAAAAATCATCCCTACTTTCAAAAAGCTGATCGGATCTGATTTGTGATTGGCTGACAAAGTAACAAAAGAGGACAGCGCTGCAGGTGTTGAAACCAAAAATTTCCTCAATGTTTGGAGTTGCCAGACCTGTGTATACGATCGTGAATTGGAATGTGGATAAAGCGACATATCAAAGAGCCGGAGTTTAACAAGTTTCGTCCCGGTTATCACGACTTGTCGAAATTAATGCCGGACTTTCCGATTGAACACCGAAAGTGTCTCTCGATTTCCTTTCCGAATAGAACGAGTGGAATGCACGATTTTCGACGTGACTTCACCGGCAATGTGTGGAACGATTCACGTTTGTGACATTTTTATTGAGTCCCCTTGTTGGTACTTGATAGATATTTCTTCTCTAGGAGCATTTGGTATGTGTCAAACGTCAAAGTTTCGATTGAACGTTTTTTGTTGATCATAACTTGATCAATTCGTTTTATTCGAAGGGAAAATCTCAATCATTTGAAAAAACTAACAAGCAGACGATGATCGCACCTTCAGCTCTCCGAAAATAAAACTCACACGGTGCCAAATCTGGCCAACACCGCGGATACTCCATCCACTGTCTCGACAAATGAAACACTGCGCAAAAAAAAAAACAATGCACTTTCTCGTCCGTCTGTTGCTTTCTTTGGAAGGCAGGGAGACCGACGCCGTTTCGGCAGCGTCGCGACGCTTTCTCGATCGTTTCACGGGGTAGTGCGTTCCATTGTTTGCTTTCAATTATTCTCCCGGACGTGTGTTTTGATAAGGACGTAGAGAGCTTGGAACACAAACAGACGAGGTAGGGCGGTTGGTACTTCTGGAGTGGATGGAGTTGTCGAGATGCGAGAGAGGCTTTCACGAATGTGCATTTCGAGGGCACGCAATTCGTCTTCGGGAGAATGAAGAGTAGAGGGGTTGAATTATGGAGATGATTGATTATTCTTGCTGGTTTGAAATTCATTTGAAATCAACCTGCAATCAAATCTGCCTTCTCTTCCGGGGCTCCAATACCAGCCCGCCAAATCAAAAACGAACGAGGAAGAAATGTTAACAACATAAATATGGATTTGGCAACAATTCTCGAATGGGGATCCAAAAACTTAGTGGATTTCAATGCAAACAAAACACAAGCTTGTCTTTTCTCCAAAAAAGCCGACCTCACAATGCCCAACATAAGCTTGTCATACCTTTGAAGTCATCCATCTCGATGCTTGGTACAACTATCAGCAATAACCTTTCTTGGGAAAGTCATGAGAGATCAATTGCTGAAAGTGGATCCCAAAAACTTGGTTTCCTATTCGTGCCAGGAGCTATTTCACTTCCAGTCAGCTGCTTACGATCTATAGGGCACAAATCCGACCTGTCCAGGAATACTGTTCCCATATTTGGAGTGCAGTACCTAAACATATCCTGAAGCTGTTGGATTCTGTCCAAAAAAGGGCAATTCGTCTCGTCGGTGATGCTTCGCTTACTAACTCGCTCACTTCTCTGGAACACCATAGAAGGTTTGGCGATCTATCTCTATTCCATGGATATTTTCATGGGCGATGCTCTTCTGAAATATCAACAATCGTTCCTCCTTTGGCGGTCTCTTCGAGGTTAACCCGTCAAGTCCAGTCTTCACACCCCTTCGTGGTTGATTTGGTGACCTGCAGAACATCTCTTTTCAAAGAATCGTTCATCCAGCGAGGCTCTGGAACACATTGCCCAGGGAGGTGTTCCCCGAGGCATATGACCTTCAGAAATTTAAAAAGAACACCAATTCTTACCTCCTTTTCCTTGCTTCTCACGATGTTCTCTGAACATTACAGTATGTCTCCTTTCGTGAGAAGTTTTATATATAAAAAAAAACAAAAAAAATGTCAGTTGTCGGTTATAAATCCTTGCCACCAGCGCCAAAATGACGCACACCAAATGATACAGATGGCAACACTGGCATACGCCCATACTAGCAGTTACGACGTCACAAAGACCATCGTTTCAACTAGGTACTAATATTACTAATCAATTCATTTCGGTGTAGGACTCTCGACTTTTATTTTCTGTTTGTTTTGCGAGCTTTTAACGACGCCCGACACGATATGTATTTGCTGTGAGCAAACGGTATGATTTTAAACAAATATCTCTTTGTTTGCTAAGGTCCACGGATCGAAACGAGTACGTACGCTTGGAGATCGCACACGGAAATTCGATTGGTCTTTTACGAAGTCAAATAGAATGGCATTATATGTATGTATGACTAGACTTGTTGACTGTGTGACGACACGAAAATGGTCACTGATAATTGGACGATCAATCTGTCGATGAACGGTTTCGATTTTAGCATGCAGCTCTCATTGGCTTTATTCGAAATGTACATACAGGGTGGCACAAAAATGTGTAGCGAGCTTTCTCAGGGAGATGAGTTGATGATATTGAAATCAGAACGATAATTTTTATTTCGAGGTGTCTGCAGAAGAATTTGGACGGTGGCAAGTACAGTGTGACCCATTTTTAATGGAAACAATCCCCTAAAATTTGAAGTTGTAGACAGAATTAATTTTTTTTTTTGAAATGTCAAGTACTAGAAGGTCTACCTTGGGAGAAAATTTGAATTTTCTATTTCAGTTTTCAGGGCATACTACGATATTTTTTCTTTGTCGAAAATCGAGACTTTTCATTAGCGATTTTTTCATTGAAAAAAGCACTACGCCACTGGATTCATTTCGTGAGAAAATATTCATTAATAACAAAGTTATGACAACTCAAAAATTCGAAATCTCATAATCACAAAAAACACCCTGTATCAACAGATATAGCCATGAGAATTTTTTTATGATTTCAACAATAAAAAACAGACAAATAGCGTAATTTTGTTAATGAAACATTGTAATAATTAGTTTTCATAGTTGCATTGAAATTTTATAAAAAAAAATAAATTTTTTCCTTCGTTATTGTATTGTGTGAATGTGATTCCATTATTTTCATCTGAAAAATTTACGATATTTGTTTTTTTTTTCCATCTTACGGCACTTTATTATAAGAATATTCTCATGACTATATTTGTTAGATACAGGGTGTTTTTTGTGACTGAATTTTTGAGTTGTCATAACTTTGTTATCAATGAATATTTTTTCATGAAATTTTGTTCACACCTGTTTAGAGGCACTCTGAATCCAGTGGCGTAGTGTTTTTTTTTTTTAATGAAAAAATCGCTAACGGAAAATCTCGATTTTCTCCAATATCAGGGGGGTGTTTGTACTTAGAATTCTTAGGAAGGCGTGACGTCAGTTGCCATAGGCGGAAAACATCTGGACGTTTGACAGTAGCTCTGACTTGAAGCTCAAACATAATTCCATAATTCGAAAGAAAATAAAACACGTCATCTGAATGTCTGCAACACCTTCTTCGTTCGTTTCTTCTCTTTCCCACTCGAAAAATCACTCGTACCGTCTGTTCCGCAATGATTTATGGTCAAGCGAGCGCTCTCCATTGTTATGACAAGTGAAAATTAGTATCCCGCAGAGATTCCCTGGTTTTTTGGGACCGACCAACGCCATGGGGGATGCAGAGATCTACGGCTTCTCTAAACGCACAGGACAGTAACAAGGGGTGGGTACCGAGAAGTGTATCTACAGGGTGTCTCGGATGAGGAACAAATCTGAATTGTTCTCAGGATAACCTAGTCGGATATATTCGACGAAATAATCCTTCAAAACGCACATTTGAGTCTTTGTTATATCCGACAACATTGCTAGCTCATTTTCTTTATAAAATGTTGAAAAACCCGCTTGAAAATACGAAATCCTATACTTTTTCCATCAGAGATTTTCATCTGTCTACCTAATTAGTATGGTAATCGGATATTTCCGAGGAGAAACGTTGAATATACGCAAAAAACCCCGCATGTACCATAAGTACATGGAGCAATTATTAAAATGGCGGAGCCAGCATAATTTCGGCAGCGAGTTTTATCAAAATAAATGAATTCCAGGCCCGATAAAAAAGCGCTGTTAATTTTGCCCCTCTGCCTAAGAAGAATCAGCTTCGAAACGGGACCGGTCACGGTATGGAACGAAAATTAAAAATTACGCTGCCGAGAAAATTAACCACGTGATGTTTTCTTTAAAACAATATCGAAGAGAGATCTAGCATTGTTTTGCAAAACAATCAAACAGTAATTGAAATGTTGAAAGTATCATTTATTAGAGAGTTTATTAAGGGGTTATATACAGTTGGAAGGCAGAAAAAAGCGAATTTTCTAGATTTTTTTCTAAGGAAACTTTTGAATTTATTGATTCAATAATTTGTACACATATCAAGGTATCTTTCAACAGTATTTCAAGACTTAGTTTCAGTAAAAATATTCATTTGGAAAGAACCTACAGTTGAGCTCCGGGAGCTCCTCTCAAAAAAGACGTTTTGCGGTAACCACTCGGTATATTTCTGAACTGGATCATTACCAGTATTCAATCGAAGGAATAAGCAAAATAAAATTTTTTGGCAAAATGGCGGTTTCTCAAAGAAAAGAATCGATTTTCGACCAAAATTTCGGCCTTCAATTGTTTATAGAAAAAACATATCTATCGGTAAGCAAAAATCTTCGATTTTGAAAACCCCATTTCGAGAAAAATGCATTCAAAGTTAAAAGCACTTCCAAACACGCCTTTTCAAGTTTGCCTGTAACTTCGAAAACATTCACCGGAACGATAAGAATTTTTTTGTGTGTATTCATAAAAATATACAGGGTGGTCTATTAAAAAAATTACTTTCAATCCTGTATCACGTGACCTATGCAGTCAATTGTTTTCTTTGCAGTATACAACAAAAGTCTGGATGTAACCCGTCAACTTTTTACTTAAAGTTTTTTCTGTAAAACCAAAAATAAAGGAGATAGGGTGGGGGTCAAAATATAATGAATAACCCCAAACATTGAGAAAATAAAATTAAAAAAAAAACACGCGCTGTATTTAATCTGGAACCGTCTAGTGCGACTACTAGTCGAACTTTATACTCGCCAGAAAGCTCGATGGGTCGTGTAAAAACAAGAATAACACAATTTAAGTGCGCTTTGAAATATTCTCGGGTGATTATTTCACGTCCGGACTATTCCCGGATTTGTATGGTGAATTTCAATGAGGCGGTCGTTACATTTCGAGTGGAAATAGAGGGAAATGTCAAAATTATAAATCGCAGGTCCGCTTCATTACCTTTTCATACTCTACGGAATGGGTTTTTGGTATCAGTGATAGCAAATAGTCGAGCTGAGAAGCACTCAAACATTTTTTTTTATTTGGTTTGAGTATCAGAATAGGCTTCATTTATTGTGGTCGCTGGGGGGCAGATCTGGAGAATATGGTGGATGTTGAAGCAATGCACGAGATTTTGACATCGTTTTTGTACATTTTTGGCACGGCTTTTTGTAAATTAGAGCTGTATATCTGCCTACGTCCTTTTCAACCCACCGAATAGATGAATGTAGGGAATGTCGTGGAAAAAGACAGTTATTTGTATTTCCAAACGAAAAAAATCGTCTGTGGTCGGGGATTAAATGTCACAACGAATGCGCCGTGAAGATAAAACCTCAATGTACGAGTTTTAAAATGTCGAGTGGATAAATGTGAATGCGATTCCAGTTTATAAATCAGGATAAAACAATTGATAACTCCAGGATATCTCGGTGACCCATATTGCCCATGTTGTTGCGGTAAAAATAAAGAAATATATACGTTTCCATGAAATTGGTCTCACTTTTTCGAACTCCACTTCAATCTCTGTAGAATTTCTCTCGGGACTTGTAAAAAATATGATTCCCGTGACCTTGAATTGAATTGAAAACATTCCGATGATATTCCCTCCGAAGTTGGTACGCCACTGGGCCCCTTTCTCACTATCGTATACTTATGGGCCTTAATAGCGGGTCCGGTCGACCCCCTGCGGCAAATTGGTTCCACAATCACCGAAATTAAATCAAATTACCTTCGATTAGAAACGAAATTTGTTAGAAATACGAGACGACGCCTTGTGGAGTCTCCACTAGAAACTTGTGTAAATAATATTTTATTTCATTGGTGTATCATAAGAGAGACCATATCTGTGGATGTTATCAAAAATTATGGGACATTTTTTATTAGATTGCGCATTTTATGGTCGGTGGTTTATTTTTAAAAAAATTTTAACGTAGTGATTTTTTTAATCACTTTGTATACTATAATAGTGACACTGATTTTCTCATCACTCACTTTATTATTATACAAAAAAATCACACGTGAACCATGTACGCCCATGGTAATTTGAATACCCGCCGTTATTTTCGTTTTTCGACGTGAATTAATCGACGTTTGGAATTGTTTTTGGCCTCTGAATATCCGAGAATAAATTAGTCGAAAAAATTGATGTGTAGATAAGGTTACAAGTGATAATTTTAACGCTCTTGTGTTTCGAACCTGTGTCGCGATTACTATCTCTTGTTGCAGGTAGAAAAAAATGTACTGGTAGTGATTTATGAGCGTCATCATTTCCAGCGTAATTTTTTCGAAACGTGTTTTCCTGTACAAGGTGACGGTTTTAAAGCGGAAATGAGCTGGATCGAGTACGAGGGATGAGTTTTTTTTTTAACTGGCATTGTTTTTTCAGTGTGTTTTTCGAATAATCAAGAAAATGGGTCATTACGTCAAACTTATCCCACCCTGTATATTCAGTCATCTCCTATATACGTAGCAAATCGACAAAGAACAATTTTTTTTCCAGGTAAGACTGAAGAACAAGGAAAAGTCTTATACGAGGTGAAAAGTCGAAAAGTAAAATGGTACCACAGGAGTCCACCCGGTAAGTCATATGCTTGAAATAGTGTGATTTCCATTTCCAATTTGCACCCACTCACATTTCCCCCAAGTTTTCTCGTAATTCTCCATACTTCATTCTGGTTTTAAAATACATCTCATTGAGAAATTATTGTCCACCCCTTATATGTTGCATTCAACAAGTTTTTAGATGCTCCTCGTACAAGTAGAATTGTAGATTCCTTCAGCACGTCATAATACGTAGCCTGCATAATCGTAGTTTTCTGTAATGACGGCGCGCTCTCGCTTCGGCTAGTCTATCTACGCACCGCTAGATGGCAAAATGTAGATCAGTCTAGTTTATGTTTGTTGGCGTTGAGTATGAAGTGTAGATTTCTGTGCTTGGATGTGTTGTGGTGACTCACTGAAGATGGCGCTAGAGTTATCAACATAAATGATGCATACAATGGAATTAATTTAGGATAGGAGAGAAATTGATTAAAAATGTGTTATTAATTTTTTACGAGGAGGAAAAAAATTTTTGCATGATTCATTTTTTTATTGGCATGAAACAAGAATCATCAGTTTTCGCTACCATTGATGAAAATGCAAATTGAGGGAGGCATCGTCAACAAAATCCCACGCAAAATCCATAGGGATGGAAAAATAGATTGATATTTTGAGACACATCGATGAAATGACAAATATGTTTACCAAAACCTATAATCAAGCCTGTGTGTAAATATTGTGTTTTTGCAGAAACTAATTTGGGTATTGATTATGGACAAATGGAATTGTTTACTTTGGCAGTTGCAAATGTCAAAACGAAATGAGAGTCGCGTAAAAACTAGGTTTTGAAAAACATGAAGAAATTGATTTATTGAACATTTATTTTTTATTAATTCCCAATAAATGCATAAAAAAATTCTGGCAGCGAGCTTGTATAAAAATAATTCATTGAAGTATTCAACATCGAGCTTAAACAATTCTTTTGAATTCGAATAAACTAAAAGTAAAGCTCCACGTGTTTGTTTCCCAAAGGTGCTATTTGTCAAGCTCAAGTGGTCTTGTCTGGAAGCAACACACATGGGCGTACAAAAAATTCGCTATGAAAATTGGAAAGTCGATCGAAATTTTCAAACATCATTAAAAAAAATCATTCGGGAAACATCGAATATCGTCGTCATATGTATGGTTATTTTTTAAGTAACCACCACGTTATTCAGTAACCTGAACTGGTGAAAAATGTTCATTGCTTATCCGTACGCCACTGGTGAAAACATCAACTGATTTCATCGAATGATTGGTAGGTTGCCCACAAAAAATTAGGGCCCACATCCTCCGTTTTCGCCCCTATAAGGGCACACACCTCTTCCTGTTTTAACTGGAATTAATTGGAAATAAATGATTCATCGAGCATGAAAACAAAACTATAAAGTTAGTTAGATAATGCACACCCTGTACGATAATTGTATTCGACCAATTCCATTGTTGAAAAGGCTTTGAAGTTATTTTATATTGAAAAAATCACCAATACTCAAACATTCACCCTGTAACGTCGCGGTCTTGTAAGAAAAACTCGAACCAATACAAATTCGTCGGATCAAATCGAGATCGAAGAGGAGCCCTAAGGAATTCTCTCTTTAGCATACGCAAAACGAACAACCCAACTTGTCACGACCGAGAGAGAATCCATGACATCCTCTAGCGGAAAAAGTCCTCTTCACCCAGCGAGAAAGCTGTTCGATAGAGAAAAAACGAGAATCACCCTACAGGGTGTTCGGTGTCCAGCGCGGAATCTATATTTGTTGCTTCGTTAATTTATTCACATGCTCAGTTGACCAACTCCCTTCGTTCGAGTTTAGTGAACCGGCCTATACGAAACGGTTCAGGGTCGCTGAAATTGTTTCAGGTTCACTTTTACTTCGACTGTTATAATACCTGTTCGGGAGTTTCTTTTTGTTTGCGATTTCGTTCTCTTTAGCGGATTCCCTTGTTTTGTTTTTGTTGGTCTGTGAATCGTCGAAATGTGTAAGAAAATGTGTCATGGCGTTTAATTCAGAAGACGACACCAAATGTTTATATTTTTGTTTCACTTTCCGTTCGAATCGCTGTATTTAATACGAAATAGTTGATTTTGAAATTAATATTTTTTTTTTGATTTTCAACACGCTTATACTAGCTTCACTTGTATGTATGTATCAAAAAATGAAACACAGTTAAAAAAACAAAAAAGTTTTTATAATGAACTAAAATGGCAAATATATTTATTAATACAGGGTGATTGCAAGAAGCTATAATTAAAAAATTAATTTGGAATAGATTAAATGTATTCCATTTCCTATCTGCGTTTTATTTTAAAATGAATACACTTTTACGAAATGTGTGTATCTTAAAAAAAGTCATTTTATCATTTTTATAGTGTAGCATGATGAATAAATGCAATCTTCATCACACATACGGGGTGTTTGTAACTGGTTATTGAAATAGCACTTTGTCCTAAATACGGACCTGTCGACTTATTTCACATCAAGGTTGTGATCCAAAATTCAGGATATCATGAAATGGTTAGTAATTTGGTTGATTGAAAGTGAAAGAATAACATTTAGAGACGCAAAAGGTTTTTTTTTTAATTTTGTACCACCTTCTCATCGAAAAAATTCATTTTGACTCAGATCATCAGGTACAAGAATGGTATGCGGAAGTACCAAACTCATTTGTTTAGGAATATTTTTTCTGCTCTTCTCATATCTGCAAACGAATTTTCGAAATTCCGTCATACAGGGTGTTGTATTGAACTGATCAAGTTCCTTTAATTTTTTCAAGTCCGTACCTGGATTATTAGTTTCATTCATTAGGACTTCGGTAGTATACAGGATAATGAGTTTATGTTTTGAAAATCAATAATATATACAATGTGGATCGTGAGTTATGAGCCATTGAAGAAATACATAAAACACTCGCTTAAAAATTATTGCTATTGTCAAAAAGTGTGGGGCGCTTTATAAAACCTGATTTCAGTATTTTTGCTTCGGTTCATCATTTCAACGCCCTTTTCATGATTTTTTTCAACTAAATTTATTATTTTCGGCTGCGACCAAATATTTCCACTTGTGTCTCGCCCTGTATACGATCGATCTCGCACCGACCGCGTCACCGCTGTCCGCATTCTCTTTCCGTACCTCGTACCTACTCACCACAGCTGGCTCTAGTACCACAGGGCTATAATCATCGTCGTTCTAGCGCTACACGACCAACCAACCATCCACATGCATCTCGCACACTCACAGACTTCCACGAAGTTCGCCGCAATCTCGACGCGTTCGTTCTATATCGAAATCCCAGAAAACGTTCGGTCGACAGTTCGTTTCAGAACGAGTTGGCCATGGGACGATGTTCAATTGTTCAGGTGGCAGTGAAAAGTCTCGAAGGGCTAAGTAGTTGTGTAGGGACAGTGAGTTTTTGTGGGGAAGTGCAGTGTGAGGGTAATATGCACTCCGAAAACTATACCGAGTGATGTAGTATGCTGGTCAAGTTGAAAATGCCGAATATGGAAACTGCGAGAGCGTCCAGGGACGGAATTGTTCTCATTAAATGTGAGTCAAATCAGCTAAGACTAAGAAGTATTCGTCAATTAAGTTTTTGGTAAAAAATTCAACAGTTATTTTTGTTCAGAATGAAACTTCAAATGTCAATTGAAAGTCGACAGTGGAATATCTAGCGAAAAAAATAGACCCATTGTTGCTAATGATTATTATTTATCACTAATCATTCGAGAATTCTTATTTATTACTTCGGATTCACTGACTCATGGGCAAATTATCTCATTTTCACTAGAGCATTGCCCCATGCTGTGTTATTACAATCCCAATTCCAGTTGTTATTCTTTTTTTTCTTCCTTTTTCGTTTCACTGCCATGCTTGAAGTGTTTTTACTTTAATTATCTCACATATGGTGCAGATCTAGAAACTATTTTCGGAAATAACATACGAATACAGGGCGTGCGGTGATGATTCGCAAAAAAACTGTTTTTAGAGTGAACTTCGATATAAACCAGGTAGGCTGTGCGTAAGCAACGCCGACATAAAACTTGATGAACGTTTATATCAAACTGTTTTTGTGATTACTGTAAACTTTAAAGCAGTTTCAGTAGTCACTTATCCACTTTTTGTTTATAATAAGCTCAGTTGAATAAAATATATGGGTATTTATGCACTATTTTTAGAAATTAGCTGTCGTTGATTCATTCAATTGTTTTGAAATGTTTCCTTGAATATCTTGAAATTTTCTGCGGTTTAAGCAAAAAGATTAAACAATTCTATATAAACGCACAGAAAGTCAACTCATTCATAATAATTTCTGCTGTTGAATTTTTGACTTTGAGGTTATGTTCACGAAAACGAATTTTTCTCTGAGTTTTTCCTCATTTTCTGTACGAATATCGAGTACTAGGTGTTGCATACATCATTTCTCTTTTCATCACTTTTTTTCTCTATAGTTTCTTTTCATTCTATGTAAATGGGTTTTCACGAGACTAATTGACAATCTCTTTTTATTTTCATTCCCACGATTTCTTTGTTTTTTTTTTTGTGTTATACGTGTATAATCCCGTGACTGACGCATATCAAATACCTACATTTGAATACATTGTTAGAGGCGGAAGTAAAGTGACCGAATTAAAACCTATACAGGGTGATCCACGACGTAGTGCGTGCTGGCGAAAATTCAAGCAGCTGTTTCTCTTTAAAATACGTTTTCCGGTACGGCTCCGAAGGCTAGTCGAGGGCGATGGGGCAAAACTTTGGCCTATCGCCCCCACTACGAACATGTGTTCGCGTCTGGTTGCTCAGCCCAACCATGGGCGTGCCTGTGGGGTCAAAACCAACGATAATTGTTTTTTTATGCGATGTCTTTGGTAGAAATAACTATAAAATGATTCGAGATTGTTTTGGTGCGCTACTGATGGCTTCAGTCTTCTAGAAATAGTGTCTAGAAGGTAAATAATTGCCAACAAAGACCAGGTGGTTGTAGATTCTGGTCATTTCCTCTCACCAAATCGCTAATACAAAAGTAAATTTTTTTATCGCTGACTTTCGTTCGACTATCCTGTTCTGTAAATCACCCTGTACATACGATACATTAGATCGCCCACATTGTTAGTTCTTCCTCTCTCTCGACAATACCACGTTTTTACGACCTTCCGAATAATTAGTCAACAATAAATCTCCGCTGACATTTCAGTGTAGAACAAATAAGTGATCGTACACGTTTCGTACTTGAACGAAACACCATCAGTAGTAAAACTTCTACAAGGCAAGGACCCGTCGACGGAATCGTGAAAACTTTGCGAAAATACCGGCACAGAACGGAAAAGGTCGAACAGTTCGATTGAATTTAGTTTCATTATTACGTAATTGCGATGTATCGGAGGACGATGAAGTCATACAGGAAGCAGGAGCCCATTTTGTTCGGGAAATAGTGGCCCGATTCGTGATTGTAACAAAAATAACATGAAAACAACTGCTGGAAATGTTTCCCAGTTGAAAATGTTCCGTAACTTTGCTAACAGATTGAAAAATGAAACATTGACTTCACCCCATTCCAAAATCCAAATAAATCTCTAACCTTAGTGCCACCTGTTACCTCCTCTCGATTATTTCGATTTCCAAAACCCTCTTTCTTTGATTCAATCCGAAAGAAGCCGCCATGGGGTCAACCATCCATAATTCAACCACGAAACAATGGACCCAACTCAATCTGGCCAAAAACAAAAAGAAAACTAATGACGGTGAGACAATACGTCAGAGAACTAGATTATAGCAGCAGGTAGACCGAACCAAAACAAAAGATGTGAGAGTGTATTCACAAGCAAGCTTCTTACATCTAAAGGTGGTTTCGCACGAGATAAATCGACTATTTCGTAAATCTCGACGCTTTCGGGGGGTATCACCCAGTGTCTACGTGTAGAAAACAACAGTTGAAGTTCTGAGACAGACAACATATGTTATGTTCACTTATGGAACGAAAAACGAGTCCTATGCGTAGCTGTGAACACGGCTTTAGAAAATTCGATGGGAGTTTGTCAACTGGTCTCATGGTAGTTCCCATGCGAGAATTAATCCACCTGAGTTGTTGATAAACTAAGCTTCCTGATATCGATAATTACTTAGTGTTTGTTGACCCGAGCACTACACGTGTCTACAGTTCGTCTTGGCTATCATTTTTTTTTGTTTCTTTTATTTCTTCGTTTAGCCGTGTTATCGGCGGTTGCACAACACGCTGTATGGCAGTCGTTTATTTACGTTCCTATTACGTTGCAGCTGTTAGTTTACGGACTTGTATCTAATTAGAGGGCACCGCACTTATTCAGCACAGGGTGTTCACTTTTGGGCTATGTTTGGGTCTAGTTTCAACGATCTTTCAACAAAAATTAATCCAGACCAGAGGTTGTTACAGGGTGTTTCATAATATCATGAAATTAGAATAATTTATGGGTTGCATGGAACACACAGATGATTTTACCTGCATGGATTTATTGAAATTCAAGCGAGATAAAATCATTTCATGAGAGGATGCTGGTAGAAACAGAATTTTATCGCTATTTATGATCATCAGAAGTGTTTTGTATAAAATTATAAATGTTCTGTCATTATCATAGGTAGATTACACATTTAGATAGTAACCTTTTGAAAAAAAAAAGTTTGATGCCTTGACTTCGTCAAAGAAATTAGCATGTCATTTAGGTAATTAATAATAATAATAATAATAATGTTTCTTTGAGACAATAACAATTTGTATAGGAATAGTCACTTATTCACCTGGGATTACAAATTAAAATTCAAAAATAGTCTATCCCAAGGACGATAAAGTACTCGTTTTTATTTCTGTTTTTCGAAAACACGATATTAAATTGAGCACCCTTCAAGCGTCTTATTTGTCTGTCATCGTAATGTTGCCAGCTCAATTTGGGTCAATAGCCCATTCGTTTATTTGAGTTCATTACGAATGAACTTATTTTGTAACATACGCTAATCTCTTTATATTTGTTCATGTATTTCACTGCATGCTTGAGTGTACATAAATCAGTCTCGGAAATATCGAATCCAGAATGTTTTTCTGTGTGGTCACCCTGTATATGTATGGGCATGTGTGGGTGTCGTTAATGGCTATTTGCCGCTTTTGGGTTAATTTCGTCGATGATTGGGACAACTGTAACAATAGACAATCAATCGTTTCACAGTCACAAAGAGTCACGTTTGCAGTGATTATTCCAAATTTCCAGAATCCATAAACTGGATTATCTGGAACTTGATTCATTATAGAATTTGTGCAAAATTGACTGAACCACAATTCCCAGAAATAACATGACGGAATGAATAATTATGTCACATACTTTGCAAAAGTGTACCATGAAGGTTGCTGATTGGCCGTCAGGCTAACCGGATTTGACACCTTCAAACCTCATCAAACCAAGCGTTCATAGGAACACTCTGTATTGTCTCGAATAAGACGTGGGCATAATAACTAGACGATGGAAACAGCTCACCTAACAGAGATTATGCCCATCGGAATTAGCGCGACGTTTCCGATTCTAAAGGGCGTCTAAGGTCGTCCTTACCAACATCTGAGTCCTTCTCAGTCGACTGTATTCACAACAATGTTCTGTCAAGTTGTCAGCAATTTTTCATCTCTTTATTAGATACACAGTGTGCCAAATAAACGGATTTGAATTTTAATTGATTGAGATTTTTCTTCCCACGCCTCCTTCTCGATCTTCTTGGCCGCACCCTGTATATTTCCATCAATGAAATCTAATATTGTCGTAACCTAGGCTACCTCGATTTTTTTGTGTCTGGGAATATGATCCCTTTATAGTTCGCATGGTTGAAAGTCACGTATAGAGGCTGAAACGAAATTGTGTTATGCAAACTTCATTCATAAATCTTCATCGCATGCGGTTAATTTTCGAATATACCGGGAATGATTCCATTCGAATCGTTCGAGCACGTATCAGAGTAAATAATTTTCTGCTTGTCGTACTAAGTCGACAATGAATTTAAATGTATCAAAACAACTTTTTTTTATTTCAATAAAGATTGATTACATGACATTTTATGAAAGACTACTAATCCAATGAACTCAACAGTCCAAAATTATACAGTGTGGAACAGCCAAATGGAATAAATTTGATAAGGAATAAATGAAAGCGTGTTGGGAAAAACTTATCACAAAATTAACATTAAAAAAAGAAAATTATTTTATTTCTCAAATAATATAAAAAAAAACAAAAAATACATTAATTTCAATGTAAGATATGTTCAAAATGTTTTTTTTTGTTACATTATTTGTGAAATGAAATAGTTTTCTTTTTTTTATGTAAATTCTTGTGAAACATATGAAAACACTTGATATTTCCGAAACAGTTGAAGATGAATCCAAAGGAGAATCCAAAAAACTAATAATACACAGGGGGTTGTATTTAAAATAAGGAAGTTGGTATCGGCCTCTGTCACATGACACACCCTATATAATTATTTTTTTTTAAATGCGCATCTAAAAATACAAATCTATGTGTCCGAACGTTTTTCCCAACACGCTCTCATTTATTCGTTATCGAATTTATTCTATTTGGCTGTTCCACACTGTACATACATTTATTTGAAAATAATAATTCGAAGAGGTTGAATTTAATAATCACTCCTTTGCAATGAAGATGCTTGAAATCGAATATAAATAGAACTAATGTGCTATTAGCTTTATTTAATATTTATATTCATGATAAAATAGACATTTTGATTTATGGCATTTTTTATTTGTTTCAGGTAAGTTTTTTTCTACCTTCATTGAAACTGTGGTAAGTATAACCATGAGTTCCCTAAAATTAAAACAGAGAAAATGGGTCTGGTTTAAAAAGAATTATTTTCCACAACATTTTTGGCTGGACCACCCTGTATACGACGTGACCCATTTCGTACATTCAATTTTCCTCATTACAACCACGATGAATTCCTTCGATCCGAAGCCCGTGAACAGACTAAGGCCTGACCTGTCCCGAACGAACCCATTAAAAAAAATCCAATCTAATTAAATTACGGCTGCTCCATATTCCCCATTCACTTCGAAAATCTCGATTCGAGAAATACCCCACTGTCGGCGTGAAATCCCCATCAAATTCCATATCGACGTCGGATCGATATCGGAATTAAATTGTAAAACAAATGCCGCTCTTAAGGGACGAATAGACGGCTCGATTCAATTTAGAGCTACGTTTGTTTTGTACAGCGAGCCAATCCAGCGTACGAGCGGTGTATTTATTTTTTTTGCTGTGACAGCTTGTCCGGATATGCGCTGTTGCCGTCTCTCGCTTTTTTCCTGGACTTGAAAAATAGCAAAGTGGAATTTTTCCATCGCACGTCTTCATCGAGTGAACTTAATGGTGGTTCAATGACCTTCGTCAAAAATCACTCGTCGGTTCGTCTAGACGTGAATAACGAAATCAAACTAGTTGGACATGCAGGAGTTTGCGTTGAAGCAACTCCCAAACTCTCGACGAAGTTGTGATGGAGTTAGTTTGTGGAAATATGATTGTAGGGTAGTGGAAATCACTCAGTATATGGAATTAATCAGGGGATGGTTGCATTTATTGGGTGATGGGTAAGACGTGATTGGAACGGTTTTGAGTTGAATTGAATTTGCAGTGGAAATTGGAAATTAAAAATTAAAATTTCAAGCATTTTGGCGAAGTAATTTTTGCCTGAAAATTTGCTGTAAACGGCACTGAACTGCGTTCTCCTCCATTTGGAATAGTTTTTGATTATTCGAGATGCATTTTCGGTTTTTACGTCCAAAATGTTACAATTTTTGCGAACCTAAGACGACTTGAACTTTTTTGAAAAATGTAATTGCACTGAACTCTGCCTACGATTAGATTCAGAATTATGTTAAAAAATATTCGAAAATCCAAACTAAAACTAAAATCCATGAATAAATTTCATTCAATAAAAAATAATAATCGATAATATCATACCTACCACGAGTACCCTGTATATTATTGTTGTGTTGGAAAGGTTCAAGGTACGAATGAGTCAGACAATATTTCAGATGTGCGGATGTTTCTATTTTAGTAAGAGCAAGGCTGTGCATCTCAGTTTCGAAAAGATCTCTTCTGGTTTTGACACATTTCGTTGCCAAGGTGAATTATTATTATTCATAGTTATTAAAAACGATTTAGTAGCGATGACGATTCATGTCGGCATATTTCATGGTCAAAATATTGAAAAGATTGAGTTTTTGTTCTTAATTTACTATTGAAATGAAATAAACGAAGAAAAAATTATGTGATGGCTTGTGACGTCATAACACCTATACGCCTTTCGACCTTGAACTGACCAATCAAACGAAACAAAAGTAAATAAACAACAAGTTTATGTTACAACTATTGCTCATTTATACATGTAGAAATTTATGTATTATATAAGATTTTATCAATTGAAATGTTGCCACATTGCCAGATTACAGTTATCACATTTAAAAAAAATCGAATGGTGTGTGATTCAAGAACTTTATTGACTGTTTGACTAAACTAAAATTACTGGATTCTAGAGCTTGGCAAAATTCCAAATCCAGTGACTTTGATGGATATATTATGTAGAATAACTATTCCTCTCGTGTTTTTAATTCTGCACCTGTTACAAATCATTCTGATTGATTTTCATAATGCACGTGTACATTATGATGAATGTTAAATGTCAAGATCACCAGACTATCAGAATCTCAAGATATTGGATAGTAATTTATTTCAGGAAAATAATTTGGAGAAAATTCCGGGCGACTGAGTGTGCTTGTCAACTGTGACAAGTGACAGAATGAAGAATTATGATTACATCGGGAACAGTTGCTTGAAAATTATATATTCTTGTTATTTGGGAAATATTTTAATCTTTTAAGGGGACATCAATTTACCCTGGATTAAGGTCACTGAGTCAATTCGGTCCTGGATGAGAACGAAACCGGACGTGTGGGTATAATTGAACTAATGTTGAGATCTCGTTCGGTGGGGCACTTTCATCAAATTGATATTAGTTAGTTTTGGCCGTTTCGTAATTACTGGAATGGGTCGATGTCAATTTCGAATTATTCCCTTGGGATTATATTGTTTCAAACTTAAATTATTGTGTGTTTTAGATTTTTCAGTACAAGAAATAGACTATACAGGGTGATTATTTTTACCGTCGAAATGGTAGTGTCATCGAAGATACCTTCAATGGGCCATTACTTCTATATTAGGTCTATTTTTCATCATGGTTGCCAAATCTTCGAAAAATCACCTTGGCTCAAAATTACATAATTTTTGTTGGATTTTGAGATTAATTCAAAGCTCCGTTTATCATCAAAGGAATCTAAAACATTATAATTATACCGTACCTACGAAATGAGATGAAATATAATGAGAAATTGCGCTCAGGAATGCACAAACACTCGAGACTTTATTTATGATCCTGTAGGAACATGAAAAACTCGAATTTTCCCAGTGCACGAGAAATTCCAAATATTTAGACTCGTCCTCGTGCGAATTATTTTATTTTGACAAACGAAGTATATATTTTTTATATTACCACTTCCCATTATTTATTTTCGAAGGTCTGCTAATATTTCGTCCATGCCATTTGATTGTTTTTCCTGCGTTGTTTTATATTCCCTACTGGCGAATATAAGCGGATGATTCAGAGCTGGTGATTTTCGTCCAAAGCCTATTGTGATGTATCGACTATCGAATACAGTCGTGCTTTTTGTTTTGTTTTTAAACAAACGAACAATGATTAATTGGGTGAATATCATGAACATAATTATTTGTAAACAACTTTAATCAGGAAGCTGCGTACAATAATAGGGATCATTATTGTGTCTACAGGGTGTCAGGCAGTTCCTTTGAAATATTGAATGAAAAATTCTAATTTTTTCTTTGAGAAGAAACAAAAAACAACCAATCACTGTTATTTGCATTTCAGATCTATTGATGTCATTTGTTACAACTTAACTGTGAGTTTGTATGTTTCCCCATTTATTATTAAATGAATAGACATTCATCATTCCTTCAATCTGCATCTTCGTCATATTTCTATTTGCTTTCGCGAAATGAATATTCTCTTTGAAGGTTTATGTTTAATTTAGAAACGCCATATTTGTGCGTATAATTTCTGAATATTAAACGTTAGCTGTTTTTAATAATCATTTAAACTTTTTTTCCGGATTAATTACCCAAATATGACGTAATGATTGATATTTTAGTGCCAATATTATAGCAGTTGAGTAAGCGCGAAAATAATTAGCAGAAGATTTTGCGTAACGACGATAATTGTTAATAACAAAGTCACCTTGCTTTGCTTCATGTGTATGCTCAGATTATGCTGAATATAGGTAAGTTTACAGGCGCCTCAAGACATTGACTCGGGGCAGGTCAACTGCTCGAAAGACCATTAAAACGGCATCGATAATTACTATTCGACGAATTCGAAATATTTCAGATTGATAGTTGGGTATGTGTGAGAATATGTTTTAAATAATTTGAAAGTTGCAGTTGTTCATTCATTTCATGAGAAAAAAATAGTGGTGCATTTATTTATACAGGCTGTTCCTTTTATTCGAATTAGGATCCGCTTATTTGATGAGATACGAAGTTGGTTATATTGGAGCAAATTTGCACATTTTCATACTTGAATCAAATTGAAAGTACCTTGGATATTTCTGAAGATATTGCGAAAGAACCAAAATTTTTAACTTTCGTTATATTGGATGAAAAACAATTCGTATTCATCAGCTGATTGTAAGGAGATGATTGAAAATCACCAAATACGCCGTGAAACGTTGCCAACTGAAGAAAAAACCTACTAAAATAGGGGTACTACAGTCCCAAAAATAACAGCAAATAATTTGTCTGTGCTTGCTCATACGCGCAGTTGACCTTCTCCCAAACTCCACGATATCGCGTCATTCCTCCTGCTTTGGTGCTGCTGCTGCTGTTCCGTTGGGCCTGAACACTCGAGCCGCGTACCTAGCAGGACGATGACAGTCGTTCAACAGCTGTGACGGTAGAGTACACAGCAGGACGAAAGCGAACGCCTCGTAACACTCGTCCGAAGTGATCGAAACTGATAAAACGCGAAAAATGTAAACGAGGCGAGAGCAGGAGAGAAGGTCGTTGTGAGAATTCGTCTTAGGATCGCGCGTGAATGAAGGGGTGGATTTTTTCGAGTAGAAACACGGCCTCAGGTGGTGTTTAGCAGGAATTCGTATAGTGATTCGTGTTTTTGAAGCGTGTGGTTTATTTTTGGAAGTCGCAAAGTTATCTGGTGATTTTGAAAAAGAGCACAGTTTTTGAAAGTGTGTTTGTTGATATTTTATTGATGCAATCGTTTTTTGTGAGGAAACCTAGTTCAGTAGTTCGTAAGTATCACTCAAAAAGCAATATTTTTATTAAATAAAGTGTCAAAACACGAAAAATTGTGTTCGACTGAAAATGAAACCAATTTTTAAATACTTCTGTAATTATTCGAAGGTATTGTGTATTAATCTGTACATATTGATGAAATGCCAAATCTTTTATAGGTCATAAGCTATGATGTAAACAGAACAATATTTCTAAAAATGTTTTGAGACGCAAAAAATCGAAAAGTAACCGACAGCTAATTAAAACTTTTACTTTACTGTGTATATGCAAACTCTGGTACAATTTACAATATACTAATTATGCTCAGTATAAACGTTTATGTAAGTGTAGTTTATAATACAGTGCTAACGATCTTCAAAACTTTTGTTTTCCGATAGATTCTAGCTGGAAAATTCCAACACAAAACAGACAAAGAATTTTTTCTATATTTTCTCAATAAGTCACTATGTTATAATTAACAAATCAAACAATGAAAACAACCTTTGTTACACTAAAAACTAAACCGCAAAATTAGTTTTGGTGAAAGTAATCCTTCGACAATTATCGAAATAAAAATAAACGACACTTTGAGCAGGTTTTGCGTGCGCATTTTCCACCATACAAAAAAACACCCTGTACACAACCCGCTCAGAAAACTCGTGTGATTCATTTCGCTGTAGGTGGATCGCCTACTCTCGAGAGAAAAAACACTGTTGGCATTCTAATTTTGTTCGAGTGATCACCTACGGCTCACTGTGTCGACTTTTTTTCCTTAGAAAGAAATATTTCTCGAAAAATACGAGTCTTGCTTGCTTTTTTAGCTGTTCCTCATTACGAATAGGATTATGGGTGACATTTCGTGGGCGTTTTTTATTAAAAAGTTTGTGTCCTTATAAGGGTTTGGAGATGGAAAGTATTAATATTATGGAGGAGTAGATGTAATTACAGTTTTATGGCTTTTCATGAACTTCAACTGTTAAATAGAAGTATCGACTAAATATACAAAGTATAAGTTATGAGATGAATCAAAGTTCGTAATTTCCCCGACTGTTTTGGTTTTTAGGAGTTGATCTTCACTGTAAATATGCTTCAGACTAATCGATTTATTTAGCTCGTTTGCTATTTTCGAAAGATAACAGTGTTGAATAAGAATCACAATCATAATATTATGAAACCTATCTATCATTGA
The DNA here is from genome assembly GCA_037013635.1 of Plagiodera versicolora. Classification (NCBI taxonomy): domain Eukaryota; kingdom Metazoa; phylum Arthropoda; class Insecta; order Coleoptera; family Chrysomelidae; genus Plagiodera; species Plagiodera versicolora. Next base: position 1,913,723 of record CM072983.1, on the reverse strand, counting down.
GATAAGTAATAGATATGGGAGAAACTGGGACGGAGGATGGTCTAGGATAAACTGTTTATCATTTCGAAGGTCTTGTAAACTTCGTCAGTAAGTAGTTCGCACCTTAAAAAAAACACGTAATATTTCGCTTAAATTTATACAGGGCTACAGCGAAGCCTGGACCAATTTCAGATTTTTTCATTGCGTCCGCTGATATTTTATTCTGTTCTTATTTCAACTGTTGCTCCATTGAAAAAAAAAAAATACGTGGGAACTTCGGTTAGACCGGTGATAAATCCATCGTCAGCTACAGCTTATCATTTCAATGGATATGCCTACACAACAAGCTCACTTCAGTAATATAATATACATTCCAAACGAGGAAGTGTCCCAATATGTTATACAGTGTGGAACAGTTGAGAATCGTCATCCAAAAATCGGCAAACTCAATCTTTGTGACATTTTCAGGCATTTATGGATATTTCAGATTTGTTATCGGACCCTTCATCATGAAAAAAATATTCAATATTAGTCATCAGCTTTGATACTACTATTTTTAGAGATCTGTAGGAGGACTATTATCGAATATGTGTTATCATTATTTACACAACTATTATATTAAGGAAAATACATAGTACAGTCCTTTTTAGTATCACGCAGTACGAGTATATAATATATCATTCAAGTAACACCTTATTGTCTAAATATTAGTACTATTATAATTTTTCAGTCTGAAAAAATACGGTTCATCGAAATTTATATGTTTATTACTTCCAAAGTTTCGCCTTGAAAACTAAAAAACGTCTGTTGATACTAGTTATCAAAAATAACCTCGACTGTATTATAAAGTACTTATTCCGATACAATCGCTTGAAGTTTCGTTTATCTACCTCAAGAGTTTATATTCAACAGGTACTCAATCTAGATAGATATTCACTTTTTTATTACGAAAAAAGTATAACTCGACATCGTTTCAGTGGTTCAACAGGTGGGAGTTGAAATTCCCCATGTCCCCAATTTCTTCGCAACTTTTCAACTCGTAAGCTTGCAGGGAATTTTGAGTGTCTAGCTGTGACGTCACCACAACCCAATTAATCGGCGTGTCTAAAAAAATACCACAATATGAATTTTAGGGGAATTCCATCGAGCTTTCAATTGTTGTGCAGGAAAATTAGTTAAACGATACTTCCTGTATGTGTTTTGGTTACACCATAGGCGTGCGCGTGGGAAATAAAAAAAGGACCGAGCCGTTCCTTTTCAATTTCTAGTATTGCTCAAATCAGCACAAGTCACGTCGATTCGCCGATGTTTTATTTACAAGCTGACATTAATCATTATGTATAATTATACACTTTGATCATATTAAACAATAATCGGTTTGGAATTGCATAAATGTTCAAGGTGAACGTCATGCGCGTATAAAAAAATTGATGATTCATATTAGCAACTTCATGTGAGCTCGATTAGATAAATGATCGACTAAACAATCGCTAGCTTTGTTGAAAGAAATCATGACACGTGTTCTCGTCGTAAAAATAACACGAAATTGATGTGAAAAAATCAAACACTGATGTCTAGATTGTTTTTGAATATTAGGAATGTCAGCAGGTGTATGGAGAGACTGAAAAATTACAGAAAACTACTTCAAACTCTAGATTTGAAAAATGTTGTTGTCAATTGTTTTTCTCGGGATATTGAAGTTCTAAGTTTGTCTAAAAGGTCACAGATTTACAGTGTGGAACAGCCAAATGGATTAAATTTCGATAACGAATAAATGAGAGCGTGTTGGACAACACAAAAAAAATTAATTTCAATGTGAGAGATGTTCAATTTTATATTATTTGTGAAATAAAATAGTTTTTTTTTTTAATGTTAATTTTTGTATTATTATACATCTGAAAACACTCAGTATTTCCGAAACAGTTGAAGATAGGTATGGGACATTGTACATGAATTATGACCAAAAAACTGATAATACACTGGGGGTTTTCCCAACACGCTCATTTATTCGTTATCAAATTTATTTCATTTTGCTGTTCCACACTGTATAAAGTTGTAATTTTCGATCAAAGTTATACTATTCGAATCCATTATTCATTCCAAGTTTTGTCTGATATGAAATAAGTTTGGAATTGCTATAAAACTTTATGAAACTTACTTATACTCGGTAGAAACCAAAATTCATGGAAGTTTTATTGAGTGTGATCGTTTTACCGCAGTATTTACGAGTGTAATTCCGAAAATGAATGAATCTTCCTCATAACCTTTTAATGAATCCAGAAAAGTCCATGAACTGTCCACCAGACTATTTAGCTTGTATTTTTTTTTTGTTTTGACAAATGACAGACATTTGACACAAGTCAGATGTAATCGTTCCTCAAGATACTGAGAATACAATGAATATCAAATCTCCCTGTAGTACCTCTCGAAAAGTACGTTCACATTACGACGGAATGTCAAGTATGCGCGCCATCTTGCGAGACTTAACGGCCCGCTTGATTTAGATACTCTGTCGTGGGCGCAGTCCTTTGTTTCGTAACGATAATTAGGTCTGAAACGACATAACTATATATGCATGACGACGTCGTGTCTACTCGAGCTTTTTTTTTCCAGACGCCGCAAACTTTAACGTTAACTATTTGCGCGAAAACGTTACGCAGGAATGGTTCCACTGTTAGGCAGTTGACATTTAGTCGCAGACGTAAACAATTACTCATATTATTTGATATTTTATTTGTATATATAAAATAACAACATATACAGTGCGTTCAGAAGTCCAAATGCAGTTTCTGATGAAACAATAAATTTTTCAAGCTCTGGTAAATTAAAAAAAATAAAGCACTTTCTAAATACACAGCCAATTATATAGCGAAAAAAACATCAATTTCAATGTAATTGATATTCAAAAAGTTGTAATGTAGTGAATTCGTGAAATAAAATACATTTATTTTATGTTAATTTTTGTGATACATCTGAAAACACTCAGTATTTCCGAAACAGTTGAAGATAGGTATGGGACATTGTACATGAATTATGTCTAGAATTTTCTAAAGAATCCAAAAAACTAATGATATACAGGGGGTTGTATTCAAAATAAGAAAGTTTGTATTGGCCACTGTCACATGACACACCCTATATAAGTGAATGTTTTTGAAGAAAATGCACATCCAAAAATACAAATCGACGTGTCCAAGCGTTTTTCCCAACACGCTCTCATTTATTCGTTATCGAATTCATTCCATTTGGCTGTTCCACCCTGTACATAAAAATGCGAACAGTGTCTGAATTTTATAAACCCACATGCACAGAGCTCCCGAACTGATTCTCAATATAGTTAATACGGTTCTACGAAGAAACTGCAAGCTGGAATACAATTACGGCAAAGTCTACAGACCTCGTATTCATACAAAGGAAGCGAAGCTTTATGCTTTCTGGTTTCCCAGAAAATTCCCAGTATAGTAGCCGACGTCCTGTGTATCCACGAGAAAATCCCGGTCAAAGAAAATTGGCGAATTTAAAGGAATATTTCGAAGTCGTTATTGGGCTCCGGTTCGACACACACACACAGGGCGTTCTTTGTGGGAATGTTGATGAATTGTTTTCTATTAGTGAGTCGATTATTGATTTCAGATGTCGGTTCTATTTTTTTGTTCGAGGTTTAATTGATATGTAATGGTTGTGGTCAATTATATAATAATGATTTTACCATAATCGATCACAATGTCAAATACATATTCCATTTTATTACAAAAACTAGTACATCATTTCGTTAATTATGAAAATTGCTATGTATGTAATTCTATAAATAATAATTATGTTTATAAAAAAATTAGAACAAATATTCAGACAATTCTTACAAGGTATCAAAGTTGTATTATTATTATTTTTAAGGATTCTACGAATTAAAATCATTCATCATCTTCTTGAGGACTGAATTCTTGTTGGTTCCTCACCTTTTCTTCGCCAAATTCAATCTGAAGATTAGTAAAGGATCAACTTTGCCATCACTGCTATAAAAAATTAATTAAAGTGTACAGGGTGGTCAAAAATAACACTGAATCTTCGCTACACTCGTTTTATGTGTACTACCAAAAATTATTCTTCCCGATCTCGTCATGGGACACCCTGTAAATTGAAAAAAATTCATAGCCTGCACCGGGAAGCAATAAAAATTCGCGACGAACGAACGTGTTGGTTTCTAATTGATCGTGTTTTGTTCGGAAGCACCAATAAATAATACTTCTTGCACTTAGGATAAATGTGAAATACGAGTTTATAAAGATATACAAGCAATTCGTATGTGGAACAGTGACAGTTTGACGTCTCAAGGCGTGTCAAAATGAGAAGTTTGACCAACCTAACTTTGGATATTCACACGTACCAAATACGTCATGATGAACAACAGAGCATCGTTAATGGTACTGATAAAACTAAAATCAAGAAATTGATGAAAAATGAGGACAATTTAGAGCATGATATCAAGAATAATATGTGAAAAAATTAAGAATAATTCACCATTTAATGTCCAAGATATGTCCATGAGACTGGCTGACATAAGACTGAATTGTGAAGTCATTGCCTGTACAACAAAATTCATGTGGCATCTGATAATTAGAACTATGGAATTTTCGAGTTTCGATATTGTATGCTCTGCGTGCATATGGATTTTGAATTAATTATCAATCTAGCCGAGACCAAAGCTGTGTAATATTAGTTGGTAATTAAATGTGGTTCATTTCATTTCCATTGTTTATTCGAATTCTCGAAACTGAAATGAACATTCAAGGCAATATCATTTTACAGCTCCGGTATTTAGTTATATGTATCGTGTATTGACCTTTAAACTTCAACTGGAACTCAGTGGAAATACCTCGTCATATTTATCTGCTTCAATTAACAGCATACAGAAAATGTTGACATGTTCAATTATAACAAATTCTATGAACTCGTAAAAAACTCACATTGAAGCTTTTACGGAATGAGCATAGACTCATGACCGTACCATTCGAATAATCGTGAGAAATTTTCGGGAATCATTCATCGAAGAAAAAGCCTCTGCAAATCAAAATTCGAAAAATGCAAAGAATCAAAAATCTTGGATGAAACTTTTGAAACTCAACTTATTCCTGGTAAATAATTGAAAAAAGTTATGATAGACTTCACAGTCACAGTCTTTTTTTTTAAGGAAAACTATTGTGACAGCTTGACAAGACCTGCGTTGTTGCCACTTGTGTTATTTTTAAGCGATTCTCTGTTTTCAATACAATCATCATTCGAAATGGAATTAATAAAAATCATTATGAGATGATATGTTTTTTTTGCGTTTATATTCGTCTAAACTCAAATCGTATACTGGAAATGAATTGTTTTTCCGTTTATTCCAGTAACTAGGATCAATTAAATTGACGCATTCTCGAAACAGAATAATTAGCAATTCGCGAAAACTGAAACAATATTCCATTTATAAAAGGATTGGACGACCGTATCACTAATTGATTCTAAGAACTCGAGAACAGCAGGAAAAAATCTCAAGAAGTCACAGTGAAAAATCATATACATGTTCCTTTACCGCTTCAGTTTTCTTTGGTATAAATTCACTCTCGATCGAATTTGACACTTCCATATTTCACTCCACTTACTGCCATTTTCGCTAGGATTTACTTGTAGTCGTTTTCCTGAAATCTCTAAGTCGCATCAGCAGGAGAGTGCTGCCTGAAAACGGCGTCTGAATTCGATTTCCATGCTTCGTAGTACCAGTACTTTTGTACGCTCAAATTTCATTATCGATCGATTCGAAAATTTCGTAGAACAAAGCTTCATACAAGTTTTAGTGATTTTACACTTATGTACTGGATTCAAATGAATATTTTTACGGGTATTTCGTCTCAAAAAAACGTGACACATTTATCGTAAAAGGGTTTATCATTTATTCATTCTGAGATTGATTTCAAATACTGCATTTTTAATGTTTAAATAAGACTAAATGCAAGGTGTCTCGTTAATATATTTTCTTGATCAGAGTTGCAAAAAATTTGGAAATGAATGGTGTGCTATTGATGGAAATCTAAATATTTATCATTCCTACACTGCGGTTTCTATTTTCGTGGCAATGTCAAAGTCAATGCAAAATTTTGTTTCGAAGTATACTTCAAAGTTAATATAGATCAAAGCATTCCTTTAGTTTCACATAATTTTCCACATTTTAAAGTAGGATCTCAACTACTCGAGTCAAATATACCATTAATTCACTTACAATGTTCATTTTAAATATACGGAGTCGATATTTCAACAGAAATAACTTTTGTTTGTGTCTAGTTGAGACAAATGACTGCGTACATGCGAAGTTTGGCAACATTGCAGTATCACACAATGGCGCCTGCTTGATTTTTCTTTGACATTTCAATCAAGTCAATTCAGTTTCGAGATTGATCAGATTCTTCGTCGGTCGAATTTTTGATTCGTTACCAAATTTCTAATCGAAGTGCAGGGAACCAAAAATAAACATATACAGGGTGAATCCCTTTTTTGAAATAAATCGATAGTAACTTCATGAAATGTAGAAATATTTACCATCATTGTAAATCATTGTGAATCACTTTCTAGGAGCTTCAATTTGAGCTATCACAAAGTATATACAGGGTGACACAAAATAATGATGAAATAATTGGTTCTCGTTGTGGTTTTTTTTTGGTTTCCCACAGATTCTTCGTCGGTCGAATTTTTGATTCGTTACCAAATTTCTAATCGAAGTGCAGGGAACCAAAAATAAACATATACAGGGTGAATCCCTTTTTTGAAATAAATCGATAGTAACTTCATGAAATGTAGAAATATTTACCATCATTGTAAATCATTGTAAATCACTTTCTAGGAGCTTCAAGTTGAGCTATCACAAAGTATATACAGGGTGACACAAAATAATGATGAAATAATTGATTCTCGTTGTTTTTTTTTTGGTTTCCCACTCGATTGAATCGTTTTTTGTTGTGACTTCAGATGAGCCTCGCATTCGATCGGCCGTCTGGGAGGAGGCAACGGCGTGCGAGCACCGCGTAGCCGGCGCCGCGGCGACGACGACGGCCGCGACGACGCTTTCTTCGTCCGGCCGGCCGTCTCGGCCTCTCCAGCACGCAGCCTCGCAGAGGAGCTCGGAGGACAGCTGGTGTTCGGGATCGGACCCGGAGCTGTCCTCCGACGAGGAGAGCGATAGGAGCGCCACTTCGAGCACCAGGTGGGTGTTGAAAAAAATCGCTTGAATGTCCTAATTTTTCTCTTGAGATGAAAAAATCGCTCAAATGTCTTGATATTCCTCTTAAAATGAAAAAATAGTCGCTAAAATGTCCAAATTTTCCTCTTGGAATAAAAAAATCGCTTAAATGTCTCAATTTTCCTCTTAAGTAAAAAAAACATTTAAATGTCCCCTAATTTTCCTTTTGAAATAAAGAAAGTCGCTAAACTGTCCTAATGTTCCCCTTGAAATAAAAAAATCCCTTATAAGTCCTGATTTTCCTCTTGAAATAAAAAAAACGTTTAAATGTCCCCTAATTTTCCTTTTTAAATTAGAAAAATCCTTTAAATGTCCGAATTTTCCTCTTAAATTAAAAAAAACATGGAAATTTTCCCTAATTTTCCTTTTAAAATAAAGAAAGTCGCCAAAATGTCCTAATTTTCCTCTTGAAATAAAAAAAATCACTTAAAAGTCCTGATTTTCCTCTTAAAGTAAAAAAAACATTTGAATGTCCCCTAATTATTCTTTCAAAATAAAGAAAATCGCTTAAATGTCATAATTTTCATTTTGATGTAAAGATAATTCGTTAAAGTGTCCTAATTTTCTTCTTAAAATTCGCTTAAATGTCTTAATTATCCTATTAAAATGAAAAAAAAAATCGCTCAAATGTCCTAATTTTCTTTTCAAAATAAAGAAAATACTCCAATTCAGTTATAATCTCACTCACTGAAATAAAAGGCAAAACAATTCATTTCCACTTTACTCAAAATCCTGATCGGATGAAAAGTGAAGATTACCAAATAATTTAATTAAAATACGCACCTTTTCGATCTATTCTAGAATTCATCTAAATTTCGTTATTTTAGATTTTATGTTCGAGCAAATGTAACACTCAGTGACTGACTCATTCAGATATTTGCGTATCCACTCTCAAATTACTATCAACATCAAATTGTTTGTTTTCAAACATCCTTCAAAGAGAAGTGGAACTTGTATAGGTATACAACAACATAAAAGTCAATTTAATTTCCCCGTTTCACTGGTAATTAAATGAGGAGTTCCAATTAGCAACAATTAATCGAACCTAATGAAGCAATTGAAAAAAATTAACGATATTTGTGTAATTAACGACGAGAGTCACTTAGGAGACAACTGACATCAAACGAAATACGAACGGGGGCATGTCTACTCCCCTCAATCTCTGATTTCTATGAAATTTCAAACCGAAATAAAGTCTCTTTTCATGGTCTATCGTATTTTAAAGAGTACCAAAAATCAGTACGAGTTCTGCTCGATTTATTTATCTTTCTAACGTACCAGATTTGATAAAAACCGCCAAAAAGCTATCAGATTATGTTTTGAGGTATGGAGATTCGTTTGGATCTCATCCAAAGCATTTGACTAAATTTATATTCTCTACTCATCGCAATGGATCTCGAAACTACCAATGAGTTAATGCATTAGTGGACTTGATATTTTTAATCAGTTGTTTTTTTCATTTTCATTGCGTGTTTTCCCAGAAACTTATTTTTTCTGAAGTTACTACAAGAAATAACTTACAGCTCAGTAATCTTTGATATTATTAAACAATGACATACAAAACGTACGCAACAAATGAAAAAATCTTTATTTGTATTTTTTCGCAAAAATAAAAATGGTCATCAACTTAGGCTCGTCTTGAAACCAACTTAGCCTCTATCAGATATACTGAATGATTTCCAGTTTCTTCGAAAATCGCCTTCTCCAAAATTGAAAAAATCTTCAAAATAAATAAAATCGCTTCAATGTCCTAATTTTCCTCTTAAAAAAAAAACATTTAAATGTCCCCTAATTTTCTTTTCGAAATAAATAAAATCGCTTCAATGTCCTAATTTTCATCTTCAAATAAAAAAACATTAAAATGTCCCCTATTTTTCCTTTTAAAATAAAGAAAGTCGCTAAAATGTACTAATTTTCCTCTTGAAATAAAAAAATCTCTTGAAGAATATATTTTTCTAAAAATAAGTCATCACTAAAAATGAACAAATCCTGAATTTTTTGTTTCGATTTCCGACTTACCAAAATGTGTTCAAAATCGAAGCAAAGCCAACCGAATTCCCTTTCAAACGAGCCCCCACACGACCCCCTTCCTATCGGACACAAAGCCCCCCCCAACTCTCCCCCCTCTCCCCTCCACCTGACGTTCTTTTGTTTTTTAGGAGCAATGGCCAACTGCGCAGCACGCTGAACAAGGCGCGCACGCTGTGCGACAAATGGCGCGGCAGCGGGGGGATAGGGGGGGGCAGCGCCCCCAGCAGTCCCAGCAATCGGTTGTCGTTGGACGGCACCCTGCCGGGCGATACGTCCCCCCAAAGCCACGGCCGGCTGTCGAGGTGGTTCTCGATGCGCAGGGGCAACAACCATCAGTACGACATCGAGAACGCGGACGCGCAGAGGTCGCCCCAGAATCCCAACAAGATGCCCCAACTGCCCGAGGTGAGAATTCACTGATGGTTTCTGTTTGGTGTGAATTTTTTTTCGAGAAAATATTACATCATGCCTACAAGCTCAGATAAACACTAGAAATGCATTTTTTTCAAGTTATAAACATGCAAGTTATACATCTGACAATTGCATAAAAAGTATGACAGTTTGACAGCTGTCAATCATCGCAGAAAGTTGCCGGGAAGCTGTACAATCTTCAAATCTACAATTGAAGATGAAATATCAAACTTCAGAGTGAATTTCTGGAAAATATTGATTTTCTAACAAACATTTATCCATGAATAACAAAATAAATCACAAATTGAATTGCAAAATGAATTACAAAATAAATAACAAAATGAATAACAAAATGAATTACAAATTGAATCACAAAATGATTAACAAATTGAATTGCACAATGAATCATTAAATGAATACCGAAATAAATTACAAATTAAATGACAAAATAAATAAAAAAAGAAATTACAAATTGAAATACAAAATAAATTACAAATTGACTTATAAAATAAATAATAAAATTAATTACAAATTAAATCACAAATTGAATTACAAAATAAATTACAAAATAAATAAAAAATGGAATTACAAAATGAATAACGAAATAAATTACAAAGTAGATTACAAAATAAATTACAATATGATAAACGAATTAAATTACAAAATAAATAACAAATTGAATTACAAAATTAATAACAAAATGAATTACAAAATGATTAACAAATTGAATTGCAAAATAAATTACAAAATAAATAACACACATTTCAGTTGACTGATTTCTTTTTATTTTTATTTTGGTGTTCAAGGTGGAGGAAGAAACTGGATTTCACTTTTCCAGTTGCAACTCCTCCCAAAGAAGGCAACTACCCCCTAGTTTACCACAACCCCCTCCCAATCTGACCCCTCTGCAGCTGAAGAGGAGGATGATTGTAGCCGCAATTGTACATAGTGAAAATTCTTATATAGCTACACTCCAAAGGCTAGTGAACGTGAGTCAATCATTCGCCCCCACGAGAGACTGTCGTATGAGAGTGGCATGTTATTCATTTTTTCGCAGGATTATAAGAAACCTTTGGAAGAAAGCAACCCGCCGGTGTTGAGTAGTTCCAAGATCCACACTTTGTTCCACCGACTTCCAGAGATACTTCAGTGCCATACACTTTTTCGAATAGCTTTAGCCGAATGCGTCCGGAATTGGGATCGGGACGAGAGGATAGGCGACGTGTTCGTCGCTTCCTTCTCCAAAGCCATCGTCCTCGACATCTACAGCGGTTTTATCAACAATTTTTCCGTTGCTATGGATTTAGCAAAGATGGAAGCCAAACGAAAATCCGCTCTCGCAGATTTCCTCAAGGTAATTTTCTATTTTCAGTCCAATTCCATTTTGAATTATCATCGTTATATTATTATATCATTATTTACTATTCATTGTTTAATTTTTTGTTGATTTTATTGTTTACAGATTCATAATTATACAATTTTTTGTAATTTTCTTTATTATCGTATATTTGTGTCAATTTATCAATCAATCAATATCTCCAAATGATCTGATGAATTATTCTCCTCATAATAATTTCCAGTTGATTCAAAAAATATTATCAATACTTCATGAGTCATGAAAATTCGCTAAAAAAAAAATCAGATTTACTTTTCTTACAAAAAATGTGACACCATTTTTTTTTGTCAGATTTTTCATCATAATCTATTTTTGTCTTTTGTGATGTTTATTATTAAAGCATATCACCTAATGATCTAATTTGAATACAATTATTTTTTTTTTATATTCAGTGATGAATCATTTTTCTCATAATTATTTCCAGTTAATTAAAAAAATATTATCAATACTTCATGAGTCATGAAAATTACTTGAAAAAAATTATTCATATGTCCTTTTCTTACAAAAAATGTGACACCAACTTTTTGTTTATTTTTTGTCAGATCTTTCATCATAATCTATTAGTGTCCTGTGTGATGCTTATTATCAATGCACATCACCAAATGATCTAATTTGAATACAATTATTTTTTTTTCTATTTAGTGATTATTTCCAGTTTATTCAAAAAATGTCATCAAAACTACTTACTCATGAAAATTCCTTCAAAAATATTTTGAGTATTTCCTTTTTCTACAAAAAACAATGTGTTGTCAACTTCTTATTTTATTTTTTCAGGTGAAACAGATCACATCACATGATCGGTTATCATTTTTTGGACTCATGGTAAAACCAGTTCAGAGGTTTCCGCAATTCATCCTATTTCTCCAGGTGAATAATAAAATAAATCATTATTAACGTCAAATTAATAGATAAAAATGTACGACACTCACACTAAGATTGAAATCAAAGTAGTTTGAAGTAACGAAAACATACCTGAACCCTTGTAGGACCTTCTCAAATACACCCCACACGGCCATCACGACAGAATGTCCCTCCAATTGGCCCTCACCCAACTCGAATCCCTCGCAGAAATGCTGAACGAAAGGAAGAGGGAGGCCGAACAGTACCAAGCCTTCAAGGAAATGCTGAGGAACATCAGCGGCAAATTCTCCGTCAGGCCTCTATCCGACAGCAACAGATACCTGCTGAGAGAAGACAACGTCACCCAATTGGTGAGCGACAAGTGACAAATGACAGAACACAATAACCGACATTGATTTCGCAGGAGTTCAGCCAAGCCGGCCTGATAACCAAAGCCAAGAGCCGCCGCCTCCTCCTCCTCAACGACCTCGTGGTGTGCGTGAGCGTCTCTTCGAAATCCTCCGACGATTTCGGCGCCAATGGCGGCGAGCGTCTCAGCCTCAAGTGGACGCACCCCGTGGCCGACATCGAGATCCAGGACGCGAGCGCCTCGCCCACGCTCAGTCGCCTCTTGACGTCCAACCATCCCCAGAAGGGCGGCAGCGTCAAGTCGAACGGTTCGTTCGAGGGCACGCCGCCCCAGGACGCCAACAATTTGTGCGTCGAAATGGGCAACCTCATGCACGATTATGAGGTTGTTAGTAGGATTAATGATCTGGCTGGGCAGCTCAAAGGGCGGTATAAGGTGAGAACATTTTCTTTATTTTTTTTGGGGGGTCTCAGGAGTCAACGTCAAGCTAAAATAATTATAAAAAAATAGGAAAAAAATTTATGCTGCATATTTATTTCAAAAGATAAGGAACTTGTGAAGAAAAATTACGAAATTCGCACCCTTTTTATCTAAACTTTTCTAATATTCATTCCAAATATTCAATATTAATATTTTGCTCAACTTTTACTGCCTTTCCTGAAAAAAATAAATAAACCGCTGTGGTAAATAATATTAAAAATGGCGCATTCAATGAGTATTCCAAAATGGTATAATACTTGCTGGAACTTGCAAGACATTTTCTTTATTTTTTTGGGGGTTTCAGCAGTCAACGTCAAGCTATAATAATTATAAAAAAATAGGAAAAAAATCTATGTTGCATATTTATTTCAAAAGATAAGGAACTTGTGAAGATAAATTAGGAAATTTGCGCCCTCCGACAGTTTTTTCATCTCAACTTTTCTAATATTCATTCCAAATATTCAATATCAATATTTTGCTCAACTTTTACTGCCCCTCCTGAAAAAAAAAGAAATAAACCGCTGTGGCGAATGATATTGAAAAATGGCGCATTTAATTAGTATTTCAAAATACTATAATACTTGCAAGACAATTTTTTCTTTCGCATAGAAACCCAATTGCTGAAAAAATATTCTATCTAGTGTCTCCAAAACTTTCCTCAATGCCCAACTTTCATGTATGTTACGCTGGAACGACCATTTCAACAAAATTCAAAAATTTTTATATCCAGATTTAGTGCTCTTTTGTTGCTAATTTGTTCCCCTGTCCAAAAATTTGTTCCTCGTGTCAATAAAAAAAAAAAAACGATGCTAGCTTCACGTGAAGCTGGCACGGCAACTATTTCAAGAAATGAATGTACCAAAATGTAGTACTAATTTTTTGTTAATTTGTTGCCCTTTCAGAAATTTTGTTGCTCGTTTTTTTTTTTTCGAAAATCGTAATGAATAGTCGTTCCATGGCAGTTCAATGTCTCAATCACTTCGTTATCTTTCATCAAAAATTAAAAATGATTTCACCAGAATTTGTTGCATTCTTATTACTTATTATCGTCTCTTGAGAAATGTCATTATCATTTCCCAAAACTATTGAATTTGATCAGAATAATACATATAAATAATTCGATTGAAACAAAATGTCTGAAAGGGAAACAAATAAGCGACTAGGAAGCAACAAATTCTGGTGAAATCATTTTTAATTCTTGATGAAAGATAACGAAGTGATCGAGACATTGAACTGGCATGGAACGACTATTCATAACGATTTTCGAAAAAAAAAATCGAGCAACAAAATTTCTGAAAGGGGAACAAATCAGCAACAAAAGAGCACTAAATCTTGATATAAAAATTTTTGGATTTTGTTGAAGCTGCATGAACAAAAAAATCAAATGACTGAACCCCTCCTTGCCTCTCGATGACAATTGACTGAATTCGCACCACAGGACATAAACGTGGAGAACTCGAGGAAGATCCTGCTGCAAATCCAGACCTCCATCCAGCAGAAGGACGAAGAAATGGCGTGGGTGGACTCGTGCTGCTTGCAGCTCAGCGTCAAATCAAAGGGCAAAGAGGAGACGTACACCTTCCAGACGGACAACCCGTCCGTCAAGAAGGAATGGGTGACCGAGTTGCGTCTCGCCCAGCTCGCCCTCGACCCCAACAACTCGCCGGCGTGGGAGGTGCCCGAGCAAGAGCAACGCCCCTCCACCAAGATGCCGCTGTTCGTCAAGGCGCAACCGGTCTACGCCTCGCAGCATCAAACCGAGGTGAGACCCGCTCTCGGATCGCTCGCGTCACTTGTCAGTTGTCACGGTCGTCGTTTCCGTTCGTGCAGGTGCGCTGCGGCTGTTACTATACGGTGACGGTGCCGAAAACGACGCGGAGACGTCCCAGGGTGCAGAATTTCTTGTGGGTGTGCACGACGGACGGGGCTAGCAGTCACGTGTCGGTTCTCTCGCAGCATCCGCAGCAGGCCGGCGTCCTCAAGGATCTCACCTCTTTCTCTTTGGTGGAAACGCAAATTACTAGCATGGAATTCGTCAAAGGTGAGCGCGAAGGCAGGTTTCAATGTTTCTAACAATCTTATATTAGCTTGAGTTGGGGAGTTTTTACAAAGCGCCCCACACTTTTTCACACTACTAATATTTTTTTAGTTTAATTTATTTTTACATTAATGATTATTTTTGGATTTTTAGTTCATTATCGAAGTGTATTTTTTCATTTTCAACCCTTCTTTGCATGATTTTTTCTATTTCTTTAAAATAAATCAGGGTGATGTAATTATTGCTCTAAAAATATTTTCTTATGTCTTTTGGAGGTGGTGGAGCTGGAGAACCTTTTCTTTTTTTTATTGTAATTCTTCTTCTAGTACTCTGGTACAAGGACGCCCTCTTTTAGCTTCTTTGGTGGTTCCTCTGTTGCGTAGCACAATGAGCCAATTCATTTCTGTATTGGCTCATTGTAAGCAGACTCTTTTCGGGTTCACCTCTTTCTTGAGTATTTTTTTATGAACAATCCAAGAGTTTATGATAGCTAGATCAAATAGATGAAAAACAATTCGAAAGTAATTTTATCTGTGTCACACACCACCAGATTCCTTTTTTTCCAAATCAAACTTCTTTTGTCAAATGAAAAACTGGATGAAGACTGCAAATTGGATGAGGTTGATGGGTGAGAGGGTTCTTGATCTTCTGGTTCTATAAGAGGAGGATCAATGTCAGCAGTTTCATCCACATTATCATCATCATCATCGTTCTCCTCCTGCAACACTCATCTTATAACTTCATCAGCATCGCGGTTTTCATCATCGGAATCTTGATTGGTCATCAAGGCCATCTTCTGAGAGCGAACCGTCTTGTAACTTACCAAGATAATCTTCAATATCTCTCTCATTCAAGTTTCCCTAAAAAACAACATGAAATAAACATTTACAAAAAAATGTTTGCCATACATTACGAGTGAACTTACTGCACATTGATGTAAATTTCCATAACACAGTTTCGAGAAATTTATTCACAGCGTTTCGATATAAATTGTACATAAAATAATGAAAACATGAAAACAAACCTTTTTTCCACTTATTTTCACTTTTATTGTATTTCATATCTCCGTTTATTTCCATGAGACAATTTGAAATCTCGCTCCTTTCTTCCAGTCACAACAAACAACGAAATGACGAAGTTCTAGGCCTGGTTATTCACAGTGACGATTGCTATTTTTTGACAACTGCGTTTTGTTGTACGCAATAGTCGCTCAAAAAGTTGCCAACAACAACAAATTCACAGTACAAGGGTTTTGAGTACCGTTTTCTGTTGACTAAATATTATCCAAAGAAGAATTAAGAAGGGATATAACCAAAGATTCCAACAGTTTTTTCCTAGTTTTGAAATTCAAAATATGTTTATTAGCATTTTAAAACTTTTAACTTGAGTTGGGGAGTTTTTACAAAGCGCCCCACACTTTTTCACACTACTAATATTTTTTTTAGATCAATCTATTTTTATGTTAAAGATCTCTTTTTGCCTTTTCAGTTCATTATTGAAGTGTATTTTCTCATTTTTTAATTTAATTTTCCTTCACATCGAATCATTCTAATACCGACCTGCCCTTAAGGTTCGCCCTCCCCGTGCCCCAACATGGCGACGGACACCGTGTGGGTGGGCACCGACAGGCACCGCCTGCACCTCTACGCCGCCGACGAACCCGAAAGACAAGAGGAAATATCGACGACGACCGTCTCGGACGTGGTGGTGCAAATCAAGTACCACTGCGACAACGTCTTCGTCGCCTTGGCCGACGGCACCTTGTGCGTGTTCAGGAAGAACCCCATCGACGGCGCGTGGCTGATCCACGACCCGCAAATCCTGACGCTCGGCACGGACGCCGTCGCCTGCGTGCTGCCCATCAACCTGGGGGTGTACGCGGCGTGCGGGAAAAAGGTGTGGGTGTTGAACGGGGTGACGGCGGAGGTGCAGAAGAATTTCGTCGTCCAGCACGAGCAGTTCGGCAACGTGAATTTGATGGCGCACAGCGGGATCGGGCTGTGGATAGCGCAGAAGAATTCCAGCACCATTTGTTTGTATCACACGGAGACTTTCAAGCATTTGCAGGATATTAATATCGCCTCCATCGTCATGAGAATCAATGGGAATGCAGGTGAGTGGGATTATCGAAATTATTGCCAATTCGTGAATTGATTTTAGCGGTACGCCACCTGGTGATCCTAGAGAATAACTAGAATTGTGTTTTGTTGATTTTAATAATGATAATCTTTATTTAGCATCAGTGCTATATACATAAAAATATGAGTGATATTCTTCTCGATAGAGAATGTATAGTCAACAGCAACAAAACATTGATAAATACTATAAGTGCTACATCATAATTCGTACACATCAGTGGCAACTGACAGTTTCAGTATGCAGTGTGAAAAAAATTATTTATTTTGCTACGTTTGCGGTCTACAAACCAGAAAAAAAACATCTACAAGATTTCAAAAGGAAAAGAATCTTTTAACTAGTGAATTCAAAAGAGCATATACATTGTCATATACATTTCTTTAAGTTTTTTGCGATTTTGATCTGGAAGGTGAAGTTTTTTTCATTTTTTATGTTCGCAATTTTTGTTCTTTATGACGAGAGCTACAACTTTGCCTCAGGGAGTAAATCGAAATTCTGAACGGTTTGCAAGATATGAGCCTGAGAAAATGATCACTTTTTTGCGAAAATGATACCGAGGCCCCAAATCTTTGGCGGCCCATTAAAAAAAGTGCATGACTTTGGGAAAAATTGGGAGACACATGTCTTTATTTTAGTCTTTTCTCACGTAGGGGTGTCCGTATATGGTTATTTTGCCATGACTTAAAAAATTACACACAGTGTTTTCCAAAATGAAGTCAGAACGATTTCTCATCCTATAAGTATGAACATCTTTGAATGTTTTCAATTTATCACAGATGTATTCAGGAAGTAGACAATGTTTCAATTCAAATACAAATACATATACATTAAATATAATTCTTTGCTTGATAGATAACATATTTAAAACACTCAATATGGATCTAACAGGTGCACAATAATTACACTTCAAAATGAGTCTCATTGCCCTGTTTTGTATTTTCTCGAATTGCATTATTTTATATTGCGACAAAGAAACCAATAATGTTGAACAAAACTGTAATATACAATATTTGCCTTATTTTTCAAGATTTTCCCTGGTATTGAAAAAATTCAAATGTGATCTCACATGTTTGGCACGTCCCAGAAATATTTTTTAAACCCTTCAAGATTTTTCCTATATCAAAATAAAACAGTAAAAAATGAAGACAAGACTGAATTCGTATGTGTAAATGATTGTGAAAAATTATGAGTCGTTCCCATGGCTGAAAAAAAGTTCCAATATCAATTTCTATGTTTTTTCTCAAGCTGGTGATTCATCTTGTGTATGTATAGATCATTTAACAGTCAAGCATCGTATTGTTCTGATATTAAAAAATTTAAATGTGATCTCACATATTTGGCGCCTCCCAGAAATATTTTTTAAACCCTTCAAGATTTTCCCCAAGTTAAAAACAAAGAAAATTTTGTCTGCAGTAAAGAAATAAAACTGTCCACATAATATAATGTGTCCACCACTTCTGGAAACCTGACCCAACCAAATAATTGTCTAGGCTCCCGCGACTCGATGAACAACAACCGCTCGTCCGTCCACGTGACCGCCCTCCTCGCCTGCAAGGGCCTCCTGTGGGTGGGCACGAACGTGGGCAGGGCCCTAACCATCCCGCTGCCCCGCCTCGAGGGCGTGCCGATCATCAGCGGGCGCGTCAACATCTCCTATCACTCCCACTTCGGGCCGATCTCTTTCCTGATTGCCCTGCAGCCGAAGAGCCACGGCCACGCGGCGGCGCCGAAAGCGGGCAAGGAGGAGGCGGCGGAGGTGCCCAAAGAGGCGGAGAGCTTGGAGAACGGGGAGCGGCCCAAGATGGAGAAGCAGCTGTCGGAGGGGTCGATGCAGAGCGTCAGCGCCAAGTTGAGGTATTTGGCGAGCAGTCCTGTCTTGTTGAGGAAGAGGAGGAGCAAGGAGAACGAGCTGGCGAGGATTTCCAAGACGTTACCGAGAGGTGAGTTCATCGCTGATTTTTTTTTTGAAAGTTTACAAAGACGTTTAGAACGTTGAGAAATGTACCCAGTTTTCTATATTTCATTTTCTTCCCGCTATAGTTTCGGATATTACATAATATTTTTCAGATAAATTTCATGGAAACCCTTTGTTTTTCATCATTTTTTATATTGAAGCAGGTTTGAAGCAAATTTATGACTCAGTGATCTCGCCTATCAAGGGGGTGTTTTGGTAGTAGTAGTAGTAGTAGTAGAATTGAAGAGATGTACAACCCCTCTTTGCATGATTTTTTCTATTTCTTTAAAATAAATCAAGGTGATGTAATTAATGCTCTAGATTAAAGGATAAATATAAAAAAGAATCCTAGTGTAAATAAAAATATGTTACATGTAAAAAACAATAAGATGGAAATTTACATCATCATGCATTGTCACATATTTCGCTCAGTACTAAATAAAAAAAAATATTGTTTCCTCAATCTTCTTTATTCTTTATGATAATTTGAAAAACAATTTTCATTTTTATTTGAGCACAACTTGACGCCACATTTATTACACGAAATTGTGGAACAGCCTTTTACATTTGAGAAATTTGCACCGGAGTGACCCACCTACTTTTGGCCAATGTTCAGCACCATCTTTTCTTATGTCTTTTGGAGGTGGTAGAGCTGGATAACCTTTTCTTTTTTTTATTGTAATTCTTCTTCCAGTACACTGGTACAAGGACGCCCTCTTTTAGCTTCTTTGGTGGTTCCTCTGTTGCGTAGCACAAAGGCCAATTCATTTCTGAATGGGCTCATTGTCAGCAGACTCTTTTTAGGCTCACCTCTTTCTTTAGTATTTTTTTATAAACAATCCAAGAGTTTATGATAGCTAGATCAAATAGATGAAAAACAATTCGAAAGTAATTTTATCTGTGTCACACACCACCAGATTCCTTTTTTTCCAAATCAAACTTCTTTTGTCAAATGAAAAACTGGATGAAGACTGCAAATTGGATGAGGTTGATAGGTGAGAGGGTTCTCGATCTTCTGGTTAACTTACCAAGATAATCTTCAATACCTCTCTCATTCAAATTTCCCCAAAAAACAACATAAATTAAACATTTACAAAAAAATGTTTGCCATACATTACAAGTGAACTTACTGCACAGTGATGCAATCTTCCATCACACAGTTTCGAGAAATTTATTCACAGCGTTTCGATATAAATTGTACATAAAATAATGAAAACATGAAAATAAACCTTTTTTCCAGTCATTTTCACTTTCATTGTATTTTATATCTCCGTTTATTTCCATCAAACAATTTGAGATCTTGCTCCTTTCTTCCAGTCACAAACAGCGGAACGACGAAGTTCTAGGCCTGGTAATTCACAGTGACGATTGCTATTTTTTGACAACTGCGTTTTGTTGTACGCAATAGTCGCTTAAAAAGTTACCAGCAACAACAAATTTACAGTACAAGGGTTTTGAGTACCGTTTTCTGTTGACTAAATATTATAATTGAAATTTCCATCATCATGCAAAGAAGGGATAAAGAAGATTCTCACGAAATAGAACTTGAGACATTGTGTCGAGCCCCTAAAAAAAAAGTAGTTGTTGCTGTATGTCCCGAAAAAATCGAATTTTGAATAATCCGTATAGGAGCATATTTTTGAAAGTCAGACCACTGAAAATATCCACGAAAAAATGGATTTTTTCAATTTCCCAGACCAGAATACCCCTTAGGGTGAAATAAGACAGCCTTCTAGCTGCTGCGGAGGCACAAATTCTGTTTCTCGAACCGTTCCCAATGTTTTCCTCGTTTCCCCCAGGTCTGGGCGCCGGCGGCTCGATCTTCTCGACCTCGAGCACCTCCTCGCAGAGCTCCAGCGCCGACACCAACAATGTCTACGGCCTGTACAGCGAGCTGATGTACGTGAGGGACTACGAGCGCGACGACAACGTCCTCACCGACCCGGTGTACGAATCGCTGCGCCGCAGCGATCCCGAGCTGGCCGCCATCCCCAACAAGGTCAGCACGCTGGACCGCCGCCTCAAGATGAAAGTGTCGCGGCCGCGGTCGCTGGACCTCTCCAACTGGTCGGTGGAGTCGAGGTCGTCGTCGTTGTGCACGTCCTCCGGCTCGGAGGAGAGCATGGCGTTGCGGCTGAACGTGGGGCGGAGCGTGTCGAGGAACAATTCGAACGCCTCGCGGCAGAAGGAGGTGGCGGGGGCGAAAGGGGGCGGCGCCAAGGGCGAGGCGAGGACGTTGGGCAAGGGGAAGAGTGCGACCGGGGGGGATAATGGGAGGAGGACTGTTATTACCTTGATGGGGGGCAGGGGGTACGCGAATAACCGGCAACCTTGCTGTTCGGGGGAGAAGAATAAGCCGGTGGCGGTGGGTAAGGATGCGAATTGTAACGATGCTCATATCGTGATATGGGAACTGAAATTGTGATCTGGCTGGAGGAGGAGGAAAAGCGGTTGTTCTTTGTTTTGTTGATCGGGGAGCGTTGCAGAGGGGCTCCAGTGGGATTCGTTCTGAAAGTTTCGATTCACCATCTGTGTGCAATGTCTTTTTCATCGTTCGAACGGATTGGTAACGTTTTTCCGGTCTCCCTCTTGAAAAATAATTGTGTATTTTAGATAGCATCTTATATAAATGTCAATATTTTTATGGTCTCTAATTTATACATGAATCTTTATTTTTAATTTATTCTTTCATCAAACGAGCCCCCCTTTTATATTTATTTCTTATATGTCGTCTCAAAAACACTGAAACTACCCCCCTATTAGAATATATTTGTATATTTTATATTCGTGTCCCTGTTATTTTTTTAATAGTTGCATGTTTAACTATAACGAATTTATTATTGTTCACTGTGTTATATCAGAGCATCTATTGAAATAAAGTTTAAAATCAACGATTCGTCCTATCATTTCATCACTGTATCACAAATTACACTTCTTGGTATCAGATCGGAAGCGTATGCATCAGCAGAAAAGCCTTCATTCAAATGTAACACATCATGAAGCGACGAAATCGTCATGTAACGTGTTTTCTTGACAACGTCATAAAACTGAAAAAAAATTTATCCATTCGTTGTGTCAAAAGGAGCAAAAAATGCACCATAATGCTATTTATTGGTTGTCGAAAATCTCAAACAACTTGAGAAATATCTCCATAAATTGAAAAAAACGTCTCTCTGATAATCATCGAAAATAGAAAAAGGTTGTGTTTCGTCGTCAACTGTCGAAATAAGTAAAAAATATTCATAAAGATCTGTCTGGCTCAAATTGGAACACGATCATATACACAGGTCTGGAATCCAAGGCATTTTTGAGTGGTGGGGATGGCACCATTTTTGAAGAAAAAGTTGCCATAATTATCCGCTAGGAGGATTCAGGGGTATAATCACGTGATTAATCTTTGACAGTTCGTATTGTAAACATAACAAACGGACTTAGGACTTGGTGAATAAAATCAATGCAATATATCTTGTAAAATTCTCTCGAATATATCAAAAAACGTTCGTATTTCCACAGAGCTAATCGAATCCATTGGGATCAGAAATCTGTTACATATTCAACTTTTTGGTATCAGAAGATGAAAAATATACAATGGAAAGGTTTTTCAAAACTGTTTATTTCTCAAGTATACAAACATGTAAAACATGTTATAAAAATCCTCAAATTTACAATAATATACAATTTTCTCGAGCTTACACATTTACTTGACGCTCTTATAATATAAACAAACATCCTAAAAGTTAAGAATTCAAAGGACAATGACTAGATGAGTATAAGTTGCACGACAGAATCCTTCTCGCATTCCGTAATACTTCGTCACAAAAACCAAAGTTCACAGAAAAAATGAAAAGTTACTCCTCACAAAATCTCCGCTGCTGCACCTTTCTATTCAATCTGAAAGCTTCGGTAGTTAAACAACAACCTTCAGAGAGGCTTTTTTTCTGGAAAAACAGCAAACACAGATTCGCCTTTCGGGCCACAAAAATCGACAAACACAAAGCCGGTGGTCGGCGCCACATTTCGGTCCGTTTATCGGCCAGCTGCCAAGTTCCAAAAGAGGCTAAAAAACCCACTGTCGAGTGGATCAGCTCTTGGCGGATCGTAAAGTCGCTCAAGACTTCACGCTCACCGCGGACATGGCCTTTTCGAAATGGTCTTTCAGGCCGTCAGGTGGGGGATTCTTTATGTCTTCGATGATCTGTAACGAAAAACAACTCTCAGCATCTCGAATTGTTGAATCTCTCGAGAAACTCACCGAAATAAGTCGATCGAATCCGTAGAGCAGCCCCTCCTCCTGGTTCCCCTGCACCCAAGGCGTCCTGTGATCGACGGTCTTGCCTTCGGCTAGTTTGTTCGTTTTGGCAAAGTCTATCAACCAAGCACCGACTTTGGTGTCGTCGTAGACGATGAACAGGCTGCTGCCGACCACTTCGCGACATTTGAAATAATCGGAATCGTCGATTTTACTTCGCATGTCGCACAGTCTGGCCAACAGCCTCTGCCGTACGTCGCCTCTATCCCCAAGAAACCTATAAAAAAGGTTTAATGTGAAAAGATTGAATACGAGAGGATAAAAGGTGATGTGATTCAGACAAGAAAATATGATACAGACAAGGGAATATGATTCAGGCAATAAAATGTGATTCAGGCAAGTTGGGGGCGATTCAGACAAGGGAATATGATTCAGACAAATTTTGACGATTCAGACAAAATATGATTTGGACAATAAAATGTGATTCCCGCAAAAATGTGTTTCAAACGAGTTATGCGATTTAGACGAAAATATGATTCAGACAAAAACGTGTTTCGGACAAGTTGGGGTGATTCAGACAAAAATATGGTTCAGACAATAAAATGTGATTCAGACAAAAATGTGTTTCGGACAAGTTGAGGTGTTTCGGACAAAAATATGATTTATACAATGAAATGTAATTCAGACAATAATGTTTTCAGGTAAGTTGGGACGATTCAGACAAAAATATGATTCAGACAAGAAAATATGATTCAGACAAAAATATGATTCAGACAAGAAATCACAAAAAAACTTACCTCTCGAGGGTATTAGAGACCTCCTCGCTGGACTTGACGGTCTTGAGGTCCGTGACTGGGGCAGATCCCCTGCATTTCATGGCTTCGATGCGGAATCCGAGTCTGCAGGACGACGATTGCTGTTCCCTGAATTGCATGTAGCGCAGCTTGGTGACCGCCTTGCATCGGTGCTCCTCTTCCGTGGGCGAACGAGGGTCTATCGCGATCATCTTCTGGTAGAGGTCGTGTCGAGCGCACGATTTTCGCACTTCGGACTCCAAAAACGTGCGCGTGCCCATTTTGATGTCGATCACGAAAGGGTCCTGTAACGAAAACGTGCTTAGAATGACGTTCGACTGCATTGAAAAACGGATATCTACCTTGAAGCCGTGAAGTAAGTCTTGTAGCTCTATGAATTTTTCTCCTTGGTATTCCACCTCTCGGAAGTACTTGGGGATGATGTCGCAGAGGTTCGGATCTCTCGACACCTCTTCGTAGACTATCCTCTCGGTGTCGTCCGAATTGGAGGATCTTTTTTTCCAAACCGTGCCAGGACCGGCCGGGGCCAAACTGTCGGGATGGCCGCTCAGTTGAAACCAATTTCCAATGCGGGATTTTAGCAAGATATCGCTAGCAGGAGCACTAAGATCTAGGGCGTTCTGGAAAAGGGAGAAGATAATGAAAATTCGGATTTCTGCTACGAGAAATAATTTGTAGATGATTTTTTTGTGCTTTCTGGTAAAGGTTTTCAGACTGACTTGACCTTGACTCATACTTTCTTCTAGAATATAATTTCCATAATTTGAAATTAATTGCATAGATTTCAATATAAATGACCAATTAACATACATAGTTGTAATTTCATAAAATAATAATTTTAATTGCAGGCATTAAAATGAATGAACCAGATGAATATCACACGCGTAATTTACTAAATTGGAGAATATTTCATAGAAACACCAAATATCATGTCATATCATTCGATAAAATGGTTTTTATAATAGTACACGATCATGCAACAATCGCTCATACGAATAGAATAAACAATGACACCTCAAAGTCATTCCAACTAACCTATGTCATAACTGACCTACATGACCGATGACCAAATTTTGTAATCAAGATGGCGAAAATCAAAGGAAAAGTTACGATCTTATAGCACAGCCTCGTATAATTAATAGATTAAGATTTTTTATTATGGAGACGTTGAGTAATTTTCTGTAATAAAACAGACTAATAATATAGGAAGTTGAGTTTTGAAACAGCGCTGGTTCAAGTCAATGTTCATTCACAATACAAAAATACGAACGTTTTATAAAATTCTACATAGCAACAGAAATTGACTCACCTCTTTCCAGAGTATGTAAAAACTTGTATACACATTTTGTACGATTTTCACGACTTTAAACAGGCAATTGTCATCGTTTCCTCCATTTTTATATAATTTACAATGACAGCAGTTGACGAATATATTCTCCAAATACATTGTTAGTAACTATTTCTCTCGAAAAAATCACACCAAAATTCTGATAGATCTCTCTGCACTATAGTCTGGAACGATTATACTGAGAGTTCACTGTTCAATGTTGACCAACTTCTAACCCGAACAAAATTGATAGTGGCACATTTTTTTACAAGAAAAGATAATTGTTCCCTCACGGATTAAATTCGTGCATCAACCGTGATGATCACATGATTAATAGATATCGGTGAGGCAACGTACTGCATTTTATAAGCGACAGAAAATATGTAGATCGTTTTTATTAAAATAATGGATATAATGAATATTAACGTGACTGCAATGGATTAATTAATTAACACCGAACTTTCACGTTGTGCTACAAGAAGTGCCCTTGATACAATCGTTATTTCTCGTTCACACACAATAATTGAGACGTATCAACCATTTCCAATTCATTAACGGCAACACATTGTCCATTTTTTATGTCAGACACAACACGACATATAAATCATGTTATTCGGATTCGTTGACAGCGTTTTGACGTCAATCGAACAGAGAATTGTTGGAGAAAATGTAAATGATTCACAATTTCATTGAAAACTTTGATCGAACGTGATTCACTTGCATGTATGAAAAAATTAACCAACAGGAAGTGACAATGGTTGACGTAAGTCGAACGGATTTCGAATTCTGTGGATGAGGGAAACATCGATATCTATCGATCATTGGTTTGTGAAAGAGAATACACATTACGTCACACAATGCCTAAGATATTGACATTTCCACACAGATCACCGTTACACGATAACTCCAGAATATATTGTATACACAGAGCCCTGATATCCAGAATGTAATATATGTTGGAATTGAGGTGAACATTGTTTATGATTACTTTGACTACTTAATTACACTTACGATGGCCAGAAATTTGAGCAGGGTCATCTCCTCGTCGTCTTTGGGGCCGATAGCTTTCTTGGGACCGTTAAGCCCATGTTTTTCGGCAGCTTTCAGGTTAGATTTGATTCGCCACCTTCTGAAAGCATTGTGAGGGGAAGGAGAACGTACGGTTTTGTTGGGCCTTTTCCACAAATCAGCGACCTCGGCGTCTTTATCGCCCGACTGGAAGGAAACAAAAACGGAATTAGTACAGTGCTGTCCGAAAAAATCGTACAACCGAATTGTGCAGTACTGCTCGGTGGAAATTGAATGGAATGCGAACAAATCTGAATCGTCTAATTGAATTGATAGCTAATTTATTTAGATGCCACAATTAGCGCTGGTTAATTAATATATTAAGCCGGTATTGGAATGTGGAGAAGTGTTCTCATTCGTCGTCCGCATTCATTTTCCCAATGCAGAGAGAATAACCTTTTTTCTCCTAATAAGCATCTCGGACGTCATCGCGGCGTAGTCAACGACGGAATTATACAGAGCGAATATATTTGGCGGTGCACTTTTGCGTAAGTTGTGGCCTTTTTTACATGCGGTGCGCAAATTACGAGTATCGATTAAGTGAAATTCTTTCGTTATAAAAACATCGTAGAATCGTTGTCTTGGTTGTTAGGCAGCTCATTTCTTGTTATCTTAGGAGATTCCAATTATAGCGCATGGAATGACCATCTTTTTGGACTTTGAAACTACAAGATCCAACAATTTTGAATACTATTTGTTTACACGAGTGTCTGTACCAGTTTTTCAATCAGACTGCATACACGAGAGTGTATTATCAACAAAGTAAATATTATTTATAGGGTGTTAAATGCTTTCATGCGTAAAACGGAATATTCCGAGAATATCTATAAAACATCCGATTTCATTAACGAATGCACACTTATGTAATCGAAACGTAATTACAATTGTCTGATCTCACTGTATTGAGAAATTGGGTTTTTTAAGCAGTTAACGCTCTACGTGAATATCGCTGATAAACGTTATCACTTCGCAACGCTTATTTTCATCTATATCGGCTAATCGTAAAGTTTCAAATGGGCCAAGGCATCGTTGCATCGGCATATCGAAACGAAGGCGGTTCGTCAATGTAAATAAAAAAGGACGAAGGTGTGTCCCAAATAATAACAATACACTTATGCAATACGGATATTGCAACCTTCACACGAAACCATTCATCAAATTCAGATTCATTATAATCGAAAAGCGTTGATTAACTGACTCGAAAAGGGTTTCATGTCAATGCACTCGAATTAAACATTTTTGTATATTTTCAAAAAAAAAATGAAGAAATTCTGCAACAGCTTGGGAGAAATTTTAAACGGTTTTCTGAAAAAAATTATTTTCGATAGTTGATTCGATGTTATGAGAAAGGGTTTCATCGCGAATTTAATATACAGGATGAAAAAAAAAATGATGAAAAAATTATTTACAAAAATCTGTTTTTAGGAGAAGAATTGGAAATATATCCGTTACTACATAGTATGTTTCAGAATGTCCTCGAAAATATATTTTGAAAAAATATTGTAAATTTGGGAAATTTGCGACAAAAAAACTCGAATTTTTGAAAGAAATATAATAATTTAAGAATATGTAGATTAATTTTCACTGAATAAAAATGTAATACAGAGATGGATTCAGGTTATATTTTTTGAAGAAATCACGAGAGAATGTTTCCAAAAATGCAACCAGCCGATCGAATTTTATAAATTTTTCATCCCTCACCGAAAAACTCCTGCATTTAAAACAAGTGAGCTCGTTCATGAATCCAGTATAAGTATCCCTTCCCTTAGTGGCTACCAAGTTAACAACAGCAGGCACCATGGCGTATTGATTCACGCACATTTTACACCACACACCACGAAAAAAAAATTAAAACTGTCAAAAAACAAAACGGTCACTGCCTTTTCAACACACTTATTCTATCATGTCTTTTTTTCGAAAAGGAAAACGGTTGTTCGCTTCGTACACGCTCTTCAGAGGTCTGTTCGCGACTGATTTCACTCGATTCTGTGTCGGAGTAGATATTCAGCTGCGGCCTGCGTCACCCGCGGAACATCGTTTCCGACGGCGAAGGTGTCCACCGGGTGTTTGGAAATGCAGAGAAAACCAACGCCAAATTAGGGAATGATTCAAAGGGGAAAAAGTGTAATAACCTCGATGGGGAGATCTGGTGTTCACCAGGTCCAGTGGATGCCGTCTTCGTCGGATTTACAACATGGCACCGGAAATCAAAGGGGGTTTCATCGAATCAATTTTGATGAGCAAAATTATCCATCACGACTGAAGAAATTACCAAACTCTACGGAGATGGTGTCCACCAACAAAGTCGAATAACATCAGAAATCGTGTGGGAATATCTGAATGACACCTAGACCTGTTGAAAATCAAGATTCTATAAAACTCGACGGCGAAGGTGTCCACCAGGTGTTTCAAAATGCAGAGAAAACCAAAGCCAAATTAGGGAATGATTCAAAGGGGAAAAATAATGTTAATCCCGATCGGGATATCTAGTATTCACCAGGTCCAGTGGATGCCGTCTTCGTCGGATTTACCACACGGCACCGGATATCAAAGAGGGTTTCATCGAATCAATTTCGATGAGCAAAATTATCTACCACGACTGAGGAATTCACACAACTCTACGGAGATGATGTCCATCAATAAAGTCGAATTACATCAGAAATCGTGTGGGAATATCTGAATGACACCTAGACCTGTTGAAAATCAAGATTCTATAAAACTCGACGGCGAAGGTGTCCACCAGGTGTTTCAAAATGCAGAGAAAACCAAAGCCAAATTAGGGAATGATTCAAAGGGGAAAAATAATGTTAATCCCGATCGGGATATCTAGTATTCACCAGGTCCAGTGGATGCCGTCTTCGTCGGATTTACCACACGGCACCGGATATCAAAGAGGGTTTCATCGAATCAATTTCGATGAGCAAAATTATCTACCACGACTGAGGAATTCATACAACTCTACGGAGATGATGTCCATCAATAAAGTCGAATTACATCAGAAATCGTGTTGGAATATCTGAAAGACACCTAGACCTGTGAAAAATGAAGATTCTATAAAACTCGACGGGGATGTCGTCCACCAGGTGAGGCAAATACTGTCGGAAATCATTTATATGCATTCCTTCACTACCCGCATCACAAAACTATAACCTTGACAGTACGAAATGTACAGGGTGATCCACAAACGCATCGTTCTACATTAGGTTGAAACTCCAAAGACTCAGTTGTATCTCACCTGTTCAACACCTGACATACTGTCCACTGCCGAAAATATTTCAATGGCTTAACAATAATTACGTGAAACTCACTACTGACTCTTCGAAGATTGAAAAGTATATCAAGAAAAAAAGTGTGCAGAAATCAATCTAAATCCCACACAAGACTCGACTAATCAGGTGAAAGATATTGTTTATCTTATCTTTAAAACACACATCATTCACATCCGCCATTAGAAATAAACCAGCTCAAATGAAAGGTTAGAAAAATACGTGAATTTAAGTAAATAAAGTCAGAAATAAGCACTTTATATTTAATTGTTATTGGTTACCGTGAATTTACACCTTGTATAAAAAATCCAACTCAAAGAGTTTTGATATTTTGAATAATAAACATAATTGAAATAAAAAACATGATACATTTATATAATATACAAAATCGAACAAGAAATTCTCACATATTCTAAATTCGTTTTTTTAGAAATATCCTCATAGATATAATTCAATTCAATTTAAATAAAATTTTGATTGAAATTTTTACCTCTTTCCTCGGTTTCAAAAAGTCAGGGAGACCCCAGATGATAATTGCAATGGAAAATGTCATAAAATTTGTTAAAACCTAATTCCATACCATACACAACAGCAATTTGAGTGACCATAAAAGAGAATTGCAGACAGAGATCGTGTCGTTAATAAAAACAAAAACTTTGTCGTGCGTTATTTATTGTTGAAGGTAATATTAACAAAAACACATGATATTTTCAAAATATACTGGGTGTTTCCAAACAACCCGACTCGGTTTAGGAAAATATTTTAAATAAATGGTTGTTCTCAATGGTTACAGTGTATAAGATAAATATAAACAATTCGTGATAAATTTATAATTCGTTAGATATGTAGGTCACTCAATCATTGTGTAAGATTCTTTCTATTATTTTGTATTAGCTGAAATTTTGCGAGGCTAATTCAGCAATGTCAGGAAAATGAAGAAATAAGAACATTTATTATTATGATTCCAGAAAGAAATGGATTGATATAGGAATTTTTTTATTGGAGGAAACATTTTTATAAAATCCGGAAAATTATTTCAATCAGTTACCCCATATCGACTTTAATTTTCCGAATGTGATTATTACCTTACAAATGACGAAAACAATTATAGATAACAGAGTATCAATGAATGACGTCAAAGGTACTAATGGATAAAAATATTAACGAAGATTAGTTGCCATTTCAAATTTAGCCTAAAAGAAAATAAAAAAAATCGAAAATAATATTAGGACTACCCTGAGTTATTTTCATTCATACAGGGCGTTGTCAAGTTATTTGACAGAACTTTATTACGTAGACTTTCATAATTAGTCACCAAAATATTTGACATTTCGTAGTATTTGGTAGTGATTTTCTAGGAATTAATAGTTTTTAATGAAAAATAATTTGAGATTTCCACCATAACCTACAAAAACTAACTATACAAATCTTCAATTTCGCACTCAAAATATTGAACGTATCACCACAGCTTCGTATAAATTAATTTCAAAGTCTAACTCAAACAAACAGAATCTAAACTAAAATATTTGGGCTTTCCGATTCTGTTTTCATAAACACACATAGCCGAAACTAATTGTACAACCATTCCCCGAGATAATTCATAGTGACAGATGTCAAACAAACGTCAGAAATATTAATCGCTTTCCAGATAGTTACCCTTACATACTAATGGTGTATTGTTGATTGAGATAAGTTTGGAATTTTACGATGCATACAAAATTAATTTTCATTACCAAAAAAAATTACTAAAAGTATCAGGCGATGCAAAAACCCATCCAAACTAGTAGCTACATATGTAGTTCATTGTTTTGAGAGCGTAACAATCGCGTGCTCATTGAACGAAACAAAGTAGCATCGCGCGACGGAAAAAACGAAATCGAAAAGCTCGAATGTGTGTCCTAGTGGTTCCTGTTCCGGTTCCACTTTTAGCAACATTGTCGACGACTGGAGGTCACGCAGAATCTGGTACACATCGTGAATATTTCTCTCGTTTTGCAAAAATTTTATTATAGCTCACTGGTAATTAAACGGTGAAATATAATATCAGATATTTTCAAGACCAGACAGGCTTCTCTTCGATAAGTCGTTTCAAGACTCTTTTGATTTAAAAGTATACAGGGTGATTCACGACGATTGAGTGCTATGGACTGAGACCATTCCATATTTGGTATTGATTAAAAAATGCCTTGTTGCGTTTTTGACGGATATACCAGATGATATTTGAAAATATGTGGATTATTTTACGTTAAATATCTCTGAAAGTGAAAAACTTCGATAGCACATCATTATTTTCAACAAAAATCATAAGAAAAGGTTATATTACACGAGATACTGTTGAAAATCTAGGTCATATTTTTTTTTCGCATTTTTATTGATCTTGTAAAAATCTATTTTATTGAGGCATTTTTTAATACCAAATATGGAATGGTCTCAGTCCATAGCACTTATGGTTGGACTAAGTACAATTCGTCGTGAATCACCCTGTATTTCCTTGGGAAAATACATGAATTGTATTACTGATTGTACAGGGTCATTCAGGTCACCTGTTCATTAACACTCTGTAGCTATTTTTTGAAAAATGTCTTATCAGTTGGATCATTTCTATCTTCACATTAATTCGAAAATCGATACCTCGGAATGAAAAGCTAAAAATAGATCGATACCGAAAATAGATCGGTGCAATATCGAACAAATGAAATACAATCGGGATCAATGTTGAGTTTTTTTCGAAAGCATGCGTGTTTAGATAAAAAGTTTCATTTCAATCTGCAACTGAACTCTCCAATGTTTTTGTCATTCCATAATCTGGCCAGTTTGAAAAATTACGATGGGTATACAGGGTTATACAGCTGAGTTGATTTTCCAAAAGTTTCAAATGCCCCGTTTCTGCGATCTGTCAGCTGTCATTCTGATACATATTGCTTCCTGATTGTATATACAGTAAGTTGATCCCTAATATTACGTTGTTCTCAATTTTTTTTGAATCAACGAATTCCAGTTAGACGTAATAAAAGTGAAAATGTATGTGGAAATTTTTGTTATCGTGAGGAATTTGAATTTTAAATTCACGCGCAATCAAACAATGCACCTTCTATAAATAGAATAAATCAGGCACATGGATTTAGAATCGATATACAACGTACGTCACATGAGTCATACGACGTGATTGATAATCTTTCAAATCTCGATCTACCTGGTAGGAAAAAAATCGTTTGCGCAAGTTGCGCTGTTGACAGCTGAAATGTTGTTAATAGTTAGACACTAACGATATCAATCGAAAATTGTTTTCTCATAATGAGAATGATTCATGTTCCGATAGCAATATTCTGTCTTCTGGTGACTGGAAGAATTCTAAAAAATATTACTGCGCTGACGTTATGTTTACGGATACTCCTGAGATTAACGTTCTCTTTACTTCCCACGTTTTATGATTCATTGTTAGTGGTAAATAGTGGATTATTACGCAGAGTGCTTCTCCCTTTTGTATAGAATAAATCGAAATTCATGTTACGAAAATAGATGTTGGAACAACAAACGAAACATTATTCTATTGAGTATAACAATTCCTCTGTTGTTTTCAGTATTTATTTCCAAAAATACATGAGAATTCTTGGGTTGAGCCAAAGAAAGGAAACTATGAAATCTTTTCTGCGGTTTTACAAAGATCTTGTGTATACATAAATACACAATTATGAATTCTACGTTCTTGAAATTAATATTATTCTAATATAAAATATGACGTTATTTTGATAACATTATTATGCTAATTGAGGCTCCATAATTCAAGTTATTGACGACGTTTATGCCAAAATGTTGTTATTGAACATTGAAAACTATTCTTGAATGATATGTGTGTGCTTCGACAAATTAGTCAAATTTCTAACAACATAAATTTACACAATCAACATGAAAACATTATTTAATAATAAAAAGAAATTGCGGTTTTAATTCAACATTCTGTATAATATCTGATAATAAGATACCATTATTTTCACTATTATTATTGTTATTATTATTATTATTGTATTTTTATTCCGTGGAATAAATTCATTTGAAAAATTCCATTCACCTCTATTCAATGCAATTTTGGAATAATTGATTTTTTTATTTTTTGGAAAATGGATACATCAGATCGACTATAGTCATCAGTTAATTCAGGCAAAATATTTATTCTCTACTGATGCGGATAAAACGGAAGTTACTGAGGAAGTATCGAATCGAATCTTATTGGAAGTACCCTCGCATAAGCATTTGTTTTGCCAATTTTACTTCTCTAGATATGCACGTATACGTTTTGAATGCCTAACGATAGTGATTGCGAAATCATTAAAGCAGTTCAGCACGTACAGAAAAACAAGATGGCGAGGAATTTCAATATACGCAGCGCAAATATTCTAAGAACCAGGAAACATCGGTGTGTTGAGTCCTTCTGACAATGATTCTTTCATAGTCATTCATACAGTGCCGAAAATATGAACGATTCTTTCAAAAGTCTTCATGCTTCATACAGTAAGTAGAATCATTATTAAATGCGCCAACTTTGAATGTTTTTTGCCAAAGTATTTTTTTTTTCAAATGTCCGTAACGTTTAAAATACGTAACTTACATTTTTGTTCCTATTTTTCTGATAACTATCATTACTTGGACTATTGACCGATTCCAGCTGGTCGCTGACTTTTGGGACACCCTGTATAGTAATAATATATACAGTGTTCAATATATACTACAGAGGTTTGAAAAAAATATACCAGAAAGGATTTTTTTCAACTAATCGAACTATAACACCCTGTATATACTTTTTCAACGTGCATATCTACCAATATATTATCAGAAAATTATTTCAACTTGTTGCGTAGCATGTCCAAAAAACTCGATTAGTGTAAATGTAAGCAGTAGCAACAATCTTATCTGAAATACTAATGCAAATATTCACAATTCATAGTTACAAAAACCATAAAAAGCGATTAATTGGAATTATAACAATAAGGAGCAATATTTGTGTACATAAGAATTCAGATAAGGATATCATGATGACAAATCAGTTTATCAATAGTTTTTTATTGTTGTTACAGCTCTGGTTCGTTTAACAACATTCATTCTATTATCTTCATTGCAGACGTCATAAAACAAATCTAATTAAATGCTATGAAATTCCACTCTCCCATTGCTTATATTTATTTTTTCACATCAGTAACATACCCGCAACCCCCAGAAGTGTTGAACATTTATGAAAAACTTGGAGAAAGCAAATTATATTCTCCTTCATCATAGTTTGATTTTTGAATTCCAGAAAAAAACCGATTAAGAGACGAATTTCCTGATTAGTCATCTTCTCAACCATCTAGCACTACCCAGAATCCATCCAAAGTGGGTTTTCTGTTCATAGTACCCATAAAAAAACCAGTGTTTATATCCAAGCGAACGTAAGTCCAGTTCTAATGATAGTCATTCATTTCGATTGCAATTAATAACAAAAGCGATAGGGAATTTCTCAACGATCGTCGAACATTTCTTTTTTCCCGTTTTGGGATTCCTTCTTGACGTACTTTGACCGATATATACGTGACATATCGCCACGTGTGTTTGTGTGGATTCTTTAGATCGTCCCAACAGATGTTGATTTTGTGTGAAATGCAAAGTTTTTTGAATACAACCGAAAATCTACGTAGTTAAATATTGATCAATTTAAATTGAAACAGTATATACAGGGTGATAAATGGGCGTACTGTAAGGGTAGGTAGAGGTCGCCAAGCTGGTTCTGAAAAACCCCCATATGATGGGTCTAGCGCCCTGTATAAGCGAGATACAGAGTGTTTTATGTATTTCTCCGATTTCTTCAATGGCTCATAACTTTCGATCCGCATTGTATATTTTATTCATTTTCACAACATAAACTCATTATCCTGTATGCTACCGAATTCCGAATGAATGAAACTGATAATACAGGTACGGACTTGAAAAAATTAAATGAACTTCAACAGTTCAATACAACACCCTGTATAATGAAATTTCGAAAATTCGTTTGCAGATATGAAAAGGGCATAAAAAATATTCCTAA
This sequence comes from Plagiodera versicolora, assembly GCA_037013635.1. Lineage (NCBI taxonomy): Eukaryota > Metazoa > Arthropoda > Insecta > Coleoptera > Chrysomelidae > Plagiodera > Plagiodera versicolora. The sequence continues at coordinate 1,878,038 of CM072983.1, read as the reverse complement.
CCAAATGAGTTTCGTACTTCCGCATGCCATTCTTGTACCTGTTAATTTGACTCAAAATAATTTTTTTTCGTGAAAAATTGGTACAAAATTTTAAAAAATTCGTTTAAAAAAGAAAGAAGATAGAAAATAGAATAAATTTTATCCATTCCAACATTCCAACGTAAAATCCCCGAAAAAAGGGTGTGCGAAATAATCACTGACGAATCCATGATTGTTTCCTTGAGAAAACAAAAACCTCGTACATCACACGTTCTCACAAATTTGCTTCACTGTGGCATTTTTTATTGTTGAATAATCTTTTTCTATATCTGCTTACGTGTCAGAATCAGGGAAACAAAAATAACAACTATGCACTTTTCTCAATCATTGACGTCATCCGACATGTTTATTATAGATGCAAATTTTAACAATAATTATACAAGTATTATTGCAAAATTCCTCTGTATGTTGGACACTAAACGTTTTTCTAATTATCATTGAAAAGACGATAGCATTCGAAAAAACATGGACTTGATTTCAGTTACTTTCTGATAATTCCACTACGGTGTCGTATCGAACACTAGCAAGTTCGATAGTGCGGAAATTTATTTACTTTTAAAAGTCAATCAAAAGTGTTTTATGAGACGTTTACAAGATTCCACTATCATCTGCAATTTATTCACACAATTCGATCTGCTTCAAAGATTATTATTTTCAATAAATTTCCGAGAAACATTATCCGCCAATAGCTATTCTCGTCGTACTGTCAACTGCCAAACGGAGTACATACTTCGAAGTAATGAACACCCAGTCGAATATTAATAAAGGACCTCACCTAAGTACGACAGAAATTCGTCGCCTTTAAAGCACGAATCATCGATAATTTATTGCCGCTTATAGACTTCGATTCTGCGATTCTATTGCGAGTCGATCACACTCATGGTTAGATTCGATCGTTTGCATGCGAACTCGGGTAGATTTTTGCGGGTGGTCCCATTTTGGCGACACTTTGTTATGTTTAAAATCCGCTCAAGTCTATAGGCGAGCCTTGATTAGGCTTCAGAAGGTTATTTATTTGCGAATGGCGTAGCTTCTTACATGAACGAAATTATGTCATTATTAAAATAGGTAGAGTTATTTTTGCGTTTGTTTTGTGCCACAGCGTTTCTTAATTTTTACAATCAAGAAAAAATCTTGCACAAGATCATCGACTATGGATTCCCATACGGCTTATATATCTCTGTTCGCTGATCGCTCCATAATTAGTATTGACAAGGTAGACATGAAGTCTCGCAGTGCGCAATCGACTAGAACATACCAAGTCTTCAATAAATATATAATTTATTGAACCAGATTTCTATTGAGACGGGAGCAGGTCAACTGGGCAAACTGGTAGTTATCAATATTTCTAATTGAAATTTCCTCGATATGCCTCTTGCCATGTTTAAAATACTATGTAATCGTATAATTGATAATTGAACAAGAGATTTTTCAACAGCTACATCAACATACTTTTCCTGAGCTGTCTTCGACAACACAACGAATAGTGGTGAAGATTAGAGACGTGCTACATGCCCGAGTTGATTTCCTCCCCCCCTATCACATCGTCCGTATGACAGTCGTGCAGAGCATTTCTCGATCGTATATATCTCTTTTACCAGATGCTATTTTCATGAATTATTTAATTCGTCTGTTTTTTACATTGATAATTCTCAGTGGGCGTGTACTCACGCATGCGATAAAACATATTTTTTTGCTAGTTATCTATTCGAACAGATATTTATGAACCGACATTACATTGTCATTGTGAAAAATTAGATGGTCCGATGTATCTTTCGATAATTCTACCTGGATTCTGGTATGAACTAGTTTGCAATTAGGAAAACATTTCTTGGGTTTGACTTACCACTGAATAAATGTGGATGACCCATATATAATAAAACAGTTCGACCTTGAAATTATTTTGATTCTTTACCGATTTTTATTGCTTCAAAAACAATTCTTATACATTGAAATCCAATCAAAGTGAGACAAAGTCTGACATTTGTTTTCATGACCCGAACGTCAATACGCCTTGTCGTAGTAAAATTATTTTTAGACCCGAACATGTACGTTGAAGGAATTCAGTACTATTTTCGAGAGTTTGTATACTCATCAGTTCGAAATTATCATCGATTCCATGAAAACGGCACACATATAGCCAGCATTGACGTCTACAGTGACAATTATAAACATATCTTCTTTTGTTTTTGTTGTTTTGCAATTTCGTTTCATTTTAAGCAACTGGAACAGTTTTACGCAAATCGACATTTTTTTTGTATCGTCAATATCAGTAAGAAAACATTTTGGTATTTCAATATAAACTAAGAATACAGTTCAGTGTATTATTTATATACAGTGTCTACCAACATTTCATTTTTTTAAATTGGGAACAAGCTGTATTTATTAATAAACTTCATCAACGTAAATTAATATTTTTGCATTTACGCATCGTACAGTAACCTCACTTATGAAATGCCCCGTATTCATCGTCTATTCATCATTCTTGTATAACAATGGAAAAAATGCCAAGGTTCGCAGAATTAATTGCAACAGAGGTAGGTATACCACCCACCAGCCCATCACTAAACGTTCGATTGTTATTTTGCGCAGAAAAAATCTCAGATCACCACAAGTGACGTCAATACTACACAGTGTCGGAACGTTTTTTTTTTTGAAAGGGGTGTCGTTTATAATTCGTCGTGCATTTCAGACGTTGTGCATATTCTGACAGCTGTCACACCTGTCAAATGAACTGTAAAGTGTATACTTTCAACTATCATAAAATGTCGGTCGACGGCGATTATTCAAGCATCGTTTGTTTTTATTAACCTACCGAACACGTTCACTCCTAGATAACCTCGAATTAGGTGGGTAATAAACTAATTTTGAGCAATATAATTGGTATTGTGATAACCTCAGTTGAACATTGGAATTTTTATTGCAAACAGTGCCCGAATAGACCATTCCAGGTTGACGTCATTGACAGGCGGCCATATTGCTTGTGGGGCACACAAATCTATAATCCTATTAGAAACAACGTAATCACAGGTCAAAATTAATTGGTTTTTCTCAAAAATGCCAGCTTTTTGTGCAGTTGTTGGATGTTCTAAAAGGAGGGAAAGGGATAAACTTCGTTTTTTTCGAATTCCTAGGGCGTACAAAGGGCGTGGAGAAAATTTTGATGCATTATCACAAGAACGTCGTATGGCATGGATTCGAGCACTAAAACGTGGAGAGTTGAATGAAACGTTTGTAAACAATGCAAGAATATGTGAAAAACACTTTGTAACAAGTATGTAAGTTGTCTTTTTAAAACAGGTGAACTAATGAGAGTATTTTTTTCTGTTGGTGATTCGTTTTTTTTTTTCATATATATCTCAATTTTAGAGGAGCCAGCTGAGCTTAGAGGATCAAAACAATCCTAATTGGGTACCCTCAGTGAACATGGAATACCAAAGTATTGAAAGTCAGGATGGAATAATTCATTTATTTAGTAATAAATAGTCTTAGTAGTATAGTGTACATTTTTGTTTTATCTCTTTTTGTTTTCAATAAACGGAAAACTAACAAAACTTATGAATATTACTATAACTTCCCTCTATCAAACAAGCTTTTGATAATATTCAGGTATATAATCTACCTTGGCAACAACAACAAAATGTGGATCAATTTTCTTTGCCAAAACTTCCAAAACAAATACTGCCTCATAATACTTATAGGCTCGCAAATACTTCATGTGCTCCCCGCTATAAAAACTATGACTGGTAATTAAATAAAACCCACATTCTGTTCATATCGCACTTTAATGTCTTTCTCAAGCGAAAGATAATAATCACTACGATTCATTTTTGATAAAATCACTCGGGAAACACAAGAATAAACTTTGTAATCACCAAATTTGGCACAACAGGTCAGAACAACCACTGTTAAATGAATGAAGATCGATTCTTTGTGTGCCCCACAAGCAATATGGCGGACATGTCAAAATCAGGTGACCTGGAATGGTCTATAATGAATTTAGGTCGTTATTTTCCCGCTTCCATGATGACATCTGACGTTTGACATTGACATGTGACGTTAGATGTGGTAATAATCAGCACAGATCAGCATGTTTCACGTAATGTGAGTTTTTTTCGTAGAAATCTGTACAAATTAATGGTTGAGTCGTATCAATACAAATTTCCTTCCTCTTTTACACCGCTTTCCTGTACGGCAAAGCAACCGAGACCGAAACGCTATTCCGTTTCTGTAATAAATAATTTCTGTTAGGAAATCGGAGGTCACCATTGACGTCAATCGGGGAGGGGCAAAGAGGGCAGACTCTGCGGTTTTAAAAAGTCCGCTCCATTCTCTAGGACGTTAGACGACCGCAAAAGCAGAAGAATCGGTCGTTTCGAGATAAAATGTTGGAATCCGCTGAGTTTTTAGGAATGGCCATTATCATCGATGGTTGGAATTCGAAAAGTGACATTTCGTATTTAACTGAAAATGAAGATAAAATGGGAGTGTCTACGTAATGAGAATACTTCAAATTATTGTGGAAATATTTATGAAAGGCAAAATTGGTTTCTGAAAAAGCAGTCATGAGAACAAATAGAAATAGCTTTCTCCTTACACATTATGTAATCGAAGGATTGATTTTCGGAGTAATATATTCAATAATCAACTAAAAGAATTCATCACTTGCATTCCCAACAACATACAGAGTGGCTCTCAAAAACAAAATGAGGCGATTATAGTTTCAAAATATTGCAAAGAGAAGATTCCAATAAAACAGCCAGCAAAATTTCCAGAATTAACCCTACTCGATTATCAAAATTTTGTCAATTTTTAAAAATATACGAAATTGGACGTTGTCACGGTAGGAAGATACGCCCTGTATACGTATCATTGATATAAATTGAAATTATAACATCTTAACTTCTCACTTGGGAAAGCAACACCCTGTATACACCGCGAGACCTTCTTGTTTGACGTCAAACGTTCTGTGTCAACGGTCGGCAGAATAATCAATAATAAATAAACAATGCATGAATCATTAGGCGATCCATATTCAAAGGATATAAATCGTACGATAGTTTTTTGTCATCGATTCAAGTGGATTTTGTTGCTTGTTCATGTTTTATAAATGAACCACTGCATTCATTAGAATTTCGCTTTTATTTTGTTGTTTATTGTGATATCCCAGATACACACAGAGAACGTTTTTTTTAGAGCTATGTTTAGTTTTCTCCGTGCTAGTCAGGACACAAGTCATGTTATTATTATAAACTATTCTAATGCACTTTGATTAGTCTGTGATTATTTATAATTTGTCGATAAAATAATTCGATATCAAAGTCATTCATAGTTCCAATCAGAATATCAAATAATAAAATACCATATTCGAACAAAATTCCTTTATAACAGAAAAACCGAGTGAATTAAAAATATATCGGTGTAGGTACAAAAAACAACATGTAAACACGTTGGGCTATTTTTATACTTATACATAAAAAAATGCAGTTTCGAGAAATTATAGACGATCAAACTAGCGACATCCATTGATGGAAAGTTCAACTATAATTTCGGCATGGTCTGATTTCGTTTCCAAATACAGAGTACTATATATTATCCTTCATTTATGTTTCACTTTTCATATTTATAGGGGAAGATCACGTACCGCGAGATGGCGCTGCGAATGACAAAATGTCGGATTGAGATGTGAGCAACAATAACACAAGTTCGTTTTGGAAATTTGAAATTCGTGTTTTCGTACAGGAATACGTAAATATCAACAAACATTTTCATTCAAGTTAGTCGCATGATGGAAGTGATTTTATCGATTCAGCGAAGCCCTAGAGGCATCTTTGAATCAGCCAGAAGAGTCCGAGTTCTGACAATCTCCTAATATATGCAGCAGAATTTAATTTGAAAATATTTCAATCATCCTGTACACACATTTCGGTATGGCAGAGATGACTAAGTTTCGATTATGATTATTCAACCCTCTTAATCACACATATCATTTCATTTCAGGAATTATTTTATTTCAGGAATTATTCTTTTTCAGGAATGGAACCCCCCTTTTTTATTCAATTTTCAAATTGCCTTTGCTGAGGTGATTCCAAAAATGTATAATATGTTGCTTCAAATTGGTACGGGGTGGGCAAAAATGCGAAAAAAAAGTATGAAAATTGTTTATGGAAAGTAATACGTTACTGAATGTAATAAACAAATTAAATGGAATTAGTAGTTATGCAATTAATGTGATACACTTTCAAAAACAAACAAACCATTGACCGTAAGACAATGACTGAACCGGGCATTACTTTCGTCTCTAACATTATATAGCATAGCGGGTGTTATGCTCTGTATTTCTTGTCTGATTCGGTCTTGTAGTTGAGGGATATTTCCAGGTCTGTTTAAGTAAAATTTAGATTTTAAATAACCCCATAAAAAGAAGTCTAATGGGCTCAGATCAGGTGATCTAGCAGGCCATTCCACTGGTCCCCTTTTTCCTATCCACCTTTGTGGAAAAGTTGTGTTTAAAAAATCGCGCACAGTTACTGCGAAATGTGGCGGTGCGCCATCCTGTTGAAACCAGATTCTGCGGTCTACATTAGTGGGTATTTGAATATCAGGAAAAAGCTGGATCAGATCAGGAATTAATGTATTTTGAAGGAAATCCAGATATAATGCTCCTGTTAAGTTTTCATCGAAAAAATATGGACCAATAATTGTCATTACTCTGTAAAAAATTTCTTGCATTTTTGCCCACCCTGTACCAATTTGAAGCAACATATTATACATTTTTGGAATCAGCTCAGCAAAGGCAATTTGGAACTTGAAAAAAAAGGGGGGGGTTCCATTTTAAAAAAATTGTGATGACGTCATTACACGAAAGTGGTTCACCCTGTATATTAGATTATGATTTGAAACAATAGTAAATTGAAATAAAAAATCGACCTGTTTTGGGAATTCCTAGTTTTATTGTTCATTTAGCCAATAATGAATTTATGCGTTACTTTATGGACGCACCATCTAGTTAGTAAAAAAACAACCTTCTCACAAAAATATTACAATTTGAAAACGCCTGTGGGGGAAAACTTGTCAAATGGACAGCCTAAGTCTTGACGTCACAAGCTTAAAAACCTTTCCAAACAAAGCGTTCATTTCACGTAGTTGCTTCTTTCAGTTGAAACTAAGAATGACATTTTTTGTATATGGTGATATCAAGTTCTCATTGACTCATTCTTAACATTTTCATTCAAGTTAGTCGCATGATGGATGTAATCTCATCGATTTAGCAAAGCCCTAGAGGCATCTCTGAATCAGTCAGAAGAGTCCGAGTTCTGACAATCTCCTAATATAGGCAGCAGAATTTAACTTGAAAATATTTCAATCATCCTGTACACACATTTCGGTATCACAGATATGACTAGTTTCAATTATGCAACCCTATTAATCATGCGTAAAGGAATTGGCAGACTGATAAGACGACACATATTACTCAGTCGATTTTAAACCTCCGTTGGGTTCGGACGTGCGTGACGAAAAGACTTTCTCGTGCGGTGGAAAGTTTTCGCGAGTGTGTTTCCAATTATCCCGTGTGTGTTTCCAGGAATCTCGTGTGTGTTTCCAGTGATTTCGTGTGTGTGTGTGTGTGTGCTGCAAGGACAGTTTGAGAAAAATTAATGGGTGAGTTTTTTTTGCATGTCCCTTTACACAACTGAACGATTTCGAAATTTTCCATCATGATACATCGGGTTTTTTTGTTGAAATTTGCTGATTTCTTGGTGAAATTGTTCTCAATGTTTTCTCATGATGAATACATGATAAATGAACCCTTTCTTGATATTTAAGAAAAGATGCAATAAAATAATGCAATTTTATAGATTCATTTTTAATTTTGTTATAGATGGCATGTGCGTCTGGAAAACAAAGAACTAGGATAAAAGGTGTAACTACTACTACCAATCGGTGAGTGATTTTTTGATTCCTGTAACTTTTACAACCTCACATTCAGCTTTTGTCTCCTCACTTTCAAATATTCCACATTCCACTTCTAAGCTCCTCATAAAACCTATTTCTAACTTACTGACTTTCTTTTTATTGTATCGATTTGTTAGGTTTTATTTTTTTTTCTTTCAATTTGTGTAATCAATGGGCAGAAGGGCTTAGGTCGATAGCCTATTGGATCAGTGTAAATTGTTTCAATAATGGACATTTATTATTATTATTGAAATTTTCCATTATATGATTTCTCGAATTCAGATATTTATTCTTGAGATTTAATGAATTTTTTCTGTTGTTACAGGTAGTAAGTAGTTCTTCTAGAAAAAGGTAAGTGATTTTTGGGTTATGCATGACTTTTTGCACGAATTTCAGCGGGTGCACCCACAATATTCCGACGAACTATGGAATTCGTAGGATTATAGAGAATCCTTACAGTCGAGATCTACGTTCAGTATGTCCAAATTGCAATTTCTCGATTTCAACCTCACTTTTCCAAATTACACAGGCCTACCTTTTTTTCTGTGAAATAGTGTTTTCAAGTGACAGGTCGTTTAACACACAGTACATCAGAATACTGAATAGAACGTTTATTTTCGAATTGAAATCCTCGACATCGCAGTAGCAAAAGTAACAGTCGTCTCCAGTGCGATGGTACAAATCAAAACTACAATCGAAAATGCGCTTGAAGAAATCAAGCATGCCGTCAAGTGATTCACAGCTAGAAGTTTCATCGAAATTCAAATGCGGTGGGTCGAAAAGCGAATTTTCTACCCGATCATTAACGACAGTTGACAACCTCACCCGATAACACGCGCGGTACCCTTACGAGGGGAGAGTATCGACTTTTGGTGGTTGTAAGTTCTCCTCTCTGCAAAAGAGGCCGTCACCTTAAGAAGTCGGTATGACAGTGTTTTTCGTGGTCGTGGGAGTCTTCCTAGTTCTTGATGTAGGTAGAAATTCGCTTTTCGACCCACCGCATTTGAATTTCGATGGAACTTCTAGCTGTGAATCACTTGACGACATGCTTGATTTCTTCAAGCGCATTTTCGATTGTAGTTTTGATTTGTACCATCGCACTGGAGACGACTGTTACTTTTGCTACTGCGATGTTGAGGATTTCAACTCGAAAATGAACATTCTTCAGTATTTTGATGTACTGTCTATTAAACGACTTGTTACTTGAAACACTTTTTCATGAAAAAGAAGGTAGGCCTGACGATTAAGATGACAAGTTTCCGAATGAAGTGCATTTCATTTCAGGAATTATTTTATTTCAGAAATCATTCTCTTTCAGAAATTATTTTATTTCAGAAATCATTCTCTTTCAGGAATTATTTCATTTCAGGAATTATTTTATTTCAGGAATTATTTCATTTCAGAAATTATTTTATTTCAGGAATTATTCTCTTTCAGGAATTATTTTATTTCAGGAATTATTCTCTTTCAGGAATTATTTCATTTCAGGAATTATTCTCTTTCAGGAATTATTTCATTTCAGGAATTATTCTTTTTCAGGAATTATTCTTTCTCAGGAATTATTCTTTCTCAGGAATTATTTCATTTCAGGATCTTTTTTTCAGGAATCATTCTCTTTCAGGAATTATTTTATTTCAGGAATTACTTCATTTCAGGAATTGATTTATATCAGGTATTAATTCATTTCAGGATTTATTTTTTTCAGGAGTTATTTATTTCAGATATTAAACAATAGAAAGTGCATTTATTTTGCAATTTTGTATAAATGCCAGTAAACGAATTTCAGAAATTATTTTATTTCTGGAAGGGGTAAATGCAGTGAAATAACTGTAAAACGTGAAATGAGTGCCGCGTATACTTTTCAGACACGAAATCTGAAACAATTAAGTGCGAGTGCATTTTGCAATTTTGTACAAATGCCAATAAACGAATTTCAGGAATTGATTTCAATTTCTGGAAGGGGTAAATGCTGTTCGACTATCATCTGGTGAATTCATTCAGATGATCAGTCCTTAGTGAAATAAGTGAAATCGTGAAATAAGTGCCGCGTAGACTTTTCAGAAACGTAATCTGAAACAACATATTATAAAGTGCATTTTGCGAATTCGTACAAATGCCAATAAACGAATTTCAGGAATTAATTTTAATTTCTGGAAGGGGTAAATATTTTCCACATTCATGGTTTGTAGGCCTACTGGGGATGCTTCCATTAAAAAAAGCAACGCATTGAGAACTCTACCTCTTGGGTAATGATGGAAACGAGTTCAAATGTATTTTAATTTGCAGACGCCTAAATACCATTTTCAGATAGTACATAATCAGCTGAATTTTTTGAAAATGTGTTTGAGGAGAATGAGTATAATATAATATAATATATTTCTCTATTTTGAAGTGAGTAAACAAAATTTCACCAAAAGAAAACTACATGGAAGAATTTGAAAATGTATTTAATCAGAATCAATGTAACATTAAAGAGTCAAAATAATATCACAAGAGTCATTTCATGTATTCCTAATCTCTAACATAATTCTTTTATAAAAAATAATATAATTTCAAAACTATTTCTCCACAAACTACAAATATTTTTCATCACAGTATAATTGCATAATTTTGATCTACAAACATATTATATTCAAGATGTCATTTTTAAAATTACTAAACTAATATCACAATCAAGGTAGACATAACCAACCTCCAAACGTCAGCTGTCAACGTCTAGACAACAGCACAGTTTCATCATCATTATCCAAATACTCGTGCCTCATTCTCACAGACCCAGTCAACCTATAATACAAATTCTGACAGGCATTAGTCCTCATCGAACAATAACAAGCAACGAAAATCATGATCAATAAAATCAAAACAGCCAGTATAGTCTCGATATAATCCACTCTACGCTCCAGCTGCGTCCTTCGAAAATTAACATCCTCGAACTTCTGGAACACGTCTTTGAAATCCCCCACCTGGCCAGGCTGTCTCGTAGTGCTCACCGAGCTCCCAGACGGCGTCGCCCTCCTCGTGGCCACATCACACTCCAAAGGCTCCACCAAACCTACCTTGGAATCGAGCAGGAAGTGCCTCAGGCTGGCCACCTCCTCGCAGCTGAAGCTGTTCTCTCTCAGATCCAACGTAGCCAGCAAAGGCAAGTTCCTTCTGGCTCCAAACGCATTGAAAGTCTTCAGCGTGTTCCTGCTGAGGTCCAGAGCTTTCAAACCTGCGAAGCTGAGGTTGTAGACCGTGTCGAAGCTGCTGAGGAAGTTCCCGGAGAGGTTGAGGGTCTGCAAGCTGGACAACCCCTTCCAGTTCTCCGGGGAGACTTCCACCAAGTTGTTGTCGTTGAGTAGGAGGAGGTTCAGGGCTGTTAGGTAGTCGAAAGCCCCTGAGGAGATGACTTGGAGCCTGTTGACGCTCAGGTCGAGGGTTTCCAAGTTGCCCAGCGTCATGAACGAGGGTGTCCTGACACTGGATATCCTGTTGTGGGACAAGTTCAGTACTGTGAGGTTCTTCAGCGTCAAAAAAGCGAGCCCCTCGTCGGGGATGCTCGCCAAGGCGTTCCTGCTCAAATCCAGCTTCTGGAGGTTCCCCAACCCTTCGAAAGAACCCTCGCTGAGAAGACTAATCTCATTATTGCTCACGTCCAGCTCTTGCAGGCAAAACAGCCCCTGGAAGGCGCCATCTTGGACATTAATCACTCCGTTGTGCTGCAGGTTCATTTTGACGATGTGGTCAGAGTCGAAGCTGACGAAGAGGTTCTTGGTGAGGACTTTCATGCCCAGCGCGGTGATTTCCACTGCGTTGCCTCGGTATCCTGGATGCAAGGGGTTGAAGCTGAATTTGGTGCCTTGGTATTCCAAAGCCGTGCGGAATTTCCGGGTAGGTCCTTGCTCGAGGATGCAGTTCGTTGGAGTGACAGGGGCTTGAGAGGCTCCCAGATGAAGGAAGCACAACAGAAAAATAAACTTCATCTGAAAATCAATTAATTTCTCAGTACAAGTCCTGCTAACTCTTCTGATTGACAGTAGTTTAATTTTCTTCAAATAAGTCAATTACATTTTTACAAATATTTGATATAAAAACACGCTGTGCAACTTTGAGGTTAATGCTCTGCTTGTCACGTGGTATCCAGACGGATGAATTCAAGGAAGAAACAAATGCTACACGATCTCTTTTCCTCATTTTTTTGTGGCGCTGACGCACAATCCGCCTCATCGATTCGAGTACGCTTAGATTAGACGAGATGAAATTGATGGAAAGTTAATTGGTAAACTAATTTTAGATTCAATGTTTATTGTACGGTTTTGAATTCATTGAAATGGTATTGGGATGGGATGATATCGAAATATTATTTAGATAATAATATGTTGAAACAAGACGTAATTCTTCAACTCAGTATCGAAATCTGTTATTAATATAAATAATTCATGTTCATTTGTGTAATCAATAAGCGTGAACAAAGCATCACAAATTATCTTTCAATGTGCATTTGTATTTTTCCGCAACCGTCTCAGTGCACACAAAAAATTGTATTCATTTCAGCGATCAAAAAGCTACCAAATATGTACATAAATAAATAATTGTAAATCTACATACCTTCAATTGTCTATACACTGATTCACTTTTCAACTTCACTTAGCTGGTTCCTATCAGGAAATTAAATCACACTACACATTCCACTGTAATAACAATTATGGCTGCCAATATATGTGATAAACACTATCAGCAGATGGTTATTGTCCGAAATTGAATAGAAAACAAACCGGCAAAACAGAATTCAGCCAGTTGGTGTTTTTGTGCAAGTACGTTTACATGTGGTTTTTGTTTAGTTGTTTTGTTTTCAATCATACCAACGTAGCATAGTAACATTCGATTCGAGTGTTTCAATACAACTATTTTTAGAATTTTTCATTTAAAGAAGAATCGATGGTATATATGTTTTCAGTAGTCTGAAATTGAATTGTCGAATCAAAATTAGAATTTTTAAATTAGGATGAATTAACTCAAGGCATTGTAGTAAAGTATTCTTCGAATCCATGGATGTAAATTTAGATAATGAAACAATTGTAAACAGGTTGTTCACAGATGAAAACTTCTGATGTTTCAATAAAAAATGCTCGAATAAGTTTTTCAAATTTTGAATGAAAATGTGTCCCATCATCATGAAAATGTATTGCCATTTTGCCATTATGTGAATCAGAATAAGATAAGTAATTACGTGCATAAGCATCATAGTGTAAATGTTTATAAATTCACCATAAAGTAGTCTTTGTATAAATATCAAGTATAGTCAACCTATCAAAATATCTCAATAAAAATAACAATAAAAACGGATTATATAGAATATTCACATTGTGAGATAACCTTATTTTACTTGCCAAAAGCACTTACCATTGTCAAGGAGTTTATATTGAATGACGACGAATAAGACTGGGGTGGAAAATTCGTAAAATGTTCCGACATTTTCAGAGCACCTCAAAGCACTATTCAAATCCTATGAATTTTCACAACCAAACGTACACCAAAATCAAAACAAACCCATAGAATATGCATAACACAACTACAATACGATAGACCAATGGCAATTAGAATTAGGAATGATCACATTGGCAAATTAAGCGCATTTCACATCCAAGCTCATTACGTTACGTTTTCGATTAACAAGCTAACTTAGTAATCGAACACAAGAAGGTTTATATTTTCAATTTCACCCAAGTGACCATCAAATTGAATCACAATCTTATCAATTCATAGTTAAAACGTTACAACTTGTTATTTGTAATGAACAATATTTTTGACTTTTACGAGACTACGATGCAGACGGAATGTAAAAAGTTTGGATGTGAACAGTGCTTAACACAATCACAGAACGAAATGTCTCGGGATACCATAGAACACAATTTTCGCTCTTTGAAAGGTCGTCGATACTCGATATTATTATGTCAAAACAATATGGTTAATTCGTTGAATTTATTCAAAATTTTGAAATAAATTGAAAAAAAAAAAATGTGCACAGTGCAATGTTTCATTTATCTGTGGTAATAATCCTATCATATGAAAAATCTTCATAGAGTTGAAATTGAATATGTAGAATCTGAGTGTGAATCACTGTCAAGTACTCACCAAAAAGTTAGTTTATACAACAAATGAAATAAAATAAGAAACGTTCACATTTATATAGAAGCGTTCTTTTGAGGTTTAAGACAAAAAAAAATTATCTCCGTGAAATACTTTAATATAAAACTTTATCAAAAAGTCACATATAAAAATATAAAATCAATTGAAATTACACAACAATAGTACCAATTTCATCTAATCTTATCATTATCCCTCAACATATCTAAAACATAGCACATCCTAGTCAGGTCCTCATCCGTTATTCCTGATCGGCAGTTACCGAATATCTGGCGATGTTTCACCAAATTCTGCAGCTTATCATCCATGTGGATGGACTTGAATATGATTTTCGCCTTCTGACTGTTGGCTGACAAAGCCCACATGATCACCACCACAATATTTCTTTCATCATCGCTGCCAGAAGTCAATTTGGTTTGCAAAATGTTCAGAAAATCGACTGAAACAAACATTTTCGGTAAGGGTTCCTGTCATTTTGCTTGCACACCTAAAAATTACGAAAAACTCACCCGATCCCAACAACCTAGTTTTATTCGGCTGATAAAACGATACGTTCCTCAAAACCGCCATGGCGGCCGATCGGTTTCGCTGTCGCGTACCCGATGCCAACGCGACGATCAACTCGAGGACGTCCGGCGTTTTGGCGACACTCGCCTGACCCTCAGGGTGCTTCGTGAACGTCTGCAGCAAGTCCAGCCACAGCAGCTCGACGTTCTCCCACGGTTTTTGACGTTTCGTCGTGGCGGGATGCAAGCGAGACAAGCATTGAGAGAGATTGCTCTGGAAGTGTCAAACGTCAATTGTCACGAAGGTTTGTTGATACTCATCTTCATTCAACGATATTATATTTTTTTCACGTGGAGATATTCTATTTTATTGATAGTACGGGTGTGTTTTTCTAATGTTTCAATCAGTCAATCAATATTTATTTATTTAATCATTCTACGGGGAACACCCCCAATATTAGTAAAATACAATATTTTTACAGCAAAAGTACTGAATTTAGAACAAAAATATTAAAAAACAATTAACTACTACACTAATTACAATTTTCACTCCAAATACAAAGTTTGACATAACTATTCGAAATAAATATATGTAACAAACAAAAATGGAAACAAATTATAATCCTACATAACATCACTTACTCATACAGATGGAATATTATTGACTAATGATTTCTTAAAGTTATTTAAGAGACATTTGTACAATTTTTATTTCTCATTAAACGTGTTAACAGGCTGTTTAGTCCATAATTTCTTTGGTAGAATTTTAAATGGAATGTCTCAATCGATCTTGTTCCAAAAGGCTTCACTTTCAGACCAACATTGTGCAGAAGATCAGGGCAGAAAGTTTCACCACAAAAAACAAAAGTTCGCCCGTATATCTCAAAAATTTGTGCTGTATTGTTTCAAGAATATTAATAATTAATATTGGCTTTATTGTCTCGAGAATACACCAAGAAAATAAAATGAAAAAAGCAGACGCAAAATATCAAATTTCTAACGTTTATTTTGATTGATCTTGGTCAAAATTAAGATAAAAACTCACTTTTGATAACAAAACTCGGCATTCTAGAGACGAACAGGCGTTTTGAAGTATGTTGAGAGAAATTTCCAATATCTTGAGATCGTGAGTCCTACTTATCAGTTCCATTTGTTTACTGATCAATGATATAATCGTGTGTAACAAAGACACAGCTCCTGGGGACTTGCGTGGTCCAGAACCAGCCACCGAACTAGTCAAAGGTAGAGTTTGACAAGCTGAAAATGTTTGTAAAGTGAACCCTACAATAAATTCAAAAAATTTCAATTCCACTCACCTACACTGCAATCAGTCGTATAAGTACAAACCATCTTCAACGCGTTCACCAAACAACTATTCTGCGCCGAAAACCACACCCACAGCTTATGCACCACATCCGCCAAACCGGAAGTTGCAGCCTCCACTTTAACACTCTCCTCCTTCAACATGAAGTTGTTCAACAAAACGACCGACTCGTCCACGCCGCTCAAAACCGGGCAAATCTTCCTCTTGGCCGTCGCCCTCCTCAAACACTCCACCGATTCGAGGCTCAGCCTCACGTGGTACTCTCGCAGCTGCTTCAGTACCAGTAGAACCAAACCGCGGTCGGCAGCGTAGCGTTTCGCCTCGGCGGACACGCTCAGGAGGGCGGCAAGGGCGGCCGCCACCAGGGATTTCTTCCGTTGGAAATGCGAGTCGGCGGATTCGATTTCGCAGATGTCGTAGAGGTACAGCAGGATCTTGCAGATTTCTGCACCCGATACCAAGTTTTTGGCGTATTCGACGACAGGAAGTCCTGCTTCGGGTTTCCTCGGGAAGGCTTTCTCGAAGTAAGCCTCTTCCAACAGGTTAAACTTGTAATTGCTTGTTGCTTTGTCTCGCCACGCTCTCGGCTCTATGTTTTCTTTTGAATCGCACATAACCACCGTTCTGGAGGTTCTTACAGAATCCAACATGTCTTGGAACGATTCGCTTTCAATGACGCCCTCAGAGGGCGCCTTCTTTTCGAACACTCGGTAGTTTTCTATGCGTAACAAACACGTCAGGGCAGCCAGCGCTGAATTCTGGAGAACTGAAAATTGAAAATCATCCACAGTTTATTTTTGAATGAATCATTTGTAGTTTCCACGTTTCTTACCGTGAGAACCCAAACAGCTTATTGACTCGCAGATTGTGTCGAAAAAAGGTTCGTTTCCCAACTCCAAAAGTGTGCCCGCATAGATGGTGATAATTTCGACGGATCTATCGGTCAAATTTCCCTCCGATTCGCCGCAGAATTCCACCAAGGTGGATATCAAATTGAATATCTCGCTCCAGAGTTTATTCCTCAAGTACATCAACTGGGGCAAATCTACATCTGAAATGCCAAACTTTGTTATATTCAACACACCCTGTACGAATGGAACGGTAATTGGAATAAAATATGCGGAACTGACAACATGCGGGAACAAATGAAATTATTGTTGACGATATATTTTTATAACAAAGGGCAAATGATTCGTTAGTTATCAGCAGTTCGATCAGAGTTTTAATGATGATGACTTCTAGAGTTGGAGGATATAAACGTGATTTTTTTTTATGTCGAGCATATTCAGTTTTGAACACCAGAATGAATTCAATAGTGACTTTCCTCTGTGTGGTGTGCTTCACTACTGTAAGATAATTTTACTTTTCATTACATATATTTATTTTATAAGTTCCCGTTTGGCAATATTTTTTTCTAAGTTTATACAGGCTAACCCTGTTCATATCGATAGAATTGAAATGTGCGACCCAAACAAAGATTACGCAATTAAATGGACTACAAAATTGAAGGAAGAAAACGGCATTCAAATACTAGAAGAAGGGAGCCTGTCAAATCGAGTGGAAATGGGCGATAACATTTTGGTACGATGAATATTCTCGAAAAAAAAAAAAAACATCGAAAATAATCTCTATTTCAGAGCAAAATAAAAATCTTCTCTTGGGGTAAAGACAAATGGAATTTCTTGATAAGCAAAGAAGATGACTACTGCAAACTCATCAGAGACTTTGTTGGTGATTTTGCCACAGAGTTGGAAAAAGCTGCTGGTTTGACAACGACTTGTCCATATCCAATAGTGAGTACAGAATTGATCCCCTTGAAAACCCGTTTCTATGAAGACTATATTCATTCCTAGGGCCAGTACACCGTCAAAAATTTCATGTTGGACTTCACCAAATTCAAATACAAGAGTTTTCCTAACGGTAAAGTTAAATTAGTGTCAGAATACAATGACAAAGGATCTGGAGAACAACTTGGGTGTATTGAAGCTGAGTTCACTTTGACAGGATAAAATTATTGTCAACAGACAAGTTTTCTTGAAAAAAAAAAGTGTGATCATGAGATAAGATTGATTGTAAATCGTTTTAGGAATAAAATTATTGAAAATCATTCTAAAATTGCCTATTCTTTACAAGTGTATACTCACTGTAGATTTTTGGATTCAACAGCGAAAATAAGAGATTCAAACAATCCCTGGTATGTAGAATCGTTCCAACACAAACAGAATTGGTGCTCGCCACCCTAATTAGAACAGAACAAACCATGGTGTTCATTTCTAATATATCACAATACAATGACAGTTCCCTAGTATTCGATATACTCATCGATGTGTTGCACAGAGTCCTAAAAATTCAACAAAATAACACATATTGTAGATTGTTATGTATCAATTTTCTCACCTGAATAGTAGCTTGACTATTCCAAGGTCTTGAAGCTTAGTGCTTACCCTGTCGGGGTCCAAATTCAACAGATTCAGTAAGAAATTCCCAAGTCCCTTCAATAATCCTGGAGTAGTAAGCACTGTGGAAGTATCTTGGTTTTCGCTGACCGAATCCCCCCAAGATTTTTCTGATGAGCAGCAATACTTGACGAAATTATTTTCTGCAAAAACAAAATTTGATCAAAGGAGAGAAATCGAAAATCAACGGTACTTACTTTCCATATTTTTTATCTGTCTGGAGCTTTCAGGGGTATTGAGAGTGAACAAACTGTTGATGATTTTTTCCAAATTGGTATAAAAATCAATGTTTTCTACCATGTTGAGAACACTCATGGAGCAGCTCTGAAATTTCACGAGATAAAAGCCTACAGACGTTAATAATCGAATATTCCTACTTTTTTAAAAGCTGTCCCAATATTTTTTTCGGCTTGAAGAGGAGCCGAATGCCCCAATAAATTTGCAAGCAGCTGGGCAGCATTTTCCCTGACTATACTGGCCTCGCCGTGATCCACTAAAAGGGTCAAAGCAAGCTCCCAAACGGACAAGTTTCCAATTTTCACCCCTAAAAACTCGAATTTTGAATATTCACGCAAAGTCTATTGAGTTCAAAAAACCCACCATTCACGATTTCTACAGCTGCTCTAGGAGACACAGCCAATCCGCTGAACAATTGAAGCGTCCCTGCCCTCAAAATGACGTCTCTGCTAAGCCACAGAGCTGTGAAACTCAGTAAGGGATTGGAGTTTTCAGTATGTTCGAAAAAACTGCTTTCCCATCCCTAAAAGCACCGAGAGCATTGACATTGACAGCTCAGCCATGCTATTTGACAGAAAGGACAAGCATCGATGTCACACGATCAACAAATGTTGCTCTCATCACATTACCTTGATTTTTTCGTTTTGCACTTCAGCAAGTAAGTGATTGAGCACTAAAACAGCATTCCTAGTGATGCTCAAGCCCATTACGGACACAGAAGCCACCGAGCCTTTCCCGGAATGAAAAGCGCCCACTAGCTCGCATAACCGCGAAATCATCTGGCTCAGCAACCTTTTGGATTCGGTATCTTTTCTGGAATCGCTCCAGCCCAAAGTGGCTGTCAGATTCGCCAAACAGGAAAGCAGAGCATCGAAATAAGCTAGAGAAAAAACTTTGTATAGGTATCGTACAACATTTGTATTGGGGGTTGTGACATACCCAAGTTGTAGAAATGTTGAGTATCACTGGATTTGAGATTTTCCGCGATTATTTTGATGACGTGGGTCCAAGGTTTCCCGGTAGTAGATCTAGGTTGGTAGCTGTCGATGAATTTTTGGGTTTTCTTTACGCAAACTGTTATCAAGTTCAAAATTTCTTTGCCTATAATCTTATGTTCTTCTTCTGTTGTATTGTCAACACTCAGTAGATCCAATAAAGACTGGCTGCTATCTTTCAAAAACAACGTTATCCAATTATCGGGATCTGAAAGACCGTATTTTGAAAATCAAGGCCATTACACAATTTCAAACTGACCAGTAGTTGAATAAATAGTAGCAAGTACAGTTAAAAATTGAATGACTTTCTTCAACAACAGGGCATCCTCATCACAAGAAGGTAAAACCTTCAGAAATCTCGCGAATGATTTCTCCCAAGATTGTGAGAGGAAGGAACAGGCATCTTGAGTGTCATCAAAATGCATCACATGTTTGTACAAATGGGCATACCTGCAAAAACATTCAGATTCACATGTCAATTATTTTCCATATTTCTATGAAACTTACAGTGTTAAGTGATCGATAGATTCGATGACCATTTCATGGGACGTCCCGTTTTGAATATCATTCAAATAATGTTCTACGCAAAAGTCGATACAAGAAGCTTTGATAGCTTTCAAATCATTCTTGCTCAACTTCAGTATATCCACGAAGTCAAACATGGAATGATTTTCGTAGTTCACCTCTTCATGCTGTACCAAAGCTGTGAACCCTCCAAAAACTGCTACGTTCCACTGGATTTGTATCGAACTCAAACACCATCTATCGGACATTACTTTATCTAGAACCAACATGGCGCGTCAGTGAGATTTAATCGATGAGTTTGTTGGAATGTACCTTTCAGACTGTCTTTGGTGAACTCACTGACAGACCAATGAGTCGCGCAAACGAACGGCACCAACATTTTTTCTGCCACTATTACCGGCAGCGAAAAACTCGCCATGGAAGGGTTGCCAACAACGAAATCTTTGAATATTAATACGAAGAGAAGAGTTGCGGCATCCTGCTTCATCCTGTCCTCGGTGAAAAACAAAAAAAGAGCTGAAACAACGCCTGATTCAAACAACTGTCTGTCAACTGTCAACTTCGTACCTCTCAGAACACAAAAAAAGACCTCGACGTTCATGCTAAGTTCTTCTCTCGCGGTGCTATTATGGAGGCAAATATTTTTCAAAATCGACACAATGGGTATCGCCGCGTCCGGATAATTTGTGAAATCGTTCTCAACAAGCGCGCTTTTGAGAATGTCAACCATCAATTCTAACCCATTCGCGTCCAAGAAAATAGGATGCAATAAGGGATCCTCTAGCATGACGCCGATTTGGTTCAGGGCAGACCTCCTGATGACTGGTTCCACGTTGGATGAAGTGAGGACCTCTAAAACTTGCTGCAAACTGCTGGGCTGAAACAAATATTACTACTACATTACATAATACAATATACAGGGTGCCTCATGGGATGGGGGCATTTTACCTGATAAAAGTGCTCGGTTCTCCGCGTCTTATTCACATCCACCACCTTCTTCATCCTGCACACTGCAGACAGGGAGCAATCACACAGGGCGTTGAACCTAGGCAACATTTCTCTCGATTTTTCTTGGGTGGAAAGCAGCCAAGATAGTCTCGAGAAAGCTTCTTCTCGCAAATACACCTCGTCCGTGAATAAAAATTGTATGTTGCACTTGAGCATCGATATGGTTGGCAAGCAGGATTCTCTGGAAGTATCTGGGTCCATGAGGCTGATGATTGTTTTGCCCAAATTCGAGTTTCTCGTGGCATGACAAGCTATGATCGGTAGAGATGGTAGCAAGGCTTGGACGATTTTGTCCCAAATTGTTTCCGAAACCAGAATTTTCGATTTGAGGAGGTACGTCAGGATGCTTTCTGCATATCTCTGCACCTTTTTGAAGAAGAAAAAATGCTCAATTAGGAGCCAGTAGGATTGTTAGTATTTTTAGGTCACCTCTACATTTTCGCAGACCATCCCAAATGCCGCCATTTCCACTAGAATTTTCGAGGAAAGCAAGAATAAAATTTGAGAACCCGCCATTGCATTGGAAGACATGTTCAATTTTGGACCGACATTTGCAATGACAACTCTCTGGCAGAGTCTGTACATCTCCTCTTTGATTTCCACAACATTATGAGATAAAAGTGATAGTACAACATCTAAAAAAAGTTCCACAAATCAGTCAACAAAATTTGTTTTGGAATGATGGATAATACCTTCAATAGCAGCAGCTGCTGACTCGTTCTGTACCTGCGAAAATTTCTCTGAGCAAAGCTCAACAAACAACTTCAAATAATCAAAATCTTTGTGGAATTCTATGCTTGGTAGAGATTCGACAGCTAGGCGCAGATTTTCAGTGGAACTCAAACTTTTGTACTCTTTCAGAAACTTCACAGTAGATGTCATACCTTTACAAATCGACTTGACATCTCTGTATTTAGCCAAATGATCATCGATGTCTTCTTCTGAGCTGCAATGCTGAAAAACTGAAGGTGATGACTATATTCTTGGGTGAAATTTCAGAAATTACCTGCACATAACTGAGAATTATGTTATGAACGTTCGGATAGAGCCTATCAAAAGTGACGTCTAGTAAACAATTTGATAAAGCAGTTTTAAAATTCCTGGGAAGTATGAGATGGGCAGTTGTTAGTGGTACAAGTTTCACAAGTAGATTAGCACAGTTATGTAGCAGATAAATGAAAACAACTCTGTTTTTTATGTTATTCTCGCATGTAATGGACTCTAATCTGGAAATTAATATGGTTAAGAGAGTTATTAGTGGCTAACATTAAGGCTTATTACCGAAAATGCTCTAATGCTGTACCGTACTTCACACATATTTCAGTGAAATCTTTCAATACACCCAACGTTTTTTTGTTCTGGTTTTGATCCCAAATTTTCTCTCCTAAACAAAGTTCCATCAAATCAATCAGTTTATCAAGTAAAATTAGACACAGATTGACAGGAACCTGTAAATTATCAGGAATAAATAACATAGTAGTTCAAATGACATGCGAACTTTTACCTGATTGAATTTAGTTTTTTCATCATTTAGGCTTTCTGATTTGACACATAAAAATTTGAAAATACAATCAATAGTCATGAAGCAGAATTTGGGAGTAGACAGCTGTTGTTTCCTCAATTCTTCAACATCCTCTGGTCTTTCAAATTGTTCATCTCTCTCAGTGCAACTTTCGTGATCACCAGAACTTTCCGTTACACTCGACTTGCAAAAATCCTTTTGTATATTTAAAATTGATGTCCTCTGAAAATGAAAATTACATGCCGATTGACCTTTAAAAATCATCAACAAGCTATGATGTTACCATGTTACCTACACCTTCTTTGAAATTCTTCATTGATACATCATTACAATGATGAATTCTAACTCTCAAAGCATCAGTAAGATCATACAGACATTTCAAGACAGCATTTGTGATTCCGGTGGAACCACAAGACAACAAGCTAAAAAATTCCTACAACACCAAGAGTTAAAATTTTGTCAATACCACAACTATTATCTGTCTTACCAAAACTATGGTAGGTCTCTGCAGAAATACCTCTGCAGGAAAATCATATAATAAAACATTTTCAAAAAACTCACAGGAATGTAATAAAGCCACTGGTTGTGGGGGCTTGATGAGTGAATTTTCAACAGAATATAAAACATGTCTGTCAGGATCAATCAGGGGTTGCCACTGGAAATAGAAATTTGGCAAACGAAAAGTGTCAATAGAGTCATCATTATCTTGAATTCTATAGGTGGAAGGTGCCTCTATATAGGATGTATCAGATTGTTTCTTGTAGGCACCTTCTTGTTCAACTGATTTGGCTTTTTGTATATAACCTTCAATAGGTGTAGCAGTACTACCGTAAGCAGGTGTGATTCCTGTATTACTTGTACCAGAACTTCTGTAACTAAGAGGCGGGTCACATTCTAGAGGTGGAACTGATGTTTCAACATTTTGTTCTACTAGCTTTGAGATTTCATCTAACAGTGGTAGAAATTTTGGTTCCAGATAAGTTTTAATTTGTTGCAGCTCCCTTATTATAGCTTCTTTTCCTATGTGATTTATGAGTATTCTGCCTGTTGGGGACTGGAAATTAAAAATACAATGCTTGCACATCGAATCCAACGACCTTACCTTGAATATCTTTTTGAGTAGCACAAACACAAGCTCCTCTTGGGTGCAAGGTTCAAACAGAAACCATTTGAATAATTTTGTGATGAGTTCTTTGGTTCTAGCCAGATCGTTGTCGAAGCTGACACCATTTTCAAGCTTAGATATAATATTCAACAGGGACCTTTCACGAATTTCTTGTAGTTTGTGGCCTATAAATGTTTATTTGAGAATGAATATTTCTTGAATGAAAACGAAGGAACCTACCGAGTTTTTCGATGTGAGTAGACGAGATATACTGATCTCCCATGCTAAAATTCGATGCTTTCCCTCATGATAAAATAATAAATCGTCATTTCTCGAAAACTTTTGAACCGAATCGGGAGCTTTGCAAGATGTAAACAAATCACCACACGCATGCGTGAAACAAATGTCAATGTCATTTTCAAATTAGAAATTAAATTGAACATTACAATACACGATTTATTCGAATATTACAGACTACGAAATTTTAAACAATGCATTGAAATCTTCATTCTCGTAATTTCCAGAGAACCACGACCCAGGAAAATATGTGGCAAAAGAAAAACAATTTGTAGAGATCTTCTGGAGTTTTAACGTCGAATACTTCGACATTTCTTATATTTTCAACAGTTTCTTTGAAAATATTCCAAATTTCAACAAGCATTTTTATATTTTTACAAAAAAAGGATGAAAACCCGACGAAATTTTGAATGACATGCACCAAAGAACATCTATTTTGTAAGATTAACGTCATCAATCTGAAATTCCCGAATATATAGGGTGATGATAATGTGGGGATAATTTTTGAAAAGGAGGGCATAGAGGAGAGCATTGTGAACGACTGGATTGAGAATGAAACTCTGACATTCGCATTTTTTTTATTAACAAATAAAAACAATATTTTATGGAAATAAAATATATATTTACAAATTCATTACAAAGCTAATTGGAGAATAATAATTTCCAGATATCTAAGGCACTATTTTAATATTTTCCTGTAAATGGCATGTTTATGTTTGAATAGTACTTCTTTTTCCATCAAAAATATATCTCAATATATTATCATCGCAATTGTCCCTTTTCAATTTTCAAAATAATACCTTTTCATATCACTAAAGAAGTTTATATATATATCAGAATGTTGTATTTACAATCAAGACCACAGAGGAACAACAGCTAAAAATGTATAGGTACGAAAATATATTTCTCTAAAAAATATTTATCTCTCGAAAATATTTACAGATATCAACAGGGAGAGATAAATTCTGTACATTCCATTCGCTATTGTTTCTTCACAAACCAGGAGTCCAAAAAAGTTTATCACATCGATTTACGCAAAATCAGTAATTTCCAGAACTGAGAATAGCTTGACCACATGAAATGAACATAAAGGAATAAATAAAAACACCATGGAATAAAACAGTTGTCAGAGGAAAATTGAACTTATATTTCAATCGAGTCAAGGTTCTATAAAACGCTTTGTATACTGTTATAACCTCAATATCTCTGTTATATTGGTGGGGCAGTCGAGAATATCAATGAGTAAAGTATATAAAAACTATGGATATCATATAAATGCAGGTTATTTGGGAAGACTATGAGAATTCGCACTTGTACAGGGCGAATGAACAATTATTTCAAATCAGAATCAGACAAACATCAATTCCATGAAATCCTCGAGAAAATACTCAATCGATGATCACCCTGTACGTTCTAAACCACCTAACAACTTCCGCCGTGTCCTGGTCTACATCTTTGGTTGCATGATTCTCCCTGAATCGAGAAGTTTCATCATCAGAATTGTACTTGTAGTCATCAATCCTCGGTAACGAGGAATCGAGACTAAGTCAGTCTTTGATAAACATTATTTTGTGCCTATTAACCACAGCCAATTGACAAAATCGAGCAAAACGAGTCACTGTGAAGGACGATATATACTCATGAAGCATAATTTTATTTAGACCGGCTAAATATGCGTTTCGGCCATTCAGGTGTCTTCTTCAGTAGACCTGTAAATAATTTTATAAATAAATTACACAAGCCTACATTTTTTTTTGTCAAACAATAAACATAATATTGTACTAAAATATTTTCGATCGAGTATTTTAAAGAAATAATTTCAATGCAATTTAGGGAATATCAATGAGGTACTTCTTCACATATCTCTAAAGGTTTTTTTTTTTAATTTTGTGAGAAATATTGACGTGGTAGGCTCGAACCAAATTCACAACCAGAAACAATGTAAGATCACTTATCATTTTAAAAACACTAAAAATCACTTACATTCACTTCCGAATGGCCACTTTACTGTAACATGAGTATTTCCAAATTCCTATGGAGGATGGTATCCTTAACAGAATTGAACACCACTTTAATATTCTCGGTGTCCACTGCCGTGGTATAATGATGGTACAGCGGTTTCTTGTGGTCCCTCTTGACGCCGGTGAAGAGGGCCAAAATAAAAGCCTGCACCTCAGCCGTGGAGTGCGAATTGCCGGTGAACTGCGGAAAATACCAGCGGATATCCGTCTCCGGGTTGGCTACTTTTCTCACCAACAAGTCGTACTTGTTGAGGAAGAGAATGATGGACACCCCGCTGAAGACGACGTTGTTCACGATGGTGTCGAAGATGTCTCTCGACTCTTCCAGCCTGTTCGTCTTCCTGTCCTCGGCTAGCACCTGGGGGGGCAACTAGGTGGTCAGTATGGAGTCTCTAGTTTTACACTTGACCTACCTGATCGAACTCTGACGAAGACACCAAGAATAAGATGGAGGTGACGGAATCGAAACACCTGAACCACTTTTGTCGTTGCGATCTCTGACCGCCAACATCGACGAAGAGGAAGGGGATGCTGTTGATGGGGATGACGAATTCCGTGATTCCTTTGGTGGCTTTCCGGCAATGTAGGATGTCCTTGTTGGTGGGTATGTAGTCGGGTTTCGATATCCTATCTAGGTTGTTCAGGAAATATTCCACGGAATCGCTCTGTCAAAATAAATTTGTGCTTTTCAAGTCAAAGTTCAGGAGACAATAATAAATTCAATAACAAATGGAAAAATGTTTATCATCATGAAACATCTGAATTTCAGAGCTTCATAATAGTTGACTCAATTTCTTTCATAAATGTTGCATATTCAACTTTCTCATATCATTTGGTTTGTTCTATTATTTTTTCTCAAGAGCTCATTCTTCTTTTGAACAATAACTTGACATCCTATTCATTTTCAAATTTCAGCACTCCAAACAACAAAGAATTTTCGAGAAATTTGTGCATTTTTTCTGCCCACCTGAGGAGTTGGGTAATAAAATAAAAAAAATCCTTCACACCTTGTCACAATGACCTCAACGGAGCTATTCACTTCAGGTATAATTTATTAAGAGTATCTTCAATTTATCCGAATCTTTATTACTTAATTATATGAGTTTGCCCCATAAAACGCTATCTAATCATGTTAGAAATTTTGGTTCTTATTACTGAATCATTATTTTAATATGCTGAAATGATTATATTTAGGTATTTTCAATTTATTTCCTACAAATTCAGCTATATTTTCAAATGACATAGGACACGAAGATACCCATTGTAACCTCCAAAAAAAGCATGCGGTTAAACACCTGAAAAAATGCGTCAGAGTTTCATAAATTATACGCTGTTTTCTGCGGCGTATAAATGTATACCAATGAAAGAAAATTTATAGAATCTTATCTGCCAACAGAATTATGATACTGAAAATATTCGGGAAATCCCAGGTGATTAAATTATTTTTAGAAATAAACATAAAAAATACAACTGCGGAAGGAAGGGCTCTGTATCCGTTCAATAGAACGCCATAAAAAAGATAAACAAATAACAGAACACAATTTTACTAGTACTAGATTTTTTTTGTGATGGGAAACACGCCGCACGATTTCAAAATATACTAAACAAACTTCGAGTTATAAATTAATAAACCACATTAGTACAATTGAAATATTAGATAAAGATGACTCATCTTTATGGTCAAACCCAAAACTATCTTCGAAATGCTTATAAAACAGTACCATGTTTACCTGAAGAACATTTTGGGTGCAACATTTCGGCAAAAGTGTACAGAGCCAGGTAGTTTTGGAAATGGGTAAAACCCGTTAGATTCGTGGAACTCTTTTTTCGAAAATAGCGATTCCAGCTGTTAATTGATCCACTACAGACCTAGGTCAATAACCCACGGCATCATCACCTCGTCAATGTGTTAATGATAAGGATATACAATTCGAATTTTGTCATGCTTCAATTACTATTAGCGATTAGAATACGATAGGTGAATGATATATCGAGTTGCGTCATTCATAAAATATTTCGTATTGATCGAATGAAGGTAGGTAGGTAGGAGGTAGTTATTTTCTGAGATTTTCATATTTAGGCGAATATCTATTTCGGGTACAGCCTTGTTTATTTTCGAATATTTTTCCCGCAACTTTGTTGCTTCCTGTGAAGTTTCATGTAAAGGCACTGTTACGGATATTAGTGTATATGAGTCACTAATGGATTCGTCGATATTAGAATAAATATAATTGTGACACGGAACTCACTGCTCGCCTTATTTCAGTATATCAAACCAAAATTTCATCGCAAGTTTCATCCGATATATCTATGATTAAAAAATCTTTCCAAATACGTTTGTGCAAATTTTCTGAGGAAAGAGAGTCCCAAGACATTCGATACTGAGGACATATCCAAACAATCATATAACAGATTACTCAGTATATATGTAATAATGAAATATTTGTAGTCTATAAAAATCGCTGGTATCATTGTATCACACATACACGTTGATGAAGCAATGTTTGCAAATACTTTTATAGACACTCATCAGAACATTCATCCCACATGACGGGTATATTATCTCTGATAGGTATTTATTATCAACTCTAGGTTAAATTAAGTGTATAGAAGACACTAATAATCATATTCTCCTACATATTGTTTCTATGGGGAATAATTACACAATGAAATGGAATGGAAAAAATACAAAAGGATCTGCTGATTTTGAAGTTTTATCTACATTTCTACATTAGCATTACTCATTGAGATTCAGTGATAAAGAAAAATTATAATGAAACAGATAATGCTAATGATTAACTATGGGTAGGGCTCTGACAAAAATATACCTATGGTATTTGAATGGATTCATAAAATATGACATTGTATTTTTGCTTCTTGACCTGTTGTTTGTTGCAATTATGTAACTAATCTCAAGATTTCAATAGCTTTTTTATCATCAGAAATATTGAAATGTTTACATAATGATTTTATTATTTACTGATAGCCATATTCAGTTTGATGCTTCTAATTTAGCAATTAATATGCATGAATTTATCAGTGGAAATCTCACTCTTACATAACTGAACCAGTAACTCAATTTGTAATTCTAAATAATTCCATACATAAATGAGACACTACCTAAATTGTGCTGAATTGAGACATCCTGTGACCAATTAAGAAGCTAATTTTCAGATATGTGGGTGACATAGAAATATGACATACTAATATATCATACTTAGGATGTACATATTAAGATTTTTTTGATGTTGATTTAATAAATAATCAAAGAATTGTAGACTATATAACTAAATATGGCCAAAATTCGGTCAGAAGTCTAAAAAATTATTGAAAATTGTGCCAATTACAGTTCATGGTCATGTAAAATTGCAATGTTAGATGATCAAATCAAGTTCAAGAACTGAGCTCTGACAAAACCATAGAATAGCTACTTTTACCTTAACTTTTAAGTGGTACTGCAATTATCAAATTATTGAGAACTCAAGAATTAGTCACTGGATTTCTCTATGTTAATATCTTGGAAAATTTCTCTTCAATGTTGCAATTTCCATGCCCATATTGACTAGTTATATCGTATATTATGTTTATATGGATACTAACCAGTTGAAACTCTCTCCTTCGATCGAAAGCCCTTTTAATGCCTGAATCTCTCCACAGCCTACTCAGCCAAGGGGTAAACTGACTAAAAGTCCTGGAATCGAGCACCAAATTGTTGTCAAACAGGAGCAACTCCCTACTCCATTCCCCATTGTTATTGTCACCCCAAGGGATACCCAATTTGTCTCTTGCATCTGCCAACACCCGCATGCCCTTCACTAGATTTTGATAAATCACTTGTTGATATTCCTTGATAAGATGACTTTCGAACTTTATCCCGTGAATAATCCTCATCTGCTTGAGGAACGTTGATTTTCCGCTCTCGCCCGCTCCCAGCAAGAGCACCTTCACTTGCCTTTTCATCGCCTGTTTATCTTTCTCAATCATTTTGTCGATTTCTTTACTCTTCTGCCGCTGCTCTATCTCTTCAGGGCTGAATTTACAATGCAAACAACACGGGCAAAGCCACCATAAAGTGGACATTTTCAATAAACTCTCATCAAAGTTCACGACTACGGCTACATACTTCTAATTGTTAAACTTCAAACTGGACAGGGACAGTCAATAAACGATAAACAGCAAAATTGACGACTGACGTCGAAAATGAAATGTCACTCATTGTCAGGCATATTCTGAACATCACAGAACGTGGTGCCAACAAACGTATTCTGAAGCCGTTTTTACACAATACAATTCGAGAATCGAAGGTCCGAAAGCTTAGACGCTACCTGGTGATGAAATTGCGAACCAAGTGTGACCAAGTTTGTGAGTGATTTCACAGGTGGTGTTATGTGGGTTGCATTTAAAATATTGAAATAACTGAATCTTATACGTATATGAAATACTCGATGTAACGAATTACTGGATTTTATAAATGAACATCAATAATTCGTAATGAAAAGTACGTTAAAACTCATTGAGAACACTTTTACTTTCCCTGGATTTATTGTCATGAAATATTCAGCTACACGCAACACAATCATTCTGTATACAATACACATTTTACTTCTGTATCCTCTAATTTAGACAAATAATGAATAATTGAACAGCGGCGGTGAAGATCATAAACAATTCGAATTTCAACAATTCCTTAATGTGCCTATAAATCAGTTGAAAGATTGGGAAAATGACCATTTTTCTCTTACCATGTCTGATACATACGCCGAAGATTTCTTTGTAGTAAACCGATGGATTTTGAAATGTGCCGGTATCTGGAGACCTGAATCTCGAAACGAAAAAATCCAAACTCTGTACAAGGCTTACGCAATTGCAATTTTTTTATTCGTGAATCTTTATTTTACCGCCACAGAGTTCTTGAGTTTGATAACAACTTTCAGCAACCAATACGATTTTATTAAGAATGTCAGTTTTTTGTTGACCCACTTCATGGGGGCTGTGAAGGTAAGTGAAAAAGAATTTTTGAAACACAACCATTGAACATTTTCCCCAGGTGGTTTTCTTCTATTTCCAAGGCAGCAAGCTAAAAAAAATTATGTCGACCTTGGAAAGTCCTTATTTTCACTATGGGAGCTGTGCAGAAAGAAATTTTTTTCCTGGTACAACTTCTCAACGCTTCAAAAAAGTGGGCATCACGTATACCATGTTATTTTACATCTTAGCCCATGCTACTCTGATATCTTCTTATTTACCACCTCTCATAGCAGCTATCCAACATGACAAAAATGACCCGGAAAAACCTCTGCCAAAAAGGTTGCCTTACTATAGTTGGATGCCTTTTGAGTTTAACACTGCCACTCTATATTTGATAGCTTTGGGGTATCAGGCAATCCCTATGTTTTCTTACGCTTATAGGTGACTAAATACCTATTTATAAATAGTTGAAAATGAAAATTGTGCTTCAAGTATTGTAGGCATGGACACTCTCTTCATGAACATCATGAATTGCATTGTTATGAATTTGGAAATAGTCCAAGGAGCTTTCAGGACTGTCCGTGAACGGGCTTCTGAGAACACTATTGGGCCCTTATTAACACCAGACGAATTATACAACACAGAAGAGTTAGGAATAGCTATGAAACGCGAGATGAAGAAAATCAACAAGCATCTTCGAATTATTTACGAGTTGAGCTTGACAAAAATCATAACAGAATTACGTGTAAACTAATATAGTTACCTCTTTCAGAATGTGCGAGAATTTGGAAAACGTGTATACATTCCTAACCCTATCACAGATTTTAGCAACCCTTATTATCCTTTGCTCTTGTCTGTATTTAGTCTCGACGGTGAGTAGTCAAAATAAATGTTGCTGTTCCACATTTCGTATTTTTTTCCCTCTAGACGCCCACTAGTAGTAAACAATTCGCGGAAATAATTTACATGATTGCAATGGGATTCCAGCTGAGCCTGTATTGTTGGTTTGGAAATGAAGTTACGCTAAAGGTAGTTGTAGACGATGAGACGTCAAAGAACGATTCGGTTTGATTGACATATGATTTCAGGCCGATAAAATACCATTTTACATATGGGAATGTGATTGGATTTCCGCTGACACGGAATTCAAGAAATCTATGATTTTCACTATGGTCAGGGCAAAGAGGCCTTTACATCTTACTGCTGGGAAATTTGTGCCACTAACGTTATCGACTTTTATTGGAGTAAGTAGAATGAATAG
Source organism: Plagiodera versicolora (assembly GCA_037013635.1). Classification (NCBI taxonomy): domain Eukaryota; kingdom Metazoa; phylum Arthropoda; class Insecta; order Coleoptera; family Chrysomelidae; genus Plagiodera; species Plagiodera versicolora. The sequence continues at coordinate 1,845,689 of CM072983.1, read as the reverse complement.
CCTGAATGTAAACATCGAAACTTTCTTTTTAGATAATTAGAGCATCCTACTCAGCATATGCGGTGATAAAAAATACAAGTCGTTGATTATAAATACAATGTTCCTAGAAACTAGAAATAAATGAGCAACAATAAGTGCGTTTTTTGACTATTTTCTACTCAATTTCCTGCTTTCTGTTTTTACACAAGAATGTATTTTAACTGTTGCATGAGGACGATCAAATGTTTTTTTCTTTTTACGTTTTCTTGTATTTGGAGAAGAACTCGCACTGATGACGTGACTTTCAGCATTAGTTTTCTTCTTTTTCTTAGTTTTTCGAGCCTCTGTAGATGTTGATGCGTCACTCAATAAAGAAATTGTCAAACTGTTATCTGTTTCGACATTTTTGTCCCTGTTCAACAGCTTAGCCTTTTCTATGGCTTCTTTGATAGAATCTAAAGTTGGTTTTCGAGGTGGGAATGTCTGAAAAAATATAAATTAAAATGTTTGTTCTTGTATAAAGTGTACATGGAAGTATATTTTGCACATATTTACTGGCGATGACTTTTTCTGCTCGGTAGGAATATTTTTCAAACGTGTATGTAATTCTTTCAATTCCTGTAGTTTTTTGCTGTTGGAAATTATGGACGATATTTCTGAGTGTTCGGAAATAATCTGGTAAAAAATAAAAAAATGATGATAATCTTATTATTGAAGGGGATTTACTCATTAACGGATGTTTTCTTCTCTGATTCATCTGATACTAATGCAGTCATAGTGCCAGAGCTGGAAGAATGATTCATTTCAGCATCAACAATTATCTTAGAATTACGTTTGGAGCTGACACTTTCTTTAGGCTTTTTCAGAATCTATGAGAAAATTGAATATTAAATTGAACTTGGACAAACCTATAGTTGAAAGAACTCACATTTGAATCAGCATTTCCAGCACATGGGGGCAAAGTATTCGAATTTGTCTGAAAAACAATTTCGTTCACTGGAGTTTTGATAGCTTTTTATTCGTTATGTATACTTTCGGTTTCAGCTTTTTTGTTAATAGTCTGGTAGTTATCGCACAATACAACTTATTGTTTTCCTTAGTGCAAATTAATGGCATATTGAACTGATAATTTTGAGATAGGTTTCTTCTGACATTTCTCAGATGCAGCTGACTCGCTGATTTTCCAGGATTGTGTGAGATGGGCTTAACTGAAATTAATAAGTATTCGTCCGACACTCCGACATGTTCAGTGGTTCGAATTTATGTTTTGTGTTTATGTTCGATTGTCATATGTCGTAAAGAATGTTAACGAGATCTTTTGCGAAGATTATAAGTCCAAAAATAATTGACAATACACTGATTGATAATTATTGCGCACGTAAAATGAGTAACTGGGAAACTGAAAAAAAGAAATATTTATCAATGTCTACCGAAGATAAGAGAAGACTGAACACTAAGGGCAAATATGTATCACTGGCGGATATTCCAACTTGGAAAGAAATAGCCGGGAATACACAACTTGCGAAAAAAATAAATATGCTACCTGGTTGTGCGATTGATAACTCAAAAAACTCCAAGCTTGCCGAGAAAATATCTTATGTTCTAGATGATATCACAAAATTAGAGGTAACATGATTATTATTTTTTAAATCATCCTAAAATCTCTTTCTGCAGGTTGATGCAATAGTCAATGCTGCAAATAAATCTCTTTTGGGCGGGGGTGGAGTAGATGGCGCCATTCATAGAGCTGCAGGGCCTCTACTCTTAGAAGAATGTAAAACACTGAAGGGCTGTGAGACTGGTGATGCTAAAATAACTGGTGGTTACAAGTTACCAGCAAAATGTACTAAAGCACAGATTATTGATGTAGATAGTAAATTGATACATTTTCAGATGTGATTCATACTGTTGGCCCTATTGGGGAGAAACCAAAAGACCTGAAAAACTGTTACAGTAATAGCTTGAAGGTAATGAAAGAAAATAATTTGAGGAGTATTGCTTTCCCTTGCATTTCAACGGGTGTATATCATTATCCAAATGATGCTGCAGCTCATATTGCTGCATACACAGTGAGAAAATATTTGGAAGAACATGCAGATACTATTGATAGAATTATATTCTGTTTATTTCTGGATGTTGATTTGAAAATTTACCAAGCTCTGTTACAATCTTATTTTCCTTTGGAATGACATTTTTAGTTGATGTATTATAATCTTTCTTAACGGCACTGTAATGATATAATTACATTTATTGAAATACATTATTCATTTAATTCAGATCCTCAACTTTACCTGTTATATCACTAATCGATACTTATCGGTAATATTTTGTTGAAGGTGTATTTAATACACACTGTTTGAACATTTAAAAAATAATTTGCACCAAAGAATTTTAATGCTTTTTTCTGTATTGGTAACCTACATGATTAGGTGACAATAGACGTGACATTTTCAAGAATTGTAAAAATATCAACTGTAAGGAGTAATCGTTGGTGAAATGAAAATTATACTGAAATATTGAGCTCTAGATCATTAATTATATCATAACGATTTTTAAAATATAGTTTTTTCATAACTAAAAGAGTGCTACAAAACACGGAACAATAACTTCTTGCGCATGGCCTGTCATGTGCCATGCGTTGCTCTTGAAAGGTTAACAAAAACGGAGTGGGGATAAACAGCGTCAAAATTGTCAAGAAAGGCCACGAACCTATGTGCCGTGTTTAATTTTTGGTGAATATTTCGTTAAATTAAGTGAAAAAGTTTTGAAACTGATGAATATTTACCAACCAGTGATCTGAATAAGGTGTTCAAATGGCATCTGATGAAGAAGTGGAGGAACCTTTCGCCGGTAAGTTTAATTTAAGATTCGAATGGGTGCTAACGTAAGCCGACTTTAAAACCTATGTTTATGTTCGAAAAAGTTAATTGATTACCTATTACTTTATCAGAATGACTGATCGAATAGTTCATATTGTGTACTTTCAATTTGACGACAGAAATCTCAAGGAATATGCGAAAACTTGTATAATTACTATTTCATTATCCGATACATTAGTTTTGCGGGGAGGTGGGGTGGAATAGATTTTCATTATTTTTGTGACAGCGCGCGGGCATATCCTGACCCTTAACAAAATGGAGGACATCAAACAAAGAGATTGGCAGATTGCAAATTACTTATTTCATCGAAAAATGTAATTTTGGCATTTGGGGTTAGAAATTTCGTAATTTCCCTCCAAAATTTTGTTTTGATTCGACTGACCACTGTCCACATGGCCGACACGCGAGTTTCAAAAAATTTTTATTTACAGGGGAGGAAGATGCTCCAGAAGGAGCTGGAGATCAAGTAGAAAATGAGCCCGATTCTGAAGATGCTGTTCTCAAACCAGGGGTATTTAAAAATAATGACTTATGCCTATGGTGTTATTAATTTTCATCAATGATACATTGAAGTGAAGACTCACTAGTTCTTATCATGCACAATATAATTCATTGAAGTAGCATTTACATTTTACTAATAATACCATAATCAATAGATTTATCAACAGTGATTATAATATATATTGTTTATTGGTAGTGTCAATGCTTTCATTAGAAATTTCTTCAAATATAAGTATTTTCAGTCTTGTTAAATATTCTCTATTCTTAGATGAACCTGAATGTATTTTCTTCTTTTGAAAATTGATTTCAATATAATTATGAATTACTGAAATTAAATTACAAATATTCAGGATGAAGATGATGATTATGAGCCAGAAGATAATAGGAAAAAGAAGAAAGGGAAGAAAAGAAAAGCAAGAGGTGAGGAAAAGAAAGGCAGAAAGAAAAAGAAGAAACGCAAGAATGATAGCGCAGATGTAAGTAAATCTCAGATCATAACTTGACCAGTTTTGTCACTGAATTAATTTTTTAGGAGAGTGATTTTGCTGAAGAGAACAATGGAGGGGACGATTCTGATTATAGTAGCCCTAGCAAAAGGGGTAGAAAAAAAGGATCAACTAAACATTCTTCCACACCCTCTACCCCTGCACCTGAATCAAGTAGTGGATCTGGAGGTGAATACCAAATTAGTTTTGAAGGAATTTATTTTCATCTGCTGAATTTTTATAGGCATGCCAACCATTGAAGAAGTTTGCTCCACTTTTGGGCTTGCTGACGTAGACATTGAATATTCTGAATCAGATTTCCAAAACTTGACAAGCTACAAGCTATTTCAACAACATGTTAGACCATTACTAGCCAAAGAAAATCCAAAAGTAAGAATTGATGTCTGAATTGAGATTTTTGTGATTATAACTTGCCTTTTTGAGGTCCCAATGTCCAAACTGATGATGCTGGTAGCTGCAAAATGGCGTGATTTCTCCAACATCAATCCTAACCTTCAGTCAGACACTAATGAGCCTTCAGCGCCAGCTTCTTCCACATCAGAAGAGGGTTATTCCAAGTCCAATAGGTCCAGGGCTTCCAAAGAGGCTGCTGCGAAAATTGTTGAGGTGAGTAATAGGGAAAAAGTGGTGAATTTTTGTATACGCTTGTGATTTTTTTCAGGCCGACTCTGAGCCTTACGATGACGAAGAAGAAGAGGATGAGGAAGAGGATAAATCCAAAAAGCGAAAAAGGGGTAGGAAGCCTAAGAAAGCTTCGAAAGTGCCCACTTTAAAGATCAAATTGGGAAAAAGAAAACGCGGTAGTTCGGACGAAGACGGCGAGGCTAGCGCCGGCAACTCGGACCGCGATTCTGACGCCGAATTCGAGCAGATGCTGCAAGAATCGGAGGACCCGAAGGGCGCAGCGGACGCCGAGGGCACCTCCGGGCGTACAGAGGGCGGTTCCGAGGATGCGGGAACGTCCCAGCCGAAACGCAAGGCGAAAACTAAGTTTGGCAGCAAGACGAAGCGGAAGCGCAAGTCGAAAGGCGGCAAAGCCGGAGACGACGAGAATTACGAGCACCAGGATTATTGCGAGGTTTGCCAGCAAGGTGGGGAGATCATCCTATGCGATACGTGCCCGCGCGCGTACCATTTGGTGTGTCTGGAGCCCGAACTGGAAGAGACACCCGAGGGCAAATGGAGTTGCCCGCACTGCGAGAACGAAGGTCCGGTCGAGCAGGACGACGACGAGCACCAGGAGTTCTGCCGCGTGTGCAAGGACGGCGGGGAGCTTTTGTGTTGCGACTCGTGCACTTCGGCCTACCACACGCACTGTCTCAATCCGCCCCTCACCGAGGTGCCGGACGGCGACTGGAAGTGTCCCAGGTGCGGCTGTCCACCTCTGATAGGCAAGGTAATTTCTATTTCCACTGATTCTTTATTTATTTATTTATTCATAAGCGGTCATAACGCTGTTGTTTGAATGTCTAAGTAAATTGAAAGATTCGATTAAAAACGTCTTCTAGAAAATATTGTGCATACATATTTTATCACTGTATTACAACTACATGCATATTTGAACAAAATTCACGCGTTTGTGTTCTCGCCTATTCTGGGTATGATGTTACGCCATTGATTAATTTGTATAATAAAATTAAATCAAATCGATTTCGCCTATCTTCTAAGGTATTCATTGAAATATGCTTCAAGATTTGGGAATAATTGTATGAACCCTGGTTGGTATAAGCCCATTTTATAGGCAATACATCCCAAAAACTTGTTTTGTATACATTCAAGATGATGAATAGAGACCTGGTAATGAGGACTCCAGACAGTTGGTTTTGAGATGTTTGTCTATAATTTCAAATCATCAGCAAAAAGGAGAAATTTACATTCTTTACATCTTTCACTGTATTCGCCGCACGTTCTCCTCGTAGGTGGCGAAAATCCTGACGTGGAAATGGGTGGACGACCCCGTGAAGAAGAACAACGCGGGCGAGGAGCAGGCGCGTACCAGACATCGCGAATTCTTCGTCAAATGGCACGAACGTTCCTACTGGCATTGCAGCTGGATAACCGAGCTGCAATTGGACGTTTACCATCCGCTCATGTTCCGTTCTTACACCAGGAAATACGATATGGAGGAGCCGCCCAAGCTGGAGGAGCCTCTGGACGAGGCCGACACCCGGTTGGCCAGGTAAGAAAACTCGTTCACCAAAGCATTTTCATTCTAATTCCTTGTTTTTTACTTGCGAAGGTTCCTGAAAATGGGCGGCACCAACAACGACGAAGAACTCGAAGAAAAGTACTATCGCTACGGCGTCAAACCCGAATGGTTGGTCGTCCATCGCGTCATCAACCACCGAACGATGCGCGACGGTCGCACCCTCTACCTGGTGAAATGGCGCGAGCTCACCTACGATCACTCGACGTGGGAGGACGAGTCGGACGACATTCCAGGCCTCAAGCCCGCCATCGAATACTACTTGGACCTGCGGGCAGCCAGCACGAGCGGCGCCAGCGGTTCCAAGTCCAAGAAGGGCAAGGGCAAGAAGCCCAAGACCAGGGAGATCATGGACGATGACGATCGGACACCGTGAGTTCCATTAACTCAATGAAACGCTTGTGGAGGTAATGAATGTTTGTTGCTTTAGTCGCAGATATACTCCGCCGCCGGAAAAGCCGCTGACCGACCTGAAGAAGAAACTCGACAAGCAGCCGTCGTACTTGGACGAATCCGGCATGCTGCACCCGTACCAACTGGAGGGTCTCAACTGGCTCCGGTATTCCTGGGCCAACGGTATCGATACCATTTTAGCGGACGAGATGGGTTTGGGCAAGACCATTCAGACCATCGTGTTTTTGTATTCGCTGTACAAGGAGGGGCATTGTAGGGGGCCGTTCCTCATCAGCGTGCCGCTTTCGACGATTATCAATTGGGAGAGGGAGTTCGAGACGTGGGCGCCGGATTTCTATTGCATCACCTACGTCGGTTAGTTTGCCTGTCTTCCGGGTAACCCCGAATTTCCTCTGATTTCGTGAATTGTTTCAGGTGACAAAGATTGCAGAGCTGTCATCCGCGAAAACGAGTTGAGTTTCGAAGAGGGCGCCGTCCGAAGTGGTGGAAAAGCGTCGAAAATCCGCAGCGGTTCCATCAAATTCAACGTCTTGTTGACAAGCTACGAGTTAATTTCGATAGATTCCGCCTGCTTAGGATCAATCGAGTGGTCTGTACTGGTTGTAGACGAGGCTCACAGGTTGAAGAGCAACCAGTCCAAAGTAAGATGAAAATTCTCGCATTAATCATTGGAAAAATTCGAACCGTGTTGTCGTTTGCAGTTCTTCAAGTTCCTGAACAGCTACAACATAGCTTACAAGCTCCTTCTCACGGGTACTCCGCTACAAAACAACCTGGAGGAGCTCTTCCACTTGTTGAACTTCTTGGACAACCAGAAGTTTACCGAACTTGCGCTTTTCCAAGCCGAATTCGCCGACATCTCCAAGGAGGATCAGGTGAAGAAGCTGCACGAGATGCTGGGGCCGCACATGTTGCGACGTCTCAAAGCGGACGTGCTCAAGAGCATGCCCTCGAAGTCCGAGTTCATCGTCAGAGTGGAGCTGTCGCCGATGCAGAAGAAGTACTACAAGTACATTTTGACAAGGAACTTCGAGGCGCTGAATCCCAAAGGCGGGGGCCAGCAGGTTTCGCTGCTGAACATCATGATGGACTTGAAGAAGTGCTGCAACCACCCCTATTTGTTTCCTGCTGCCGCGGAGGAAGCCCCACTGGGTCCACACGGCAACTGGGACGTCGGTCATTTGACGAGGGCAGCCGGCAAGCTGGTGCTGCTGTCCAAAATGTTGAGGATTCTCAAAGAGCAAGGCCACAGGGTGCTGATCTTCTCGCAGATGACCAAGATGTTGGACATTTTGGAGGATTTCCTGGACGGGGAGGGCTACAAGTACGAGAGAATCGACGGCGCCATCACGGGCGGCCAACGGCAGGAGGCCATCGACAGATTCAACGCTCCCGGGGCTGCCCAGTTCGTGTTCTTGCTGTCCACCAGGGCAGGAGGTTTGGGTATCAATTTGGCCACTGCCGATACCGTAATCATCTACGATTCCGACTGGAATCCCCACAACGACATCCAGGCGTTCTCTCGAGCCCATCGTATCGGGCAGGCCAACAAAGTGATGATCTATCGTTTCGTGACGAGGAGCAGCGTGGAAGAAAGAGTCACCCAGGTGGCCAAGAGGAAAATGATGTTGACGCATTTGGTGGTGCGGCCAGGAATGGGTGGCAAGGGGGCCAATTTCACCAAGCAGGAGCTCGACGACATTCTCAGGTTCGGTACTGAGGATCTATTCAAGGAGAGCGACGGTAAAGAGGACGAAGCTATCCATTACGACGACAAAGCCGTTCGAGAGTTACTCGACCGCAGCAAGGAGGGCATCGAACAGAAAGAGAGCTGGGCCAACGAGTACCTCAGCTCGTTCAAGGTCGCCAGCTACGTCACCAAAGAAGAGGAAGCGGAAGAGGAAGTCAACACGGAGATTATCAAGCAGGAGGCGGAGAACACGGATCCCGCTTACTGGATCAAGCTGTTGCGACACCACTACGAACAGCAACAGGAAGACATCGCCAGGACGCTCGGCAAGGGCAAGCGAGTGCGGAAACAAGTGAACTACAACGACGGCGGCATGACGACCGACACGAGAGAGGACACGACGTGGCAGGAGAACCTGTCGGACTACCATTCCGATTTCTCCGCCGGCTCGGACGAGGACAAGGAAGACGACGACTTCGACGAGAAGAACGACTCGGACTTGAACAAGAGGAGCCGCAGGAAGATGGAGCGCAAGGAGGAGAAGGACCGCCCGCTGCCGCCGCTCCTGGCTCGCGTCGGCGGCAACATCGAGGTGCTCGGTTTCAACGCTCGACAACGCAAGGCCTTCCTCAACGCCATCATGCGGTACGGCATGCCGCCGCAGGACGCGTTCAACTCGCAGTGGCTGGTGCGCGACCTCCGAGGCAAGTCCGAGAAGATCTTCAAGGCGTACGTGTCGCTGTTCATGCGGCACCTGTGCGAGCCCGGGGCGGACAACGCGGACACCTTCGCCGACGGCGTGCCCAGAGAAGGTCTGAGCCGTCAACACGTTTTGACGCGTATCGGGGTCATGTCGCTGATCAGGAAGAAGGTGCAGGAATTCGAGAGCATCAACGGCGAGTACAGCATGCCGGAGGTGATCAGGAAAGCGATCGCGGAGCCGTCGAAGAGCTCGGGTTCGATCATCGAGATCGATACGCCGAAGAGCGCGACGACGAGCACCAGCGCCACGCCGGCTACGAGCGCAGCGGCTAGTCCGGCTCCCACGCAGGTGGAGGTTGCTTCCGACAAGGACAAGGATTCGGTGAAGAGCGAGGACACGGCGAAGGAGAAGTCCGAGAGCGAGGAGTCGTCGGAGAAGGAGAAGGAAAGCGTGGCGTCGTCGGAGGACGCCAAAGGGAAGAGCGAGACGACGGAGCAATCCGCCGAAGCCGACAACGAGGACAAGGTTAAGAAAGAGGAGGGGGCTGTCGAGGAGGTGGCGGAAGTTAAAACGGAAGTCAAATCGGAAGAGTCGGTAGCGGTGAAGGAGGAAGTGAAAGTGAAAGAAGAAGTGAAAGAAACGGAAATCAAGAAGGAGGAGGAAGATAAAACGAAGGAGGAGATTTTAAAGGAGGTGAAAAAGGAAGTGAAGAAGGAAGACGATGATGTTGCTGTGGTTGAAGCGGACGAAAAAGAAAAGGTACGGATCGTCTAGAAATGTTACTGAGATATTTTACTAGCTCTTGGTTTACAGCAGAAGGATAAAAAGGAAGCGGACGTGCAGGAAGCGAAGCGTCGCTTCATGTTCAACATCGCCGACGGCGGTTTCACCGAATTACACACTCTTTGGCTGAACGAGGAAAAAGCGGCGACTCCTGGACGCGATTACGAAATCTGGCATCGACGTCACGACTACTGGCTACTCGCCGGCATCGTCACGCACGGTTACGGTAGGTGGCAGGACATTCAAGCCGATGCTCGCTTCGCAATCATCAACGAGCCTTTCAAGATGGATGTCGGCAAGGGGAATTTCTTGGAGATTAAAAACAAGTTTCTCGCTAGGCGCTTCAAGGTACGATTTCGTCGAGTGTTTTCGTCAGCGTTCCAGGAATTGAATTGTTATTTCGTTGTTGTAGCTTTTGGAACAAGCTCTCGTAATCGAGGAGCAACTACGGCGTGCAGCTTATTTGAATCTGAGCCAAGATCCCAACCACCCTGCCATGTCTTTGAATGCGAGGTTCGCCGAAGTAGAGTGTTTGGCTGAGTCGCATCAACATCTCAGTAAAGAATCTTTGGCTGGAAATAAACCAGCAAACGCTGTACTTCACAAGGTGAGAAGAGTTTTCTCTCGGTTTTTCATGAAAAAAACTCGCGGCGACTTTGAAATTCAATGAAATATTTTTGATACAGGTGTTGAACCAGCTGGAAGAACTGCTGTCAGACATGAAATCAGACGTTTCCAGATTGCCAGCGACTCTTGCTAGAATTCCGCCAGTGGCGCAGCGACTTCAGATGTCGGAAAGGAGTATCTTGTCAAGACTCGCAGCGACTTCTTCCTCTAGCAGTCAATCGACCGGTAAGTTTTTTGGAGTAGAGTTTTTTGGCGGAGCTTCTCACGAATAGTTCGAAACGTGTTTTTCTCTTTTTAGCTCAAGTGATGGGTCAGTTTCCACAAGGTTTCAATGCCGGAAACCTTCCTGGCTTTGCAACGGCTAATTTCGCCAACTTTAGGCCACAATATTCGGTGCCGGGGCAGCCGCCGACTGGCTTTCCTTCATAATAGAAATGTGAGTTTTCGTGTTTCTCGAGGAGAATTCGTGCGATAATTTCCCCCTTTTTTTTTCAGAATTGAATATTTATTCGTGGTTTGGTAACTTCAAATTTCACCACACAAATTTGCTCATTACTATTGGACTCCCATGTTCTAGTCCAATTTCTACAACTATTTCTGTGTTGAAGCGGAAGTTGGTGGGCATAAAATGTTTTCCGAGTCTTCTTCTTTTCGCTTTTGGAAGATATTTACTGTAGATCTTAAGTTGTCTTCAAAATGTGTCGCAAAGTTTTATTTATTCTTTTGACCTTAATGTGATCATTTTATTTTTACATTCATGAAAACAGTGAAAGAAAATGTAGGTAAATAGCAATAGAACTATTTAGGAATTTGTTATATTGAATCCCGTGAGGTGGTTGAATTTTTTAATTGGATGTTCCGTACGGTGAACATTCCTGCATACAATTAAAAACAGAAGAAAGCCATTGTTTGATAATTCCTTTATACCCTTCCACCCCCATACGAAGCAGATATTTATTTTCAAAAACATTTATTCATAAATAGAAATAATCTTCACAATAAATTCTGGAAACTTACGAGTCTAATCAACAGTGGTAAAACTTTCAACTTATATCTACAAAGACAGTAACAAATCGTTGAACGGAGTGTCGGATTGGTTTTTGACCTTTTCGAAATTATCGACGAACATTTTTCGTTGACTGTCGTTTGTCAAATTCCCGTAAAAGTCTGCGCCAGCTATGCACAGCATTTTCCTGTCCTCGTACTCGTATCTGCCCACGCGGGTCTGCACGTAGGGAAAATACGCTCGAAGCCAGCTGTTGGTGCTGGCGCTCATAAAAAAGCAAGTGAGACACCAAGTGGCCATGCCTATGGAGAAGGACTGCGTGAAATTGGGCAGGCTGAAGACCACCCAATCCTGCAGGAGGGCCAGTTGGTTTTGCTCGATTGCACTCCCGAAAACCTGGAATATATTGTTCGTGAGAGTTTTCCTCGGAGATCCGGTATATTCACCTTGAAAACCACTTTGCTGAGTATCTTGGGATGGGGTTGCTGGGAAGAAAGAAATTCCCCGATGACTTTGGTCAGGATGTCGGCTGGGGAAAAGAAATCGTTCAGTATGTCGGGTAGCACCGAACACAATATTTCCACTTCGCTGGTATAACCTCTCTTGATGCGTTCGAAGATGGCCGATATCTTCTCAATGGTTTGCACCAGGTGGTCAGGACTGGTAGGAGTGTTCACTTGGTTTTGAGTGTTTTGCAAGTGACGAGCACAGTCTACAAAAAAATTGTTGACACACTGCACGTTAATTTTGTTTCAATTCACCTGTATACATATAGGTTATGAGTAACTGAGTCCCTAGTAAAGCAGTCTTAGGGTTGTCATTCCTCATTTTCTCCAAAGCGAGCTTCAGGAAGTGTTTGGCATATCTTTCCAACATCATAGATTTTTTGGTTATCAACAGCCTCTCGAGATTCTATGGCAAGTTTTGTATTAAAAGGTGAAATAGCTTGACCAAAATATTCGTGACTACCTTGATTAAACTGTTATTTAAATTTCCAGTACAATTTTCCTGGAGCTGGGAAAAAGCAGTGTTCAAGGTATTGGGTACGAAATTTTGTTCCATGTGAACTTCGTCTATGTTTTCTATCAAATAAAACGCTAACGACCAAACCAGGCTGGAATGTTCCTGGGATTTCCTCAGAACACTTGAATATAAAACAAATTGTACAAAAAGTCAAGTGAGATTGAAGGAAAAATACCTATTCGTGGTGTTGAGATTGAGTTGAACATATTCAATAGTGCATGGTAGAATTAGTTGCATTTCTTCTGATATCGCACCTATCATGACATTACTCAATTTGAAACCTTCCAAGATGTAGAGTGCTCCATACAAACAAGCAATTTTTGATGTCAAATAGGGGCTCTTGAAGAATTGCGTCAACATTTTTTTGACTTGCTCGTAAATTTCAATATCCTAGAAAATCGATATCATCAAGAAATAAAATAATTAGCTCATCAACCTACTGGTGTTAAAACAGCTACAGCTTTACATATCCCTATAATCAAATACTGATGCAGGAACTCATCTTCTGCGAGATGTATTTTTGATAATTCCAGAAACACTTCCATCATCCAAGAGAATTGCGATTTGTCAATGAAAAGATCAGAAATCATAACAGTCGATCTAACAGCTTCATAGAGAATACGGATATTAGTATTAGACTGAAATAAATTCAAAATTGTATTCAGAATTCCCGCAAGAACATTGAAAAAAGTACCTGCGGTTTCATCAGTTGCGTGTAATAATCAATCAAGAATTGCAAGCACGAATTAATATCCAAACCGCTGTCTTTCAAAAGTTTTTTCCTCTTACGACACAGTTCGCTAACTGCGGAATTTTCCTCGCATTCTTTGAAATCTCCGATAGCAATCTTGAAATACTGAACTGACACCTGTCCGTACGTAAAAGTGTCGCAATGTTTCTCGAAATTACGGTTTTCAAAAACATTGGAAACAATGGAATGATGATTCACGTCCGAACTGACGTAACTGAGTTGAATGCTGTTTTGGATGTATCTCAATTTCGATACCCTGCAACAACAAATTAGAGTTGGCCAACTAGTTCACCAGATTTATGGGCAGTTGACAAAATTACCCTAAATCAACGTCGCTAATGGGAAAATTCCTGGAAATATGCCTCAGTTCGGAGACATTCGGATTGCCTGGTACCGGGTAGTTCAGAGTTTCCAACAATAACGATGTGATAGCTTTCATTGCCAATGACGAAGCGTGCAGGGCATCGTTGAGGTCCAGGCCTTCCAGGTCTTCCAGAGGAGCGCACAGCACGCTCAAGAGGCACATCCACGTTTCTTCGAACTGTTGCCTGGACGTCCAACCAATCGAAGAAACTCTGAAACAAATCAAAATCAACGAAAAAAAAATAACACAAAACAACCAATTTCATTGACACTACCTGAAAATATACTCCTCCAGAATATCGACCTCCTTCAGTAAGTCAATCGGCAAGGACGGCACCTTTGTCCTGTACGCCCCCGACACCTTTTCGGGCAACCACCCTGTTTTCCAACCCCGATACGGCACGGAAACGTACGAATTAACCAGCGAAGCCCTGCACAGGCACACCGTCAAGCTTTCGATCCTGCCAAACAGGAAATCCGGTAGGCTCGTCGATTTACCCGCGACATTTTCGTACAGCCAGCACGACAGAGTGTAAACTTGATTGACAGCTCGACCTGCTGACAGAGTGTCAACGTGTGACAGCGAGTCTGACAGTGCGTAGCTGGGGATGGTAGGTAAGGGTTTGTCGCCCTTTAATTGATAGTCGACCAGCCTGAAATAGATGTTTTTTCGTTGTAGCGCCTTCTACCGCGCAAAATATGTACTAATAACGAATATTTCACGATTTCATACCTGTAGAGGCTGTTGATGCTTGAGCAGAGCCAAGTGACGTGGTTCTCCGAGCTCAAAAACCCTGACGCTTTGACGTTTCTCATGATGCTGTCACTGGCAGCCAGAAGAGAATCGATTAAATGCACTTTGACCTCCCCGAAACACGTGACTGACAGGTGGGTTAGGTATTCTAGACAGACAACACCGATCTGCATGATTTCCTGCCAGTTGTTATCGGTGAGTTTGTGAGCTCCGCAGGTTATGCAGTTCAGAAATGCCGGTATGCAAACGGCTATGCTTCGCAGGAGTCCTGAGAATTCTTGATTCTCAAAAATCGATGACATTTCGTGGTTGTATGTCAGTTCTGCTGGGGTTTCTCGTCGATCTACTGGATGGAACACCTGCGGAACAACTTGTTGATACGACCTCTGCTGTCGTTTTTTGACTTACCTGATGCGGTCGTGCCATTTTGGCAACCAAACTGGACACATCCTTGACCAAACATTCGACGCTGGCTCTGGCGAGGTCAGACTCCGATTTCCTGGTCTTAGAAAGCCCCAGCTGCAGACAATCCTTCAAGTGGGCCTTGTTGAAAGCGCTGCTGGATACGCAGCTCAGTATCTCGTTGTATTCCAGCTGATCCAGAAGATGAGCCGTCTCTTTGCCGATGCTCGGCTTGCTGAATTTCGCCTCGATCTGTGACAAGTACCATTTCCTGTCGATAGCGAGACGCTTTATGTGCTCTGGATCAACCGTACGACGTTGCTCGAATTTTATAGGGGCCAAGCCATAGAATTGCACCGATAGTTTGTTGAGGAGGCTCACCAGGGTTTCGTGTCTAAAAAAGATCTCGAATTCATACAAAGGAGGAATTTGTGACCAGCAAGACTTACTTCTGGACTAGATTCAAACTGACTAGTGACTGCGAAATCCTAACCAGATCTTCTTCGCACAGTTGAGTGTTCACATCCTGCGCGGACATGGTGAGCAACATTTCGATTTTTCTGCTCGCCATATTCGCTACCATACGCGACACGACAGCTTGGTGGCATTTCAAAAGATCGGGAATCAGCAGGTTTAAAACTGCCCCGATTTGCGAGGAGTGACAGTTTTCGATGCATTTCAATAACTTCATTTTGAGTTTAGTTACAGATTTTTTCCTCAATGGGTTCGTCAATATATTCTCTATAAACACTTTGCTTGTAGGTGGATTTCTGTGAGTGGTGGAAATTAATTCAGATACCGGTGGCTCTGCTGACAACTCCGCCAATAACGGAGAACAGTTCTTCAAAAACCAAGTCAAGTTTTCTACATCAGCATTGTTTTCGTTCTGAAACGTTAAATGTAATTTTTTCGCATTACTTTGGTCATTGAATGTCTAACCAAATAATCACAGAAAGCGATTATACTGCCAGTTTCCATTATTTTGACGTTAATGGAATGTTGATTATCCTTTTTGAGAACTCCAGTCCAAAAGTTGCTGTTATTATAATTCAACAAAGTCAATAAATAGCACCACTGTGACGTCAGAACCGGATAAAAAGCAGCTAGACTGACAAAATTGTTGTTGATGCTACCCAAATCTATAACATTGTTCTCATCAACTGCAATATTTTTATTCACAACACTAGTTGCTGCATTCGTAATTCTGCAATGGCTACCTGAAAAAACACTCAACGTCAACATGTTTTTGTATACACGAAGAAAAACCCACCAGATTGAAACATATACAAACATTGCAGGAGAAACCCACAGAGCTGTTCGAAAATGAAGGTTTCCTTTCCATCCATGATAACTTTCAAACACATTTTCGATGTGACTGAAACAACTCTGAACAAAAATCGCACCAACACTATTTCAGCGGGTATCTTTTGGAAAGTATCAGCATTATTATTGACATTTAGAGGATCTGCTTTGGTGATGACATTTTCGAAGATGCAGCCAGGTGAAAATTCTGATTTCAGCTTGTTAATTTTCGATAACAGGCTTTCTTCTCTCAAAGATGTGATAATGAAAAGGATTATCACTATTTTTGACAACCAATTACTAAATGTTTCTGTATCGGCTTCCTACAAACAACTTTTCGTAACTGTTCTCAACTTTTAAAGCATCTGTACTCACTAATGAGGGAAGCTCTCGAAAGAACATGACAATGATCGCGTCAAAAGGCTTGAAAACGTCTGGGTTCAACGCCAAAATGAACCTCCTCATCGATGCCAATGCTTCGGAATGGTCCAAATGAAGTTTATTTTGCTTGAGCAAAGGCAAGACTACACCAAATACCCTCTTTGACCATTCGTACCACTTATCGGTGTTGTCAGTACAGTATTTGCTGTCCTCCAAAATCAGTGTTACCAAATCCAGGACTTGCCTGTTGTCACAAAGTCGTAGCAGCATCGAAAGAACTACTTCTCGAGTAGTCTCCAACTCCTTCAACATAAATTTTTGGCGATCAAAACTAAGAACACCGCGATTTTTTTATTTACCTTGACATCGGTTGTATTGGATTTGTTCCTAGTTAGAAAAATATCTTCTACGATTGGTTCTAAAGCGGGTATACAATGAGTCAAAGATGGCTGACCACTCGCCATCAAACCATCACACAAATTGATAATTTTGGGCACGTCGATAATGCATTTCGAGTGGTGCTTGCTGTAGGATAGATGCACTAGGAATTGGAATATTTTCCTGATGAGGTGCTCTGCCAACCTTCAAATGAATCGATGTAGCTGTCGAATTTTCAACTGTCTACTTACATTATTTGACCTTCCTCCAAGTACTCGAACTGTTTCAATACGAATCCAATGAAAACCTGCTCCGAATCCAACAGACAATAGTTCACTCTGAGCTGCACGAGCTGGCATAACAGTTGCAGCACCTGGCATTGCAATTTGACATCACTGGTTATCGTGTATTGCTGAAAACCACCTGTCAAATCTGTCGGTTGATCGAAAGCATTGAGTTACCTTCAGAGACTTTATCACCATTGGCTCGAAAATTCTGATATAACTAGCCAAAACCTTATCGGAACTCCTAGACAGCACCACAAGTCTCGGTTTGACGTCTTTCCGGTGCAGGTACCCCATGACAGTGCTGTCATTGTCGAAATCGTGTCTGCTTATGCTGTTCAAAGCTTCTATATGCTTCGAGATCAAAGTGTAGGGTTTTTGGAAAACGTTGTAGTAGAAACCTCCTTCCCACTCCTGTTCTGGAGCAGGTTTCGCGGTGAATTCGTTGACGTTTGATGTCAAGTTGGTGCTAAAGAGGCATTTTAGGAGTTGTTGCACGCAGCTCACTGTAGTTGCTGCATCGACGACAAAAGTGGATCGGAAATAGGATAGAATGTCTTCGGCGATTTTCTCGAATTCTTTCAAAGAACCCACTTCCATGAGGACAGACAGGGAATTTAGAGTCACGTTCAGGAGTTCCAGGAACTTTTTGGACGATTCCGAATCCAAAGACATCTGGAAATTACCTAGTTTTGACGTTTGACGACCTCCAAACCCCGCTTACCTTATAATTAGAAAACGCCGCTTTCACCATTTCGTAAATCTTCAAATAATGCGGCAAATGCGCGAACGACCCCACCCCGCTCTTGCTATCCCTTCTGTCCCCCCTCTCCTCCCTGGCGTCCATCTTGGAGCCGCTCTTGTCCAAATCGCTCTTCCTACGTTTCAAAGGGGACAACGTGCTCGGCGCCGGTATGCTCGGCAACACCGCTTTCGCCTGGGGAGGCGCTGGTGCCAAATCGTTGAGGACGTGGTGGAAAACGCTCAGCATTTTGATCGAGTGGGTCAAGTAGGATTCGGAAAGATCTCGAAACGCTTGGTTCGCGAACATGCTCCAAGAGGGCGGGTCGCTTTCTGCGTCAGTGGGTTTTAGGTGTGACTGGGCGTGTCCTGAGAAACAATTGAATTTCGAAAAAAAGTTCTAAGAGATTATACCATCTATTACCTGCATAAAGATTCATGGTTAAATTGAGTATATCTATGTGCATCTGTAGTCCATAAGCATGAACAGTATTTGTCAATAAACTCAGACAAAACTTTAGTAAATCTGGAATTTCAGTATCATCAGAATTGGAAGTGGTATTAGTGCTCCAACTCTTTTTATAAACTGTACAAGGGTATTTCTGAGATAACATAGACAGAGTTTCAATGCAGCCACTCTGAAAACAAAAAAAAAAAACATCAATCTACTGAATGATCACTGGATGAGCTGTTCAACACTTGCCAGGAGATATTTTGATGTAGACGTCAAAAGTATATTTTGTATCTTCATTATAATTTTCGAGAGAGAAAATTCTATCCTATCACATGGTTTCTCTGAAATTTTATTGAGTGGACAAGGCATTTGTTCAACGAAGTGCTTTTTATTTATGCTTGTCTCTATTTCAGTATCCAGAAGATATTTAATTAGGTAGTTCGTGCCCAAAATAGCTTTGGAAGATGAGATTTTTTCATCGGTGAAATATTCTTCATAGTATAGTTGAGGTATGATCCTTGAACATGTAATTTTTTTGTGAAATATACTTGAATTTTTGAGTTTTACTCACTCCACGACAGCTGTGGCGGCCGATATCCTCACTCTTTGATCTTTATCATCCAAAAGTAGGAATAAAACATTCCAGATGATTTTATTTTGAAAATGATCACTGTCCACCACAAACTGCAAACTGATGTAATCTATTTTCGATACTAAATCACACAAAGCGCCCTGGAAAATAATTGAGTTCATGATAAAAAGCTCTGAGAAAGCATCTAAGATATATTTACCTTGACCAACCAATATGGGTTCTGAGCCAGCAAAGGCAAAATATCTAATAACAGAGTTATTTTGTGCCTTTGCTGAGACTCAATCAAATACTTCAAACAAGTCCCCAAACTTATCAATGATTGTCTTATACATGTGGAAGAATCATCATTTAGACCCTGCAATGAAAGACCTGATGAAACACCTCAAATTCTCCACTCACAAAATGAGCCAACCTCCATGAAAATGGTTATTATTTCTTCAGTTTGCAGTACACCAACTTGTTCTGTACTACCGTTAGTTCTTATCCAAGAATCATAATCCCCTTGACATAATCTAGATACACTTTTCAAGAAAATACCAGCCATAGTTCTCACGGCACCTCTCAATTGGGGATCTGGATGGTTTTTGAAGAGAAACACATCAGAAATTAGTTGACTACAGATTTGTGTACTTGTTATTTTTGGACAAACAAAATTCTTGTCCAGTTGTATTAATACTCCTGAAGGGTATAATTCAAATATTGTTGTAAGACAAGATAAAGCTAAAAATTTCACTGAAACTCTTATTGTCTTGTCAGGAATGTACATTCCAGGTGTTCCACTAAGAAGAAATAGCTTTGATATTTTTCGAATGCAGTGAATAAGAGGTTTTTCATCCAGTATATCACCAATATCAATGTCCTGAAAATCGGTAATTACTGATTCTACATGGATTCATCTTCCAAGTACTTACCAGCATTTCCTTCAAGTTTAGATCATTTGCATCAATTGGCTCACTTTTTTCTGAAGAATTCTCACTGAGACTCAACATATCTAAGGTAGTTTCTAAGCTATGAGTTTTCAGTTTGCTAAAGAAAGACTCCTTATTGGTTTCATCAACTTCTTCATAGTCGAATGTTTTGAAATTTTCTTCTGTCTCTGGATCAAACGAATGTAACTTTTCTAAAGAATGGGACTTTTTCTTGGACTTTGGGAAATTCAAGTTCATCACAGACAGTTTTGATTCATCCACCCATCTGTCTATATCAGAATGGAAGGTTTCTGTTAGTTCTGATTCTGAGAATAAGTTATCTTCAGAAGTGACATTTGTTGCAATACTCATTACACCTGAAATAGGCATAGGAATAGGAAAAAAAATCAGAATTACTATTTTTGAAACAAGAGTTTGTGGTACCTACTTGGAGACCTGAAATTCAATTTACTCAGAGGTCCTGAAGAGAAAATTCTGTGCTCACCAATCCCTTTTTCACTCAGTAATTTATCTTTGAGATCATCAGCTATATTTGATAACAGAACATTAAGTGTTTCAAGAGACACATTGATGATATTATGATCTTTATGATCCAAAAACAATACAGACAACTCAAAAATCTGAAGAAGCTTCTCAAGTAGATTCTCTTTAAATTTCTCATTCCATTTGTTGTGAGGTTTGGACAAATTTGGAAGTAAAGTTTTCAGGCAGGACATCACACCTAAGATCACTGAGCTTGGAAGATCTTTGTTAATGGGTATCAACAGATCTACAACAGATTGATACCTCTGTAAATATGATGCAACTACAACTTTAATATGGTGGTTCACCTAAGAGGTAGTTGAAACAATATATTATGAAAACTTGGGGCTTCCTGCAATGCTCACAAATTGTCAATATACAACTTGTGTTTGTTCGTCTAATAACAGCTGATTCATTAGTGATATTTTTCAAAAAGGCTTGGAGGAGTACCTTAAATAGAACATTATGTTTTCCAGTTTTAAAGCCAGTAACATGAATATCACCTTTATTTCATTTTCAGTTGTGAAACATCCAAGTACTGTCATGATTTTTGGTAATGCAGCTACCATAGTTTCATGAATAGATTCTTCAGTTCTTTCTGTCATTTTGACTAAGTTAGGGAAAACATAAACAGCAAATGGTTTGCCTTTGTGGGGTCTGATATGATGTGCAAGTACAGAAAAAAGCCAAAGGGCAGCTCTGAGAGAACGAGCAGCTCCATTTCTCTTGAGTTCTTTGTGTAGTTCTATTAGAATTTTTCCTATATTTCCATCTGCAGCCTTCAAAAATCAATGGTTTATTAGATGAAGGAACTAATTCATGTAGATGGATTACTCTAATTATCCTATTCAAACATTCTTCACTTGTCATACGTATATCTGCATCTTGATCGTCACAAAGTAGAAGAAATACTTCAATGCAGCTACTCAAAAGAGTGACATGATTTGGAATTCGGATTGTTGGAGTTGAAATTGCTTCTGTTATGAAGTAGCATAGTTGGATTTTTTCTTTTTTCCTGGGAAAATATAGTTTTGAATAGTCTTGAAAGGTATTAAGTTTTTATTTATATATAGAAGTATTGCATACTTTGATATTTCCAAAGGATGTTGATTCAAATTCGACAGATTTTTCAAAGCTTCTAGAGATTTTTGGACCTTTTCTTGGGTTGCCATAATCTTTGAATAAAGTTTGGTGGGGGTTTGTGTATGTTAATTATTACATGTTGCTATTTTATCAATAGGAAACAGAAATTCATTAGAAATTTTTTCGCCTGCAGGATTTTCCTGAAATTAAACTTCAAAGTTTCCAATTTAACCTAACTTCTTCTTCTTCTGACGGTGCTGTCACTGTCATCGTCTCTTATTTTTCTCTATCGACCATTTTCATACTCAAAGGCTACCAACTATGACATAATAGCTACAAGTACCGGCATATCGATAGAATTTCAAATCGTCAATATGAAACCTCAACGTAAAAGTGAAAACTACACAAAAATAAAAATGCAAAAATGGAAAGAGGAGGGAAATTATAATCTTCAATTAATATAATAAGGTTCGTACAATAATACAGTCAAAAAATATTTTCGATAACATAAAATAAGACAAGCATTCAATTAATAAATATCACTTTAGCCGGACGATTAGCGACGTCGTCACGCAAACACTTTCCCCTCGACGTGCCGCCTCAAAAGAACGATGGAATTGTACAGCTTGATGGCGGGGCCCATTTTGAGTCGCAACAACGACAAAACGTCTTTTTGACTGAGCGAGAGAAAAGCCTCTCCGTCTATTTTCTCCCTGCGGAACACGTCACTGTCAGCGCTGCAGCTCGGCAATCGCGACACGAAGTTCACCACTTCCCTGTTTGACCAGTATCGCGGGTCCGCCTCGCTCCTTATGTACTGCAACGATAAAAATTACTCAGTGACATTGCGATGGTTTGGTTACTCATCGTTACCTTTCGCAAAAACTCGGAATTCTTCTGCCACGACTCTCTCTCGCCCGGCAAAATTTTCGATTCGTCGATGAAAGACATCGCCTTGCGTATCGGCGCACTCGTAATTGTTTTACTGACTTTCGCTCCTATTCCCCCATTTTTCCTCTTCTTGTATTTCCGTTTGGGCTTCTTCGCGGGCGGTTCTTCGGTCGCTACGTCCATTTGTTCCTCTTCTTCTTCTTCCTCCTCCTCAATCGTTTCGACTGGCTCCGTTTTCACGGTCTCCAAGCGGGGATGCTTGGGTGGGCGGCCCAACTTGGGTTTTCTGGAAAGAAACACGTTCTAGTATTCGAAATGTGCGGAAAGCTGTGCGTTTTTCTCACATTTTACACTCCTTGGGCTCTCTCGAAACAGGCACCACAGCAACCGGACTTTTGTCAGGTGTCAACAGCCTATCGGGCAATATCTTTTCCGTGTCGATATTTTCGTCCGAGTAAGGGCAGTCTGCCTGGGTGGAATGGGTGGCATACTTGGGCCCTTTTATGTGACCTTGGCCGCGGCAGCCCACCGTTGGGCATTCCAGGAAGTCATACACGTCGTCGGGAGCTGAAAAACAGTTTCAGACAGTTAGTCTCCCAAAGTAGTTCAAATGGCCCAACACTCACTCAACGGCGGTTCGATAGGATGTCCCGTCTTCAGGCACCAACCCATCGGGTGGATATCGGCGCTGTCGTCGTCCACCCAGTAGCTGTACCTGTCGGGCCACCCGTCGAAGTGTATGCGGATCTGGTGCTCCTTCACGTCGTCGACTGTCGCCACGCGAATGAGATGCGGGACTCGTCGATCCACGCACTCCAAACGCATGGTGCGCTTGAAACCGCACGCGTGCCTCAGCTTGAAGGCGCGAACCGGCGCCGCTATCGCTTTGCGCTCCTTCAGGTACGTTTCCCACGAGAAGGATTCAGGGTTGGGGTAGTCTGCGAGAAAAAAGTCCAACGAAATTAAAAACCACATTAATCTTTGGGATCGACACTCTTACCGTTAGGCGGGGTGAGATTGTGGCCGTACTGATCACACCAGCCCACGGGGTGGATGTAGGGCGAGGTAGGATCAGCCCAGTAATCGTAAATGTCGTCCCAGCTATCGAAATGTACCAGAATCCGATTGTCCATCATGTCTCTGACACTTGCCACGCAAACCAGAGAAGTGTTCTTCCTATCGACTGCCTCCAGTTTCATTCCTACCCTGAACCCATTGGGACATATCGCCTGGAAAAGAACGCCCATTAGCTTTCACTCGATAATAATTGGGGAAATATTCTCACCTGTCCAGCTCGGTTGGTGAATAAATGTTTAGGAGCGGCAGAGCTTTTGGTAGCCTTCAAATAAGCGGTCCAACTGAAATTGTCCACTTTATACCCAGCGGGTGGTTGCAAAATGTGCCCGTATTTTTCGCACCAGCCCATGGGGAAGATGTCCATGCTGTCGGCGTTGCACCAAAAGTCGTAATTGTCGGGGTAACCGTCAAAGTGCAAGCGTATTCTGTATCCCACAACCTGAAAACAATAGTTCTTGCTAACCACCCTGAAACCCGATGAAATGAAGCAATCTTCTACTCACCTCAGCCACTGTGAGGACACAAAAGTAGGAAGGATGTTGGGGGTCTACGCCTTCCAGCTTCATTCCAGGCTTGAATCCGTTTCGGGTGTATGGAAAAGGATCCTTGAATAGTTTCACTGGAGCTGGTTTTACCTTCATGTGCTCTAAGTATTTCGACCAAGAAAAACCTTTCTTCTTGCAAGCCCATGGGTAGGAAAGTTTGTCCTGAGACATACGGTCAAGGCTGTCCTCACTGATTTCTTCCTCTTTTTCAATTTTCAACGGATCTGGATCCACCTGGAAATTTTTCAAATTGGAATATTGACTGTTTCTTGAGAGAAAATATTCTTTGATTCAAAGAATATTACAGAAAGTTCTATGACTGTTCTAATTACCTTGTTTTTTTTCTTCTTTTTCTTCATCTTTTCAGCCTTTTCTTTCTTGACTTTCACCTGATTGGAGGACCGACAATCGTAGCTACAGAATTTTGTGCTAATAAAGTCAGAAGGCAATCCATAGCAGCCACACTCCAAACATCTTATCTCTTCCTGACTCTCATTCCTCAATTTCACTTTAGATGATCGTTTTTGTGTTAAAGTCTTATATTCCTCTTCGGTTATGTACTCAATTATGTTAAATTCATTCACTTTAAACTTAATATTGCTACCTTTCAAACTACCTACTCCGTCTTCCCATTTGAGCACCTTGTGGAGATCACAATCTTGAGTCTTCAGAAAAGGTAATTCATTGATCAGTTCAATTTCAACCTCACTAGTGAGATTTTTCTTGGGTTCCTCAGCAGTCACAGGAAATTTAGTGAGGTCAAACGAGGACTTTGGTAATGAATCGGTACCAAAACTGTTTGTTGAAGTGACTTCCATCTCATCGAATTCTTTGCGGTAGGAAAAGTTAGATTTCCTCCTGCTCACTTTCTCTGTCTTTGTGGCCACGGGGACAGTTATAATCACACTTTCTGATTTGCTAGTGCCTGGTTTAGTCAGAACAATCTCCTTGTTTTCTGAGCCGGTGTTAGAATCAGTACTAGCAGCACAGCTTGGTGTTTTCTCAACTTTCCTTTCGGTGAGACTGTAATTCTTCTTCAAAATTGATACTCCATGTTTGGGAAACTTGGGCAATTCCTTGCCTGGCCTAGACGCTATCACAGATGATCTTATTTCATTGTGTGAACTCAACGAATCTTCAGTTATGCTGAGTTCATATGATTTATCAGCAATATCATTTTTCTCTGGGCTATTTAAATCAATGATTTCGTCGCATACTATTTGCTCACTACCACTATCCACATCCATGCTGTTTTCGTTAGAAATATTATCACACATCATGGTAATATTGGAATTGTCACTTTGCAGCTGCCCATCACTTATCTTGAAGTTACTGTATACTTTGTGTTTGGTGAGTACTTGCTCAGTACAAGGCACTGGCATTGGTAATATGGAGAGTTTGGGAACTACTTTATTCGTTGTGATGGTTGTTGGTATTTGTTGATTGGTAGTTATTTTAGGTAACGGAGCTATATAAAACTTCTTCAACTTGGGAGTTTGGGCTTGTACAAGAGTATTATTGTTCACAATTGGTAACTCGTGGAGTTTAGATAGATTATTGGTATTGATCTGGATGGTATTCACATTAGCAGGTTCATTGTTGCTAACAGCTGATTTTAATGTAAAGACTCCAGTCACTTTAGAAGGACTAGAAACGGTGCTTGGACCCAACATATTTCCTTGCGATTTTTGTAAGACCAGAGGTGGTGGTTTGCCTGTTGTGAAAATAACATTATGAGTTGCTGTTGTACTAGTAGTTGTTGTGGTAGTACTACTGCTATTTCTGATCATAGATGATAGGCTTGCAATTTGGAATTTTGGATTCTTATTATTGAGAGCAGGAAAACTTTTGGAAGAATTTTTGAAATATACTAATGGCATAATTCTGGGGGATTTTAATGCAGCTGAAGTATTTGTAGTTGGTGGTGAAATGGCTCTGCTAGTTAATGTGTCTTCATATTTGGAAATGGTTACATCAGAAGAGGTATTTTCCAAAATGAGTTTGCTGGTTTTTGTATTTATAGTTATGCTGGAATTTTCCGTTTCCTCTCGACTCATTGTAAACCCAGTCGAAGTAATTGAAGACATTTCTGCAAAACTATAAGATAATATGAAGTTAGTTTTTTTATAACTCAGGTAAAGTTTCTACACCTATCCAAATAATAAGTCTATTCGACCATTTAATGAAAAAATATCTCACAATTTCGAAAAATCACGTTCAAAGTAAAACATATTGTCTCAATACCATTTCCCAATGAAAAATAAAATATCCGTAGGTATAATAATATAAAGTCCTTGTTCGACGGTTGTGATTGACCAATATAGGTAGGTACACCTCGGAAAACTTTTTATATCATGAAATAAATTCGAGATATAAATTAAAACAACTTGATGAATCTATGAATAATGATAAAATTGATCGATACATACCTTTGACTAATGCCCTCCTCCACTATAAAATGAAAAAACTTAAATTTTCTGACAGAGTTAAACTATTCATCTGATTTCCACAGAATATTCCAAAGATTAATGTTGCGCGTGCGCTGATCACGAGAGGAGATTCGATTTCTCTAAAGTTAAACTTCCCGCGTTGATATTTTCAAGTAAATATACCATTGAAAACGAAATAAAAGTCTTGAGAAAATTATTATTCATCGTGAATAAATATATAACAATAATTATGATGTAAAGATGGTCTCAAATAAACTATTGATATCGATAAATCACTCACCTTTCAGTTCAATTCCGACATTCCAATACACAGACCTATAGGCAGTTTCTTTGTACTCCTTCACTTTACCAAAATTCAATGGACGCAAAACAGGAATTCAAAAATTTTATGAAAAATAAGAATAGAAATATATTATATTCGAGCAAAATATATGATGAAATAATGTAGAATATATTTCGTTTAGAATATCCACTCTAAAAGAAAGAAGGAAACTTTCTTATATGTAACTGTGGTATGTAATGAGCTCGACGCAGAGATGCAAAGCAGCACGTCGCACTTTACCATGAATATACCTGAAAAATATGTTCTAGGGTTCAGTGCTTGTGCATTTCTTTTCTTTCCAGTGATGCTAAAGCAGGTACTTAATTTGGTACTCTGCTATTGATCCCAATTGACATTACTAGGTATACACAAATTAGCAGGATAACAACCGAATTAGGACAAAGGCATTCAAGTGATGAATTCTTGATATCAAATACAATAGGCATCCAAGTTTATTTTTGATTGATAACAAATAGATAATATATTATACGTGGCCATACTTATTGAGATATACCTATGCCTTTATTTGCTCTTGGTATTCATTTATATAAATTTAATATATATAGAAATGAAATCGAATTAAGGAAATGTCCCGTAAACAATTTTTACGAATTTTTATATCAGTGTTGCCAGCTGCTACCAATGAATCATCAAAAATACTATATGATGCATATATCTGTTGATCCCTTTCAATACGAATGGTATCAATTCGCAGAGGCTTGAAAATATTACCAGATTTTCAAATATTACGTATGCAAAAAAAAAATATTGTTATAAATGAATCAATGAGACAACAGCGCTATAGAAGAAAATGCATGCGCATTTCGTATTTGTATTCTTGACCCAACTATTATCAAGAAACAGCTGGTTGACATTATAAAATCATAAATATTGAGTCGTTAAAGCCTCAATTATCTTGTAATGCGTAAATACACAAAACCCAGGAGTTTGAAGAGTGATTTCTTTTGTCTATATTATTGGTGAATGTGCCGATTATCTTCAAATGAGCGTTTCAATTTATTATATATAGTGCGATTATTGTTGTATATCCCTTGAATACCTTCATTTCTGAAAAGGTGATTTACGTTTCCGGAGACAATAAAGAACCATATCAATTGATAAAATACTTGCAGCAACATGGGAGGGGTGGTTACCTCAGGACAAAACAACGACGATCTAATAGATAATTTACTCGAAGCTGATTACATAAAATCTCCATTAATTGAAAGAGTATTCAGGGCTGTGGACAGAGCTGAATACTTCCTACCGGAAGCTCGAAGCAATGCTTACAAGGATCTAGCTTGGAAGTCAGGAAATTTACACTTATCAGCACCATGTATTTACAGTGAAGTAATGGAAGGACTTACTTTAGAGCCAGGATTGTCCTTCATAAACCTTGGCTCAGGCACTGGATACCTCAGCACCATGGTGGGATTGGTTCTTGGCAGCAATGGCATCAATCATGGTGTAGAGTATCATGAAGATGTCATTCAATATGCCAATAAAAAACTCGAAGAATTCAAGAAGTACTCTGGGGCCATAGACGAGTTTGATTATTGTGAGCCAAAGTTTATACAAGGTAATTGTCTGTGCCTTACCAGTGATTATCACGCTCGATATGACAGGGTGTACTGTGGGGCAGCTTGTCCTGCACAGTACGAGAGCTACATGAAGAATTTGCTGAAAGTTGGTGGTATACTAGTGATGCCTCAAAACGACAATCTGGTGCAAATTCAGAGAACTTCCAATACCAATTGGACCATCAAATCGTTATTGCCAGTTTCTTTTGCTACTTTAATTCAGCCACCAGAGGAAATACAAGATTGGGTACAAGCAAGTAATGGAATAGTACCTTGTGTCTGTCTCCCTTATAAAATTGTTTAACTTTCAGTTGAGATAGAACCTTGTTCTCTGCAGGAATTGTGTAGATCATCTGTGAGAAATATATTGCGCAAAAATATTGATAAAGAGCACCCTCCTTTTAAAAAAACTGTTCCAGTAACTAAGGTTCCAAAGAAGAAAAGAGCACTGAGGAGATTGGTAGTTCCTTTATTTGATTCTGAAGATAGCTCAGATGATGAACGTCATGTCAGAATTGGAGGAGTAAGTACTACTTTTACTAATAGTTTTCAGTGGAAAAATATTTTTTTCTTGAATTCCTTAGGTTAGAAACAGGGATGCAGGCAGAGCAACGTTCAGAGAAGAAAGTGATGGACTTTTGAATTTTGTTCTTGGAACATTTCGAGAAGGAAGAAATCGATTTGCACACGGTACACTCATTAAAGAAAGTTAAATCATTCCTCTGATTCTTGAATGCAAATTTTTAGGCCACCACAATCGTGATGAAGAAATAGATAGAGAAGCTACAACAGATGGAGACCTGTCTAGTGAGGATAATAGAATGGAAACTGATACTACTGAATCAACAGAAGGAAGTGAAAAAAAACCTCAGGGGGAAACCAAAGTTGAAACTCAAGCTGTCATAGAACACGTTCCCAGTACGAGCCAAAATGTTCAGGTATTTTTTTTAAACTGTTTGGATTTTGTAGAAACCTAATCCACTTGGAATTTTTCAGGAACAAGTCTTTGAGCCACCTTTGGAATTACCGATTGCTCAACCTGATAACGAGGAAGTGCCAGAAGCCCTAGAGCTTCATGATGTATTTATTGGGGTGCTGGACTGTCTCAGAAGGGAGAGGGAGGAAGAGGACGAAACCCCTCAGGAAAATGAGGTTCCAGCTGGAGATGACGATAATGATGACAATATGGAATCTGCTAGAGAAGGCCCTAGTACAGGAGAGAGTCAGGATGGCAAAGGAACAAAGAAGAGAGAAAAGTTTGATAGCGGATTGGGTGATGAAATTGTAGAAAATCACAGTGAAACTTCTGAAGGTAATTTTTCTTATGATTGCATGATGCTTAGATATTAATTTTGCTCAAATTTTGCAAAAGAAAGTTGCAACCCAACAGGATTCCCCTTTTTCCAAATCTTAGGTGTCAGCAGATTCCTTTAGACCACTTTTTAGGGGATATTATTTGGTATCAGGACAGCTCTTTATTTTCAAATTCATCCTTGTAAGGGCCTCAGGAAACGAACATTTCCTCTATCATTTCGCTCTACCAAACTCTAACAAACATTGCCCTTGTAGACATCGTCTCTAGTTCGGACGACGACCACCGTCGCGAGAAGCGTTCTAGGCGCTCGTTCAACTCGAATTCGTCGAGCAGCGCTCTCAAGTGGCGGCGCATCGAATCAACCATGCGTAGACGTCACTCGGTTGACAGTAACAGCGACAACGAATGCGAGGACGTGGTAGGAGACGATGGGATGCGAATGTACGGGAGTCCGTACACTGAGCATCTCAAGGCCAAAATACAGGGACTGCCTCTGCCACCCATCTTGAAGAAATATCTCAATTTTTACAGGGAGTTTTAGGGAGATTGAGGTTCAGCATGGGAATATGGTGTGTTTATCACTCATTTTTAACTGTGAGAAATTAATACTGACTGAAGACTTTAGGATATAGATTTTTGTGTTGATTTGTAGTTGGATAGGCATTTTGGGTTTATGATTTCTGTCTACTACTAGGTCGAGTTTCAAATATGAAAGTAATCTCAATAAATATCAACTGTTGTAATTGGAAATTCTCAGTTCATACACCATATTCTTGAATGCATCTGTTACTTGTAGTTAGTGAAAGCATTTTTAGGAGTGAAGTTTCGAAACTAACATTACATCTTGAAGGTTTATCAATATAATTGTGAATTATGGTCCATTTAAAAATATGATGAAGGATTGAAATATGGCTGATGATAATTTTATACTGATTCTATCAAATGCAAGAGAGCTTAGGAGAAAATAACTGTGGTTGAAGTACAATATGTGATATTTATGCTGATGGATTTTTCATGTTGGATATTGATTTATATATATATATTAATTAGGATTTATTTTCATATATTATGGAGATGATTTATTTGTAGAAAATACTTTATAGTGTGTTTTTTGAGATGAATACATTTCACTGGTAATCAAAATGGATTTTCATTCTACAACCTACCTACAACCATCCTTATCAATACACAACAATAAAACTATATGAAAATTATATCACAGATACATATTGAACATCCTCTACAAATTATCTACAAACATGTTTCAATTCCTAATTGTCTATTTTCTCTTCCCATGGTCTTGGTCCTCTTACTTGTTCCCAATCGTCAATGTCCAAATCCTTCACTTTTTCAAATTCTGTTTCAAGAGTCACTTCTCCTGCCTTTTTCATTTCTATTCCATGTTTTTCCATTTCTTCCGGTCGCACCGCTGATACTTTAGAGAACTGGTAGCGAAGTTTCGTGAATTCTTTGAGTCCGAAAGATCCACCAACCATAAGAACAGCAAAAGGGATTCCAAATCTTACGAATCTTCGTTTGAAGACCCGTTTGATGGTTTGAGAAAATTCTGCCATAGCTATAAAAACAGAAACCTTATCATGAGTCAAGTTATTTATTGAATAACTATTTTGATATCTCTAGTTTGGCTACAGGAAAAAGCTAGGTTAGGGTGCAGAATGGGACATAAACAATGACATAACATGTGATAGATGGACTCATTTGACGTAACAAATTCCACAAAACATCTCCTAAATACGGTGTGGCTACTACTCGATTGAGCCGAACAATACGATTTTTCTTTCAAAAATCAAAGCCCGATTTTTCTTGCATTACTTCATTCATAAATAGGACGAATGAGTCCCAGTATTATTTAGGTGTGTCATCGTTTTGAGATTATTCAAGTTCACGCTCCGTGATTGAATATCCAGAATGATATAAAATCGAATTTCGATAAGCATGATGGAATATTCTATATCGAAAAGTGTCATATATGTTTTTCATCAACTTGGAATGTTGGATAAATCGACACAAAACCTAATATTACATGTGACCACTTTGTGTGAAAGTTTATATGTACCTACGCCGCCTGTATAATCATTATGTCATTGAAAATTCGCGGCCTTGCGTAACTCATTCAGCGGTGATAAGAAAACCGCTCCATTTCGAGCATCATAATAAATTCAGGTCCCGCCATACAAAACAGAACACCTCTCACATGTGACCAGTAAAAGTTGTTTCTCAGCCTCCTATCTTGTATATTGGAGCGACGTATGCCAATTACGAAAATTATAAGTCATAAGATTTCAAATGAGAATTTAACAAAGTCTTATTACCCAGTAACTTGGATTTGTCTACCTTTGTTTCTGAGATCCATACGACATTTGTAAACTACTTCAAACTGAACTACCGACCTTATAACGAATAAAAATATTCGTGATGATAATTGACTCTTAATGCAGATTAAAATATGAGCGGAACACGTATCACCCGTACTGATTGATTCGTTTATTTTTGGTACGTTTTTGTCGTTTTATGTTGACTCTTAGTTTCCAGTATAATAATATGCAATTAAAATTTATGCAACATGGATTTTCTGCTCTTAATTTGATGCTAATGATAAAGTAATTAATCTCTTAGGAATAGTGTATTTGAAACTCTAGAATGTTCACCAAACAGATGTTGTTTTGAGACAATAGGTAAACAATATTCACGCGTATAGAACAATAATAATAATATCTATCATGTTACAGCGAATCGAGATATCTGATTTTGTTTTTAAATCGAAGAGAAACTTCACAAGACGTATACATGTATAATATATTGCACCAATTTCGATTTTTCTATGATGGAAATTAATGTATGATAATAATAAGGAAACACGTTTAATATAGAAAGCTGAGATGCTGTGTATAACCGCGCATCCCATATGTGTAGACTATGAACTAATATTTGCATAATATCTATAATAACGCTTCTTACATTATCCGTGCGGTTACTTCATTGAAATTTTGCTTCTGCATGGAATTATATCGAACAACAAACAATAGATTACAAAATCCTATGGTATTTTGGATGAATTACCAATATTTGAGTGGTCCAATAAAATTGAAATTTAATTTCATATCGAATGTGATTTCACTCATTTATATCATCAGATTTTCGTGGGTCATGGAACGAATTTTATTATTTGCCAATCGGTATTTTGCTCTTGTGTAATCATTACTTTGGGGGGCAAATTTGTATTTATTATTAACGTTTAAAGCCCCTTCGAATTATTGCCACACGTTTACAAAACATTTTATGTGTAAAACAAATGATTACTATTGGAAACGAGTCAATTACTGATTCTTTTCTCCAAATATTCGACTTTTAGTTAGTAAAACTATTGAATTCAAACAAGGAATACGTCGTTTTATGACAAGTGACATTTCCAAACTTACGTTGCCTCAAGAATGACTCTCAGTTTAATCATTTACCATATCAATGAAACACCCTGTATAATGAATATTGATTATATGATTATAATTCATCAGTTGATGTGGTTATGACAAGCTAATCAAAATATGTAACAGTTAAAAGATGTGTCAAACTTTGAAAATAATCACTTTCCAAAATATTGAAAATTATATAAAATAAATTAGATGCATTTTATTTTCATTTATTAATATGCGTAATAAGTGTCTATTGACTGACGTACTAACCATTTCTTATGATATCAATTATCAGGACACGATCGTTTCCACGATTTTAACACTTATTTCACAATAATCGCGGTGAAATACCAGCAGCAAAAATCCATGTATCTAATTGTGGGTGGCCTAAAAATTCTCAAGGGTGATTGATAGACTCAAATAGCCGACGCCCAGATATGTGAATAGAAACGCAACAGCCTCGTGGACGGTCATTTTTTATTGTTCTAAATTATGTACGGAACGAGAATTGAGAAAGAGTGATTGTGTTTAGTAGGTGGCAATTGGAGTTCGATCACGATATCCACGGGGCGAGAAATTGAGACAGAATCGAGTGAAATCGGGTTTTTGTTAACTAGGTTTCAGCCGCACAAAATTAAGGGGTTATGTACAGTTAGAAGGCCGAAAAATAGCGAATTTTCCGGAAGTGATATCATCTGGACCTGTTGCATTTTGAATTTTCTTCCTCTCGTGATTCGTTAGCAATATATTCAATTTTTTCGAAAAATTTCGACAGATGGACTGACTAACCAAAATGTCCATATCATCTTCAATTTTCAAGATTTGAGGTTCAATCTCCGTATACACATAAATGAAAGAGTGTTCTATCAGGTATCCTCAGAAGTGTTCCAAAATATTCAACAGGGTGTTTGATATTTCAGCTTACTTTTTGTAAATTTCAAAACGCAATAAATTCTTCATTTCAAATAGAATGACCATGAAATTTTCACACTATCCGATGCAAAATTTAATTTCCTATCGATTTGCATGAGCATACTATATTGTAAAATGGATATTTACAGAGATATCAACAAAAATGTGAAAATACACTCGTTCGTCTCATGTTTAACCGGAAGTAACAGCGTATTAAAACTATTTTAGGAAGATAGAACTCATTGAGTAGTAGCATCCACCAAAATTTCAAGTTGATATATTTATCAGTTCTCCATAAACCTTTAATGAACCACTTAGGTGAATCACCCTGTATGTACATTAAGAAAAAAAAAATAAAAAAATCGATTTTTGGAAAATTCTAACTGTATATAACCCCTTAAATACACAAAATATTACACTGCTATAATCAGCGAGACGCGAAAAATTCAACTGTAATTTTTTCAGAACCAGTATTATACAGCTTCGGAAAAAAATCAGTTGTCAAATCTCCCCCACGTACCCCATGCAAATCGTCTTCCGAAAACGGCCGATAACCTCCGATTCCTCCACAAACAATCGACATGCACACACTCTCAAGACAACCTTGCGTGTCTTTCGCTTGTTTCTTCAGAAGTTCTGCGATAGCTCGCGAGAGAGTGACCAGCGAAGGTAAAGCACCGCACCGCAGTCGTAGTAAGCCGTGGCTAGTGTTATTTTCGATAGTTCGCGATGTGTCAACGACGAAGACTTTGTGGAGGTTTTTAGCGCGAGAATCGCGAAAAGTGATCGGGAATATGACCGGAAACGGAGCCGAGTTAGTTCATGAGGACCTATTTCGAAATTGTAAGTGAAAATTCTTGCGTGATTGCGATTGGAAATCAACGCTGAAGAAAAAACACGTGTTGAAACGTCGTTTTTTTTGTTGTTTTGCTAAAACGTTATCGAATATTGCTAGAAATCAGAAGGAATGCTGGTGTTCAGAGATTGAGAGCTTCACCATTGAAATACAGAGCGTTTATAACAAATCCTCGTTACATTGAAACAAATCCTGAGACCTCAGATCTTCTAGATAACAAAAAAAACTCATTGTCGATTGCACAAAGCTTTTTATCGATTACTACTATTCAAGGTATTCGCATTTTTTTCTCTTTGATTTTCCTCCAAGATAACGCAGAATGTGTGAAACGGAACTTAAAGGTCAATTACTCGTGACATTTGACAGGTGATGTTTTTTCTGACAACGTTCCAGACACTCTTTTACATTCCCATTAGCAAAAATAATAAAATGTATATTCACGTATGTGCTCTTTGAATTGTTGACCAGTTTATTCTTAGTTTCATTTTCATAACCGATTATTAACAGTTTTAGTAATGGGAAGCATCGGAATGTTGTTGAGACAGTGATAAATGAAGTGATTTAATTCTGTGACAGAGACTTCGATAAGTAGTTAGACTTAAAACCTACCCAATACATTCTTTTTGACTTGAAATGGCCTTGAATATTTTCACAAGGCGTTTGTTTTGATAACGAAAAGAAAGTATACACAAGGAGCTTTGATAGAAATGCTATAATGCTAGCAAGTATTCAAGGTGTGCTAAATTATTATTAATTCGAAAATAATTAGTGTTTCTGTTTGGCGTAGAGTTACAATAAAATAACAACAGCTAATGTGATTTTTCGTACTTTTTCATGAACTGATACGCCTGAATTTACCAATTTTGTAACCTCTAGAGCACGTTTTGAAAAGTGAAAGTGATTTTATATACGCGGCTGACTGTGAAAAAATGGTGGCACGAATTATACAGGTTTGTCAACTTTGCAGATAAAATGAATTTGTAATAGACTGCTCAAAAATTAACACAATAGACTGTCCCACAAATATGTATACTTGGAAAAGAAAATCAAAATGACTTCAAGGTCAAATTTCCTCTAATATTTTCCTTTTTTCTGCTTTTTTTTGGATAAAAATTACGTGGTTATTAGAAGCACGAGGAATCAAGAAAATTTGCGGTTATGTCAGACTAAAGACGACGTGTGATTGATGGTTGCTCGTATGACGCATGTCAGATTGAAAAACTTCATCAATTTTGGTCTTCAATTCTCCCAGAAAACGAAAAACTTGAATTGAATTGGTTAAACTCCAATTTTGGTTAGTCAGTCCATCTCTCAAATTTTTTTGAAAAAATGAAATATCTCAAAAACGAATCACGATAGAGGAGCGATTCAAAATGCACCTGATTCAGAATTTTTCGTTGGAATCGACAATATAAAAATAAACAGGGTGTTCCATTTGAAAAAACAAAGTTGATAGCACTTCCGGTTGAACCGGAAGTGACAGCGCATTGAAAATATTTCAGGAAAATTGATCATATTGAGCTGCAGCTGCCACTAAAGTTTCAAGTTGATATCTCTATTAGTTCTCCATAAACATAAACAGTTAGGTGAATCACCCTGTATAATTTATTCTGAGCTCACCGACCATATATGTGGCGGATATTGTTCCTGCATTGTTTCCGTTATCTTCCACACCATGATATCTTGCTGAATATTATTTTTCAAGGGAAACGAAGAACGTTACGGCATACGTTATGATTTATTACGTCGACCTTTACGGGCTATCGTTTTACGCACCGAAATGTCTGCCATTCGTGAAATGAAATAATAGTCAGATGCCAGATCGCACTTTCAAGGTTGAATCGCCAAGAACGCCTATGTGATGCAATTTGATCTTGAATCTCAAATTTCGAATTTCACGTCCGTTCTAAAAGTCGAGTCATCGTCCGAAATAATAAACAACAGTTTTATGCCTCTCCGAGAAGTATGCTTTTTTAAATCGCCACGGATGGCGACACCGTCGGCGCTATAATAATGCAACATGCAACGTTGCTAATTGTTAATGAAATACACCATTAGTTTGTCTAAAAAGTTTTGATTCGACAGTATTTCACGAATTTGTGGGGATAAAAGAACGTAGAATTGTATTTTGACAAAGAAATGTAACTTTGGATTTGTTAGAAGCGACTATTTGTTTTGCGCAGAAAACGTGAATTATTCATTTTAGAAGCGGCAACGCTGCCTTCTAATGCTCGTCAGTTTAGTTGTCAATCAGATGAAAAATTACAAATTCTCGTGAAAATATTCTCTTTTATTCATTCCTAAATATACTTACAGTCAGAAAATTGAATAGCAGATGTTTTCGAAATACTTGTACATGTTTTTCTAATGCGAGAATCCATTGTTTCCGAACGGTTTCGTCCTAGGTGAGTAATGAAAAAGTAAATTATTGATTCCAACTCCAAAAACTAACAAATCACCTTCGTAATTCCATAAAGATGACGAGAGACAGTTTCTGCTTGTCCACAAACTATACAAAACTCCATTTCAACTAAAAAACACGACACAGCAAAAAATAAACGACTACAAATTCAAAAGTAGGTCAATGAACTAGAGAAGTTTGGATTTCCCGCCAGTTCTGACTGACGTGGAAAAAAACAATGTCACCGAACACGATTGTGTCGCCATCTCACGACGATTCGATAAGTATCCGTCTAGGACCCACAAACAATTGAAGAGTGGTTTCACCATTATCACAGCTGAACCTGTTCATGAAACAAAAATTTCATAGCCCACTCTGTGTTTGCAAAGTGTGCTCAGATTTTTTAGTTCCTCTTTTATTTTTTGACAAATCTGTCTACCGGAAACGTCTGCGCTGAAAATTTAAACCAAAAAGTGGTTTGATTCTCAGAAAACACAGTTGAATAGCTATTCTTGACAATTGAATTGATTCATCTTCAGTTTTCTTAACATGGTCAATCGACCAATGGAGTTATCTTCAGGTTTTATCGTATTTTGTCATCAATATCAAATCGATTAATGTGTCTAGAATTATTACAATGACAGATTGGAATCACCAAATATGTCTTCGGTATGACAATCACCTGAAAAACATTATTTCCGTTGTTCTTCTTGTTGTTGAAGGACTTTTTTGTTTGTTGTTTTGTTGTATACAAGGGACTATTGACCACACCTCACCGATCTATCTAAATCGATCTATATCTGAGAACATCTGGAATCGATTCGCATTACTACGCCTTCCTGATATTTCGAATTTTATTGTCGCTATAAAAGTGATGGATGCTGTGACAGTTATTCGATTGTTTTCCATTTTTGTTCCATTACCAAGAAACCACCTGGCTTCGGCGATTGTTCTT
Organism: Plagiodera versicolora; assembly: GCA_037013635.1. Classification (NCBI taxonomy): domain Eukaryota; kingdom Metazoa; phylum Arthropoda; class Insecta; order Coleoptera; family Chrysomelidae; genus Plagiodera; species Plagiodera versicolora. The sequence continues at coordinate 1,807,701 of CM072983.1, read as the reverse complement.
CCACGGCACTCTTCGATTGATCGATTGGATCTGGAATAGTCGATGGAATAGTTTTTCGATGTCATAATCGCGTTCTAGTGGAAACACCTGCAAAGAAAGAAATGAGCGTGAGATTTTCAGTTAGCGCCTTAGGATTTCTGAGTTTTTCCACAATTTCTACTAATTGCAGACTCCCTTTTTCTTCCCTTATTGTTTTCTACGGTTTACTTTCGCGATTTTTTCCAGTGTTCATGTTTGAATATTCTGCGTATATTTTTATGATCTCTATATCTAGAAGGCGTGTGGAAATGGTTTGTTGTTCTTTTACAGTGGTACAGTTATGACATCTGTTGGAAGACAATAAACATTGAGGTTAAGTGTTGTCTATCTTCTTCCAATCTGATTCAATGACATTCTCAGTTTACATGCTGTGAAATCCATCAGGATGATTGTATGTTTCGAGTATGTATAAATATTTTATTGTTGGGTCATAAACAATTACCATAACATAGTGATTTTTAGTTGTAAATGCGTGTAGCCTAAAGATGAATGGCTAATATTATTTTTTTTGGAGTCTAATTGATTCTTTCCATTTCTAAAATCTATTTGACCTTGACTTTTGTACTCCATTCATGTTTTTCGTAATTGTTTTGGCCCGATATCAGATTTGACATTCATTTTGGCTCATGTTCAGTCAATTCCTTCATTTGTCATTACCTTCATGGGCACAGAACAGAAAGTTTGGAATTTTGAGTTTTATGAATGAATTTTTCAACAAAAAGCTTTGGGATTTGGGATGAGGTAATTTTGAAAAATAAAACAAACTGGAGGAGTTCTTCTGCTGTCAATAAATCCACAAAAGTAAATGAAGTAAAATTTGTACATCCCCCACTGTAGAGGCAGTGATTTTCTTCAACTCTAGTTTAATTTTTTTAAATTCAAATAGCCTTCCATACATTAAGCTGGCTCTGAAATGTCTTCTGGAATATAACAGAGAATTCCCTTAATTGTTGTTCTTCCTGTCGCTTATAACGACGTACAGAGGAAGTGTTATTTTAGAAATGCACCTAATGCTGTAATTTTCCAATCCCACGTACTCGCAGCAGAGAGTCAATAAACAGAGGCTGTTAGAACCAAAAGTGACCATCCAGTTAGCGTATGAATGGAAATTATGTTAATGACGTCTCTAGACGCAATTTCCTGGTTTTATTGTCGTTTCACGATTTTTATAGACGAATTAATTTCAGCGGAGTGCATTGGAGTAGGTTTATAATTTAGGCTTGTACAGGATGAATACTGATTGAGTACTTTATGCTCGAGGAAGATCTTCCACGTGGCTTCGATCATAATGAAGCCACAAGAAAAAATCTGGAACACTAAAATGAGAAGGTCTAGAGGTCCCAGACAAACTGAAGATTTAAATTGAATTATCAGTTGGTACGATTTTAAGTGAAAAAAATGGATTTAATCTCATTTATGTAATTTTCCATATTTCGAAAAATAATTATTTCAAGAGTTTGACACATCTTTTACTTGGATAATATTTTGTTTAGCTTGACATAACTATCTCAACTGATGAATTGTGATCAATATTAATTTTATGTGTGTATTTTATTCTGAAACTTCTGAGGACAAAATAGCTTAAGGGAGACTTCGTCCTTGAAATAAAGAAAAATCATTGGAATAATCAAACAATCATTATTTTTCTATTATGGATTCTTAGTCTACATGTAAGTAGAAATAAATCTATCGAAGCGTTTTTCGGATCAAAACTTCAAACGCGTTATTCTCGATAATACGTTTTCAAAAATGTCTGACGTTCTCCTGACCGCTGTAATTAACATATCGACCTGAAATTTGAGGAACATATGCTCAGAAAATCTGTGTTCACGTAATGACTTATTGTTTTTTCCATAGATAATTTTTGCATTTATTATTTATATTTTTTATGCGAAAAAATCGCAAAAATTCGATTTTTTTGTTTAAATTGCTGCCATTTTTCGAAATTTGTACTGAACGAGAAACCCATCCGTCATTCCATGGTCAAAGGGTCACACTTTGATAATATGCTCTGAATTTATGTTTCGGATCAACAAAGAGGGGGCAGTGACGTCAGCCGTTTACCTCCCACGATTTGAAGGCTTGTTTTCGCGGAGCTGCAACGGCCGCCATTTTGTTTGTTTTTTCTCAAAAAAAATTTTTTTACGTTCTGTATATCACGAATAAAAGCAAGAAAAAAACCGCACTCAAAAAGCTTCACTCCTTTCCTTAAAAAAAATTAAAACGTAAACACCTGAAATATGGCACTCTAGGGACGAAGTGTCCCTTAACTGAACTATCCTGTTCAGTCTATTGGTCATCCTTGGTCAGATCTATAGATTCCTTATCCTTAAATGAATAAATAGACTATACCTCCAAGAATATGTGTACAAACTCTCATCATTCACATTCCTATCACTCAATATTAGTAGTGATAGAAATATAAATATTAAAATTAAATATTTCGAAATTTCCATTTCATGTTATTATTATTATTATTATTATATTAGGTTCATATGCTTCAAAGTTACAAAATATTGAGGCAATACAGACATCTTATATTATTGTTTTTGATTGATTGGATTTATCGTTGCTATAATGATTGAAGCTTTTATTTTGTTGGCGGTTAATTGAGAAATTTCGTCGATTATCTGTCAATTTAGCTCCGTTGTGTTTGCAAGTGTGTTTGTATCCCATTCACTCACACATCGACATGAAGACATAATAGACCGTTTGATGAATAATAGTGGAACTGTTGAAATATCAGATGATCATTATTGATTATGTTGAAATTACGTAACCGGTACCTCCATTGGAATAATTTTTTCAAAATATCAGATTTCACTTTCGTTCAATTTGGATAAACATTCCAACACTTTACAAAGGAATAATATTTTTATAGTTCAAATTTTCAGTTGAATAATGAATAATCGAACTATCATGTTTTTCAAACACACCCTGTACTTGACCACAGAATTTACTTAATTTATTCATTATTTGTAATTATTTGATTAATATTCGAACTTTGCACTTTCAAAACTGCATGAAAATTCAAAATTTTAATATCCTGAAACGGAATCAAACTGTTTATTTTAATTCATTAATTTAAAGGTGAAAATATTCAAATGAAGCTAACAAAATTCCTTCTCCAGTGTTGCAAACCGAACAGTTAGAAAATATACCATCTTAATTGATAATGAAAAAATTACAATAATTTGGTTTTCAACAACCTATAAACTTTCCAATATTTTATTGACCATGACGGCTTCAGGTAGGTATATTTTATGAGAACAAAAACTCGCTAGTGATTTGATGCTTACGAAATACTACGCCTAGGTTTTACTCTTCAATTGAAAACATCTGACGAAGAACTAATAATAAACTAGATATATATTGCAATCGTCCAACGTTGCTTGCTAACTCAAGGTCGTCGGTTTGAAATACACCCTTAGTTTCAGTCCAGCAATTCGAGATTTCCATCCACATCTACCAGCTTCCAAATGAGAGGGTGAACTGTGACGTCACTATGACAGGATCACATATAGATATAGGGAATGGCATTTGTTGTTCAATCCCACCATGGATATGATCGGTTATGACAGCAATTACATTCTTTCTTTTCGATAAAAATGTATGAACGAGAGTCACGATTAATAGATTATTGTGTTATCGAAAGATTTATTACTTTTTCATCGTGAGTAAATGGAGGTAAAAACAGTGAAATCCGCGCTGACCAATGCCTATATACTTTCCAATTTATTCAAATTGAGATAAACATCTGTGCTTGACCTTCGGTATCTTCCGTTTAATATATACAAGGTATGCTTCGATTGATGGTTTCGGGATTGCGAACTTTTAACACTCCTTTTTTCTTCAGCGAGGAAATGTCATTTGAAACACGTGAAAAATGAGAAACATGGCAACAGTGTTGCTCCATAGGCTCATTTCCATGACATGGAGGTTTTCATTTGCAACTTGATTCAGAATTATTAATTTCTGTCTTTTGTCATTTCTCATTAAGTTATTTCATGGTTCTATGCTTTCTAAGTGTCAAATTTTGAGCACTTTCAACCGTTGACAACTTTCCCTTGGATCTGTCAACTGTCAATCATTGAGGATCTGTTTTTGTTAAACAATATTTTAATGATTTATGAACAGACTACGTATGAAAGCAATAAATTTTTGATTCGTGTTCTTCTTGGCATATCCTGGATTCGTATTGAATTAGCGCAACGTAAATAACGGGTACGTATAAATTATCGAATCGAGACACCTACACCAATTGCAAAAGCCACAAATCATCCCGTGTGGTGTGCAAAAAGAAGAAGACATTCGACGTATGCGGCATCCTACGCCGTAGAAGAAAGTTGCGCTTTGATATTACGTCTGATTACGTAGGATTACGTAAACAATGCGCGAAATTGATGTCTTTAAAATCGATTCAAAGGTCGTTTAAACCGTACCGAAAGTCGAAGCGTTCCGAGAAATTATCGTGATGCGAGGGTGAATATCATCTGCTCCAAGCTACACAGGTTTAATCTGCGTTTTTATTTGATATTAAGCGCCCCCTTAGATCCGCGACTGGTAAACGCGGCTTTAGTTGTAGAGGATGATGGCTGTCATTAAAACACTCTTAGAAGAGTGCGCTATCTATCTTCCATTGAAGTTTACGAAAGAATCGATTATTCTCAAGTTACAAAGAAGCGAGTAATAATTCTCAGGAAAAATTACACATCAAATAAACGGCGTGTAGACATGCAACGCCGCCTTTTTATTAACCTCAAAACAATTGATATCCTTTTTATTCGTGTAGGGATATAGAACGAATGGCGTTGTAGTAGGTTTACAATTATTTTGACCATTGAGACACAGTCTATTATTTTTTACTTATTTCAACAGCAACAATTCAAAGTTTTTTGTCCAACGCCCTGTATAATGCTGATTAGAACCAGAGCTATAAAGGTATGTGAGCCTATCCAATTTTATATCTCCATATGATGACATGATAGATTCTAAAAGGTCAAGTTGTGGTCAAAACGATCTCACTCAGTAGTACAAATGTCGATTACAAAATAATTTTCTAACAATAATTATGCATTTTGTTACGGCTGTTTAGCTGTACCATTACAGGTTTATACAAATTAACCGTAATAATATAATTATGTTGCGCAATTCTTCAACAGTGAAGTGCTCTTCAACTTCATGTTCATTAATATACAGGGTGGAACAACCAAATGGAATAAATTCGATAATGAATAAATGAAAGCGTGTTGGGAAAAACGCTTGGACAAATCGATTTGTATTTTTGGATGCGCATTTTTTTTTCAATTGAAAATAATTATATAGAGCGTGTCATGTGACAGTGGCCGATACCAACTTTCTTATTTCAAATACAACTCCCTGTATATTATTGGTTTTTTGGATCATTCAGGAAATTCTAGACATAATTCATGTACAATGTCCCACACCTAACTTCAACTGTTTCGAAAAAGAGTGTTTTCAGATTCATTACAAAAATTGGCATTAAAAATATTTTATTTCACTAATAATGTCAAAAAAAAACAAAGAAACATGTAAGAGATGTTCAGAATGTTTTTTTTATATTATTTGTGAAATAAAATATTTTTTTTTTCAAGTTAATTTTTGTAATACATCAGAAAACAAAGTTGGTATCGGCCACTGTCACATGAAACACCCTATATAATTATTTTTTTTTGAAAAAAATGCGCATCTAAAAATACAAATCGACGTGTCTGAGCGTTTTTCCCAACACGCTCTCATTCATTCGTTATCGAATCTATTCCATTTGGCTGTTCCACCCTGTAAATGTTATTAATGGAATTACTGCTCGAGACACATCAACAGATTTGACAATTATATTGTTACAATATTAGCCTGTGGGTTTGATAAATAATTTGAAGGTACCGTATAATTATCGACTATTCGTTGTTAGTCAAACATGCATTACTCCCTGTACAGTTTGGCAACCTTGTATCCAAAAAAAAAATCACATCGGACACGCATGGTGATTTTTTTTCGCTTAGTATGTCACCCGTTCGTATGAAAATGTGGGTCGACATTCGACGTACCATCGTGTAATTCAACACTTTTACTCTCGTCCTGCATTATTCATTCACTTTTTCTACGCATACACACAGGATGTCTGCCACAGTGTGGGCAAACGGAAGAAACCTTTCAGAATGCCCCGCAGGCAGTTGTTATTGTTCACCGATCATGACGAGCATTTTTCAGACGTCTTGTTTTTATTTGTCGACGATTCCACCTGATTGATTCGTGACAGGTTGGTGATTGGTTGACGAACAATTGATTTGACTGAAAAATCTTATACAAGGTGTCTGGTATGCGCTGAAAATGGCCCAGAACTATGTGTTTCTCTATCTGAAATGCTTCTTGAGTCATTCGAGATTTTTGTATCATCTTCGAAGGCAAATAATACAAACAAAATAGCTCGTAATACCAAAATTAAAATTTCAAACATGAAAATTATCCCACATTAAGGGCTTATATACAGTTGGAAGGCCGAGAAAAGGCGAATTTTCCAGAGTTTTTTCTGTGAACACTTTGGAAATTATTGATCTGATAATTTGTGCACATATTATGGTACCTTTTAACAGTATTCCAAGACTTAGTATTAGTGAAAATATTTATTTGGAAAGGAGCTACAGCTGAGCTCAGGGAGCTCCTCTCAAAAATTAAGTTTTGCGGTGACCACTCGGTATATTTCTGAACTGGATCATCCGAAAGTGAAAAACCAGACAGATTTCGTTAAAGTAATGTTGAATCCAGTAAGTAATCGAAGGAATAAGCGAAATATTTTTTTTTGACAAAATGGCGGTTTCTCAAAGATATAAATCGATTTCACCAAAATCTGGCCTTAAATTGTTCATAAAAAAATATTCATCGGTAAGAAAAAATCTTCGATTAATAATTAAAAAATATATTCAAGAAGCTCGTGTTAAAATTTGAGACTAATCGGTTTAGAGCCGTTTTAGAGTAATGTTGGTCACTGACTTTGAAAACACCATTTTGAGAAAAAGGCGTTCAAAGTTAGAAAAGCAATTTCAAGCACCCTGAAACGCCTTTTCAAATTTGCGTGTAACTTCCAAAATATTCACCGGAACGATATGAAATTTTCTGTTTGTATTCTTAAATACAGGGTGTATGTACATTAAGAAAATAAAATAAAATAAATATATTTTTCGAAAATTCTAACCGTAACACTTTGCTCGTAATTTTTTTTATATATGAATAATAACTCCAACGTCATTCTCATGATAAAACATCGTTTATATCATATAAATTACGACCACGGTCTACTTACCGCAATCTTGGAAATGTCCGAATAAAATTACGTGACTGAATGGCCTATCAAGTTTCAGCGAACGCATTTCGCAACTAAACAATGGACTAAGGAGGCTATCTATCTACTTTCCGGACTAATAACAGGCTCGATAGCTATTCGAGACCAAACAAATGTTCCTCTACTAGTCTAAAGCGAAAATAGATATCAGATTGAATAAAATTAGAAACAAACGATTAATCTGTCCATATATGCTGCACAGTGCAACAGTTTTTCACAGATTTATAAATGAACAGATTAAAGATAACGGTTTCAATGCGAGCCCATGCAATTCTTTCCCCGAGATTTCCATTTTTTAAATCACTCATTATTATTTTGTCACGCCGTTTTAGGTACGTACGATTACAATTGATTATTGCTGAATCCGGTATAAATGCCGCAGAAAAATTCATGGCCTTGTATACAATGTTGTTGTCTTGTATAAAAGTGTTTTATTGGCGTTTTTGTTATCCTTTCATAACACTCTATTAGTTGACTGAAGATCAACAGTCTTCGAGTAATAAAAATACCAACATACTTCATGAATGCATAAATCGAATGGGTGATCTAATCTGATCCGTGTTTCTCATATATTTCTAATGACAATAAGTTGTGATTGTGCGTGTCTTTCAGGTCTGGAGGTTAAACAACTCCAAACATTTCTGTTGAAATAAGTTTGGCAATCCGTTTGCAGATCTCAGAATAAGTTTTGATTTCTCTTAAAATAATGGGAGATTAAACGCCCTGTAGCACATTCGAAAATGTGAAATTGAAATTCATTGCAGAGTTATTTGAACACGAGATTAAGTAATTATTTTCTTAACAGTTGGTCATAAAATCCGACCTTTTATAACCTTTCAGGTATAGTCTATTTCAGCTGGGTTGATACCTGTGACGCGTCGCCAGATTTAGCCGTGTTGCCACATGTTTTTCACTTTTTCGGCGATGCTCCGAATTAAAACTTGGGTATATAATATTTCATGAAAACTATTGAACCGTTGTGAGATCGTGGGGAATAAATATTCATGGAGATTCTTTACTTACATTTCGAATAAAATCCAATGAAAGTAAGGGGCTCCTCTGTTATCCATTTCGTGTTTAAAATGTTCTAATAAAGATGCAACCATTTTCTGGGCATCTCCACTCAATCCTCTCGACATTTTGATGAGAATACGATGATATTAAGCACTCAAAAGAACAATTTTAAAAAATCGCGAGAAAAGAACAATTCGCATGTAAACAAACGATTGTAAGGATTCGCTCCAAACAATTTGGCATCGTCGTGAAGTGTTGCCATAATTGTTGATGCTTTGATGTTCCCAGCTGATTTACAAACCTATTGAGACGTCTGTCATTGCTAGATACTTTTTGTTTTGTACCAATGGCATTTGAAAGTTACCAAATCTGACACAGGTTTGTAAACTAGAGAATTTTTGAGTGACAGAAATTATTTCGTGTAAATTTCTCTTGAATAAACCAAAACGTGTTTGTATTTTCACAAAGCTGACCGAATCTGCTTCGTGATTGGCTGACAACGTGACGAAGAGAGGGCAACTCCCCTCCCTACCAATTTCCAGTCCCGTACCTACGACCATGGCTAATATTTATTGCCCTTCATTGAAAATTTTAGGGTTTAATCCTCCTACTCAAAAATGGAGTTCAAACCAATAAAACGTAATCTCAGGTGAGTTCTATAAATACCCGAGTTTCCAGCTATACGAAAATATTCTCTCACTAAGAGCCTTGAAATTTAGTTAATTCGTGCAGCAATGGAAAACACAAATTCCAAAAAACCTGTAGTAAACGGTCGAGGACGCGGAAGAGGCTGGTGGATCGCCTCAAAAACTCTAACCCCAGGCCCATTAGCTAGTGCTAGTGTCTCCCCAGACGACCCCAAACAGTTCGAGGACGTGGTGCACTGCGACGGAGCTACGGCTACGCCGTCCATCGAATACTTCACCTCCTTGCTACGATCTTCCAAGCCGAAGGATCTGAAATTGTTCCTGAAGGAGCTGTGCAAGCACCAGCCAGTCCTGGAGGAGAAATGTCCATGGGATCTTGGTCGACTGATCAATGAAGCTCGGCTTAGATTGGCAGACGACGAGGAATTGTCTCCAGAGAGCAAATTGCATTTGCTGGTTGCTATCGATATGCATAGCATTTCGTACGGGGTTATCCCTGGGAATAATTACAGCTTTTTCAGGCAGCATTTGGGGGCTGATCTGGATAAAATGTTGTGCGCTTCTAACCAGAAGGGTCAAATGTGAAAACTCAATGTTTATTGTAGATTTTAGCGAATGTTTTTAGATTTTTTTCGTCATTGCTTCCAATAAAAATATTAGTTGAAATTTATACCCTTTTATTTCTTTCTCTTTTCAATAAAAATTTCTATTAAATGCAAAAAATTTTATAGTATAGGTACGTGATATTTCTCAATATTTTCTCAACATGTCACATTGGATAAAAATAAAAAAAAAAAAACATTTCTTTCAAAGAAAAACAAGAAATGTAACCAGTCTACTGACTAAAATAACTGAACAAATCGATTAAAATAGTCGTGATTTCCAGTGTAGGTACATAAAAAGTGTATTGAATTTTTTTAACTTGCTCTTATTCAACAGCTTTCTATATTGTCAATTTGATAGATATATATTCTTACATAGACTGACTACAACTGCTACAATATAAATCCATGCCAGTTCTGAATACAGAGTGGCAGACAAAAAACGCCGACTTTTTTGATATATTCGATGATAGAAAATGACGAATTTCACGAAAATGATACTAGATATCAAAAAACGGATTTCACCACCGTTTTCAGCGCCTCTTAGATAACTTACAGGCTGAGTTATTTTTCGAAATTTTGTCTCGAAAATAGAATAGAAACTCGCGTCATTTTCATCTCACAAAAATCAATCGTTACGTATGATTAGCTATTTCTGTTTCAACCAAGGTCACCAATACCAGTTTCAGAGCACACTGCGCCATATTCCTGACCTATCTCAAGGATCTCTAGATATACGAAAAACAACGTTCTCTTCAATCGAATGTGTCGTCATAATCAATATCGTCAACAATTGCTGCATTATATAATTCGGTGAAGAAGCGGAACCAATTGAATTTCATTGGAACGAAAAAGTCGATTCTGATCATTACATCCTTGAACTTTAAAAAACAACTGCGCTATCACGGTCAAACGGCGATTATAACAATAATTATTTCTAATCAGGATTTGAAGGAACGGGTAGACGTAGATAATATACTGGGTGGTGCATTTACAACTGCCCTAGTCGTCAAAAGAGTTGTAATTGCTGTTTCGTTATGATGAACAAAATAATTCAGTATTATTTGTAGATACTAAATCATCTAGACAGCTTATTTATTAATTAATTCTATCAAAATTCATCAAGACGTTCAAGTATTTGTCATAATGAAATGGGGACTATAAATATTGGCCTTCAGTTTTATGTTGTGAATTAATTATTTCGTTTTGAAAGTATTTTTAACAATGTGATTTTTATAGCAATTAATCATTGATCAATTTCATTTGAGGAAACGTTTTCAATTGTTCTCACTTACTGACGATCTCCTGTATAAACTTGAAAACAACTTTCAATTAATTATTTGTGATTTATCATTAGATCCATAGAGATGCATTAGTTTTTGAAATGATAATTCCTATTCAATTCCTTTTCATTGTCTCGAGAAATTTTTAAGAATTTTCTGAAAAATAAATTATTGAATGATATTCATAAGAAAGTTCATATACATGAAGATATTCTGAAGTTTTTATTTTCAGGTATAGCGAAATGAGAAACAATCTGAAAAACTAGAAAAAAAAAACATTTATTGTATGAAACACCCTGTAGCTATTGGGCAATTCAATAAACTAGTTCTCATACTTCAAGCTACGTGTTTCCTTGGTATGGATTTCTAGAATTCTATAATTTAAACTGAAATCAGGAAGGAAATATAAAAATAAATTATTGAATGATATTCATAAGAAAGTTCATATACATGAAGATATTCTAAAGTTTTTGTTTTCAGGTATAGCAGAAACAATCTGAAAAACTAGAAAAAAAAATCATTTCTTGTATGAAACACCCTGTAGCTATTGGGCAATTCAATAAACTAGTTCTCATACTTCAAGCTACGTGTTTCCTTGGTATGGATTTCTGGAATTCTATAATTTAAACTGAAATCAGGAAGGAAATATATTTTTGTTTAATGACAATAAATTTGACATGCTTCCGTACAGAACACAGAATCGTATAACCGACGATAATCCGATAAATAACTACACCGTTTTTATCTCTAATCGTAAAACCACTTCAACTTTTTGGAACAATCGACTTTCAATTTTTTTACAGCAGCAAAACAGACTCCGTTTCATCTTGCTCGTGAAAATCCAACAAGTGGAATACAATGGCAACCTGTCGCTGTCCAATAGTAGATCCGTTGACGTAATTTCTTTCACTTTCATCGAAAAGGAAAGTGTAACCGAATTCAAGTGTTTCTGTCTTTTAAAAATTCAAATGGCGTTTGATTCCGAATCTAGACGCATCATTTATTGGAGCAAACATAAATAGAGAAACTTCCAGTGGACATAAAATTTCCACAGCGTGTTTCAATGTATTACAAAACGGATAATTCTTTGTGGATTCTTCAATTAAATCGTAAAAATAAACTGTTAGTCCTAAGTGAAGAAATAACACGTTTCGTTCTACAAAATCTACCAGTCCATTAAACAAAGCACTGCGTTTAATTAACTCAAGCACAGCCTACTACAATCAAATGAACAATAATTTCAATTAATTCACTTGTTCTTGCTTCAATTCGTACCGTTCCATCTAATTGTTTGTGATTAAAAGTGCCAGGCTGGATATTAAACAATTATGTAACAATCAAGTGCTCTTTATAAGTGGCTAATTGTTCCGATTTAAAATATCACTCCTCTAGTGTATTGTACGAAATTTAATCTGTATGGATTTGGGATCATTTCGTGTTTCAATAAAACGCTGAGTAGGTGAATGGGTCGTTAATACAGTTGGTTTACAAACTTGAACACGTTCACCTTACAGATACATAGTTAGTATATAGGGTGTCTCAACAAAGCAATCAAAATGTACCTCTAATTAGAGGCCCACATGCTGTGGATCTCTCTTGATCACACACTGTATATGAGCTTGAATGAGATTGGATTTTAATGATCAGGCAAATTTATTTCTTGTAGTTTTTCAAAAAATTGAGCATTTCAAAAAAATCAAAGTTTTCAACATGAAATATCTCGAAAACTATACTAGATATCGAAAAACGGATTTCCTCACTGTTTTCAGCGCCTCTTAGACACCTTATAGACGAGTTTTCAGGCAAATTGAAGCATTTGAAGGTTTGGTCTTCCATCTTCGTATGCATGCGCGGAAAAATTCACGAACATGTGATAAAGAACCTTCGAACAATTGAATGTCTAATGCAACGCGTTAAGGCCAAACTTTTTCTAAATATTTCAGACGCTTCTGTTCGTAGGATGACTTTCACTCTTAGGTTAGGTTGCATCATTAAGAAGTATCGTGATGACGTAGAAACAAATGAAAATGAAGCAGACAATCGTTTTGAAGTGTCACTAAAATCAAGTTTATATTTGTGAGGATATTTCATGAACATCCCAATTTGACATTCACGAGCATGTTTTTGTTTCAGCGGCCTAGGCATGGCTTGCTACAACAGAATGGAGAGAACATTTTTACAGGGTGAGTCCATTATTATTCAGTTTCAGTTAAATTGATACATTCATTTATTGAGCTTAGTACGATATCTCGCTGCATATCATGGTTACCCTTGACTGTGGAACAGCTTTCATAACGAGAAGATGAAGAAAACAAACGAGTTTGCATCACTGCATCTCCGATCAATTTTTTCGACCTGAATCGATCGAGAACGGTGTGCGATGATCATTGAGATCCGTGATCCTGATGACCTTCTCATGATGTGGTCAACGAATTTTCTCCTGTCGTGAAAATGAAATATATTCTAACATCGAGTGTTGTTGGCACATCTGACGTCATTACGACAAGAATTTGGTGTGATTTGCGGACAAAAATTCACAGTCGTTCTTTTTGAGGTTGTTTTATTATATTAATAATGCATCAGTAATTATCACCTGATTGGGTGAAACTTTTATCAACGTTATTAGCACATTCTTTCGAGCAGGTAGATCCGTCGAGTGTGTAATTTCTTCACGAATTCTTATAACAGTTCTTTTGATCATTTAACAACTTATGCGTGGCTAACGCGTTAATTATTGTTATACATTTTTCAACTAATAATCTTTGAGCTAGCGCAAATAAATAGGCAATAATGATCATGCCTAGTTGATATGGTTATATTCTGCTCCTTTAAAGGTTGATTCGATCAGGATTGGGTCTTAGAGATAGATGGAAAGTCAAATGTTTTCAATATGGTTCCGCCTAGATAAAAAAAAACAGTTGGCAGCAACGAATAACTGAATTTATGAATTCCTTACTAAATAAGTTATGAGGTGATAATGGTTATTCAAAAATCCGTCACCTTCTTTACGTTTTTATGTAGAAAAAACAAACGATTACTTTCAATTGGTCGAAAGTTCCAATATTTTCAGAATTATTGTAGATAATCCAGAAATGTTTTGGAAGATTTCCAAAATTAAATCTGCTTCATATCTCTTGATCTGAGTTGGATTCGCGAAATGGCACTTGAAAAATGGACATCCTGTAGAATGATGGTAATGATATTTCAGTTGCAACAGTAGAAAAACGGAATATTGTCAACACACCTGTTGAGCAAAAAAGGTTTCGTACCACGTAATACCACGTGAAATACATCTATTATACGAATCTACGTAATTGAAATTAATATGGCGTATAGACGATAAATCAAGGTCAAATGCAGTAACGATACGTATAAAGGTTTCAATACTTTTTTTGTCACAGAATAATCAGTTGCAATATCACATATTTTTGAGGTTTCTGACGTTTGAAAATATCGTTCCATGAATTTTTATCCAACCAAACAATATAAATATTCAAACGTTTACAGTACTATACAGTGTGGAAATGGTATAAATTCGATAACGAATAAATGAGAGCGTGTTGGGAAAAACGCTCGGACATGTCGATTTTTATTTTTGGATGCGCATGTTTAAAAAAAAATATTTTACAGGGTGTGTCATGTGACCGTAGCCGATACCAACTTTCTTATATCAAATACAACCCCCTGTATATTATTAATTTTTTGGATTCTTCGGTAAATTCTAGACATTATTCATGCATAATGTCCCATACCTATCATCAACTGTTTCGGAAATATCAGGTGTTTTCAGGTGTATTACAAATATTAACATTAAAAAAAATATATTTTATTTCACACTGGAAAATTGGTGCGAGCTAAAAAGTATCTAGAGAACAAATGGAACAGTTTTATGGCACTATGTTCACATTTTGGGCTACATTGATCAACTTATTATTAATAATTACACGGTCTCGTCAAAACTTTCACCGAAATCAGGAATCCCGATTACAATCTTCAAACACAATTTAGTTTGCCCAACTGATTATGAAGACTAAAATCCGAGCTGCTAATGTTTATCCAACACCACTGACATTTGTTTAAAAAGTGAAGGTGTTAATTCCAATTGTTTTTTCCATATTATGTAAGGCACTGTGTGTGCGAGTGCTGTGCGAGTTTTCCAGTTCTCACGATTATACCGGAGATAATAGTACCGGAAAATCATACGGTATATTGATGTTGATAACCTAGCATGCATGATCAATCGAGAAAAATAATTGTCTAGTCATAATTATACACTGTGAGAGGTCAAACGTCGAACGGAAATTTAAATAATGAACGGATTCAAATAAATAAATGTTCGTTGTCAAACTTGGTGTATTTCTCATAAAGAACACCCTGTATTTCGAAGTGTTAAATACCAAATTGTATTCCAGTTTACTCTTTCTTACCTACTAGTATCGTAGATAGTCGTGGTTTTGTAGGACACTTTCATCGGAGTAGGTCGTGTAAACAAATGCAACTCAGATATGTCATTCAATTTTGGACATATTGTACAATTGTTTTCGGAAGTAATACAATGACATCTCTGAGAATGTTGAGAAATGTACCAAACTAAAAAAATCTTGCAGTATTAGCAGTTCTGACGTCACCAACAGCGTCGTTTTGAAACTCTCGCCAAATTTAAGTAGAAGTTAGTTTGGATATTACATGATATTTTCCAGAAAAAAAAATCCAGACGAAGGAACTCAACCTCGATATTTGCGTATCCACTTGCGATGATTGAATCATGAATTTCTATTTCGCCACTTCACGTACGGTCATTTTACGTTCGAAACATCGAACGACAGATCAGCCGATCATGCAGAGAAATTAAATTCGCTCTACCTATCCATTAAGATCGAATTTTCGTTGCGTTACGTACCGAGGTACTTAGATGATTACGCAACGTAGTACCCGTGGCCTGCACGGTTGATCTAATGCAGATATATACAGGGTGAGGCACCGACATGGATCGCATTTATTGTAACCAGGAAAATGAACAATTTGACAAGATTTTGAGGCCTCCTAATCGCTATTAGAGTGAACAATACGATGTTTCCTGCAAATGGTAATTAATGTCACGATTTTATAGGCAGGAATCTGTAATTACATGGTTGCCATATGCCAAAGTTCATCTGCAGATACCAGAAAATGTTCGGAAGGATAAAACTATGTTCATCTAGAGCGGATTGAATTTATTTTTCCTGTACCCACATAAGGCTATTGTTCGATATGCATAGAAGATATTTCTGCAGAACTATAACTCTTCAAGCATGCCAAGTAGCCACATTTTCATATCTTTCGTGTGTGTTTACAATTCTCCTTTAACGAAGTAAAAATTGTTTATTGCAACGTTCAATTAACACAACTTTTACATCCTAATTGCTATTTCTATTACTTCCATATTATATTTCTCAATAGACCAATCGATATTCACTCTGTTTAACTTTCATTTGATTTACATAAATACAGGGTGTATCTCCACTATGTGTCGCAAAATATTGTTCCGAATTCTGTCTCAAATTCGAGACTCCTGGTATAGAAAACTCGATTTATTTTTAAATGAGTCTGATTCGATTCGAACACAATACAGGTGTTAATAACTTCATAATTATTCCACTTTGTTTTTACACCTCATACTGGCAACGCTTGTGACTTTTTCTGCTCTAGAAAATAATTCGAGTGTAACTGAAATCTTGCAGTGCAATGTAGCCGGTAAAGTGTGTGAATAGTAGGAGTCAATTTATTAAATATAACTTTGTTGAAATACTAATGCTAGCTGTAGGCTAGCTATTATGAGATTTGACGTTACGCAATGCATTTGGAAGTACTATGCGATTATCATTATTGCTTCTACGAAATCTGACAGATGAAATTGGCGGAGAAATTGCAGAACGATAGAAATCGAATTTCCGAAGCAACGTATAATGAATCGTTCAAATTGATTGTGCCTGTCAAACCATACTACTTGTTGAATGTGCCCACCACTTGTTGAATGTGCCTTTTACTGGTTGAATGTTCCCATAGCTCGTTGAATGTGTTTCTCACCTGTTGAATGTGCCTTTTTTACTGGTTGAATGTTCCCGTAGCTTGTTGAATGTGCTATGGTTATTTTGGCGCCGTCGCAACTATGACCTTGAACATTTCGCCAAACCTATCATTCTCATTATAACTAATTAAGGTTAATGTCGAATCGCTGTTAAATCGCTAATATGCGTTTGAAAGATACAGATCGGTCCCGACAAATAAAGGTCGCGAATATTCGAGGTAAGGTTCCGTGGTTATTTTATTAGCGACTTACAATTTCGAATATTCGACGATGAATTTCAATCAAGATTTTTATCATAGTGCGACATCAATTATACTTCAGCATACATTTTGATTATTACTATTATTAATTAGACGTGACATGGCATTTGACTGGGATTCGTATGAATACAAGATACGATCTGTGTGATGTGACATGTGAAAGTATTATTAACTGTACGATGATGAAAAAACGAGGAACATTTTTATAGATGCATGCGAGATTGTCATTTCATAAGTTTGGATATTTTGAGGTTCCTAACTGCAGGTTCATTTTCTTTCTTCATCCAACTGGACTGGCTTATGGGGACTGAAGTTTTTTTTGTCGAGAATAACCGAAAGCGCAGAATTGATAACTGGCTAACATTTTTCATAGACCGTTATCGGAATTGCAGGAATCGAATTAGGGTTATGACCAATGACTTTCAAATGGCCTCCATTTGTTTCATAACATTTGAAAGTATCATAATGGAATCTTGTTTGGTTGATCAGACTGCTTTAAAATCCACTTTTATGGAAATTGTTCATTTAATTCGTCTACAAAGTGAATTTGATTGACTATTTTTGGTCTCAACTGAGAATATTAATTTGATGTCCTGAAATAGCATGCATAATAAATATTTCAACGGAAAATACTCGCGAACCTAGTTGAAATTTTTGAAGAAATATCGAGTTTTTGTAGGACATCCTGTACAGAAGTTCATAAGAACATTTATTTCGTGAGCAAATTCTGATTTTCGCGAAGAATTTCATCAAGAAAATTGATAAATAGGAGGTCATTATTGAATTGACAACAAAATTAATGAAAATGATAAAACACAAATAAAATTCTATGAGATTTTTTCTCTGAGATCTTAATCGATCGGAAACAATAGGCGTAGGAGAATCAACAAATTCATCGTTAGATTCCACAAATTATTCACACTTTTACTAATTCTGAATAGGTGATACGATCTGACACGAGAAAAAGCTTTTGAATCTATTATATCGTCAGCAATCTAATGATAATGATTATCACTGTCTTTGATACACTATTTCTGATGATTTTCTTTCCGCTGCATTGTCAAGAAAATCATCAATACTCGATTGCAAAACAAAAACAATGATCTGATTGTTCTCTAGTTGAAAGTTTTAATGATACGCTTGGCAGTGTAGTTTCTTAATTTTCATCTGAATCAAAGATACATTTCTTCAAACAGAGAATCTGTGTAGGACTGAAGACTATAGACAGGTTTTTTCAGCTGTTATTCAATTTGTTTTAGTTCTCGAGGCTATCGAAGTGAGTTCTCACGCGTAAATAACTTTTGACATGGCCTCAGTTTGGAGAAATCTCCATACAACCCAATATCGAAGAGATGATTCGAGCATTATTTCATTAGTACTATTGAAAATGATGATGAAACTTGACGTTCACTAAACATAAGGTGATATAAGACATATTTGCGGTATTTTTGCCCATATCTAATGTATATAATGATTTAATTTCTTCCTCGTTACATTTCGTTACAACTAGAAAACTTAATTGCCTGAAACAAATTTCTGCATAAATGCTAATAGCACACCGTTATTCTTTACCTTTTTGGTCCAACGAACGGAAGAAAAAACAGCTTTGATCTGAGTCATTGTTTCACTTGCATATTCCCACACGTCTAGAGAAACCATTTTCAGAGGTTATGACGGAACAATCTGAAGTGGGATGATCAGCACACGGTCATTCCATCGAAAATATAGACAATTCTGGTTTGACATATCACTGCACGAATATTTCGATCTCCTTGTATCAAATTTGCGATCCTACCTTTCTAATGGCACCACTCAAAAACTTTAATTATGAATCGATATTGAAACTTCATCACCTCGATTATTTATGGCTTTGCTGTTCTAGATCTTGTACTGAAATTGAAACATTGAGTTGTTAGGTTAGGTTCTTCTTCTTCTTAGCAATTAGAAGTCAATAAAAATTACCGATGGAATAGGGACGAGGTAACAGCTGAGATTGATGACGAAATTTCAATAGATCGAGATGAGTTTTAATAAATGGTTCAACCGTAATGGTTCCATTTATAAATCGTGGAATCATTTTGGTGACTTTTATTGGTGTTTCCAAACATTAGAATTTTTATGGCTTAATTAAGTCTTGTTTAGTTTTCGCTAATTCGTCCATTAAAGTAGTATTATGAGAGTTATCAATAAGTCAGTAGCTGGCGTTCGGAATGTTTAGGAGGGGTCAACATTTGAATAATATAGAAATTCCAATGATATTTATTTATATGCCAAGGCTTGGATTGGTCGATTTTGTTAATAACTTCCTTGAATTCTCTTGGATTATAAATGAGATATTGCAAAATGTGCGTGAAGCGTAAAAGATATATGTATCACTTATTTGTTTGGGATTTTTCGTGTACATCAAATGGGTTTGGATTAATAGTATTTTTATTGTGTTTCCAGGGCTGCTGTGGATGTATCTGCTGGGATTTGGTTTCATGGCCCTATCACTTGAGCCAGGAGTGAGTATAATCTCTAATTATTTATAAAACTACTCAACTCAAAAAATATCGCTTGTCAAACACGAATTTCTACAACTACAATACCGTACTTGAGATTGGGCTATGCCCCTTTTATCATTCCAAGTAATCGAAAATCCTTGAATGCTTGAAAAATCGCTAACTATGACCGACGATTTTGTCATGCGAAGAGAATATGCACATTGACCTTTCAGCTTTTAGTGGGTGGGAAAGAATGCGATAGTGTCATAGAGTTTGATAGAAAATAGAATGGCGATCCCTTAACGAACGCAAAGAGTTCCTAGGAATGTCAATGGCATCCTGGATCTTTGTACAGGGCGAACAAAAAATTTCGTCACTACTTTGAATAACATACAGTTTGACGAATATTACTTGGTTTTTATTTATTCATCTATTTTGTATGTTTTGCTGATACCAGTAGCTTATCGCAATATAAATCAAGATTCTGTCATGATGATAGGGTATAGAGATTTTCTCGAGCTAAACGTGAGAATTATTCAAACTGATGTAAAACGTATTCAATTCGAAACGTATTGTTTCGTAAATCATTTCGAATGGACTATATTATTACTATTCCGTTTAATTTTCGATACGGATTTGTGGGTCAAGATTCTTTTCATTCTTAGAAAAATCAAAATGGGAATTGTAGAAATCTTTGAGTTTTTTCGCCTAGAAAATTTCCCAACTGTAAATGTTTTGAGTGAGCTCAGAGAAAAAAATTAAATCACAATTTAATCAGAGATAAACACGTGCTTACGATACTTCGAAAATTATAGAGAATTGGACACACGGTATATAACGAAGAAGTGTATGAATTTCTAATAACACAATTAGCTATTGTCACCTCATGAATATGACTAAGGAATCATTGCTGATTAACATAATATGAATAGAAACGTCTCAGCCATAAATGGATAATCCTCTTAAGAATCATCAATGTGTGATACGATATAAATAGTCGATAAAAATCTAACGCTCAAGATGGTAAACACCGAATATCTTATTGAACATCAACTTATAATTACGCAAAAGTCAGCTAATCTATAACCGAATAGTGGTTAATATTTATATTACACTTATTATCATTCGAAAGCGAGAAAATAATAATTATGCAATAACTGATATACATAACGATCCGTATCCTGTAATAACTTGTCAAAAGTTAACAATATTTTATGACTGTGGTTGTAGATTTTTGCTCGCTATAACTTTCAATTCCGTAAGTCGACAATAATAATTATAACGATTGCATTCACTGTCCTTTCATTTGAATCAAAAGTTCGGTACGTTGATAAAAAGTTTACGGTATTTTTATACGTAACCTCACGTAATTTGAATATTTTTGGGTTCGCAACTGATGCATGGAATTTCCTTACACTGTTGAAAATAAATTGTTGTCGAACTGAAAGTGGTATACAGGGTGTTTCTTATATCACAAAATACACCTTGATGCATAGAAGACATGTACCAAATTTTCTGAAGATATCTAGAATATTTTCTCAGTTATCAAAAAACTGATTTTTTTTTAAATTTTATCACCCTGTATCTCGAAAGTTAAGACTCTTAGGACATACGTTTATAGGAAGTTTTTTTCTCAAAATGTGTCAAAGAATAAACCCTTCGAATATTAGCATGTCTTCAAGGAACACCCTTTATACAAAGTGTTCGCAAACCCCCGAAAATAAACATCCTTACAGTCAAACACTTAACCCTGTATACCTTCCTCTGTTTTTTGAGAGCCTACTTTGTAGAATGTGAGCACGCGAGCTCAACAACCGTATCACATATTTTCACGTCTTTGTTATAAAATTACGTTCTTACACAACGTAAAAAAATAAATCGCCTGAAAAACTCCTACCAACGTAATAATACACTATTAGCCTCCGCTAACCCTTCACTAGATCATCGAAATGGGAGATGGCTCGATGGGGTTCAGCTGGGGTCAACTAGGTGGCCGCTGCATTTTTTCGTCGTGCGATTGAAACGAGACCTTTTACGATGGAAATGGTTCGCTTTTAACAACTTTGCGGGCCGAGTCCAACTAGGTAACGGGTAATGGACTCGGTGTAACTCGTCGAATGTCAGTCACGAACTCATCTAGATTCTAATCTGAGTACGAGGACAATTCGGCTTCTTATAGTCGCCTGTCGATGGTACATCGAGATAAAATCTGTTCTCGAAATAACCTATTAATTTAGAGAGATTGACTATGAATGGTATGCGATGAAAGGTTACCTGAATCGTGTTGGGCGTTTGAGTAAAGGTAAAAAAAGGCGTCACCGCTGGACTGATGAGATTCGTAATTGGGAAATTGGATCGGTTTGGAAGTGGTGAAATTTAATTTCCACGCTTATCTTTTGCTATTATTAATGGCAACTAGTTGAATGAGCTGACAGTTTGAATTTACTCCCTATGGTGATGTGTAATTAATTAAAAATCACGAATTTGAATGAATTTTTGACAACGTATATCTGTAATTGTTCGTTAAATAATTTTTTGCTGCGTAATGGTTGATTTTGGGCTAAAAATTCAAGACACATTTTTTGTTCAGAATGAAAAAAGCTATCAAGATTCAATTTTTGAATGATGAACAAATAATAAGACAAAAAGTTACATCGAAAATAAATTTAGGGGTTGCATTTTCCACCCCTTACAACCATGGGACAAACCAAATAAATTAATGGTTAAGTGCCTTTTCCATAGCAGAAAATGTCACGTTGATTTCAATTTTGTAAATGTTTTAGTGATTGTGAAAAAAATTGCAAAA
The DNA here is from genome assembly GCA_037013635.1 of Plagiodera versicolora. Lineage (NCBI taxonomy): Eukaryota > Metazoa > Arthropoda > Insecta > Coleoptera > Chrysomelidae > Plagiodera > Plagiodera versicolora. The sequence continues at coordinate 1,785,140 of CM072983.1, read as the reverse complement.
CAAATTCAATGTACCCCCTTTGAAGAACTGCACCTACACAAGAAATGTTCTAATGCAGTTCCTTTATATAAAAAACGCTACACCCTGTAATAAAGAATATCTAATAAGTTTGTGATCGAATTTATATTCGAGTACCTCACTACACGGATGACTTTCGAAGAAAAGTGATTACACAAGCTATCTCTTAATTTTTTCCCATGATTTTGTTGCTGGTCTTCTTTGGCTTCCATTGTTCGGTAATCATGAGGCAACTGACTGACATGGAAAATGGGTCGCAGATTCGTTCAATCAAAAAACCGTTCACGAAATTCCAGATGGGTTTGCGAAATGAACCGATGCAATCCTAAACGTAATCGTAAATATAACAGTCATCTTCTTGATGATCGAAAATACGTTGCGAAAATGCAATGTGCGTAAAATTAGGCACACACTGTATATTTATACAGGGTGAAATGAGAAATGGCCTAGAATTGATTGTTTCTTCGCAGTTTTGTTTTTATTTTCCGTTGAATTGACAAATAAGTCAAAGCAACAAAAGCATTGACTTTGTCTTTTGTTTTTTAATTATTTAATTAATAATTACAATAATTAATTGTTGTTTGTAACCACTTAAACAGCAAAATCTAACCCTAAAGGATGTGGTTAAAGATGGTTGAAGATTTTAATTTTCCCATGAATAATATATCAACATTGAATTATTTTCATTTCAGTTTTTGGATTTCGATAATCTGCCAGACACGAATTTCACTTGCGTGGGCAAGGTCATAGGTGGCTATTACGCAGACCTCGAGACGAACTGTCAAATGTTTCATGTTTGTACAATCGGCCAATTGGATGAGCCCATGGACATTCGATTTTTGTGTCTGAACGGAACAGTTTTTGATCAGGTGAAGTTCCTTTTATATTTGCACGTTCACTCTGTATATTTCCGCGTTTTTATAGACGATGATCAATCAAGAGTGATTCTTGTAATGCCTAATAAGTACATCTTCTGTGTAGACTACTTGATCCTTAATTGAATATCGATTCGCCATTAAGTGGAAATAATGAAGAAAGTGTGTTTTTTTTTTTTATAGGAAACTAGAGTCTGTGAAAGGATAGACGAAGTGGACTGTACAAAATCTGAACAATTTTATAGTTTAAATTTAGAGTTATACGGAAATAGTCAACTATCTAATTTAGAAGGTGAGCCATATTTTTAATTTCAAACCAATTATCTAAAACGTGACTCACTCCAGAAAATCCTGAGACTGAACAACCCCTAATAATAAAATCCACGCCCCCCTCGACGACCACGCCCACCGAAGCCACGCCCCGCTCGACCTCGACTCGCCCCGCCTACTACGCCACGCCCACCCAGCAACGCCTCCCCTCCCACCACTTTCCCGTGGTGGACGCCAACTCGTCGCCTGACATCCGTTTCAATCCGGAGGAGATCAACGTCAGCCTGAACGCGGGCGCGCCCCCCGACTTCAGGACCAACCGGAACCGCCCCGTGTCGTACTACGGCGAGGAGAAAGCGACGGAGACGAAAGGGGGCGGCACCAGCACGCAGAGGAGCGAGTACGGCGCGTTCGGGGGGTACGAGAGGGTCACCCCGCGGGAAGTGAACTTCGCGTTCAAGTTCGGGGGGGCCAGGGAGGGGGAGTACGATTTCCAGACGCAGTACAAGCCTAGTCAGCAGTATGGGGGTGAGATTTTTCAACACAGTGATGATTATTTTTGTTTTTTTTACTTTTTTTTTCTAGCCCCACCTCACGAGTCGTCGTTCCCGTCGAGCACCTACCGGGGGGATTTTTCTTCGTCCACCACCGCCAAAGCTTCGAATTACCACCACCAGGTGGCGCCCACGACCTCGAGCACGACGGCGCGGAGCTTCTACAGCGCTTCGCCTGTTTCGGAGCGGCGCAGCCACTACGAGGAGGCTCCCCAGAGGATCCAACTGCCGTTGCCCACTCTGACGTTTAGCACGCCCGCGCCCTTTTCGCTCCAACGGCATGTGGAACAAAAAAGGTGAGAGGGAAAGGTCAGCTTGGGTCGTGTTGTGGATTTTAAGGGGGTATTCTGATCTAGAAAAGTGAAAAAATCATTTTTTTTGCATATTTTCAAAGCTTAGACTCTCAAAAATATGCTCCCAGAAGGATTTTTCAAAATTCGAATTATTTTGAGAGATACAGTGGATTTTGTGACGCGGCACTTGAACCGGCCGAGCGGAGTGATCACACAATGAAGGGCAGATGCTTTCCAGGAATTCTTTTGTATCCGACTTGAGCTCGTAGTATACCCTTTTAATTGGGTTTTTATATATACCTGACTACCAGTACGTACCCAATAAACCTGGAACTGTTCAGTTTAGTCTCGATCTTGGAGCTAAGTAGACACGAAACTGGAAATCTTTCTCAAACTTCAAACGCGTTTTTCTCAAAACTACTTTTGTTGAGGTGGTTGGCACGATATCTCAAGTTCTATCTAACCGATTCCTTCGAAATTTTGTGAGAATCTTCTTCATACATCTCTTTATCGCAGGAACTAAGGATTTTGAAAAATTTCAATTCGAAGTATTTTTAAAAAATTCGTAAAGGTCGAAAAACAGGGGTAAAAATGAATGTTTTTTTTTTCAAGTAGACGCCATTTTGTGAATTTTTTATATTTTTTTTCGGCCGTAGTTCAAGCGATAGCGACATCTTTACTAATTAAGAATTTTTTTTGTTTGTTCGATTCGGATGACTACAAGGGCTGGAATCATGTCAACCAGGGAGCCCTGTTCGATTGGCAGCCCCCACTTCACCGGCCTGTCATTTGACGAATTTTTGACATTTCTTTCTTCTGAATTTTTTTCTACATACATAAAGGATCAATAAACATTATATAAAAAAATTGCTAGTGAAAATGTTTTCATTTTATTTTTATCCTAGTTTGAAAACTACCCCAAAAGTAGGGCTCTAGACCAGAATACCCCCTTAAGCGATTGTGTTCTTCCAGGTACACGAAAGAGCATCTGCCGCCCCCCCGAATCGTCGTGAGCGCCAGCGCCAGCGTGAGCGACGCCAGCGGCAGACGCCTGAACTACTCGCTGGGCACCATCGACGCCTCCCCTTTGCTGAAGCAACCGCCCGCCTCGTACGACAATTACAAGGACGAGGACGTCGTTTTGGATCCCTTCTACATCGACGTCCAAAAGCTAAAGTCGCCGCGGAGGAAGCGACGCGACCTGGAGGAGACGCCGAGTCGCTACGACATCATCAAGAACGACGAGGACGCCGTGCGGGTGCTGAAGTTCCTCTTCGACTGGTACAGGAGCGAGAAAACCACGCCGTTGACCGCGGAAGGGATCACCGCGATCAACGACGAGCTGGCCCCTGAGGAGGGCGTCGGTTTCGAGGTGAAATCCAGCGATGTGTTCGATGAGCGCAGCAAGTACAGCTTGGTGGATGTGGGGAGCGTCACCAGGGGGCACGAGGAGGTGAAGAAGGTCAACAACGTCGAGAAGCACGTCACTTTCGAGGAGGATTACGTGAATGACAACTACGAGCCTGAGGCTTACGATCACAAGTACGGGTTTGATGAGGAGGCGAGGAACTTCTCGTTCGCCGACGAATACGTCGACGATAACATCGAGCCGATTTTCTATCGAACCCACGAGAGTTATCCCGAAAACGACACCAACCAACTGGAAGACACTGAAAGCACCACTGGATTTGCACCAACCCAGACCACTCGAGCTACGGAGATGGCGACCACTAGAAAGCAGAGGCGAGGCAGGAGGAAGTTCCAAAGTGAAGCAACTCTCGAGGATGAGGAGCTGAAGCCTCACAGAGCGAAAGATCACTTTGATCACCTCAGAACTATCCATCTCCATGCTTCCACTTCCAAAACAACACCTAGTGGTGATGAAAAAGAGAGCAATCAAACCACAGAGAGTTCGGGTGATGCCTCTGGAACCCTGGAAGAATCCAGACAACCCCCTCCTGAAGACAAACCCCTCGAAGAAACCGTCGTCACTACAACAGAATCGTTCAGGAACACTAAGAGGAGAAGAGGCAAGCACAAGTACCAGGACGAAACGAACCAGAAGAAGCCTCAGAGGAGGAGGAAGCCCCCGAAACCCCCAGAAGTTGGACCAGCTCCAAGCCGAAAGAACTCGAGCAGTGTTGGAGAGGAAACCATCCAATCTGCTCTTGGGAATAGCAGCAGTACTGAGAGGAATTCAAGTTCCATGGAGGCTTCCTTGGAGGTTTCGATAGAAGCTACTACGAAGCCCCAGGTGATTAAAAGCCGCAGGGGTAGAATGAAGTTCCTGAGCTCAGCTGAGCCTGAATCCTCTAGTACACCTGCAGCGACTTCAAAGCAAGAAGAGGTGCTGGTAACTCCAACTGTACCCTCTTTTTCTTTGGACGATTCGGTGCCAAACGAGAGTTTTCCACAAGCAACTTCTACTACCATAGTAGAAAACAGTACTTACCCTTATTTAAAGCATTTGGAAGAGGTGTACGCCACAGCTTTCGTACCCACCACTGACTCGGTGCACATAACGAAGAAGAAGCAGCTGAAGGAGAACCTCTTGAACTCGGAATTTCCGACTACTGAGTCCAGCTTGGAATTGAACACCATAAAGGGGTCCGATAGTACCGAGGACTACACGCAGAGTAGCGATTTTTGGCCCACTGATACTTTCGATACAACAGAAAAAGAAGCTGAATTATCAACAGAAACTTCTATACTGACTGAAGTGACAGGAGCGCCAGTGACTACCAAGTTTGGTCACATTTTCCCGGAAAATATGAGCTTGGTCAATATAGTTGTTGAAGAAATTGACACAACGACAGCTCGAGGAAGGAAACAGGAATTAACTGACGTTCCTACAGAATCATCAGAAGCTTCAACAGATTCACCTGTTGATCTTACGGAGAAACCTGTTGTTTCAACAGATTCATCTGTGGCTCAAACAGAAACACAATTTTCTCCAACAAAATCACAATTTTCCACGGAAAAACCTATTGATTCAACAGATTCATTTGTGGCTCCAACAGAAATACAATTTTCTCCAACAAAATCGCCTGTTGCTTCAACAAAATCAGCTGTTGATTCAACAGAATTCCCTGTTGATTCTACGGAAAAATCTGTTGTTTCAACAGATTTATCTATGGCTCAAACAGAAACACAATTTTCTTCAACAAAATCACCTGTTGCTTCATCAAAATCAGCTGTTGATTCAACAGAATTACCTGTTGCTTCATCAAAATCAGCTGTTGATTCAACAGAATCACCTGTAGATTCCACGAAAAAACCTGTTGTTTCAACAGATTTATCTATGGATCCAACAGAAACACAATTTTCTCCAACAGAATCAGCTGTTGCTTCAATAAAATCAGCTGTTGTTTCAACAGAATCACCTGTTGATTCTACGGAAAAACCTGTTGATTCCACGGAAAAACCTTTTGTTTCAACAGATTCATCTGTAGCTCCAACAGAAACACAATTTTCTCCATCAAAATCACCTGTTGCTTCATCAAAATCAGCTGTTGTTTCAACAAAATCACCTGTTGCTTCATCAAAATCAGCTGTTGTTTCAACAAAATCACCTGTTGATTCTAAGGAACCACCTGTTGCTTCAACAGAATCACCTGTTGCTTCACCTGTGGCTTCCTTGACAACTTCGCTCGACGAAGAAACCGATTCAACGCAGATCCCGACAACTTTCGAGCAAACGACGACGACGACGACGAGGCGACCTCAAAGGAGAAGAGGAGGCAAACCGACCAGAAGGAGACCTTCCGGCTACAGCAGCTCGTCGTCTCCCGGGCACAGATTCCTCTCGCAAGAGTTCACCAGGAGAGGAAAAGAGTCGACGACCTCCACGACGGTTGTCAAGGACGAGACGGAGGTGTTGACGGAGTATCCGTTGAGGAAGAGCGTGAACCCCACTCAGGCCGAGAGGGGCTCGGGGACTACGCCGCTCTCGAGGAAGGCGTCCACTGGGAGGAAATTGTTTTTCAATTGTTTCGGAAAGGAGGTGGACAAATTTTATCCTGACAGCAGGGATTGTCGGCTCTTTCATTATTGTACGAGAGGGTACAATGAGAATCAACTGCTCGATATGAAGTTTGTTTGCGATTTCAATACGTTCTTTGATGACGAGAGAGTGATTTGTACGAAAACGAAGCCGAAACGGTGTTTGTAAATAGTTGTTGTTGAATTTGGAGTTGAGAATTTCTATTTTTCTAAAAACGAACTGGAAGACGATACGGTTTTATGTAATTATTGCATATATTTTGTTATGAAATACTCATAGATTAATATATTAAGTTAATAAACAATGAGAACTCGAACTTTGACTGCATTTTTATTTCAACCTTCTCTGGAAGGTGTTCAGATATAACGTTCTCATTTCCATCTCGATTGTTCAATAATTTTATTCTAAAAAACATTGGAACTGACTCATATCTGTCACATTTCACTAACGGTGAAGTATCTATGCAACCAACAATGCGTTATATTCGAATCTACCATCCTGAAATAGGGGGGAAACAATTGACGATCATTAACTTATTGATTGAGCAATCATATGACAGCTTATCATCTTCATATTTGTTGTGGAATGTTCCACAGATTTCACTTTCCAAAGAGTAGTTATAAAAACACCTCAGAAATTAATAACAATTATCCTCAAATTCAAGGTAGGTATCTGCTGAGATCGAAAGTATGTTTGGTGATTTAGTTTTCCAACAGTGCACAAGATGGCGCACTATTACTATCGACGAATTTATCATTTCAAAGTTCATTTTGCTGCTCCAATGCAACGTATTCCCGACGTTTTTTGTACTTGAAATGGAAACAAAGAATCTGGGAATAATATGGATAGGATTTTAAACAAAAATTACCTAGTGTAGTATATTTATTTGAAACGGTTGTGAGTATGGCAACACTGAACAGTGACTTCACAACTATGCCAATCGGGAGAGAAATCTGTTTGGGTAATAAAGTTTATTAATTCTAGTTAAATTTTTTACAGATATTGAAAATAAAACTGATTTTGAATGATAAACTTAACCTAACTTTTCTGTTCTAGCAGGCAGCAACACCGTACTTTCAAATAAATGTACAATAGTTTCTAACGAATAATGATTTCAATGAACTTTCCCACTGCCTCAGAAACCATCCCTGATCTTCCCAGCCTCCACTAGGCCGGCGGAAATCGAGTGAAAGACTTTCACGACCCTCGTCTTGGCTACAGAGAAAGGGTTGAAAGGCGGCGCTCGTATGAGCTAGGGGGGTGGCGTGGGGTGGTTGGGAAGTTAAAGAGTAGAATAGACACTCGGTAATTGCATTCCTTAAGGCTAATACAGCTGATCCGCTGAAAGGGATAATTGCCCAGAATTCCGCATCAGCACTTGCCGAGGAAATTCCTAGCAGATCTGTGTGTTACATTAACGTGTAGCCGATATCGGTCGGTGACTGAGGGTAAGATATGGAATATGTACAGGGTGTGCGACAGTTGAGGAAAATAGGATCTCGCATAGTTCTACAAGTTTTAGCATAATCCATTTGTAACAGGTAATTTTTGCATAGAAAGTCATTCTGAGTACCTTTTTTTGTCAACTGCATATCTTAAGAAACCATTCAGGTATTTTTCAATAACTTTTATTCGATTCACATTCAAAAAATTACTGTTATCAAGAGAAAATGTTGTAACTTTGTAAGCAGACAGAATTTCAAGTGACCTTCAAATGTCATTCAACTCTTATTATTTATTCGCGTGTTTTTCCCAACATTTCACCATTCTTCGTTGCTATCACGGCGCAGAAGTGAAACTTTTCACGCTTTCCCAAAAAAACTTTTACACGACCTAACTTTTCGTGAAAAGAATTATGTACAGTTTTTTTCGAAAAACAATATTCGCCTCATGTATAAATTTCGCGCGAATTAATAATGACTGAAGTTTTTCGAGAAATCTTGGAATTACATTTTTTCTCACCGTCACTTTCTCCGGTATATTTTTCACTAAACGTATCCCGGATTCAACATGTTTTATAATTCAATGTAATCAAACTGAAAGTGATCAAATATGTGATAGCGCTACAAAGTATACTTCAAGAACTGCAATAAGTGAGGGTTATTATTGATTTTTAAAGGGTGCTGCGCGACGGTACGTCATTCATACAAGTTTCCAATGAATCTGGCACAGTGTTGCCGGATGTATCGAAACTTCAGGGAGACGCTGTTAAAATAATCGGTTTTCAGTAAAATCGAAATAGCTTTTTAAAAGCTACCGTAAACGAAGGTAGGGTGTTTGTGTATTTTTTCTAAATCAGCTCGTCATTTTCCTTGGATTTTGTGACATTCACATGTGTTTATGAAATTAGTTTATATAGTTTTTTGAATTGATTTAAGTAGTCCACTTATTTGAAGCATAAGATGTTCAAGTATTAGTGAATATACTGTTTTTTGCTACTTTCTGAGCTCATTTTATGATCGAATATAAAATATTTACTATTCTACTGTATGCCCGATGAATATTGTCAGAAAATTTCGCGTAAAACACTCAGAAATTGTTCAGAATTGGTTCGAAAGTGAAAAAAGAAATGAGCAGTAAGTGGTCGATGATTCTTTTGATGAAAACGTATATACGGGGTGTTTAAAAATATTTGTTAGGGAGTGAATGGAGAGATCTCTACTGAAAAACTGATGAAATATTCGAAAATAACAATTATCTCCGATGGAATTAATTTTTCGAATGAATAATCCAAGCCGATTCCGCGTAACATTTCCCGAATAGCCGATGCGGCAACACCGCCTTATACCCCGAACGCCTAAAAAGTTTTTCACGAGAAAGCGCTTCTTTCTTCGCTCGAACTTTCCACCAACTTATGAAACTATCGAAAAACAACGTACAGTGACGATTCGGCGGATCCAGAGTGCACGAAATTCAAGAAATCTCCGTGATCTTTCAGGTTGGTGAAGTTTGCATTTGTCGGTGCATGCCCGTGTCGAAAGTTTTCGCCGTGTTTACAACTACTCCTTAGGTTAGGTTATGTTTTGGTGAGAGATGACGTGCGGCGGAAATCGGCGGGATGGAGGCACGGGAAGTATTCAGTGTGTACATAAAGCTGCTTTTATTGAGGGATGACAGGTGGCTTTTTTGTTTGGTGCTTGATTGAAAGTTTGTAGTCGTGTTCACTCTCTTAAGCTCAGCGATAACAACATACATTATTATTAAAATAAATACGTAATACGTATGGTTCAGTTTGAAACAAGTGAATATGCATTCTTTCAGTAAACTTGATGAACCGGAATTGCATTTAAAAACAACTAACTCTGAGATTTGTTGTGACACACAGCTGTTGAATTGTGTGTTCGAACTTATTTCAAGCAAAAAGAATATACTATGCGTTCAGGAAATCTGAGTGTTATGAGATGAACGTACATGTTGTTAAGAATTTATGTTTTTACTTTATAAATATTAAAATTTTGGTAGGTTTCACAATGAATAATGAATAATAAAATTTGAGTGGCATTTGAAGGTCACCTTCCACTACATGTAGGGTGATTCTCGAGATATATTCAGTTGAAAAAATTGTAGTTTGGAATTTAGATCAGGGGAACGTGGAGGATACTTCTATCACGTTTTTTGAGTGAGTTTTCCATCAGAAAATTTCACTTTCCCTTTCCAAAGATTCTAAAGTTGTCTGATTGTTTCTTGTTGAATCCTTCAGAGGTTGCAGCTGCAGACACTTTTACCTACGAATCGACGAGGACGAAGAAACTTTTCAGTCCCATTCAGCGACTTTTTGTTCTTATCTTAAGCGGAAACGCTTATTTACCTTGGATCTGGGTCTCGCAGGAAACGTCGGTAATTCTATTTACTTTTTAGACTCATCAATTCGCGAAAGGGAATTTATTCGAGTCGACGGGACGATGAGAAATCGTAATTACTTTCGAATTACCGCCGTGTCATTCTGTTCAATCGAAGTTTCCCTGCGTCGCAGAATATTCTTCGCGAGTAATGGCTCGGAAGGAAAATTTATCGTTTGTCATCGATGGTGGCGACTGCCAACATATTCCTGACGTCACTGATGGCCCTATCCATGTTTTTATCATTTGTTCTGGAATGTTTTAGAACTGTCAGTCTTCTGTCACATCTTCTCATCTCTCTTCGTCAGACTGTTTGCAGGATCTTCCATCTTCTTCTATCGCAGAATATTTGAGAGCTTTCAATATAATCGAGATTTGGGTGGAAGCATGTTATACAGGGGGATTATTCAAGTTTGCCAGTTCCCCAATGCATCCAACATGACATTGCTGGGTTCCATTACAATATATAATAATTAATAGCACATTATAGTAATATAATTGTTGATTTAATAATTTTTGAGGCATGCTAGCTATAAGACAGAATTAACAAGATAGAATTCAAGCACGTTGTTAACGTATTTTCTTTTGATGTGATTTTATGTCATTTACTCATTAATATCCTTGAATTCTGCATTCGAAATATACAAAAAAAACCTGTCAGTTCTTGTTTTCCATTGCGAATATTGTACTAAATAGTAAATACATATTTTGACTTGGAAACGAAAAAGGGAAAACGAAACACAGATTTTGAAGCTTCAAAACATGGAACGAGAAATTTTCGAATATTTTCCCGCCATTTTTGAAACGATCTCTCTGATTATTAACATTTACTCTGTGTCATCACGGTGGAACATGAAACTACGTCGTTTTTTTTCTTCGTTCTCGCACAATAAATCCTCATTTAATTCAGGCTGCGTTTGGGATTCGGCACGGCCTACCACGTGACCGAAAAACTTTTCCATCCCGGGATTTCGACGTCCCGCAATCGACTTTTCTCTCGGCAACGGCCGAAAAAAAAAACTCCAGCAAAAGTTCGCGGGAGTTTCTATAAAGCTCGGGGAGTCGTAAACGTGAAGAGACTCGAAGGATTACGTGGAAAAGGAGTTCGTGTTTAACAGGTGTCGGCTTGTACAGGGCGAACGATGTTTCCTACGAAATTCTCTGCGTTGATGTCAATTTTGTATACAAAGTGTGAATTTCGAGTTATGACGTCAGAAATTTTGAAAAATGTTGTTTCTCAAGAAACGCGTTCAAAGTTTGAACTATCGCGAGATTTCGCTCTTTAGAAAACTGCCATTCAAAAACTATTCAAGATACGACGTTGCCGCTTTCACAGGTCATTTTTGAAAGTATAAAATTCGATTTTTTTAAATTATCACACTGGTATAGCTGCTCAAGTGCAAAATCGTCAATCATCACATAAAAAAATCAATGTGTCATAAAACACCATGTTTATTTCGAATTTTTTCTTTGTAACCCTGTTTGATTAATGTCACTTTACCTCGCTAATGCAATACACTTTTGTGTTCGATATTCACTTGTTTACTGTGAGGATATCAAACTCCTACTGTTTCCGGAAAGTTTCCAAACTACTTCCGAAGTTTACATAATGAGATATCGATTTTCCCTCGCCTTACTCCCTTTTTCCATGCATATAACCTGTTCTGTATTTTATTCAATGAAGAGCACAATGTCACGATGTTAAATACATTCATTTGAGATTCGAATTTTCGATTCCCCAGGCAACCATCATCAAGTTTTGACGAATGACAATGACGACACTTTGAATGAAGTGAAATAGGCCATTGAAATAACTAAATTTACCTGCTAATGAATATAAATGAACAGAAAAAAGTACTGATTAATTCGATCAACTGTTTTTTATTCGTTTCAGTGTAGTGAACATTCGTGTGATGGCTGGAAAACACAAAAAACACCGCGGGCATTACATAGAACATTTGCTAGATATGGAACCAGGGCCATCTAGACGGAAAGGAGTGCGTGATAAGGTTTGTAATCGATTTTTTCATTCATAATTGTTTTACACTGACATCTACACTGTAATTGAACAAAGTTTTGTTGTCAATTCTTCAATATCAATGATTCTTATACAATGAAATTGATGTAGACAATTTGGACCTTATGAATTCCATAAAATGAAGTATGCAACATAAATAACAATGAAAGATTCCTGTCCTTTCTGGAAGTATAAAAAGAAGGGTGCCTTCTGGGGCACTGTCAATGGCACGCGTTAGTTCTTCTACTCACCGATAGATGGCAATACGTGTATGAATTCAGTCTTCAGTAATATTATTAGCTTATTAGTTATGAAGAATGGATAAAAGATAGGTTAAATTTCATTCTATTCGAAAGGTAATCGAAAAACTGTAAGAGATAATTATTGTCGAATAATAATCGAATTTAATAGCCACTGATAATAAGTAATTAATTAGTTATACATATCTTGTACCGTGATACCACGTGACCGTTCTTAATATCTAGGAAGGTATCCAGGACATCGTTATCTATGGTATAACTTTCTTGTCTTTGCCGATATAATGGCCAGCAGGAATATCGTTCGGAAGTGCCTGTGCCCGGTTATTACGTATCCCTTATTCCGACTAGAGATTATTTATGCGGATCTAAGGTGGCCGTGGAGACGATGCCCCTCCCCCTTTTCCCCCTTCTCCTCTTCTCTATTGTTTACTGAGATTTATACGTATTTCCTGAGAGAATTTCCAATGGGTTGATTAACGATCGCCACCTAGCGGCCAATACGCATCGTATGATTTCATTTGAGAAGTTATTTATGGTTTCTGAATGGAAGAAGTGTACTGAAGCTTTCAAAATACAATGTTCTTGGAATACGCAAATTGACTTGGGTTGACGAAATTGCAACCAATTGTACAAAATTGGAAATAAATAAAGACAAAAGTGGAGGAAACGATTTTTTTTATAAAAATAAATAACAAAGGATTCGATAAGTTAGTGGAATAGTTAAAATATGACCATTATTTGCTAAAAATATAATCTCACTAGGAATGAGTTGGCTCATTCCAAAATTCTTACACCTATGATTAGGAACAATAATAATAAATATCATGCCTCAAAAACTCTTCAAGAAATCTAATCAGGAAATGAGTACTTTTCAAAATACTCCGAGGAAAAATATTCATCAATATTGTCAATAGAATATGTACATAATATTTCAGTCGGCAGTTAGAATATCAGAAGAGTTCAAATGTGAACACCATTGAGATCAGATCACAGTCAATATAGAGTATGCAGTTTTAACATCTTGTTGTGTTTTCGTCTTTTTCGCTGTAGGTAAATTAGGCAGCACATTGTCCGTCTAGAAAAATATTTAATTATTAAATTATTAAATAGATAAGAGTATAAATACAAATCGGAAGTAAAATATTTGATTTTTGTTTTTTTTTGACATTTACAAGAACTGTATTCTTTGGGTAGTATATCAATAATAATTTTGAACATAGTACAAAACGAAGTAACTAAAAAAACTTCCTATCAGCACTTCTTTTTTATTTTTGAGATATACCATAGTGAAGTATGAAGTGATTTTGTTTTTAAATAATGCCGATGGAAAATATCGTCATTTTACTTTTTTTTTTGTAGACAGCCAAATCTCATGTGATCAAAAAAAAATCAATATGATTTATTAATTTTGCACCAAAATCTACATAGCACTCCGTTTTTGAAACAACAGAACATCAAAAAATTCTTAATTTTGCAGACATGTGTAATTAGGATTTGATTATGTTTCTTTCTTCATTGTTACTATATAACTTAATCTTACCTTCAGCAAGGCAATCCTTATCCCTTCGATTAGTATCAAAACTGTTCAATAGACGAGGTATTATGCATATCATAATAAAAATAACTGCCAAGGTCGTCAATACAAATACGACCAAGAAGTATCCCGAGTGTAATAGATCCATAAAAGTTGGTTTCCTCGCCGAATCTAAGAAACCTGGAAGAGATTTCGTTATCGAAACCTAACCTCACTTCACGAAACCTATACCTCTTATTTGTGTTGTATTAGGGCTCATCGTGCTTCCAACAGAGCTGTCCATGATTCTTTCTACAAAAATGAACGGAATAATTGAGTAAGATCATTAAAATATTCAGTAGCACTAAATCTGTCCGCTGTATGAACGATATAACAAAAGCCGATCCCCAGCGGGGCGTGTATGTGTTTGTAATTGTATCACGAACAGAACAAAACTTGTTGAGACATGCAAGCGAAGATCACACACTTATAAAGCGGACAGCCGATGTGGCACAGTTGATCAAAAATCGTCTAGTATTGAATATTTGTCACTGAATTCATCGACTTGTTGGAATAGAAATCTTATTATTGATTATATACAAAAATGAGAATTAGACCACAACAAATTTTCGAAGCGATATGAGGAAAATATAGAACTCTTACTTGGTCTTGCTTGAATAGAATGACAATATTATGGAGGGAAAATATAGACAAATGACAGCTCTGACTGATCATGTTCCATGTCATGTCAACTGTCATCAATGTTATCTCGCGTTTCCATACTCAATAATTCCATTTCATCGGGTATTGAAATATTTTTTTTTCAACTAGTATCTTTTGAATTTGATAATTCGAAGGTCGTGCCAATGTTTCCAATCCACACAAATTCTCTTGTAATTCACTGTCATTTTCTTCCAATACACTACACAACTGTGGTTGAATAATAATATGCCTTGCGATAAGTGCAAATATATATGTAGATAAGGCTCTTATCACAGTATTCACTCTAATATTTCTCATTTCAGCTATTGTATTCCTATAAAGTTCCTAACTATATGCCTTGCTATATGACCAGCACTGCAATTGTTATCACAGAGTAAATACTTATTATTTATATCAACAGAAAAACAACGCAAATTGATGTCAAACTCTCAATAATGAGGAAGTTTCCAATATTGAGATTTTATTTTTTCCATAAAATATATGAAACATTATTACACCCGTATTCTTTCTTTTTTTTGTGCGATCGAATTTGACTCCAGAATTTCGTTTTGAAAAACTAGTTTTGGCTCCTCCACCATTCTGATGACGTACCAAGTGGAAAACCGGATTCACACAGGAACAAATTGAGATTTTGCGTGCGGAAGTACAGTGTTGCCCTGCTTCTAATTTATTCTAAATATTCGGAAAAACTGACCAGAATATCTTGGTAAAATATGTCGTGGATTTTGCAATACCAAATCATGGATTGTTTACTTTTCGTGATATAATATCATATATGTCTTATGAAATATAACTAGCACATAACATGCGAAAATATATGAATGCGATGATATAATCGAGGGCTATGGCTGAATAGAAAATAAATGAATGAATCGAATTTGTTCTTGAAGTGAATTATTTCAATATAATTCTGTGTTTGAATTTTCGGAACAGCTTTCAATTTATTTTCATGAAAATAGAAAGATAGATCTGGCAATTGCGCAAATGCATTCGTAAATTTCGTCCGCGATCATCCGGATTACACCATAACATAACTTACGATAGTTATATTCACTCTAAACTCACTAAGTACGTCACAGTTTTCCGCCTCAAAATTTATAAATTGGTTTATTTTGAAAATAGAATGGAGCTGAATGATTTGTATCGTCATTCTAGAAAGTAGAGGTATCAAACTAAATAGTTGAGTACTTATTTGATGAGAATTCGTCATAAGGAAACTTCCTCATTGGTAAGGAGGAAATCTAATATGCTTTCATGTAACCGTTTAACGCCCTGTATAGGGTTTCATGCTTGGTTATTTTGGGAAGCTTGAAATATCCTGGATATACAGAAAATACTCTTGAGATGGTCCTCTCGCACGACGTTCAATAAGCAAGGAGTCAAATCTCGGCCGTCTGGTCGTCGTTCCCTTCGCAAACGATTCCTCGAAATTTAATTAATGACGTCAGATCGAGGAATGCTTTGACCGCTCTCCTGCTCGAACATGCCCATCGGATTTCGGACTTCGAAAATTCGTTTGTCTAAGCAATCGACTAGTCCAATTATACCGGATGCCGGTGAAATACTTCGAGCCGAACTATTTCGAGGTACAGTGGGGCTCAGAAAAAACGGAACAGGCACGGAATTGTCAAAACGAGTGGCGTTTATTCGAGGAATACAACAAATTTTGAAGGAAAACCTTCACATACATGATTTGAAAACATAAAAAAAACAGTATCGACATTCACGTCTGTGGGGATAAAAGAACGTAGAATTGTATTTTAAAGAATGAATGTAACTTTGGTTTTGTTGAAAGCTACTATTTGTTTTGTGCAGTAAACGTGAATTATTCATTTTAGAAGCGGCAACGCTGCCTTCTAATGCTCGTCAGTTTAGTTGTCAATCAGATTAAAAATGACAAATTCTCGTGAAAATATTCTCTTTTATTCATTCCTGAATATACATACAGTCGAAAATTTGAATAAAAGATGTTTTCGAAATACTTGTAAATGTTTTTCCAGTGCGAGAATCCATTGTTTCCGAACGGTTTCGTCCTATGTGAGTAATGAAAAAGTAAATTATTGATTCCAACTCCAAAAACTAACAAATTACCTTCGGAATTCCATAAAGATGACGAGAGACGGTTTCTGCTTGTCCACAAACTAAATTAAACTTCATTTTAACTAAAAAACACCACACAGCAAAAAATAAACGACTACAAATAATTCAAAAGTAGGTCAATGAACTAGAGAAGTTTGGATTTCCCGCCAGTTCTGACTGACGTGGAAGAAAACAATGTTACCGAGCACGATTGTGTCGCCATCTCACGACGATTCGATAAGTATCCGTCTAGGATGTGTTCCATGGAATTCCAATCGACAGTTTGGACCCACAAACAATTGAAGAGCGGTTTCACCATCATGTAGACACCTTTCATGAAAGTTATTGGCGACGCGGCTTGTTATTCGTTTCCATGGCAACTACTGAAGGCTGGTTATATGTCGAGCGATTTACTTGACAGATGCTACCGTATTGGTTGTTTGTTAATCGTGCTCTCTTTTTCCGGCAAATTCAAATAGACAGTTTTACATAGTTGGCGAGTTGTACATATTTCGTCATTTTCTGTAGGAGAAGTAGAAAAATGAAATTTTCGCCATTCTCTTCTTGATTGGTTCACGTTTTCTGGTCGTCTCTTGAGACTATGAATCGGTTCCGCAAATTGGTAAAGGCTGCGCCTCTTTCACTTTGCACTCGATAAGGACGAGATCATTTTCCGGATTTATGGTAGACGGAAGGGGATTTATTGGCCGTTTCCGGTATCGCGAGAGAGTTGCGATGGGGCCATGTCTCTTCGCCAGGTGACAACTCGATTGTGCTGCACACCTGACTCGGATTTTTATTGTTTCCTAAGCGTCATCATCAGGTTGGCAACATTGATTCTAGTTCCTCTCTGGTCTAAAGTTAGTCAGAGATTTCACTAGGGTACGAACTTCATATCGAAGAAAAAAATGTCATGATAAATGAAACATTCCAAAATTAATACGTTCGAATTATTTACAGGGCTATACCGAAATGTCAATTTTTTTTTGGCTTATTCGGTAGTCCATACTTTCGAAAATATCCCGTGAAAGAGGCGAAATCGTATTTTGAATAGTTTCTGAATGGCAGCGTTGTAACTTTGAAAGCGTTTTCCTCTCAACAACATTTTCCAAAATTGCTGACGTCATAACTCAAAGAGGAATTGACAGATCGACTTCAAATTGAAACTGAGTATTCTTGAATATACAGGGTGTTTCAGGATTGCACGGTAATATTTCAGGTACGTATAAGGAAAAAAGTTCATATGAACGTGTGTCCGATCTCAATTATTAGCGGAGTTACAGGGTGATACGAAGTGCCAAGGAATCATGGATTCGTCGTGCTCAATGTTGCATTCAACAAAACGGAGGCCACTTTGAACAATTCCTCTAAACATTTGTTATTTTTTTTTTATTCAATTTTGATGATTTAATCAATTTCAAATTTCAAATAGTATAAACATTTCAGAGTATGCAACTTTGAGCCGATTTACAAATTAAATAATTTCCGAGGAAACTGAACGGAATTCGACCAAAAGTCATGAGGGACAAAATTCAGGTAACAGGTTGAAGAACCTGAGAAAAATATTGAAATTCACCAATGGCGTACGAGCAAGATTTTCTTAAGGATTTTATAGATTGAAACCTCGGAAAATGCAACACCCTGTATGGTATTTGGAAAACATTCAATTTTATATTAAGCAGCGTCTATTGCTTGATACTCATACAAAATTTGAGAGCTCTATCTGCAGTAGATCAAGCACAATAAAATAAAAACCTATTTTTTTTAACTTTCAACACCCTGTAACTCCGCTAATAATCGAGATCGGACACACGTTCATAGAAACTTTTCTTCTTATTTTGTACCAGAGAATACGTACCTGAAATATTTACAATTCACAATGACCAACGCCCTTTCTGGTTGGAAATTTGGCATTGAAAAAACGACTAGTTTTTCACTCTGGAAAATGTTTTTTTTTTGTAAAACTACGTCGTTTAGTTTATTTTTGATATATATTATTGTCATTCATGTGAATTATTGGTAACATGGAGATATTCATTTTTTCCGAATATAATTCGAATATAACTGACGGTTGAAACTCCTCCGAATTTCCCCGTTTTTTCAAAAGAACATGCCAGTCAATTTCTGTTTGTCCCTTCGGGACCATCGATTCCGTATGGTGGGCCAATCCATGTGGGGGTTGGTGTTTCAGGGTGGAATTGCGATATCGCCCCCTTATAAGACTCTCTTACGTGTTTTCCATGTTTCCGAGGACGGACGACGGTCACCTAGTCGCTGCCATCACGTGTCTTCTTCTCACGTTCAGAGGATAATGGGCTATTTCCCACGGGGCGGCCATCCCTTGCCTTTTTCTCCCTTTCACCCCCATTTTTGCATGTGTTACAGCCAAGTGTTGGTAAAAGTTGTTTCGAACTGTCCAATAGGTTTAGCATGTGAAATAAGCGATCTATCCAGAAGAATTCTTGATGAGTTTTTAGAGGTCACAGAAAAGTATAGTTCTTCCATTATCAATTGCAGAACACGGTTATGCGAAGAGTAATCAATATTTAATATACGCCCTGTATAAACGCATGGCACTCACGCCAAATCAAGGAACGAAAATAGTGATTAGTACTCGTTCGAAGTCAGAGAAGCCGCCAGGGTCAACGTGGATTCGAGTTATATGTGTCAACATCCCTTTCGACCAATGAAAACGGTGAATCAGGCAATGCATTGGCACTTTATTGGCCGAAGGGTTATGGACGCTCGGAAGCTTTGAATAATCTTTTCTACTCAACAGATTGGATTGTCTGGATATCAGTGGAGTAGTGTGGTGTGTTGAATTTAGAGATTTTATTGAATAAATCGAGTGCTAAACAACGGCGTAATAATGATTCGATTGCCTCTTAAGGAAAACTTTCTCGCATATGATTTCAAACGTATTTATAAAAATAATAAATTCATAAAATAAGGCATCCCCGCCTATGGCAGATCGAAAAAAATTGTCGGTAAGGGTTCGGAATAAGTTTTCATATTCTGCAATTGATAATGGAAGAACTATACTATCCAAAAACAGTTCACCTTTTTTTTTTCGATTGTAATTCCTGTGTTACAAGTTAAATTGAAATGCAGGGCTGCCAATTCAAACAGACCTCTACAAAGTGGGTAATTTTAGGTTCCCTGCAGGTCTGATGAACCTTCCTTTCAGAAGTTGTGTATTGGCTGACCCTAGCATCAATACCTACGTACACTCGAAACGTCCTGCTGATATGGGCAACTTCCGAAAACTTTCCGAAACTTCCAACTCACAAGTCGGCGTGTTTGAATTTGCGCCTGAATTCACGTGGAATACGGGCACAGCCTTCTGAGACGTCAGCGAGTTGTTGGGGAGTACGTACCAATCCTTTCTTGAAAGAAAACTTGAAAAATTGCAGAAACTCACTGAAAGTTCGAATGCGATTCAAATGATATCTGGTGGTATTTCCATTCGAATATAGTTCCGAAAATATTCGAATATGTATTATATTCTCCCCTCAGGGTTATCGAAGTAGGTGTCTAGACTAGAATTTTCAGAAACTCGAATCATTTTCATTTGAAAATTTTTTGAAAATGAGCTCTATACAGGGTGTTTCAGAATTGCAAGGCAATATTTCAGGTACGTATTCTCTGGTACAAAAAAAGGATAAAAGTTCCTATGAACATGTGACCGATCTCGATTATTAGCGGAGTTACAGGGTGTTGAAAGTTAAACAAAAATTAGGTTTTTATTTTATTGTGCTTGATCTACTGCAGATAGAGCTTTCAAATTTTGTATGAGTATCAAGCAATAGGTGCTACTTGATATGGAAGTAAATGTTTTTCGAATACCATACAGGGTGTTGCATTTTCCGAGGTCTCAATCCATAAAAGCCTTAAGAAAAATTTGCTCGTACGCCACTGGTGAATTTAGATACTTTTCTCAAGTTCTTCAACCTATTACCTAAATTTTGTTCCTCCTCACTTTTGGTCGAATTCCGTTCAGTTTTCTCAGAAATCCATTACTATTTTGATATTTGATATTGATTGAAGCATCAAAATCAAATGAAAGAGAAATTCAGCAACAAATGTTTATAGGAAAGTGGCCTCCGTTTTGTTGAATGCAACTTTTTGAGCACGACGAATCCATGATTCCTTGGCTCTTTTTATCAACACCCTGTAACTCCGCTAATAATCGAGATCGGACACACGTTCATAGGAACTTTTTTCCTTATTTTATACCAGAGAAGACTTTAACCTATCAAACATTCTATTGTTTGAATCCATTTCGGAAAAATTGTATTGTTTCTTTCCCTGGTGAATATTTTTGTAGTCAACCCTGTGATAAGGGTGTATTCAAAGCGTAACAAAATCACCCAGTGTATGAAAGACGCGAAAAACTATTAGACGAAGGAAAGTAGCATCATCAGTTCCAGTTATTCACGCTAGTCTGTTCATGAAGCATCCATTCTACCCCCTACCCCTTACCGCCCCGTGAAGAGGTGAGAACGTTATTAATGAAGCCAGCCTTCGAACTCCGGAGTTCTCCTGAAGTTCTAGAAATTAATAAACGAGTCCGTATTAGCCGTTATAAGCAACAGACAGAGTCTATCAGTCATTATTTTACGCTACATTTAACACATACTTCATGCTCGTTCCTTTTATTTAATCGAAACTTTTCTATGCCTGTCGTGCCGGAATCGATTCTCGATTTCTTCTTGCTTCCTTATCGACTCCTTCGAGTTAAATTCCCCTTGAAATTGCACATCCAGAGGCCAAACGAACCTCACCGATTGCTGGAATCTACGAGAAGTGTTTCAAAATTGGCAGATACTCCGTTTTTTCTACTTGTTTGTGATGAAATTAAGTGCCATTTTGAATGTCTGCATGTGTATAAAAAAGGATCGACCGAACTCCGAAGTCAAATAATTAAATTAATTGTGATATTTCAACAAACAGCAAAAATTAGTAAATCAGAAGTGGGATTTTGAGGGATTACATGGGATTTCTTTTGTACTCGAAATATTATTTGTTCTTGGGCATATTTAAATATATTTTCAGCTATATTTCCAGGTTTTCCCCTTGTCATAACATCAAAAAACAACTGCAAATCGCCGATTATTGTATCGTCCTTGTCCAGGCGATATTCTGACCACCCCCTGTACAACCCGGAGTAGATTCATGGCACTAATTCTAGCGACGTTTTAATTTTCATTTTCGAGAGGGCCGTAACGTTTTCTCCACGGAATCTCGCCATGATTGTTAATTAATTAATAAGTCTGGAGAGCGGGTTGCCAGCGGGGGGGCTGCGGGGGGTGTTTCTCGGGGGGTGGCCGCCTCGCGACTTCTTTACGGGGTGCTTGGGATGCGATTCGCCCGGATTATTAGGAGTTAGGAGTCTGCCGGTTTTGTAAATATGTCCGAGAAATGGGGTTGGTAAAGGGATGGGGGTTGTTTCTTTCTGGATTTAAGCGGCGATTAGGGAGATTTGCGTACGGTATTTTTGATTTTACGGACGCGGCGAAACATTGAATTGCTTTGCCCGTCTCTTGGTAGTTGAAAGTTGCACTCCTGTACTCCATTTCCATCTAAAAAATAACAAAAATAACAGGAGAATAAAAAAACATCACAATAACCAAACTATTTCTTTCTGCTCGAAAATCTCTGCGAGATTTATTGCGTTCTGAGGAAGGGATTCAATAGGGGATGGAAGATATAGCAAAGTGGGATACGATTCCCCCGAAGGTCAGATGTTTTGTGCAAAGCATTCCTCCCGTTTTTTAAGCGTACTAAGGAAGATTTATTATTATAATAACTACATAATAATGTCGGTTCTGTGTTGTTTATCGCCGCTTTTTCTGTCCGTTTCACTTAGCTGGATGTAGAATGGACGTATAATGGAGACTTTATTATGTTCTGGAATTTGAAAAATGACCTACATGGTGCTCGAAAAATTCAAGCCCATCAAGTGAGAAAAATGTTTGGGAAAGTACAGGGCCCGATTGGTCAATAGGCTCTGATTAAACCTGTATTAAACAGATATTATGACGGGGACGTGTCAAATTCCTAAATTTAGATAAATAATAATAATTGACGAATGCACAAAATTTCGACAACTCCAAGACGCGAATTTAAAATTTTAGCGGAGGCACCAAATTTTTCAGCAATGGACAGTAAATTTGAATTTTTGGCGGATGCGACAAATTTCACAACGCTTAAACGTATATTTGAAATATTGGCGGATGCGCAACTTTGAATTGTAGAACAGACTTAATTATAGATTTTGGCGGATGCGCAATTTGAAATTATGGAAACGGTGTTGGTGAACTCCAAATCTTCAATATTCAAGATTATTAAATCAAGAGACAGTGTCTCATCACCACTCCTAGAAAATCTCCAGCGACCTAAAGCTCCTGTCCTTTTGCCTATATCGTAAACTCATCCGATACGCTTTAGGGTAGGTACGTGATAAATCCATTGATACGGTCCGGTCATCATCTGGTGCCGTAAAGTGTCTCTTTTCTCGTTTACGGCTCTTACGAAACACACATTAAACAGAAAATATACAAGGCGTGAAAACGGTTTTCTCGTATGAGCAGAAAGAGCACCAGAAAATCAGTAGCGCCACCATGAAATCTTGGAGAGAAGGAAAAAATTGCGAGAGAATGAAAATGTTTTCAAAAATTCGTTGACAGAGGATGGATTTCATCTATTTAATATACCGAGTCGTCTTAGAGTCTTGAATGTTCGTACGGAGGCTTCCAGAGCATCAACATTGACTATTCGTGGGATTTTTCATTGAGAATATGGGGTTTTTGGAATTTTTGTGAGTTTTTGCGACTTTTGGGGATTTTTTGAATTTTCAACATAGAATATCTCGAAAACTATACCAAATATCAAAAAACGGTTTTCACCACCGTTTTCAGCGCCTCTCAGACACCTAATTTGTCGTGGGTTTTTCCGACTTTTTGGGATGTTTTCGAATATTCACCTTAAAATAACTCGAAAACTATACTAGCCAGGCTCATTCACATACCCATTAGGCATAAAATTATGCAACACTCGAAAATCAAAGATGATTTTTCGTGGTGAATTGCCATTGAACTAACCAGTTTCAATTTGTTGCCTATTTCATTAAAGTTCTAGTTTGTCCAATTACCAGCTGATCCAAAATACACGCCCCTGTTCTAGGTGGAGCACATAAACTCCCCTAATCACGTAATAAAATCGTAGGTGAAGTATTGAGGAGAATGTGAAGACTAACGTCTATGTGTGTGAGTTCTAATTTAGTAAATTACATCGCTAAGACACGATGAACAAACTTTGCGGTTACACCAAGGAAGTCATCTAGTGAATAGGTGAGTGAGAAGGATTTTTGGCGGGTTATAAGAAGGATATTTTGGTGATCCATAGCACCCATGAATATTTTCTGTCCAATCAACATCTAGAAATAGACGAGTTTTTTTTGTATTTTTGTCTTCCCATTTCTTCATATAGTCTCCGTTCTAAAAAGATTCGAACTTGAATTTTCCCCATTTTTATATCTACACTTGAAGTCATTCTTAGTAGGAATCTCCATACAATTTCTCTAGATCATTATCCTCTTGATATAAAAAATCCAATTTATTTTACGACGAAACAAATGTTCTTTCTAATGCATGACAGTACATGAAATCATAATAAACTCTTGAAAGCCAATCTTCTTGAATTTACTATAAACACGCATACACCCCCTCAAATTTTTCGACCAACTTTGATTGTGTGTTTCATATATTTGGCAGTGTCTACTGTCACGACCGTCCGATAGATTTTCCTTCCCTTAATATAAATCGAATTTTTATCGTACCGTTAATTGAATTATTATTAATGACGATGAATTCTGTAAATTCACATTAATTTAATTGATAAGATCACTTGATCAACTGATTGCTCAAAATGGTATGGTTATAGTAAAGATATTTTTTTCATTATTATTTATTTAGTAACTTTCAGTTCTTTTACTTTGAGACTCACATGTGCTTGATCTTTTGGAAAAAAATATCTTCCTACCGGTCGTGTTTCGAGCCACTCCCGCTCCATATATCTTCTTCGTCATCGTCCAAACAAGCCGTGACGAACTTCTTTCTATTGTTTCCGATTTAATCGAGTTGGATGTTTTTTTTTCTGTATTCGTTTGCGACGTAGAATTTCATTGCAGCGACGATGCGAAATAAGAAAATCCGGGTTCCTGGCATCGGGATTCCTCGTGGAATTCAATTCCGGAACGACTTTTTGCTAGTTTAGCATAATTGGTGTTTTTGTAGGGCTTCATGAATAAAGGCGTTGCGTAATTATAGCTCTATAAGAAGTTTTCTAGAGCCGTCATTGAAACAATTGAAGTGAGACTCCACAAGGAAATATTTTGAATGACGTACTGACTCGTATGAAATTTTGAGGTTAGTGAAAGCCGATGTATTGGAAGCAACACTACGTATTGTTTAATAATAATTAAATACGAATCTGCATGAAATTCCCTTCACGGCGATCCTTCGGCGAAGTTTCGAGATTGTCAGCTGTTTCGAACAGCTCCTCATCTCTGCACAGCCAACTAATTATTTCGACTGACCTTAGCTGGGTGTGCGTTAAATATACGGAAAGTTAAACACCGTTTTGGACACGAATAATAACGGTGACTGACTGTAACTAGTAGTTGGCGATTTTCCCGTCGAATATATCGAGTCGATTTATTTTTAATTGGACTTGTCCGAAACACGTACGCGGACAAACTATTGAGAAACGTGTCGGTTGTAAGTTTGATGGAATTTTCACACTTTGGTTGGGAATGTGCTGGTCACATCGTATTACGATAATATCGTGACCTGTTCGGAAGTGGAATGGAATATGAAAATGTCCACTGAAAACAACGAGAAGAATATCTAACTGATCTTCATGTGACAGTTATTCAACCTTGGATCATTCAGAGGTTTTTCGTTGGAATTAGGGGATTTTCGTGGGTTTTGCAACTTTTTGAGGTTTTTTGGAATTGTCAACATGAAATATCTCGAAAACTATACCAGATATCGAAAAACGGTTTTTGGATTTTTTCAAAATTCAAAGTCATCGTAGAGTCTTCAATGTTCGTATGGAGGCTCCTAGAGCATCAACATGGACTATTCAGAGGTTATTCCGTTGAGAATATTGGGTTTTTGGGGATTTTCGTGAGTTTTTGCGTATTTTCAGGATTTTTTGGAATTTTCAACATGAAATATCTCGAAAACTATACCAGAAAACGGATTTCACCAACTTTTTCAGCGCCTCTTAGACACCTTATAGACGAATTTATCTTTTGAAATTTTGATCGAAAATATAACAACCTCTTTGGATTTATTCGAAAAATTCGAAGTCATAGAGTCTTCAATGTTCTCACAAACTTAGACCTCATTCTTATCTAACCTAACCTAATGTAGACAAATGTTCCTCAATTAGTTGAACTATCAAACGATAATTCATGTAATTCATGAATCGACTGATATACTGCCGAAGACCTCATGAATATCTTATGAACGGTAAATGAAGGGCTACAATTTTCCCATCGTCTTGAATAATGATAGACGATTGTAATTTTCTATTAGATCATCGCCTGACAGATTAATATTATGGCTATCATCGTCTATATGTGAACATGATCCCTGGAAATAGATGACCGGCAATCGAAATACGTTTGAATTATTGAAAAGCGATGATCGATCTATTAGTGCTCGCCAAATTCAATCGAACATTATCGAACTTGATGGAATACAATTCTCAACTAAAAACAGGAATTTATAACGTAGGTAACGAGTATTTTTATTATAATTTCTTCCATTACTGAAAAGAGTCCAATAATGATGTTCTGAACAGTTTTTGGAAAATATTTGACTCGATTATAAAGCAGGGTTGTAGCTGAAACCTAAAAGTTTTCACATTTTGAAAATGAAATTAAAAGTGTTTGTTACTATTTATTATTCTGTGTGCAATTTCGATTACCACTTTGAATTACCTTTTTTTTTATCTAAAAGTTGTATCAATTTCCATTTTTAATAATCTACAGTTGTTCAAGCAGATTAGAAAAAAAAGCTGGGTCATCACTAGCTACTGAAGTGGATGGTAATTTTTTCCATTATATACTCTTGGAGCCTGCAGGCATTTTTCCATAACTGTGGTTTTGAAATATAATTCCGGTTTGTAATTGTTATGGTAATTCGCTTTTCATTATCCCGGCTATTTTCTCATGCCTCGAAAGGGGTAGTAGCTGCGTGCATCCCCTAATGTATTCTAATAGGTCGTAATTGCCGTCGTGAAGACGTATTTATTCTCCCCTTCATCTTTAGCTTCAGCTCATGATTCTATACATTCTTGCAGACACTCAACACTAAGTTAGATTTTGTATTTTCCGAATGAAATTTATTCATAGCAGCACCTTCAATGTATAAGGATGAGTTGACAATTTTTAAATTCGTTCCTGATCATGTAACATGAATTCGTTTTCAAGCCCATTATAAATGAGTAAATTCATCTCCAAATGCACTGTGAATTCGTGAAAAAGTGGATCGTTCTTGAAATTATTGTTTGTTTCATGAACAGTCAAGGTCAATTGGAGTTTGTCGGAAGTTTGAGTTTCTGCTCATTATTTTGTAACTTCACAAGGCGAATGAACCAAAAATTTGTGGATTAATTTCTCGGGTGTTTTCTTGGTAATAATTCATAGTCGAACCATATCGATAGTAAGTTCATTGTCGTAGTCGAGATTCCCTGAAAAAACTTTCGTCAATTCTGCGACTGAAACAGAGAAAGTAGAACTTTCAAAAGTAGGAGTTATGGCATTGTGGAGTACGAAACTCCAGACTGTTTCGCAAAGTTCCGCAATAGTACTCAACTATTGAACTAACGAAACTATGTCAATGTTACTAAAACCGAAAGTATCGATAGAGGGCGTAATTAAGTCGATAAGTGAACGACACCTCATTTTATAATTATTTTTATCGCATTCTTTTTCGTGTTTTTTATTTGATGTGCTTTGTATACATACTAGATATACTCTTGGGACGTGTAAGAATATATAAAACTTTGGAAAGGAGTTCGTTTTAGAAGTTTTTTGCCTTTCTAACGCATACCGAATCAAAAACCGTATGAAAATAAATTCCTGCATTTCGATTCGCTGTTCTCAACATCACACCTGTCCGCCGAGGTCAGCCAGCTTTTTTCTCGTGAGCGTCGCCGCGACGCCGCCCCCGACGCCGTCATTGGCGTCGGAAATGCCGCCCTGGCCACACGCCGTCGCCGTGGGGTGGTTTCGAACGTAGACGCCGCCTCCTCCAACATTTTTGCGCTCTACCTTCTAATTGTTGTTGCAAAAATGACGGGCACGCCATTCGAAAACACCCCGTAGACGGTTTTCCGTGGTGGAAACTGTTCGCGTCGGGTTAATCGAGCCTCTGGCAAAGTTTCCGCCAACTTTTTCGACGGCATTAAAATTTGTTGGGAAAGTTTCGGCGATGTCGGACGAGGCCGGATGAAATGTGCGAGCGGGAGAGAGCGAGCGATGGGAGTACGAGAGAGAGGGAGGATCCGGCGGAGTTTTGGAGTTGTTGACGGTCGAGGATGATTCCTACGTTTCATTTCGGCGTAGAGAGGTGGTTCGAGGGAAATTCATATCGCATGCGGAAATGAGTTTTTCCAGAAAAATGGCAAATACGATAAGGAGTTCTGAGGAGTCGAACAGGAAAACTCTGGAGTTGCATTGTGGAAATTGTGTTTCCGATAACCAGTTGATGTTGATATTTAGAATCGAGTCAAAAAAATTAAACATTTTATTTCCCATCCCATAGAAACTTGTTTCAATTCACATTTTCAATTTTTGGCGGCCACGCATATGAATATTCTAAAATTTGGCGGACACACAAATAAATAGCCGAGAATTTGGCGGACACACAAATATTTAAAAATTTGGCGGATGCGCACACCAATATTTGAAAATTTGGTGGATGCGCAATTTTCAAACACCGTTTCATGCCTTTATATCTCGCATTCGCCATTTTAAAGAATTTAATGCGATAATCATTTGTAATCTTTTATATTTATTTTTGATGATTTCGCACCAAACACTCGATAAAAGAATAGTTTAGAGAATAATTTCTTCTGAGCCTACCAAATCCTTGAATTATAATGGACGCTCTCGAGGCACATTTCCTCCGACACTGTCCGTCCACAGTACTTCGTTTTTGTTTTTGTTCCGTGGCCGGACTCTCGTTTGTTATCAGTTTCCGCGTCCACGGCCAACTTTTCGCAAACAGATCGCCGGACGCGATTTGGGCGGGCATTTGCGGTGGCACGTTTTGCGGCCATTCAAAATCAAACGGCACATCGCGATAACGTTCCATCTCCGATGGAAAAACTATTACGAACTGGAGAACAGAGCAGGAGTATTATGTGGACGTGAGTTAGGATATAATCTGTTGGGCTTTATAATTGGAATGAGATTTTGAAATTAGGGGCTGAGAATGCGTTGAAGACCATCAGCAAATTTGAAATCTCGTTGATAGTGTTGGAATATAATTTTTTTGGAAAAAAATGTCATATGTCTGAATTAAGGGGGTATGCTGGTCTAGAAAATTGAAAAAATAATTTTTGGTGCATATTTTCGAAGCTTAGACTTTCAGAAATATGCTCCCGGAAGGATTTTTCAAAATTCAAATTATTTTGAGAGATACAGTGGATTTTGTGAGGCGGCACTTGAACCGGCCGAGCGGAGTGATCACACAATGAATGGCAGATGGTTTCCAAAAATTCTTCTGTATCCGACTTGAGCTCGTAGTATACCCTTTTAGTTGAGTTTTTATATATACCTGACTACCAGGACGTACCCAATATACCTGGAACTGTTCAGTTTAGTCTCGATCTTGGAGCTAAGTAGACACGAAACTGGAAATCTTTCTCAAACTTTAAACGCGTTTTTCTCAAAACTACTTTTGTTGAGGTGGTTGGCACGATATCTCAAGTTCTATCTGACCGATTCCTTCGAAATTCTGTGAGAATCTTCTTCATACATCTCTTTATCGCAGGAACTGAGGATTTTGAAAAATTAATTCGAAGTATTGTTGAAACATTCGTAAAGGTCGAAAAACAGGGGTAAAAATGTATGTTTTTTTTCAAGTAGACGCCATTTTGTGAATTTTTTATATTTTTTTTCGGCCGTAGTTCAAGCGATAGCAACATCTTTACGAATCAAGAATTTTTTTTGTTTGTTCGATTTGGATGACTACAAGGGCTGGAATCATGTCAACCAGGGAGCCCTGTTTGATTGGCAGCCCCCACTTCACCGGCCTGTCATTTGACGAATTTTTGACATTTCTTTCTTCTGAATTTTTTTCTACATACATAAAGGATCAATAAACATTATATAAAAAATTGCTAGTGAAAATGTTTTCATTTTATTTTTACCCTAGTTTGAAAACTACCCCAAAAGTAGGGCTCTAGTCCAGAATACCCCCTTAACCAAGAAATTCCACTACAACCCTTCATGCTCGGTTCAATTGTTCAACAAAAGACAATATAATCGCTTGGATTCGTCGATGCATCCGTTCAATCTTCGTTCATCGTGTGCAACCAACTACGCCGTTCCAAAACTTCGCCATTATGTGTTCCGAACAATTGAAAATCGCGATCGCCGATGCGGAAAAGTCTAGATTGACGAACGATGTAATCGTTTGTCTGTATTGTCACATACTAATGCAACCATTTCGATCCACGAAAAACTACCCTTTCCTGTTTCCGGATATTGAGAAGACGCGAGTTGGTCGGGCAGACGCTGAATTGTTTTTCTTACAATGAGAAATGTGCGGGGATGGAGTTTTTGATGAGGAAGGTGACGGCTGTTCACGTTTCTGTGGCGTTCTAGGTCGTCGAAAGTTTCACTTTGGTTACAGTGGAAAGCTCTCTTTTAGGTTTCCCTTTTGAGTTGACAAACCTAACCGATTCAATTTCAAAGATACACCACGTGCCTATTGATTTGCGACAAACAGATGCTCGGAAAGTGTTATAGACTGTTAAAAATTAATTAATCTTGTGATGATAGTAGCAATTATTGAGTTCGAAACATGAACCGGAAGTTCAATCGATTATTCTTTCCGCTCAAAGCCATCACAGCAACAGAATACTTACCAAAAAATACTCGTACTTCCTCAAAATTACGCTACAGGGAAATCTCCAAGCGTATAAATAAAAATGCCGGAAAAAATCAAACGGACGCCTGATATATAAAATATCCGGCCAGGAAATTCTGTAGGAAATGCGGTTTACATATCTCTCTGCTTTCGCCGTGTCCCAAGAGTGCCAGTCGTTCGGCGATTTTACGCCCTTTTCAACCCTTATTTCAGCCCTCGCAAAAAGGAATCGCATCGGAAATGCTGGTCCTCAAACGAATTGATCGTCACCGGACCACCAAGACCACTTTTTGATTCTCATTTCGATTTCCATATGGATCACCCTGTATACTCTCTTTGCTCGATGATCGTACTACAGATCGATCTTTTATACTTCAAGGGGTGAAGCCGGATATCGGCTACATCATCCTGATGACAGGCCGTCCAGCTAATAATACACATACGGGGTGATTCACCTAACGAAGAGGTTTATGGAGAACAAAAAGAGAGCTCAAGGTGTTCTATTTTCCTAAAATATTTTCGATACGCTGTTACTTCCAAACCAGAAGTGGTATCAACTTTTTTTTTTCAAATAGAACATCCTGTTTATTTTTACGTTTTCGAATTCTAGGAAAGAATATTTTGAACTAGTTGCATTTTGAATTTTCTTCCTATCGTGATTTGTTTTCCATATGTTGGTGCACCATATTTGATTCTTTTTACGTTTGCAATCAATTAATGTTTATATTATTTATCGAATTTGAAATCAAGAACCATCCAAAGCACTCTTGTGAAAATACACATGAGACGAATGAGCGTATTTTCATATTTCTGTTGATATCTCTGTAAATATTTATTTTAGCAATATGGTAGGGATAGGAAATGAAAATTTGCGTCGTATAGTGTGAAAATTTTATGGTCATTCCATTCGAAATAAGGAAGTTATTGGGATTTGGAATTTCCAAAAAGTAAACTGAAATGTCAAACACCCTGTTGAATATTTCGGAACACTTTGAGGGATACCTGATAGAACACTCTTTCATTGATGTGTATACGGAGATTGAACCTTGAATCTTGAAAATTAAAGATAATATGGACATTTTAGTCAGTCAGTCCATCTGTCAAAATTTTTCGTAAAAATGGAATATCTTGAGAACGAATCACGATAGGAAGAAAATTCGAAATGCAACAGGTCTAGAATTCTTCGTAGAATTCGAAAATGTGAAAATAAACAGGGTGTTCCATTTGAAAAAACAAAGTTGATATCACTTCCGGTTCAACCGGTTCAACCGGAAGTAACAGCACATCGAAAATATTTCAGGGAAATAGAACACATTGAGTAGTAGCATCCACCAAAATTTCAAGTCGATATCAGTTCCCCAAACACCTCTAACGAACCAGTTAGGTGAATCACCCTGTATACAAGGTGAAGGAAAACGGATGGTACGACGAAGAGCATTAACACGTCTCTTGGCGGGCCTAATCTGTGACGACAGCTCGGATCGTGACCAGAAAACAGCACGTCCTCATAACGAAATTCGCCCCCCCTTTCCCCCCCACAGTATACGGCCTTCGCGGACTGAATTACTGAATGGGGATTATTTGTATCGTCTTGTGTAATCAAGGGATATGATGGCGGATGAGGAGGGATATGGAGATGGATTTTTTCAGAGTAAAACACCATACAGGGCGATGCCGATGGGACGATGTCCAACTCCGTATTCTGGAGAGCCCCTTGGAGAGTCTGGGAGTTGTTCGGGAGTTTGTTTGGTCGAAGCCGGAGGGCTAGGCGTGTACTTCGTACCTGCTGGGGTTGTACCCAACTGATTAGCGATTCAGCTTCGAAAAACTCGCAGAGTAAACTTGCCAAGATCGAAAAAGAGACGGTCTTGAACTGGAAGTGACATAGAAGAATTTTGGAAAACTCCCAGAGGCGAAAGATCCTGCACGATCCAAAAAGTTGTTTCACTATACGCATAAAAACAAAACCAAAGCTTCCCTGGAGCTCCCTAACCTAAACTAATCGCGGGTTTTCGAATTTTCGATGACCCTCGATTCGAAATTCTAGGTTCTTGATTTCTACGCTCCGTTCGGTTGTAAACTTCGTGCATGAAATGAAAACTCTAGTGCCCACGTTTGGAATCCCTCATTTTCGCATAAGTCCGTAGTTTCCCAACTACGCCCGCCAAAATCCGGGGCGAGCACAGAGAGTATTAATTAACGAAAACATCGATGATGCTCGAGTCGAATTAATGAACGCCTAGGTGATTTTTCGAGTCCTCTAGCCTGGTTCGCTTCGAGTGGGCAATGCAAAACAATGCAACGAGGATAATTATAAACAAAAATCCGGGATATTTCATTGATTTCATTAATTTTTTCTGCCAATACAAGTTGCCATTATTAAAATCCTCATTTATTCGCTTGAGGATCTGATCTGGTTCAAGTGGAGCCTCGATCACATACAGGGTGTCCCGTGAAGACCAAGTCAAACCGAGGGAGAATGTGGATTAAAGGATAAAACAAATGCTATGACAAAATTCCCATTATAAAAGTCCGTTTTCGAGATTTTTTTTTTCGAAAATAATGAATTTTTGCCCCTTTCAATAGCTTTGGCTTCACGGTTGGTATAATTTCGAACCTTTTTGATTAATTTTTGCATTGAAATATTGCTGAAGGATAATTTCAACATTTACATTAAAAACATTCGCTGAATATCTCAAAGGACGGCTGTGAGAAATATTTTTATTGAAAATTTTGGTAGTAGATTCTTTTGTTCATGAAGTTTAGCTACTGCTTCACATTACACCAATAAATTGTCTATTTTATAATAATTTCTCACAGCTTCTCCTGAAATATTCGGATAATGTTTTTGATGTAAATGTTAAAAATCATTCTTCAGCAATATTTCAATAAAAAAAATAACCAAAACGGTGTAAAATTGTACCAACCGTAAAGACAAAACTATTGAAAGGGACAAAAAAAATATACCCCGAGAAAGGTAAGACTTTTATAATGACAATTTTGTCATTGCAGTTGTTTTATCCTTTGATCTACATTCTCCCTCGGTTTGACGTGGTCTTTACGGGACACCCTGTACATCTCCTGTCCAAATTCTGTCATAAGTCATTTTTTCGTGCCATAAAAAAACAAACAACAATCGCAGAAAAGTTTCCTCGAGGGTAAATACCCCTTCAGTCCGTCATTCTATAGAAAAGCGATCGGAAAGCCAAAAATCACTCGACTAAACGTAAAAATAAGGCAATAATGTTTATCGTTATCGGACGTCCGGTTCGCAGATAACGCCCTCTACCGACGCTATTCCAATACGGACGACGTCTCGGACATAATTTTTATTTGTGTTGGGGCCTCTTATCTCGACAAATGAATTTCCTCGAATGGGGGTGGAATTAGATGAGGAAATGCGAGAGATCATATCGGCTCCTGTCGGATATAAAAACGTGAATCTCGACTCATAACTTATACTCTGGAAATATTTCGATCCAGGAGGATTCTGCAGGAGTTTTGATTCAACGACAACGATTTTTCTCGTTCCAACATCGATCGAATTCATAGAATAAGTGGATCAAAAACGGGAACGACAGAACTCATAGAAACACATCGGACAGTTGATTGAATTTGACAGAAATCACGAAACTTCGTGACGTTTCCAAAACGACACTCCTTTGAGTATATTTACTTACCTACAGTCCTACGAGTAGTGTACAGGGTGTACCAGTTTTGATAGTCATTGGGAATTTCAGGATATAATCCTTCACGAATTTACAGGGTGTTTCTCAAAGACATGCTAATATGTGGAGGGGTGAAACTTCCTAGGAACGTTTGTCCTAAAAGTCTTGACTTTTGAGGTACAGGGTGATATAAATTATTAAACGGTTGGTACTGCGATATAAAGTATTTTTAATTTAATTATTTTAATCAAGAACAGAGCATCTGACAAGATAAATATATATTTTGGATTCTTATTCATTTTGGAACAAATCTGATCTCTAAATTTGTTTTCAGTCGATGCACAAACATTTTCACGCCGAATCAGATTTTTTAGGAATAGACCCTGAACGATTTTTATTTTTTTAAGCGAAAACCATGCGCCAGACAAAGAAAATCCATGAGATCAATTTTGCTCGATAAGGAATGAGGATCTCAAAAGTAATTTTCATTTTGAAACTTAGCATTGGCGTAGTATTTCTTTCTCCAAAAATATTCGATGCAAAACCCGTACCACGCCACTGGTAGAGCAAATGAAAAATTCCGTACATCACAAAATGCACTTTGATGCATAGAAGACATGTACCAAATTTTTCAAAGATGACTTGAATATTATCTCAGTTATTATCAAAAAACTCTTTTTTTTTTCAAAATTGTATCACCCTGTATCTCAAAAGTTGAGACTTTCAGGACATACGTTTATAGAAAGTTTTTTTCTCAAAATGTGTCAAAGAATAACCCCTTCAAATATGGGCACGTCTTCAAGGAACCCCCTGTATACGAGTATCAATATTTGTTCATTGAAGATTCCGAGACGTAGTTTCGTCGTCTCAAATTGTCGTGACGCTAGAGATGCTCCAGAGATTAAACGACGCTCTAATATCCCACCGAGCGAGAACAATTCTCGATAAAAACGGTCTACCTGCCAATATCGGGGATTAATGAACAATATTGTAGCAATAAGGACATTGTTCAAGGATATATTTATACCTCAACCGGGGATTTAATGGTCATTGGTTTTTCTTGCGTAGCAGACCATAATGGCGTTTTGTTCGTGGACGCTTTGTAATATTTATTGACCGTATAGAAGATTATTATTTCGGATATTGGATGGGATCCAGACGAATTGAATTGGGCCGATGTTATAGAAGCAAGAAACTTATCCAGGTTCTTGAAATAACGAGGATGCTCATACAAGGATAAAGAAATTTATATCCAAATTTTGACACTAATTGTTTTTTCTTCTCCTGTCAATGATTTAACCTTTCTACAAACTATTTTTTGTATGCATGGAGATAGTTGGAGAATTCCAAAACCTCATCTGTTGCTATGTCGAATTTCTTTCTAACCCAATAATACAGGGTGTTCCTTAAAGACATGCAAATTCTTCGACACATTTTAAGAAAATCTTCCCTTAAACGTATGTCCTGAAAGTCTTAACTTTTGAGATACAGGGTGATATAGATTATTAAAAGGTTGGTACTGCGATATGAAGCAATTTTAATTTAATTATTTTAATCAAGAAGAGAGCATCTGTCAAGAACAATATATATTTTGGATTCTCATTCATTTTGGAACGCATCTGATCTCTTAATTTGCTTTCAGTCGATGCACAAACATTTTCACGCCGCATCAGATTTTTGAGAAATGGACCCTGAAGTAACGATTTTTATTTTTTCAAGTGAAAACCATACGTCGCACAAAGAAAATCCATGAGATCAATTTTGCCCAATAATGAATGAGGATCTCAAAAGTAATTTTCATTTTGAAACTAAGCGGTGGCATAGTATTTCTTTCTCCAAAAATATTCAATGCAAAACCCGTACGGACGCCACTGGTAGAGAAAATGAAAAATTCCGTACATCATAAAATGCACCTTGATGCATAGAAGACTTGTACCAAATTTTCTAGATATGTCTAGAATATTATCTCAGTTATTATCAAAAAACTGATTTTTTCTTCAATAATTTATCACCCCGTATCTCAGAAGTTCAGACTACTAGGACATATGTTTGTAGGAAGTTTTGTTCTCATAATGTGTCGAAGAATCACCCCTTCAAATATTAGCATGTCTTCAAGAAACACCCTGTATACCCAATTTGACTATCAACTTTTTGCTTTCTGTTCCTGTGACGATCAAAGCTTCTGGAATCATTTCGGTGTAACGACAGTCAAAGTCGCTTTGGTCATTTTTCATGGTAATATTACGTCCGTTCGGACTTTTTGGCATCAAAGAAATAAATTCGTCAACCCTTCGGCTTAAGCTCTCTGGAGTTTAGACGACGCTTAATTAGATCAAGAGAGTACGCGGGTGCGAGAGAGACGACCAATTATCGCCGAAGAAAAGAAATGAAATGGCTTCGGACATGTGTACAGCGTACTACGAAAGACATGTCCACGAATTAAATTCGATTCGTGATGTCTCAACGAATATTTTGTTGTTTTTTTTCATAATTGATTTTGATGACAGCTCAGGAATATTTAAGAGTGAATCTCAGCATTATACATGGTGCCCATTAGTGTATACAAGTAGAATAATTCACCAAGAAATGAGAAAACAAAAAAAAATGGCTAGCTGAAATGTCTGGAGTGTGGAGGTTTCTTTTTGTATTCTGGATAAAATTCATGTCAGGAACTTTCAATGAGCAAAAACTAGAAATGGGACACCTTGTGAAATTATTTCCAGCCCTCAAATGTTTAAAAAAAATCAGAGTATTGGATTTCAATTCAATAAATATTCGTACAGTTACTGTTCTTCCTACAGGAGAAGAAACTCAGTGATCCTTTGATTTTTTTTCATGTCCTCGCCATGTATTGTGCAGATTACTGTACGCACGTACTTTGTACGTATAGAACAAACTCGATTAGGCTTGCCCGCTTCCGGAAATCTGGTAAAACCTCGACGGATTCGCATAAGTGAACATCTCAAAGCGTTCCAGGCCGGAACAGATCAAACATTCGTCTAGCTTTCAACGTATGGCGCTCGGTTCGTTGTGACTTCAGTCATAAACGAAGTCCCGCCCTCTCGAGGACCTTTAATTATAATTATATTGCCAGCCAGACTCGGCATCGGGATGGATTTGGTGGTTGAAAAGTTGGACGAACCAAAAAAGAGCACTGAAAAGTCGTCGAAAATGCCCCTCGAAACAAATAATCCCGACCATTCGAATCGTATCAGTCACGATAATCGGAAACGGAAAAGTCATCCATAAAAAGTAGCAGCGGCATCCAAAAGTCTCCCTTTTCTTATTTGCGATTCAGCCTCAAACTTACCCGCCAGGGTATTTCAATAAAACATTCGTCTCCGTCTCCATTCATCATATATCGGAGGCGAATTCTGGAATCGAAAAATCAAAACAAATATGCAGACACTTCGAAACGGCGCCCCTTTTCGTATTATTGAATTGGAAGGAAGTCGAGAGGGGTGGCGCTAATACCGGAAGTGGTCATGCCTGATCCGGGAGTCACTCGGATGACCGATGATGTCACACAAATAATTCGTCGAGCTGAGCGTTTTATTCGGTAAATATTTTCTCTTGGTCTGCTTTTAGGGGTTATCTACAGTGAGAATTTTCAAAAAGTCGATTGTTTTCATTTTATTTTCTTTATGTACATATATTTAGGAATACACACAGGAAATATCATATCGTTCCTGTGAATATTTTCGAAGTTACACGCAAATTTGGAAAGGCGTTTCAGAGTGCTCGAAAGTGCTTTTCGAATTTTAAACGCGTTTTTCTCAAAATTACTCGAAAACGGCTGTACCGATTACTGTCAAATTATAACACGAGCTTCTCAAATATATTTCTCAGTAATCAATCGAAGATTTTTCCTCACCGATGAATATTTTTTTTATAAACAATTCAAGGCCGAAATTTTGTTCGAAAATAATTTTTTTTGTTTGAGACACCGCCACTTTGTCAAAAAAAATTATTTAGCTTATTCCTTCGATTGATTACTGGATTACCATTATTTTAACGAAATCTGTCTGGTTTTTCAATTTCGGATGATCAAGTTCAGAAATATACCGAGTGGTCACCGCAAAACGTCTTTTTCGAGAGGAAATAAATATTTTTACTAATACCAAGTCTTAAAATACTGTTGAAAGATACCATAAAATGTGTACGAATAATTAGATCAATAATTTCTAAAGTTTTCTCAGGAAAAATTCTGTGAAAAAATCGCTTTTTTCGACCTTCCAACTGTATATAACAGACTTTGTTGAATGAAAATGGACAACCCTTGAAATAAAATCGAAAACTGTAGATATTCACAATTATCTCAGATTGACATCCAAAAAGTCTGGAATCCCAACGAACGATGAAGATTCAAAAACGTGTACGAATTCATTTCCAGAGTATAATGACTGTCGAAAGTGCCTCTTCTGGGATTATATTCGTTATGTTTCTCCAGCGTTTTCTCCTTTTGGAGTTCATAAAAGAAGGTGGCGATTATTACAGGAAAAAACCTCGTTAAAAAACAAAACGCCCCTGAGCTGTATTGTTCTTTCAATCGACCGTTTGCTTCTCACGACCCTACGGCTTTTTTGAGGACCTTTGAGATTTTTTATAGGTGTCGATGCTCACTTTTCATTGTGATTTGCCCCTAGCTAACTTGATGCAACAAGCAATAGCATTGTAGAATTTTTTAAATGAACGATAAAAATGTTTGGACGTTAAAATTACGATCAGTTAATCAAATCAAAATATTTAAAATATTATTGTCAGAAGAAGAATAATCTTATCGACAAAGTCATGTAATACATATTGAAAGATGTAAAAATAAATATAAGAACATAAAAAAATTAAAAAAATAAATATAAAAACATTGAAAATAAAATAAAAAAATACAATAAAATACTGGTACTGGTTCAGATAGATTAGAATTTGTGTAAATAAATTGAAATTGAAAGAAAGGGACATTCATAATTTTATATTGTCACAAGTTTTCACAACTGAAAAATTCTTCGAACTCAGTTTTCCCAAACTCGAACGGTTGTAGATTCATTTGCGATTCTTCAAATTGAAGAGCTATTTCACGAATTTATTTTCCCAAAACTCGTACACAAGGTGTTATTTTTTAGGTTGGAACCCCCAAATCATCACGAAAAAGTATATAAATGCCAAAAAAAAATTATTGAAAATTTCTCAACCATCTGATGACAATTCTTCATTTGGTCATCATCAAATCCCCCTCCTTCCCTGATTATCCCCGTTCATCCCATTGTTTTTTATTTATTTTCTCATCTTCTTCCCTGCTAATAACCTGTCCCGTCACGCGGACGTATACAGAGGGGTGGAATTTTAAAAAGCCACTCGCGTTTGTCATTCAAAGTGGTCCTTCGAGCTTGCCGCAGGTGAAGCGGGAGATCAGGGGAAGGGGTCGTTAAAAAAAAAGAAAATTGCAAACTTGTACTGGAGTGTTGATGGGGCTCGAAGGGGGGTAGGAAAATGGAATCAGCGAAGATTGTTAGGTTATACGTGAGTCGAGACAATTTTAATCTCAAGTTAGCTTCGGAGGATCAGGTCAGAATTTTTTACAAAAATGGTGGAGGTGCCAGTTCTTTGAGGGAATGAGGAAGTTTCCAATATTAATTTTATTTTTTCCATAAAATATATGAAAAATTATTACACCCGTATTTTTTCTTTTTTTTTTGTGCGATCGAATTTGACTCCAGAGTTTCGTTTTGAAAAACTAGTTTTGGCTCCTCCACCATTCTGATGACGTACCAAGTGGAAAACCGGGTTCACACAGGAACAAATTGAGATTTTGCGTGCGGAAGTACAGTGTTGCCCTGCTTCTAATTTATTCTAAATATTCGGAAAAACTGACCAGAATATCTTGGTAGTAAAATATGTCGTGGATTTTGCAATACCAAATCATGGATTGTTTACCTTTCGTGATATAATATCATATATGTCTTATGAAATATAACTAGCACATAACATGCGAAAATATATGAATGCGATGATATAATCGAGGGATATGGCTGAATAGAAAATGAATGAATGAATCGAATTTGTTCTTGAAGTGAATTATTTAAATATTTTGTGCTTGAATTTTCGGAACAGCTTTCAATTTATTTTCATGAAAATAGAAAGGTAGATCTGGCAATTGCGCAAATGCATTCGTAGATTTCGTCCGCGATCATCCGGATTACACCATAGCTGAAACTTACGATAGCTATATTCACTCTAAACTCACTAAGTACGTCACAGTTTTCCGCCTCAAAATTTATAAATTGGTTTATTTTGAAAATAGAATGGAGTTAAATGATTTGTATTGTCATTCTAGAAAGTAGAGATATAATAGTTGAGTACTTATTTGATGAGAATTCGTCATAAGGAAACTCCCTCATTAAATTTCGACTGGGGGCATACACAGGGTGAGATATAAATCAGAGAGTGATGGTATATATAAATAAAATATACAATGAACTGTAATTTTTTCTGACCTCAAATGGAGTAGATGAAATGATATTCAGTATCTGGAGGTCAGAATTTTTTACAAAAATGGTGGAGTCGCTAATTATTTCACAGAATTAAACTTCGACCGGGGACATATACAGGGTGAGATAGAAATGTGTACAGAACATTTTGAGGGTGATGGTATATTGAAAAAAAATATACAATGAACTGTAATTTTTTCTGACCTCAAATGGAGTAGATGAAATGATATCCAGAATCTGGAGGTCAGAATTTTTTACAAAAATGGTGGAGGCGCCCATTCTTTCACAATTAAATTTCGACTGGGGGCATACACAGGGTGAGATATAAATGTGTACAGAACATTCTGAGGGTGATGGTACATCGAAAAAAAATATATAATTTACTGTAATTTTTTTCTGACCTCAAATGGAGTAGACGATATGATATCCAGTATCTGGAAAGACTTAATCCATATTTATTTGGCGCAAATTCCCAAACATAGCGACACATCATAAACCTCCTCACTTGCGGATCATCAAGGGTTTTCGAGAGCCCCATAAAATTTTGATTGCTCATAAAATGACTCGTCCGACTCAAGCCTTACGAATCTAGACGTCAACCAGGGGATTTGTCCCTATCCAGATTTAAAAGACATCGATAATATGTTTCATTTTTGCTCGATAGAGTGTCTACTTCGATTTTTATCTTGTTGCATCCAAAATTGATCGACTGGGGAAGATTTATCAACACAAACAGTATGATTTTTCTCCCTAAAATAATAATACCTGGAAAGTTGGGAGGTTTCCTGGATTTCTCAAAGAATTCTGATGAGTGTGTTCTCTAGAGGGTCCTCCAAGATCCACCTTGAGTGGAGATAATACGCCAACGACCGCCGATGGCCTCCATGGGGGGTTACACCCCTCTTCAGCTCCCCCTCTTTCCCCAATTATCTCGCCCTGGGTCTGCTCCAGAACATCCGATTTGACTTTGAAATTGCCTGTTTATGCATCGAGTAATCTACTGAATATTTCGGCCGGCTACGCCTTATCATAATACGTCCCTCGAACCAAGGAAAATAGCACGTGTCTCCATGAAGTATTTGTATGAAAATTTTATGTTGTTTTAATGGCGCGCCATGTGGATTATCTGCGCCTTAATGAGCTATAAAGGTATCGCCCGGAGCCTAGGAGATATTAGCGGATTGCACGTCGTTGTAGGGCCCCTTAAAAATGCCCCCCCCCCCTGAGTTTTCTTTTATATTTTCGTACAACAAGCCATGTTGTAGATTTCTATTTGTACCCAAGATAAATTCTGCCTGATACTGTATAAATCGCTCTGTTTTTTGATCCTTCCTTCGAATGAAACTGTAAGCTTCACTATCCCGAATATGATTCTGTAGCAGCGGTATTATTTATCGAATTTCACTCCATTTTGTTTCGTGGTTTTCGAACACGTTTCATTTCAATGATTCACGACTGGACTTTCGTCTAATCTGGTTCACAGAAATACCAGGTTTGCCGCAATGGAAAGCGAGTTGACGAGGAAAATGGAGTTTCGGGAGATGAAGAGAAAGAGAGAGAGGAAATATGCCGATGCCTGGCGATTTTGTTAATCCCACAATGGATTACCGGTAGTTGTTCAGATTCGAATATTCTATTCTATTCAAATCACGAGGCTAGCTTGTTTGAAAGTACTTATTTGTTCTGGAGCACCGCCCCAAATTGGAGAATTCCGGTATAGAATCAGAGAATTTATGGGATAAACTGTCGAATATATTCTTTATTATCATAATTTCCTCGGTAATTTCCCGGAACTGCACGTTCTCCTAGGTTTGACAGCTTTCAAAAGTGAAAGTAACTTTCCTGGGAACGAAAATTGAACGAAAATGACGTGTCATCGAAGTGTGCAAACAAGAAGCCACAGATCAGCATTTCGGTTCGGTTTGAAACTCAATTTGCCTGAAGCTGGCTCGGCCCTTTGACGGACGCATAATATTGTGCACTTTGTGATTAATTTCGCTACCGAACATAACAGGGAATCGACGTTTTCATCGTTTGTTTTCGAGGTGACCAACGGCGTGTTCGGATAAATCAATGTGCTGGAAAATCGGTGCAAAATTGCCAAAGTTCCCAACTAATTCGTGACAAGGCTGCACTGCACGATAGGGCACAGATGTATCATCGGTCGGGCTCTAATGTCCGTCATTATCGTAAGAAGTTGGAGGCTAGTTGCTTAGAAATACGATCCTCTCACAAAGTCACGCTGAAAAAATGCATACTCAGCTATCCCACACCTGAATCGCATCATCCCACACCTGAATCCTTATTATCCCCCACCTGAATTATTATCCCACTTCTGATTTGAAGGCAGACCATGGCTCGCTTGATTGAAACCTCCGTGGCACGTATACCGGCCTCTTCCTGTGTGTGCAGACGTGTCTGATTGTGGCCCAGACTCCATTGGAGCCGCAAATATTAGGTTCACATGCAAAAGTCCACCGAACTATGTATCCTTTGTGCGAGTGGGCCGAACGAAGAACTCGCCAAATCGAATTTTCGCTTATTCAAAATTCTCTCTCTCGATGCCGATGCCGAATCTACCGAATCTACATATATTTGTGTGGAGGTGTGAGGTGGTCCGACCGGTCGTTTTACGGTTCATATTGAGTTAGAGGGGGTGGGGAAAAAATGAGACGCAAAACTTTCCTCAGAAAAATTCATGGACTGGCAATTCTCGCTTTTCCAGTGTATGCTCGATTTCAGGTGGGGGATAATGATGATTGTTTTGGTGCTATCGATATGACGAAGCAGGCT
The DNA here is from genome assembly GCA_037013635.1 of Plagiodera versicolora. NCBI lineage: Eukaryota > Metazoa > Arthropoda > Insecta > Coleoptera > Chrysomelidae > Plagiodera > Plagiodera versicolora. The sequence continues at coordinate 1,741,576 of CM072983.1, read as the reverse complement.
TTCGTTCTGTCTTCCCTCAGAGCGTTTGAGGAGGTGAATATCAAGATTCCCCACTCAATAATCCACTGACAATACCCGACAATTAGCTGAAATAGTATTTTCACAATAGATTGAAAAAGCTGTCGAGCAACCAGCCGTCTGGAAAATATCTGGCTTCGCCACGAGTGTAGGAAAGACAGTGGAGGGATTGAGAGGGGTAAGAGGGGGAGGCAAAGGGGGGAAGGAGGTGGGGAGACGTACATGCATGCAGACCGAGCGAAGCTGAACGGTTCCGCAAGTGCGGGAACATCTGGATCGGACAGATTCATTTCGGATTGCGCCATTTCCGTGCCGTTCTTGATTCTGACCGCGAAACTTTACAGGTGCAAGCCGCTCTTCTATTCTCCTCTCTTCTCTTCTCCGGACCCTTCCGGTCGAGTCTAGACCAGCACGACGCGGTAGCCGAAATCACTGGCAGTTCATTGCGAGCGAATTATTGACGTTTTTTGTCCCCCCTATCCTAGTATTACTAGAAAATTAATCCTCTGTATAATTTTTGCAGGTCTAGTAATAAAAACTTGATGCTTATTTTTTCAAAGCTACATGTAGTTTTCGAGGAATAAATTCGACAACGAAAAAATGAGAGCGTGTTGGGAAAAATGCTCGGACACGTGGATTTGTATTTTTGGATGCGCATTTTCTTCAGAAAAAAATAATTATACAGGGTGTGTCATGTGACAGTGGCGGATACCAACTTTCTTATTTCAAATACAACCCCCTGTATTTTATTGATTTTTTGAATTCTTCAGAAAATTCTAGACATAATTCATGTACAATGTCCTATACCTATCTTCAACTGTTTCGGAAATATTGAGTGTTTTCAGATGTATTACAAAAATTAACATTAAAAAAAGGATTATTATTTTATTTCACAAATAATGTAAAAAAAACATCATGAACATCTCTTACATTGAAATTAATGTTCTCTTATTTTTTTTCACATTATTTGTGAAATTAAATAATTTTTTCATAATGTTGATTTTTGCAATACATCTGAAAACACTCAATATTTCCGAAACAGTTGGAGATAGGTATGGGAAATTGCACATGAGTAATGTCTAGAATTGTCTGAAGAACCCAAAAAAGCAATAATATACAGGGGGTTGTATTTGAAATAAGGAAGTTGATATCCGCCACTGTCACATGACACACCCTGTATAATTATTTTTTTCTTCTAAAAAAATGTGCATCTAGAAATACAAATCGACGTATCCGAGCGTTTTTCCCAACACGCTCTCATTTATTCGTTATCGAATTTACTCCATTTGACTGTTCCACACTGTATAAATTCCCAAAAATTTTTTTCAGTACATATTTACTGAAAATGCAACAAAATTAATTTGGATCATTTATAGAACACCTTCTTGACGACACGTAGAAAAAATAATATATATTTTGGGTAATTAATGATCGATACGAAGCTGAACGAAGCTTCGAGATAGCGGCAGCTTCGCGCTAATTAATTAATTATATAATATGGAATTGACGGCACTAAAAAAAATAAAAAAATTAGGACCTGTGTGCAAAATAAATAAAGATAAACTCGAATTGAATATGCCCCCTCAATATGCGTATACAGGGTGGCTACTTTTTTATTGGGATTGTATTGGTAACTCTTAAACCATAAGACTTAGAAGGTCGGTCAAATGGAGAAAAAGTTGCATTCATAGAAGCATTGTCGCAGTTCAAACAAATTGAGATTATCAGGGCCGATTATTGAGATATCATAAAACAAGTAAATTCTGTCATTTTGATTTTTCTCCTTTTCCCACTTTTTTTCGAATATTATCAAAAAATGTTACAGGAATTTTTTATTTGACAGTAAATCATCCTCAATTTGACGTGAGCAGATTTTGTATCCAACATTTTGTACGCACTGGGCCACCCTCAACCTAAATTTTTTTCAATACGGACCTCTCGAAATAACTTTTAACGCTGAATTCAACGACAATGTCATTCAAAGTTTATTTTTGGGTGACTTTGACCCTTATCCAAATTTCTTTGGGTCGGATCTTCTCCATTTGACCGACTTTATAAATCTTATGGTTTAAAAGTTACCAATACAATCCCAATAAAAAAGTGGCCACCCTGTATAATTCGAACATCTATTGATGAAATGACGAAAGAGGTTTCCGTTTGATTTGCATCAATTAAACCTGAAACTATTCGAGTGTTTCGAGAATCTGAATTTCAAAATTATGCGAATTCCATCGTGATTATCATCCTCGAAGACATCTCGGAACCAATTCGAACGTGAACAAAAAACTTTCGGAACCGTTCGATCCACCTCCGGAAACATCGAAATAAATCAACCGTCGACCGTTCTTGCTCCCAATGAAAACAGAAAAACTGAATAAATTACGGATATTGGCCATTACGATTTCACGGGTGCGATCGCGACGCGAATAATATAACCGGGAGAAATTATCAATCCCACCGCCAACGTCGAGCATCATTTGTTTTATGTTTTCATTTGTTTTTTCGCGAACCACTTGACGTCCGTAATTATTCTTCGTTTTGGCGGAGAGGGAAGGAAAAGTTATCCGCGACTTTTTATTTTTCCGACACGCCTAATTGGAGGTGTTCTACACGGTGTTGCATTGTCTCGACAATTTTTCATTTCGACTTGGTCTCTTCACCGGCAAGGAGGGGAGGCAGGGGGGAGGCGAGCTTAATGAAAATTAGTAAGCGGAGATCGGTTTTCGTTAGAGTTGGAAACGCTAATTATTTTTGTAAGTTGGGAAGTTCTTGGATGCACCAGGGACGGAGATTTTGGACATACAGTTAGAAGGCTGAAAAAAGGGAATTTTCCCGAATTTTTTTTGAGAAACCTCTCAAATTTATTGATCTGATAATTAGTACACATATTATGGTATCTTTCAACAGTATTTTAAGACTCAGTATTAGTGAAAATATTTATTTGGAAAGGAGCTACAGCTGAGCTCCGGGAGCTCCTCTCAAAACAGACCTTTTGCGGTGACCACTCGGTATATCTCTGACCTGGATCATCTGAAATTGAAAAAAACCAAACAGATTTCGTTGAAGTAATGTTAAATTCAATAATCAATCGATGGAATGAGAAAAATAATTTTTTTTACAAAATGGCGGTTTCTCAAAGAAATGAATCGATTCGACCAAAATTTGGCTTTGAATTGTTTTGTTTATAAAAGAAATTATTCATCGGCGAGAAAAAATCTTCGATTAATTACTGAAAAATATATTCAAGAAGCTCGTCTTGAAATTTGAGATCAATCGGTTTAGCCGTTTTTGAGTAAAGTTGGTCACCGACTTTGAAAACACCATTTTGGGAAAACGCGTTTAAAGTTTCAAAAGCACTTTCAAGCCTTTTCAAATTGGCGTTTAACTTCGAAAATATTCACAGGAACGATATGAAATTTTCTGCGTGTATTCTCAAATATATGTACATCAAGAAAATGAAAAAAAAAATCGTTTTGAATTGATCAAATTGAGTAGAGTTCATTATTTTGATTTCGGTTACTCGTCTCGAGCAAGTCATCTAAAATTTTGGAAACTGCGATTAAAATTTCACGTCGACTTCAAACTTCGACGAAGTAGATGATATTTTCGACGATGTCTTTTCGGACAAGTTATCAATGATAGAACACCTGTCATTGGCCCATATTCAGGTACTAATTGAAGGGATCATGAGATACTACAAAGTTCAAATTCCATCAAATATTCAGAGTGACATTGCTTACCTTTTCACTCCATTACACTTTCAGGAATAATGGAGACGTATATTTTTGAGAATCTATGTGGAAACTATAAATAATAATGGAAGAGAGAATATTGTTGATTTTTTTTTCATTTTTCCTGGAGGAATTCCAATTATTGAAAGTAATGCATTTTTTTTGGACCATTACCTCAATATGTATAATATTACCATATATTTTAATTACCTTAAATAAAAATCTTGAATTATTTCGAAGGATTGCTGTTATAAAAAAATTTACGTATAGTCTTGTTATTGTTATATCGAATGAATCAATCAATAAATCAAATAAATCAATTAGAAAAGAAATTCAGAAGGAAAGGAACGATATCAATGACGTCTAAAATTGGACCTAGACTCTACAGTTCAGAATAGAATCTGAACCACTACTGGAAATATTTTTCGATATTTCTTGTCTTCACTGCTATATTAAGGAGAGTCCTATCAAATCTGATTTTGAAATCATGATTTTCATTATGGAATTAATTGAGAAACCAAGTGGGAAATAATATTAATTGTTCATGAGTAATAAAATGTCTTTGTTATTGAAGATAAACAATTTGACTCATAATTTAACAAAGAAATGTAATGTAAACGTTATGTTTATTTTATGATATGATAGTGAATCATTTCTGTTGTTTTTATTGAATTTGGCCAGCAAATAAAAAAATAAAGTTGTTGCTGTAATTAAACACTGAACTTTCGATTTCAAGCAAAGTCTTGAACCTCAAAGTGAATCAAGAGATGATACTTCTGAGAATAATTTCATCTTGACCCATCAATGGACCATTACATCTGCGACAACAAAGTATGTTTATCATGTCCGCTCAATTTCCCACCGAAACCGGACATCCCTTCAACTATTCCAGTTCCAACTAAGAATTTCTGCTATCTGAAGGCATTCCTGAAGCGTCTTACGGGATTCTTGACCACGTCGAAATGTCGCTTGTCGTCCGTCATTCGGACAGGGTGAATACGCGGGAAATTCAGCGGAATTAATAGAGATTTTCGCGATCATTACCCACTGTCAAAAATGAAACATTGAAAAAATGGGGATAGAAGAAGCGATCCCGAATTATTCGCCCACATACTGCTCGGTTTATTTTTCAATTGCACTTCAGAGCTGTCAGAAATTAAAAGACTTCCCTTCTGCACCATCTTCGTCGATTGTTCCGATCCAGCGTAAAATTCAACCATGAAATTTCGACTTGAGCATTACTTTACAACCCCCTAACTCCGCACCCCTTCTTCCTCTCCCCATTCAGCGTCGTACACCCTCTGACAATGCGTCGGAAGAAACGAGCATTGTGTCCGAGACGCGGCCCAGTGTTCTTTTGTCTTCGGCCATCCGCTCCAGCACCCCCAAGAAGTCGACGGAGAGGAAGTCCAAGGAAATGATGCCGATACACAAAAGGGGGTGTGAGAACAATGATTTTTGATATAAATACTATTTTTCTGGGTTTTATGAGCGTCTGGTGAAATTATCAGTCGCTGCTGATGACTCACATAAAACAATGAAAAATAGTTTGGCAACGTCGCAAATATTGATGTCGATGACATAAAACGCGTTTGAGTGTGATTTTTTTTGAAAATGCGTCAAATTCCATGGAAAAAACTTTGCATAAATAATCCAATATAAAGACCAAGAACTCAAATATTCAATTAGAGCAAAGATTCCTGAAATAAATACCATTTTTTGAGGTTTTTATGAGCGCCTGGTGAAATTATCAGTCGCTGCTGATGACTTACATAAAACAATGAAAAATATTTTGGCACCGTCGCTCACTTTATTTTAGAACACAAATATTGATGTCGATGACATAAAACGCGTTTGAGTGTGATTTTTTTTTTGGAAAATGCGTCAAATTCCATGGAAAAAACTTTGCATACATAATCCTATACAGTGAGGACCAAAAGTCCGTCGCCCCCCCTGTAACTTCTTTATTCTACATGTTACAAAAAAATGTTGAATACATAAGTTGTAGGGTTTCATTCGATCTCCTCAATGGTTTGAGTTTCATTTATACAGAGTGTCTCAAATAAGCACGGTGACTTGGAAGTTAATTTTTTTAAATGGGACACTCTATATTTCATTGCATTTTTACATTCTACGTTGAATTCTGAACAAGTTTGATGAATGGTTTTCTATCAAAAAAGTTAATAGTTTTGGACTTATGAACACTTGTAAATAATTATTTGGACTACTTTTGCGCCAGTTCAATGAGAAAATCGTAACAAATGGATCACGATGTATTCCACTTCCCTATCCTAACTTTTTGAAAGCTATCCAATGTTGCAAACTGCTGATGGCACCATGTGCAACTTACCTCGTCGTAGCATTTTACAATCGTAAGAGTTGTTGAATCTCACGAAAAACTCGTACAAATGAAGTTGAAACATTTTATTAACAAATAAGGTAGTCCATAAATACAGATCAAGAATATTTAGAAACTGAAGAGATATTTTGATTTATAACTAAAAACGGTGAGTTTTTATCTATTTCAAAAGATAATCGACATGTCCACCATGCATTTCTTGACACATAAATAATTATTTATGATTAGAACAAATATTTCTGAAATAAATACCATTTTTTGAGGTTTTTATGAGCGCCTGGTGAAATTATCAGTCACTGCTGATGACTCACAGAAATCGATGAAGAACATTCTGGAAACGTCTCTCATTTCACTTTAGGACTCTATACTGTTGATTTTGATTTTTTTTTGTTTTCTTGGAAAACACGTCAAATCCCATAGAAAAAACTTTGCATTCATAATTCTATATCAAGACCGAAAACTCGAATTTCCAATTAGAAGACAATCGACGTCGTCGTATGTCGACAAAAGTATCACGGTGGATAGTTTTCGGCAATGGCAGTGGCTCAAATTACGTCACGTCACCGTAGCGGCGGCCATTGTACCCGCCAAAAGTGAAACGTTACCGAAACAATGGCCCTTGTGGAGGCGCCCACGGATTGTCAAATGCCAGAAGTAGAATTCGAGGTGCGAAATAATTAGTCGCTGGCGACAATACGTCTACTACGACGCAAGGAAAAGGGGTGGGGGGTTGATAGTGGGATTGATTAGGTTACCACCTCGAAGACACTGAATTATTATTATTATTATTATTATAAATACCCGCGAGTATGATTCGTTCGTCACCTCATGCTCCAAAAAAACCACGACGTTTCGTCACGGTTTACAGCGCCCTCTATCGCATTTCCCGAGGCCGCGCCACAATGGCGTTCCTCTCGAGCTAATTATGAAAATTTGACAAGGACACGGTGGCTAACGATAATTGATGACGACGGGTCGGTTCTTTCTGACGGGCTCGAGGGCATGAAGGGCTAGAGATAGAAGTGGTGTGGGGGGTGAAAAGACAAGAGACATCTCTCGAGCGCCTCGATTAAGTACCGAATTGCGTCATGCAACTATTAACAAAGCCGAAATTAGTCGAGGAGATGGATTGAGTATGGCGGAGGAGCATTTGTCGAAGTAGGTGGTTGTTTTATTCGAGAGGACTCAAATTCACCGAAGGATTTTGAGTTGGTATGGGAAGATGATCGAAAAATAGTCGAGTCACTACAAAATATCTGTGGATCTGTGAAGAATGAGGATGAATGATCCCTTAAGGGAGTATTCTGGTCTAGAGTCTGGTCTCTGTATCTCTCGAAATAATTCGAATTTTGAAAAATCCTTCTGAGAGCATATTTTTGAAAGTCTAAGGTTTGAAAATATGCAAAAAAATTGATTTTTTCAATTTTCTAGACCAGAATACCCCCTTAAGATGCAATACAATTCCTCTGGCTTCAACTCTACCAATAATATCATCACACGACAAATATGTACTTACTTTTCGATACCGATTCATGGGGCTGATAGTTCGGCAATAAGCATTGACTGTCATCGCATATCAAATACCAGCATTTCCCAATAGAGCTCATTGTTAGGAACGCTTATTTGAGAAGCTGCGGTTATCCAATGCCTCCTGGCAGCTGTTGAAGCGGAGCTCATACGGTGTATGCCAACGCGTGGTATTTAACATGGTTGATGTCATATTGGATGATCCGTGATAAATCCCCGACTATATCATAAATTTTCTACGAATTCACCAAATAATTGTAATGTAAAACCCAAAAAAAACTCACCAAATGATCAGGTGATGTTAGGAAAAATCTGGAGAAGGAGTAACCACCATCCAAAACTTCAGCCTGCATTTTCACAGGACCAAATTCCCTTCGCAACTACACAGACAGTTTACAGTTCATCCCCCAGCCTATCTTCTCGTCGAGTTGATCCCTTTACACCCCCATTAGGACCCGAAGACCTCTTGTCCACCTTGTCCTCCGTCGTAGGGGCATATTTACCGTCAATTCGGGCTGCCCGAACGGTCCTTCTGCAAACAGAGGACTCTCGCACGTGTCTAGACCTCATTGGTGGCGACACTGCGGGGATTATTAGCACAAGAAGGGGTTGTCATTGGGGTGCAACAGTTTTCCTTCTGATCTTCATTGAATTGGTGACCTCTTCCTTCTGGTCATTGTCATCCCCATTGAGGTCTCCAATGGATCTTCTCCTTGCTTCTCCTCGTTGAAATGTGTATCCAATTGGGGGGAACTGTGTCCTGTATCCCCGCCACTGGTCTAGACCCATCGTGTTTGCACATGGGCCCGTTGTGTTCGATGACAAATTGCTAGCCAAGGTGGTCGAATGATGAACGGGCGGCAGCTAGCACAGTGACCAGTCGACAGGGCTAATGACGGCCTACCCCCCTTTGCCTCCCATGTCCACTCATTGGCGCCTTTATTACGCCTTTGATCTAGCCTTGACGCGTACGGAAAGGGTGAGAGGTCGATTGAAATCTCTTGATTGCTGGAAGGGTGTATAAAGAGACGCGTTTCGGACTCTCACCTATCATCTTCACTAGTTCGTATTGATAACGGTGACTTCCATTCATTCCATCACGCTGTTATCATTCTCTTGGAAATTCCCGTTCAACAAACACATATAAGTCTTCTTTTAATTACTCCAGACGCCCGGAAATAAGTACCGGAGGGCGAATAATTCAAATTCAAGAAGGAAGTCTCTATAGAAAGACAATTAATATTACTAGGAAAACACCGTTGCAAGAACTTTCCGTAGTCTTTGTTCTCCATTTCTTCCTGTTTTCTTCCCCGCTTCTAGGATGTCGAAATGGATACGAGGAACAAGACGAATAGACTTGAACATTGGCGTCGTTAAAACACATTAATTTGCACAATCCATTTTAAACTTGTCATATGTCACTTCACCAGAAGAAGTGGTCGACTTTTGCGATTTTTTTTTTCCAGGAAGTACTCGACACATTGTTTTGGAGTTTTAAGGCATGATAAGGTATATTTTCAGCTGTACTTTTGGATTTTTTCTTTACAAAAATATTGAAAAATAACGGAGTTCTGTGCTGTCTTTGATGGTGCCACAAAAAAAAATTACAGTACCAAATAGCCAATTTTTAAGCAATCAAAAAGATCGTAGGATACGTCAGCAATTCTCGAAAATATCTTTTGAGAAAAAAAAAAACGTCCCACGTATCGGAAATTAATTAATTAATTAAGGGCACGCCACTGTCCTCGGATACATTTCATCTCTTCACGTGACTGTGTCTTCCTGTTTCCCAATCTATTAGTGGCAACGTCTGCAGATAGAGAGACATTCTATATGCCCAACTTACAAACTACCCCTTATCCACCCCCCCTACCCATTCCTACCCTGACCCTCCCCCTATCCCCCGACGTACCTCTCAGTCCGACGAGGCGACAGCAAAACTTTCGTCATGTTTGATCTGAAAGGAGTTGACATTAAAATTGAAATCCTCGCAGAAGCAGAATGAGTCCCGAGTTCTTAATACCGATATATAGATTTCGACGAGTAGTTTCGATGAGTTGGCCTCCACTTTTTCGATTTTTCTGGTATGGGAAGTGAAGCAATGCCATTGCACATTGTTAATATGGAAGATTGACTGTGTAAAATGAGATTCAACTACTTATTTCACTTTGGAAATATGGGAAAAAATTAGATATACGTTTGCTGCAACCACTTGTTTGGATCTATATCTACTACTAACCCGATCAAAGACTACTTATAATTTAATTTCGGATGCTATGTGATCCCGCATCTTATAGAGAGATCGAGAAAATACCGAATACCTGCTTGTGGCGGCATCTGTTAGAGATCTCCTTCTTTTCTGAGTATGTATAATCGAATGACTTGGGATTGCTCCGATTCACATATTGTGAATCAGGCAGAATATAGAATTCTGATCGAATTACTTCTCGAAATGAGATAATTTCGGTGAATCCTATTAGCAGGTGTCTAGACTAGAATTTTCAGCAAGTATTTATTTATTCTTTTCATTTTCTAACGTCTGACATTTTTTTTTTAGAAAAAAGTTATAGCGGTCAATTATGCTGAAATTATCAAACCTGAATCGAAAAAATAACTTCATTTTTTTCATAAAATGCTTGACGAAATTGAAAAAAATTCCTGTTCTACAGGGTGTTCCAGAATTGGACGGCAATATTTCATGAACATGTGTCCAATCTCTATTATTAGCGGAGTTACAGGGTGTTGAAACGAAGTGCAAATTAATAAATCAATTAATTTCTGAGGAAACTGAACAGAATTCGACCAAAAGTCAAGAGAGACAAAATATAGGTAATAGGTTCAAGAACTTGAAAAAAATATTGAAATTCACCAGTGGCGTACGTGCAAGTTTTTCTCAAGGCTTTTATGGACAGAGACCTCGGAAAATGCAACACCCTGTATGGTATTTGGAAAACATTTGATTTCATATTGAGTAGCACCTATTACTCGATACTCATACAGAATTTGAATGATCTATCTGCAGTAGATTGAGCACAATAAAATAAAAACCTATTTTTTTAAAAACTTTCAACACCCTGTAACTCCGCTTATAATCGAGATGGGACACACGTTCATAGGAACTTTTTACCTTATTTTGTACCAGAGAATACGTACCTGGAATATTACCGTGCAATTCTGAAACACCCTGTATATGATCAACATGATATTCTGATTGAAAGTTCATTGTTTCTCTCTCGTGACTAAAAATGGCTGGGAAGTGGTGTGAAATCAATCTTGCACAGGGTGTATGTGAAGAAAGTATCTTTCTGATATTTTTCTGAGAATCAACGAGAGAAGTGAATGATTTTGACACTTGAAGGAAAATCCCTACGGTTATTTCGAAGCGACTTCTTGTATCCACCTTTCTGATTTACCGTTTTTTTTTCCTTGGGTGGAATCGAAGGTATTTCTAACCGTGAACCAGTAAATTATCCTCACGCCTAATCCGTCCCTTCCGAATCCTGTCCGGCGTCGCGCCGCCCGAGCTTCCGGTCGTATTTTTTCTCGTTGCTCGCCTTCTTACTTGTTACTCGGCCGATTACAATAATAAATCTGGGCAAAGAGATTGGGTCGCGGCCCTCGGGCCCCAAAAAATCCCAAGACTGGGGTCCGTGCTAACCGATCGCTTACCGCCAGATTTATGTCGGACGACTTTCTGAATACAAACACCGAAGACAAAGACGCCACTTTTTCTTCTTCCGCTCCTCTGGGTTTTTTTCATCAGGAAATTAATGTTTAATTATCTTGTTCGGTAGGTTTTTGCGATTTTGTAGGTGGGGATCGAATGAAAAGCAATTCCGTTGTTCAAGGTCAAGCCGGTTCGATGAAATGTGCAAAAAATATCGCTAAGAAAGAAACCATTTCCTATCCCCATCAAGGATAACGACAGTTTCTGTGTAGGATCCATCATTTGTTACGAATTGATGGAAAACACTCGTCGTAATATTCGAGAACCAATATCTTCTCAACTAATAAGGTAAACATTTGCTTATAATCATCTCCAATTTGTCCGAATCCAATAAACAACTGCCAACTGCCCAAACTCATCTCAAACTCCAACTGGAAACAACGAAAAGTTGTATTTTCTTTTATTATATCCAGTCCTACGATATGTCGTGGCTGAAGAGGCTTCTAACGAGTGCCCCATTTATTTCTGGACCAACTAATGAAATTATAGGGTGGGCCAAAGGGAGAGGGCAGAGTAAAGACAACTTCCTGGCACTATAATAGGGAATAAGTACTAGAGGCTGAAGCAAACGTTCATCATCCTCACCATTCAGATGTTTCAGGTAAAAGCAGGACAAGTCCTCTTGGTTTCACATTAGAAGAAAGTTATCTGCATATTTGAATCTTTGCATTCTTGCATTAATGCATTTCTGCATTTTTCGCATTTTTACATCATTGAATTCTTTGCATTTTTTGCATCTTTGGCATTCTTGCATTTTTGCATCCTTGCATTCTTTCATCAATGCATTTTTGCATTTTTCGGATTTTTACATCATTGCATTTCTTGCATTTTAAGTATTCTTTGCATTTTCCACATTCTTTGCATTTTTTGCATTTTTAGAAGAAAGTTATCTGGGACCACCTTTTCTATCGATGCGAAACCATTCAGCTCCGATAAGAATAACTAGATTGGAAAGAACTATATGCCTTCCGCGAGTCTGGAGAGAAATAAAGAAGAATTGCCCTCGTAAATCAAGCTACCCTTGACTGCCTCTTCTTCTTTGCCGATCAGACACGTATCATAGGAAGGGACAAACTAAAAATCCAGGATCCAATTTCATAACAATTCTTTGTGGGTAGTTGAATAAAGGATTGTTATTGGGAAATCTTGTTGTAGCATTTAGGGCAGAGTTCAAATGACTTTGGGAGGCTAGTAAAAAGTGATCCAGGGGGTATAACGCCTTGGTACGCCACTGGAACTCAACGGAGTGTTTGTTGTTTGTGCGTGTGCCAGCTGTAGTGACATCTATCGTGATCATGATGCCTTTCCTGTTATCGGGACAAGGATAATAATATGATGGTAGCTTTCGGAGCCGCCCCACTGATGTATCGCCGAAAGGGCAGACGATTTGTTGGGAACACATAAAAACGGCCGATTACACGATTACGTTTAATTCGTTTTTATTGTTTCTGGACGATTTCCTAATCTGGGCTAATTAATCAGACCAGAAGGTCAAAAAGGGACAGAGGGATGTGTAGAGTCAATCAGACGATGGAAATGTGACATTTGATTCATTACCATGAGGACCAATAGAAAAATGGGCGAGGACAATGATGACAAGTCAAACAAGGAGCTGTCAATACTCCTTACTTTTGATTCAGTTTCGTCAAAAACATTGTTGAATTGGTCCTCATAATAATAATAATGATAAAAAAAACATCTTTCAGGCGATAGCAAATGAAATATCACATATTTATGACATAATATTTTTGTCACCAGAGGGCGACACTCGAAGAAACTTCCCTCTCTCAGTTTCACCTCCCTAGCATAAGGGTGTCGTTATCAGGGTTTCGGTCACGTGTCCGGTTCTTCTCTTCTCGTTATTCCATGCAAATCAGCAGTCAATTCAGCTTGTCGGCCCTTCCGGTCAAGTTGGCGGAACAGATGGCGACCGATAGGGCCGGTTAGGGCCGCTGTCGAGAATCAAATGGTGAGGTGCTTGCTGGCATCCTACCGGATTAGTCCGCTTTCGATTCCCTGTTAATTGAATTTGATTATCTTTTGAGAGGACGGCCCGTGAGGCGAGAGGGCAGGTGTGGGATCAGAAGTGGGATCTAGGCCATTGGGCGTTATTTTGGATTAGAGATGAATTTAAATGATTTGATGGCATCCAGGATAGATCGAGTGTTTTTAAATTCTGGTAACCTGATTTTGATTGTTTTTCAATGGTATCTCCAAATTTTATATACATTTTCTCAAGGTTTTTATGACTCATGATTTCATATTTTTCCATATCAATATCCTGACATTTTTCATTTCTTATTTAGTATATTTTTATAATTTCACATTCTTGTATTCTTACATTCATAAATCCTCATTCCACATTTTTGCATTATTCCATTCCTTCATTGGCATTTTTGGCATTCTTACAATTTTGCATTCTTGCATCAATGCATTTTTGCATTTTTCGCATTTTGACATCATTGCATTTTTTGCATTCTTAGCATTTTTTGCATTTTTAGCATTCTTTGCCATTTCGCATTTTTCCCATTTTTTGCATTTTTTCACATTTTCTGCATTTTTTGCATTTTTTGCTCCTTTTTGCATTCTTTCTTGCATTCATTTTTATATCTTTATAGCTTTATATTCCAATATTTTTATAAATCAACCTTTTTTCAAATCTCAATTGTAATTAGTTTCGAGTGCTTTATGCAAGCTGACTTTTCAACAGTTTATTTACGAATAAATAACATATATTATTATTATTATCATTATTTTAATCATCTGGAGTGTATTCCTAATTCTTTCACCTGAGGAAATTTTGGTAATCGTCATAAATACGAATTTTAAAATTCTCAGAGGTCGAACGGTAACCAATATCATTTTATCCTCTCCTCTTTGAACTTCTTAAGTGTCGAGATGAGTACTTTGATAAACTCACTCATCATACGAAAGCAGTACATGATATTGTATACGTTGGGAGGTGTGGGGGAGACAAGAGAATTTTCTCTACTTTACGCACCAATTTACGGTTAGGTTATGTTATATGAGAAGTTACGAAGGTAAATTAGTGAGCAACGAAATATTTTAGCTATGAACTTACAACTTTGCAACATTAATTAGGGTCTATTAAAACAACCAGGTTATATTGTATTCCTACATTCAGAAATTCATTAAATTTCCATTCGTGCGCTCTCGATATAGGAAAATACATCTCGGAATTGTTACTTTGGCAGCTAGGATACAACCAAAGAGAATCAAGTTTCAATATTAGTTAGCAAAATTGTGCTATGCACAGGATGTTTCCATGGATAATTTGTGGATTGTTCATTTCGTCACTTATTCATTTTGATCTCATTAATTTTTTGCGATATATAGTGAAAAAAATATTTTTCTGTATTTGAAGAAAGAAATTGAATAGTATTTTTATTTATTTTATTATATTTTGTAGAAGGAGATTTTGAAGAAACTACAAACCACTCAGTATAGGGGCTGAGTCGATGACAAATTTACTCTTCTAGAAAAAATGCAAGTGATTTTTTCTTCAATCGTTGCATACTTGATACTATAAATGCCACTGTAGAAAAAAATAGGGAGGACAAGACAAAACGTTCAATTCCCCTTCGAGCGATCTCGCTTCTCATATCAGACAGGAAAAACTCTCTCGTCCAATATAACCCGAATTGATATTCCGTATGCGCCTCTTCGAATATAATAAATCGCGTGAAATTTCGGATTCACCTCACCGCCGGTCGCCAATTGTCGACCCAACTAATTTTCAATTTGAATCTTTCCGTTCCCTTATCGTGTCCGTAGCCAGTCTGTCGCTGCTGCTCCTGCTGCTGCTGCTGCTTCCTCCGCTTTCCTCCGGCGACACTAGACCTTACATTATTCATGAAAATTGCACATTTATATCTCGTAAGGACCAAGGCAGGAAGGAGGCGGTCATCAATCATAGCTAGGCGAGTGCATTGGGAAGTTTGCAGGTTGTGGGTATGGGGTATATCGTCAGGAAGCTTTAGTCAGTGAAATTGATGTATAATCGGTGACGAGGTCTGCCAGAAAAATCTTCCTTTTCACCAGGGGAGGTCATCACTCGCAATTTTCCAAGCAGGACTCCAAACACCATGAATATTCATTAATTTATTATTGCAAGTTTGGGATGAAACCAGTTACAAAACTCATAGAAGAATCCACTTATTACATTTAACAGATTTCTTGATATTCCAAGGAAGTGCAGTCATGAATTAAATCGATTTGATTGGATACAATTGACAACAATATGGTCAATGTAGGTCAGTTCAAGAAACTGTTGAAGAAATACCTCGAAGAGAATTCATTTTACTCTATAGATGAGTACCTAAAGTCATAAACATATTGCAGGGATTGTTACTGATATGTATTTCTTCTTATTTTTTTTGTTTGTATGTTATGTTCCAATCTATATATGATTGTAATTACTATAATACTATGTCTGTGACTTTTCACTTCTTGTTGAGGTTATACGTGAATACAGGTTATCTATCTATCTATTTATCTACAGAGGTGTGCACAAAAATTGGTCAGAGTTGTAACCTAAGTGGGTAGCAACTATATGACATTGTTCATTTTTTTAGTTTTTCTTGGATTTTCAGTCTCTTGTGGTCAATCCTCTTTCGAATATCTCCAATCGTCAGCAGTTGAGATCGTTGATAAAAACGTAGAACTAAAAAAATCTCAAGAGATAGTCTCATTGATCTCAGATTGATCTCCAAAACCATTAACCTCCACTTCTTCATTGGACCTGAAGGCAACCTAATAACCACCCAACTCAAGGTGGTTTTTTCTTCTCTTCCAGACTTCCCAGATAATTTTTCATCATCTCGCCGCCACTGATCCATCTCACCATCACGATCGTCGATCCGAAAGAGAAAGATAGAGCCGAGAGCAGAAAGATTCACGCCGGCAAAGTACATTATCTTGTAGTCTCAGTCGACTAATTATGGGCCATGATACCGCATTAGGCTGCAGGCTATCTGGTGGCGATTCAATCCGCCCAAGTCCCGTTTGGAGGAGATGTTTGGCCTCAGGCGAGGATGGCATCCGAGCCTTTTCCGTGGAAAAGAAGAAGTACAACTCGGAAACGAGCTTCAGGAGTACATTTATAAGTAGAACGGATTGATAGCGTCTCCGTGGTTCGGAAATGTAGGGTTGGATTCGATCGAGAATTTTTATTGGGCTGAGGCTGATTGGGTGTGTCAATACCTCATGATTGTGAGAAGAATTAGATTCGTACAAGTTTATTGTCACATTTTTCCTGGATATCCAATATTGAACCAACTTCGTTGGAACGTAAAAATATTCGAAACATGATGATGTCTTTGTGATTTATAGAGAATCTTCCTGTGAATCCTATATGTACGCCATTGGTATCTCCTTGTTGATAGATATCATAAGCTCTTTCGCTCGCAACCGCATCCGTTCGCTGAGATTTTCGAGGGAAATTATTAAATTATGGCTTGAAAATAAAGAATTTGGATAACGCTTCGTTGAGCTCTCTGCCACAAAACTCCTTCACCAGATAACACGATAAATATTTAACGTTCCAAATCTATAGTTTCATTTGCTATCTGGAATCTCTCATAATTTCTCCATCACCACCTCGGCTTATATCCTCCCCTGAAACTTGACAGATCCCGGATCTAGCCAGGATTTCCAGATCTCTCGACGGAAACTATTCCAAAGTCGTGGTATAGTAGGAAAATCCATACGAATAGACAGCTTCGGTTTGGTATCTTTCACGCAAAGTTTGTGCTGTATGAAAGTAAATGAAGTGAAATACCTGATTATCAGTGTGGGTGCCCCCAAGAGACTTCTCATTCGATTGAATTATACTCTGGATAGGGTGCATGACATAATTTACCAACTGATATAGAAGCCAACTCAAAAATTATTTCTCTGAAGAAGTAGCTACCAAAAATCACCTCAAATGAAATAATATTCGGAAGAGTAACTTTGACACAGTCTTTGACACTGTCAACTGTCAAAACCCTCTCCATACCCCCATGGATGAGCTGATGCCGTCCCTTCCCCAGTGATCCTGCTTAGTCTTCCTCAAGCTGCGTCTCTAGCAGTAGCCCGTCAATGATAATCATGATAGCATTAGACGAATGAGTCCGTCGTGGTTAATCGCTGCTGACTTACTAATTACCAGGATAGGCGGGGAGGAGGAGGCCGGAACGAAGTGGCAGACAAAAGATGGAGGCATCACATCCAATTAGTAAATATTCGGGGAGAAACATACTACATATCGAGAGTGTACAGCAGAGTAGGTAATATGTTACATACAGAAGCCAGTAGGTGTGCTAGACTTATTTGACATTGACAGTTGACAGTTACATGACCAACAGGTGCGATGAGCTGTCATGGAATGACATTCTTCCCTAATAAGGTGTCTACATGATGGTGGAACCAGTCTCTATCTCGAACCGTGACCAAAAAGCATATTTTCGAACCGAGACGTATGCTTTTTGAATCACCACAGATGGCGACACCGTCGGCGCTATAAAAATGCAAAATGCAACGTTGCTAATTGTTGATTAAATACACCATTAGTTTTTCTACAAAGTTTTGATTCGACAGTATTTCACAAATCTGTGGGGACAAAAGAACGTAGAATTGTATTTTGAGGAGAAAATGTAGCTTTGGCTTTGTTGCAAGCGAATATTTGTTTTGCGCAGAAAACGTGAATTATTCATTTTAGAAGCGGCAACGCTGCCTTCTATACTCCTCAGTTTAGTTGTCAATCAGATTAAGAAATGACAAATTCTCGTGAAAATATTCTCTTTTATTCATTCCTGAATATACATACAGTCGGAAAATTGCATAGATGTTTTCAAAGCACTTGTAAATGTTTTCCCAATGTGAGAATCCATTGTTTCCGAAAAGTTTCGTCCTATGAGAGTAACGAAAAAGTAAATTATTGATTCCAACTCCAAAAACTAACAAATTACCTTCGGAATTCCATAAAGATGACGCGAGGCAGTTTCTGCTTGTCCACAAACTATACAAAACTCCATTTCAACTAAAAAACACCACACAGCAAAAAATAAACGACTAAAAATTCAAAAATGAGTTCATGAACTAGAGAAGTTTTGATTTCCCGCCAGTTTTGACTGACGTGGAAGAAAACAATGTTACCGAGCACGATTGTGTCGCCATCTCACGACGATTCGATAAGTATCCGTCTAGGATGTGTTCCATGAAATTCCAATCGACAGTTTGGACCCACAAACAATTGAAGAGCGGTTTCACCATTATGTAGACACCTTACTCCCTAAACCTACCAAAAAGGACTCTTTCAGTACGCGATTCCAGTAATTGCAGTGACTATTTGTTGAAACTACACACTAGCACATGCAATTTGTCGTCTGATATTCTGTAACATCGTTAACCTCCTCCCGTTTCGGACCGACAGATTGCCGACCGGACAAGACATTAGCGACCCTAATTGCTTTATGCCTGGCCCGGAGGCCCTTTTTGTCTTGAAGGTAAAGGGTCGAGCGTCGTGTTGACAGCGGTCCGACCACTTACGACTCTGGTCAGCTAGCGTCCTGAAGATTCTTTAATAACTCGGAGAGACATGCCGGAGAGCTAAATGCGGCGGTTGGACGCTGGCCAAAGGACCATCAAAGATGCACTAGGTTAGGTTGAATTATTCTCGATTGGTGGGCAAGATTTGTTGGGTGTCTGGTTGGTATCTCGTCAGGTCCATGTAGCTTTCCAAGAAGCAGGTTAGAATGTATTTTGAAAAGAAAAACTCATGAGTATGAAAAAAACGTAGAAGACTCTATGGAAAGCCTAAGTCTTGACGTCACAGGCTTAAAAACCTTTCCAAACAAAGCGTTCATTCAACGTTTTTGCTTCTTTTAGATGAAACTAAGAATACAATTGTTTGTATAAAATTGACTCATTCTTATAAAAATTCTCATGGAGAAAACAATGCAAATATTTCTTGTTTGGAAATGTTTTATGGGCTCCGCCCATTTTGACGTCACACTAAGGTTGTCCATTAACCCCAGAACATTTGCTTAGCATTATTACTCAGTTGCTTAACTTCCTAACATAATTCTGAAGTCTATTCATTCAACCAAGAGAGTCTTCAGGAAGTGCAATGTTTGCTGCTTGTATATTTTTTCAACTGTACTCCGAAACATAAAGTTTACGTCAAGTTTATCATTCAAGTTGTTTTGAGAAAAGTTTTCGATTCATAAAAGATTTACTTCAACATTGAATAACAACTAACTATGTATGAACGTTGAACAGTTTTTTCAATAATTGTAATAATTCGAAAATCAGATATTTCTATCCAAATAAATTTGGCATCATCGTGAAGTCACTATGAAGTGTTGACGTATTACACTGACGTATATTATCAACTGTAAACATCCAGAATTCCAAATGTTGAGATTAACTCAGAGTACCAATAGTTTTTTTTTTCAAATATCAATAGATATAAATCAGCCATAATACCTGAAGCCGAACTGTCAAATTTCCCACTCAGATCAAAACTTATTTCAATATTACTTCAGAAGTTGAATAATTGGATACCAGAATATCGGTAGACGCTCGAGCAAAACAAAAGATTTCCTTCCAGGAATCGATTTATTAGACTTGACTTTTGTTACATCTTCGCAGATGCTCCTAAATCAATCTCCGAAGGATGGATACTGCCAGAATCATATCCTCACGATTTTCCTCACTGATTATCGTGTAGGAAGCATAGAACTTGACCAGAAATACAGGGTGTTCCTCAAAGACATACTCATATTTGAAGAGTTTATTCTTTGACACATTTTGAGAAAAAAACCTCCTATAAACGTATGTCCTGAAAGTCTTGACTTTGGAGATACAGGGTGATATAGATTATTAAACGGTTGGTACTGCGATATGAAACAATTTTAATTTAATTATTTCAATCAAGAACAGAGCATCTGACAAGAAAAATGTATTTTTTGGATTCTCATTTATTTTGGAACATATCTGATCTCTTGATTTGCTTTCTTTCAATGCACAAACATTTTCACGCCGCATCAGATTTTTGAGGAATAGACCCTGAAGTAAAATGATTTTTATTTTTTTAAGCGAAAACCATGCGTCAGACAAAGAAAATCCATGGGATCAATTTTGCTCAATAATGAATGAGGATCTCAAAAGTAATTTTTATTTTGGGAGTAAGCAGTGGCGTAGTATTTGTTTCTCCAAAAATATTCAATGCAAAACCCGTACGGACGCCACTGGTGGAGAAAATGAAAAATTCCGTACATCACAAAATGCGCCTTGATGCATAGAATACATGTACCAAATTCTTCAAAGATATCTAAAATAGTATCTCAGTTATAATTAAAAAACTGTTTTTTTTTTCAAAAATTCATCACCCTGTATCTCCAAAGTCAACACTTTTAGGACATACGTTTATGGTAAGATTTCTTCCTAAAATGTGTCAGGGAATCACCCCATCAAATATTAGCATATATTTAAGGAACACCCTGTATATCGAGAAAGTATACTTTGTAAATTTCGATCAGAATGCTATAATCCCGGAAAATCGCTCTCCATAAAATTTATTCGCCGATGAAAGACGACTTTTACGACACCCTCTACACGTTAGTCATGGACATTGGAGTTGTAAATAATCCGTAGGAATAACGACTGCGAATTTATGACAGAATGACATTGGACTGAACAGAAAATGCATCTATTTCAATGGGAATGGGCGAGGTTAACCCATATATAAACTTTCCCGAGAGTCATAACATCGCTGGACAAATAAATATACGAGAATAACAGGGTCGAGTCGTATTTCGGGGTGTGCGTACATTGGGGGAGTGAAAAAAACCGGACCGAAAAATTTATTAGTGCAAATGGAGCATCTATCCTTCTCGCTAAGAGGCCTCTGTGGTCGTTTGTCGAAATTCTCGGACTTCGTCGGTCGTATTTGCTTTGGCTCGCTAATTACACAATCTTGAAGAAGGGTGCGACGAGGGAGGCAAAAGGGCTTAATATGGAAAATTTTCGAGGCGGAAGCTACGGTCGACTGAGTTCGTTAAGCGATACCAATCTTCGACTTAATTACGATTTTTTAATTTCGGCATCTAGTGCTTGAATGATGAAAGGAAGTTCAGGATTTTCTGCCCATGAGAAGGATTCTTCATGGGGTTATATCCATCGTTGAAAGCATTTTGTTCGTGAAAATATTTTGCAGTTTCCACATACTGATATGCCGTTGCCAATTTATCCATTTGGTAATCATCTCTTGGAATCTCTTCGGATTGAATTCAGTTTGAAACATGGAACGTTTTAATATCCCTGAGTAGGCATGCATATCAAGGAATTCAAGCAGAGTTTGTTTTCTTGCAGCTCCGAACTAACTAAAACGAATTACCTTGATGAATGGTAAATATTCTGACGAATCACGAGATCCATCTTAAGGAAACAGTAGGAAGTAAAGTGTATATAAGTTGAGAATATCTAATTCCTTACATCTCCTGAAAAATACTAAATGAAACACAGGATATATTACCCCAGGAAGATTTTTTTTTATATAAAACTTCTCACGAAAGAAGACATCCTGTAATGTTCAGAGAACATCGTGAGAAGCAAGGGAAAGGAGGTAGGAATTGGTGTTCTTTTTAAATTTCTGAAGGTCATATGCCTCGGGGAACACCTCCCTGGGCAATGTGTTCCAGAACCTCGCTGTTCGTCGGATGAACGAGTCTTTGAAAAGAGATGTTCTGCAGGTCCAAATTAACCACGAAGGGGTGTGAAGACTGGACTTGACGGGTTAACCTCGGAGAGACCGCCAAAGGAGGAACAATTGTTGATATTTCAGAAGAGCATCGCCCATGAAAATATCTATAGAATAGAGACAGATCGCCAACCCTTCTACGGTGTTCCAGAGATGATAGATTAAGGAATATTTCATCTATTGATTCGTCTGATTATTCGCCCTGAAAACTCCTGTCAAACATCGTCATATTTCCATCGCCAAACCACTTTATTCGATATATAAGAGAGAGGGATAATCTTCGCAGTGCTCAGGACAGCTTTCAGTTCCAAAAAAAACATAAAAAAAAACGAACCTCGAAGTTGGGCGTGGATAAAACGAAAGAGTACAGTGGAAGGGTTGCGTCCTGCGCTCTCTGCTGGCCGCCGCGAGAAACTCCTCTCAGAATAGGTTAGAGAAGCGACACAGCACACGAACACATCGTATTCGCTCGTTTGGACGAAAAGTCGACGACGAGGATGCTTCTTCTCTGCCGACGCAGGATTTACGTCAGGAAAAGTTTAGAGGATCGATAGATGCGAGAAAAGTTTGTCGTCGAGGATGAACGGAGTTGTTTGGGTTAGAGGTTTTCGGTTCTATACTGGGTCAGATTATGTTGGAATTTCGACCGAGATTCAAGAATGTGTCAATTTGAATGTTGGGTTCCAAAATAAATTAACAAACTGAAGAGGGACACAGTTTTTTATGGTTAGGCTTAGTAGTCAGGAGTTGCTGGAGTTTCGCCAGAACTCTTTCTAATCATAAAAGGAATCTCAGTAGTTCCAATATCCACCATTGGCGAATTCGACTTCCAAATGACCACAAAGAATTATTGGAGCATAGTACGTTGTTTCAAAAAACTGAATTTTCGAAGCAAATCGTACAAAGAGGAATACTCACAAGTGGGGACCATGCAAAACCCCCTTTTCTGATATTTTTAGCTCCTTGACAGAAACTTTGTCGACCCATGTACTGGACAAGAACTAAGATAATTTCACAAAACTGAAATAAAAATGAATTCCCTAGAACTCCCTCTCGCGTTGATCAAGGAAATTCAATTCTTCGAACCCTTCTCCATCTGACAAAAACCCTTTCATCGACATCAGAGAACCTGCAACCCTTTCGCTGCATCACACGTTCGTCGAAACGGTCAGGGAATGCGATTAGCAAAAGGCAAAAGCAAAGTAAAAGCCGCGCGACCGCAGATAATGAAGAAGAAGCCCCTACGACGAAGGCTTCATTTCGGTTCTAATCCTCTTAATAGATTCAGCCTGGACCGTACCGAGAAGAGCATACACGCAGAGCTGCACAGATGTGGATGTCAAGCCTTTGGGGCTTAAGAGGATCCGATGAATCGGTTCGCGTGGAGTCAGTGGAATGTCATGGAAATGAGTGGAAACTGAAGAAAGCATGTGGTTTTTTTGCTGGAGGAGAAAAGAAAGGGAACAGAGGTCCAGATCAGGAAGGAATTCAATCGGAGCTGGTGACTAATTATGGAAGGAATGAGGACAAGATTTTCGGGATCATTTGTCCATTGGAAGACGCCCAACATATCCCAATATGCATTGGTCAACTCGTTCACCTCGTTTTTCCTCCCCATGATGTATTCCTCTCAAGATAACCGCATAAATATGCATGCCCGCCACCATTTCTCCTCGAAAAACACCATAAAACATCACGTAGACCAAACACGAGACGAATTCCTAGCTCCCGGAGGATTTCCAAAAAAGAAAACCGAAAACCGTCGTCCAGCTTCTCCTCCTCCCGCCTCCACCTTTTCCCGCCCCACCTCTCTGCCGCCGAATCGATAGCCGGAGGCGGGCGGGTCCGGTCCACCTCTTCTGCTCTTCTTCTTCTCTTTTCTCGCCGCCGTCGTCGTGGATACAAAGCGTCGTCGGCTGCGGACGAGTTTGTTTGGACCACCTCCTCGTCGCGGCGCTCGTTTTCGGCCGAGGTCGGGCAACTTCGGAGGCGGCAGCGGCGCATTTGCACCGGGTCGCGACTCCTAGGAGAAGTCGTCCACTCGCTGCCCCAGGTCGATTGATCGGCTTTCGAGGAGGAGTTTGAGGCGGGAAAGTGACTATGTAGAGGCTGCGGTGAGTTTGTTCTGTTGTGTTGCAGATGACGATCCGTTTTTCTCATAGAATTTGACGATGAATGATCAACAAAATTAAATTTCTCTAGGTGAATTTTATATCTCATCTTCTTCTAAAAGAATCATCATTTATTATCTATGATATTATTATTTTTTCTCACAGAAATGCGACAAAAAAATTTCAAATATAATTTATATATAAATGAAATATATTTCAAGATTTTCTGAAGACATTCGCAGGTACAATGACTAATATTCTAGAATGAAAATAAATCAAGAAATTGTTTTTTTCTTACAAAAATCTTCCATTGATGCACTACAGAAAAAAAAAAACCCACTGAAACAAATTTTGAAATTTCAGTCTCTTGGTTACTATTTTACTTACTATTTTACTTTCAGTCATTCGAATATACATATAATCATTTCAATAGGTGTATACAGGGTGTTCCTTAAAGACATGCTTACATCTGAAGTGGTGATTCTTTGACACATTTTGAGAAAAAACTTTCCTATAAATGTGAGTCCTAAAAGTCTTAACTTTTGAGATACAGGGTGATAGAATTTTGAAAAAAAAAACAGTTTTTTAATAATAATTGAGATAACATTTTAGACATCTTCAAAAAAATTTGGTACATGTCTTTCATCAAGGTGCATTTTGAGATGTACGGAATTTTTTATTTTCTCTACCAGTGGCGTCCGTACGGGTTTTGCATTGAATATTTTGGGAGAAAAAATACTATGCCGCTGCTTACTTCCAGAATAAAAATCACTGGTTTATAGTTGAGGGAAATTAATCTCATGGATTTTCTTTGTTCGACGCATGGTTTTCGCTCAAAAAAAAATAAAATCGTTTTATTTCAGGGTCAATTCCTAAAAAATCTGATGCGGCGTGAAAATGTTTGTGCATCGACTGAAAGCAAACTAAGAGATCAGAGTCGCTTCAAAATTAATGAGAATAATCCCCCAAATATATTTTTTTGTCAGCTGCTTCGTTCTTGATTGAAATAATTAAATTAAAATTGACTCATATCGCAGTACCAAACGTTCAATAAAGCTTTTTTCTTAAAATGTGTCAAAGAATAACCCCTTCAAATAATATATTGGTATGTCTTTGAGGAACACCCTGTATAACGAATTATTTCAACGATACAAATTGTGGCATAATGGACGATATTTTTTCGCGAGGGGCGTGCCTCAACTCTCGCCTAACTAGAAGTTGAGAATCGAAAGTTAGTTAGGTATCTGGGAGTTGATGTCAGTTTGAGAAAGTTTTTTGGAAAGTTCGGCACCGCCTCTCCGAGTTAGTTTTGGGAATTCGGGAGTACACAATCGTTCTCTGTACTCCGGCAACTCCAGATCGCTGTTCGGTTGAGAAATTTCGCATTTTCGAAGATGCTACACCTCGAATTCGGTTTTCGATTACTGTGAGTGTGATTGTGTTGAGAAAGAGACATTCTTTAGCAAGGTTGGTGATCATTTTTGTGAGCTTAGTGTCTGGGTAGGTTTTCTCAATGATTATAAATCAATCAGTTGATGGATGCACTTCTATATTCAACTACCAATCAACTAATGAGTGAACTACACACTAGGAACCGCATCGATAATTCGTGATAGTGAGTTGTTGAAGTTTCCATAAAATCTCGTGTATTACTTTTAAGCTCCCTAGCTAATAATAGACTGAATGTTAGAAATAAGCATCGGACTAACCAACCACCTAGCCCTAGACGTGAAATTGCGCCAATAAAACGGTGGTAGTCGGTACCAGTCGAATTAGACCCCCTTTCGTAATTAACCCCAGTGAACTTCAGCGAGAATGAATTGATCATAGACAGCAATGAATACTGAAAATCCAGCATTATATTTTCCGAGATATATTCGGAGAAAACGTGCTACGATCTCATAAAATCACTGCCCCCCATTCGGTGACACTTGTTCAGTAATGATGCATTTGAATTTCGCGTTCTTGGTAATTGATGTTGAGACGATATTTCGTGAAATTCGTGAAAGTTCAACTCATTGTAAGATAAAATGGTGAAAAGCCCTGTGGTTCCAGTTTGTAGACAAAGAATTATATCAGTTTGTGATGATTATTTCGAATTAGTCATTCAAAATTCTTCATTTATTTTTTATCCATTTGAAAGGTTTGTGTTTTTCGTGAACGGAGTGAGTTCAACTCTGTTTCCTGGAAAACAAGGATGAACATCGCCAGGAAGCGGGGGGCCGTTGTCTCAACACGAGTTGCCGGTGAAGTGTGTAATTAATCCTAAAACGCAGGTAATTTATGCCGGGAATGTTCTTCCCAGCTGTCGTCGTGCTAATTTACGGCACGTCAACACACATACACTCACTGGTACACCTCCGTAGAGTATACCGACCGACGGACTCGTAACTGACTCCTTCACTGTTGTTGCTTGTTTTTAGACACTTTCCCCTGACACCTGTCGCCGAAACTTGATTGGATTCCTTGATGCAGGTTGATGGCGATGCACATTCTCGCCTGTTTGACTTCACTAAACGTTCATTTATCATTTGGTGTTATCTCTGCATTCCTGGATATCACTTTGCTCCACATGGATCAATATTCCGAGCTAAAAAACGATTTTTGAAGCCTTCAACCACCAGACTAGGCGGATTTCACACCAACTGACCACCATGGCATTTTCCAACGCCTCATTTGAACGAATCTCTACATTTCATGTTGTTCCACACTGTTTTGCTGCTGTTTGCTCATGCTCAACGATTGAGCGTATTTTTGAGTAAACTGCCAACTTCCAAGGGCTTCGAAATCGTAAAAGTTTGGCGAGCATTTCATAGCAGTAATACTGAACCTCGGCGAAATATTAATTAGTGCAAAATAAAAACAAAAGCAAGCATAAAGGATAGCAACCAGCTAGCGTCCTCAATGCACGATGCACCAGAGAGAAATGTTATGGATTATGGAAAACTTTCCAGACTGCAAGATAGGGAAAACCTTATAACAGCCGAGAGGAGGGAGTGAGATCGTTGGGAGTTTCGTTTCAGGAGAGTTTCTGGTTTCAGGTGAACATGGTTCGAAACTGACATATATCCAGATCTGTTTCAAACACAGATCAGCCTCTATCGTTCCCAGAAACTTTCAGATTATTTTTCCGCGGAAAACTGAGCTTGATACTGTGTTTTCGAGCCGTTATACTGATTAATGATCCATCAGCTGGAGTTCATTCATCAACACAACACTCCGAGTCACACCATGGAAGGCAAAAACCGGAACGAGCGAGTCGAGTCGTTTGGCAGTGTCGCAAATTGAGTTAGCCGCTGTTTTTACCTAACCCATTCCCCGAAAGTGCATTTAATTGTTGTTCGAATATCGAATTATCTCGGGACGAGGCGAAGAAAATGAATGGTCGACTGGCAAGAGATATCTCGTTAGCTCCCTCTACGCTATTTACCGGGATACAAGGAACTAATTTGTATCAATTACCGGTGAATGAGGCGCTCACAAGACGCTAAAAGACGAAGAGGAAGTGTTTTTCTATCGCGGTGTTGCTCAGCGTCAAATGCTGCCTTTGGGCTGAATAGATTTCCATCGTTTTCGTGTTGGAAATTGTCAGACATGGTTCGGAACTGTCACAGAATCGATAGCGAAAAGCATAAGTGAATGAAAAGTAGAATTTCCCACCTTTCACAGGATTGCTGGTTGATCAAAGCTGCTTGAATTTCGGAGTATATAACAACTCCTCTAGTAACTCCTCTGCAACTTCTGCAAGTGATAGAGAGTTGTAGTATTCTATATCGATGACTTTACTAGATCAGATCTGTGAGGCGTATTTCCTGCTGGATATGAGATTTCCTACGACCCATCGAAGGAAAAGGTAATCTGCAGAGGAATACATGACTCGTGAAGAGAATTTATTACTCGAAGGGCGGTTGAATCGACTCCACCAATCACAAGATATCCTTTTCTTCCTGTCAAAACACAATCTAAACAGAATCTCAGTTGTCCCATGATGATGTCACAATTTTGTTTCGAAAACGATATTCTTGGATTTGCATTCGCAGCAGGAATGGTCTCCAGATCGCGTCTAGTAATTGCTCCCTATCATCATATAATTACGTCGTATTCTATATCGTACTGGGTGCGGGTTGAATCCCTTCGGTGGCGGGCTTGGTCCTTAACCGCTTATAATCTACATATGGATTTCTCATTTAGCGCTCTGATACTTAATCCTACTGCCGCCCCAGTGGAGCTGCGGGGAGGGAGGCATTGGAGGTTTTTGTCTCTTCATTCTAGTGGATTCCAGATTGATGCTTCATTTCAGTCGCGAAGGTTCCTCAGGAAAAAAAAAAGGAAGAGGAAGGGCATAATCAAAAATTGACCCTCCAACGGTACCCCTGTAGAACCTCCCCTTTTCCCCAATCAAATGAGACGGGATGCGTTAACGCGTTATCTTACTACGACGTTGAGCATTTCACTTTACTAGCTGCAATATATATTTCTCCGCATTCTAACGTACCCCTTTACCTCTTTTCCCCCCCATGAAGCGGCGTTGGGTATTCATGGATTTGATGGGGAACTGAGGCAGTGGGTCAAATTAATATCGGTTTTTAGGGGTGAGAGTAGTTTCAATCGATAGTAAGTGAGGGAGTTGAATCGGAATTGTGGAATTACAAAAGGGGATGATTCTTTTGAAATAGCAACATGCCCATTTCAATAGCAACAAGAATGAATGACGTCAATGCATAAGTACAAGAGTACTGTCATTTTATTTTCTACAATGGAATGACAGCTGAACTATCAACGTTTTAATATTTTCTGGGGAAATTACCTCGTCCATTACAATGAAACCAACAATTTGGAGTAATCGCCGTTTAATGCGTTATGAATCATGTATTCGCAGACACTACTATTGACATATTAACTTTCTTGGGAGCTATCTATTATGCATAGCTCGAGTACATACAAATCATTGAATATTAGATGACAGCTAAGCTGCTACTACCGAGCGACAAATTGATGTAATATAACTAACCGCCATTAAGGTTAAAAGCGTCCTCTACTATTTGGACTTTTTGGATTGATTAACTACATTTACTTTCAGAGTATTCGCTTCGTTCGAGTGCTTTCGAATATAATCAAATCAAATATCCAATGAAAATTGTGAATAGATATTCATTAGGAATAAAAATCATCGGGAATCGTCTTATAATAACAACCCCGTCGAAAATCTCGATTCAAAACATTTTCAATTACTCTAATAACCCGAATCAGACCGAACCCTTTCGTTACTTCTTACCCCTTTTGCATCCCCACGTAATTTGTGACATCTGCGATCCGTGGTAGCTTCGATTCCATCGTTGTCATCCAGTGTTGCCAAATGCCATTGCCATTTCAGAATCTGACAAGTAATGTTCCCATTTGATGAATGACAACGAAGTGTCAAAAGATTCAACACGTGATTTCCAAGTCTCGAAAAAGGACACCTTTGGGTTCCAATGACAGGTGACGTTTGACTGATGAAGTATAAAATGTGTCACAATCGAGTAATTGACTGTAGCTTTCCTTGTGGTGGTTTGGCAACTGTGTTGCCGCCGCTACCGCCTCTTTCTCTTCAAAATGGAAATCCTCTATCGTATAATGAAGAAGGTGAAGTAGAGAATGAGTTTGGAATCCCGATCGGAAATCAGCCATCCTTCCCATCCGCTTTGATGAATTTTATGCGTCTCGCACTGTCTGCTAGCTTCTCTCCATCTCCGATGATCTTCGATGAAATGGATTTAGATCGGAAGATGAAGCTAAAACTTGTTTGGAAACTACCGGAACTGAATTTTTTCAATCCTGAGGAAAATTATATTTGGGAAAGGGTATTGAAAAAGGATTTTGTAAGGACCTACTCTTGACATATTTTTGGAAATCTTCACTATTGGTTTCATTTCAAGTGTTGAAAGGAAAAAAATAATGAGCTAGCATATGTCAGGCATAGAATCTTCATAGTAAATTGGGAAGATTGATCCAGATTGATCCTGCTGATTTCAATCGCATCACCCTGTCTATTCCTGCTGCGTCTATTCCTTATTCGACATACTATTAGCCCTACGTGGAGTAGATAGACCGGATTTTAATGACATCTGGGAAAATTAAACCACATAAACATCATGCGTTCCTTGCTTATTGTGCCCTTCCAGATCCTATCTTATCTCGCAGCCTATCCCATTATCGTCATTAGTTCTGGAATTACGTTTCGGGAAGCCGGATAGAGTGGGAGAGCAGCGCAGAGTTCCACTGCCTGCGTGGATCAGATTGACCGTTTGCTAGAGAGACGAAAAGGTCGTTTATGAAAAACGACAAATCTGATTTTGGGCTCTGGAAGGGCACAGTGGATGTGCATTTGTTTTCCCCTCCTTAAGGGGGTATTCTGGTCTAGAAAATTGAAAAAATTTATTTTTTTTTTGCATATTTTCAAAGCTTAGACTTTCAAAAATATGCTCTCAGAAGGATTTTTCAAAATTCGAATTATTTTGAGAGATACAGTGGATTTTGTGACGCGGCACTTGAACCGGCCGAGCGGAGTGATCACACAATGAATGGCAGATGTTTTCCAGGAATTCTTTTGTATCCGACTTGAGCTCGTAGTATGCCCTTTGAATTAAGTTTTTATATATACCTGACTACCAGGACGTACCCAATATACCTGGAACTGTTCAGTTTAGTCTCGATCTTGGAGCTAAGTAGACACGAAACTGTAAATCTTTCTCAAACTTCAAACGCGTTTTTCTCAAAACTACTTTTGTTGAGGTGGTTGACACGATATCTCGAGTTCTATCTGACCGATTCCTTTGAAATTTTGTGAGAATCTTCTCCATACATCTCTTTATCGCTGGAACTAAGGATTTTGAAAAATTTTGATTCGAAGTATTTTAAAAAAATTCGTAAAGCTCGAAAAACAGGGGTGAAAATGAATGTTTTTTTCAAGTAGACGCCATTTTGTGAATTTTTTATATTTTCTTTCGGCCGTAGTTCAAGCGATAGCGACATCTTCACTGATTTTGATTTTTTTTTGTTTGTTCGATTTGGATGACTACAAGGGCTGGAATCATGTCAACCAGGGAGCCCTGTTTGATTGGCAGCCCCCACTTCACCGGCCTGTCATTTGACGGATTTTTGACATTTCTTTCTTCTGAATTTTTTTCTACATACATGAAGGATCAATAAACATTATATAAAAAAATTGCTAGTGAAAATGTTTTCATTTTATTTTTTATCCTAGTTTGAAAACTACCCAAAAAGTAGGGCTCTAGACCAGACCCCCTCAAAATTAGTCATTTGTTGTATTCCATAATTGAGGTGGACGCAGAAGTCGTCATGAATTTTGGTTTTGGCGTTCACTTTACCACAATATCACTCGGTTTTCTCCTACGTCTTGCATAGTTCTCGGACCAAACACATTCCCTGTTTCCCCTACCACCTCCCTACCCCCTCCCCATTCCATATTTAATCATACCTTGCCTGTTGGCAAGCCGACTAGCTCTCAGACAAACTCTACCGGTAAACAACAAGGAGCTGTGATGTGGTATGCGGTTAGCTTCATAACCTTCCTTTCAGTCCGTCCGTCATTCGACTCCACCTCTTCCCCTTCACCACCCCCCCGGAACGCCGTTCTCGACCCTCCAGGGGTGTTTGATGCTGAATTTGATATTTACCTTTCACTATCAGTCGGTGGGTTTTTCAGGTGGTGCAAGTTGCGAGTTGGTGTGTCAGTGTTTTTGATGGGTGGGAGTAAAGTCTTGATTGGTTTTTCGTTTCCGTGGTTCAATGCTCGAGGCTGATGTATCAGTGAACTCTTACGAGGCTCAGATCGTCCCATGTTTGATTGGGGAGAAGTAGAAACGAATTGCTGTTTTGAATTTTTGGTGCCAGTGTTCATCTCTCGAAATAATTATTGGAAGAGAATGGATCTGAAGGAATGGAATTGGAGCTCACCTATGAATTCCTTTTTCCAACAAAAAATCTGGAAAACTGGCGAATTTCTTCATAGGACACGCATTATGGAGAATAAACAGTGATTTTTGAGAATCAATATTTCCATTCTGGTGTTTTCTTCTAGATACAAAACAATTTGGTTTCTGGCAGATCCACGTGATGTCCATTATTTTTTTTATTGGTGCCCCATTTTACCCATTTAAAGAACGCCTGAGCGTGTTTAAATCGAACTTTAAAAAGCGTTTTTTAATGTTACCATGGCAACATCAACGAAGAAACGAGAAACGTGAAGTCCAAATGACAAATTTTTGATTATTTTGATCTGACAGGAGTACCTTGTAAACGTCAAATAAAATAAAACTGACAAATGCAAAACTTTATTCAAACGTAAAATGTGGCACCAATAAAAAAAAAGTGTGGATTATTCGTGGATCTGGTCTTTAAAACACTTGCTTTATTTCGAAAACTCGCGCGTGTTTTAAAGACCTTTTTATCCACTTATACTTTGATATGCTATTTTTTTCTAGAATGTAGTCTATCGGAGTGTATAATAGAAATCAATTGAAGCTCTTATTCTCTTGAGGAATTTTATTAAGCCTTAAGAAGCAGATGTGAACTGCCTTTATCCACTTTTGATCGGAACTCATCTCGACTTTATGAAAAACAATAAAGTTGACAGCTGTCGCATGATTGCCTACATAAAACCGAAGTTCCTCTTTGTTGTTATCGTAGGATCCGCATCAAACTTGTTCATCGATATCGAATGAAAAACGAAAGGCTTCTTCCAATGTGAAGCAGACGTACAATTTCTCTGTTGCATATGTGTGGTAGGGTTGAAAATTCAACGATGTATAGTGCGGCGAAAGAGCAATAAGGGAAGGTAAATCGCAGGCAGGAGCAATTTCAGGATAATGAGTGTAACTGAGACTTGTAATTAGGAAGTCAAGGAAGACAGCTTGTCTACAGTTTACTCGTTATCGACGTTATATGCACTGTGAAATCAAGATAAAATTCCTGCTTTGAATTTTGATATGATTTTTGTTGGGGCTCACGTACTATTATTCAAAAAAACACGAATTTGGGGAAAGTATCGTGGGGGATTCAATACTTTTCGAGATTTTCCAATTCAAAGTTGAAATTTCACCTTATTTTTTAAACGTTTTCGAAAAAGATAGTGGAATATTTTGAGGAGTATTGATTTCCCCACGATAATATTATATACATACTGATAATACAATTTCGTCAGAATTTCCATCGAAAATATGTAAAAATTTTGTAGGAGGTTGATAAGGTATAATTCGAAATTATAAAACAACTTTTGCCCTTTGTGAAATTACAACCCCACAACCACGTAATAATTGATCGTGATAACATCCTCGTTGTATGTTTGTAACAATATCTATTAAAAGCCGATCCAAGACAGAAATAACCCCTCATAAATTAGCCCCACGTAACGATTTTCCCCCCGAACGACCGACCATCGGAAATTACCGTTTCTCTTTTATAATTCATTTGACTCTTTACCTCGTTCGTCTACCATACCTAAATGAATGCGTACTTTTAATCAGTGGTTGGCTTCATTAGCCGATTCATTATGAAATATTACGATTTCTTAGCTTTCGTCTGATGATTAAGTGTACCGCCGCAGGTTTTAGAAATGCTGGAATAATTACACCTTCAATGCAATGGGGTATTTAGCGTTTTTCATTATTGATGAGGCGATTGCTTTTTTGTTTATAAGAGATCGAAACTTTTTCATCAAGAAATCAATCGCTCAAAATACTTGGATTGGATATTTTAACACGTTCAGTTTTAGTTGCTGTGATTGTAATTTCAATCCTGTGATAGAGATGAATTTTTTCATGTGTCTTTGCACTGACGATGTACCAGAAAAGTCTTCTTCCTTCGCCCCTATAACTTTTTTTGATGGGAGATAACAACACGAAATTTCGGGGTTGTGTATTATAGTTCAATTCACGTTTTTTGATATATTTACTTGCTCTGCTGTACTTCCGGTTTGACCGGGATGGGATATCCTATATATTATTTCGATCGATAATGATAATCTGAATTCGAAAACACCATATTCGTAAGGAAATGATTTTTTACAAAAAATCGACGAGCTATCCTCTTTCCATTGAAAAAAATCAGGTTAACTGGAAACATTCATACTTGTGACTTTTGATAATCATTGAAACGATGTCAAAGTTGTTTTTTCCCAAGTTATTTGATTGAGAATGAAGCGATATACACGATCCGTGACATTCTAGATTGGGATAGTTGGGTTAATTTCCGGTCAAACCGGAAGTGAGGCAAAGCAAGTGAATGTGTCAAAAAAATGTAAATTGGACTATAATTCACAACCCCCAAATTTCGTTTTTCTATCTCGAATAATAGAAAAGTTATAAGGATGAGCAATCTTGGAGAATCACCCTGTATAAAGTGATCAATTTGAAATCCATGACTATTTTTTTTCTGTTTGTTGGTGGATCAGTTTTTTCTCATTTCACTCAAAAAACGACAGAAAAATTCTTCTTTCTTGGTTGATCACGTGAAAATATTAAATTTTCTTCTTCGTGTAGGTACTGTAAAAACGAATATTCTTGCGGTTTGTACCATCCTTCCCTTCTAGTTTGATCAATAATTCCTCTATGCTGAAACTCTCTCCAGTTATTTTTCTTTGCTGACCTGAATCATTACAGAAGGGAATCCGACTCGCCAACAAGAAAGTTAATAGCGTACTGTTGATTTAATGAATCCAGTTCCAACGTAGTTAAAACTTATTAAAACTATCCGTTTCACTCAGTATGTGCAATTAACGTCCTAAATAAATACGACCTGAACATTATCCTCTATATACGCAGGTATATACGTTGTATAGATACGGACAAGACGGCGACGTTGCCATCTATACAGGGCGTTTCAGAATTGCACGGCAGTATACTGGTATGGAATAAAGGGTGTTGAAAGTTGAAAAAAAATGTGGTTTTTATTTTATTGTGCTTGATCTACTGTAGATAGAGCTTCCAAATTTTGTATGGGTATCAAGCAATAGGTGCTGCTTGATATGGAAGTGAATGTACCAAATACCATACAGGGTGTTGCATTTTCCGAGGTCTCAATCCATGAAAGCCTTGAGAAAAACTTGCACGTACGCCACTGGTGAATTTTAATATTTTTTCCAACTTCTTCAACCTATTACCTACATTTTGTCACTTTTGACTTTTGGTCGAATTCCGTTCAGTTCCCCCAGAAATTAATTAATTTGTAAATTGGCTCAAAGTTACATACTCTGAAATGTTTATACTAATTTGATATTTGATATTAATTGAAGCATCAAAATTGAATAAAGGAGAAATTTATCAACAAATGTTTAGAGGAATTATTGAAAGTGGCCTCCCTTTTGTTGAATGCAACTTTCTCCATGATTCCTTGGCACTTCGTAGCAACACCCTGTAAGTCCGCTAATAATCGAGATCGGACACACATTGATAGGAACTTTCTTCTTGATTTTATACCAGAGAATACGTACCTGAAATATTGCCGTGCAATTCTGAAACACCCTGTATACTATCAAAGAATCCTCTAGTTCTCCTTTTCTATAACGTAAGAGAAAGAAATATTTCAAAGTGAATTTGAAATAATACTGATCCATAAGAATCAGGTAGAACTCAACAAAAAATCTGGAGAATTTGGCAAATTATGTCATAGAACACGCATTATCGAGATTCAACAGTGATTTTCGAGATTCTCACCAAAATCAATACCTTCAATCTGGTGTTCTCTTTCTAATACAAAACAACAATTTGGTTCCTGGCAGATTTCCATGATTTTCATAATTATTTTTTTGTTCAGAATGAAATCTCGGACTGTAGAATAGAAATCAATTGGGGCTCTCTTTTCCTTGAGCAATTTTATCAAGCCACATTTTTTTTTAAATCGATCAAAGTGAACCTGGACCCATTGTGGCTTCCAAAATATTAGGGCTTGAGGAAGACTGATGAGCCCTTCCTAGTCATTCCTACTTCTTCCATGATTTTTGTGACATCCCCCAACGTGGAATCGATAAAGGAGTATCTCCTTCAACTCCTAAATAGATGTGGAGAACGCTTCCTCCCGTTCCTCTGTCGTTGAATCTCCCCTACGACCGAACCTCTTGAGCCAGTTTCCTTACCGAATATGTTGGGCATTAGCAAAAACGCCTCGGTACACAAAGACACAATGTTATTAGGGCTAATTACAAATCAATACCTTTCAGCGGTTACTTACTTACCTCCTTTCAGGAAGGGCGTACTGCCTGGAAGCAGTCCTTTCACTTTCAGCGACGTATTCAGTAGATTTCTTGTACTTTGGAAGGGAGATTTGTTCTTAGGAGTGGAATGGAATTTTTCGAGTACGTCACTGAGTCATTAATTTTTCGATGTACGCTTGATTTCTGTTTGCGTGTTTACAGGCAAATAGACGGGGGGTTTTTATTACTTACGATGAAAGGGCTCTTTTGTTCAATTGATCAGCAGCCAGAATTTATCAATTATGGAAATTGGACGGCATTCTGAGACATAACTTTCCAATAATTATACCACTGGGGAAACCAAGAAGATACTGAATTATTGATAAATTTTTCGATAATTAAGTTCCATTTTCTATTATTCGTTCGTGCTTTTCAATTCCATATTGTCTTTGCTCAATTAATAATAATAATAATAACAATAATAATAATAACAATAATAATAATAATAATAATAATAATAATAATAATAATAACGATAATAATGATAATAATAACCTACGGGACATGCTGAAGATGATTGTTTTTCTGATAGAAACAGAATTATTGAGTGAAATATAAATTGACAATAAAAAGAAATAACAATAATATTAATGATAATAATAATAATAATAAATCGTCTTTATTCATTTTACATGAAATGGTGAAGGGCTGCTTTCAATTCGCAATTGTTTTTCAAGAAATACCGTGCACTGTTCCGTTTTAATTCAATTACTGCACGATAATTCATGTTCCATGTTCGTTAGTATTCTGCTATTGGAGATTGATGCATGTTCAATCGTTTCTATCACACTTACGCTTCATACATCTGTCAGGTTTAAATTTCTCGTGAACAGGAATCTAGTAGGCTTTTATTAACGTCAGGGAGTGCATTGTTGCTGATTGTATTATTTTTCAGTGATACTCCGAAACGGGAAGTTAGGTTATGTTGATGAGTTTTCTTCAATTGATTTTTTTGTTATGAGATACTGAATAATGCATTTGTGTAGTCTTGCCTGAAATGTGAAGACAATTGGTCTAGAACGAAAAAACAAATATTATTTCCCAAATATTTAGAACTCACATTTCTTTCAACTTTGTCTATTTTTGAACAAAATGTATTGTGCTTTTGGTAAGTGATATCGAAAGTTGGAACATTCTATGATAATTTCAAAATGGTAGGATGCCTGCTGAAATATTTTTTAATTTACAATTCATTTAGTGTATCTAAAGCTTTCTTCAAAGCCCTGTATACACCAAAATTGGATAAGTATTGACTGTGGATAACAGTTATTAAAAATTTTTCGTCTGCAATCAACAAACACCTGAGATTTCTCTCCAAATAAATTCGATATCGTTGTGACGTCACTGTGAAGTGTTGCCATAATTGATGCCTAGATGTTCCCAGCTGTCTCATAATAAAATCATCCGATTGTGTTTTTTTTATTCATTTATAAACTTTTGTTCTGGAAGCAACACATTTCTATAAATAATATGTCTTATTTTGACTTGTCCAAAAATCACGTTTCCCTAATTATTCCATTATTCACCATTCCGAATAAATCCGAGCCTCAAAACATAATTACGACTTGAATTTTTCAAACTAATTTGAAATATTGATACCCGAAGCGGCTCGGACAAAAATATGGCGCGACTCAGCTGTCGTTTGTCACACAAACTGAACGAAAATATCGAAAAAAATCCACACTAATCATCAGTGGAAAAGGTGCGTGCATATTTCATGGCGCTGGAAACGAAGCGAACGTGTTATTGTGTAATTTTCCTATAGAAAATACAGAGTAGGAAAACTTTATCTCTAAGGAAGCGGAATTACTATTATTTCGACACGGGGCTCACATGTCGACGACGCACGAAGGAATATTATTTCGACATCAAGTAGGCCCCCCACGAGATGAATGACATGATGAGAAGGAGGAGGGGAAGGGTAGGAAAGTGAGGGTACGTGTGTTGGAAAATTGGTTTTTCCCAAAACGTTCATCGAATTGAATTTATAGTTATATCGATCGCAATATTTAGGTGATGTGAAAGATATTTTTTCTACCCAGAGTAGGATTTTGCAAACACGAATCTAACCGCAAAGTTGATGTTTTCCTGATCTGTCACGATTTGACATTTCATTATTTCCGCTCTGTTGCAATTTACAATAATCTAACGAAAGGTAAAAGATAGGTATATTGAAACGAAATGTAGGCCAGTCTGAATATTTTTATTGAAATTTTAATATTTGAAGACATTTCGAACAAAATTGCACTTTATTTTATAACAGTCAGAAGGTAGGCAGTATATCATACACCTAGATGCAATAATGGTTGCATATTCGAGTACCTACCTACTATTTTGTGTGGAATTGATGAAACGTCATCATTTAATTTTTAGTTTATAAAATAATTGTACGTTTATGAGTAGCTATTTGAAAAATGCACAGTGACAGTTAATTTTCAAGCACACCTCCAGATTCAGCAAGTTTTGCTAAGAGTTTCACTCTTAATCTTCTGACAACTGAATCCAAAGGTGAATACGGAAAAGTATACAATATTTTCATGAATTGGTGCTGCTCAAAGAAAATCAAAGAATATTAGGCAATGTTGCTGAATTATTTTGGCGAAAATTTCAAAATTTTCAACCATTTGCTCACAATATTCGATGCTTTGAAGCCCCTTGCAAGTTAAAGTGTATTTTTCATGGTTTTTTTTTTCAATATTGGTCTGTGGTCATGAAAAATCTTGAATGCATATCGAATAGAAATTTTGTTGTCGCTTTTAATACACAAATAGCTATTTCAGAATATCCGATGGTAATATCTATACGAACTGTGGAGTCAATTATGTTCCTCAGACTTCCAAAAATTTTTCAGAAATAATTTCAGGCAGTAGCTGATTGAAGCCAACCAAATCTTATATCGTAAACTCTTGAAATTTCAAGTGATGGATGTCAAATTGTGTCAAATCCCCATAAATTATTGATTATCCAAACACGATGAAGTTTTTGAATTGCTTGGCTCTAAATCTATGTTTCCAAAGTTGGTGACTTTCACTTTTATGACAGCTCCAACGACAAAGTTGTACTCCGTGTAGGTCAAAGAACTTCCAGTTAGTCCGAAGTTAGAACAATATAAACTCTCAACTTGGAAATTTTCTTCAGTGAACTTCCTGAGGAGTCAATGCAATGGTAGTAAAAAGTGTCCAGAAAGAAAATAAATATCGTAAATAATATAAGTTTGATGATTTCAACTTCACCGGCGAGCTTTCTCAAACCGCAACCTCGAAATTTAACTTTTTAATAGCACTTTTTGAACAAAACTTCCAAACTTTGACCTAGATTTTTCCAAAGTTTCGATCCATGTGGCGTTCCCGAAACTCTCAACTATTATTCCTGCAAACTTCCCAGACCAAAATATACTGGGTGTCCTCTCGCGACCTTCGTGACTGGATTAAATTAATGGCCGAAACGAGTCATGAATTCCTTACCAGTCACTGATAATTAGCAGTAATAGAAATGAGATAGGAAGACACGATTAACAGAGCCGGTGTAATAAATTTGATATTGCTGCAATGCCGTAGAACGACAGCGTTGTAAACTCTCTATAATGGACAGCAGGTCGAGTCATTAAATTTCCCACATCTTTCAATCCATCCTGACTTCTAATTGGTTTTTCACAAGGAAACTTCGAAACTTTAACCCATCGACTATTCGATGAAAAATTCACTTAATAGTACAGTTGAAAAACAACCAACATTGAACATTATTTTGTTTTATTTTGTTCTAAAAACAAATTAAATCGATGTCTTCAAAGTTTCATCAACTGCATGTTGCACTGAGCTCATTTTTGTCTATTTTTTTCACACGAATTTCATTCTGAGCATTGAGAATTTGAGGTTATTCTGAAATCAACAAATAAAATTGTCTCTTCGTAGATGCACCATATACAGGGTGCTTTTATTTTATCCTATATTAATTGTTGCACTAAACTTGGGAATCAGAACATTTTTGAATAGGGAATGTAGAGATCCATCATTCACGTTGGAGAATGTCAATTTTTAATTTAAATATGAAGTATTTCGGCGTATTTCATGCACACTGTATACAGAAAATCTTCCAGAATAAAAACATCGAATCTGTTTAAGAATTGATAGATTGCACACTGCCTTGCTTTTTGCGTTCTCTGTCGTAAGAGAAAATCCACAATATTCTGACTGATTTATATACTTCTTGGTCGAGTAAGATGCAGGTGTGAGTTATTCTACCTCGGTTGCCGCAGAGTAAAATATGAAATATGCCGAGGCGTCGGTGACGTCGCAACGCCTTTGATTTATTAGAGGGGTAAGGGAGGGGGGGCGACCCCAAATTTCGTGGGTTGACGCAAAATAACGATACTACAACCGCTTACACAGCACAGGATATTCATTGGAGATGTCCGTTTCATGTCCTTTTAACGTCCAATTGAGGTATAAACGCCCATTCAAGGTACAAACGTCCATAGACGTCCATTGGATGTCCGTTTCATGTCCATTTTACGTCCATTTAAGGCAAAAACGTACATTTGAGGTAAAAAGGTCCATGAACATGAAAAGAATATCCATTGTATGTCCATTTCATGTCCATTCAACGTCCAGCTGGAGTACAAACGTCCATTTGAGGTACGAATATCCATGGACGTGAAATAGACGTCCATTGGATGTCCATTTCATGTCCTTTCAACGTCCAATTAAGGTACAAAGATCTATTTAATATAATCTTAGTCATCTGTAATATGTATACATTGTACAATCTTTTGTAATGGTATAATTGGCTAATTCGTTGGTCAATAAATGAATAAAAAATAATAATAAAATATTGAGAGGACTGAAATATGACCCAAATTGCTGATCTTCAAATGATTAGAATAATCAAACCATTGGAAGTTGCTTTCTTGGTCAATTCCCGACGAAAGAAGCTTGACCAAGATTCCTCAACTTTATGTTAGCCTCAGTGTGTTGAAGTTGGTCATGATGCCAAAAAAATCGCGAAAAAGACATGTTTCAACAGAGTAATATCTCGATGTGAACGGTGTCTCAGAATGATTTTCGTTTTCGAGCTCAGACCGTCAACTCTGACTGATATTGCCATATGATCCAAAGTTTTTTGACTACAAAAATGCGAAACCAGAAGAACTCTAACCACAACACCTTCTTCCAGCGAGATGGAGGCACTTTTCATGTTACAAATGACTCATTAGCTGGTCTTCATCATTTATTCCCTGGAAGAGTGATGAGTCGAAGAGGAAACATCAAGTGGCCACCAAGAACCCCGATTTGAAGCCTACTGATTTTTTTTCAAGGGGCTACCTTAGAAGCAAAGTTTGCAGACCATTGCTCTTCAAATTAACATTGGATCAAAGCAGATTTGATTGATGTTTTGTTTTTTATTCAACATTTAAAAACGAAAAACATTCTGAGATACCTTCTACTTCCCACCTCTTTATTCCACTTAACCTCCCGTTTTTCTAGCACGATTTTGCCAGGACCAATGGGGAAGAGTGGGGCAGATACATCCTCTCATTCTTCAAAAAAAAATTGGGACTTTGTACTCTTGGAAATGGACAGGGTGACCCAAAGTATAATGTGGAAAAGTTCCTCTCCAGAAATTGATGATGTTTGAGAGGTGTCGCTTGCTAACGAAAGATGATTCTTCCCCTTTCCCCCCTTGTCCATCAAGTCAAAAGAGGCACGAGTCTTAATTACGAGAACGTGTATATGCGGGATAAGACAAGCATCAGCACCAGGTTTGTTTTAATAAGTACTTCGCGATGAAGGAGTATGACGAGTAGCAAAACGCTTGACACTCCCCCCTGTGCGTCTCTTTTAGACGAGCACGTCTTGGATTAACTCAATATTTACAGATGAAAATTGACGAAAGTGGGGAAAATA
Source organism: Plagiodera versicolora (assembly GCA_037013635.1). Classification (NCBI taxonomy): domain Eukaryota; kingdom Metazoa; phylum Arthropoda; class Insecta; order Coleoptera; family Chrysomelidae; genus Plagiodera; species Plagiodera versicolora. Next base: position 1,699,185 of record CM072983.1, on the reverse strand, counting down.
CGGTTTTTCGGTGAGTAATCCAAGGCAAGGAAGTTTCCACATCCTTTGAAACAAATATTAAATTCGCCGGATAGAAAGGGGAGCGGCGTCCTCTCAGATGGATCTCGTCGAATGTGTTTCTACGCGATAAATTGAAACATTAACATGGTAAATAAGAAATTACGTCTTCCTACAAACTCCCCAAGAAAGGCTGCTAATGAAAAAGTAACGATTCCCTTGGAAATAATCAGTTTTTCAAAGAATTACGAATAATCATGTCTTGTCTATCATCAAAATATCTGTTTCATGCAATTTTTTGCAACGTCTGGATGTAATTGCCAACAGAAAATAGCTATTTCGTGCCTCGAATCTATCAACCAAACTGCACCACTCCAAATAAATACAGTTTTATTTTCGTTAAGCAGTAAATTTGAAGCGCAAAAACCGCTCGTTCTATTCACCGTTATACCATGTACCTGTCATTTACCTCATAAAGATTCCATTTAACCGTTGAATAAAATAGTGGCATGTAATGAGACGGTGTCGGGATTCACTAGAACAAATTGTATGCTAGCGAAATAATAGACTTTCCGAATCGTTTAACTCTGAACGGATTGGTAATTCCGTGTTCGTTTTATCTACAAGGACAACGTTCCGTGGCGTCTTCGGAGATATATTCGCGAGACTCGAAAGAATAAGTCAACTGTACCTTGAATGGACATGCAATGGACATCCATTTTGACGTCCATGGACGTTTGTACCTTAATTGGACGTAGAATGGATATTAAATGGACAATAATTTCACGTCCATAGACGTTTGTACCTTAAAACTAAAAATTAAAACTATTACAATTTTTCAACTGCTTTTCTAAAAGATAGTAAAGATGAACCGAACAGTGAGTGTTTGCTGACTTCAGTATTCCGTTAAGGAATTCGTTCTGACCATAATTTGTTCTACAAAAAGGCATCCTGAAAATGTCACTATTTCTACTTCTTCTAGAATTTACAGAAAGTGGCGTAAGCTCAACAATTGATAATTTTATGGAAGAATACCAGATCGATTTCAAGTCTTCTATGTGTTAAAGTATTCACATTCAGGGTTTTTTGAATTTGTGAATAATTGTATTCATCTCTATTCATTCCTAAGTTGTATCCATAATATCTCAAAAATTAATTTTGGGTACTCTCCAAGAGTTCTATGTCAACTCTAATGCATGGTGACCAAATGTTAGAAGAGTATTTAAGAATAGATCTGACTTTGGCACAATAGATGATCTTGACAGATAGTTCTCTTGAAAGTTTCTCAGGTTTTCTTCAGTATACGTAAGGAAATGATCGAAAATATTCTAACCAACTTTAATGCCCTCTTTCATAACCCCAAATCCATCCCTATTGAAACCGTTGGAGGATATCTCGCTCACGAGGTTGTGCATTCAAAAGGCAAGCAAGGAGAGACACGCGTTTTCCGTGAAAATTCCTGTAATGGCCTCGGTAATTGCCGCGTACGAGGACATCTTCCTCCTCCTCCACCTTCGAGGATAATCGTCCTGGCTGTCAGGACCTCCTCCTACCTGCCGCACAAAAGACCAAATGAATAGCGTCAGCTAGACTCCTTCAGAAACTCGCTCCCCACGTGATTTGTATACCAAATTGGCCGATAATTGCTGGGGGAGTTGGGAGTTGGAAGTTACCTCGTGTCATCTCCAGAAATAAAATGTTGATGATGTGTGCCGATGAGAAATGCCTGGAAAAGTACGATTCGTGGTGTTTGAGTTTGGAGTTGCGTATGAGCTGAAAATAGAGAACTTCTAGAAGTTGCACAAAACTCCTCAGAACTTTTCATCGCTTGTATTTCCAGTATTAATTTTTCAATGATCCTCTTAACTCTAGCGCACCTAATTCGGTTAATAGTTCACCCTTTTCCTCGGCAAGATTTATCGAGAATAATGGAGTAGCAGCAATTTGTATCGCTCTTAGGTGAATGTAGTGGAGCCGTTTTCGTGATCTGGAGTAAGTCCGGGTCCTGTACAATGGCTTATTTCAACTGTTCATCGAAATCCCCGAGGGCTTTGTATTGTGCCTTCGAATCAATTTCGCTGAAAATATTGCAACCTTTAACACGACTCTTGCAAATCACCCGGAATCCGGAGTTTCCGATCCAGTTGAAAGTGAATTTTGATCAGGGAGTATTTACACCTAGAATTGAAGTATAGCTCATGAGTTTTCACGATTTGAAAGTTTTTTTCGTTGGCTTCCTTTCAGATTCCAGCTTTCCAACCTTATTTATATCGTACTTTTCAAGAATCCTATTCAGTATCGACATGAATTTTCCATCGAGAACTCGTCCTGTTTTTCGTACGGACTTCAACAGAACTTTTCGACTCAATTTTACGGCCTCGTCGATCTTTCATTTGGGAAGCAAGGTGCCGCGCCGTATATCGCTCCCAATAGGGCCGTAGCGTAATGTCAGTCCTTGATGCCGTCATCAAGTATATTGCCGTTCTCGCGCTCAGACCGCAGATCTAGTCATCTAGCTGGCGAATTGCGCCCTCTAGCGGTTAATCTCACTACTAACCGTGCCCTCGGATTTTAATTAGAACTGAGGTTTGACGAGATGGTCCAGGCGAGATCCAGATACTGAATTGGAATTGTCAGACCTTAGTTCTCATTTCTGGGTATTCAAAACTGGAAATATGAGAGGAATGCAAACTCTAGGAGAATCTTTGATAACTCAGTTGTTGTTGTTTTCCAAAAATAGCATTGTGTTAGGATTATCTTCGCCTGAAAAATTCTTGAAAGCCCTGAATAACCCTAAAAACCCAAAAAAATCACCAAAAACTACCCCATTTCTGTAGAAAATCACTAATTGGGTGGGTAAAATGAGCAATAATTGCAGATCCCTGGGCGAGACCAATTTTTTCCGTAAAATGAAAAACCACCCGTGGAATCATCTCAATGAAAATTCCACAAATTCCACACGAATCGAATCAATCTCTTTTGTTTGACTACCCTTCGGGAGGTTTTAATTCCGTCTCCAGACTCCAGACTGGTATTTTTACAAATGCATTAATATTTAAAGAGCGACCTCATTGATTACAGATGAACCATCTTCCAGCGGATGCAAATCATCTCGTCCGAAATCCAGTCGGAATTTAAAAAATCTGTCTCCGATCACAAATGACGGAGAATGACGCGACTGAAATATGGTTTGTTTTTCTTCCAAGGCGACGGATTCCCAGATATAAAAAGCGATGTCTTGGATGTGGCAAAAGACCTTTAACTCGCCATCAAATATTTAAGGATTCCCTCGGGAAGACGGTCAAATGGTTACACTATTGATACTAGCCCTTACGGGGTGCGTGAATGGAATCTCCCCATGTCCCCTTTTAGTGAGAGCTTCTTCAAAAATTCAGTGGAGAGGATTGAATCAGAGTACAAATGAATTATTTAGGAATCAGGGATTTCTCTTGAAACCTCTCAAGACGATGACCAACAAGTATAAAATATACAGTATGTCCAATTTTCCTAATGACATTTTCCTCCAGGACCCCCCCAAAACTACTGAAAAACGCCATCAAATATTCACAACACTTGACCACATGATGTTCTTCCCTCACACTGTGGGAGTGAAACCACATCAAAATGGAGTCTTTTCATATCCTCAACCCCTCATCCGAAAATTCCTCTCTCAGATGCATGTGTCCACATATTTCATGTTTGAACATACGGCATTACTTCATGATTAAGTCGGTTCTTTTGTTGTTGCCTAATCTCGGCATAAGGCCCGTCAGCTGCGGCGGATTTTAATACACGTAAAATTAAAATTAGGGCTTTATTTGCATCCCTTAATAGGGAAAAAGCCCGAAGTTTAGACACCGACTCGGTCGGATGTCTTGTCTTTGTCAGGTTTTGATGTACTGCCTCTTGATAATACCACGAGAGAGAGAGATCCCAGGCAGCAAGCTGACGTCATAATGACGTCTCTTTTTGGTATTTATTGGTCCGCAACGTCATATTACCAAAAAATGACGTGAATACTGACGTCATTTTTTGAATGTACTGTAGACGTCATAACCAGGACGTTAGTTTGACGATATTTTTACGTCATTATAAAACGTTAACTCATTGTTTTATATTTTTGCATTTTGATGATTATTCCAATGATCCTTATAGGTTCCTTAATATTTTTCATCGAAATGCAAAAGTTAAACGAAAGTTTACCATAGATACCTTAAAGTGTGTATAGGCAAGTGTACATTGTAGGTACAGAATGGAATCAAATTTCTCTTTAGGCGAATAAACAGACGCAATATAGGTATTATTATTCAACCACAGCCCATCTTTTATGAGGTTCGTATGATTATCAACTCATTGAAAAACAGTTTGAATTTGGCGCTTCAAAACAAAACGTTCATTATTTGTTTGGCGTTCGGCAATCTCCGGAGTTATCGGTATCGGACAAGTTCGGCCACAAGCCAACACGCAACGTTGACGACGCACACGGCCATACGCCATTATCACAAAAATTTTGAGGTTGTTATGTATTTGATTTCGATTGAAATTTCCTATTGATTACAGAAGTCGATTTCCGACCGTCGGTTGTGAATTGTGCATTTCCTTTACTAGTGATTTGTAAGGTAAGTTTAATATTTGGTCTATTGCATGTATTGGATTTGATGTCATGTACTCACCACTTACTATGATTCCTGTACCTATATCATGATGCTACGTTATTTTAAGGCTTTTTCCTTTTTGTGAAAATAATTGTATCCTTAAGGTTAGTGTGCTGATTAAACTCACTAGGATTTTTTGTCGAGATACTGAAATAATTTGATGAAAAATCAAGAAACATATGATGAGAGTCCAAATTAATGTGTTAATACTGGTGAAAAGAAGCTTCTTATCAGTGAATCTACCTATAGAAAAAGAAAGAATCTTAGTTATATATACACAATTCACTTATTTTGGTTAACTGTATAATGAATAGAGTCGACTCTTCTAAGCTATGAAAGATCTTGAGATGAGTCTGCACAAATAACTTTCTGTTCTGACAACTCAAGGTAATTCTTTCTTTCTTACTTTTCCAATGGTTTTTTCCTACATATCTGTTATAACTGGTGGTAATCTAGAAGACAGAACTTTCAACAATTTGTTCGACCAAATGAAATTTTTAAAATACTATCACATCTGTATATTTTTGAAATTTGTTGTTTTAATAGTTTGTGAATAATAGTAGAGTTTTCATTTATCTATTGGTCATTAACCATTAAATTATATATATTTTTTAACAATAATTTTTTATTTCTAGAAAGTTCCTGTGCCTTGGGGATTTCTACTCTTCTCACATCCCCAACAAGTGGAGTCGACTCTTCTAAGCTATGAAAGATCTTGGGATGAGTCTGCACAAATAACTTTCTGTTCTGACAACTCAAGGTACTTCTTTCTTTCTTACTTTTCCAATGGTTTTTTCCTACATATCTGTTATAACTGGTGGTAATCTAGAAGACAGAACTTTCAACAATTTATTCTACCAAATGAAATTTTTAAAATACTATCACATCTGTATATTCTTGAAATTTGTTGTTTTAATAGTTTGTGAATAATAGTAGAGTTTTCATTTATCTATTGGTCATTAACCATTAAATTATATATATTTTTTAACAATAATTTTTTATTTCTAGAAAGTTCCTGTGCCTTGGGGATTTCTACTCTTCTCACATCCCCAACAAGTGGAACAAGTACCCCTACATCAACTATTCACAATAAAATTTGGCATTTTTTCTTCCTAATGAGCTAATCAATTTTTGGTTTAATTCAAATGTTCTGAGTTAACAATTTTACTCTTGATAATTGTGATCCTCATAGTTCAAAAAAATAACTCCCTCTACTCAAACTGTTATTTTATATATATAATATAAATATATATATTATATTTCATTATATCTTTATTATATCCTTTGATGCCGATGGAACATATAGATTTTCGTTCTCTAATTGTGATTTTATTTACAGACCTTATAACATCATAGATAGGATATTGATTTGTATATGCACTAACATCCAGATAATATGAGCTTGAGACTAGCAAGTGAATACAAATAATTTTGAACCAATATCAATATATATATATAATAAATAGGGACGGCCCATTAACGTCGAAATATAACGTCATAATGACGTTACAGAATGACGTCTTTGGTCTGTGACATATTCACGTCATCCTACCGTCTTTATGGCGTCATTCTTTTCGTCAGCAGGACGTGTCTGGTGTCGAAAAAATGACGATAAAATCACGTCAGCTTGCTGCCTGGGATGTTATCGGCGAGAAATATTCATTATGGAATAAGCGAAAGTTTGGGGAATCCGGGAATTGTGCACTGTTCGGTCGATTGGTTATATACAGGGTGTGGGCATTCATCACACGAAGAACGAGGAGTGTTTTTAAACAGATGGATCAATTGAACTCAATTCCACACACCCATCATATGCAGCTTTAAAACTTTTTAATTGCATCAAAACATGCGAAAGTTTCAACAAATTTGAAAAACTTAGAACCCTATTAGATTCATGAATATTTTAATGTGTAATTTATCTTCCATGTACAAAAAGAGGTTTCTTAATGTGTAATATTTCAATTCGTAATTATTTTTCATGTAAAAAATATGTTGACTTAGTTTCGTTTTGTGTTTTCTTTTGTATCCTTCTGTAAAACATTCTCCGAAATATATATCATATTATTATTATTATTATAAATTGACGTTTCCAGGAGGATCTTTTAGTTTTCCATTAAATGCAATTGAAGTCTAACCTTCAAAGAAGTAATTAGTCGCCCGAACACAACATTATTGGACGAATCTACCGTTTTCTCGCATAGAGAAGAGTGATTTATTTCCTAGCGTGAGAGCCTGTCTGAATAGCCCTCATCAAGTGAATTTATTTCATGGTTTCGACGCGATTTATCCTGACTACTGGATGTAATTCCATAAGGAAACAGTCCCTTCTAATTGATGGAGATTAAACAAACACGCATAATAGGGATATTGTATGTCTAGCTCAAAATTGAGTTGCTTTAGGCGTATAGTTGATAAAACTGTGTCGAGTCTCAAGGCACTCCGAAAAACTAATATTTACATATCAATAGTACCCTGATTAACCTAGGTGGTTAGTTGATGACTCCCTCTTTGATGGATGGACTAAAAAACACAATCGGGCTCCTATGGGTCCAAACGATCTGCTGCCTTCATCGTCACGGCTCGCTTTCGGCCTCCGCTTCCGCGAGAGAAGAAGAACAATGCTGGCGAACAAAGAAGAAGAACAAAGGTCGTGCCGATGTTCCGGGGTTAGACTACTCCGTTAATGGGATTAACCGTAGAAGATTGCTGCGGGCGAGGGATGTGTGATAGACAACGGCGATATCATTATTTGGTTGTACCACCAGACAATAAGCCACTTTGCACCGTGTTGCCAAGTTTCGTCGGGATCCGCGTGCTCAAAGTCCATCGGAAATTCATCTCCACTGTGTCAACCACGATTCTTCGAGTTAATTCCAGCCCGTGCAATACGTAATCAATTTTCATCAAATTACTGTCAAATTACTGGGTGTGCATTCAAAGAGCGAGCATGTAGGGAGAACATGGCATCTTGCATTACAGACGATAATAATTCGAGAGAGAATTAGTGGAGTTCCACTTTAATTCAAGCACAGACTCGTCTTGTGTTTGCCTTTAATTGGCGCAAACCAAAACAGAGGTCGGGAATCCAGAAGATTGTGTTCGGTTACTAACGTAGACGATTGCTTGGAATGGGTTTATTGCGCATCGGAAGGTATCTTGGTTTCATTTCAAGGAAGTCAAATGAAGTGAAATGTTCGACCAAGTGAAGTATAATAACTGTCGATGAGAATTCTGTTACCGAATCAAATAAATGTCGTTTCATATCTCTCTCGATTCAAAGAATGTATTGAAATGATAACTACTATTTGAAAATGCCAATATCTTGAAAACTATTCAAGCTAGGTATAGGAAACCCTTATATAAAATGAAAGATAATCGAATTTTCTATTATTCAGATTGAAAAATACAGAGTGTTCTATTTAAAATAACAAAGTTATCTGCGTTTGAAATTATAAAAAAGTGACAATGAATTTTGAAGGTCCTGTATAATATTGAGAAACGGGTTCTATCGGGATCAATAGCCTGAAACCTCTTGAAAGCATGGTCAGAATTATAAGGAATGGTTTCTATACATTTCGATGTTATTTAGTCTCCAATTGTACCCTGCATTTCCTAAAAGAAAACAATAACTCGAAAACGGTTATAGTTAGGTACATGGTACCTTTCATGAAATCGTATTATTTTTCCCTGAACTATCCAAAACTGCAATTAAATACCGGGTGTTCCATTTGAAAAAACACAACTTTGATATGTCACACTTTTTTGGGCCACCCTGTATACTCCAAAATAATTTCCTTTTGCAGCCTCAATGAATATACAGATAATGAAAATAAGAAAATTCAGAAATATTCAATGGTTTGGTTTACAGAGACCGTATCGTATGTGGTGCCCCACCCTGTATATTTATTTTTCAAGAGTAGTAGTTGTGTAGTTGATCAATATTCATATGATCCTGTATGGTTTGATCACGATTGGAGTTGATGAAAAACTGGTAGATCCAATTGAAGGGTCAATTCGGAATTCCACTTGTGGTGGAAAGTCGTTTATGTATATCCGTCCGCATCGTGTTCGCTTTTTCGGCATTTCCGACGGCTCGCTTCATCCACCGAACAACCCTTTCATCACCACTGCATAACAAAACCACACCGCGTTCCTACAGCAGACAACCGTCCCTAATTCCATTCGATTTCGACTAATCAACATCGGTCAAAGGGTCAATACGTTTGCCCTTCCATAAGTAATCCTACGATCTCAATGAATGTTCCAATTTGTACGGCCGGCGTAACATTCCCGTCCCTTCCCCCCTATTTCTACCCTCCTTGATTAGATGCACATAATCTCGGCCAGAAGTTGTCAAGAAGCCAGGTTTCTTAGACTATTCATGACCCTTGTATGGTATTAAGGATGCATGAGCATGTCGGATCGGGCTTTGAGGGACGCCTCTATAGTACTGGACACACATGCAGAATGTGTCTCTTTGATTTGCTAATGCTACGACCCGAAGCGATATGAATAAGCATTAATATTTGCTGGGAAGCAAGTTTCAATGGAGGTCTTGGGGCCAGGAGCGCTGGTATAAAGGCGGCGGTCTGTCTGAACTTCAGAGTTGTCGGATTCGGACTTTCTACAAACTCGTTAGAGTTGGGAGTATATTCGTCATCCACACACATATGGTCATCAGATTCTTCGGTTAGTTCTTTGTTGTCTGAATTAGTATCAAGCCCAACAATTGATGGATCTTCCAAGATGATTTTAATTCGAACTTGAATCAATTGAATCAAAGTGTCAAATGTCTCAGATGGTTTTTTTTTCATATAAAACTTCTCACGAAAGGAGACATCCTGTAATGTTCAGAAAACATCGTGAGAAGCAAGGAAAAGGAGGTAGGAATTGGTGTTCTTTTTGAATTTCTGGAGGTCATATGCCTCGGGGAACACCTCCCTGGGCAATGTGTTCCAGAGCCTCGCTGTTCGTTGGATGAACGAGTCTTCGAAAAGAGATGTTCTGCAGGTCACCAAATTAACCACAAAGGGGTGTGAAGACTGGACTTGACGGGTTAACCTCGAAGAGACCGCCAAAGGAGGAACGATTGTTGATATTTCAGAAGAGCACCGCCCATGAAAATATCTATAGAATAGAGATAGATCGCCAACCCTTCTACGGTGTTCCAGAGAAGTAAGCGAGTTAGTAAGCGAAGCATCACCGACGAGACGAATTGCCCTTTTTTGGACAGAATCCAACAGCTTCAAGATATGTTTAGGTACTGCGCTCCAAATATGGGAACAATATTCCAGGACAGGTCGTGCCTTATAGATCGTGAGCAGCTGACTGGAAGTGAAGTAGCTCCTGGCACCAAACATAAAACCAAGTTTTTGGGATGCACTTTCAGCAATTGATCTCTCATGACTTTCCCAAGAAAGGTTATTGCTGATAGTCATACCAAGCAACGAGATGGATGACTTCAAAGGTATGGTCACCTATGGTTTTGTCTGCATTGAAATCCACTAAGTTTTTGGATCCCCATTCGAGAATTTTTGCCAAATCCATTTTTATGTTGTTAACATTTCTTCCTCGTTCGTTTTTGATTTGGCGGGCTGGTATTGGAACCCTGGAAGAGAAGGCAGTGTGGAGGGTACAAAACTTTGAAGAAAATCGATACAACTTCTACACATCTCAGAATCCTCTCTGTTTGATACTATATGGAGGAGATTTGTTCGAGATAACTATAGCTCAAAAGCTCGATGATCACTTTGTAGACACCCAATCAAGTAGTTTCTGTTGTTTCTTCACCTCTCAGTCTGCTAGCTGAGATAACAAACTTCCGTACCCGACCACAATCCCGATTATCATACAGCTAGGTATGCCATAAGGCGAATTCCTGCCTGGCATTTGAATAAACATATGCGAAAGGTATTCGCGGAGGCCGAGATACGAGCTCACCGGAATCGAGTCCAGACCGGAGTCTGCCTGCCTATAGGTGTACAAATAGCCCGCGGCCGCAAGGCTTGTTTTACTCGATAATACGTTATCGCGCTCGGCTGGGCTTGAATGACGACAGAAGTGGGATCCTCAGAAGTGGGATCTCCAGAAGTGGGATATAATGGCGTGTTTGTTCGTTGTGGCGAAGGGTCGAAGTTAATCATTGAAACAATTCGTAAAGAACCCAAACTTAGGAGATCGAGAAGTGTGAAATTCTCACGGCAATCGATCAAAAATCGCCCCTGGCCGATACTCATCAGTCAATTAGGCATGGCGGCCGCCCCCGACCGGTGGCATTCGCCGTATCGGACGAATATTGACTAATCATTGACATCGCCCGATCGGTTTGTAAATAAACCCGCCGGTTAATTGGCAGGATTGCAGCTGTGAATTGGCCATTAGCAGGGCCAAACATACACACATAGGATGAGCGAACGACGAAGGTCGATGTGGGGCCTTTAATGCCGCTCCCGATGCTTCAATTGGGGTTCAACCACTACCAGCGCATAGATATTGAAGGGTAGTTGTTACGAGTATCGTTACCATCCCCAACTAATTCCAAGTTTCATTAAGAAGAGGTCCCAAAATAACTTTATTTGCAGCCTTATGACATACAAAGTTCTTCCAGTACGTCAAAATGATATCCCTTCAGTGACGATTGAAATCCCGCTTCTGAAAATAGGCGAATCTACTCGTTATGGTCTATAATTATATGCGTTGCATCAGCTAGAATTACACGGAGGTCAGTCTGGTTTGTTTGAGAAGTTAATGGGAAGTAGGGAGGTGTTTCCTCGCGTCTGGGGAATACAAAGGGAATTGAACAATATTGGACTAACTTCGTTAACCAACTAAGGTGCCGATCAGACAGAAACTCGATCATATCAACTCACAACACTACACACGTGGAATATCATCATTTGATGTACCCACACAGAGACATTCCAGAATCCCCCCTCGAATCCCACTTCTGATTATGAATTTTTCAATCATACTTTCTCACTCGCGAGCACCGAAAGAACGGTGTAATATTCTTCACGAGTAGCGGTAGAAACCATAAAGCCACCCAAAGTGGTATTTCCCCAATCCTTGTTGTGTTGTGTACGTGTTGCGAGCTAAATAAAATTATTCCGACTCATTTCGTTCATATTTACGGTCTCCGAAGCATATTAGCCAGAACCGACGTCTTGTAGAAGGAAGAATGGGAATGAAGGAGCTCGGATATATCATTAGGAAGAAGTAAACAAATTGGTCCAGTTTTTCATCTCCTTCAATAAAAGCGTGGAGCTCATTCCACGAAATAAATTCATAAAAATGAAATGCCTGACCTAGTCACTGTGTCGATGGTAGCAAAGCTATCCTCTTGATGACATCGCATCATCCCTTTGAACCCTCCGCGACGTAAAAAGAGGGCTGCAACGTGTTGCTGAAATTGGCTCGATTCGAAAATGCGTCGCACTTTGCGCTTATTCTTCCGGTCATAACTAACACTTTGATGATACACACGACGACGATGCGAGGTCTTCTGTGTTTTTTGTGAGGCGTAACAACGGCGCTGGAAAGACTCCTAATTTCCTGGATCTTTTCACCGGCAGGAAGGAAGGAGGAAAATTGTTAGGTTAGAGGATCTTTGAGGCGAGGAAGTGCTACAAGATAGATGCGGTGAAGTACTTTGATCTGCGAGAAATTTACGGATCTGGCAAATTGGTTTTGCATTGTTTTCCTTGAGAACATCAGAAATGATCGTATTTCTTCATTTGAACAAATCTCTGAATTATTTAATGGATTGGAAAAATTATCATCGTACGTGTTCTAATCAACATTGAAGGAACTTATTTTCAAGTTTCTTCTTGATGTTTGGAAGTTAATGTGAAAAAAGTTTCAGAACGAAGCAAATTCCTATAAAGAGACATGTCAATTCCTTTGTCCACATGCAGTCATCGAATTACCGGATGGGATTTCGGAATGGAAAATTCGAATTTGCATAGGAACCAACCGGCGTCGGTCCGGGCGACACAAAAAGACGCTGCCGGAAGACGAGGGGGTGAAAGGGGTGGTTTTCCCCCTCGGAAGAAGGGCGTCCGTTGACCAACTGTCACCGTCAAAGAAGAAGAAGAAACAGGAGGAGATTCCGCATACATATGCAAACAGGACGTGTCGTTTCGTATATGTACGGTCATCCCTTTCGTGATATGCGGATGTGTTTGTCCACAAACAGAAAAAGATACAAGACAGGTGCGGACTCAGGGGGATTGTTCCACAACTATAGAAATTGGAAAGGCATTTGACTCCAATATCTCCATACATCATAGAGGACTACTGCTTTTCAAACTAGACGAATCTTCCAAGGACCTTCCTCGTGACGTTATAGCTATACTCCTTCTCCGAGTCCATTTCATCCAGAAGACATCCTGGATCCAATCCTGCATGCACCCTTATGTAAATGCCGTCGTCCAGCATCACCACACACACACACACAATATCGTATAAGTTATAAGTATCGGTCGGGCTCTATTAGAGGGTCAATCTGAATTATTTACAAGGCACATCCGATTCGTATTTTCATTCAAACGACTCCCATTCCCCCCAAACAAATGACGCCCGAACCGATTTCGATGGTCGTTCGTCTCCGCATTTGGATAGAGATTGTTTTCGGATGTGTTCGAGATGAGTCTGGATGGAGGTAGCGTCGAGATTTATTGGGAATTTCTGGAGAGGTTGCCAAAGGAAGACAATCGTTTCTTCTGCTCCGGTTGAAAGTAATTGGGGTGAAAAAAGGGTTATTTATGGTCATCAGATTTTTGAACACACCTTCCGGTGTAGCAAAAAAAATCGGAGATCAACATGAGACCATCTGAAATTCGTTCACAATTTACTAGACTATTATTTGTGTAGCAATACGTTGTTGGGGTTGATGAAAGAATCTCGTTAATGAAAATATTCGTTATACGTATCGGGAAACGAGCATCGATATGCCGGATCTGAAAAAGGACTCAAAAAGGAGAAAAAAAAGCGCATAGTCGACCATTCAGAGGCTCCATGTCCCATTGAAAGAGACTTGCATTCATTGCAGCCGGTATATATGTCTTCGTGACAATGGCTGTTGCAACGCTTGGTGGTTTTCCCCGTTTGGAAAAATAAATAAAAACCATCGCCGCACACAACAGGAAAGCTTATTGTCCGACGAGAGAGAAAGGGAGATGGTGTAGCAGTTTTTAATAATAGCCGAATACATCGATGGCAAACAAGGGCGTGCAGAAAAAAAAATCTTCATAGCTGCAAAACAATTGAATTGTTCAATTAAAGCTATTAGTGTCAGTGTACTCAATGTTGGCTTCTTTTCTAGAACTCCTGGAACACTTTGAAGCTGAAGATGTGAAAAAGAAATTGGAAAAATCTGGAGACGAAGATAAAGCTTTAACTCTGAACTGAAAATTCTATAAGTCAATGCAATCAAGATTAAAGCTTGTACTTTCCGTGTCATTCATCATCATAATCATTAGCTAGCATAAATTCTCTCACATTCTTGTCAAACTCACTCCACATTCCAACCAATATATTTCCTTCAATTTCTTGAATCCTTGCTTTCTTTCTTGTCATTGACTGAATCCAAATCCAAAGAAAATTCCCCTTCACCAAAAGATGAATTTCAATCAATGAATGGACACTTCTCCAAGTACACCTACATGGATTCACACATTTTGAAACGCCCCTGATCGGTTAAGGCTGGCTCGCTTATTTGTAGGATTTATTTGGAGAATACGGCCAATGTCCCCAGGCCATTTGTCCTCACTACTGGTCATATATACCGATATATACAATGTTTGCTTCGTTGCTATCAAGGGACTAAAAAACGAAGGGGAATTTTCAAATAGGAGACCAACCACAAAACCTACAAAAAAAATAGCAAATGGCACCACCGCCTGGAACAATTCTCAGGCCCTATCTTCGTTTAGTAGTTCGCCATAATTCCATTGGAGTAATCTCAGCGAGTCCAAGTCCGTTAATAAGACAGAGACGACGGTAGATTAAAGAGCTTTCGGTGAAGTCAGACGCGAAATAATGTTCATAGGACAGCTGAGATATGCCGATACTAATTCTAGTCGGCGGCCAAATTCGCCAGACATGTGTTGGAAGTCTCACTCGTTGGATTTAATTGAAGATGCATGGGTTGTCCTACAGCTACAAGGATTTGTCACGTGTCAAGTGTATGGATCGGATGATTATCACAACACACGGCTCTTCAGGACCGTTTTAATTGTACAGGGAGCATTATGTGTCTAGGATATTTACAGGGTGATTTCCACAGTTGATTTAGTCGCCAGTTATCAAATGTAGATCATTGTGTAGATCTCGGCTCTTCTTTTGGCATCTGTTTCCTCTCCTAATCTACCTGGTTCAGATTTCGACATCATCAGCTAGTACTCACTTGAACCATAATTTTTCCTTTTCCCGATAACTTTTCCTGGACGATTCCGGATAAATTATAATCGCTTGACCATCTGCACCTGTTACTCTGAATCAACCCAGTCCTTTGTCCTTGCCCATTCGAGATATGAGGATGTACGCGGTTCGTATCGGTTATTGTGTCAAGAAGTGACATTTTGAATAACGTCCTTCGGATGATCGAGGAATAGGGGAGACCCATGCATTGTCGGTCCTCGCAGCCATTTGGGTCACCATTTCCCTTCGAGAGTAGATTGCGTTTTCATTAGTGGGAAAATATGGACCACCGAGAGATGGTTTCAGCGATGCATCAATCTTCAAAGCTGTACTATAACTCAATTTCGGCGACGAAGAAAAAAACTCGCTGTCACCTCGCTTAATCGAATGCCATTTCAATAAAACGGATTCCGAGGAACAAACAACTTTCCTGTTAATTACGATAATTGAGAGAGCATTGAATAGCACGGCTATTCCAATTTATCTTCGTCTTCTTCTCTTTTGAGTGCGATTGCAACGTGGAAACTTTCGGACCCGCCGTAAGGATTTGCGTCGTTTTGAATAACACATAAAATTAAGTCTCTCTGGATAGCAACCGATTGTTTCCCCACCTGGTAGAGGATTGAGAAGAAGAAACAAAAGACCAATTCGAAGCCATGTTGGAAAATGCAGAATAAGTGCGATAAAAATAAAAAGGTGAAGTATACAGAGGCACTTCCTTTGGAGCTCCACACTGAACCAGAATGATTGAAATTGAATGGAGCAGGGACGGAAAGCAGCGAAAAAATCCAACTGAGAAGGACAATGGCGTCGTTATGGCGTGTGTCGTTACCTATCATGTCTTGGCCATTATTTCGAGCCCATTTAACATGGCATCTCTCGTTCGCTCGTCACTCACCAAGAAAGTTTTTTCCTCTCTCGTCCCAGTTCAGTAATCGAGGCAAGTTTTTTTCGGGCGGAGTTTGCTCGATCGATTTCTATAGGTGAACTTTTGGGAGTTTTTTTTGGTATGAAGTTTCAATGGGTGCTAGGGGACTATCAAGCCTAAAAGGAGGATTTTGTTTTATTCAGGAAGATTATTACAGAACAATTGTTTTTATGTGCGATAAAACAAAATGAAACAGGAAGTTCCAGCTGAATGTGATATGAAAAAGGATAAAAAATCTAGCTCGGAAGATCAGAATATTCGTAGAAACTGTCTATGATGAAACTATAATTCAAACAAAGAAATATCACTCGTCTTCAGTTGTCTTCGTGATCGTTAATTGACTGGAGCCTCTCCCCTTCATCTTCTCAATGATATAAAGTGTGTATCCGTGCCGGATATCTCTGGAGAGGTGCTGTCAACTGTCGTGACGTGGGGTGACCTCTGACATCACCTCTTCTTCGCAGAAAGGAGAATTGTTTGGACATTTGTGGGTTATCGTGACCGAATAGAAAAGGGAGCTTGTGTTAGAGACAAGAGATAATGAAACAGTAATGACAAACAATTATACAGAATCTAGCAGTAGGTAAAATGTTTTTTCGGTCACATACAGAGGTGTCAAACGCCGGCGACAACTGAGACACTGCTAAACTCTCCGCGCCCATTAGATAGCTATAAATCTAGACCGGGCAGGGTGCTGAAAGGGCACAGAGCAGCGCCACTAGCCTAAAAGGGCGAAAATGTCTACATCTAGCGGGAGGCGATGTTTCACATGTTCACAACGTGTCGGAGACAAATTGGGGTTCTTGTCTAGAATGCGACGTGAATTTTCGAGAAGGAAAAATCCCTTGGAACGTGAGACAATGGAATACTTCGTTTGTAGTAGTGATACATGGTAAAAATGGATGGGGATAGCTAATCTCCCCGATTTCATTAACAAAAAGGATTGTATAACTAACAATTCATCGTAATACCCACATAGATTGTCCCTGTCGGGTATAATTTCATCTCCCAATAAACTAATAGGGCATTGAAGGCGCCAGAAATTTCTCTCTTTCTGAAAGTCTTATTGTTATTATTATTATCCCCAATATCGCGATTGGATATAATCAAAGTAATCAGATTTCGTCAGATATCGGCAGCGTTCCATGCACAGACCGAAAAATGATTTCGTTTCATCGATGTTTTTTCGAACTACCGTGAACTAGAGGAAATCCAATCTATTGGGGAAAGAGGAGGAGGATCGAAAAGGAAAAACAACCCAATTCCGAAATAGACCTCCCCGGTTTTATGTAGTCGTGTCATCCGAGCACAGATAAGCATCGCTTCTCGGCGTCGTACAAATAAAATAAAAAAGCCATAACGTTCGCTTCCCCTACTAACAGATAAATCTCCTTAAACATAACAATCGCAGGTAATAACGTCGTAATACAGTCGAAGACGACGACGATGCCTGCTAGTTTCCTTGTCCCACCCACAACACACATACAAGTGAAGCTAATATAAGCGCGTAGAAAAAAACGAATCAGTTGAAGGCGATAGGAAATCCCAACTTCCTAATTGGTTTCGTTAATAACTTATCGAATGCTGTTATGCACGTACCTGGGGCATCCCCAGGGGTTGCTCTTATTGTAAACCTTTGTCCAGAGGTCCCAGGCCAGACTCGACGCTAACGAGACGTCGCTATTCTTAATGGTTATCCGAGAACGAGCAGTCCAACAACCCTTCGCTGTTTGGTGGATGACCCCAGGGAATGAAGTTGAATATTGATCAGCATCATTTCGAGAAGCAATTTGCCCATTGGAGGTCATCAATGGAGAAGTGAAGGAAAAATTACACTGGGTTGTTGAGGTCCATTTACGTAATCCAAACTATGTTTCTCAATTGCACGATGTGGAAAAAAGAGCTTCAGTGAACATCAAAAATGAAGAGGAGTCATCAGATGATTCTGTTGATGATCAATTGCAGCTAGAACAGAATTCCCCAGTTTCACCTCCCCCCTTATTCTGGAAAAGCAATTGTTCGTTGCCGGAGTTGTCTTCGACCGATGCTCCCTGGGGGGAAGCTCGGGGCACATCAGGATCAACTCGCATGGATCTTCTAGTATTTATCTTGTCATATAACTAAATTAGTTCGTTAGTATGGGTGTGGGCGTGTTGGAAAGTGAGGCGGGCGCGGGTTAATATGGCCGAAGGCCCGATATTAATCATCCGGAAGTTATATCGAAATAATGGGGAGAGAAGGTGCACCGGAGTTTTCAGGTTGGGAAAAAGTCGGTGCCGGTGAAGGGATTTACGTACTAACTGGGTGTCAGATGGTTTAGGTTGGGTTTGTTCCAGCACCGGAAGAGAAATTAGTCGAAAATGTTACACATATTGACTCACATCGTGTGTAACAGTGTGACTATTTTGTCCTTATTCCCCATTTTCTCTTGAATGTCACTCCGCTTTGTCGATGTTAATTTTTGAAATGGATCCAATAATCGTGATCCAGTAACTCCCTGAAACTCCCTGGATACACGTCCCATTTTCGATCCCACTAATTCACCTGCATTAAGAAAAGAAAAGGCTGAAAGTTCCTCGAAATTATCCTCTTTGTTTCCTCTACCTGTACGTGCGTGGCTGGAAAAGTCAGAACACACACACAACGCACGATCTACTCATGATTTCTTCGCACGATCCCAGATTCAGTTACATGAGCCGTTCTCCTGCGTGACCGGAGGCCAATGTTCAATTTTCTCCGACCGAGAGAGACTCTTTTTATTGTTTCCCATGTCTGGTGACGATATGACGTGAGGAGGTGCAAGATTTTCATTGAGTGTCTCTTATTGGCGATGCTAGATCAGAGGAATTGGAGCAGTTGGAATCAAGTTTATTACTAATTCGTCATGAACCAGCCAAATGCATTTCAGTCCAATGAATCTCACTGTGAAACCAGTAATCCAGAAACACCCCGTTCTGTCGCCTATCGATTTGCGTCAGATATAAAGCTTTTGCGAGCTACTTTATCCGGAATTTCTTCCCGACACCGCTACACCGAGGAATTTTCTTGGGCGACACTTGCCCCCTCGCTCGCTAACCCTCCCATAGCCGCCCATAAATTGCCCTTCGGCGATTTCCCTCTCACCCTTCGTTCCCCCCCTCCCCACGTCTCGCTCCCCTCTTTTCCCTCTTGTCTTTGAATCGTAATTAACATTTGGTTCTCCCATTAGTGTAATTAAAGTGGCGTTGCGTATAATCTGAGCCTAGTGGGTACCTTATCTTATCACTTTCCAGCGAAAACCGACGCAGATTGGGGTTTGAGATCGAATAACACGTTCTTGAATTTTTTGTGCCATTTCAAAGTCCATGGGAGATGATCACGACGTCTCTACGTCTTGATGGAACTCTCTGTCGTCGTGATTTTCGGTACGGTTTAATGTATGTGTGTTTTCGATGCCTCTATTCACATTAGCCATTCTCATTCATACGGCTTTTCTCTCTGAACCATCCCCCCATGTTGTTGGAGCGTACGAGAACGTCTTGTTGCCTCTGCAAATTTATTTGCACATGAAAAAACGCTGATTTATTCATAAGAGAGCGCTTAAAAGGCTATATTTCTTTTCAACGATTTCAATGTGTGTTGTTTGAGCATGGGATGGGCGATGTTCAATGGGTTTTTTTGGTATTAATCAAAATTTGAGAAGGTTTCAATTGTTTTTGGGATTCTATAGTCCTCTTGGGTAGTCCAGACTTATTTGGTGATGAACCCAGAAGTTGTTGTTTGAAAAAGTATTTGAAGAAATTGAACCAAAACACACTCAATGGATTTTTTTTGGTAGAATTCGAAATTTGAGAAGGTTTCAATTGTTTTTGGGATTCTATAGTCCTCTTGGGTACTCCAGACTCATTTGGTGGGGAACCCAAGAGTTGTTGATCGAAAAAATACCCGAAGAAATTGAACCAAAGCATAATTTAAGGGGTTATACGCAGTTGCGAGGCTCAAAAATAACGTCTTTTTACGATTTTTTTGTGGTAACAGCTTTTATTTATCAAGTACAAGTAATAGTAATTCTGAAAGAGCACACTTTGAAGAATATAATCGTGTATTACTCGTGTCAAAATATTGATGTGTACCGCCTCTGCAGATGATGTCCCGAACGACCTCCAAAAAAAGACGCTCGGTGGTGAGCACGATTTCGTCGGTTTGGATTATTTAAAATAAAAAAAAAAGTGAATTCTTCTAAAGGATAGATAAATGCAGGTATTGAACGAAGGAATAAACAAAATTTTCATTTTTGACAAAATGGCGGCAATTTGAAAAAAATTCTTAGTTTTCGATGAAAGTTTTCGCTCTAAATTGTCAAAAAAAATAGTAAAAAATTTTTTACATCGTATCCCTTCGTTCAATATCTGAAGAATGTATCTAAAAAGATTGTGTTGAAATTTCAGCCCGATTAGTTGAGCCATCTCTGAGAAATCTTGCTCACCGACTCTGAAATGACAGTTTTGAGATAAACGCGTTCAAAGTTTCAGAAGTAGTTTACACATAGGTAATTTTTTTTAAACTCACATGGTATCATCAAGTATTTATCGGATTGACTTAAAATTTTCAGAGAATATACTCAAATATATGTACATTCCGAAAATGAAATAAAAAAGATTTTTTGGAATCTAACTGCGTATAACCCCTTAAAATAAACTGAACAACTAATTGAGTTCAGTTCTCTAAGAAGCTACCCTAGCTATACCCAATTTCAATAAAAAATTGGTTTATTCCCAGATTTTTAATTATTTTAATCGGACAATGTTCGTCGTTGAAGAGACTATGGTAAAAATGCTGGGAATCATAATGCGGCAAAAATAACTGCGGCAACAATAATTAATCCGTCTGTCAACATAAAACTCACGTTTCCAAACACCGTATAATTTCCCCCACACTCCCCCACACTCCCCATATTAATATTCCTCTAGAGCGAAATAAAAACAGATTAGGGCCGTCCAGAAAAAAATCCTGACGGCCAGCGAGGCGGTCTCATGTGCGAGGATGCATTTTTCAATTTCTCGACTCGCCGAGAGTCACAAACAAGACGAGCGGAAAAACTGCCAAAAGTTTGTCTGTCGGCCGGCCGACGTCCGTTTCGTGGGCGGCCATTAGCGTCTCGTTCGCCCTTCCTTGGCCCTTGCTCGGTCTCATTTGTATTCAAGAGGCGGTCGGCAGCTGTCAGCGGTGGAATCCGTGCTTTTTTAATTTTTCAAACACCGGATTTTCATTTAATAGTCGAGTCATATTTCGTGGGGTGTCCCTTTTGGGGATGGTTTTCGAGAAAGATAACATTTTTTCATTGTTTATTATAATATTCGGCATTGAAATGGAGTTATCAATCGAGAACATGGTCAAAAAGTTTGCTGAGTATATTTCTGATATTATAAATTCGCACCACGATCTAGAAAATGGTCTGAAACTTGAGAATTCGAAAAAAATGGTTGAAGGAAATTGCCCCAATAACATAGAAAATTCAATGTAATTCCTTGGACTAGAAACTTTAATTCCCCCAAAATTATGTCCTCAAGAAATAGCAGCTTGAAGCTGAGTGGACATTGATCCAATTATACTCGTGTTAGCTTCGAATAGAACGAGATGAATCTCGCCAGACCAGAAATGTAACGAAATAATTTGATCAATTAAAGTCTAATTCAAAATTTCGGGCGCATAATGTAAATTCTAGAGGAGGCAACTACACAGCCTAGAGTGTCTGAAATCAGCTTTCGTTTCCCACACTCACTGCTAGAGAAATCCTTGTCTCGATATTTTCCATACTAAAATTCCCAGTGACGTAGAAAGACTTGATGATTCATTATTTCAGATATATTGAAAAAAATATCAGATAGCATGCTGATGCAAAAATATTTCGTGAAGTTATCAAGGATATTGTTCATTTCTCTTGTGTATAACTTCCCTTCTCCATCTCTTTTCATTTCTGGCATTTTTTCGTCTACATCTCTCTAATTTTTTTCAACACTCTTCGTTGACTTCGTCTTATTCTTCTCTCTCTGTCAAGAACTGTAATTTTCTCCACTTCAATGTGAAGACCAGTGTGACTTTATTAATAAAATTCCCCTTTGCGATTGTCCTCCCTACGACACTGTCTGAGCTTCGCGAAAGCCTCGAGGTTTGTCGAGAATATTTGATAATTGATATTTCGCTATCCTTAATTCTCTCCCTATGATGAGACGGAAGGAACATGTCGCCTTGTTATTGGAATAGGCTTGAATTGGAACGAAGTGAAAATTCAGGATTGCCAATTGTTTATTCTGCAAAAGGAAGAGAATAATCTCGATGTGAACAGAAAACGAATATGGAAGATATGGAATGATCAATAGATGCTTCAATTAATATCGAATATCAAAATAGTATAAACATTTCTGAGTATGTAACTTTGAACCAATTTACAAATTAATTGATTTCTGAGGAACCTGAACGGAATTCGACCAAAAGTCAAGAGGGACAAAATGTAGGTAATAGGTTCAAGAACTCGAAAAAAATATCGAAATTCACCAGTGGCGTACGAGCAAGTTTTTCTTATAACTTTTATGGACTGAGACCTCGGAAAATGCAACACCCTGTATGGTATTTGAAAAACATTTACTCTCATAGTAAGCAGCACCTATTGCTCGATACTCATACCAAATTTGTTAAGCTCTATCTGCAGTAGATCAAGCACAATAAAATAAAAACCTAATTTTTGTTTAACTTTCAAGACCCTGTAACTCCGCTAATAATCGAGATCGGACACACGTTCATAGGAACTTTTTTCCTTATTCTGTACCAGAGAATACGTACCTGGAATATTGGCGTGCAATTCTGAAACACCCTGTATATTGAGATATCTTCTTTTTTTTTCAGGCTAGAGAGATATACGAAGTTTCTCTTTTGGAGGCTCTGCCTGCTACTAGAATCGAAGGTAAGTTGAAACATTTTCGACACCATCCAAACCTCGCCCATTCGCCTGATCCCTTCCTAATAGCATTGCGTACCTCCTCATTTCGTTTGTGCATCTTTCACAAAAGAAACGAGCAAGAATGTTCGAAATCGCTTCAAACTTCTCCCAAACAATGTTTCCTGTTGTTATTTAAAAGAGGCGAGCCGTGTCGTCCATTGTTTCGTGATACCTCCCGCCATGTTTTTTATTTTTTCTGCTGCTCTCGAGAGATAACTTATATAAGAATTTCATCATTATGTTATTATCTCTTGGGAAGTTTGGAAGTCGGGAGTTGCGAGCAGTTAGCAGGGCTTTGAAGGCATTATTATTTTTAAATACTGAATAGTTGTTGAGCATGCTTCAGTGGAGTTTCAGAGAAGCTGACAGGAATTTCGTAGCTGTCGAGTCAAAGGATCGAACTCGGGTTTTGTGCCTTTATCGGTGGAATCAATCATATGAGCTTGATTTTCCATACTCCTTTACAATAACTAGATTTTTTTTTATTAAAATTTCTAATTATTCCATGTATATTTATAGATATATTTTATATTATATCTATATTTTAACTTTTAATTGAATATTTATTGAATTCATTTTGGAATAGTATTCGATTTATCTATTTAGATGTAGTAATAATGTACTTATCCGTTTTGTATTTTTATTGACTTATGTTGTGAAAATGACCTGTAGTGATTAATAAAGTATTTATCTATCTATCTATCTATCTATACAATGTCTGAAAATATTCCTGAAAATTCCCAAAAACTTCAAAAACTCCTCCAAAACCCCCAAAAACTTTATTTCGACAGAAACAAAAATATGAAAATTCTGAGAAAATGTTCTAGAGAGTTCTTAACAACATTGGAAAATCTAGGACAACTTTGAATTTCCCTAGAAAATCATAAGTGGGTTCTCTCTGATATATTTTTGGGCATTTCAACGAAGTATTGGTTTGCCTGAAAAATTATTAATAAGATGTTCAAGATGCGTTTAAATCAACCATAAGCTCAGTTTTCCTCTTTCTGAAATAATTCTCGAATTAGTCACAATTTTCCATAATTTTCTGGCTGAAAAAAACTTTTGAATCATTCAAAATATCAAATATCCGAAAATTGTTGTAATATGAGGAAAAATACATGTAGAACGACTTAAAAAAATTTATTATGCTATCAACATTGAAAATGAGTTCGAAATTTCAATCCTGAACTTCAATTCCTAAAAATAAATACAGATAAAATAATAAAGAACTCATTTCTGATTATAATTGAATGAAAAAGAAATAAAACCGATTCCAATTGGTTAAAATAAATCAAGTCATATGCAGAGGGGCAAAAAGTTCGATTTAATAAAGTTTACGAGAGAGCGAGAAAGACAGAGATGCAAATCTGTGCACCGAATCATTATTTTATTAGTATTCTCACGCCATTCCTCACTGGAGAATAATGTAATAAAGTAATTTTAGTTTAATTTATGTCGGCATGTACGGCAACCGGCACACATCGCAATATGGCGGCGTGATTTAGATAGAAAACGCGACTTTCCTCTGTATTTATATCGTCATTTCTGCTTGTAGATATGAATAAATACATAGAGAGCAGTCTCGATGCTTCAGGCGTCTCGAAAGCCCTTCAGTTCACCGCCATATTCAGACTATTCTCGACCCTAACCACATCTTAATATTATCCCATGTTTCACGTACGGGGTGTACTGAAATTCATAGCGTTTCAGTGAGTTTCAGGCTCGAGTCGAATCAATGGATAAATTATTTCACCCTGTATTTTCTCTGGAGCTGTTAGGGCGACGAAAGAATCCAAATCTAACAATGTAAGAGCAAAAGTCATAAATTAATTAAAAAAACAATGAAACTCAAACGGATCCCTTACCCGACGAAAGAAGTCCGGATATTTACACGGGCCGTTTTAAATATCAACCCCTGATAATTTAATTAAGCCGTTACTCTCTCCTTTTCTGCGCGGATGCCTTCAAAGGGCGCGTCCGATAGGAAACCCGAAAAGAAAACCGCTTTTTCAAAGAAGGCAAACCTTCTCCTGTTCATTTCGATTTTTATTGCGGTGCAAACCCAACAGTTCATAACGAGTAGTTTCACTCTTCGAAATATCTGTTTGAATTTATAATTCCCTTGGATTCAAAAAATTATTGGGGAATGTTGTCTTCTTAAAAATCATGAAAATTCCTCGAGAATATCGCAACTTATCTTCTGCAAAGTTTCTCAAAACAGAATCTTCGAAAACTCTCTGAAATGCCTTTGTAATTACTGATCTGAAAGTACTTGGTGTGGTAACTCATACCTGCTTTTTTCTCTGTTATATTTTCTCTTGCCTAATGAAAAAAGTGAGCGACGACGATGAAACAGATGAAGCTCGCAGGCCCTTTCTTGTGGGCTTTCTCTCGGTTTGGTGATTATAAACTCTAGCTTTATGGTTTTATTAATTTCGAGTGGGGTTTGGTTTCACTCAATATTTTCAAGATATTCGGTGAAATTTACAATACCGTTTTGGTGGTTGAGGATACTTTCATGTAAGAATTCGTGTTGAAAGTTGAAATTTCATTGTTTTCCGTCCAATCTGCAGGCATGAATCGATTATACAGAGGTGTGCACAAAAATCGGCCAGAGCTGTAACTTCTGAATCATTCGAGATCGAAATCTGAAATTTAGTGTGTAGCAACTAAATGATATTGTTTATTTTTTGAAGAGAGAAATTGTATTCCATCACTTGACTGACCCCAACTTTTGATTTTCAAATGGAACCCCCTGTATAGTTTTCCATTTTCAGATTCAGGGTATCATTTTATATACAGCAGTAGTTTTTCTGGGTAATTTTGTGTGAAACAGAAAGAACGAAAAAATTAACTCCACATCAATCTCTGTGAAATGATACCCTGAATCAAAATCAAAAATTGGAATACAATTTCTCTCTTAAAAAAATAAACAATTTCAAGCTGCTACTCACCAAATTTCAAATTTCGATATCGAATGATTCAGAAGTTACAGCTCTGGCCGATTTTTGTGCACACCTCTGTATACTACAGAGGAATAAATATAAAATGGAAATTGAAAATTTCGTGCCAAAAAATACAAACGAATTGAAATATTCACTAGACAATGACCTACGATCTTCTTGACTGGTTGAAAATTGTCAATTTGGCTTTAAAAAACGTTTTTTCAACTCCAAAAACGACACTTTTTTTTCAAAACTTCGCCATTGTGTTAATTTTTGATATTTCTCGAAAATTTTGGGTCATTGTATGAAAAATGCCCTCATAACTAAAAACATACTGTATTATATCCGAAATCCAAAAAATGGCTTATTTTTCATGGGTTATATTGGTAAAGCCCTTTTGAAGTAGTCCATACTAGCTTTCTTTTCTGATTTTCACTTTCCCTGATAGAAAATACGTCACATCCGCTATTTTCCTCTAGTATAAGTAATATCCCCCTCCCTTCCTTCGCCTTCCGAAAACGTTCCACCTTTTTTTTTCAAGTGCTCGGCTCGCGAAAACCTCAATCCAAACTCGACAGGCCCGAAATTCCATCGACATTCTCCCGAATAAATCAACACGAAAAAAAATGCAGAGCTAATCCGAAAACAACAATGGCTTATACCCACACCTGTCTGTCTCCAAGATGACGCGTGATGGATTAATGGATATTGGAAGCAAGCGGTTTTATCTCCTTCGGGGAGTTGCGAATAATTTCGACTTTGGAAAGTTTACACATGTCAAGTGGTGTCGATGCAGGCGCAAGGGGAGGGGGTAAAGGGGGGGGCACAGGGGTAGATTGGGGCGGCAGTGCTCTTTGACAACAAAGGAGAAAGGATTCTAATATCCGAGAAAAGGGAAGTCGGGAGAGAATGACGATATTCAGGTGTAATTCGCGTCGTTTTCGCCTGAGTTGCCTCTATGGGGAAATAACGTGAGCTAGGTATGGCCTAATTCAAAAATTCATCATGAGTTGGAAATCTCATATTTATTGATGCAAAGAACGTATACAATCATGGAAAAGACATGCATAAATGATACATACTCTATAAGTGAGGAAACACTTGAAATGTTTTTTCCCAGTCGAAAATCGATATTTTTCATTGGCATTTTTTTAATTGAAAAAATTGCTACGCCACTGGATTCAGAGTGCCTCAATGAAACATTTCAATAATAGTTACGTTGATTAAACATGGGCTGACGTTAGGAGTTCCTGTAACAACAAATATTCAAGATGAAAACTTCGCTATATTCATTACATTTCTTTATTTTTTGAGAAACCCTGTTGAATCAGTTTAGCGAAAAACCCCGTACATACAATGATTCCTGAACAAAAAATAAACCATCCCCGACGTTGCAGAACTTGTCTTAATCATCTGAACCACCTAATTTTCATAAATCACCCGCGAATCTGGGGCCTTAATTTTTCGCCCCAGGGGTGGCAAGACACTCTCGAGTACTCCAAGAATTTCATATCGCTCATTCTCTCTCTCTATCTCTATCTTTCTCTTTATCTCGCCCGTTGTCTTCTTCCCTAATCCCACGACACAGATTAAGGCCTCTTCGTTAAAAATTCATGCCGCAGAGAAGCGCAGATAACGATAAAAATGTAGCATCTTCTTTTGGTAAACACCACGGGATTGTAATAGTTACACGAAGAAAAAATATTTGTCAATTCTCGTAGACCATTTTTCGCGAATTAATTTTTATTTCAGGACAAGATTTCGTGGCTCACATCTGCACCAAATTCGGGATTATTTGAATTAATTTTCTTTGGTTCGTCACAGCAAGACACTAGCTAAACTTCGATACCAACCATTCAAAATTATTTTTTTGTGTGTAGCTTAAAATTTTAACGTTACCATAAGAGGACTTGTGGATGCTATGGGAACATTTGACAGATATGTGTGAATATCAGAGATATGTTGCGGTGAGAGTGTTTATCGTTGGGAATTTACGAGGTAAAAGTTTGGTAACGCATGAAGGGGACATTTGCTATCGATATCAGTTCGAAAAATGCCTAAGTATACTTGAATTTTGTGATGGAATTGAGAACACAGATGATAGGAAAGTTTCTCGAGATATATGCTAGATCCTAGTTCAGTAATGTGAGAAATTATCAAAATACTACAAAAAGTAGCAAGGGGTAACACACAGGGAGAAACGGGGGTAATTTTTTTTCAAGGGGATGCTATTTTGTGAATAATCATTTTTTTTTTCTGGCCGAGGTTCAAGCGACAGCGAAATCCCAACTGATTAAGATTTTTTTTATTTGTTTGATTTAAATCATGTCAAGATCGATAAACATTATATAAAAAAATGGACAGTGAAAATGTTTTTATTTTTTTTATCCCAGTTTGAAAAATGCTGAAAAAGTAGGCCTCTAGACCAGAATACGCCCTTGAGGTCTTCCGAGCAATCAGTATGGTGAGGAAAGTAAAATGAGTCCTTGGTTATATACAGTTAGAAGGCCGAAAAATAGCGAATTTTCCAGAATTTCTTCTGAGAAAACTCTCAAATTTATTGATCTAATAATTTGTACACAGTTTATGGTATCTTTCAACAGTGTTCAAAGACTCAGTATTAGTAAAAATATTTATTTGGAAAGGAGCTACAGCTGAGCTCCGGGAGCTCCTCTCAAAAAAGACGTTTTGCGGTGACCACTCGGTATATCTCTGAACTGGATCATCCGAATTTGAAAAATCAAACAGATTTCGTTAAAGTAATGTCAAATCTACTAATTTATCGAAGGAATAAGCAAAATAATTTTTTTTGACAAAATGGTGGTGTCTCAAAAAAAATCGATTTTCGACCAAAATTTCGACCTTAACTTGTTTATAAAAACAAAAATATGCATCGGTGAGTGAAAATATTCGTCTAATCACTAAAAAATTTATTCAAGAAACTCGTGTTAAGATTTGAGACTAATCAATTCAGCCGTTTTGGAGTAAAGTTGATCACCGACTTTGAAAACACCATTTTGGGAAAACGCGTTTGAAGTTTGAAAAGCACTTTAAAGCACTCTGAAACGCCTTTTCAAATTTGCATGTTACTTCGAAAATATTCACCAGAACGATATGAAATTTTCAGTGTGTATTCTTAAATACAGGGTGTATGTACATTAAGAAAATAAAATAAAAAAAAAAACGATTTTTTTTAAACTCCGACTGTATATAAGCCCTTAATTATTGTTGATTATTTCGATTTGGTTCTGAAGGATTATTTTTTCTTTCGGAACTTCAAAAGTTATTGAAACCTTTGCTGAATTATTAGTAAAAGGTCTCGACCTTGAGAAACGATTCAATGTCGATCATCCGCCTGCTCACCCAACAACAATACACAATCGAGGAAGACGATCAATCAGCTTCGGCGTAATCACGCGTGAGATTATAAGAATACGTCACACAGGCAGCGGCCTACACACCCCACCACGGGGTATTAGTCGCTGCCTAATGACTGTATTAATGGCGTAGCAGGGCCTCCGGGCACCCAACTCCCAACTCCGCGCCAACTTCTTGCTCAAACTTGGGCGGCCATAATTTATGCGCGGAATATTTCATGCTTTTGGCGACCAACGGTTGACCGGAAGACGAGGGGGGAAACAGGGGGGACGACGGGCTGGTCCCAGGTGGGGAAGCCTCCGGGGAGCCGCCTAGGTGTGTTTTATGTCGATGTCGGGTGATTATGTTCGGATTAGTGAGGTTCTGTTTCTGCTGGAATTGATGCATAATTTGTATGGCCAGCTCTTGGGGTAGAGGGTCCAGTAACAACAGGATGGATGGAGCGAATTTCGCTATTTTTGTGTCAGAATTTCAATAACCTCTTTGAATTCTTCGTTTTTACTATTCATTCAGCAAAAATTATGTCAGCAGTTCGGGAACTTTTTTTGGCACCTTCGCAGACACAAAAAATCCCGTATTTTCCAATATTTTTGCCATAAAAAACATCCAGAAATATAGCTGAGAATATACCTCATTATATCCAGAAAACTTCAAAATATGCTATTGAATATTTTCAGTAGTATTATCACAAGAAAACTTGTTGGCTGGCCAAATAGCAACAAATTTGAGAGAATGTCTGAAGAATATTTTTTTTGACAGACACTCAAATCAAGAAAATCCGTGATCATGTGGTTGTCATTCAATAAAAAGAATGCACATTGAATTATTCTTGCTGGAATAAAGTTATTAAATTGAATTCACAATGAAAATGTTTTGATTGGCTAGAGCGTGTATGAATTACTCGAATTGAATTTTTCTATTGGTTTCGTGAAATGCAAAAGAAATAATCTTCAAAAAAATCAACAAAAAGAGCCAATTTTCCATGGGTACAGCCGCTCAATCGGAAATTCGAAAATACCAAAATGTGCCTTGGAATACCGAACACACTACTGCATCCATTTTTGGGGATAATTGGACAAAAAAATCACTTTATCAAGACATCTTCTTAGTTCACGTAATGCTTGACTTCGTTTTAGATGTTCTGCATCGTCAGCATTAATACTTTCTTCAGGTTTCAATTATCTAATTAAATTTTCTTTCAATACGTATATTAACATTCCACAAGAAATAATATTTTTCGTTTCTGGTCAACAATTTATAACATGTATATACTTTAAATTATAAACCTGAAATTTTCTCGAAATATAATTATTTTCTGAAATGATGGTATTGTTATTTTCGTAAAAAAATCGGCCTAAAATCTCGACCTGTGATTTTTCACATAATTCTATATACTTTATATAATGTTCTAGTTAATAGTAAAACGTAAGAAAATACATATTTTATTCCATATTGGTATGCCAACAATAAAGAGTTTATAAACCATGTAAAATAAGAAAAATTGGCAGATCTATGTATACAAAAAATAAGTAAATAAACGAATTTGAAAATTACTCTTTAGTATCGACAAAACTTCAGGACTAAATGTGTCTCATTGACATCTCTCGTCGTCACATTTTCGATAAGCTGAAAGCTGCAGTCAAACGAAAACCACCATAACCAAGCCGAAACTACAGGTGTGTGTGTGTGTCTGTCAAAGCGTGTGATCGCTTACAGCGGCGTTAAATTTGATTCAGGGCTTTTGTGGGATCATTCATAAAAGCGATGGCAGCTCGTCCTTAACCCCTAACGAGGACGATTCAACGAGGAGTCTTCGCGATCTGACGCCAGCGAAAATATGCAAATCATCCTCCACACAT
Organism: Plagiodera versicolora; assembly: GCA_037013635.1. NCBI lineage: Eukaryota > Metazoa > Arthropoda > Insecta > Coleoptera > Chrysomelidae > Plagiodera > Plagiodera versicolora. The sequence continues at coordinate 1,668,028 of CM072983.1, read as the reverse complement.
TCTCACAGGCTCGTCTTTTTTCTCCCGTCTGAATCGACAACAGGTGGCCACATAACGTGTCGGCATTTTTCAGGGGGTTCTTTCAGCCGTCAGGCACTTCGCATCCGAAGAGTATATTCCGGAAACTCTCGCCAGAAGCTTTCCGCCGGGTTTTCACACGATTCTTTTCAAAACACACAATCGGGAGGAAGAGGGACAGAGGTGAGAGGTTGGGTTAGGTGGAGGGTAATGTAGGAGACGGATAAAGAGGGATAATGGCATTGTAGAAGGGCTAACTGCGAATTAAAACACTTTGGGGCCGTGTGGCACGTGAAAAATTGCGGTAGATGTGTGGGGAAAACGTGTCTGTTGAATCTGGGAGAGTATTTAGGAAATAATTAACTTTCAGCACTAGGAGATATGGTTTCTTTCCTCTGAAGAATTTTTTATTGACAATTCAATAAAACACAAGATTTTCAATATTTTTTGCTAATTATCAAGCTCATTTATGATTTTTCCTCACTGAAAAAACAATCCTTAGCCAGAAAGGTATATCCCTCAAATATTCCCAATATTTTTTCCAAATTGACAACCGATTGAGACGTCCCAAAGCAATGAAGTCATTTCAGCTCCCAAAAAGCTTAGCGGTTATCCAAACGCGACCCCTTGTATACATACACAGACAGAGGCTGATGCAATTTAATTAATAAAAACATCACGATCCCCCCTTTGGATCGGTCCAAAGCCGAATTGACGAACACGAACGAAATAAAGAAATATAAACGGAATAGCACGGATTCCAGGACCGTTTTCGGCACGTGTCCAAACAGCCAAAAAGCTTCGAATACAATCCACTGAGCCGCAGAGAGGTTTTTGATCGGTTTCAATAAAATAATTCCACCGAAATGAACTGGAGCAGCCGCTGATTTAGGGAGTTGACGGTGAGATCCATTTATTTCCCCCCTTTCCAAAATAATATTTCTCTGTACAAAGCTGCTGTAACTTTGATTCGAATCTCAAACTCTCCAGTTTTTGGAGCCTCCTCCCTAGCGTCTGAGGTCGATCGTGACGGAATTGAGAAGTCGGTATCAGTATCGCCGATGCCTAATTGAATAATCAACTTCCATAATCGAAACAAAACACGCCAACCCGAACAAATCTGAATTTTCTAATTACAATTCCGAACGGAGCTGCAGACTCTCATCTCCCGCGAAATCCCCTAAAATGGGTATAACCCGAAGAAAATCGATTCTATTATTCGTTTATTCATTTTGATTTAATTAAGGACCACAGAGCGTCTGTCCTTTTAGTCCTTAAAATCTCATTGTCACACGGATCCCCTTCGTATATGTACATTTATACGTATGTCTAAATTGAAATTGATAAAGCACCAGCATAATATGTGGGCTCTGCTGCTTTTCATTCCAGATTTTCCAGGTTGAGAGAGGAATCTCCATAGCAGTCCGAGGAGGGATGACAGGAAATGAAAAAGTCCTTGGATTAACGAATCCTTTACAACAAAATCCAACTTCACGCTTCCACCCTATAGAATTTCCGCTCAGTTTCACAATCGCCGATGCAAAAAACTAATCGTTTCATATCGGGACACTCTAATTGCTTGGGGCAGCCACAGGGTGTAATTATTTCCAATAAAAAACCTTAATTAAGAATCTGTTGAAGCTTCTCGATGTACTTTCTTTGGGTAATTACTCGCACAGAAAATCACCAGCTCAGGCTGAAAATGCATCCGCCAAAGCGTTCACTCATCAAAGGAAAAATGCCCCTCCCAAACGACTACAGACATACTGGGTGTTCACGGAGATACCAACGGAGAGGATCCCAGATAGACCTTGGTGCATCCAAAAACGTTCTAACTTCTTCTCTTTATTTATCGAGTGATGTCAATGAGTTGAAGCACTATCTCGTAGTATATCCTTTACCTGAAAATGAGCGAAGACACCAATCACTTCTCTTTGATGATAAAGCTTGGAGAGGATCTTAATATCCGTACGTACGAGGAGCGTGTATAAGCGCGGTGTCGACTTGCGAGGATTGGATTTCTTAAGGAGCATAATGGGATCACGTTCATCTCCCCTTTAAATGGGATCGGGGAGGCTTAGGGTGGACTCTTTGCTTTTTACTTTCGCCGAAAACAGACCGGGGCTAAGACGACACTTAGGTCGAGATTGAGACGCCTTGAAATGCGTCGTTGAAAAAACTGGGAGATTATATACATTCGCAAGGAAGATGCAAGACTTTGTAGAGAAAATATGGAAGGAAGAGTACGTAGTCTTCACGATAGCATAAAGTTATATCTGCTTAGAGGTCAAGCAATGCAATGAGAAGTGGACCTCTCCTTCGATGAGCTGCAGGTTATGGTTTCAATTAAATTGGGACTATATTTGTGATTATACTCCATAGGCCAGACTTCAGGTCCTCCATGGACCAGAAATGTTGTGGTTTTCTCTTCCCTCAGCGTAGAAAACTGTGTGCTATATCCTCGTCTTCATTGCCTGTGAATCCTATATTATTCATGTGTTTTTTGAGGTCACAATGCCCTTTCAAGAAACCAATCATGGTTCTGATTTTTTGCCTTTTGTGACCTGGTGAATATTCTTTGGTCCGTCTCATGAATGTGTTAGATGATCTGGACCAATTATGGCAAATTGCTGCAAATTTCAGATATACTGAGTATACTTTGTTGGTACTTATACAGAGTGTTCCTTAAAAACATGCTGATATTTGAAGGGGTTATTCTTTAACACATTTCAAGGAAAAAACTTCCTATAAACGTATGTCCTAAAAGCCTTAACTTTCGAGATACAGGGTGATATAGATTATTGAACGGTTGATACTGCGATATGAAGCAATTTTAATTTAATTATTTCAATCAAGAACAGAGCATCTGACAAGCAAAATATATATTTTGGATTCCCATTCATTTTGGAACGCATCTGATCTCTTAATTTGCTTTCAGTCGATGCACAAACATTTTCACGCCGCATCAGATTTTTGAGGAATGGACCCTGAAGTAACGATTTTTATTTTTTTAAGTGAAAACCATGCGTCGGACAAAGAAAATCCATGAGATCAACTTTGCTCAATAATGAATGAGGATCTTAAAAGTAATTTTTATTTTGGAAGTAAGCAGTGGCGTAGTATTTTTCTTTCCAAAAATATTCGATGCAAAACCCGTACGGACGCCGCTTGTAGAGAAAATGAAAAATTTCGCACATCACAAAATGCACCTTGATGCATAGAAGACATGTACCAAATGTTTTGAAGATGTCTGAAATATTATCTCAGTTATTATTGAAAAACTGATTTTTTTTTCAAAATTTCATCACCCTGTATCTCAAAAGTTGAGACTTTTAGGACATACGTTTATAGGCAGTTTTTTTCTCAAAATGTGTCAAAGAATCACCCCTTCAAATATCAGCATGTCTTCAAGGAGCACCCTGTATAATGTTCAGTGAATTCTCATTCAATAATGATAATGAAAATTTCCATCTCGAATAACTCGAAGAAGAAATTCATAATGTATGATTCCTGATCCGGCTCCCCTCAGGTAGGTAAAATAGTGAATTTCGCTGTTGGAATTCTTGCGGCAATCTTGCCTTACCGAATATTCGTAATGAAAATGGTGCTTGAGTTGAAACGGGAGTCAGTCATTGATCAAACCGCAGCTTCTCATAATATATGTAGGAGATGGGAAACGCATACGATACAACAAGGAGAAATTTAATAAAATTGTTAATAGATGAGAAAACCGGTATGTGTCGAAGAAATCGGGATGCTGGGTACTCATCCGCATACAGGGCGATACATGAACATTAAGATGAACATTAATGTATCTATTTCTTGGTATTGATTCTCAATTAAATCAACAAGATTTTTTTATGAATGAATCTTATTTCCTCGTATCGTTAGAGATCTTGTTGGTTAGAAGATCGTACATAATACGAACGTCATAATCCAGAATAACCCTCTAGGAAGGGGAAACATTGGCCTAGGCACGAATAGCATCGAGAGAAATCCTCGAAATCGTCCTCTGAGGCTGTTGTGTGTACTCGGGAGCGGCGGCAACACAGCCAGTGTTCGATAGAATAGCGGCATAATTCCTTAGGCGACCACAACTCTCTCTCGCTCTTCCTCTATTGCTTTCCGTCCTTCTCGCTCTCAGGTTGACAGCTCGCAACCGCACATTGTGGCCCCCTTTTTCGAAACCCCGTGGGGCCACGGTCGACCCACCATGTTGGAAAATACAATTGAGGTGTTGATAAGTCGAGGAAAAATTGTTCGACATCTCCGAATTCGTCTGAAACTATAAAGAATTGAAAATGATTGTTAATTTCAAATTTTGGCGGATGCGCCAGTTCAAAAATTAGGTGGGCATGTATATTTTCATTTTGCTTCGAAATTTTTTGTATCCTGGGTGAAATGTTGATGGATTCCTTCCTTACAATCACAAATCTTGAAGTTCCGATTGAGTTTAGTGATTTTCAGAATAACATTCCGTCAATAAAGCATCACAAGCTTTCAAACAAAAAACGAATCAACTTCCAAAGTTTCGAAGACGTTTTATAGTTATCTTTATAACGCGTTTTTTTTGGTCAATCAATTTCACGGCCTCCACGACACGCCCTTTAGGGTTATCGCGTTGTAATTGCCGCCGCCGACTAATACAGGGCGATTAATTTTTATGGTCCTAGTGTCGTCGAGATCGTTCGAGAGGGTTACGATCAATCTCGGCGATTGTTATTCCAAAATTATAACACCATAAATGGGGAACGAATCGCTTGCGATTTTATTCCCGTTATTAAAAGTGAAGATTATCATTGGAATTGTTGTTTCGATAGCGATTATCGGGATGTTTGTCGATTTGACCTCGATTTGAATATCGCTGACATCTAGACTGACAAAAAAAACTTTTTTGTTGTTTATTGAACTGAAGATAAGCGCCAGACACATTTATAGATTTGATTTCTACAGCAATTAGTCCCTTGCATTAAGAATCCCCTCCCCCTTTTTTCCGTTACCCCACCCGAATTATGAAATGGAAACGATAATTTCTCTAAAACCGACGACTCGTCGAGACTTCCGAGATTCATGCTGTCTCGCTATCACAAATACTCTCCCCCTCACCATACGTTATCGCATTATCACCCGAGAGCTCATTTTTCCTCTTCAGCTCTTGTTCTTTTCCCCACTTCCTCCTAATTGTTTTAATTTCATAACGAATGGGCAGAGGACATCGTGATGCATACATTCGAACGAGTGTTTCGATGGCTGGACAAAAATGAATGAGTAATTCACAGGATATTCGCGAGAATTTATTGGAGTTTTTTCGCCTATACGACCTGTCAACTGAGAACTTTGCTTAAATTCGGTTTTTCTTGAATATGTCTTGAGTTGATTGAAATAGTGCAACTACTGTTTGGACTCTATGCAGTGTGGAATAGCCAAATGGAATAAATTCGATAACGAACAAATAAGAGCGTGTTGGGAAAAACGCTCAGACACGTCGATTCGTATTTTTAGATGCGCATTTTTTTCAGGAAAAAATAATTATACAGGGTGTGTCATGTGACAGTGGCCGATACCAACTTTCTTATTTCAAATACAACCTCCTGTATATCATTAGTTTTTTGGATTCTTTAGAAAATTCTAGACATAATTCATGTACAATGCCCTATACCTATCTTCAACTGTTTCGAAAATATTGAGTGTTTTCAGAACGTCGTCGCCATGATTGATCGCCGATAAGAGACGCACTCTTGTCGTTTGTTCACGTACTAGGGAGAAGATAACCCTTTCTGATCCATCTCAGGCTGAATCCAGTTGGGAATTATTCATTTCGTGGAAAATTAACTTTTTTTCGGGTTGACAGAGTTTCGGGGGAAAACACAGACTCAGATACTGCGTGCGACAATGAAATGAATGTTTTCGTTTCATAAACAGGGAAATGTTCCTAATGACTTTAAATTTTCTGGTACACCCTGTACCAAGCGATGCTTTTTTGGCGACCAACGTCGCCGGCCTGCGACAGAAGCTTAATTAGGAAACGTTTTCAGAAGTGGGATTTGATTCGCAGAGAGGGATTCACATCAAAAGTGCTGTGGCCAGAGATATCCTGGAATAAATAGCATGGCATCTTGTAATGTTTGTGTAGCGGCAGAGCCGCCGTCACGGTCGGAAATTCCCTATTTAAATGCAAATTCTATATTTGTCACCTAGCGAGTAAGAAAAACTCGTATCTTTCCCATAACTCGACGGCATATTTCCCCTAAGCCCAGTTAAAAGGGCTCTCTTGTTCCGCAGACCGGCAAGACTAATTATTCGACATTTTTCAATGTGACTCAAGTCGTGTTCGACGATACGTTTTACCCGCCTCCTGACAAACGAGCAGCTTTTTTATTTCATCAGAATAGAATCATTCTTGCTGTCAAGTGAATTTAGTGGACGGGAATTTTTCACCAAAATAAATTGCCGTCTTCGTCAGGACTTTTTCCTTTTCGTATTCATAATGCGATGTGAAATTATAGTTTCGAGCATATTCTTGGGGAAAAGTATCCACAATTTCGAAAATCCCGACGCCATCTGGTGGTGAAATTATAAAGTTTCGTAAGTGCTTTGAATACAACGCGTTTAAAGATGTAATCAATGATATTCGTGGATATTGAAGAGAAAAAGTTGCTTCTAATCATGAGTATATTATAAAAAAAAACCAATCAACAAAAGGAAGGCATACTATACAGGGTGTTCCTTAAAGACATGCCAATATTTGAAGGGGTTATTCTTTGACATATTTCAAGAAAAAACTATCTATAAACTTATATCCTAAAAGTATTAACTTTTGAGATACAGGGTGATGAAATTTTTAGTTCTCACCATTGAAAAGTATCCTAGACCTTCAAACCTTGTTGCGAATTGAGACTCTACTTGAAACCATATTCCTCATGACAGACAAGTTCGATTGCGGATTCCGTAATGTGATAATAGCGGTGAATTTCTCTAATAAGAAAATCGTGGAGTTGGTCTTGACGTTGAACGGGACGGGCAAAAAGAAAACACGGGTTTCCAATTACGAACTACGAAATTACATCTGTGTTCGGTGAGATACCTTCGGATGCAATTCCTTGTCAAATTTTCACCGTTCAATATGAATACATGGGCGGAGAATGTGGAGATTCATTCTGGGAATGTTTGTCACCGTTTAGTAATCATAACAAGTTATTTTTCGTGGAGAAAATGTTTCCTAGATGTCCTGTAATATTATGGGAACTTATTGGTATAAAAGATTCATGATGAAAATGGCACCTCAGTAAGAATTTTCGTTCATTATATCAAGCAACGTCTTGTTTCAATTTTGAATTTATTCATTGAGTGTAAGTCATGAAATATTGGGTGATTTTCGTAATTTTTTTTTGGAAGAAAGTACTCGATAAAATGTTTTGGAGTTATTTGGACATGATAGGATATATTTTCGGTTACATTTTGGGTTTTTTTTTCCCAGAAAAATATTGAAGAAAACTGAGTTATGTCTTGCTATAGCTGAAACATAAAAATTCGAAAAGGTTATTGATGTTGAAAATATATTCTCTACAATGACCTTCGATATTTGAAAAATATCAAGAATTAACAAAATTACTTAGTTCTCATGGGAAAAAATTCGTGTAAACTCCCGATTAAGCCAATAAAAAATGATTTTTCCTTCAATTGTCAGACTGGTATAGCCGCTAGAACAAAAAAATCAACATGCCAACTGGAACAAGTAGAATGCAGTTTTTCGTGTAGGTACGCCACTGTGTGTTAACTCAATGAGAAAACAAGAATCCGTCGGTGGCTGTGTGCAGATCCGCAGTAATGGACCCCCGCCGAGAATCAATTCGGTGTCTGATTGTTTCCATATCCCGAATCGTTTAATCGAGCCGAGAGACTGCACAGCCAGCCGAGATCATTTTCTCTGCCTTATCCGCAGTTTCTGCCGTTGCGGCTGCATCAGACACGCGAACGAACCTCTAATTCACTCTCTATTTCATAAATTCACATGTAGTGGTGCAGTCGAGCGCAACATCTCACTGCGTCATCCCATTTTCGAACTGTTCAACTGATTTCTCCAAGTTCGGTATGCACAAATCGCATTCGATAATTAGAATTTGTAATCACGGCTCTAATTGGAATTTTAGCACATGATGCGTCTACAGGGTGTCCCGTAAAGACCACGTCAAACCGAAGGAGAATGTAGATCAAAGGATGACCCACCTGCTGTGACAAAATTCCCACTATAAAAGTCTTACCGTTCTCGAGATATTTTTTTTTAAGAATTTTTACCCCTTTCAATAGATCTGTCTTTGACAGTTGGTCTAATTTGACCCCTTTTTGATTGATTTTTTCATCTAAATATCGCTGAAAAATAATTTCAACATTTACATTAAAAACATTCTCCGAACATTCTGAAGGGGGCCTTTTTGAAATCACAATAAAATAGACAATTTATTGGTGTAATGTGCAGCAGTAGCTCAGTACATTTTGGTTCCACTACGATGGGCTAAATTTCATGAACGAAAGAATCCATTACCAAAATTTTCAATAAAAATATTTCTCACAGCCCCACTTTAAAATGTTCGGAGAATGTTTGCAATAATAACGTTAAAATCATTTCTCAACAATATTTCACTGAAGAAAATCAACCAGAAAGGTGTGAAATTGTACCAACCGTAAAGGCAAAACAATTGAATGGGACAAAAATTCATTATTTTCAAAAAAAAAACTCGGAAACGGTGACTCTTTTATAATGGGAATTTTGTCATAGCAGGTGGGTCATCCTTTGATCTAAATTCGCCCTCGGTTTGACGTGGTCTTTACGGGACACCCTGTATAAGAATTCACCAAATTCTCATCAATCATGATCTATTGACAGCTCGTCAGATTGAACCCCCTTTTGACGCCCAGAAAAAAAAATCGAGCATTGGAAATAGCCTCGTTAATTCACGCCCAGAAAAATTACTCCCGAAGAGTTTTCGTTCTCACACTCATATAAAAAAAAAGCACCTTCGTGATCCCAAGTAAACAAGTTATTTAGTAAAAATTGGCCAAATCACGTGTATCACTTCCTGCTGAAACCGGAAGTGACCCATTACATGCCCTGTTAGGCAGTTAGGATGCTATAAAAAGGTCTCCCCTGAGCCACTAGTAAAAAGAGAACAGACCGAATCGGAGAGCAGGTACTCCGCACGAAAAACGTCCTCATCTCTCAACCACCCGGAAAGGAGCTCTATTTGTCCGACATTTTCCACAATAAGTTGAAAAAACATGGAGTTAACGGTGTATTTCGTTCCTTCAGACGAGCTGGCATGATGAAGCAAGGCTGCGAATTATATCCCATCCCCACTAATAAACACGACACAGTGAAAGCGGGTAATAAAAGTGAAAAATATAAATCCCACCTGATGGTAAAAGCGGACCGTGCAACTCCACATAAATCCCACCACGTGTTCCTGATAAATTCTGGCCCCAATAACTCAGAAAAATTCATAGTAGCGTGAGTTATGCAGTAACTTTATATTTACGATATTAATTTCCTGCCTGGTTTCCTTTTCTGTTCCTCCTACTCCTCCTTCACCGACGAAGTCATCATCGGGAATGAGAACAGCGAGGCCAACAGAAGAGGAATCGTCTCTGTAGATACAGAAAAGGAAACTCATCGGGCTAACTCCATTTTTATGGTTACCAATTGGGTATCAAGATTATTTTTGGGTTGGACTCCATCGTCTTATAAGTAGTGCACAATTCAATCTATGGTGCAAATTTGACAGTTGACCACCAGGAAAAATTTTGTTTTGTGACTCGCCCCAGATACTCTGGGTGAGAGTGACATTGACAGTTCCAAAAACGGCACAGTGACTTTGACAGTTCCAAAACAGCACAGTTTGACAGTTCCAAAAACAGCACAGTAACTTTGACAGTTCCAAAAACGGCACAGTGACTTTGACAGTTTCAAAACAGCAGAGTTTGACAGTTCCAAAAACAGCACAGTGACTTTGACAGTTCCAAAAACGGCACAGTGACTTTGACAGTTCCAAAACAGCACAGTTTGACAGTTCCAAAAACAGCACAGTAACTTTGACAGTTCCAAAAACGGCACAGTGACTTTGACAGTTTCAAAACAGCAGAGTTTGACAGTTCCAAAAACAGCACAGTGACTTTGACAGTTCCAAAAACGGCACAGTGACTTTGACAGTTCCAAAACAGCAGATTTTGACAGTTCCAAAAACAGCACAGTGACTTTGACAGTTCCAAAAACGGTATAGTGACTTCGACAGTTTCAAAACAGCACAGTTTGACAGTTCCAAAAACAGCACAGTGACTTTGACAGTTCCAAAAACGGTACAGTGACTTTGACAGTTTCAAAACATCACAGTTTGACAGTTCCAAAAACAGCACAGTGACTTTGACAGTTCCAAAAACAGTACAGTGACTTTGACAGTTCCAGAAACGGTACTGTGACTTTGACAGTTCCAAGAACAGCACAGTTTGACAGTTCCAAAAACTACACAGTAACTTTGACAGTTCCAAAAACGGCACAATGACCTTAACAGTTGAACTAGTGACGAAAGTTTCTTTCATGAACTTGAAAATCGTTTCGTGCTACTGTCCCAGTGCTCTTCACGACGTTTCGGTCGTGTGTGCCGTCCTCAGTTGAGAACTGAGTGGATGTTTCCAATTCGTGATACCAAACAGTGTTTCCGAGAAAAATATGCTCCAAACAATGCGTGAGATGGGAAATTCGAGGCTCTGAGAGAGGCAATAACAAAGCAACTTCCTAACTTGATGATCGAGTCGACTTTTTCCCCGGAAAAATCCGAATAAAAACACGCGCTCGCATACAGTGACTCGTCCACGGACGTGTAATGGAATTCTTGTAATCCAGTGCACAAATAGAGATATTCAATCTGTGTGTGCCGCCGCAGAGGGGCGGTAATCAGCCGGGCTTAGCGGCGAGGGGCCCATTCTGGCAATAACGTTTCTCTCGGAGGCGGCGGCGGTGGCGGCAGAACTGCCGGATTCTTATGTACAAACGGCGCTAATCAAGACACATGATTATGGGAGCGGAGCCGCCTAGATGAGGACATGCACCGCCGCCTTACCGCCTCACCGAGCCGCCGACCATAAAATCTTGCTATTTTCGCTCTCTGCGAGGAAGCACCAGGGACGGCCTGATGTTTTTCGAAGGAATAATAATCTTTGGGAGTGACTGTTTCATTTGTTTCTTATTCTACAATCGAAAATCTCCATATTAGAATTGAGGAATCTACGACGAAATCTCACACACCCTGTACAAGAATATCTAACAAGTTGCATATAGGATTATTCAATTGACAAATACGTTGTTTAAAGATATCAACTTATTTGGGCACTGAATTGATAGCTAAACACAAAAAATTGAGAATGAAACAACAGTCAATCGGTTCAAAACAAATCTCAATAGACACAAAAAATCTTTTAGCGAAATTCACAAACTAATCCATCTTCAACCCCCTCAATTTTTTAAATAGTGAGGAGATCGTTGGAAAAAATCCAAAAGTAGAATTCAAAATTTATATTTTATAATTTTTTCGAATCAAAATACGAATAAAAATAAATAGATAAATGATATTATATCAAATTAAATCTTCAAAAATAAATAAACTGCGCAAATGATTATAATCAACAATGTGAGGTATAATGAAGAATATTTTGGAGATTTCTTAGAAATTAATCCTAGTATACTATTTTATCGGTAATAAAGTCAACGATAAAAAAACTACAACTTCTTATTGACAGAATTGATCTTTCACAATGTCGTACAATTTAACTCAACTATCTACCTTCATTAGAAGATTGTGTACCTCAATCAACCTTCGATTTTTGTTTCCTTGGTATTGCAAAAATCGAAATTAACATAACTCTGATAGGGAAAACGGAAATACCAAAAATTATTATTAGAAATCCGATGACATCCAGAACATGAACTTTTCATAGATTTTTCCGTTGGGAATAGGTTTTTTAGGGAGGTTTTTTGGCGGATTTTACGACTCAATTCTTGGAATTGTCCTCAAAAATGAACAAGGTAGGTAGGTTGAAATTAGGGTTTATTTTTGGTTTTCCGTAGGTTTTTCCAACTTTCTGCTTTTTATATTTCGAATTTTCATGGTGAAATAATTTCGAAAAACGGATTACACTGAATTTTCTAGCGATTCTCAGACATCCTGTAGACGAGATTTCAGGCGAATTTATTTTTAAGTCGTCGTAGAGTCTTCAATGTTCGTATGGAGGCTCCCAGAGCATCAACATGGACTACTCATGGGTTATTTCGTTGAGAATATTGAGTTTTTGGGGATTTTCGTGAGTTTTTGCGTATTTTTGGGAATTTTTGGAATTTTCTACATGAAATAACTCGAAAACTACACTAGATATCGAAAAACAGATTTCACCACAGTTTTCAGCGCCTCTTAGACTCCTTATAGACTTATTTCCTGAATATTTTCAAGAAATTGAGCAGAAATAGTTAAATTTCGTTCGAAAGTGGACTAAAGTACCGTTTGGACTTTTTCGAAAAATCCACCGTCTTCAATGTTCGTACGAAGGCATCCATAGTGAAATCCGTTCTAACTGGAATACTTTTCGAATTGGAATTGAGATATTCTTGAAGAATCAACCTTCTGATTGCGTACTTCCTATGAGTTCGACTCTGTTCAGCGTCTCCGGCTGAATTGCTGCTAACTACGGTTAAGCCCCGAACGACGACACACTTTTGGCGAAATTCACAAGGGAAATCGGAAGAAAGAATCGGCAGTTAATGTGTGAGAAACTCTGCGGTCTTATTGCGAAAAGCACTTACTTAGTTCGGGCGAAGATGCCTCGGAATTTTATCATAGTTTATGTACGTCGTCATTTTCGGATGCCGTGAAAAAGGTAACGAATCATGAATCATCGATGAGAACGAGAAATACAACGACAAAAACGACCGGTGCAGCTGTTTTCGGAGTGGGTTTTTATAATCAAAATATCGTTAGAGGATATTATGGTGGAAACGTGTAGGTGAGCTGGGGAAATTAAAGAAAATGTGTCTGCATTAGGCTAATGCCGGATTCATTTTGTGAAAGTTCAGTCCATTTGCATATAATAAAGGCGACACGCTGTTGTACCAGTCACATTTTCTTGACAGGAATGAAATAGTGGTGGAAAGAATTAGGGAGGCTTTTGATGTCATTGACATAACAAGTCGTGAAGGAATCCTTTTTTACCAAAAGATTTTTTCAAAAATCAAAGTCGTCATCAAGTCATTGATATAACAGATCGCATACAGGAATATTCTCTCAACAGATATTCCACTGTTGTAGATACAAAAAATAATGCCGTTCCATACAAAATCCTTACGAACTTGACCTTAAAGAATTGACAGCCGATGAACAGCTGAATTGCTCTCATGATATTCAACGAATTCAACTAATTTTTTACTCATTATCATGTATTTTATTTATTCATTCATTCATTTATTTATTAATTCATTTATTCATTCATTCATTCATTCGTTCATTTATTCATTTATTCATTTATTCATTCATTCATTTATTTATTTATTCATTTATTTATTTATTTAAATACACCATTCAACAGCTGAAGCCTTCTCACAGAATGAAAAGAAGCAATAATTACAGTATTTTGTCAAATTTTCAGTACTTCACTTGTCAAATTCCAAACACCACTGAAAATTCACCGAAATTATCATTAGTTGTTGGGTATTGAGCACTCGTCTGGTCGCACCCATGATGCGATCAACTCAGAGCCGTTCATACATCCACCACGGCAGAGATTACATCGTGAATTATGGCACAAAGATATCTAATTGTACCTCCGAGCTCGCCCCATGGCACCACCATCGCCCCCCCTTTCCCCTATCTCGCCTTGACCCCCCTTTATTCGCGTCTCAGCTCTTACGGACCATTTACCGGTTCACTACATTTACCGTAGACTCATTATTAACGCCGTCGAAACCACGTCGGGCTGGAGGAAAACCAAGCCGAAGATCAGGAAATGTTCCCCCCATGTAGTGATAAAGTTAGCGCGTATAACAAACTACACATCCTATTGAATGGAGGATTGGGATTAAAAATTGTTTTCTATTGAGTTATGCTTCCATTATTGTTTGCTGCCAAATTTGGGAGTTCAGGCATAGAGCTGGTTTTTTTCGGTGGAAAAATGGGGGTTTTCAGCGGTTTTTGGAAGCTTTGTGAATTTGGAATTGAAATTGATGGTTTTCTTCGTCGAGAATAGGGGATTTTTGGGGATTTTCGTGAGTTTTTGCGAGTTTTTGGTATTTTTTTGAATTCTCAACATGAAGTAACTCGAAAACTGTACTAGATATCGAAAAAAGGTTTTCACCATCGTTTATAGCGCCTCTTATTTATCTTCTGGACGAGTTTTCAGGAAAATGTATTCCTTGAAATTCGAGTATACGTAGAACGTATACGCATTCCCAGCTGTCATAAGATACGTTCCCGTATGTTCCTATCATTACTAGAACGACGATTTCAATATTTGATGCGAATAAAAAGTCAACACAAACACTGAATTCAAAAAACCCACTAAGCAAGTCCTCTCCTCATTCCAGCGATAAACCTGATTGCCAACTGCCATGTTGCGCGTCGTCTAGTTATTGATGATCCAACCAACCGGGGGTGGTTCTTAGATGCTCACGAGAGCGGCAGACTTGCTGAGGTGGGCTGCTTACTAATTTCAATAGATTAACCGCGCACATTAAACCCATTCGGCTAAATCGAGTTATTTGTAATTAACTATCTCTCTCGTATATCCTGCTCCGCCATCCAGGAGCAGGCTTCCGCATCCTTCGCCGCCGCAGATTAATGCGTCGAGCAGTCGAATTTTCAATTATCGGAATCAAAAATGCGAGCGAGGCCAGCCCGATACCGGAACCTGAATTTTCGGCTCGAACGCAGTTGAATGGCTCGAATGAACTGATGATCACTATCAATACGTTATAGTTCTTCCATTATCAATTGCAGAATATAAAATCTCGTTCCGAACCCTTGCCGGCAATTTTGTTTGATCTGCCATAGGCGGGGATTCCTTATTTTATGAATTTCTTATTTTCATAAATACGTTTAAAATCGTATGCGAGAAAGTTTTCCTTAAAAGGCGATCGAATCATTATTACGCCGTTGTTTAGCACTCAATTATTTTCATTCGCCCACGGTCTCCAAAACGCCATATTCCGATTCATTTAGGAAAATTTCCAAATTCAACACACCACACTACTCCACTGATATCCAGACAATCCAATCTGTTGAGTAAAAAAGATGATTTATAGCTTCCGAGCGTCCATAACCCAATCGGCCAATAAAGTGCCAATGCGTTGCCTGATTCACTGTTTTCATTGGTCGAAAAGGATGTTGACACATATAACACGAATCCACGTCGACCCTGGCGGCCTCTCTGACTTCGTACGAGTACTAATCATTATTTTTGTTCCTTAATTCGGCGTGAGTGCTATGCGTTTATACAGGACGTATACTAAATATCGATTACTCCTCGCATAACTGCGTTCTGCAATTGATAATGGAAGAACTATACTTCTATTAGCGATTTAAAAAATCACGACGCCACCTGGTGGTGAGATTCTGAACTTTTCAACAAATTCAGTGCCTCTCGATACATTTTTCGAATGATACCTGTTTTATGAGGAGGATTTCATCACAAGAAAAATGCTTTATGGAACAGTGGCGACGATGTCGAATTATTTTTTAATTTCGGCCGCGAAGCCTTCAAGATAATTCATAGTGTCGAGTCGAGGTGTGTCGGTCGTTGTGCAAATTACATTAAAAATTAAAGTCGGACGTGGTTGCCGGAAACAATGCCGCCTCCGCCGCCGCCTCTCCTTTATTAAAAGTGTGTACCCAGCGCAGCGACAGAATGAAGTTTTAATCACCAGATAAAGGAAATCTCGGGGCGACACTGAAAAACAAAAGCGAGGGCTTCCGCTCCTCTCGTGGGATGGAGTTGTGCAGGTATGGTTCGCGAGGAACGAGGAAAAGGGACCTAATGAAATGTCTTATTTTCCGGGAACAATGATTCGAGTACCTCTTTTGTATGCGCGAATGGACGACCTTTTTTCCACGCGCTTCGTCTCTCGAAAAAAAAAATGTTTCGTTCTACTGAAGAGCTTTCATTTTAAACATCGTTAATCTATGGAAAATTAGGCGACTTTCGCGATTTTTTTTTTTCGAATACTTGATGCAATGTTTCGAAGTTTTTGATGGGCATAATATGAGATATATTTTCAGCTTCATTTCAAGAATTGTTTTCTCATAATTATTGAAAAATATTGTATTGTATTTTCTATACAATACCTTACGCCTTTCGAAAATATATCGAAAATCAACAAAATGGCTTAGTTTTAAAAAAGGTTTTGTATTTGGCTAAAAAATTCAGCTTTAAATCAGAATT
Source organism: Plagiodera versicolora (assembly GCA_037013635.1). Classification (NCBI taxonomy): domain Eukaryota; kingdom Metazoa; phylum Arthropoda; class Insecta; order Coleoptera; family Chrysomelidae; genus Plagiodera; species Plagiodera versicolora. The sequence continues at coordinate 1,651,540 of CM072983.1, read as the reverse complement.
GCTTTACAAAAATATTGAAGAATATTGTATTATATTTTCTATACAATATTGTATTGTATTCTCTATTCAATAACCTATACGCCTTTCGAAAATATATCGAAAATCAACAAAATAGCTTAGTTTAAAAAAAAGTGTTGTTTTTGGCTAAAAAATTCAGCTTCAAATCAAAATTGTTCTACAAAAATATTGAAGAATATTGTATTATATTTTCTACACAATATTGTATTGTATTCTTTATACAATAACCTATACGCCTTTCGAAAATATATCGAAAATCAACAAAATGGCTTAGTTTAAAAAAAAAGTGTTGTTTTTGGCTAAAAAATTCAGCTTCAAATCAAAATTGTTCTACAAAAATATTGAAGAATATTGTATTATATTTTTTACACAATATTGTATTGTATTCTCTATACAATAACCTATACGCCTTTCGAAAATATATCGAAAATCAACAAAATGGCTTAGTTTTTGGATAAAAAATTCAGCTTCATTTCAATTGTTTCTACATAAAAATATAAGAATATTGTATTATATTTTCTATACAATATTGTATTATATTCTCTATACAATAACCTATACGCCTTTCGAAAATATATCGAAAATCAACAAAATGGCTCAGTTTAAAAAATAAGTGTTGTTTTTGGCTGAAAAATTCATCATTTTTTCAATGCCAAACTGACAATTTTCAACTTATCAGGAAAATCATAAGTCATTGTAAAATAGATATATATTCAAAAATACTCAGTTTCAGTTTCAAATCAATCAGTCCATTCCTCTTTGAGTTATAACGTCATTCAAAAACAATTCAAGACATGACCTTATCGCTCTCACAGGGCATTTCTCAAGTTATGAACTATCGGAAAAGAACAAAAAAAAAACATTTCTCAGAAGTATTTCAACGTTCTATTGATACTATTCAATTGTATGCACAAGATTTATTTTTTCCTTCACAATATTGTAGTTACATTTGCTCTCTAAGTACAACATATCTAGTATTCTCAAAAACTATTTGAACTGTATATTAAAATATGCTTAAAATTCAGGCGGGTAAATGATTCACAAGAAAAAGAAAGAGTGAACGTCCTTAGCTTAAAAAAATTGAAATTAAAATAGCTCTTGGCAGATGTAGGGGGTAGCAGCAAAAGGTGGGGTAAATTTATTTCTCCCTTTTTTATAATAAAATTATTATTCTAGTCTATAGAATGTTTTCTTGTTATTCAGGTTATAGTTATATGAAAAAAACATCATGAATTCCCCCCGTGAAAAAATATTCTGCTATAACGCCGACTCATCAATTTTCTCTTAATTATTCCCGGATGCAAATCCTCACCCGCTGACCCGTCTCCTGTAGGACCTCATCTCAGGAACGAAGCCCATTAACCGTGCATCTAAAAAAAGCGCCAAAATGTCTTCGGGGCCCATCCTCTCCGTTTATATCGTCGAAGAGAAGACATAAAGAGTTGCATTAACCAGTGTAAAAAAAGGGAAAACGTCTTGGAAGGGCGCCTCCAGAAAAGTAATTACCTCGCGAAAAGCCACCTGCTACTGACTGGCGCTCTACCTAAGAACCTTTTTAATTACCTCGTTATGCTAATTATACGACCTTTGAGGGCCGCTTTTGATTTTTCATATTTATTGCCCGGCCCTTCTGGATGGTCTGTAGGAGGGCATTGAAAGAGGTGATAAAAGAGACTTGTTATTCGTCTGGAGTCAGATGGGAGGCCTATTTCTCATTTTTTTCCAGCTCCTGGAAAAATCTGCTTTTTCAAAATTACTAAAATCTGAAAAAAATACCGAGTGTAACAGGATCATGTTATACCCACTTTACTCATTTTAGTTTTCAAACTAAAAATTCAAAAGTAGGGATATCCTTCACATATGATGAACAACAACATTTGACATCCGAATGATTTTTATCTCACTTCCGGTTTCACCGGAAGTACCTGTTAGTTTCGATTTTTATACGAGACACTCTGTACTTTATTACATTTTCGGATTCTGTACAATTTTGCGGATTCAAAGGTACCAACCAAGTGACATTTTAAATGTCAATGTTTTTTATTTTTTTTTATTATTTCAAATACCGAAACCATTATGGCACATTTGGAATAAATAATGAAAAAAATATCAAAAAATATATAGACTTTCAAAATATTACTTGCTTGGTATCGTTGAATTCAGCAAATTGTACAGAATCCGAAAATGTAATGAAATACAGGGTGCCCCGTTTGAAAATCGAAAGTATAACAGTTATTTCCGGCGAAACCGGAAGTGGGAAAAAAATCATTTGGATATTAAAAGTTGCTATTTATTATGTATGAAGGATACCCCAAATTTGAAAATTTTTGTTCGAATAATAAACGAGAAAAGTGGGGTATACCATGATCATGTTACACCCGGTATATTTTAAGAAAATTAGTGAAATTTTCGAGGAAATTCTTCAATAACATTCTTATCGAAGCTGTGGAAGTGAAAAAGGTATTTTTTTGAAGCCCCTCCCCCTCACTTCACAAAACATCGTTAATTTATGGAAAATTAGACGACTTTCGCGACTTTTTTTTTCAAATACTTTTTGCTGGGCATAATATAAGATATATTTTCAGCTTTATTCCAAGATTTTTTTTATACGAAAATATTGAAAAATATTGTATTGTATTTTCTATACAATGTTGTATTGTATTCTCTATACAATAACCTCCGCCTTTCGAAAATATATCGAAAATCAACAAAATGGCTTAGTTTTAAATAAGGCGTTGTTTTTGGATAAAAAATTCAGCTTCGTTTCAATTGTTTCTCCATAAAAATTGAAGAATATTGTATTATATTTTCTATACAATATTGTATTGTATTCTCTATTCAATAACCCACGGCTTTCGAAAATATATCGAAAATCAACAAAATGGCTCAGTTTAAAAAAAGTGTTGTTCTATGGTTGAAAAATTCATCATTGTTTCAATTTCAAACTGACAAATTTGGAATTTTTTGTTCGAAAAATAAACGAGAAAAGTGGGGTATACCATAATCTTGTTACACCCGGTATATTTTGAAAAAATTCTTCAATAACATTCTTATCGAAGCTGTGGAAGTGAAAAAGGCTCTTTTTTGAAGCCCCTCCCCCTCACTTTGAGTTTCCTATTGACGGTAGGGATATTTTGTTTTTGAAACTCAAACTATCATAAAAAATAATGCGATAAATCACGATATTTCGTCGATACACAGCCGCTTTCGAGTGATCACCTCGTCTCGGAAATTCATTTCGACTTCCCATGCATCCACCCCCTACAGTCTCCGAAATCCGCCACACGCGGCTCCCTTAGCCCTCGAAGGGAGCAAGGGATAAGGTAATGCGATGTTGATACGAAAAATCTTCGAGACACACAGCTTTACTCTCCGCCAAACCGTATAAGAAGATAAGCACTTCCTCGTGGGAAGAATCCCGACGACGGTGGCACAGAGAAAAGGAGAAAAAAAGTCGAAACAAAACGGAATTTATATCGGGCCGACGTTTATGGCATTTTACTTGCAAATGTTATGGCCATATTCAGTGTGTGAGTGAAGTGGGAGTCGTCACCTTTGAATATTTTTATTGCTGGCATCGCGGTGGTGGTTTACAGCTGGGCGAGACCATTTGCAGCTTGTTTTTTTAAATTTATACGCGATTCTGTCTCTTCGAGCCGGGGCCAGCGTTTATGGAGTTTTTCGAGTTTTATCGAGGGGGCTGTGGCGATGACAAGTGAATTTATTGGTGGCGATGATGATATTGTGACGTTTATTTTGTTTCGTTAACGTTTCGTATAGAAATTCGCCATATTTCGTACAAACTATTGATTTAAATTTTGGTAAAATTGCACATATCAAGCGATCTGGATTTTGATTCGAAATTATTTCTTGTACTCACGTATTTTGGCACCAAAAAAACCCGAATATCACGATATTATCGTGGGGAAACCGATACTTTGCGAGATATTCCACTTGAAAGTGTCACTTTTTGCACAAGATTTTATAGCTTTTCAGCTAATTTCTCCACATAACATATAAAGACATGCTAATATTTGGAGAATCGATTCTCTGACACATTTTGAGGAAAAAACTTCCCATAAACGTATGTCCTAAAAGTCTTACCTTTTGAGATACAGGGTGATAGAATTTTGAAAAAAAAATCAGTTTTTTTATAATAACTGAGATAATATTTTTTACATCTTCAAAATTTTTTCTACATGCCTTTTTTGCATCGAGGTGCATTTTGTGATGCACGAAATTTTTCATTCTCTCTACCAGTGGCGTCCGTACGGGTTTTGCATTGAATATTTTTGGAGAAAAAAATAGTACGCCACTGCCTTCAAAGTTTCAATTTCCCCACGATAATATTGTGAATTTCAGTTTGTTTTCAGACCAAAATACGTAGCTACAAAAAAAAATCATCAAAATCCTTGCAGGCCATATCTAGATATTTACCAAATCTTCGGACTCGTCCAATCAATACTGAGTTACTGTCTGATGTTCTGGGGAAACTCGAGCCACAGTCATAAATTATCTGTTGTACAAAAGAAAATTGCTAGAATAATGATAGGAGCACGTACCTGTGACCCTTCCAAACCTATTTTTCAACAATTACAGATATTAACACTCCCTTGTATGTATATTATGCAAGTCACAATGTATGTGCATAAGCACAAAGACAAACTATTAAGACATGACTTGATTCATGATTATGATACAAGAAATGCAGATAATATATATCCTCCTTTTTCAAGATTGGCAGTTGGTCAAAACTCACATATATATCAATGAATAAAGTTTTATAATAAATTCAATAATTTAAGCAGTCAAAAGGAGGCTACAGGCAATCACCATTCATTCAAAAGTTTTTTATTTAATCATTTGGTTGAAAACGCTTTTTATTCTACTGAAGAATTTTTGCTCTTATGTTAATTCATTTGTGGATTCTATGTTGTTGTAACAATAATTTTAATGACATTTTACGTCCAAAATAGGACTAGATTTTAATGTATATATATATATTGTTCAAAGTTCAGTGTGTCTATCTTTAAAATAGGTATTACCTTATAATATATCTTAGGAAGCCTGACAAGTATTCCTATAGAACCTTGTACGGGCAATAACTGTCTTTGACTAGCCTGATAGGGTATGCTGTGCAATGATTGTTTTTTTTTGTATCTGTATATTTTCATAGGTGAATAAAGTTTCTTCTTCTTCTTCTCCTTCTTCTTCAACGATTCAATGAATCTATCGAATTTTCAACAATTTCCCCAAATTCCATTGATCGACAGCGATCTCAATGTCGGTCACCCTGTCAAACGAACTTCATGACGAACGTATCATCCCCGTCCCTTCAACATCGAATTGTGGACCATCCAGAGTAATAATTGGCATTCGAACGGACTTCCCGAATTTCCCAGCTCGACCCTTGACGAACCCCAAAATGAAATTCCGTCGAAAAGCAATATATGTGTGGCGAGTAGCCTCTCCCCTTTCCCCCTACCTCCCATCCGAAAGCTCACCTCGAGACGCCGAAATAAATAATGCAGAAACGTCGTTGTTCGTTTCGGAAAGGGCCAATTTGCACTTGGAAAACCGCGTCACGTAGAAATCTGGGCGACGTTAACGGTGGTGACACACAACGAGGCGCTAGATGTCAGAAAGGGATTTAATTAAGGCCCTCCCTGATGGTAAAAAGTCGCCGTTTGTAGCTGCCACGACGTCAGAGGCGGCACTTTTCGACCCAAGTTTCTAAATTTTCTAACACGATCGCCATTTTCACATGGTGGAAACGTCACTTGTCAAGTGAGAGAGAGTCCTCTTCATGTTTCAATATGATCTCGATTGGAACTCACGTATTTTGGTCCAAAAAACACGAATTCCACAATATTATAGTGGAGAAATCAATTAAAGTTGTGAAGGATCGTCCAGGATTGATCTGTAATCATCTCAAAGTTTTTGGAACCAAAACAGTGACACTATGAGGGCCTCCCAGTTTCAAAGTCAAAACTCATGGATACCCAAGGAGGGTCCAAGAGCTAAGCAATATTCCTCCCAGATGAATTATAACAGAGCTGAAACAATGACAACTCATGGTCATGACATCCCCTGATCCTCTTCCCTCTCATTTCTGCTAACCAAACCAACACAGCCAAGAAGTGCTTCTCCCTACTGTGCATTTCAAGCTCCAATGCGCCTCCTCCCAACGATCAAAATTCCAATTCACCAATTCCACGTTTTTCCCTTCAGCCTCTTTGGAATTTCCGAAGAGCTGCCACTGTGTAGGAGATTCTAGAGCCATTGTCGACATTTAGGTGTTGGAACTCTTCGTTGCCAGAGACACCTTTCTCACCACCTGGCGTTTAATCACCAGCGATTGTCTTTTAGAGCACGTGACGTGTAATAATATAGGGCCCACAAAATGGTTATTCGTGTAACAAGCTCACGACAAAGCAGAACAAGAGTGGAGTTGGGGAAATAGGCATTTTCGTTAGCTAGTGGTGGGAAATCTTCAAGTACTCATTTCAGATTGGATTTTTTCCGATGTGGACACCCAGTGGAGTCTTCCCTGCGGAAGAAATTTGTAAATAACCCTTTCTCGTTTGTTGCCCAAGAACTCAATCATCTTGTCGAGTGAATGCCTCTCCTGATTCAATATCCGTTATGAAAAATGAGCAACAATTATCAATATCGTTAATCCGACCTTTTTTCCGAATCCCTGCTCCCCTATTCCTTCCGACGAAATTAAAATTCATCCGTAATAACAGGTGTTTCACCCCCTTGAAAAGAAAAAGCTGTCGACGGCTCCAATATTGAAACGTCGTCCGCCTTCGATTCAAACGATAATTAACATTATTATCGCCATTTTTGTACGCTGTCTGAAAAAAGTCATTACACTAAATCATCGCTTACTAATAAAGGGCGAATGCAAAGCTAGGAGATGGAATTACAAGGGCGATACCCAGTTGCGTGAATGCTAAATTGCAGTCTGGCAATCGCTCGGTATGATTCAAGGACTATTTCGGAGATTTCAACTTTGGAATTTGAGTTCTGGTGAATATACCGAAGTGAAATTATTGGTGGATGTAAACAGGGTCAAGAAAGTGTAGGAAATATCTTCATTCTCGCTATAATCTCAAGAAGAACAAATACAAGATGCTGGTTCTATTTTTTTTCCAAAAATTTCATTGAAGCACCAGTGAAATGTTTGTGGAGTGACATTCTGTCATTTATGGCTGATAATAGGCGCAACTGGATATCTCCTGGGTAGAGAAAAGGGCTGTGCGACTTTAAGAAGCGGAAATAAGGGTGAGTTTTGAATCAATATTTGATTGCGGGAATTAGTGCTTTATCTGGATCCAGCAGACCCCGAGAGCGGGGCCTTGATGAAGGTTCCTTGATTGTTTGACAGAGGCCGCGTATACGCGCGAAGAATTAAACGAGAGCTCCGGGGAGAGGGAAGGAGGAGGGTGGAAACCACCCATCTCCGCCGATACTCTGGAACGGTCAGCCGGGGTTGATGAGGTAGCAGTGATGGATTTTGCCTTCGGGAGAGGAATATTAACGGTAATGACACGTATCAATCAAAAGTCCCGGGACGGCTTGCTCCAGATAGATCGAGGATATTAGAGATGTCTGGATAATAAAGACAATTGGAAGTTCTTGGGGTGGGTTTTTATGACCCAAATCTACCACTGGGGAAAGTGGAAAAAATCTACCTCATAGGCGCAAAGCAACAGAAGTTGAATGTCAAATTGCAGAAGATATACTATGAAACATTCTTCTCTGATATTTCCATATTTTGTTTCGAAGATGAGGAGCCTGTATGATAAACTCAACCTTATTTTCTATTTCGGGGTTTTGTTGAAAACTAGGACAATCTGCAACACCGCACTCTCTGGCAAACTGTCATAACTACATTGCTCGAATAAATAGGCAATACTGCTTGATTTTAAAGTGGTTTAATATTTTTTTCAATCCGACGAGCTGCCATCGCGCCAAAAAATCTCGTATTTCTCCGCTTCCCCCTCATCAACTCATTCGGTCCCCCCTTCCGATCCCCATCCCGCCCCACGCATACACTACCGCCAATTTATGCATCAATTCCATATTTCTCAAGTCGTTTTCATAATTCCACGCATCAGATCGACGGGAGACAAGCTCTCTCATCGTATTTCCATTCGGAACCCTCCACAGCCACCCCCCAATTTCCCCCCCCCCACCCCCTCCATTTGCATAGTCGTCGCCATCTGGTGTTCACCTTAACTTTTCCTTTTGGAGGAAAGTTCGCCGTTTCGAAAAGGTGTGGGTACTATTGCGGCGGATATGGGCTTGATGTTGTCTTTTCAAGTTGGGAAATAAGTCGCTAATACATTTACATACGATTATTTGTGGGGGAAAGTGTTGGAATGTATATGTGGGAAGAGTATTCGGGACGTTTTGCATTGGTTTCATGTTACAAGGGAAGTGTTTCGGTCGAAAGAACTCTGGAGGATAGATTTTTGTTTCTGGATGTTCGAAAATCATTTGAAGATTTGAATTTGGCGCCATTCATGTAATAAACTGTTGGCCATCCTGAAAAAACAAATTGACAGCTGACAGTTCAGGAGTTGGTGATGATGGAACGTCACAAGATAGAGCGACGTATCTCCATCAGTGGAATTTTCCAAATTTAATCAAGAGGTTCGATGAAGTGATCTGCCTTTGATATCCCCAATTTCCACACGAGTGTTTAATCACGTTTTTTCTTCTTTATTAAAATTCGGCCTGTCGTAGCCCGAGTCCGCAGCTGCGACCGCAAAAACCGCCTTGACGTCAACGCACAAAAACACTTTTGGAGCCTCCTCTCGCCGTATTCATGGACGACGTTAAACCAAACATCATTCCCCACTTACATGCAAAACACATCCGTACGCGCTAATCTGGCTCCATTAAGAGTACACGCCGGGATTATCCTTCGCCGGCACTGTCGACCCGGATCCCGGAATATATACTCCGGGGCCGGCGACTTCGGGCGAAGTGTTTTGTCCCACGATCTGGCCCATTTTCGACCCCAGAAGCGGATCCGTTTTTTTTTTCAACGAGGCTATTGTCCAATGGATTGATTGGGTTTGTTTGGAGTCTTGAAAAATCCTCTGTCTTTTTATGATGACGTTTTCGACTGCCCCTATAGTAGGGGGGGTTGTTGGAGAACGTCAGAATGAAAAATCATCCACTACGTAATATCCGAATGATTCCCTATCTGGTCTTTTCGTATTCGCGTGTAATAAAGGGAGAGGCGCATGGTTTATTTAGAATTTGTGTCTCGCAATACAGAGGAAATTAAGTGTCAGAGAGTTTGATACACAAGAGACGATGCTAGGAGAGGGAGAACACGCTACGTCCTCCATATTTCCAAATGATTCCAGCAACATAATTCCATCGTTATCTCGATAATGGTTGCAGAATCAAAAGTGCAAAACTGATATTCTTGCAGATCCTCCACTTGGTATCCTGCTGGCGTTTCTTCCCATACAAACAAGTCCATATCTCCCCTTCTTCGACAAGGGACGACAAATAGCGACGGAGCCCTTTTGCTATCGTTACATGGACGGGGTCCGATAGACCTACATAAATCACACGGCATATTACCATGAACATATGATTTATACCATTAATCGTCTGGCCTACGAGACTGAAAGACCTACTTCAGCAAATTCAGGAATTATTTCCCGATATGGGGAAGCTGAGATATATTCGCTTGCAACATACGTTAGATTGAATAAACATGAATGATTGTTTTGGATAATTTCACTGGTGGATTTGAAATTGTTCGTCCTGTGAATTTCGTTGAAAGTCGTTGAGGATATTCTTTCACATTTCCTCAATTGTTGTTTTTATCGAAGCACTGATTTTGATAATGAAATCAAATACGAACCCCTACAGTGTTCACTCTTTCCGAGTGAACAGGAAACAGTGGAAAGTATGAATGTATAGAGCCATCTATCATTTTTATATATATTTTTTCTTCATATTTTCGTATTCTTATATTTTTATATTATCATCTCTTTATATTTTTCACTATTTTGTAATGTAATTATCAAGATTTGCTGCATAGATTTGACTTTATATCATTGGAAAAACGTAGAAATCAGGCTTCTGTTTTTTGCTTGCATAAATTATTCAATGTTAAAATTGTCTGTTCAGCGTTACTGTCGCGAGTTAATATTTTTATTCCAAGAATAACATCTAGACACAACACTACTTTTTTGTGCAAAAGAGCCCAAATAAATTTCATATGCAGTAATGCGAACAAACTTTCCAGTGTTTGTGACTTCTTTTCTTGTAGTGTTTTTGAACTCAAGATTAAATCTCGTGCGCATCTCTGAGTTTTTGTTCCGGTTTTGTTTGCTATTTGGTTACTTTTATCTTTCTTTATATTCTGGTTTTCACGCGGGGCTTGTGATTTTTTTTTTCATATTTAGAAATTAGTGCTACTAAGTAATCTAGTAAATTTGTAAAATTGCTCTGTAAATGGGAAACTGTTGGGCAATAAACGCTATTATTATTATTATTATTATTATTATCATTATTATTATTATTATTATTATTATTATTATTATTATTATTATTATTATTATTATTATTATTATTATTATTATTATTATTATTATTATTATTATTATTATTATTATTATTATTATTATTATTATTATTATTATTATTATTATTATTATTATATTTTTATATTTTCATATTTTAACATTTTTATATTTTTTATTTTCATATTTTTATATTTTCACATTATTATATTTTCGTGTTTTAGATTTTTTTAATCATTTTCATTTATATTTTTATAGTTTCCAATTATATTTCATACTTATCACAGTCTAGCTTTGGCTGAAGTGAACCTAACCATGACAAAACCATAAAAAAATAATAGTATATATGAATACTGATATTTATTCTCGAAATATGCTACACTTGTGTCTATCTGAACGGAGTGAATAAATATTATTAGTATTATCTGTTCCGTTTGTATTCCAGTCGGATTTTTCCGTTCGATATTCAATTGCGAGTACCACATAACTCGCCCCCCTCATCTCCCCTCCCCTTCCCTTTCCCCCCCATAGTCCTTCGGCTGTCTGAACAGCCTTAATTAAAGGAAATATATTCGGAAAAGGAGTCGATTTCGTTCGAGCCTTCAAGTTTACGGTTATGCTTCGCTCTCGAGACTACGACTGAGGAACATGCTGCCGGCTCATTACATATCCGGATAACTGAACCGTGCCGGAATAATGTTATTTTTATACGACATAAAATACTAACGACATGTTCGAGACACAATAAGTAGAGTCGCGGCGACGAATGGATTTGCCGAGAAGAACGCACGAGGTGCATCATCTGCGTTGCCATCAATTTTTATCAGCTTCCCATCTCGCAGGGCTCGCGTCATCAATCACTCGACAATTAAATTTCTGGATTTCGCAATTATCCCGGCACCCCCTCCCTGGAAATTAGTCCTCCGCCTCCGCCTTCAGTCGTCTTTGATTGATCGGACACAAACATGATCAAAACCGTTATTCCCGTTGATATTCTTCGTCTGTGCCGGTTTCTCCGGGGGATTCCGGGTCCAATGAAAAATTTAGATTGCATTAGAGGGTCCCCTCCAGCCGCTACAAATCAACTAATTAGTCGGCGGCTGACAGACTTCGAATGCTTTTTCCCTGACGAGGTAGTGAGGTTAGGATCGATTGGGAAGGGAGGCATGATTATCAACCCATACGAGCGGATCCAGTGGGTCTTCTGAAGGATATTTCATAGAACAATGAAGATAATGCTCGAATCTTGGATCCATCTCCAAATGTTCAGTATTTCGTCCGACCCAAATCTTTCTAATCGCTTTATCAATCGATCGAATCAACGGGTTATCTTCAACGGTTTGGTAATACGTTAATAGAGCCCTTGTGGGCCAGGATAAACTCCAGGTGGATCCTCCAAAATTGCTAAATAATCACCATGTGGGTCCAGATGGTAAAAGAGTGGAAGATATTCGACAGTTTGGATCCAGAGGGTCTTCTGAAGGATATTCCATGGAACAATGAAGATAATGCTCGAATCTTGGATCCATCTCCAAATGTTCAGTATTTCGTCCGACCCAAATCTTTTTAATCGCTTTATCAATCGATCGAATTAACGGGTTATCTTTGACGGTTTGGTAATACGTTAATAGAGCCCTCACGGGCCAGGATAAACTCCAGGTGGATCCTTCAAAATTGCTAAATAATCACCATGTGGGTCCAGATGGTGAAAGAGTGAAAGACATCGACAGTTTGGATCCAGAGGGTCTTCTAAAGGATTTTTCATGGACCAATGAAGATAATGCTCGAATCTTGGATCCATCTCCAAATGTTCAGTATTTCGTCCGACCCAAATCTTTCTAATCGCTTTATCAATCGATCGAATTAACGGGTTATCTTTAACGGTTTGGTAATACGTTAATAGAGCCCTTACGGGCCAGGATAAACTCCAGGTGGATCCTCCAAAATTGCTAAATAATCACCATGTGGGTCCAGATGGTGAAAGAGTGAAAGACATCGACAGTTTATCCACGTTTGAAGTTGGGACATTCTATTAACGATAATCACCTCAATTACGATTCGAAATCACCATTTTTCCGAAACATAAACCAAATGGGGTAGTGGGGAATTTGTCTGCTCCCAGTTTTTACCGCGATTCGTTTCGTGAATTTCGAAAGAGAAAGGAGTCCGTTATCGAGAGCACTTAGAGGCCGCTTTATGGCACCCTCATAGGTTGTAAAAGGGTTGCGGGGAGAATGATAATTCAGCGGAGTGTACCTCTGGCTCTAATAATACAATATCCAAATGGGGAAAGGGTTGGAATGGGGGCTGCCGGTTGCATTCAAATTTTCGATTCGGTTGAGACGTTTATTCGAGAAGTAACGGATTCTAATGTTGATGGAGATAATACGGCGGTGGAACGAGAGTGGAATTGCAGATGAAGTCGAAATGCGACTCTATGAAAAACATCGGGGATGTTATTCGTCCTTCATTCCGAGTTTTCAACTTTGTATTTTCACCTTCAAGTGCTGGATGCTCTTCGTTGTCTGGTGAACAATTATAAATAGTAGCTCTGAATGATTTTTCAACTCAATTTTTCTTCATCTGGAAAGGAAAACTCTGGAAATCTTTATTAGTAAAAAAATACACATAGTAAGGTCGAAACAATGCCATCCCTTTCCATGAATATTGAGGACTGGAAAATTTTCAGCATTTTAATGGAAAAAAGACTTGCCTGAAAATTTTTATACAGGGTGTTTCAGAAGTGGAATATTTTTCGATTTATTTTATGTCTAGAACTCCCAAAAATCCAAGAAATCGCAAAAACCGCCAGAAACAACCAAAAACTCCCTATTTTCAACGAGGAAATCTATGAAGAATGCTCTAGAAGCCTTCATGCGAACAATGCAGTTTCTACTAAAATCATAATTTCTTACTTACAAGGTGTTTGAGAGGCGCTGAACACGGCATTGAACTCCATTTTCCCAAAACTTCCAAAAAGTCGTAAAAATCACTCAAAAAAATTCCTATTTTCAACGAAATGAACAATGGAAAGTCCAATTAAAAGCTCTAGGAATGTTGATAAGAATTGATAAGAATTTTGTAGACATTATGACGAGTTTGAATTTTTGGAAAAAATCATGAAGGGAGTACCTTCGGTATAATTGGAGCAAAATTTCTTAAAAAATGCCTGAAACCTCGCTTATAAGATGTCTAGAACGTGCTGAAAACTTCTCTGGACTCATTTTTTATTGATCTTGTATATGATTGAATAAAATCTATGTCGAGTTCGAATTTTAATCTAAGAAACAGATTCAATAAACCCCAAGTATTCAATAAAAAAAAATGGCACATTCGACCCGACTCCTATCATTGCAATCTCACCGGAACAACATCCTTCGACAAATTGGAATAAATCCTGCCTCCGGTCCCATTGAAATTCATCGGGGCAAATGAAAAAGTGCCTCTTCAATGTGCACGACAATGAGCCTTTATAACCTCTCTAACGACAGCAAGACGAGCATCTTTTCCCGTTTTTTTTTCATTGCCGAGCTGACTGCCATTGTTGTGAATAGATCTCCAGGAGAGTATAAGTAAATTAGAAAATGTGATAACAATCTCCCCCTGTTTTTCAGGATGGAGATCGAGACATCCAACGGTCTTCCGAAAGAAATAATGTGTTTATCGTGAGGAATTGGGTGGAAGAGTTGTCCAAATCCCAATGATTTTTTGGACAATGTACTTGCCAATTTTTAATATAGTGACAAAACTATGAAAATTATTCTCCAAATCATCAAATCATTCCAGTCAGCTGCTCACGATCTATAAGGCACAAATCCGACCTGTCCTGGAATACTGTTCCCATTTTTGGAGCGCAGCACCTAAACATATCCTGACGCTGTTGGATTCTGTCCAAAAAAGGGCAATTCGTCTCGTCGGTGATGCTTCGCTTACTAACTCGCTTACTTCTCTGAAACACCGTAGAAGGGTTGGCGATCTATCTCTATTCTATGGATATTTTCATGGGCGGTGCTCTTCTGAAATATCAACAATCGTTCCTCCTTTGGCGGTCTCTTCGAGGTTAACCCGTCCAGTCCAGTCTTCACACCCCTTCGTGGTTAATTTGGTGACCTGCAGAACATCTCTTTTCAAAGACTCGTTCATCCAACGAACAGCGAGGCTCTGGAACACATTGCCCAGGGAGGTGTTCCCCGAGGCATATGACCTTCAGAAATTCAAAAAGAACACCAATTCCTACCTCCTTTCCCTTGCTTCTCACGATGTTGTCTGAACATTACAGGATGTCTCCTTTCGTGGGAAGTTTTATATAAAAAAAATAATAAATATAGTCTTCTTGAAGACGCCACAAAATTACAAACTGCGTGCTCTGCACACAAAATGTAATCTACGAAAACGAAAAGCTCGATGAACATATTGATAAGTATAAAAATTAGTTAGCCAGTATAACTGAAAAAATAGTAATGGACCAGTCTAATAGTAGTATGAGCTTCTACTTTCTTTAGAGCCTGCTTCAAAAACTTTGAAGGAAGAGCAGGATCCTTTGAAGGAACATTGAAAAGCTCCTACGCTTGAATTAGTCCTCAAAAATATTTATTTAGTCACCATATTCCTATACAGGATCATCACATTAAGATCTGTTTTAATTACAAGAAAAAAAAAGACAGCAAATAATACAGAAAAGTGTGGAAAACACATGGAAAAGTGTCTTGATGAAAACTGGAACACTTGACGACGAATCTTGTAGAAAACAACCAGATATCAAAACTTCAACTGATCCATCGATTCGCCATGTATTTTTTCACTGATACCCCACAACTCTAATAGCTTGGGGACGTTCGTATCCAGTCGAGTTTCCTGGTACCCCCCGAGACGGTCGTCCGCCATTTCGACCAATATCGGTCAGATAGCAGCCAACTTTTATCTATCTATCCCTCGGCCATATAAGTTCTCCTCTAGGAGCCAAATGTCGTTCTCGTGTTTTTTCCTGCAGATGAAAATTTAATGGACGTGACGGGTAAAGGGGGGCAGGGAGGGGGGCACGATGGAATTATTGGGCTAAGTGGAGTTATTGAGATGAATTTTCGGTTTTCGGGATCTTACCATTGGGGAGAATGAGCTCATCGTCAAATTCATCTTCAACATTGATAGTATTCTTATTTGGATTGACATCATTTATGAATTTTTTCTTAGTTTTTAGTTTGTTTTTTCTCTGTATGAATAAATAATTAGGTAAATAAATGAATGGGTGAACAAATAAATAAATGAATGAATAAATAAATTGATGAATAAATAAATGAATAAATGAATGATTGAATGAATGAATAAATAAATGAATAAATGAATTAATGAATGAATAAATGAATGAATGAATGAATAAATTAATAAATAAATGATGTTTTTTCCTCTGTATATTATTGTTTTTGTAGTATTATAATCGGCTTGTCCGTTCAATAAATAATTAGGTGAATAAATGAATGAATGAATAAATAAATAAATAAATACATGAATAAATAAATTAATAGATAAATGATGTTTTCTTTCTCTTTATATTACTGTTTTTGTAATGGTATAATTGGCTCGTCCGTTCAATAAATAAATAAATGAATAGATAAATAAATAATCGAATGAATGAATGAATAAATTGATGAATGAATGAATGAATAAATGAATGAAAAAATGAATGAATAAATGAATGAATAAAGGAATGAATAAATGAATGATTCAATCAATGAATAAATAAATGTATAAATGTATTTTTTCGTGACGTATGAATTAATAGAAATGAATAAACCTTCCAGAATGAGGTTTACTTGACCCCCCCTATAAATCGAAACGAATTTGGAGCTCATTTTATGTTTTTCAATTATTTTTCCGCAATTTTGATGATGATATGCTTCATGACAAAATTCCAGGTACTCCCCAATTTGCAAAAAATAAATGAGTCTGAAATATTATTCAAAGGAAGCAATCATAGATGCTGTAATAACCTAGAAGAAATCCGGCTTTCTCGCGATTGCTTTTTTTATTTTTACATAAGCGTGATAATCACCCTCGAAATCTCTCATCTCAGATTTGATCCTCACGAAATAAGAAAGTGAGACAAAGCTAATCTGATACCTGTTGATGAATGAGGAAGCAAAATAAAAAAGACGAGCCGGCGATAAAAAGCGGTTTCCTTTGAATGGAACATTATGGAGAGGATCTCTGATACCCTAGCTACGGATACAGTGCCGTGCGAAAAAAATATCTGGAAGGTTGAGTGATTTCATGAATTATAAAAATAACAACTACTCAGTTCTAATTTCTGTGATTTATATTCCAATTATGATAAAATCGTATTTTGCGAATATACTAGTGTAATCCATGAAAAAATTTTGGTAATTTTTGTGAATTCTCATGGAATAAAGTACTCGATAGAGCATTTCGAGAATTTTTAGGACACACTTCAAGACGTTGCCATTCAATAAATATTCAAGATGTGACCTTGGCTCTTTCACAGGATATTTTCGAAAGTATCGGTGATTGGTTCAAAATAAAATCACAAAAAATATAGCAAATTCCTGGCTACAATGTGGAGGGCAAAATTCTCCCTCTTACCCAATCTACGTCACTGAATCATGGGAATGGAAAACCCTGGGAAAATCACATTCCGGAGGGTGTCAACTGCACAAACACACTCCAATCTTGCCGTCATTTTGTTGGGTTCATCATTTTAGGCTCTTCCGGCGGCCCTTAATACACTTTTGAATTAAAGATTACACACTTGACTTTTCACGCGACGCGTTTTTTGCATTTGGTGATTCACGATTTTATCTCCCCCACCGGATTTTTCGCAGATTGCGATCATGATCTCGCGATGAAAGAGTGAGGAAAAATGGATTATCACTATGATCGATATCAGGACTTTCAGGATGTTCATCATTTGATTTTGGTGAATTTTCCAACTCTTTTGTTCGAAAATAAAATACCTTTTTTTCCGAACAGCTACGAAGTTATGGCTACAAGCCTAATCAATCATTTAGCTAGCTTACAAGAGGAGTCACACAATCCAAGCTGCTTCCCCTGCCATCGATATAATGAGGTGATGTAGCAGGAATGATTAGCAGTTTTCCTCCCCCCACAAATTCCCGATATTATATCCGACATACTCCAGTTTGTACATGTCGTTGATCCGTGAAAGGGAAAATGAGAGGCTCGAAATATATCCGGAATATGTAGGCCTCACTCGGGGGTACTTACAGGGTGATGCTAGTATCTGTGAGGCTACAATAGGGGAGACCACTAATTTTTCAGCATAATCGTGTTTTATATGTCCAAAAACTAACATTCATTATTTCTAAATATTTTATTCGGTCTATGTCATGAATAAAATAATGAAATAAACGGAATTGATTTCGAACATACAATTCCATGCGCCATTTTCAAAGGTTGCTCTCATTGGTGTGACGCAGTGTGACGTGCTTAACCCTACACGCCCATCGACCTTGAGCTGTCAAATCATCGATAATTGTTCCATGGTGAATATTGCTGTGTTGCCGCACCAAAAAACCACAACTTAGTCTCGGAATAAAAGATGTGAAAGAATAGAATATGAATGATATTTTTTCCACAAATTATCATGAAATGACATAGTTATCACTTATCGAAACGTTTTTGAGGAAATATATCAAAGAAATAAGGAGTCATCCACAAGTAAACTTGACAACATTGCACATGGTGTTAGCAAAAGATGTATGCAAACAGACAGAGATAGACTTTTAGGGTGTAGCACGTCATACGCTCGTAGCACCGCCCACTTATTTCTGGCGTTTTCAAATTTTGAATGAAAATGCTGATTTCAAAACGCTGTAGAATCTATTTGTTTCGGTTTTGATCCTCGATATTGGATGTACACTTAACCAATATCATTTTTCATCGATTAAGAAAGGTTTGGAAGAATTTCATCACTTAGTGGTCTTCCCCATTGTCCTCTATGGTGGAAGAGGAATCGTTTCAAATTTTGATGAAGCTTTCACTAGTTCCCCATCACATCAATGAGTATATATATATTTTTCGAAATTTTGATCAAAAATTCATGTTTGTGCTGTATCGAGAATGAATTATCTGAGGTATCGGATTCAATAATGTCTTCAACATGAAACTGACCAAGCTATCTTGGAAATCACGCTGAAAAAAATCACTCACACACTGGGAGAGAACACAATCAGTGGTTTAAATTGATGGAATGGCCCTGTAGGTGTTCTGGGAATCTGCTGTGCAGCTGAAAGACGGCACTTGATGAAGTAAACTCATCTATCATCCAATTAGATGACCGATCAATCATCTACCGCCTCCATCGCATCCATCCATCGGAGGAGGCGGCGGCGGTGGAGGGTATAGTCGTTTGTTTCATCTGCATGTCAGCCCGGAAAGGCCAACTCGACCAGTCTGCTCAACGTTGCTCCTCTAATTTTTGGGATGTGTGATTGAACGTGATCCAAATTCTAGCCCATTCGTCTCTAAATGCTCTTCTTCCACTTTCAATCAATCAAATTACTAAGCATTTCATGATATCCTGAGTTTTGGATCACAACCTTGATGTTAAATAAATCGACAGGTCCGTATTTAGGACAAAGTGCTATTTCAACAACAAGTTAGAAACAAACACCCCGTATATGTGATGAGGATTAGATTCAAATGATAAAATGATTGCAAAAAGCTATAATAAAAAAAATAATTTGGCATGGATAAAATGAATTCCATTTTCTGTCTTGGTTCTTTTTCAAATTAATATAATTTTCCAAAATTTGTGTTTCTTAAAAAAAGTCATAGTTTTACGGAATGTGATTTCTTCTAATTCAACCATTTGTAGCATGATGAATAAATGCAATCTCAATCACACATACGGGGTGTTTGTTTCTAACTTGTTATTGAAATAGCACTTTGTCCTAAATACGGACCTGTCGACTTATTTTGCATCAAGGTTGTGATCCAAAATTCAGGATATCATGAATTGGTTAGTAATTTCATTGATTGAAAGTGAAAGATTAGCATTCAGAGACGAAAAAGGTATTTTTTTAAATTTTGTACCACCTATTCATCGGAAAAATTAATTTTGACTCAAATCAACAGGTACAAGAATGGCGTGCGGAAATACCAAACTAATTTGTTTAGGAATATTTTTCTCTGCTCTTTCCATAGCTGCAAACGAATTGTCGAAATTCCGTCATACAGGGTGTTGTATTGAACTGATGAAGTTCCTTTAATTTTTTCAAGTCCGTACCTGGATTATTAGTTTCATTCGTTCGGAATTCAGTAGCATACATGCTAATGAGTTTATGTTGTGGAAATGAATGAAATATACAATGCGGATCGTAAGTTATGAGCCACTGAAGAAATAGGAGAATACCTAAAACACTCTGTATCTCGCTTATACAGGGCGCTAGACCCATCATATGGGAGTTTCTCAGAACCACCTCTACCTACCCTTACAGTACGCCCATTTCCGAATGAATCACCCTGTATGTTGATCAAACCGATCAAATCCCACGAAAATTTTCATCGCAATCACTGCTTGGATTCTACACACTGGTCGTTAGACGTCTCGGCAATGTACGAGGGTTAGTTTAGCTATGGGGGGAGGATTGGGGGGGGGTATGGGGGTAGGAAGGATAGGAAAAAGGGGGAACGAACCCGGAACGGAAACCGTACGTGCTGGAACGGCCTGTCGCGTTCTGCCGAAATCTACGACGGATGCACGGTCGGCAAAGGGTTGCGAAAGGGGTAGGGGTGGTTTCAGGGGGTGGTAGGCGAAAGTTCGGGCTACGTGGGTCCCCTGATGTTTGGACTTTCGGTCTCTCGTTGCTGAAATATGCTGGTTTTTGTGACAACAACGCCAGCGGAGTTTGTTGGAAATCGGAGTGCGTGGATTGCAAAACTCCATACACCCTTCTCCATTTCTCTTCGGTTGGAAGTGAGCAGCTGACAAGACGTCGAGATGCGTCTGAAAGTGCGCTTGATAAGAGCATTAAAAGGGCCCCTTTCAAGGAGACTCGAGCCACTTTCGCAGCGAGCCCTTGAAAGCATTACAATCCATAATTTATGGTTATTTAACAGTGCTATAGGAGCGAAAAGATTTTTTATATCGTCCGGAAAGGGTTGATGCCCCAAAAAAAAGGGGTGTTAAATTGTTGAGTTATTTTTTAAGCGGATTTCCGCGATTACAGCGCTGAGAGGTGGATAGATTGTTTATTTTGGAATGAGATTCCGGGGGTATTAATTGAATTATTCGTGGGTCGCTGAGATTATTCAGGTATTATTCCGGCATTTTGTGATTCGTTTGGAGAAAAAATGCAAAGGCAGCTCCCATTTTCACCGCGACTTTCAGCAACAAATCTTCCCCGACAGCAACCGAAACCTCAACCAATCTATTTGGTCTCTTTCCACCCTGATGGTCCTAGTCAGGACATTAGAACAAAAATATTCTGTATTGGAATAGAAATGGAAGAGAAAAATCGTGATTACGATAGCGAAAACTCGTTATTTGTAGCAGAAACTTGTCACCGGAGCCAGCGAACCAAACTTGGAGAAATTCAATTTCCTCCGATGCATTCACCCGCCTCCGCCTCCGAAAGGCCGCCCACGACCACCCGGCCATCACGTGCCATAATTACTAGGCATCGAAAACGCGAGGCGAGTCGACGTCGCCTCGATATCCGTCGCGACGCTCGCATGCATATTCAATACTTGGACTGGTCTTCGGTGCTCTCTCGGCCTCTTTGTCATCGTGTAAGTTGGGCAGGTGTTGCATTTCGTAGTCACAAAGGCGGCGGCGGCGGCGGTTCAATCGGCTGTCGGATGCATGGAATGCCGACGACCAAGACGATGGTGGCGATGGGGACGCCGTCGCTTATTGGCCTCCCGAACTACTGGGCACGTTGGGGAAATCGACTACACTAGATTCCAGAAGTGTTGGCACCATTTGGAGAGTGAGTTTCTCCAGTTTTTCTTCTCCGGTATAGCCTCCAAGATTTTCTCCAATTCTACTTCCATCTCCTCAATCATACCAAAACGGCATGCTTGCTTCTGGCCTTTGGAGTTTGCCAAACAGCCAGAAGTCGCACGGTGCCAAATCAGGCACATACAGTGGTTGCGAAACGTGTAGTCAACTTTTAGACAGGAAATGGCAAAAAATCAATGCAATCAATCAATCAACAAATACCTCGCACTCGCTGTGGAGAAAATGGGCACAACATTTTCGGTTTCGAGTGTATTTCCTGTCGTTTTTGTCGTGTCCTGGGCGAGTGTGAATGTCTCGAGCGACGTTATTCGAGCGAAATTGGCTTTCCGAGATTTGATATCGACATGCAAATAGGCGTCCGCCTAGATTCGGCGGAGTGGCGTTATTATACTTTGCCGGAATAATCTTCGGTTTAGCTCTCGAGGAGAGGACACGAGGGATGTACACGAAACTATCGAGGAAATCAACCAAGAAGAGTTTCGTGAATTGACCACTCATCAGCCAACTAACATAGAAATTCAAGACAAAATTAGAGCCGCAAGAAAAGAATTATCAGAGTTTTTCAAGTTTTTAATTATTGGTGGATGCGCCAGTGTTGATACAATATTTTCTGTGAAGACTTTTCTCTGATATCAATAAGAAAAGAATTATGGAAGTTTTTAAAATTTTCAATTATTGGTGGATACGCCAGTGTTGCTACAAAATTTGCTGTGGTGTGGACTTTTCTCTGATATCAATCAAATTATCTTAACCTCTAGGAGAAAATGGGAGATTTGATAATCGACCACTTACCTGGAAACTAACAAAATAATTCTAGACGGAACTAGAGCCGAAAGAAAATATTTATCCAAGTTTTCAAAAATTTTAATTATTGGTGAATGCGCCAATTTCTCTGAGTTATCTAATTATCTTCACCTTTAGGAGATGCAGACTGAGATCATGAATCGAACGAGGTTGCCAGATTGCCAAAAAATACCTACCATGTGTTGTAAAGTTATTGGCGCAAATTTTCGCCAGGTTTCTCGAATAATCCTGAACTGAATACGTCACAATGAACCGAAGTAGCCTACCAGAGATAAAGACTGCGTACGTGCCTCGTTCTAGGTTCCCCGATAATTACAGGAAAGAAAATTTCACTCACGAAAGCTGTTTATCTGCCTGACATCTCGATGCCGTAATGACGTAATTGTCCCTAACCGACACGACCGGTGAGCGAGCGTGTGATCTCGGCGAGAAAGCTCGACACGTCACTTTCTTCCTGGAACCTTTTAACGTGGCATTTTCATATGCACACATCCGATTACCATGTGTGGCGGGATCTTTGCATTGCTATTAGTCTGTGTACAAGTGAATGCTTTCAGCTTTCATGCAAAACCAAGGATTTCCATCGCTGAAGTTGCTACTTTGATAGGTGCTCCTGATGGGAGCTCCTGGAGCTTGAGGACAGATCGTTTTCTCTTAGTTTAATTTGATTTTATGCACGTTGTCATCAATGAGAATGTCATTTATACTGGCTGTGTTTTCTTTTCGTTCTTTTTCCTTTGGTATGGTGGATTTTTTTTTGGGAAAAACTGGAAGATAAAATATCCATTTCGCCTTGCTCTCCAAACTTGTCTTCAGCTTTCCCAATCAACCCTCGTACGTGGTACAAAAGCGCGGTCGCCCAAATAATAACTCGACGTTGGTCGGCGCACCCCCTCCCCTATTGCCGCCTTGATCAATATCCCTTCTTGGCCGCTCCACCCCCTCCCCTTGCCTACCGCCTCCGCTTCCCCGATCTTAATTAGGAACTGGAATCTGTGGCGGACACACATAAGGGACGCTAGACCAATATGCGGCCCCTTTCTCCCTCATTTGCGCCTTCGCTGCCGATGCTCGTTTTCGGACCTCACCCCTTACATTGTGATGCCCGAGGATTTACAGCGGATATTTTTAATAAGCGCTCCGAAGAGGAGCCTTCACTTGGGGCTGAGTGGATGACGAGTTTAGTGGTTGGGAACCAAGGAATCCACGATGTGGCCTCCAAGCTCACCCGATTCGACCCCAATGGACAATTTCTGGTCGTTGTACAGTGCGGTTGGGGAGGAATTCGTTTCCGGGTTGTTCCTTTGCGAGCCTTTTGTAGAAAAATCGTAATTGAACCATTCCAGGGCGTGTCTCGGGCAAACTCCCAACTGTAACCCACCGAGATAATGAGCTGTTTCTCAACGACCCAGTCGGCCGTCCGGCTAGCCCTCGAGAGCAATAAGGCAGGACACTGGAGATCTAGCAGGTCATTTGGGCATAGTCCTGGTTTTAATGCACTAGTGCTCTGTACAGGGTGCGTAGATATTTCTCAACGGTTGCAAAATTCAGTTTGGTGTTGGGAAACTTTTAGAGGCTTATTTTGGGATTTCTACTAGCTAAAACAACTTTCTTGGGCCTCTTGCAAACTTGCAGACAGCTGAAAATTGGGTACTGTGGAATATTAAAACAAAAGAGTCTAGAAGTGATCCTGTCAACGTTTTTGAGTTGCAAAATATCGAATTTTCGTAATTCTGATGGGTTTTTCGCAATTTTCTTAGGTTTTATGAAGCTCTACGAGTTCAAATGACTGTAGATTCGGAATCAGCACGTCAAAATACGTGAGAATCAGAATGAATTGAGGCCGAGAGTCCGTTTTTGAGTTGCAAAATATCGAATTTTCGTAATTCTGGTAGGTTTTTCGCAATGTTCTAAAATTTCTTAAGCTTTACGAGTTCAAATGACCATAGATTTGGAATCATCGAGTCAAAATACGTAAGAATCACAATAAATTGAGGTCGAGAGTCCGTTTTTGAATTGCAAAATATCGAATTTTCGTAAATCTGATAAGTTTTTCGCAATTTCCTCAAGTTTCTGAAGCTCTACGAGTTCAAATAATCATAGATTCGAAATCATCACGTCAAAATACGTAAGAATCACAATAAATTGAGGTCGAGAATCCGTTTTTAAGTTGCAAAATATAGAATTTTCGTAATTCTGGTGGGTTTTTCACGATTTTCTCAAGTTTCTGGAGCATTACGAGTTCAAATGGCTGTAGATTTGGGATCATCACGTCAAAATCACAATAAATTGAGGTCGAGAATCCGTTTTTGAGTTAAAAAATATCGAATTTTCGTAATTCTGATGAGTTTTTCGCGATTTTCTCAGCTTCCTGAAGCTCTACGAGTTCAAATGACCATGGATTCGGATTCCGCACGTCAAAATACGTAAGAATCAGAATGAATTGAGGTCGAATAACCGACTTTGATATCTTCGAAAAAGGTTTTGAAGAAATATGAAATATTCGTGTATTAAAAAGTGGATCACTGGCCGAGCTGAACTTCCCCGTACTTGTCCATCCGGTTGGTCATTACGTTCAGGCCCTTTCATTAAAAATTAAGATCCGCCCATAATGAGAGATTTGATTAAAAACACATTAGGGGTATGTTTGTTAGCGGAGAATGTACGCCAGCGGCTTTATCAACTCTGAATTATGCGACAGACCCTTTCCCTGGATTTTCGATGGTCGAGATAAAACTTCACTAATTCGAAAGAGATAAATTACAAAATGAAGGGATTGTTGATTCTGTTCGGAAAACTGTGTCATCGTAGAAATCACGGACTCTTCCCCCACATCTAAGCATCCTCGAAAAAATCTAATTTCCAAACCTTAATGACCGCTCCCAACCCCGAAAAAAACCCCCCCGCATCCCTCGGGACCTTCTGCCAAACCTCCTACGCGTTCTAGTTCGTTAGTCTTCCCGAGATCTGACAGTTCCTTATTGAAAAATTGGCCCGATCGAAAGTAATTAATTATTTTTCGAGGCACCATCGAGAATAGTCTCTCGACGGCTGACGGACCCTCCTCTGCTTTTCTTTCGCTAATTCATGAACCGCAAACGACTCATAAAACCCGAGAGGAACGACGGGGCTCACGAGGAAGCTGTTGTCATTAAGGCACTCGTGCATAGCTAGCAGAATATACGAAGAAAATTGGATCTCGGGCTGTGACCGAGGAATGTTCTGACGTTCAATAATTTTGTTTCAGATTTGACTGCGCCTGGACGACCTTCAACGTCAAGGGCTATGAATAAGGTAAGTCAATCTTACTTCTAGTGTATTCCTTCCTGAATTATCCCCAAGCCAAGATCATCCGCAGTTTGGAGCTCACCTTGAACCATCTTGACCACTTCCTTGGATCATCTCGAAAGCTTCCAAGCTCAACTGTAATGAAATCGCGAAAATTTAGTCCCTAGCATCTTTGGTGGAAGAAAACGTGCACCACATCCTTTCATCCATCCGTCAAGAGTCGTCGCTGCGATGTCTCTTTCCAAAACCACTTGAACATCACGTTTTCATGAGGAACGTGACCCAAAATCGGATAGAAAAATCAGCGTGGAGACCCTCCCGAGACCGCGGGGCAGGCACAAACTCTCATAAAGTTAATTGTCGGAAGATAATAGTAGAGGGAGTATCTCGATGGAGGAAGGGGAGTTCGGGAGTTGATTGACAGTTCAAGATCGATCGCAGATCAGATTGGTACCCATTTCGACCACAATCAGTGGGTTTTTTTTTTTATAGAAATCATGAAGAAACGAGGAGAGATCACCAAATCATGACCAATGCGAAGTTTGTGCTCCTTCGGAAGCAGTTCTTGTTGAAAAAAGAACTCCTGCATCTCCAAAATGGTCTTGAATGTTCAGACATCTTGCCCATAATCTTGTTCGTTTGTTTTCCGTGGGTCCCATGTGGGCCAGTCGTCTTCGTCAGCGGTGAAGCAAGAACGAAGCATCCAAGGGGGGTCAGAATTTCCTGTATCCAGCCAGCCCGCTACCCACAGGTCTACTCCATCACTATTTGGGGAGACACTCGCGCGCCGGGACAAATCGAACACTGCTCGAATGATAGCATCCAAACATGCGAACGAGCTGTCCACGACAGTGGCGGTGTCTTGGGAAATGCAGGGTTTAGCTTGAGTTTCACTGGTCACGTTGCGATTTTTTCGCATGATATTATCGAGTTCGGGTGCAGATTAGAGATCGAAAACTATACTAGACTTTTGGAGATTTTTGACGCTTTCAAATCAAGGAATAACTATGCCGTTTTCAGCGCCTCTTAGGCGCCTTATAGACGAGTTTTAAAAAAATTCAACAAAGGTAAGCCCTACCTTTGGATTTTTTAGAAAATTTCATGGATAATTTAGAGGTTTTTCCGTTGAGAATGTTTTTGCGATTTTTTGATATTTTCTTCAATTTTCAATATGAAATATCTCGAAAACTATACCAGATATCGAAACACGGTTTTCACCACCGTTTTCGGCGCCTTTTAGATACCTTATTGATTATTCATGAATCATTTCGTTGAAAAAATGGGGTTTTTGAAGATTTCCGTAGGTTTTTGCGACTTTTTGGGATTTTTCTGAATTTTCAACATGAAATATTTCGAAAACCATACTAGATATTGAAAAACGGTTTTCACCACCGTTTTCAGCGCCTCTCAGACACCTCATCAAGCGAATTAATTCTTTGAAATTCATATCATCTAGAGTGATTACAAATTGTTTCAATGCAAAAGAAATGTGGATCTGACATCCACTAGTGAAATAATTCCAGGTCCTCGTACACCACTGGATATACAAAAGTCTTAATTCGCTGTCTTCGCAATGTTCGTCGTCCTGTTTCATGACAAAGGTGAGCTTTTCAGCATTATATGGGCGATGAAAAGCTGAGAATCACGTTATCGAGGTCGTTTACTCCAGAATTGCAGTAAATAATGCGAAATACGTCAGCAAAAGGTAATATAAGCCCGACAAAAATAAATCATATT
The DNA here is from genome assembly GCA_037013635.1 of Plagiodera versicolora. Taxonomy (NCBI): domain Eukaryota; kingdom Metazoa; phylum Arthropoda; class Insecta; order Coleoptera; family Chrysomelidae; genus Plagiodera; species Plagiodera versicolora. The sequence continues at coordinate 1,624,132 of CM072983.1, read as the reverse complement.
TTGTTGGATTCACGGAGGAAATAATTCCAGCAATTGAAATATGAATCAACGACCGAGGGACAAGTTTGTTATTTTGAGTGCCTCAGGGGTCTATCTTTGGGTCACTGTTACTTTCACCTTACGAATCGTAAAAAAAACATTCTTTTAATGTGCTTGCATATCAAAATTTTTTATACCCATGCTTGTAAATAAATAAATATTCCATCATGACGATGACATTATCGAAATTGTTTCGGAATGTCCACGAAATAAAATGATAAACAAACCCAACTGACATTTTAGGAATTTTCAACATGAAATATCTTGAAAACTATATTATACATCGAAAAACAGATTTCACCACCGTTTTCTGAGCCCCTTTCAGACGCGATTTAAGACAAATTTATCTTTTGAAAATTATTTCGAAATGGAACCTTTGGATTTTTTTAAAACTGTACTAGTTATCGAAAAACGGTTTTCACGACTGTTTTCAGCGCCTCTTAAATACCTTATAGACGAGTTTTCAGGCGAATTAGTTTTCGAAATCTTTCAAAAAATTTAACAAAGGTAGCTTTACATTTAGATTTTTTCGAAAATTTCAAATTCATTGTTATTCTTACGTATTTTGACGTGCTGATTCCAAATCTATGGTCATTTGAACTCGTAGAGCTCCAGAAACCTGAGAAAATTGTGAAAAACCGTGAATATTCGCGACTTTTGGGATTTTTGGAATTTTCAAGATGAAATATCTCGAAAACTATACTAGATATCGAAAATCGGATTTCACCACCGTTTTCAGCGCCTCTCAGTCATCTTATAGACGAGTTTTAAGGCAAATAGGTCCCTTTAAATCTTTAGAAAAATTGAACAAAGGTAGCTGCGACTTTTGGGATTTTTCAGATGCTTGTAAATAAATAAATATCCCACCATGCCGATGGCATTAAAAAACTTGTTTCCTATTTTTCTCGAAATAAAACGATAAACAAAACCACCTGGAATTCGAGCCCTGCCCCTGTATATCGACATTTTTGTTTATACTCTCTCGTACGGCCTCTGGCTCTACGAGTGAGCATACATCCAGAATGTGTGTTTGGCGAATTGTGATAGGGGTATGGGGGATACTGCCTACGTGTCCCCCCTTCGAGCGAACAAACAATTCGAGAGGCGATGACGAATGTTGTGGAAAATATCGCTTGTCGAAGCAATTCCGCTTACAAGATGGATCGGAGAATTTCCCTTTTCCTTCATTGCAGATCGCTGATGATAACTCGACGACATTTTTGCCTGCTTTTTCGGGTTATATTAGAAGGTGAACCGGATTTTCAGGAGATATAATCGAGGATTGTTAGTCAGTTAGGTTTTTTGGGCACTAAAGAAAATCCAGTTTGGGAACTCTAAAACAACTGTGAATTTTTTGTGTCAGAAACCAATAAGGGGGATCACAAAATCATGAATTTGCTTCAAATCTGCTTCAAGATCAAGTATAGTGATAAAAAATGATGTTCCTCTGGAAAATATCATTGAAAGAGTCGTCATTTGAACTACTTCCTACGGATATTTCATTCAGTTTTGGTTTTAGTTATGTTTGATGAAGATTCAGGTAACAGTGAAAAATATACGGGATGCTATGATTTGTCTTTATTTTGCCAGGAGTACTTGTGACGTCACAACGCTGTGCGTAATTTCTAAACGCATCCCAGAGTTGGGAATTTATTCTGACGAAACTATTCAGAGGAGAAAATTAAAAAAACAATAGTATATTTCTAAACATTATAGATGTCGTGGTATATTTTTTTAAAAATTGTGATGTCTCCTATTTCAAGCTTCTCATAAATTCAACACTGATTATAAAAGACTCACGCATGGAAATTGATGTTTTTTTTTTCATTTCTCTCTTCTTCTTTCTTTCTCCTGAGATCCTTCATTACCTGATTCTAGAATGGATAAAAAAGTCATTAAAAATTTTAACTACTTTCTACGGATATTTAATTCAGTTTTGGTTTTAGTTATGTTTGATGAAGATTCAGGTAACAGTGAAAAATACACGTGAAGCTATGAATTGTCTTTATTTTGCCAGTCTGTTGACAGAAGTACTTGTGACGTCACAACGCTGTGCGTAATTTCTGAACGCATCTCAGGGTTGGGAATTTATTCTGACGAAACTATTTAAAGGAGAAAATTTAAAAAAATGAGTATATTTCTAAACATTATAGATGTCGTGTTATATTTAAAAAAAATTGTGATGTCTCCTATTTCAAGCTTCTCATGAATTCAACACTGATTATGAGAGATTCACGCATGGAAATTGATGTTGTTTTTATTTCTCTCTTCTTCTTTTCCCTAAGATCCTTCATTACCTGATTCTGGAATCGATAAAAGAGTCATTAAAAATTTGAACTTCTTTCTACGGATATTTCATTCAGTTTTGGTTTTAGTGATGTCTGATGAAGATCCAGGTATCAGTGAAAAATATACGTAAAGCTATGATTTGTCTTCATTTTGTCAGTCTGTTGACAGAAGTACTTGTGACGTCACAACGCTGTGCGTAATTTCTTTAAAAAAAATTGTTTCAGTTGCATCAAATTTTCTTCAGCTACTAATTCCGCGTCTTCTCGAGACCAAAGAGACGTCGTCGTCTACCTCGCCGCCAAACTTTCGCGAAAACCGCCGAGCAATTAGGGCGAGACAAGCGAACGCGTGATTGCGCTCCGCCGGCACAGCCAACTCGATTTTTCAACGTCGCACACATCCGCACTTTTATCTGACTGATCGTCATCTGTTCCGAGGCTCGCCTCCATGACACATTCCCGTGTCATCTGTCTTGAGGAGTCTTTAGCGGTGGCACGAGGAGGAGGGATTGATTCCGATCGCGACGGGGCTTCCTTTCGGGGAGCATTTGCGTTTATCGGCGAGGTGGAATTTCTAATATATCACCGTGACGAGCGATGATCAATCTCGGGAATATCCCGCCAGATGCCGCTCCAAAGAGTTGTGTGACAGAGGGAAAGGTCAACTAGCGATCTCGCGGTTTACGTGTGGGCATGTTTTCACGCCTATGCCCCGAAACACTTAGGATAATCAGACAATTGAACCATCGTTCACTCAAACGTCCTCACGTTCGGCTATTGCGTCAAATAAAGCGGGAAAACTCCAATTTTTGAAGAGACGTTGACTAATGACTCGTTGGGTTATTTCGGAGAATGGCGGAGCTCAGTTGATTTCACCCTTCGCCCGTCTATAAACGGACTACCGCAACACGGTGGGTGATTGATGCATTTTGGTCTAGCAGGCCGTTTTCTGTCGGTAAAATGACCACCTGTTGAAAAGGGGGGCTTGAAACACACACACACGAAGCCGTTGACGTGTACGCGCCTACTTTTATTAGGTCATGGAACGTTTTGTTGGGTCGATAACGTTCGTGAATTCGCGTCATCTGTCATTCTTTATTTTTATCCACAGCTTTATCGGGAACGGGTAGAATGGAGTTGTATGGAGTTCAATGAAGTCGTGGAAAGCTTTCAGAAAAAATATTGAGAATGAGAAGTTGTGGATTGAAGTGATGATGGAATGCTGAAAATTAATGACATTTGCGAAATGCGCAGAGAGACTGAGTCTTCCAAAGTATTACAGTGAAATAAAATTAATAATAGTTATTTTGGGGAACATGTTATTGATGATTTATATCTCTTTTTTTTCGAAATTTCCTTCACCTTGATCAATCCTTTCTGGAAAATTTAATACCGTGAAATGTCCTGCATAAAATGAAAACTCAACCTCATGAGAATTATTCAATAACCTCACTTTATTACTCCACCCATTCCTCCAATACCAATAAATCAAATGAGACCACGAACCTTTTTCATAATGAAGAAGGAAAAAATCCATCTCAGCCAGCTCTTCTGGCTCTTGTAATCCGTCTTATAAACCGGGTGTCATTTTTAAGATCTAAATTAGCTTTTCCAAACGCGTCAATCAAAATAATAAACAAGGGGGTGCATATTTCAATATTTGCGGAGCCCGGCACAAATCAATCTGTCTCCCCCCTGCTCCGCTTCGCCTCCCCTTTTCCTTCCCCATACCGCAGGACGAGACGAAGGATATCAAGTCGTTTTTTGGATTTTGTACAAGGAGGCCTAATAATCAGGAGCAAAGTGAAGATTAATTGTTAGTTTTTGTTGATTGAAATATCTCTTGATCACTTTCGAAGGTGTGACGGAGAAATTCGAATAAATCGCTACAACCCTGACACACTTTTCCCCATGAGAGATTTTTTTTGAACAATCGTATCGAGCTTTGTCGCTTCCTCTTTTTCAGGGCCCTGTGTATATTGTCTTGTCCAAAGCATTGTTCGTACTGCGAAACCATAAGAGGATTACTCGTTCCGTTTTTCATCCCTTTCACATTTTTCCATTGTTTTCGATCCTTCACACTCGGTTTTCACTGTGAGGTGGTGCGAAAAAAACCGTAACTTTCCACAGGTGTGAATTCTTTCACGTCGAGGTATTCCAAAGGAGATTTCTCAGGATAGAATTGTTCCAAAATTCTTGGGGATGAAAATAAGTTCGTCTTGAGGGTGTTTATTGGTCCAAATCGAGCTGAAATTAATTATCCATTAGGCGAAATCGTTTCAGGAACACACCAAAAGCTAAACGAACCTTCCTATCGATTTCCCCTATTGTGTCGTGCCATAAAATAGACTCCTTATCAACCACAGCAATGCCGAAAAGATTTTCAGGAACGCCACCGACAAAACCACCCCCCAAACCGCTCCGCATTCATCCGGCGACTACACGAACTCCTATAAACAAATCATATTTTCCGCAAAACAAAAGCCGAGCAGCACCGCGTCCCATTTTCAACCTCCCACTACCTCCCCCAACCCTCCGCCTTTCAACGTGGACCTTCGTTATTGCGCCCCTTCGCCTTTCCATTGAAAATCATTGACACGGGCTGCTACGACTCGCAGGGGCGTACGTCAATTTAAACATAACCTCAAAATACTCCTGTCAATTTGAACATAACCTCAATTACTTTCATCAATTTGAACATAACCTCAAAAAATCTCCGTCAATTTGAACATAACCTCAATTACTTTCGTCAGTTTGAACATAACCTCAAAAAAACTCCGTCAATTTGAACATAACCTCAATTACTTTCGTCAGTTTGAACATAACCTCAATTACTTCCATCAATTTGAACATAACCTCAAAAAACCTCCGTCAATTTGAACATAACTTCAATTACTTTCGTCAGTTTGAACATAACCTCAATTACTTTCATCAATTTGAACATAACCTCAAAAAAACTCCGTCAATTTAAACATAACCTCAATTACTTCCATCAATTTGAACATAACCTCAAAAAACCTCGGTCAATTTGAACATAACCTCAATTACTTTCGTCAGTTTGAACACAACCTCAATTACTTTCGTCAATTTGAACATATCTTCGAAATACCTCTTTTCTACTAAAGACACTTGTCCCGTAATTTATTCGCTTCACCCCATGGTTGTGAGGGGTGGAAAACGCAACTCAAAAAATTTATTTCCAATAGCATGTTTCATTCTAAACGAATTTTTTTTACCAAATTAAACTTATTTTTCGATGAGGAATCACCCCCTCAAAAGTTTTTCCATTCATTTAGTTACACCCTGTATTCAATAATAATTAATTTTCTTTTCGTGAAAACAAAAATCATGTCAGCCATTAACAGATAATACAAAATTGATAAACTCAAAACAACAATTTTCATGTAATTACATAGAGAGATCAAAATATTTCCATAGCCAAATTCGTATTCAAATCATGAATTATTCTGATCGGAATTGATGAAAACACGGAACGTATGTGGCACGTCACTGTGACGTAGTCGTGAAATATTCATTTCCCTCATAAGATGAATGCATCGATTGTGTGGCAGCATTAAAAGGATCGAACAAATGAACGTGTTGACTCTGGAAATAATCGAATGCTATTAATTTCGCCGTCAATAGCTATCTACTCGCTTTCCCAGTGCTTTTCCTGGGAAATATAATGAGCGATTCGCGTGTTACAGGTGTCGCTGGTTGTAATGACGTTGTCGAGCATTTAGATTTTTTCTTTTTGAAAAAAAAAAACACAAGGGGATCAGGATCAGGCGTCGTGTAAAAAAGCGACAGAAATCGGATTGAATTCGTGGAGAATTCGATTGAGAAATAATTGGAAATTCGGGAGATTATGGAGGCGATTCAGTTGAATGTGACGATGAATTGATTTAATTTTTTTTTTAATTTTTTTCAATATTGAAATGGAGAAATATTTGCAACGTTTCCATATCGATTCCAACTTTTTTTTGGTACGTCCCTGGGTGATTTCTCTGATCGTCTCACTTGGAAAATATGTGCGAGTGTGTAATGTGGAGAAAATTGGGCGCTCTTCCGGAAAACATCGTCTCATGGCTCGTATCACGCCAATAAAGATATTCTCGAAAAGTAAAAGTAAGAAAGCGAAAAGATATTTGGAGAACAAGATGTGTGTTTGTGCTTATAACGATATTTCATGACTGGAAATACAAACGGGTATTTTCAAATCATTCGTTTTTGTACAACTGATAGTGTCTGGAGATACAGGGTGTCCGGAAATTCTCCTGTCAGACGGAAATTGCAGTTAGTAGAGGTGATTTTGAGTTGATTTTGCTCAAATTATTTCAGCGCTTTGAAGAAGAGTCTTCATATGAATTTTCTTCATATCATTCAAGAATAACATACCGTTGTTTGCTGTAGATGATTCTTAAGATCCATCACAAACGTGTCAAAAAAAAACAATTTCAACAACGTTTTTCATGTATCTGACACCAAATTTGGAAAATTAAAGATAATTACCATAAAAAATTTGAAATTCATGAGTTACTCACATAAAATCATGTTGGATTATAAAATTGTATCTGTAATATCAAGTTGGCTTTGAAAAATCAAAAAAATCTGACAATGTGTCCAATATTTCAATTCTAAACAGTAGTTATTATTGTTATTATGTGTCAAAGGTATTTTTAAATACAATAATTCGAAGAGAATTCCTTAGGAAACATTTTTGGATCACTCCTAGTAACTGCAGGTTCTCTTTAATGGGAGAGTTTCTCGACACCTTGTATGAAAAATCCCTTCCATGAACTGAATGATTTCTTTAATTTTTTATGAGAATGAGCACAGTAATTTTTTTTTTTCATTATTGTTTGCTTGAAATATTTGTGATGAACAAGAAATCATTTCTTTAGTTTCTAGTTGACGCTTCACATATTTTTCGCTTATTTCTTCATTACTGGGTGTTTATATTTTTCATTTTATAATTCAAATCGATGACCTTGAATCTTGAGCATGGAATGAACTTGAAAATATTCATGAACTAATAGTAGGGAGAAACTGAGCTCAGCTGTCCTGTCCTGTTTCAGTAAAAGTTGGTAATCTGTAGCTCCAGATGAGGAAGAAACGACGTAACCATAAAACCCTCGGTATACGAATTCAATCAAAACTCCAGAAATGTAAAATAAGCCAGTTTCTCCGTTCACGAAATTATTCATGGAATTAGACAAAGTCGAATCCTCTCGCACTTCAGGATAATATTGACAGCGAACCGACACATGCGGATACGGATTAAATAGCAATTTAAAATATTCCCGATGTATTTAAAATTAATAATCTAGGCGAAGCCTCTCGGGATCCGCGAAACCGCCTCGGAATGCTAATCACTGCCTCCTCAGAATAATTAATTAGCATTCTTTCTATATTTTACGTGCTTCTTTTTCCGGGGGGCCATCTCCTACCCCTCCCCCCCTCTCCTGGCGTCTCTTTTCGACTTTCTCGTTTCGCTCATTACATTAGAATTAGATTTAAAAATGTGGAAATTGTATCGTTGATTGCAATCCTCGAGACGAGTCGGCTAACTTCAGAGTGGATTTTCAATTAACAATTGAATGCGATGTATTTAAAGCAGCCACTCTTCGAGGGGGTGCGCTGATTTTTCCACCGGAGTTCGCTTGTTTTTCCGACGATAAACCATTCCGGTGTGGCGAGGAAGATTTTTTTCTTTTCTTGGGAGTCGTCTCGAGAATACAGATTGAAGATGCGAATTTATTCGACCAGTAATTTCAAAATAGGCAAATCAGATATCAAGAATAAACAGTTGAAAGTTTTGATTTTGGAATTGTGTCTACGTTATTTCTATAGAGTTGACAACAGCGCATTTTATGACCAGAAATCTTATTTTTTAACTACATAACACACTTCACAGATTTTATGAAGTATTCCAATTTATTGATTGTCGTTATTTGATTTGGAAATTGATTTTCAATGTGTTCTCTTTCAACTGTTTTTATTATAAATACAGGGAGTTCCATAAGGACATACTATTATTCTAATTCTTCAACACATTTTGAGAGAAAAACTTCCTATAAACGTATGCCCTAAAAGTCTTAACTTTTGAGATACAGGGTGATGAATTGTGAAACAGAAAAAAAACAGTTTTTTGATAATAACTGCGATGATATTCTAGAAATTTTTCGAAAATTTGGTACATGCATTCTATGCATCAAGGGGCATTTTATGATGTACCAAATTTTTCATTTCCTCTACCAGTGGCGTCCGTACGGGTTTTGCATTGAATATTTTCGGAGAAAAAAATACTACGCCACTGCCTACTCCAAAAATAAAAATTTCTTTCAAGATCCTCATTTATTATTGAGCGAAATTGGTCTCATGGATTTCCTTTGTCCGACGCATAGTTTTTGCTTAAAAAAATGAAAATCGTACTTCAGGGTCCATTCCTCAAAAATCTGATGCGGCGTGAAAATGTTTTTGCATCGACTGAAAGCAAATTAAGAGATCAGATTTGTTCCAAGATGAATGAGAATCCAAAAAATATATTTTTCTTGTCAGATGCTCTGTTCTTGATTAAAATAATTAAATCAAAATTGCTTCATATCGCAGTACCAACCGTTTAATTATCTATATCACCCTGTATCTCAAAAGTCAAGACCTTTAGGACATACGTTTGTAGGAAGTTTTTTTCTCCAAATCACCCCTTCAAATATTAGCATGTCTTTAAGGAACACCCTGTATAAATATAAAAACTTGTTGATATGTTGATATTTGTTAATATGGAAATATAATAATTAAAAAAAATATTGTATTTGTGAAAAATAGTGGGGTGCTACAAAGATCGGTTTTTATAAGGCGCCCCACACATTTTTCTTAATTAATTTATTTCCATATTAATTTTTTTGCCTTTCCAGTTCATCATCTAAGCATTTTTTTTTTAGTTTTTCCAAATCATAATTTTTTTTTCGTTATTCGAACCGAAGCCCGAAGACTCCGGCGTCTCGTGTCAAAAAGAGCTCCAAATATGCCCCACAATGTTTCCAAGTATAAAAACTGACCCATAACCTAAAATTTCTGGAATCCCATAATTCATCGATATGTAAACCGGACGTGACATTTCACTCCCGCAAATATCCGACTCGAACTGGCCGGGAGATGAAGAATGATCGATTTTGAAAGAGCGTATTATCACCTCGATACATCTTCCGGGAAGCAAACTCCGGGGGGCGGTCGGTCATCCGGATATTTCGAATTTCCACCGACATTTCGACGCGCTTTGCCGCTATTTTTGTACACGAGGCCGCGGATAGATCCTTGGGGAATACACGGTTGATGCATTTTCGATTTCGGTGAATCTGATTAGGTTGAGAGCTGTGGCAGTCATATTTTTCAACAAAAATTGAATTTCTCGACGTATTTTTTTTATATTCACGGATATACTTCCTCACAAATGGAAATAACAGTTGAAGCATTTCCTTAATGACCTTGAGATAGTGGTTAAAAGCTTTCAATACTAGAAAAAATGTGAGCTTAATTCACTTTTAATAACCCGACATGACGACCAATTGAATAGAAATTTTTAATGACCTCAGTTACTGATAAATCCATCAAAATTGATGTACGGTGAAAAGACTCAAGTGAATAATTCAAAAATGAGAGGAACTTTACGAACTTTGTGATGTGTAAAGTTTTCCAAATCTAATGTACGATAATTTATTTAATTTTTAGTGACGTTACTCAGTTGAATATTTTGATAAATATTATTCTCTCTACCCTCTCAAATTCACCGAATTTTCTACTCATGTAGAGAAAGCTTTAACGATGACAGAATTCACAGGTTATCTTCCCCACCCCTTTCCCCTAGCCCCCCTTTTCTCATCTACATATGTTCGGTTGTCAGCTGCGCATTGTTTCAGAAAAGGACTTATTACGGATGCAAAATTTCCCATTCATATTCAAAATTTTATATCCAGCTTTATCGCTAATTTATTCCGAGTTCCTCCCCCCCCTCTTCCTTTTCCCCTCTCGGCCTCTTTTCTTTCCCGTTTTATCTCCTCAAGGAATGACAACGGCTAATTCCTCTCTTGTGCGTTTTAATGACTAAATCCGAATCAAAATATAATTTCGGGATGGGATGACGGAAGACGATTCAGTTTTCGGGAGAAGATCCCCCGCCATACGGGGGAGCTCTCTTTGGCTAAACAATCCTTCTATGAATATTATTATCGAATATTTCGTTAGAGTTATGAATATATTTCCTATAATTTCTTGAATCCTTGCTTTCTTTCAACTTTTGGAATTCGGATTCAGTCAAGGTCAAACTCTCTACAGGGTGTTCCTTATAGACATAGATACCAATATTTGAAGGGGTTCTTTTCATCAATTATTATCATTAATTTTTATTTGTTATCAATATTATTATTTTTAATTCGATAAGATTGATAAAGCTCACAACAATGAGCGAAACGTCGCATAAAAGAAATATTATAGTATAGACAGTTGACCTTGACTAAATCCAAATCCCAGAAAAATTCCCCCCCCTCCAAAAACACCCCCCTCCCAAAAAGTAATTAATAAGTGAGATGACAGAGAGAGACATTAAGTCACAACATGGTGGCATCAACAAAAAGTCATGAGAAACATCGAAAAATCGAAAAATGTATAATAAAGTAGGTACGCGAATAATCAGATCACATCGCATGGAAGATTCTCTAATTATGTTCATTGATCATCGCGATCTCGAAGTATTTGCTTGTTAAAATTATGTTTAATGCTGCCATCTCCATCTGACGAAGCTGACGAAACTTTTAATGGCCTTTCAAACGGCAATATTTAGAAAAATAATGAGCTCAAAATGGGATATATTTGCTTCGAAATGAAATCTTCTCGATACAGAGTTGTGCTTTGTGTAGTTGCATCGGATCGAATCGAAAAGCGAAGTATGAATGGAAAGTTACGAGCCCAGTGATCCAAATTCGTGTTCAGACTCACGTCACCCGATCCAACAGAGAGAACGAAAATCTCTCTGCGAGTTTTGACAGCTTCACACCAACCACTCTTTCGACTCTTTTCCCGTTTCGGTAATGCAGGGAGTCAGAACAATGGAGTCGTTAATTAAGAGACTTCTTTCCGGACCCTTCTCTCGCTCGATTCTAAACCCTCTGTATCAGACAATGGTCGCCTCAACCTCCTACGAGTTTTTGTCGGCGTGTTCACCAAGAAATTTCACACGATATTTCCAAGGCGTGTTTCTCCATGCCAGAATCAGGTGGGAAGTAATTTTCATTTGGTTGGTGTTGATACGTCATATCCGGTTGTGCCAAATTCAACCAATCTTTTGTTTAGAGTGCAATATTTTTCTGTATTTTTTTTCTTGTTGCAGATTGACGAAAGGAGGCTAGGGATAAGGAAAACTGAGAATAGGTGAGTGTTCAATTCGATGATATTCGGAATAAAAATGGATTATCAACTCTTGATTAAAGGGAGACTTCGTTCTTGAAATTTTCGAAGAATCAATTGTTTTTATTACGGATTTTCAATCTATATGTGAGTAGAAATAAATCTGTCGGATTACGAACGTTTACGATATTTCGAACGCGTTTCAAGTTGATACTTTCAGCGCCCTCTGCACACATAACAAAACTTTAAACGCGTTCATCTCGAAAACACGTTTTTAAAAATAGCTGACATTCTCCTGACCGCTGTAATCAACATATCGACCTGAAATTTAGAGAGCATACTCAGAAAATATGTCTCCACGGAATGACAGATCGTTTTTTTCGATAAATACATTTTTGAATTTATTATTTATCTTCTTATGTGAAGAAAAAAAACGCGAAAATTCGATTTTTGTTTGTATATCAACGTGTTAAAAAAATCGACGGCTCTATTATATTTCTACCGATTTTCGATCGCATCGAGAATATCCTAGCATAAATACAGAAAATGTCAGCGATAGGAAGGGTCAGAAGCTTGACTCGACGATTGACTTTGAATTTGCTAATTGGTTTTTTCAATTTGATGGCCGTTCGATGTTGTATATCGGCAATCGTTATGCGAAAGGGGCCGATTTTGAATTGCAAATTTTTCAGTATTTATGAGGATCTTGTTGGAAATTTCAATTTTCATTAGCGCACGACAATTTTCCGATGTCAATTAATGATTTATTCTCACTATTCGAACGAGCCAAATCTAGACGGACTTCATGAGGTGGGATCTGACAACAACATTAATGAAAATATCGTATCACTATAGACATGATTCATAAATAGTCCAAACTAGTGGATAATGAAGTTTTTGAATAATTGATATGTCTTGCATCCAATCCATAGACATTGAGAGACAGAGCAAAGCAAAAACAAATACGAAATACGTAATACGAGATACGTAATACGAGATACGTAATACGTGATACGTAATACATTATACGTAATACGTTATACGTAATACGTTATACGTAATACGTTATACGTAATACGTTATACGTGATACGTTATACGAAATACGTAATACGTAATACGTAATACGTGATACGAAAACCAGTAATTGCGTTGAAAATATTTTAACCAAACCAATTCGGCAATTTCAGTTCTCCTCTTTATCGGCAACAATAACGCGTACCGCACTCATAATCCGTGTTTTCCCGAAACAACACGTAGGCAAATGAGTGTGTAGTAGCGTCGGCGTCGGCGGCTGTTCCGACGCCGCTCTCGGCAGTCAGGTAGCGTCGTAATATCGTTCATTTTCACTATCTGCTTTCCTTGCTACGTGACATATTGCCGAATCGCAATCAGCCAATGGAGCATCGTAAATAGCTGACAGATAGAGGTGGAAACACACGGAATTTTCCTACGTCTCTTGATTCGTGATTGTCAACGGTGTGAGATAATCGAGGAAGAAGGTAGAATTAATTCGTATCCGAGATCGTTGTGATTTCCGCACATTCAAACAGTCATCGGTGGTTATATTTTCAATTCTGGAGAGTTTGAATGCAATCGTTCTGGTAACATGGCGATTGAAATTCAAAATAGATCTCAAATTGATAATTTGAAAGGCTAAATTCTATTTAGATTGGGCGCATCCACCAATATTTCAAAGTCTATCAACTTTCAGTCGATAAATGTTGTCGTGGCATCCACCATAATTTAAAATTTGCGCATCCGCCAATATTTTAAAATACATCGTAATATTCTTTCGACCACTTTTCGGGATATTCGATTCTGAAGTAATTATCAATCCCGGAGAGTTTGAATGCAAACATTCTGGTAGCATGGCGATTGAAATTTAAAATAGATCTCAAATTGATAATTTGATAGGCGAAATTCTATTTCAATTGGGCGCATTCACCAATATTTCAAAGTCTATCAACTTTCAGTCGATGAATGTTTGTTGTCGTGGCATTAACTGGTATCCGAAATCGTTGTGATTTTCGCACATTCAACCAGTTATCGGTGGTTATATTTTGTCGATGTGGATCTGGCAGCATTCGGTCAGGATTTTATCTGCCCAACAGGGGACAATCTTACTAACTCTATACTAAATTCAATCTCGTCTATTCGGTAAAGCCGAAGATGAGCGGTTTTGAAGACGAAATTTGTCTCTAGATGAGCGGACCGAGGTAAATCAATCTATGGACCTCTACAGTAGAATAATTACTGTATTACTTCACGAAGATTAGATCGAATAAAAAACAGAGTTTAAGAAATCAACGAATAAAATAATTCGTTCTGTCAACTAACTCTCAACTCTAGCAACGTTGTGATTCCAAATAACTGAAACTTCAATAGCTTCATCATCTGTTCTGTCATGCAAAGATGAATGTTCCTTCGACTTTATGCCGATTTCACATTTTCTATAGGTAAAGACAAAGATCTCTGCCCTTTGTCGAAGGAATTCAAAGGGAACTTCAGGGCAATAAATTTCTGTTAGATGTATGCGTTTACGTTTGATTTAGGAATCCGATAACTTGTCCAACTTTTATTGGATTCCACCTCTTTAAATCACAACCAATGTCAAGAATTGATTCGAAAAGACAAAGCTCGAAAAAATTCCCAAAATCATCCCTTGATGTGTAGATTCAATCCAGTTTTATCGATGTTGACGTTCAACCCTATCATCGCTTTCCTAACCCTACTAAACGTGTCCTGGATATATGCATATTCCGTCATAATATTCAAGGCATAAAAATTGAATGTTTCGGTTCAACACGGCCTTTTTTTGCCGTCGGAATATCTCCCTGTTTGCTGGGGGAAAATAGGGCTCATGTCACTCAAAAGGCATTTACGTCGCTTCACAAACATACGGTTTAATCTTTTTTAAAGAGGGTAAGGCTCAGTTTGCTAATTAAGAACCATTTAAAACGTCATTTTTCAGTCGTACGCCCGGTTTTCCACTGCTTTTTCAGTCGTCCAACTGATTCGATATAAATGTGAATGAGTCAAACACAAATGAAAAGAAATTAATATTGTTTTTCTGGTCGTACATTGAAGAATGAAAATGCACCATTGTTTCGATTAGGCGGATCCGCCAATATATCAAAAAACATCGTTATTTTATTTTGATCACTTTTCGGGAGATTAGATTTTGAACTGATTATCGATTCCGGAGAGTTTGAATACAATCATTCTGGCTACATGGCGATTGTAATTCAAAATAGATCTCAAGTCGAAAATTAAAGGCGAAATTCTATTTCGATTGGGCGCATTCACCAATATTTCAAAGTATATCAACTTTCAGTCGATGAATGTTTGTTGTGTCATTCACCATAATTATATTTTCGCGCATTCGCCAATATTTCAAAATACGTCGTTATATTCTTCTGATCACTTTTCGGTACATTAAATTCTGAACTGATTATCAATTCCGGAGAGTTTGAATGCAATCATTCTGGTAACATGGCGATGAAAATTCAAAATAGATCTCAAATTGATAATTTGAAAGGCGAAATTCTATTTCGATTAGGCGCATCCACCATAATTTTAAAATTGTGCATCCACCAATACTTTGAAACATCTAAAATCTCAGAATGTACATGTATGAACATGTATTTTTCCACCGACTTCCAACTGTATTCCAAGCTTCCATCGACTGAGTGTTCAGTTATCGCCGGTTCTTCGGCACGGGGCATAAATCGGTCCAGCGCGTATCCACCGACAGGTCTATATAGATCGAGCGACGCGATATCTTCCTTCGTACTTATACCGAAGCCGAATTCTCGGGGCTCTGCTTCGATACCATATATCACTCGGTATATCACGTCTGAACGATAAATCAGGGGGGAAAGAGCTCGAGAGACGTCCCTAGAATTTCGTACTTACATAACACCCTGTGTGTAGGTTTTTCTGCGGTGTATGTTCGATGAAGAAACCTCCTCGGGCTTTCGTTAATAAGATATGAAGTGACTCTCTCTCTTTCTCTCTCTCTCTTGGCCCAAAATATTTCCAAACTTTTCCAAACATGGCCGTCGCGTTCCGAAACTTTCCGGCATCGATTTTCACCGAGCAGTGCGTCCGAGAAGTCGAAACGTAAACATCATCGATTTCCCAAAATCCATGCCCCCCGCCCCCTCTTCCCACTCATAAAAAGTTGAGAGAGTTTAATTTCCAACAAGTCGGTCTCCAACTTAGTCACTTTCTCTCGAAGGAGTTTCGGGGAGTTGCGATAGGTCGAAGTTGGTGTGCGGGCAACTTTTTCAGCGACCCGGGAATTCTCGCCATGATGGCCGCCGTCTTCGAAGGAAGTTCATTCTACTTCTTGGAGTTGCAGTCGGTTGTAAAATCGATGGCGGGAAAGTTGACCGAGGAGTTTGGAGTTTCGGCTGGGTTGAATGGCATCAAGACGACCAAGTAGTCTAGTGCTGCGTTCTACTACGAATATTCGTCAACAGAAAATATGATTATGTATCTATCGATCTTCACAATATTTTATTATATCATCCTTATAAACAAATGAAGTTCTCAAGTCAACTCCTGATTTGAAATCAATCGAATTAATTCAATATTTTTTCTAGCCTTCACATTATTCAGTTAGCTTCAAGAAAGAACTTACTTATTTTTTTAGAAAATATATATCACAAGATTTTCCTTATTTTTGAAATAAGTGATTCTTAAAGAAACTGAAAATCATCCAGTATATCTGTTAGAGGCTAAGTTGGTTTCAAGACGAGCCTAAATTGATGACAATTGTCATTTTTTTTTTTACTTTATTTAGATAACTACTTTCAGTCGATATTCAATTCAATACAGAATCAGAATTAAATACGAAATAATATATTTTAACTGAATTAAATGGTTCATTTCAAGGGGGCAACTTTCAAGCCTGAATTGATAACAATTTTTATTTTTTCCTACTTCATGTAGATAACTACTTTTAGTCGATATTCAATTCAATAAAGAATCAGAATTCAATGCACAATAACTGAATTAAATGATTCATTTTAAGAGGGGCAACTTTCCAGCACTTCATTAGAGAAATGAATCAATTATTTTTATTGAAAAAACTCTCCGACTAAATATTCATTAGTATATTTCAATCGTTGTAACTAAATCTGAAAAATATATTTCACCGAGTGAAAAAATCCGAAGATCATCAGATAAACATTAACAAAAATTACCATTACCATTACCTTTGCCAAAAAATAACCTTGCTAAGGAATCCATTACTGTTTGAAAAAAATTTCAAAGAATTGCTATATACTCGTCCATTCTACAATATAAAAAAAAAATCAGTTGTGGAAACTTGTGAAAATATTAAATCATGGATATCCTTTTTTTTAAGAAATGACTGATCATTTTATTAACACAAATTTCAATCTGTCTGTACCAGTACCAGTATTTTATTGTATTTTTTATATATTTTCAGTCTTTTTTTATTATATTTTTTTATCTGTCGATCTGTATTATTATTCGGACAACAAAACATATTTTAATTGATTGCTCAACTTTTCGATAAAAAAAATCATTGATAAAAATACGCCACCATGCTTCAGTCCCCCCAGTAATTATTCAGTACCCCCCCCCCCATTAAAACTCCTCCACATACTCTTCTGGTTGTAATTCCTCAGCAACACCTTATCCTCCTGCCTCCGCATCATCATCAGGAGGACCACCCCGTCCTCTCTGTCCGAGCACACCTCGGCAATCCTTTTTCTCCGGATGGACCCTATCGCCGAGAGGGGTGGGCTCTTGCGCGCGCCCCTCCCTCCGTCTCTCTCCTGCGCTGTCTCTTTTCCTCCCACCACCAACTTCATTTCTTCCGGTCGCTTCGCTCCTGCCAGACACGCTGTCCTGCACTCAGTTGCAGATTCGTGCGTGTCCTTCACGCACGCGACCGGCAGTCTACAGCTCCGTGCGTGGTGTCTTGCTGAGGAAGATTGTTTCTGGTGGATCGCGGGTTCGAGATAGTGTTGTTGTTTTATTGGATTTGTTGGGCGGTTATTGTTGGTGTCTGTTTGAGTTTTCGGGAATGGTTGAGTTCCTGAAAGATGATAGAAGCTGTTTGTAATAATTCAAGGTAGGATTGTTTCTTGGGAATATTTCGAAAAGCTACAAAATCTTGTGGAAATTATTTTATTCTTGTAGGGGGGATTTTATTGTTTGTTTTACGAAGATATGGATTTTTTGTCTTCTCAAAATATACAAAAAAGAAGCAGCATATCAGAGAAAATAATGTAATAAAATCTGAAATAAATCGGAGAAAATCGAAGATTCCAAAAATGGATACAAATTCAATTGAGAAAATGTGAATTATGAATGATTAATCGATATTTTGGCTCTCAGAAAATTGAAAATTCGTTGAAAAACTATCTGTAAAAAAATCTTATAATATTCGAACATATTTTCCTGAATATAAAAATATTTTCATTGATTTTTCAATTTTGCTACCATGAGTTTCATGATTTGGAGTATTAAGGTCGAAAAGTTACGAAATTATGTGAGAATTATAGTATTGTTGTACGTGAACTTTTATCATTTGTTCTACGAAGATATTAATTTTTTTGCCTTCTCGAAATATACGACAAAGAAGCAGCATATCAGAGAAAGTAATGTGATAAAATCTGAAATAAATCGAAGAAAATCGAAAATACAAAAAATGGATACGAATATTATTGAAAAAATGTCATAAATCATGGTTATCGTTTGAATAAGTGAATCATGAACGATCAATCGATATTTTGGCAGTCTGAGAAAATTGGGAATTCGTTGAAAAACTAT
This sequence comes from Plagiodera versicolora, assembly GCA_037013635.1. Classification (NCBI taxonomy): domain Eukaryota; kingdom Metazoa; phylum Arthropoda; class Insecta; order Coleoptera; family Chrysomelidae; genus Plagiodera; species Plagiodera versicolora. Next base: position 1,605,591 of record CM072983.1, on the reverse strand, counting down.
CTGTAAAAAAAAACAGGAAAAACCAAAAAATTCTTCAAAAATATTCAAACATATTGTCTTGAATAGAAAAATATTTTCGTCAATTTCTACCATGAATTTCATGATTTGAAAAGGTCAATTATTCTTTGATGGAACTCAATTCAAATCGAATCATATTATTCTCAGTCTTTATATTATACAATAGTTATATTTAATTGAAGATTTTGCAAACATACACTTCTCATCAGTAAGTAAATTTCTGAGTTATTTGATTTTTTTTTCTATTCTTAATTCGAGCTGAGAAGTATATTTCTAGTACTCTGTCAAATAACTAACTCTCAAAATGAATATGAATTATTTTTATCAATAGCTTATGAATGAGAACAAATTTCTAAAAAAAAAACAATTATATTCTGTCAAAATATGGAGCAGAGTGGACGAAATTTCAAAGACATCATCAATAATTCCTCAAAAACACAAATAAATTTTGATTCCATACTTACTATAAATTCCAGAACATTTTTGACGAATTAAATAACATAAAATCAAATATAAAAAAATTATATTCCATACATACTGAACATTAACCTCAACTATTCAATAATAGATATATATCGAGATAATAATCAACAGGAAATGCTTGATCTGGACTAAACACATATAGAATATAGATGGGTCTTTCCTATAATCCACCAGATGCTCAACTTCCATCAAAACGTAAACTGATACTCTTCCAAACTCCAAACACCACCTCACGTATCCTTCGCGAAATCTCCTCTCGAATCACCTCCCCATTAACTCAACTGACCGCAAGTCTTTCCATCTAGGTAGCTTACGTTATTACCCCAACGACTAACTTCTCGAACTCCCCTTTCCCCCTGCTCCCCTTAAACCTTGCCCTCCTGCTCGAAGGCAGATAGCTAAAGTAGGGACTATCCCTGGGATGAAGCGGACTACCTAAGAAGTAGCTTTCGAATTCTGCGGGATTAAGATGTTTTGGAAGGTTTGCGATAAGCGGATTCTGCTTGTCAAAAAGATTTAGGGGAAGACAACTTACTAGAGCTAATTATCAGTGCCCCCCATAGTGGACAATTTTACGATTTTATGTAAGAAAACTGGATTTTTTAATATTCAATCAATCAGGGGATGATACAATTAACCCCTTAAGTTTAGATGTTAAACATTTTTTGTAATTCTCAGTATATGGTAAATTATTCAAAATTACCTCTCCATCAATATTTGATTGATTATATGCTTTGGATTCAATCAAATTCAGTTTAACATTGATTCAAATTGAATCATTCAATAGCCACCAAAATAGCATCAAATATATATTATTTTTTTTTATTTATACTCCTAGTTCTGAATTGAAATCGTCTCCGTTCATTCTGAATATCATTCCGAATACATTGATTTAAAAGAAAATCCACTTCACGTAATTATTCATCATCCTTATGTGCATGTGTGGAAGAAAATTGTTTTCCCTTCTGTATCCACCCGGCGCATCCGCCAAAAACTAAATACAGCTGAGGTGCCGTGAAAAGATCTCAATCGAGCCTTTTATCGAAATCCTGAGTGAATTTGACGGTGATATCATAACATTTTTACGTTTATTCGACACACATATAAAATAATCGGATCCGGAATTCGAGGAAGCAAAAAAGGGAATCTCGTTTGACAAGGTCTGCACCCCAATCCCCCAAATCTCTTACCCCCAATAAATACCGAGGGGGAATCGAGACTCTAAGGGACTCTCCTGTTGCAATTCTTTCACAACAACGCATAGGCGGGGAGAAAATGTTTTTTTATCGTGCTATAACGAAGATGATCTCGAATATTTTTTTCTAATTCAAGAAAAAATCATGGAATAATTTCACAAGATAGGAAATATTCAAAATATATATTTATAATTCCAAATTTTCAACAAAAGAAAAATATAAAGGATCGCCTAGTAGATTTCTTTTTCCATGAAATTAAATGAATAAATAAATATTTTCGATTGTTTGCAGTAGCGACAAAAAAATCAGTGATAAAACAAAAGAATATAAAGGATCGCCTAGTAGGTTTCTTTTTCCATGAAATTAAATAAATAAATATTCTCGATTGTTTGCAGTAGCGACAAAAAAATCAGTGATAAAACAAAAGAATATAAAGGATCGCCTAGTAGATTTCTTTTTCCATGAAATTAAATAAATAAATAAATATTTTCGATTGTTTGCAGTAGCAACAAAAAAAAATCAGTGATAACAGGAAATGCTGTCAACTGATAATTTCTTATGAACCGCCATTGAGTCAGTCGCTCTCAAAATAAGTACGCATCACATGGTAAGGGTGCAATGTATGGGGTAGCTCCATGCACGAATTTTTATACTGAGCCTCCATCGCAGAGGGGGCGATAGAAAGAGACGGGCCAGAAACATTTTCGGGGTTGATGCATTGCTCAACATTGGGGTGAAAATATTAATGCCGTCTCTCGAAATATGCGGCGTATTCCCGATGAATACAATCGCGAAGGGTTGTTATACCTGAGTGCCTGCAATGTATTCGAATTAAATCAGAAATAAAATATGAATCGTCGTGTGACTTGCAGGATTTTTGTGCGCTTGGTATTCCGATGACGCTGCTTTTTCATCCACCCCCATCACTCTCGCTATAGGGTACATTTTCCAAGATCGAACTTTTTTCCAGGTCGCACCGCCCGTTCGGCTTACCGCAGCTGAAAAAGCGGAAAATCGAGCCCCCCATGGCTACCATGGCGAAGACCTTCACGAAAACTCTGGAACCTCTGGAGGACAAACGTCGGAAGAAATGCGACGATTCCAAATCCCTGATCCTACCCCAAAAGAAACGGGTGCTGCCCTCTGTCTCCAACACGTCCAGCCCGATTAAGAAGAGCCCCAAGATGTCAGAGGAAGGAGCTCCTGAGGAAACCCTGATCAGGGAAACGGAAGCCGCGCTGAAGAACCTCTCGGGCAGTTGGGTGGGCACCAGAAACCCCTACAACCCCTCCCAGGAGGTGGCGACACCTTTCGAGAACCTCTTCGACGAGAAAAAAGCCATCATCAAGATGTCCCCCAGCTCAGTGTCCAGCAGCAGCGACAACGCTTGCTCGCTGAAGGACGTCATCACCTTGAGAGAACAACACGAGCACGAGGAGAGCTCTCAAGGCTTCAGGAGGTCGAGGGGCGGCAAAGCCCCTTACCAGAGCCCGGATTTCAACGAGCTGGTGGACGACTCCTCCAACGAGCTCGAGATCGATATGTCCGAAGCGGCTGCGGAGAAAAACGAGAAACACGAGAAGCGCAAGCTGGGCTTCCACAGCTTCTCCTCGGCGTCGGCTTTCCGGCCCCCCCAATCGAAGAATCCCCCCTTGGGGCCCTTCCCCGCCGAGGCTACTTTCGTGGGGTATCCTACTGATGCTCCGGTGCCGGAGGAGAAAAAGATAATCACGCCTTTGAAGGTCGCGGAGGAGGATAAAGTCGAGGGGGAGATTAAGAGTCCGGATAAGCAGTATACGATTCTGCAGCCGGCTGGGGCGGGTTCTAGGGCTGCTAGCACCCTCCAGGAGGTCGCTAGGGAGGGGGTGCAGAGCGTGTCGGCTGTTGGGGAAGGCGGCGCTGCTGCTGGGGAAGCCAGAGAGAAGGTAGCCCAGTCAGCTGCGGGGGTTGTAGCTCCAGGAGCTTTGTCGCCGAATAGTATTGGAAAAGGTGAGTTTTGGGTGTTTGGGCATGGTTTTTCAACCTCATAAATCATCATCCCCACTTGCATTCAGGAAAAAAATCATTCAAAGATTGTTTCCCCAAAGTTACCATTATGTTAGACTAGTTCATGTAGGTTGAGGCACGTCATTCTCGCAGTTGGCAAGCTTTTTGCATGTCCCGCGAGTTTTGAGGTACAGAAAAACTATTTTTGAAGTGCATGTCATTTGCCATGGTGTTATTATTGTATCCTCTTTCATAAAATTCATCATGATCATCACCCTTTCACTTCATCTCATAAAGAAACTGGATACCAAGAATGAATTCAGTATTTACTCTCCCAACAAGCAGATTTTTGACAAATGACAGAAATATGACTCCTGGTAGACCAATTAAAGCACAGAAGGGAAGACAATAGTTCTCCAATTCAATAAGAATCATCGAGTAGGGTAATTTTCAACTCAAACGCGCTTCCAAACCATCAGAAGAAATCGTGATCTTCCATATCGTCAACCCTTCAACTTCCTCCCTTTCCCAGGTCAACAAACTCCCCAATTTCCACCCTTTCAACCCCACACGTACCTGTCACGTGGCACAGCAGCAGTGCCATCTTGAAATCTCCTCTTGCTTCCCGATACAAGAAGTTCTAAGCCTCCAAAAGATGACGTGACGTGGCTTCTAAACTGTCTTATTTGCCCACCATGCGCGCCTTGCGTCCCCTTCCTTTGCAACCCTTTTTTCCTTAACGCTAATCACCCTTAATGTCTTCGACGGTGAACTTTAATGTTTGCGAGGCAATATGTGGGGAAATGGGGGGAAACGCGGGCGTTTGGTAGCTGGAGAAGGGCCACTTCATTCACCATATTTTGACGGATTTCGTGTCAGTTATAAGACAATAATTTTTTTGTTTCAAAATCGATTCATTGGTATATTGGTTTTCAATATATCAGTAATAATTATTTTTTTTATTAATTAATATAAAAATTATATATACAGGGTGGGGCAACCCATACGACACGGTCTCTGTAAACCAAACCATTGAATATTTCGGAAATTACTCCTTTTCATTATCTGTATATTCATTGAGGTTGCATTTTGGAGTATACAGGGTGGCTCATAAAAGTTGGGTTTTTTTGAATGGAACACCCGGTATTTTGTTGCAGTTTTGGATAGTTAGGGGAAAAATAATACGATTTTATGAAAGGTACCATGTACCTAACTATAACCGTTATCAAGTTATTGTTTTCTTTTTGGAAATGCAGAGTACAATTGGAGACTGAATAACATCGAAATGTATAGAAACCATCCCTTCCAATTCTGACCAAGCATTGAAGAGGTTTCAGGCTATTGAGTCCGATAGAACCCGTTTCCCAATATTATACAGGACGTTCAAAATTCATTGTCACTTTTTTATAAGTTTAAACGAAGATAACTTTATTATTTTAAATAGAACACCCTGTATTTTTTCAATCTGAACAATACAAAATTCGATTATCTTCAATTTTATCTTAAGGTTCCCTATACCTAGCTTGAATAGTTTTCAAGATATTGGCATTTTCAAATAGTAATTATCATTTCAATGCATTCTTTGAATCGAGAGAGCTATGAAACGACATTCATTTGATTTGGTAACAGAATTCTCATTGACAGTTATGGTTTCAAGACCGTGTCGTATGTGGTGCCCCACCCTGTATATTGATATTTAATAATTTTAATGAAATTTTAAAGAAATCGTACTCTGGTCAGGGTACTCGAAAAAATGCTCTGTGGAAGATTATCAGCAGTTTTTTATGCATAAACTTTCGGAAATAAATGAAGAAACCTTGAAACTTTTCTTTCAAAATTGTTTCAGGAAGGCCATGGCCAAATTTCATGAATTCGCTGATTTATGTTCGAAAAACTTTTACGCAAACTTGTCGTACGATCTTTAATAAAGTTTGGACTCAACTTTGAACTTAATGACTTCCCTTCAGTATCTAGTCGATAATAATTTCAACTTTGATAAATCTCACTGAAATTATTTTCAGTCAATACTCCTTGAAAATGATTGAATATGTTCGAGATGATTTTCCCTTGATCGCAATAAAACCCCCAATCATTACATTCCCCCCGCTTTCCCCAAAGTGGGAGTACTACCTGGGAGGAGCATCCTCTTCGGAAAAACTAGACAGCGTAGCGGCGCCGGCGCCGACGCCCTGCTAGCCCGCAGGTGCGGTGACCGCTGACGCCTCTTTGCGGTTTCTTTTTTCCGTGAGAAAAAAGAAGATTTTTCTCGCGAGTCCCCACCCGTTTCACCGGATAGGCCGACGGTTCGCAGGAGGCGGCGCTTTGGAGGCGTCGCGACGCATACTCTTTCTGTTCGCGATTTACGATGCGACGCGAAGAAGAAAAAGAAAGCCGGAGCTGTGGCTAATGAAGGCTCAACGATTTGTATACGTCTGAGAGGGAATGATTTTCAAATGGTTTTGGGATTTTTTTTTGTTCATTTTTGCGTCCCAGATGTTGCAGGTTTTTGATTTTTTTTTTTTTCATCATTGATGTATGTACTATCGATACATTTCACAAAGCATCGTAATTTCGAATTCTCTACAGGGTGGTTCAAATTTAAAAAGAAATAACATTAAAAAGTGCACGACATTTAAAACGATTTTGTTTCTTCGGAAAGCTTTATGATGTCGATTCGCGGTTTTTTGCATGTTTTTTGTTCCTGAAAAATAACATTTCCTTCAGAAAAATACCCTGAAAATAAGGAATAAAGGTACTTTGTGAACTATAAGAGTTTAGAAAACAAAGTAAGGAAGTAGTTACAATGATTTTTTTTTCGTTCCCAAAGAAACTGTAGTTTGGGATTTGCCTAAGACTCAACCATATATTCGATAAATAACCCGAAGAACAATTCGCCCATCCACGAAATCCATCGTGAATAGATCGACTAGTCGTAAAATCGAAACAGCTCTCCCATCCGAATTGTACCTACAAATTGTCGAAATCCCCTCGTAAAACTTTATCCCCGCTAAACTGCCTCCCTTAACGATCCCGCCAAAGTTTCGGTAACAAACTTTTTAACGATTTTCTCTTCTTTCCAGAGGGTAGCAAGTGCCCCACCCCGGGATGCACGGGTCAAGGCCACGTCACGGGACTCTATTCGCATCACAGAAGGTAAAATTCCCTCATTCCAAAGTCATCGACGTATTCCCTAGCTAACTTTGCGTTTTCGTGTGTGTAGTCTGTCAGGATGTCCCAGGAGAGACAAAGTCACGCCGGAAAGTAAGTTACTAGTTTCTCGAGCACTAGGTGTATAGCTTTTACCACGTCCTCCCACCGAGCTGCTTGTCGTTTTTTTGGTTTATTTTGTTGCGTTCCTTTTAGCGGGGTAGAGAGCCTTTTTAGCACCGCATCCCTCCCGTAACCGAAAAATCCCACTTCTGCCCAAAGCACGCGCGAATAGAATCAATGCGACCTTGAGTATAATAATGTGGAACGAATTATTCTCATCTCTCTACCCGCTTATTTGTTTGAATTCTCTAACCAATTCCACACGATTTATTATACTCAAAAACCGATTGATTCTGTTACCGTGGCAGTCCTCGCAATGCACGAGACCATCCTGAAATGCCCCACTCCCGGATGCAACGGCAGGGGGCACGTTAGCTCCAACCGTAACACCCACAGGAGCCTTTCCGGCTGTCCCATCGCCGCAGCCAATAAACAAGCCGCGCGGGAACACAAGTACCAATCGCATTTGCACCGCATCAAATCACCCAACGCGTCTCCTTTCGGTAAGAACCACCGCGCGCGCATCGCCGACTGCCCGTCCGTCTGTTCCTCTCCCACTACCGAGCCATTCTGGTTTCTAGGTGGCGAGTTCCAGCAGGATTACCAGGGCAAGAGGTCGCCCTTGGCTGAGGACGTGAAACCCAGCTACTTGGTGGGTTACAACAGTTCCCCCGGGACGGCTACCGAGTACTACCCGACGAAAACGAACCCGGTGAAGCCGGACCCCATGAAAGTGCCCAAAACAGAGACCTGCTGTCAGGGCGAGCTGCTGGTGCCGAAAACCGAGATCACCAGCTCCTGCAGGTCTCCTCCGACGGGGATGAGGTCGGCTTACGAGCCCTACATCAACCAGGACTCCAACTCATCTTCCATGTCCAGCATGGACACCATGAACTCCAGGGGTCACCAGATGCACCACGCTGCCCATTTGGGGCCCCAGCAAGGGTGAGTGTGTTCCTGAGTGTGTCTAGCTCCGCCTAGAAGGTGACATGTCAGAGGTGACCATACCTTTGAAGTCATCCATCTCGTAGCTTGGTATGACTATCAGCAATAACCTTTCTTGGGAAAGTCATGAGAGATCAATTGCTGAAAGTGCATCCCAAAAACTTGGTTTTATGTTTGGTGCCAGGAGCTACTTCACTTCCAGTCAGCTGCTCACGATCTATAAGGCACAAATCCGACCTGTCCTGGAATATTGTTCCCATATTTGGAGTGCAGCACCTAAACATATCCTGAAGCTGTTGGATTCTGTCCAAAAAAGAGCAATTCGTCTCGTCGGTGATGCTTCGCTTACTAACTCGTTTACTTCTCTGGAACACCGTAGAAGGGTTGGCGATCTATCTCTATTCTATGGATATTTTCATGGGCGGTGCTCTTCTGAAATATCAACAATCGTTCCTCCTTTGGCGGTCTCTTCGAGGTTAACCCGTCAAGTCCAGTCTTCACACCCCTTCGTGGTTAATTTGGTGACCTGCAGAACATCTCTTTTCAAAGACTCGTTCATCCAACGAACAGCGAGGCTCTGGAACACATTGCCCAGGGAGGTGTTCCCCGAGGCATATGCCCTTCAGAAATTTAAAAAGAACACCAATTCCTACCTCCTTTCCCCTGCTTCCCACGATGTTCTCTGAACATTACAGGATGTCTCCTTTCGTGAGAAGTTTTATATAAAAAAAAAATCATCTCGTCTGCAGGTACGGCATGGAGCATCGTTCTCCCTACCACCAGTCCCCGATCTCCGAGGAAATGTACCACAGGGAGCGGTCCTACGCGGAGATGAACGACTCGATGATCGCCCGACCGGTGGTCACCTACTCCAACGAGATAGTGAACAGATCGTACGACTCGGCGCTGATCAACTCAGCGAGCCACAGGCCCTACGATCCAGGCACCTTCGAGAGGTACGACTCGGGGCAGTGCGTGACGTTGCAGCAGCCCCTGGGGCCGCCCAGGGTGCCGCCCCAGGGCATGTACGGGTACATCGACGATCACCAGGAGCAGAGGTACCAGCAGGAGGCGGCGCAGCAGCATCAGATGGCTGTGGCGAATGCCCAGGCCATGATGAAGAACGAGGAGCAGGAGTCCAGCGGTCCTCTATACCCCAGGTGAGCTGTGGCCGCCCCAAAGACACTCCCCAAGCCAATTTGCTGGAATTTTCAGGCCGATGTATCAGTACGACTCCGGGAACGCCGCTGGTGGGCCTCTGCCCGTCGGATTCTCCGCCATCAACTTATCGGTGAAATGTTTGACGACCGCCTCGCAAATGAAGGGGCCGCACACCTCCCCAGGGGGGTCGGTCATCGATCTCTCCACGTCCAGCGTCACTACAACCAGTCCACAGGTGAGGGAACCGAAAATAATCACGCTTTAAGGGGGTATTCTGGTCTAGAGCCCTACTTTTTGGGTAGTTTTCAAACTAGGATAAAAAAGAATTGAGAACATTTTCACTGTCAATTTTTTTATATAATGTTTATTGATCCTTTATGTATGTAGAAAAAAATTCAGAAGAGAGAAATGTCAAAAATTCGTCAAATGACAGGCCGGTGAAGTGGGGGCTGCCAATCGAACAGGGCTCCCTGGTTGACATGATTCCAGCCCTTGTAGTCATCCAAATCGAACAAACAAAAAAAATTCTAAATCAGTAAAGATGTCGCTATCGCTTGAACTACGGCCGAAGAAAAATATAAAAAATTCACAAAATGGCGTCTACTTGAAAAAAAAACATTCATTTTTACCCCTGTTTTTCGACCTTTACGAATTTTTTAAAAATACGAATTGAAATTTTGCTAAATCCTTAGTTCCTGCGATAAAGAGATGTATGAAGAAGATTCTCACAAAATTTCAAAGGAATCGGTCAGATAGAACTTGAGATATCGTGTCAACCACCTCAACAAAAGTAGTTTTGAGAAAAACGCGTTTGAAGTTTGAGAAAGATTTCCAGTTTCGTGTCTACTTAGCTCCAAGATCGAGACTAAACTGAACAGTTCCAGGTATATTGGGTACGTACTGGTAGTCAGGTATATATAAAAACTTAATTCAAAGGGCATACTACGAGCTCAAGTCGGATACAAAAGAATTCCTGGAAAACATCTGCCATTCATTGTGTGATCACTCCGCTCGGCCGGTTCAAGTGCCGCGTCACAAAATCCACTGTATCTCTCAAAATAATTTGAAAAATCCTTCCGAGAGCATATTTTTGAAAGTCTAAGCTTTGAAAATATGCGAAAAAAAATGATTTCTTCAATTTTCTAGACCAGAATACCCCCTTAATCCTGTAAATCAGTAGGGACGTATACCGAGTATATTTTATTCACCGTCGGACCTCTGACCGCAAACACACAGGTGTGTAAACGTATTCACCTCGTAATAAGGGCTGGTCGCGTAATTTAAAGCTGAGCCCCAATCTCTTCGAATCTGTAGGCGAGTCACTTGAAACGACGTTAACCCTAACCCAGTCCTGAATAAATAATCGCCGCGAATAAGTGACCAAGGTATGCGGCGTGTAATGGCTTTTCACGTTGTTAGTAATGAATTGTCATTCCTGTAGGTATACAGGGTGATTCACGACGAATTGTTCATAGTCCAACTTTAAGTGCTATAGACTGAGACCATTCCATGTTTGGTATTAATTGAAAAATGCCTTGTTGGATATACAGGATGATATTTGAAAATATGTGAATTATTCTACGTTAAATATCTCTAAAAGTGGAAAACTCAGACATATGAACAGACAGACTGCTTTCTTTGCCGTTGAAATTTCATTCTATCAAATGTCAATGAATCCAGCCACCAGCGCCAGAAAAAAAATTACAGTCTCATCAATTTGCAGGATTCTCCTGTGATCAAATTTCACAGGAAAAAAAGTTCGTACACATGTTGAATGTCAATAATTCGTAGGTAGCGTATTCGTCGCCGCATTACGTCGGCGGTAGCGGCGGTCAGAGGGTCGGCGGCAGCCCCCAGGCGGCCGCCTCCCCCCATCTCTCCGCAAGCCCCCAGGTGCCGAGTCCTCAAGGACAAACGCTGGACCTCAGCGTCAGCAGACTCTCCCACAGGTTGGTATTCCTGATTAAGTTATACGTTGCTACGTCATTTCACGGGGAATTTTTATTTTTCTCACCCTCGCATGAGCTACACAAAGATTTGCTTGGATAATTTTGAAAAGGGCGATCTAGGAGAAACTTAAAATCACTGGGTTAATTTTTTCGTACAATGGAGAAGTTTCCTTATGACGAATTCTCATCAAATAAGTACTATTTAGTTTGATATCTCTACTTTCTAGAATGACAATACGAATCATTCAACTCCATTCTATTTTCAAAATAAACCAATTTATAAATTTTGAGGCGGAAAACTGTGACGTACTTAGTGAGTTTAGAGTGAATATAGCTATCGTAAGTTCCACAACCCATAACACATAACCACATTTAGCTGTCAACGTGTTATGTTATGGTGTAATCCGGATGATCGCGGACGAAATCTACGAATGCATTTGCGCAATTGCCAGATCTACCTTTCTATTTTCATGAAAATAAATTGAAAGCTGTTCCGAAAATTCGAACACAAAATAATATTGAAATAATTCACTTCAAGAACAAATTCGATTCATTCATTTATTTTCTATTCAGCCATAGCCCTCGATTATATCATCGCATTCATATATTTTCGCATGTTATGTGCTAGTTATATTTCATAAGACATATATGATATTATATCACGAAAGGTAAACAATCCATGATTTGGTATTGCAAAATCCACGACATATTTCACCAAGATATTCTGGTCAGTTTTTCAGAATATTTAGAATAAATTAGAAGCAGGGCAACACTGTACTTCCGCACGCAAAATCTCAATTTGTTCCTGTGTGAATCCGGTTTTTCACTTGGTACGTCATCAGAATGGTGGAGGAGCCGAAACTAGTTTTTCAAAACGAAATTCTGGAGTCAAATTCGATCGCACAAAAAAAAGAAAAAATACGGGTGTAATAATTTTTCATATATTTTATGGAAAAAATAAAATCTCAATATTGGAAACTTCCTCATTTTATCAATGTAAGTACATAAAATGTGGTTTTTTGACAAATAACGTTTCATTTCAGTGGCGTTCGGCCGTCCTTTGCTTCTTCGGGAGGCGGCGGGGGCGGCGGCGGTCCAGTGCTGGCGCCCTCTTCCGGCTACAGCCGCGAATCCACCCCAGACAGCGGCGGCAGCCACTACATGGACGCCTACAGAGAACCAACAGGTGAAAAACAATCACGCAAATTGACACTTGACATAGAAATTGACAGCTGCCATGGAACTGACAGCTGACAGATAGATTATGTAAATTGACAATCTACTTAGAAGCATTGACAGCAAACTCGAACGTTTTGACAGTTAACTGTCATAGTCCCCAAATCATATTCTGTCTCTTTTAGGTTATGGTCCGATGAGTCCGCATCCCGGCTACGGCATGGCGAGCGAGTACGCCGCCAACCCCTACTCGGCCGGTCCCCCCTATCCGGGCGGCGGGGGGCCTTACGCTTGCGCCCCTGGTGGTTATCCGACGGGCGGCGTCGCGACGGCGTACGCAGTACCGCCCGGGGGGTACTCGCCGGGTGCCGCTTGTTATTCGATGCCGCCCCCATCGCAGCACTCTTTGGGGCATCACGAAAAAGGGGGGAAAGATGGGTGAGTACGAGCTTTGGAGTTGTTCGGGAGTTTTCAGAATTTTTTTAAAGCCAATTATTAGTATTCTTTAAATTCCACTGGATTTCAAAGTTTTTAAAATTTCCTCGAATTTTCCCCAAACATGCAGATCCCCCAGTTTTTTTTTCAAGAATTTCCTAAAGTTTTCAAAAGATTTCAGAGATTTTCTGGAATATCCAACGTGATTCAGATTTTTCCCTGAGTATCAAGAGCCTCTCAGAAAAATTCACAGTTTCTCATAAGTTTTTTATTCGAACAGATATTAATTTTTCCCTCCATTCAATGTCCTCTATCAAAGTTCAATTAAAACAATTAATTTCACCTTGCATTCCATGCAATATCTTATTAATTGCTCATTTAAACTATCTCCATAAGGAATAGATAAAACGAACATCCTGTAGAATAATATTTACGTGGCGCCATGGTTTTTACAGCATGGCCTAGCTTGTTTTTATATTTCAACCTGAAAACCGTAAAGATGCACACAACGCAGTCCAATAGAATTGCAGTTTTAAAAAATGTTTTGGAATAGTCACCTCTGACTCGTAAATGTCATTGTCATATGTGACGCGCTCGTGCCAAATACATCCTTCTCTTTCTCAACAAAACAAATATTCAAAAGTTATAATAGTAGTCGGGAAATTCAGTTCGTGCATTCGATAATGGAATTTGTGCAATATTGGTGTGAAAACGAAAGACATTAGTACATTCACGGTTCGATTGTGTTTAGTGGTATACTTTTTTATCGACAATAGTATTGATGGGAGACGAAGTTGAAAGGTGTGTGTAATATATTATAATTCACTGTATCGTGAGTGCATACAGAGTGTACGGGGTCTTATCATTGTTATGATGTTATAATTGAGTCAACATGACTTTGATGGTTTAGCATGGATTATTAAGTAGGTACATTCAAATAGTGAATTTCTAGCGTTATTTATGCGTGAATATCTAACCTAACTTTTACATCCTCTTTTTATAGGGTGTGGATATAATTAAAAATGTCGTAACATTCACACAAATAAAAGCTAGCGAGAAGTTGTTATTGAACTTTGACTTTGCTGTGAAAGGATAATGAGTCGATTTAAATAAAACGTGGTTATTTCCAATGTTGTTGCATTTTCATGCTTCCTTTTTTCTTCCAGTTTGTCCGGTTGTTCACGTTCTGACAGATCTCAGATACAGGCGCATTCTCAGGAACTGAAATGCCCGACGCCTGGATGCGACGGCTCGGGTCACGTGACGGGCAATTACTCCTCCCACAGGAGTCTGTCGGGCTGTCCCAGAGCCAACAAGCCGAAGAGCAAGCCGAGAGACGGCCAGGATTCTGAACCGCTTAGGTTAGTTCTGAGTTTTTTGTTTGTTTTGACACAGTGATTTTGTTTTCGACGGATATTCAGGAAAAGTGTTTTTTCGTTCAAACTTTTGAATAACAAAGTCTCTCCTATTGTTAGCAGACAATATTGAGGTTGAATATACAGGGTGTGACATCTTGATGAGTGTATTTTACTATTCTATAATTTAATCGCGATGTTTGGTTATGATTTTTGTTGTTGGATGTGAAAATGAAATAGAGAGACAGAGTAATGCATGTGATTAAATTTTTCATGCTATCAGATGCCCGATTCCGGGCTGTGACGGATCAGGACATGCGACAGGAAAATTCCTTTCGCATAGAAGGTAAACAAACACCTTGTAGAGAAAGTCATTTGGCGTGATTTTATAATTTTGATTCGTTGAGTTTAAAAATGCGATGAAAATTGACAGTGGAAAACGAAGTTGTCATGATTATTTTTTTGCTTTCGATATTTTTTGGGGGAAAAAATGGTCGATTTTTCATGGCCAAATTGACAATTTTCAACCAATCAAAAATATCTTAGGTCATTGTATAGTGAATATATTCAAGAATTCTAAGTTTCAATTTGGAACATAAAATGAAATTGACATGAAAAATATTGTGCAAAAAAGTAAATCCAAGTCTATTCAAATTATCAGTCACTGCTGATGAATCGGAGAAATTGGCAATTTAGCAAGGCCGCTCGCTTGAATTTTGACAAGGAACACAATATAAAATTGACATGAAAATTATTGTGCGAAAAAAATAAGTCCAAGTCTAATGAAAAAAATATCAGTCACTGCTGATGAATCGGAGAAATTGACAATTTAGCAAGGCCGCTCGCTTGAATTTTGACACGGAACACAGAATAAAATTGACATCTGTCAATTTCTCTTTGAGTTATGACGTCAGCAATTCTGGAAAATGTCAGTGTCAATCATCGCGAGTAGTCGCTCTTTAGAACGCTGCCATTTATAAACTACTCAAGATACGACCTTGCCGTTTTCACAGGATATTTTCCAAAGTATAAACTATCAACTAACCCAAAAAAAAACGATTTTCGAAAGTTTCACGCCCCCCCGAGTAATTTTTCTCATTCGCTGCAAACAAAAAACTCAACCTAACCTCACTCTCCGATTGCTCAGCGCATCCGGCTGCCCCATAGCCAATCGCAATAAGATGCGCGTCCTGGAAAGTGGCGGTAGCGTCGAACAGCACAAAGCGGCGGTGGCGGCGGCCGCCGCCGCCGCCACCGCCATGAAGTTCGAGGGCGTCAACTGTCCGACGCCCGGGTGCGACGGCACCGGCCACATAAACGGCTCGTTTCTGACGCACCGCTCGCTCAGCGGGTGCCCCGTCGCGGGACAGACGCAGCTCAAGAACAAGGCCAAGTACCCGTCGCCCGACGAGGTTCCCTTCTACGCCAAGGGATACGCAGGTTGGTACACGCAGAGTGATGATTCGTGTCTCGTTCTCCTTTTTTTTTTTCTCGTTGTTTCTCATTGAAAAAAAAAACTGGCTTGTAGTTTGTTCATTTTAGATTCGTTGTTACGTCACACCTGGTGAATAAGTGTTGCCACATCTAAGCAAAAAATAACCCCAATTGTGTCATTGAATGTACCTAAATTCACTACTTTTACAGTTGGCAACGCTTTACGACGTTGCCAAACGTAATTTTGGTATTTTTTTAACGATTCACCGAGATCAACTAAAATGTATTTCATGAAGAAAAAAATTACGCGTATGACAATTTTTCAAAGTTTTTTTGATCAATTGAAAAACTAACCAAAAAATATAAGACTTCTATTCCATTCGAAAAAGTTCCAAACTGAATTCTGAATTTTCCTGAAAAAAACATTCTAAATTCGGTTGAAAAATCAAAAAAATTGAGGAGCTGAGAATTTGGAGAAAATTCAAGAAAAAAATTAAATAACCTTGAAATTCCAATAAAATTCCGTGAATTCCAAAGAAATTACAAGTGTCTAAAAGCTGCTGAATATTCAAAAACTTCCAAAACTTCTTGAACCCCTTTCTTGTGATGAAGTTTCAGGTTTGTTACGTCACATCTAAGCAAAAAATTAACCAAATTGTGTCATCGAATTTCCCTAACCTCAATACTTTTACAATTGGCAACGCATCACGACGTTGTCAAATGTATTTAACATTTTTTAACGATTCATTTCATAAAAAAAACAAAGTTTATCCTATTCCATTTGTTTAGGTGGTAAACTAAAAAATTATTAAATATTGTGAATTGTCCCAAAAATTCCTGATACCTATGAAAAGTTCTGAATAACTCTGAAAACTCAAATGAAAATCTAAATTCTGTTGAAAGATAAAAAAAAATGAGTAAAAAGAGAAAGTTTTAGGGAAATTCAAAAACAATACAATTCTGTAAAATTCAAAGACTTCACGACGTTGCCAAACGTATTTGGCATTTTTTAAATAATTCCCTGAGATCAGCTTCTATAGGAATAGTTTATTTTCATCGATTCAATCAAGAATCAATGGGAATCCGTTCTTTTTGTGTGGTTCACTAATTTTTCTCAGTTCAATAATCAGTTCATGAGTGGGCAACATCGCACTTGTTGCTTATATGACGTAACCATCGACCTAAATCTCCAGATTGTCAAAGAATCGTAGAAAAAAATGTTCCCCCCACTCCTGAATACCTATTCAATAATAATAATAATAATAATAATAATACGTGTGTGTACCAATATTTGTCTAGTAGATAGCGATTCCTAAAACTAAAACTTATTTTCAGACGTCTTTTTGCAGGTATAGAATCTGGAGGCGGACCGAACAACGGAGGCGGCGGCAACGGTGAGGATCTGATCACGTTGGAGGCGGAGATCTCCGAGCTTCAGAGGGAGAACGCGAGAGTGGAATCGCAGATGATCAAACTGAAATCGGACATCAACGCCATGGAGAGCCATTTGGGGCAAGGCGAAAAAGTAAGTCCAAGTCTAATAAAAAAAATTATCAGTCACTGCTGATGATTCGAAGAAATCGACAATCTGGCAACGCTGCTCGATTGAATTTTGACACGGAAAACCAACAAAAAATTGACATGAAAAATACTGTGCGAAAAAGTAAATCCAAGTCTAATCAAATTATCAGTCACTGCTGATGAATTGGAGAAATCGACAATCTGGCAACGCTGCTGGCTTGAATTTTCACAAGGAACACAAAATGAAATTGACATGAAGAATATTGTGCGAAAAAGTAAGTCCAAGTCTAATAAAAAAAATATCAGTCACTGCTGATGAATCGGAGGAATCGACAATCTGGCAACGCTGCTCGATTGAATTTTGACACGGAAAACCAAAAAAAAATTTACATGAAAAATACTGTGCGAAAAAGTAAATCCAAGTCTAATCAAATTATCAGTCACTGCTGATGAATTGGAGAAATCGACAATCTGGCAACGCTGCTGGCTTGAATTTTCACAAGGAACACAAAATGAAATTGACATGAAAAATATTGTGCGAAAAAGTAAGTCCAAGTCTAATAAAAAAAATTATCAGTCACTGCTGATGATTCGAAGAAATCGACGTTGGCGAAAAAACGAATAATTCACGACTTTTTCTGCTCACTATATTTTTTGTTAGAATTAATCAATTTAATGGTGAAAAAAAACTATTATGTGATTGGTGCATCCTAATTTCAGTCAAGAATTTTTTGTCAGAAAAAAAGTACTCGATAGATTGTTTAAAAATTTTCATCAGATATATTTTCCTTTTTCAAAAACATTTTATAATTTCAATTTATTTATTAAAAAAACGAATGTCAGTCAAGAATTTTTTCAAAAAAAAAAGTACTCGATAGAATGTTTGAAAATGTTTATTAGATATATTTTCAGCTATTTTTCTATTCCGGACTAACCGAATCCCATTTTTTTTTTTCTCAAGGAAACGCAGGCACTTAGCCAACGTACCGCCAACCTAAACGAATACTACGAAAGCTTGCGCAACAACGTCATCACGTTGCTAGAGCACGTGCGCATCCCGGGGGGCGGCAACGGCGGTCCCGGGAGCGGCGCGGGCGGTCCGACAGCGCCGGAGAAAATCGGCCAGGAGAACTTCGACTCGTACTTTAGCAAGTTGCAGACGTTGTGCGCGCCCTCTGCCGACGGGTATTGTATCGAGGAGAACCGTCCCATTTACGAGACGGTGAAATGCGCTTTGCAGGATTTTACGGTGTTGCCGACGCCGATCTAGATGGGTTTTTCGTCGTGATTTGGGTTTTTCGTTTGGTGTAGGATGCTCGAGGTGATTTTTTCCCCCACTCTGAAGCTGTATGGAGTTAGTTTTTTGAATTGTGATTTTGTATATAGGTGAAGGCGGGACGGTGTATAGAAAATAATTGAGGAACTTGCTGTATGATACTCATCGATAAAATCTACTGTAAATAGCTCTGATTTAATTCCGAATCGATGTATAAAGTACGTTTTTAATTGTTTACAATGTTTTTTAGTAACACTTGGTGTGGATTTATGCAGCACAAAATGACAAATAACTAGAAATATATCTATCTGTAATTTTGTGAATATTTTTATAAATGAAATATAAATATTTTTACAAAAAGAGAAAATAGTGAAACACAACATAAACAAAAAATATTTCTACGAAAAAAAACAGGACATTCATTGAAACCAAATAAAACTATAATAATAATTAAACTAATGGACTAAACTGAAATCAACATACATAAAAAATAAACAAAAAATATTTGAAAAAAACAACAGGATAAAAAATAAAACTAATAACATCATCACATTTTTCAACAAATTAATTGGCACGTAAATCTGTTATTCTTACCACACAGCTTTTTCAACAATTTTCATTATTGACGTTTCTGCTTCAAATCGAAACAATAAGAAAATGGCATTCAATTAACGTAGAAAAAGTTGGCCAACTTCTCATTTGTTTTTTATTATTTGATACTTGGCTGCATAAACACTGTCATTGAAAAATAAGAACTTCAACTTTCACTTGTTATTTGGTAATTGTTATTTTGTGCTGCATAAATCCACATTTACCAAATTTAGCGAAATTCGTTTCCTTGTTGGTTTCGTTGAGTTTTCTGTATAAAAGTTATAGAATTTTATCTCCCTTTACGTAGAAAACTATTTTACTAAATTGCTCGAATCGGTGACTCACTCAAGCATTAGTATAATTTTTCTAGAATACTCTGTGATTATGTATACCTAGTGTTTTTATAGGTAGAAGAATCTAGAATTATTTGTGTGTTGACAGGCTGGAGTTGTCCTGAACGAATCACAGATTTTGTTCAGTTTCAATTGTGTAACGATTCCAGCCTCTCTGCGAAATTGTGCAACATGATATGTATTGCGGCATGAAGAAAATCACATGGTGTTCAAAGTACTAAAAAAAAACATGTTTCTGTTATGAATTCCCGTTGTCGTTTGGTTTCGTTATCACATCCCCAGGATACAATGTTTTACTGTGCTGTTTACTCAAATAAATTGTTGTGTACTATGTAAATATGAATGATATATTCGAATTCTCCATATTCAATTATTTGTTCACACCAAATATATATGTTACTATACATGTGTTGTTATCGAATAAAGTATCTGAAAGGCCAGATGATTGCTTTTTTTTTATTTCTCCTTTTACCCAACGTCCCCTAATTTAATCATTATTTTATTTTCATTACTATGAAGAACGTATAAAATAGAGAGAGCAATCTTACATAATTAGAATGAAATTAATCAAAAAGGTGAATATTGATTGAATGGAAAATATAACAAGAATAAAACAAAACAAAAACGAAGTCAAAGAGGAATAATACTTTTTTTCTTCTAGTAGTAACTTTGAATTCCTGGTATAATTGAAATAAAAAAAATAATTTAACCCTTCTTTGCATGATTTTTTCTATTTCTTTGAAATAAATCAGGGTGATGTAATTAATGCTCTAAATTAAAGGAAAAATATTTAAAAGACTCCTAGTGTAAATAAAAATATGTATTATGTAAAAAACAATATTTCGCTCAGTACTAAATAAAAAAAAATATTGTATCCTCAATCATCTTTATTCTTTGTGATAATTTAAAAAACAATTATCATTTTTATTTGAGCTCAAATTGACGCCACATTCATTATTATTATGCAAAGAAGGGATAAAATGAATTTTATTGAAGTGTACGAAACAGAAGATAAAATCTATATTTCATAAAAAAACTACTGTTAATATCACATTCATTTTATAAATATGCTTCGAATCCAACTATAAAAGGCGAGATCACAAAATCAATTCAGCTTCAAACCTATTTCAAGATCTAAAATCATAAAAAAATTCATTACACGTCTATTTTAAATACAATAAATAACTTTGGTACGTTAATGGCTCTGGAAAATATCAACAACTACATAATACAGAGTGAGAAAAAAATTATGCAGACGCTGGCGGAGACGACTGACTACTTTCCTCAATGAGCTTCAAACAAATCAGCTCAAAGATTTGCAAAACGACATCCTGGTTGATCTTTTGGTTTTGCAAAGAGGAAATCAAAAGCTCCACAGCTTTACTCAGGCTAGCTTTCCCAAACGCAAACTTCACACCATCTGAAAACAACGCCAATAGTTTTTCATCCAGGGATTACACTCCATGCTCACCTGGTATGCCGCTGAGCAGGGCTTCAACAAAATTATCCATCTCGAGAAACAAAGTCTGCTGGTTTTTCGCTACAGGAATATCAATCAAATCGATGCAAAGCTTATCCACGAAGGTGTCCACTGAGGAGAGGATGTGGTTCTCCAAAGTATCACCCATTATTAATAGTAGGGCCTTAATTAGGGGTTCCCGCACTAGGGGAGAGTTTGTATCAGCTAGAAGCTCGCACGTAATGTCCACGAGAGTTTTCGTGACTGGCAGTTTTGAATCAAGCTCGTCCAATTCATCTGTAAACGAGTGAATAATAGGCGAGGTCACTAATTTCTATAAAAAAATGCCACGTGTTTCAGAACGATTAGGAAAGTTGTTTTTCCATAATAAATTCCCAAAGAAATGTGCTTGTTTGAATACTGTGGAAACCGCGGCAGGATGTGACGTAACAAGTTCTGAACTCCCTCCAAGAGCGATAGAGAATTGATTGGTCATCACCAGAATGATGTTTTGCAGCGTTGCCAAGCGTTTATCTTGATTTTTCTTCACATTCTAGCACTCGGTACATATGGATGTTATTCAACAATAACTAAATCAAGAAAATATGTCAAATACGAAGTCATGATTTCAATGCAATACATGCTGACACATGTTGTGATTATTCATACGACCCAAATAGCACAAACATTCTAAGAATATTCCTATAAAGTGCAAAAAAGTTATGTTGTAGAATATTCCAAGGAATATTCAGGAGATGTTCTCAGAACATTACGAATATTCATGGAATGCTTCAAGTGAATATACATAGAAGTTTTCACGATAATATTCCAATCACTTTCTGAAGGTACATTCCTAGATCTTTCTGTCCTATAATCCAAGGTTATTCATAATATAATTAGAACCATTCCCTTCCTAGCAGTTTTCTTATTATTGCTTATTATTGCAATCCATCTCCGATGAAGCTAAATAACATATTTCCTCAGAAGTTTCGGAAAATAGTGAAATTGGCAACTGCGGAATGTGACGATTAGAGAACTCGTTACGTCACAAGAAGTGGTCATAACGCTGTTGTTTGAATGTCTCAGTGAATTAAAGGATTTTATAGAGCCGTTTATTCGAATATTACAAAACGTCTTCTAGGAAATACTGTGCCTACACAATATTTTATCACTGTATTACAACTACATGCACATTCGAACCAAATTTTCGCGTTTGTGTTCTCGTCCATGTAGGTGCTGGATCTTTATTTTCTCACCTTCGTAATTAACATTTGGGGAGAGTAGGTTATGTGGATAACTTTCCAAAGAGTCGATGGCTTCATATGCTGCATCAATTTCCATGTCCATCATACAGTACTGTTTTCGTTCAGTGAGTAATTTTTTCATCCTCGTCAGAATATCAGCTTCCTATCAAACAACTTGTTATTGCCTCAGCTGCGACTCTCCCAAAAGTATCTTACGTTTTGGTCGGATTGAATAAAGATCCAAGCATTATCTGATTGTTCAGTCCCTTGCACGTTGCTAGGTAGAGCAGTTTTGATTGTGTGAATTGTTTTGTCCAAAACTCCTGTAGCTGTTTTGGCGCAAAATTTGTAAAAGCTGGGCATCACACCGTCAACTTCATCCAAGTCAGAAATGTTCTCCATTTCCGGTTCTGATGATTTCTGCATGAGCTCATCTGGGGGCCTACAAATTTGGGGTTCAACACACTTTGAAAGAAACCAAGGTTTCCCCTGTTGCATTGATGACTTTTAAATAGTTGCTCAACTTCATGTTAATGAATGAGAGAGTTTAGTAGCAAAAAAATCCCTGTTAGTATTGTTAATTCATAAATACAGCAAATATGATACCTAGCACTGAAAAAAGGAATTCTATCCACCACCGAAAAATGTTTTAGGCTATAGTACTTTGCTTGTAAAAATCTGAAAGAGACGACAAGTGTATTTTCAAACAAACATAGCTATGCATAGGTGATGAGGAGAGAAAAACATACATTGGACTTAGAGCTGGCGTTGATAAACTCGATTCGGAAGATCTTTGCTGCAATAGAGAACGTAATTTTGCAATGCTAGACGCTAAATCGGCGGCATCTTCGTATTCTGGATCTGGACTTTCAGTGCTAGATAATGGTTGTTCAGTGGAAATGGATGGTATTTGCATATCCTTTTTATGCTCATACTTGCTCGATTTTTCCTAAAAATATAATTCATGAGGTAACAACGTGAGCGGTAGTGGAAGTTTTTTTTATACTACATCTAATCATTTTATCTAATTTGAAAACAAATGCATTGTTTCTGACATAAAATATTTGAAAATTTCAAATTTTCCAAACAGCCTCGAATATTAGGTGAACATTATCCAAATAGACCTCAAGATAAAGTTGTCTCCAAAATATCCGGATAGCCATTACAACAAAATGAATGATTGGATAGCCCCTAATACACTCGTCAAATTATAAAATATAGAAGAATGTCAATATTAGAATTTAACCTCAAATATTTATTTTTATTTTTCAATGATTAATCAATTTTAATATGAATTTTCATGATTTATGTTGTACATTCGAAGAAATTAAACAAATCAATAACCAAAATGATAAATTCAAATTTCTCCGAAATTTTTTTCAGCAACTTCGACAGAACGACCAGTACACTTCAGCCGATTTCTTTCAAATTTTCCGTCTATTTCTACCTAAACTAGATAGAGAACGGGAATCTTATCACATGCAAGAAGCCAAAGTTGCGAAGACGCTCATTAAAATGCTCGATTTGCCTGCAGGAAACGATCGAAATGTTTTGAGCAAATCATACCTAATGGCAGGTCAAGCAACCGATTATGGAGATGTGGTATATTCAGTTATCAGGAAATATTTGTCCAACCATAAAACAACGTTAACTATTCAAGACTTGAATAAAAACTTGGACAATTTATCCAAGGCAAAGGGCCTGTCAGAAGCGGAAGAAATCATGATGAGGATGTTTCAAAAAGCTTCAGCAGACCACACCAGATGGATAATAAGAATTATTTTGAAAGATTTGAAATTGGGAATAAGTACAAACTCCATATTGAACAGTTATCACAATGATGGAGTGTCTTTTTATTCTACAAATAACAATTTGCGTAAAGTGTGTGAAGTTTTAGCAGATGAAAGTGTGAGATTACATGAATTAGAAATAGAAATATTTGATGCATTCAGACCGATGTTGTCTAAGAAAATTGATGCCAGTAATTTCAAGAAAGAACTACCAGAGAACAATTTGTTTTTTGTTGAGAATAAATTTGATGGTGAGAGATTCCAGTTACACATGAAAAATAATCAGTTCAAGTATTTTTCAAGAAATGGTTTCGATTATACTGACCAAATGGGCAAAAGTTATGATGAAGGTAATTTAATGCTTGCTTAACTTAACCTTCCCTTCACTTTATCCAAGTATTTTAGGAATTTTCACTCCTAAATTGAAAAGCCTCTTCAACAATTATGTAAAAAGTGTGATTCTTGATGGTGAATTAATGTTATGGAATAAAAGTTCCAGAAAATTCGGCTCTAAAGGCATGAAGTATGATGTGAAAAAGCTATCTGAAAAAGACCCCTATCAGCCATGTTTTTGTGTGTATGATATAATATACTTGAATGATAAAGTTCACACAAATAGTCCTCTCAGAGAACGTGTGAATTTATTGAGGAAAGTTTTCAGAAGTGAAAAACCAGGAACTTTGGTTTTGAGTGTTTTGAAAAAGGTGAATATTCATTTAATTTTTGATTAATAACCGATATGTCATGTTTTCGTAAATCCAGGTGAATTCCAGACAAGAAATAATTGACAAACTGAATTTGTCTTTGGAAAAGGAAAAAGAAGGAATCATTGTAAAAGATCCGGATTCAATCTACAAGTATAGCGATAGGAACAGCGGCTGGTACAAGATGAAATTAGAGTATTTTCAGGACGTCATGAACGATTTAGATCTCATAGTCATGGGAGCTAAATTCGAATCATCCCCGTCAGTAAAACTCAACTCCTTCATGGTAGGAATCCGATCAGGAACCGCCACCAACGGAAAACCCCTTTATCTATCATTCGGGAAAGTCAGCAGTGGCCTGAAAGACGACCAACTCGAAATGTTGAACAGGAAAATCAAAACCGAAGGAAAACTTTTCGAAAATTTCGATTCCGTCAACCTGAATTTCGGGAAAGAAAAGCCGAACTGGTACATCGAACCCGAACACTCCGTGGTTTTTCAAGTGAGAGCCACAGAGCTAATCAGACACACAGACAACTCCTTCAAAACCCCTTTCACTTTGAGGTTCCCCAGGGTGCTTGCCATACGCGATGACAAGCCGGTAGATGAATGCTTGAACATCAACGAGCTGCTTGAACTGACCAAGAGCAACAAATTCGTTATCAAACTGAACAAACGCAGGATCGAACTGGATGAAATCCTGATGCCAAGGAAGAAGAAAGCGAAAACCCGAACAATACAAATGCCGAAATTTTACGACACAAAGCAAGTGTCCGACATTCTCGAAGGTTACGCCATCTACGTTCTGAGCGGTACTCAAAGCTGCGATAGAGAAAAAGCGGAGAGTCTCGTCAAAAAAGCTGGGGGGACAGTCATGTACCGCCCCAAAGAGAGAGTGGATATCGTTCTGGCATCCGAAAAGTGTGAAAAAGTAAAGCAACTTGTCGAACAGCG
The DNA here is from genome assembly GCA_037013635.1 of Plagiodera versicolora. Taxonomy (NCBI): domain Eukaryota; kingdom Metazoa; phylum Arthropoda; class Insecta; order Coleoptera; family Chrysomelidae; genus Plagiodera; species Plagiodera versicolora. The sequence continues at coordinate 1,580,291 of CM072983.1, read as the reverse complement.
GCCGAGGTACGATATTATCAAATTATCTTGGCTGGAAAGGGTGCTGCAGGACGGAAATCTCCTGGGCTACGATCAATCAGAAGTGTTTTATTTAGGATGGAACTACAAGAAATCGTTATCGGATGATCTGGATAAGTATGGGGACAGTTTTGAGGAAGAAACCACGGTGGAGAAGCTCAAAGTCACATTTGAAATAGTTTCGGATTCTGGGGATTATTCTAATCTAGGACAGTTCGTACGGCTTGATGGTAGAAAGTATTTCAACAGTTACAAGGCATATTTTGATAAATATTTGATACCTGATGACTCAAATTCTGAAAATATTTATCAAAGTTTCATAGATGAGCTTGAATTTCAGTATTATGGTGGAACAGTTATTGATAAAATATCGGAAAATGTGAATTTGATTGTGTTTGATGGTGATGACAAAAGAAAACAGCTTCTAGAAAAATATCTGGAAACAAGAGGCATGGCTGGTGTTGAAATTTTATCCAAGAGTTTTATTTATGAATGAGTTTTATAATATTTTATTGAATTATCAAGTAATTCATTAATTTAATTATTCATATAGCGTAATTTGGTTTATAATGTATTTTTTATAATTGCAACATAACATAATTTACTGCGAAACTTTATTTGAATTTTATTAAACTGTGATATTTTTCTGTAAATAGTTCAGAAATATATTTCCTCGTCAACTATATGGCTCTATTTTTATCATAACAAATCATTAAACGAATCAAGAATCCTATAAACTTCATCAAATTCAAAAAGAAGCACAGACCAATTTTTTCACTCACCAATAAAATTTGTCCATCAAAATTGGGCGAATCCATCTGCAAAGGATTCATCCAAACCGACTCCAGCGCCGCTTCCGGCACGCCTTTCTCAGGCGAGTCAGCTCTGGCCGGTTTACGCGCTTTTCTTTTCGGCAAACTTCGGTTGGGTTGGGCAACAACGTTCAACGTTGTCTTTGCGTTTTCGATGTTGTCTTGTAGACCTGTCAATCTCAAGCCTTTGCGTAGGCCGGCCCTGCCGAAGTCCAGGATGCCTTCTACCATTCCTGCAGCTTCGTCCTGAAATTTGTACCATTTCGCTTTTTCTTCAACAGGGTTTCGAAGAAATTTTATCCAGATCGGAAAAATCTCTGCTTGGTATATTTTCCAGAGATTTAGGTGCCAATTCGAGCTACAGTCCGTAATTAACTGACAAATTCAACTACTGTGTGCAAGATGAAAATAGGCCGAATTCTCAGAGAAAAAATCTATGATACTAATGTGTAACTTCAACGAGAAACTTCGAAAATGGTCAATCAAGTAATGAAAGCAAGAAGCTATTCAGATTGTTTGCCAGAAAGCTGAAACTGTAAATAGAAAAATGGTTCATGCAGAATAATCATACCTCCTGTTATGTGGCGGAAAGTTGTGGAAAGTGTAAATAGTTGTGTAAATTAAGTAGACAAGGATATATATTTTTTTTATTTAATCTTACCTGGAAATCTCCTATTTTATGCAAGGCAGTATTCACGGTTGTTTCCTGCAGATCCTTGATATTGTGAAGAGTATTTACAGTAGCATCACCTTATCAAAAAAAAAGTGCATAGTCACTTTCATTTCATAATACCAGCAAGAATTATATAAATCTTGATGTTAGTCACAACTTACTTATAGGTTTGATAGAACTCTTCAGTCCTTCCATTGTAGTATGTGTAGTTAGTTTTACTTCATTCAGAAGCTGTGCAGGAGCTTCTTCAACAAAATGTTCAATTTTTCCTGGAAATAATACAGATACTAAAATATAGTCACCAAATTATTAGGTGATTGTAACCTGTATCCCAGAATATACTTTTTCCAGTAGCTTTAACATTGTCCATGGTCACAGGCAAAGCATCCAAAGGATCTTGACCTAAAGATATTCCCAATGCCAAGTCCTTAGAATCATTGTAAGTTTTAGTACTTCTACTCAATTTTGCTTCATATATTTTCACAGGATTACTGGAAGTGTGTTTGTCAAGAACAACTTCTTGCTTGTTATCTTTAACAATTTCTAATTTCTACAACAAACATTCCTCAATGCAGATAACATTCAAGAATTATGTGGGGTCAATCATACTTTTATTTCCTCTTTCTCTTCTCTAATTGTTTTCTGCTCATTGGATTTGCGTGCTGATACACTTTTATTAATTTGTTGAATGGTAAAACAATCAGGTTGATCAATAGGAATGCTGTCTACTAAAGAATTTTTCCTTGATTTTTCCACCACAGTTTTCCTCTTAGAATCAATAACATCATAATATTCCTGAATACACACTTTATTGTACTGTGATAAATTGTATTTTTCTCTGGCAGCTTCTGAAGCCAGACAATTCAAGATCAGATAATTCACAATTTCAGGATCTGATACAAGTTTCAATGAGTAGGACACTAGTTTTCTTGCCAGAACAGATACAAGGATGTAGCATGGTAAGGAATTCCATAAATCAGAGTTGATGAAATGTCTGAGCAAATTTGTGGTGAGTTGGTGCAGAAAATATTCTTCTGCTTTCAAATTGGAAGCACAGATGTGGGAGTATCTACAACAGATATCAAGCAAAAGGTACCAAGCATTCTGCAGCTTACCTGTATAGGTCTTCTATAGAATTTTCATATTTTTCCTTGCGTTTCAATGTTTTCCTGAATTCCTTCAGATGTTTGAGATAAATATTCAGTATTCCATGTAAAAGGACTTTATTACTAACACCCAGTTGTGCTTCTGACAATCTAGTGATAACTTCTCCCAAAATAAGCCTACTTTCTTCTGTGAAATCATCATTTTCACTTATGTTGATGAACCATTTCTTAATGAAGTATTTGTCAATATCCTGAGACAAAGTCTTGACTCTTTCTTGGTTTGGCTTCAAATCAATATTTTGTTTCATTTGAGTAGGTTTAGGTTCTTTCATGAAGGTACATTTGAATGCTTTAATGATTTGAACAGGTTCATTTTTCAATAATAATTTGTGCAGCAAGACAAATGTTACAGAAATAGATATAAACCACAGCAACAGTGAGCACACCAAAAACATCAAACAGCCAACTGGTAATATCGGTACTAATGTATTGATGAAAGATACTGAGAGCAATATTCCAATTCCAAGTAGGAATATTTTCCAATCCAATAGGATATTTTCCACCAGAGACATGTTTTTTAAATGTCAGTGTATCTGATGTTACTAGTCTAGTACTTCATCAGATACGTGATATCATTATTGGTTTTACAATAACATAATCAGTGGGGAATCAATAAACAATTATCGAAAACAACCCACATATTTGTTGTATTATTTTCCTTTGATCAGAGCCGAGATCACATTGTGTGAGAAGAGAAGACTGTCAGAGAAATACTTAACAAGTTACGTCCAAAGTCACTATAGTATTCTAGTCCGGATAGCCTTTATGGCAATTATACATGAGAGCAAGAGCGTACATCATTCAGAGAAATCACAAAACCAATTCATGAATTCGAATTTGTTTACCTATTCAACTTGACTGGTGTCGACTAATGAATTTCACAAGTTCTTAGAAACAGCAGAAAAAAACATAAGATGGTCTGAAGAAAGTTATCGCAACTTAATTAAAGCTAAAAGGCAAATCATTATAATTTTGATATGCAGACGATTCCACTTTCTTAAGATTTGGATTTTGGGAGTGAATGGTAAATTTGAAACTGAATTATCGATTATATCAATGAATTGATGACCGTCTATAAGAAGGTACTTTCTCCTGATGAACGCACACATTTCTTCATGTTTAATCCCGTTTAGACTGAGAGAAAGTGATAAAGTAACAATAACAGTTCCTATACGACGATACCCTAATTATTAAACCTCTAAATACATAATTGAATAAAATTATATAAGGTAATGTTTACTAGAAGAGGAAGAGTTCAGCTGGTACAAGAAATTTTATTGTGCATGACGTCTTTGTAGACGAAGAAAGTGCGATTTGCGTGTTTTCGTACATTTTTATATCGTTACCTAACATCAAATTACCTTACATTGAGTGTAAATACGTCACACTACATCAGCTACTCTAATTTTGAAATATGGATTCGATTCCGTCATACCATCGTGCAGTTGCATCTATAATGAAAGTTTTATGTAATCCGATTATAGTTTCATACTTCATCAGGAAATAAGATATTCACACGATAATCTAGGTATGTGTATTGGTTCAGACTCTTCCGTAAATTTATCATACAGTGTGATAACCAAGTGAAAAAGTAAAACAAAAAAGGGAAGGTTAAAGTAGTTCCTACAGGTGATATCAGATATTCTTTTCGTTTTTTTTTGTGGGTTTTTTCTGCGTGCAGGGCACTGCGTCAGAGTTTATCCTGTGAAACTTGAACCTTCCCACATATCGTTGATATTAACAGGTATTCATAAATAAAACACAGTAGTTCTTGTCAGCGACATACAGTTATCTTTCAATTTCAATAGGATCAGTAACTTATCTTCATTGGATAATGTCAAAGATTAGGAAGTTGAATTGATTTTACTAATACGGACAAATTAGTTTTCTCAAATAGATATTTGCTTTATTTTTGTTCCTTCATAATTCTTTTAGAATTGAAGGTTATGAATTCAATGAATATGTTATCGGAGACTGAATCTCGAGGAATAGATCGATCAAAAATAATTGATATTTTGCAACTAAGACGTTCACCTGTTTTCGATTCGAAAAGTAATATAATAATCAGACGGCTGGAATTATCTAAGTTAATGATTAGGTTTGTATTTCGACAGATCAGGAAAGCATGTTTACATCTGAAATATTTCAGTAGTGTCGATTTCGTAGCAGTCTTCAATCAACAAAAAAATATGCTTTCATCAAGGACAGTTCGATAGAAAGAAAAAAATGGAGATCCAACTTTTCCATTCTACTTGAACTTTCTTTTCGATTGAATATCTCAGATTAAGCTTTTTCCTTTCGAATTCTTCGTAAAACTGAAGAGAATTGACCATGACTGGTAAAGTCCAAGGTATATTGCTTGTGTTAAAATTTCGAAGGTTAGTGAAAGTGAAAATATAACAATAAAGATTCCTTAGTTGGATATTATACGTTTCTATCCTAATACAGGATAGCCCAGCAAAAATGAACTAGCACGAATTCATTCTGAAACTTCATTATTAACACATGATTCTTTTTCAACATGCCCAAATAAATTTCATGTGTATGTTCGTAATTATTTAATTATGCGCTTGCTCTGTTCCAGACCTAGATAACCAGCAATGCGTTTAGCGTATGGTAGGTTGCCTATGTTCAGAAGCCTAATCATGAAAACTGGCAGAAGTGAGCAAATTTCGAACTTCAAAAGGAATTATTTATTCACGATGAAGCAAGAGCATTTCTATTGTCTTGAAATATGTAATCAACATCAAGATCACCACAGAAAAGTATGTAGGCTGCAACATGTTGCCAAACAAATGCAATACGTATTATGTGAAATGCTTTCCTTCAGTGAATAGTTGTATTATTCATTTCCGTTTAGAAATTCTTGCCACAATCCCAATTTCCATTGTTGGACTTGGCGAATTCTTCATGTATAAAAATTGGTGAAACTTTGAATTCAGTAGCAGTCAATCTCAAGGCATTCTGTTGACATCTCACATGTAAAATCAATAACTTACCCAACACCGAATACCCAATCGGATAAACCATGTATCGTGGTCCGAAACCATGGCCCACTGCCACTGTTATTGCCGAGTCTCTCGTTTGTTTGTTGTGATATTCAAGCTACTTACGTAACGTTAGGCGGCCTTGTCGTAAGACATATAGCTGTTGTTTTTTCGCGAGGAATTCGTTGTTTATACTGTCCACCTCTCATTTCCTGAACATTAATAAGAAATGCCAGGTCATTTCTTCAGAGCTTGCCGTAGTCGATCTCATTATTAATATCGGGTTATGCAATTTGATTTTGGAATTTGGATTGTGAAACGACATTCCTCGAATGATTACTTTTTCTCGAGTGTAGGATACTAGAAATCAACCATCAGCTTATATTTTTGTGGTATTTGAATAAATCAAACTTTTTTTCTTTACTCCTTTACCTACTGAAAACTGTAGCTGTAAATACAAGAGACAAATAATTGATATAGAGGCGGAGATCGATGAGATGGCCAGTCCGATTTCCTGATCTGACACCATCAGACCAGCGACATTAAATTGATTGAATCAGTTGCACCTGATACGTTGAATATAACAAGGAAGACATTATTATAAAAGATAACGAGAAACAAACGGATTTCCAGAAGGCTTCGTTAATTGAATAATTTTGTACTGTGGAATCCGGTAGCAATGGGCTGGTCCGAAAATTGACTTATCAGAAAGTGGCACACCATTATCAAAATAATGATTCAGCGTCCATAAAAAATATTAAAACATTCACTCGCATTCCATACTGGAGGAAATTTGCATAGATCTGATTGAGTAGTTCCACAAAATATTCCAAACAATATGAAAACTAGTTTCATTATTCCAAAGTGAACTCTAGCAAATATCTCGACGAAATCCAGCGAGAAAAGGGAATCGAAAACAATCCAGAGATTCGTAGGCTGTTAATTCTCACGGTGTGCAGTGAAACTACCCGTTGGACTCTATGGAATGGAAGTTGCTTTCTTCGGTGTATCGTTTGGATTACGTGAATTTTTGGACCCGTTGGCCATTGGTGGCGCCAAAGTTGTTATTGTATTTTTTTGGCTCTCAAATCACATGTTTCGCGATATAATAGATTATAGGATAATTTGTGTGCGGTAACACCGGCCAGAGAAAGGTGGGTACCGATCAAAATGATTGTCTACTGACTAGTGAAATGGAGTGAATTCAGAATCATGGATAAGCCACAGGGAAATTCAAAAGCATCTCATAATGGTCACGAATATTATGATAAAGAAAACAAATAATTGATATTATGATATCCAAACTCATCATCTGTCTATTGAATTTCCTCTGTTAATTGAGGTGCTAGAATAATGCGCGTGTTTTAGTGATTTTCAGTCACGATTTCGATGTACGAAGAGGTAATGATGCAAGCAATAATTAGGATACCACCATACGTGATGCCGGAAGAGTTATTCGATGATCAACTGTTTTTTCCTGCCAACTAATTATGATGGAGCTATCCGAATGGGAAATCAGACAATTAACTAATAACTCAATAGATGGAACGATTTAATGTGCTAATCAAATAAATGTGCCAATCAGATTTGAGATTTTAGAACTAGGGGTATAAAAGGCAGCAATATCATTGAACACTGTACTTGAATATCAATACCAAAAATTGTGATATAGCTTCTCAAGGTAAAGTGTATCCTTTTTTTTGTTTTCATATTTTAGTTTCACCAAACTTTTATTTTTACTTGTTCATCATGATCATTTGTTAAAACACCAATTTTTCTGGATTTTAATTTATGAAACAAACTGTGTCAGGGCACACTTTTCTCTATGAAGGAGTTGAGCTTTCTTCAACTGTTTCTTCCTGTTCTAATAAATGTTACGTGCACGAATTATTGCGGAAGTATAAATAATATTCCTAACCTCGTTTTACACATAGCAGTTAGTTATATTGTAATTTACCAAGCATTTCGTAGGAAGTTGTAACGAATTAAATTACTGAACAATTGGACTTTTTATTTTCTGCTGTTTCGTCCCACGACTCTTTCGATTATTTCTGTCAACTGTCAAATATCAATCATCAATCAATGACAGTAGGAATGTCATGAAAACTATGTTTCTCAATTATTTCATTTCAATTTCACTGCAAATTTTATTCTAACTATCTCATATTTTCAATTCAATTCACAGCAATAGTTTTATTTAATATTTTTCAAAATTGTCAAACAGGCGATATCTGCACTTCCGGTTAAACCGGAAGTGAACACAAACACTGCATTTTTGGCAAAACAATTGAAACGTTTCGAAAATTATTGAATTTCAGTAAACAACAACACAAAAAATATACAGGGTGACCAGTTGGGGGTGTGGAAGTAAAATAACCCACTTTTGCATCTCAGAATATATTTTTCTTCCTCTCACCATGTGCCTACCTACCAAAAACGTGACACTTTCTTCACATCTCTCCATTCTCTCTACAATTCACCAATTTCTTGTTCGTCGCGCTTCGTCCTTGCATAACGCGCCGACGACCGGCCGCCGCGATCTCGAGCGCACGCGCCTCTTTTGTTTCCACCTGTTGAGCAGTCGAGGGTTCGAGTCGGGCACTCGAGGCGGCGATGGTTCCGATGAAAGTGTTGCGTTCGCGTCAAAAAACGCCAGTACTGACGACGGAGTCGCGATACTGAGTGGTGCACTAGGTCAGTGGTTGGTTGAGTTTTTTCCGTGGTCCAGTGGATTGTTTTGTTTGGGTTCAGAGGCAGATTTTTTCTCATCACACGTTCTAGTGTATGTATTTGTAATTTTTATTCGAGGCAGTGGGTTGTACATTGTACATAAGGACTTATTCTCAAGAAAAAAAAAACTAAGTTTAAAACGTGAAAAAATTACAACCCCATTTTTTCAATGAAAAAAAAACACATAGCAGATTTGAAAGGAAAAATATGAAAACGTTCTCGAAGCTATGTACGTGTTTATTATTTCCCAAAATTTGGATTTTGTGTTTCACTTGACGCCGTATCATGAAAACATTTCAAGAAATCCAAGAAATGACAAACGGTTTTGATTGACTTGACATTTTAATCTGTATCGAATGCTGAAAGACAAGAAACTCAATATTTTTATTGTTATTTAATAATGTATTTATTTTATAAATTTTTCAATAAAACCACAAATTGAATTCATGTAATAACTGTTTATAACAATTGAATATTTTATTACTCAGCTGTTATAAGGAAATGATTGAGCTTTTTCAATAATAACTTTTACTATTGACATTGACTTTGATCTAACATCAATGTATCAATTTTTGTTTGAAATTTTGTGAAATTCAAAATGGATGAACATAAAAAATAGGATAAAAAACCATGAAAATTTCCCATGATTCAGATTGAGAACAAAAAATTTTCTTGGCGTTCATTTGTGAAATAAAAATAACAAAATATTCATTGGTGCATTTTTATTAATTTTTTTTCTTGATTTCATTTTATTCGCTGTATAAACTCACCTTAAAGTCCCTACGTCAAATATTTGTTGAAATTTGAACCAATTTCAATCTGATTTCGAGATATATCTCACACCCTGTATATGAAGATTAGAGTGTGGGTTGAAATGCCCACTATGGCTGATGCATTTCTTCGACATATCTAGAACACACTTTCACCCTCGCAAGACACAAACGCGATATCGAGATTGAAAAGTTTATCCGCGCCTCTCTGCCAATTGAATGGAAATGTCAAATGTGCATTGGTTTTGCTTTCTGCTTATGCAACATCGGTTCAGATGGAATACAGCGCATGGTTATGTAAATAGATGAAACATAGTTCTTATTCAGGAATTTGTGCCAAGAATTTTCTGCTAGTCCTAAAGTGGATATGGCCGCGTAAATACAAAATCGACTTCCTTTCGATTTAGCTATATCGATTGAGTAATAATCGGTAATCGAACTACGAATTTAAAGAAACATAAGCCACTAATTGTTTAATTAAGTTTGTCTATCTTGGAGTTTAGAATGATTTCTATATTGCATGATTTTTTTACAAAAACGTTGAAAAATAACGGAGAGAAACAAAAAAAATTCCTCAACTGCTGCTGATGATTCCGGCCGATTGAGTAGCTGAAACAAAAAAATTCTAAGAGGTTATTGAAGCTGATGGTATTCCCTATACAAAGACCTAATATTTCTGAAAAATATCAAAATTTGACAAAATGGCGTAGTTCTCAAGAAAAAGCGTCGTTTTTGTGATAAAAATGGTCGTTTTTTGGGATTATAAACTATCGAATAAGCCAAAAGAAAAAACGATTTTCCGAAAGTGTCACATTAGAATAGACGCTTGATTCGAATCGAAATAATAACACGCAATAAAAAATATAAGACTGAACATTGTTTGATTAGTAATCGTGCGAACGCATTACAAAATCGTTTGGTAATAATACTACACGTACTGAATACTGTTACATGTTTCTTTCGCAGAGGATTCATTCCATACTAATTGTTTAATTAGCTTGTGATAGTGTCGATAGATTGCTTTGTTGAACAGTCTCTTTAAATCGAATAACACTAGAAATACGTTCCCCATACCGAGAGCTTGAAACAAATTAATTCAAACATAAAATAAGATGACTTACGGTTAGAACAAAGCACAATCAAAAACAACTCAATCACATCCTTTCGATATTCGCCATTGTTGTTTACATTCCACATCACCCCAATGACAACCATCTGAAATCACTCCAAACATGACAGTTGACGACCCACCTTGTACATTGACAACCCGTAAAACAATTCCAAATGGCACTTCTTCTGTCCTTTTACAGCCGTACCATCAAGAAAGTTAGTCAGTCGATTACGCAACAGGTGACTACGTGACCGAGCTACGACATACGGTTTTCTATGTGCCAGGATTTTCATTGGAGCGTGGTCCTGGGAAAAGGATGACGCGCGCGCGATTGGCGGTCAGTGGCGTGCTGTTCGTGTCTGGGATAGCGAGCGCGGGCATTTTGGATAATTTCAATAATTGGGCCCGATCGGATAAGATTGACGTCAATTTGCCCTGGTTGCCCTGTAAGTGTACTATTTTCGTCGTCTAAGACCACATAAAAACTTTTCTAGAATTTGAATATGACAGAGGCGGAGACACATGTCAACTTCATTTTCAGTTTATTTTCAAAAATAGTAGACTAGTGTTTCGCATAGTTTTGTTATCACTTTCAGCTTGTCCTACTTTAGATGAGGAGGATGTTGCTATTACAATTTATATCGCTCATAAAATAGAACACGAAACCTTCGTTTTCACTACGAAACTAGTTTGCACTTAAAAAAAGTGCTTTCACGTCAACAACTCCTGTTTCCATGGTTTCTAGACGTGCTACAGCTCGTTGTAATTGATCGTTTTATTTGTATATTGTCTACTTTCACGCCATGCATTTTCATCTAATTAATTATAGCCAAAGACGGGACAGATGTCGTCGTCGCGAAAAGAAATCGAATCGAAACTGAAAGGAGATGACCCACCATCAAAAGGGAAATCCGCTAAGGTGTCGGTGTGTTTTATTTTCAGTTGAGAATGAAACTAGATGCTATGACGAGCTAGGTTGCCTCAACATCACCAGGACTTGGTACCACTTGATCAACAGGCCGTTCAACGTGTTTCCCTTGCCAAGATCTGTGATAAATACTAGGTTTATACTTTATACGCGTTTGAACCCTTCAGAGGTACGTCCAAGACATGACATTCATTACTGTAAACATTTTTAAATCCTCAAATCACAACTTGAAATCATAAAAATCAGGAAAACCACACGAAGAAATAAATGGCAACAATGTTGTTGACGTAAACGTCAAAATTTAGAACAAAAATAGTCATGGCCTTCTAAAATATCGTTGAATAAATAATCAATTTCAAGTATGCTTACTTTTCAGGGACAACTCATAAGAGCCAATAATCAGTCGATAGAAAAATCAAATTTGGATATCGACAAAAAAACCAAATTCATAATCCACGGGTTTATAGATACTCCACTTTCGAATTGGGTAAGTCAAGTAGCACAATATCAAGTCATTTCATTTTCGGAACAAATCCAATCATGCAAGATACATTTCAAAGAACCTCACCTGGCCCCTAATGGTGTTCTCAAAACATCGAACAATCACGAATTTAACACACGAGTAATCACAAAAAAGTCATTACGATGACAGTTAAAAACACTTCAGTACTTAAACGAAATCAATTCGAGTGTCCGGAATTAATGGACAATTATATTCAGTTAGAATACAAACTACTTCTTTATGGATAATGAGAAATTGACTATTTTCAGAATGGCCTAAAACCGAAGTTATATTTCAAGGTCGTACACTGTCCAAAGATGGCAAAATTTATAATCTAACACTCACTTTTTTCACATTGTCAACTCCGAAGATTATGCAAGTTGATTCGAAAAAGTTATATTGTATTACAGATTGAAAACAACATAACCTTGAAATAAAAAAATGCGGTATCTTTTGTTTGACATAAGTCGTCGATTTTCACAATAACCTAACAAGAACTCACATTCTATTCTGTTGGCTACGTTTATAAAATTGAAGGTGATCAAATTCTTAGCAAATCATTGATTACAACCATCAAATTTATTACTGATCGAATATAAAGGAGACTGGGTAACGATGACCTTGTTGAACATTTTGCCAAAAAATCCCAATGAAAGTGTCCAACATAATAACATTTATTATATCATCATTTTTCGTGAGCAGCTATTGTCATCTTGTTTCGTTGAAACTATGCAATAGCTATAAAAATACATGAAGATGAGATTATGAAAGTAAGCTGAAACACCTTTTTTTTTCAATAAATTACGTTACTTCACTTCAATAACTTTACTTGTCAAATGATTCCAGTCTATTTTTCAACAGCTTGTCAGAATGTGCACTGTTGCCAGATTTACAAAAATAAAGAAACTCAAATGGATATTTACCTTTTATTTTTCAACTAGGTTAGAGATATGCGAGACGAACTTCTGAAACATCATGACGTAAATGTGATCGTAGTAGATTGGGCAGGGGGTAGTTTGCCTCTCTACACGCAAGCCACTGCGAATACCAGGCTGGTAGGCTTGGAACTAGCCTATTTAATCAATTACCTGATGGTGAGTACTACACACACCTAGAATTAATCCCCCATGTGAGAAATATTCACGATAATGAAGAATATTTTCAGCTGTAAAAAAGCGTTTTTTATGTTTCCAATTACTTCCTAAAATTTGTTGGTTTTTTTGAGACACCATGTATTCAAAATATTCCACTATGTAGCATCTTGCATATGACATACTTTCTTCGCTATTATATAAGTTTGTTTACGATTCGTCAATAATATTGAAATTATTCACTCGCAAATTCGAAGAATCCACTATTTCAAGGAGTTTTTCACAACAGTTGCTTTGGATGTCAATTATCCCTAGGCATGATTTCTTCATTGAAAATACCTTCGCAAAGATCAAAGTTTTTTATGCTGAAATCAACCAATCAGTGCTATGATGCAGATATGAGAATACCAAAAAAACCAAAATTAATTTTCTTATAGAAAAACTATGAGGTTGATCCGAAAACCATCCACATCATAGGACACTCTCTGGGAGCTCACACAGCCGGATATGCAGGTGCTTTGGTACCAGGCCTCGGTAGAATCACAGGACTTGATCCAGCTGAGCCCTATTTTCAGGTAATATTCTACTCACCCTCCAAATTATATAACTTGAAATAATTTTCGTAAAAGTAATTTCCACCGTTTTTGGGTGTTAAACTTTTATAAATTATATCCTAATTCTAATTGCAGCCACGGCTTTTTTATTATACAGGGCATGCCAGCTCATGTGAGGCTAGACCCCAGTGACGCACAATTGGTCGATGTCATCCATACCGATGGGAAAGGTATTATTTTTCTGGGTAGGTCAACAAATATTACTTGAAATACACACTCACGAAATGAAGGCATGTTCTAGAAGTGAAATGAGGAACAATAAAGCTTGTACAACTATACTATTGCTTTGATTTTCTACTGGTATTGAAATATGGCTTTCAGTTTCCAATAAAAAAAATATTTTCAGGATATGGGATGTCCCAACCATGTGGGCACTTGGATTTTTATCCCAATGACGGAAAAGAACAACCAGGTTGTGATATAACCCAATCCCCACTAGTGCCACTCACATTAATCAGGTAGGAATGTCAGGTTTCAGTTTCTTCGCTCTGAGATCTATCAATAACTTTTGTCTGTCTAGTCTTCGATAACATAATATCTATAATACTTACAGGGATGGTCTGGAAGAAGCCTCCAGAGTCCTTGTAGCCTGTAACCACGTCAGAGCCATCAAACTCTTCATTGACAGCATAAACTCCCAATGCCCCTATATAGGTAGGCACTTCAATAACCACTTCCACACATGACAGCTAACATTTTGTTTTTTTTTTTTCCAGGTCATCAATGTTCCAACTATAATTTATTCAAAGAAGGGCGTTGTTTCACGTGCAAGCAGAGCTCAGGGTGTGCTATAATGGGCTACCATGCAGACACCACCCCTGGCTTGTTCGAGCATAATGATTTGTCACCAAAGTCTAAATTACAGGATACTATTGGGAATAAGTACTACCTGACCACAGGCAGGGAATATCCGTTTTGTCGTGAGTACAAGTTTGCTTTTCAGTCACTGCATTATTGATGTAATTTGTAACTCTTCTGTGGAGGTACCAACTTCAGTTGCACGATAAAACCATGGATTTAATATCTTAACAAGATGAGTAACAACAAACATTTGTTTGGCGCCCCAACTTCACATCCCTTCCATAGCAATCAGGGGAATACAAATATTTTGGCTGGTCGCTGCTCTGATTGGTTCATTTGAATTTCGCGCCATCGAAAAGTTCTAACATTTGTGTTCCGTGTTAGGGTTTCAATTTCAAAACAGAGCCGCCATTACGCGCAGTTATTAACGTGTTATTAACTTGAGTTTACTATATTACAAAGGTTGATCAGGTCAATTTATGCATATTTGACATTATCCAAGTGTGAAAATGAGCAAAAAGTGTTTAGTTTGTGATTATACAGAAAACATTGGTGATTGTTTACCATTTCACAGGTACGTTGTCAATGAAGAATCAACATAGGCGTGACACATTTCTTATTCGTACCTACATTATTATATATAGATCATGAATATTTCCAGATTTACCGATGACAATTCAATGAGACGATGTTGGTGAATAGCTCTCAATTTGAGAAGAGAATTATCTTCATTTTGTGTTTGGAAAAGCTTTTTTTCCTAAGATTGTCAATAAGTCTGGAGAAATAGTATTGAAAGGAGAAGCTATTCCATTTTTATCAATGGCAGATGATGAATGAGTATCAAGTTCATGATTTTTTTGAGGTATATCTAACGATTCTCAATGTCAATTCTGTAGTTTACAAGTAGATTATCACTGAATAAGTTCCAACACTGAAACTTTTGATAGTTCAGAACCAAGTACCTCAAAGTATACAGGGAGCACTTATTTTCCATATACAAGGCATGTAACTGAATTTAATATAATTAATCTGTATTGTACAGTTTGAATAGTACAGCAAAAATTTCAGATAGAACTCTAACAGCTTTGGATTCTGAAAATGGAACAATAACAGCTTTTGAAATTTGATATTCCCCACTACTATTCGCTATGGAGGACTTTTTTTTATTCCTGGAAGTATACAGTTTGTTCTTTCATGCTACTTTTTTATTTTGATCATTATATGATGTCTAATTTGAATTGTTTTGTATAACAAGTCGAAATATTAAGTATAAAATTTATGATGTTATAAAATGATGTAATAAATATTTCTTTTCTGGAATAACATTTTTTCTTATTAAACCAAAATAATTGCTGTGTATCATTATGTAAATTTATTAAACGAGCATAAATTTTGCTACGCCACTGTTCGATGTGCAAGGAAACCATCCCCACCACCGATTTTCACGAGTTTATCTTGGGACCACTTCCCCTAATGTTTTCGGTATACGCGTTACTCATCTAGTACTAATTCATCTGAGGATAAAACAACCGCATTACAGACAGAATGTACCGCATCAGCGTCGAGCTGGCCCGACCCCAATTCGCCGAGAGTTGGGTGCAGGGCCACCTGAAAGCGTCGGTGTACAGTCCCAACGGCGTCATCCACATGGACCTGACGCCCTCTGGCGACATGAAACTCGAGCACGGTTCCACGTACTCGACGACTGTGTCGCACCCGGTCGACATGGCCGGCGACGTCAGAAAGGTCGAGCTCAGCTGGGAGTACGACATGAACGTGTTGGAGCCGAGGACGTTGTGTCTCTTCTGGTGTAACGATCATTTGTACGTCAGGAATGTTTTGGTTGAAGAAATGGAGATGCCAAGCAGAGGGTAAGATATTTATAAATAATGAATATTTATTGTTATTTATTTTGCAGTGAATGAATATTCAGTTGACTAGTTATGAGTTCGATTATGACTTTTTACTAATTAAATTTGAAATTATCATGTTTTTTTGTTTTTCCTACAGAAAAAGAGATGCCCAATTCTCCAGCAGACTGTGTTCCAAAGGTAAAAAAGACTTTGCAGATATTTCCAATAGGGGTAAAGGAGTTTTTTTGGAGACTTGTTCACTCAAATTTGTTAAAAGCTAGTACAATGTTGCATTTATTTGATCTTCATATATTTGTATGAATATCTTAAATTTTCATTTGTAGAACTGCTGTTTTTATTTCTTGTGATTTGTTTTTGCCTATTTATTAGTGAAAGTACAAATAAGTGAGATAGTACCTTGAAATTATGCTTGTTTTTATGTTTTTATTTATAGCAACACATGTATAGAGTTTGTGATATTTTTTGTATATCTTGAAGCATTCAACATATAAATAATAATATTTGAAATATAGATTATTTGTAAATATACACTATATTGAGCATTTCAAGAGCATTCTTATTTCAAGGAAAAACTCATTTGGGTATACCTCTGGGTGAAAAATAAAGGAAGGTAACAACTAACTCATTATTAATAAAAAATAAATATTCTGATATAATAAATAATCGCTAATCCATAGAATTAGCATTTTAAATCCTATTCATCTATATGAATCAAAATCTTTCCTGTGCATTTTTTGTCCTCAATGAATTTGATTGCATCATTTATTTGACTTAAACCAAATTTTGCACTGATATGTGCACTAATCAGTCCTTCATTACCTAATTCTAGCGTATCCTCTACTATGGTCTTGTATAAATGTTTATTCTGCCTCCTCAATTCCTTGAGGCTCACTATAGTTAAAAACGAATGAGGTTTAGGAGCTGGTACAGTTTTATAAAAATATGGAGCAGCATGGAATATTTTCCCACCTACTGAAACACTGAAAATACCCAGACATTTTTTCTACTGTGACAGAAGATGTCCAAAACTAAGTATGTACTTACCAACTTCCTATACTTTCCATCATCTGATCCCCCACAGCATCGTATACAATATTAGCCCCCTTATTTTCAGTAATTTGCATGCACTGTTTGGTCAGTTTCTCAGTGAAATGAAGAGTTTCAAATGCTCCTCTTTGTCTTACTAATTCACCCCTCTCTTCAGTATCTACAAGGCCTATTACCTAAAATACCAAATTATTATTTAGAACTTGATAACATGACTAATTGTGACTAACTTTTGCTTTGAATACATTTGCAGCTACATCCACAGCTGCAAGTCCTAACCCAGCTGGTCCTGCTGAAATTATCACCCTATCATTCTCTTTGAGAGTGGATAACTTTGAGAAAGTGTAGACAGCAGTTGAATGTCCATAAGCCATTACTGCTGCATCTTTTCTCTCCAATTCACTAGGTATCCTCCACACATCATCAATATCCAACTACAACAGCAAAGTATTTCTTTTGAAATTGTTGATAACATTCTCAAATTGAAGTACTCACCACACATTGCTCGGCTAGTCCACCAAAAGTTTCGAGATTCAACCCAGCTACCCTATCCCCAACAATTATTTGCTCATTTGTTACATCTTTTCCCTTTTCTACAACCTCGCCGGATAACTCATAACCTGGCACAAAGGGTAGTTCACCACCACCGTCTCTAAATTTATGGCAATCCACCGAATTAAGGCTACAATAAGCCACTTGCACTCGAACTTGGTTCGGTTTCAGTTTCACCTCTTTTCGCTCTTGGATTTCCAATGGTTGCCCAATTTCCTTTATTACGGCAGCTTTGAAAGTGCTGGCGAATTTTTCGGACTTCAGTGTGTTAGAGTGGGTTAGTAGTTGGACAGTTCTCGCGAATATCTTGTTCATTATGAACTTATAAATTTCACCAATTTGGAAGTTTCAAAATAATGGCATATGATTTCGACCCAACCACATTCTTCTTACTCATGAGTCAAGTCAACACATGCTAATGCTAAAGCGAAGAAGAATCAGAGAGAAGTAGAAGAGAGTGACTACTGAGCCAATCGAGCAACACATTTGAGATGAATATTGTAATCAAAGTCAACTGTCTCATTTCTTCTTTGTTGTTTATGGAAAGGAACTACATTGACAACCATTAAAAATTTATTCTTATACGTATACCCTTCATGCAATGCTTACGAGGGATCAAATACAATTCAACCAATTAATTTTTATTGTAAACACAAACATCTGACTCATTCCCTGGTATCCCCAAGGTAGTTACACAATAATTAAAGTGATAAGTGAAACTGGAATTCACGTTCTCCTGCAAGCCATCTTTGACAGTGCGAATGTCAAAATTCGGCGAATTGGCATTGACAGTGACGTTCGTGAGACAAGGCATCAAGACGTCTTCTTCGTTGTTTTTACTCTTGAGGCACGTAGTGTTGAACTGTTCGCAATACTCTGCGGAAGTGGACACGTCCAAACACATGATTTCATTGAAGGTGGTGCAAATGGAAATCAGTTCGGGCGGGCACAGCCTGGTGGCGTTTTCGGGGCAAGCCACGAGGACGCCGGCCGGCATGACCACCTCGCCAGAGGGCGCTTCGGTGGGAGGATGGTGGTAGTTGTAGACAGAGAACGGCCGTTTCATCGTCGGTAGGGTCAAGTTGAATGTGTAGCCACCTCCAAGATATTTTGAGGTTATGAAAACACTAACCTAGTAGGAAACCACTCTCACCTTCCAAAACGCTCCTCCAATCGTTACTCCCCGCATCACCCCCACCACAATCCTTATACTCAGCCCCGCCCACCGCCATGGTAGTGACGCAGTACCGGTACTGATCCCCTGCGCCCCCTGTTTCGTTCAGTAGGTTCACGTCCATCGTCAGGTTGGTGAGGCAAGGCACGGCGACGCTGGTTTCCTTTTGCTGGGGAGCTGCGCCACCACGACACGAAGGGTCCTCGCAGGAGACGGTCGTATTGACGCAGAGGGTTTTTTCTTCGGCGCAGGGCCTGGCCGAAGACATGGTGACTACGCACAGGACGGTGCTGTTCGTAGTGCAAATCGCTGTAGAGCCTACGACGATGGTTTATACAGCTGTCTTTGTTTTATGTGTGGGAAAGAGGGAGATGGAAGTTTTGACTAGAAAATTGGCACAGCTGAATTGTGACAGGACTGTCAAGAATTATATGTTTGAACTGTCTAAGGTGTCTACCTAATGATGAAACCACTTTTTGATTGTTTGTGGGTCCAAAGTGTCGATGGGAATTTCATGGAACTTATCCTTGACGAATCGTCGTGAAATGGCGACGCAATCGTGTTTGGTAACATTGTTTTCTTTCACGTCAGTCAGAACTGGCGGGAAATCCAAACTTCTCTAGTTCATTAACCTACTTTTGAATTTGTAGTCTTTTATTTTTTGCTGTGTGGTGTTTTTTTAGTTAAAATGAAGTTTTGTATAGTTTGTGGACAAGCAGAAACCGTCCCTCGTCATTTTTATGGAATTCCGATGGTAATTTGTTAGTTTTTGGAGTTGGAATCAATAATTTACATTTTCGTTACTCACATATAGGACGAAACCGTTCGGATACAATGGATTCTCGCATTGGGAAAACATTTACAAGTATTTTGAAAACATTTTCTATTCAATTTTTCGACTGTGTGAATATTCAGGAATCAATTGAAGATAATATTTTCACGAGAATTTGCCATTTTTAATCTGATTGACAACTGAACTGACGAGCACTAGAAGGCAGCGTTGCCGCTTCTAAAATGAACAACAAAGTTATATTTCTTCTTCAAAATCTTCTTCAATCCCCACAGATTCGTGAAATACTGTTGAATCAAAACTTTGTAGACAAACTACTGGTGTATTTCATTAACAATTAGCAACATTGCATTTTGTATTATTATAGCGTTAACAGTGTCACCATCCGTGGCAATTCAAAAAAGCATACTAGTTACCTTACAACTGTCTAATGTCAATAACTTGTTCGAGAATTGTGAAATTTACAATTTACTCACCTGCACACAATTGTGTAACGTTTCCTTCGCACAATGTCAGCACGTTTGCTGGTAACTTAATCTCTTCTTGTACAGCCGGTTGGTTGTAATAATTGTACACATTGTACGGTCTCTTACTCTGAAATCCCCCCAAGAGACTAGATGTCATATGCCAAATGAACATGCCGGTCAAAACGTTCCTGAACGTACTGCCGCTGAAAAACCCAGACTTCTTCTGCATTCCGTAACCTGAATCGATATCGAATAGAATAAATGATATCTTAGGGGTGGGATTCTCATTCTAACTCACCTCCGTAGCCTCCCATACCGCCCCCATATCCCCCCATACCGCCTCCAAATCCCCCCATACCGCCTCCATATCCTCCCATACCACTTCCATAACCTCCGTAGCCTCCCCCCATGGGTCCGCCGTAGCCTCCCATATTACCCCCATAGGCCCCCATGTTATTACCCCCATAAGCCCCCATGTTACCCCCATGGCTTCCATACCCTCCTTGCTGGGGATAAGCATGATTTTGCTGGTTAGGGTTGTAGCCTGTGGTGAAAATGATTAATATAGCAGAGATTTTTTCTTATAATTTATTTTTTTTTAATTTATTTCTTCACCTTGATTTCCGTATTGTGGATTTGCCGAATGCTGCACATTCGACGTTTCTTTCTTGAATCCAGCCTCTGGATTCGGATTTTTAGGAGCCGCTGGCTTTGCTACCCCTGACTGCACACCTACAGGGTGATGTCACGATATGAAATAATCATCGACAATATTTTTGGCAATTTTCCTTTTGGGTTGCATTAAATGTAGTATTTCTCGAGCAAACACAACTGGTCGTCAGAATTCCCCATTTTTTTTTCTGGGGAGGAAAATTAGGAAAACAAAATGTCACCTTGATATCCACTTTTCCATCCGCCATTGGGATTGGCAGCAGGGCTGCCAGGCACATCCCAACCGATAGGCCTTTGGTGAGTGTTGGAAGACTGCTGCACGTTTGAGTAGTCTTTTTTGAATCCGGGTTCCGGAGCGGATGGCTTCGCTACCTCCGGTTGTTTGGGTACAGGATCTGGCGCAGTCTGGGTACCTTTCTGAGGGGAGGATTTTTTGTTGTTGGTACTACTGCGACTCCACCAGCTACTACTACCTATAAAACATTTAGTTTCAATACTTTTGGTGAAATATCTCACTGAAATTTTGATTTTTGAACAGAATGTTCAATTGCAACGAAAACCACACGGGGTTTTGGACTCAACGGAATAAATATGTGTAACCTGAAGACGATTTTCTACTGCTACTTCCTCTGGATCCTCCGCCCCTTTTTCCATCGCCAAACTCCGCCAAAATCAAGATCACCAAGACGCAGCACAAAATTAATAGCTTCATTTTGGGGGTATGCAACTTTTCGAAATTGAAATTTCGTTCATCAGCACTGAGTGACAAACATCAACTGCCCTTGCAAATACGACGCGGTCACCATAAAAGTTAACGAATAATTTCCGTTGCTCAGGTCCCCAATCATCTCCTCCGAATAGTGAAATCTTCTTCTTTCCTAATTTATAATCTTGGAGATGGTCAGGAGAATTAGTTAGATCGTTATCTATAACATTGTTTGTTAACGTAAACTCCTGACCTGGGGTATTCCCGCAAAAAATCTAGTGGGGTCAGATCAGCATATCCAGCTGGCCACTTTAAGAATTCTCGCCTCCTAGTTCCAATAATGAGAAAATATCGTTTAGGTATCCAATGACTTGTAGATTTAAGTAACCCTCTTCTGATTTTCAGATGAATTAAGCTCATACGTTGAAATGCCTTACAAGATTAAAAATCAGGTCACCTGCACAGTTTATCTCCTCGGCGTCAAAACAAATGATTACCTTATTGTCGTACTCGAATTGTTGCAAGATTTGATTCGTTTCTCTAAGACGGGTCTTAAACACAGCAATTTTCTAATTTAGACTATGTTTTAGCTAAGTTTCGTCATTCACTCAATGTCCTGAAAGTGTGCCTAAAAAGCTCAAAGTATGCTAAATCCAATGCATATAACATATTCATGATAATTCCTACAGTGTGTTTTTCAGAATGATACTACTCCTAGTTCTTTTTATACAGGGTGGTACTTGAAGACATGCTAATCTTTGACACATTTAAAAAAAAAACAGTTTTTCGATAATAACTGAGATAATATTCTAAAATTCTATCACCCTGTATCTCAGAAGTTGGGACTTTTAGGACATACGTTTATAGTAAGTTTTTTTCTCAAAAAGTGTCAAAGAATCACCCCTTCAAATATTAGCATGTCTCTAAGGAACACCCTGTATACCTAAATCTCGTCAACTAATGAAGAAACGCCCTGTATAATAGTAACACAAGGAACAAGGCAACACCCACAATTCAACACAATGAAAACTCATTTCGAGGCATGTCAGTCTGTAACGAAGAAGTGATGCTGGATAAGTATAAACGATAAACGTGCCACTGTCATTCCTAATTAACTCAATCTCACCTACTACTATAGCCTGTAGCCACTGTCTTTGTCTTTTTCTCTACCGACCAAGAGCATTACGTAACCATTTTATATTTGCCCAAGAACCACTATTGCTAATGACAAATCGAACGCCATAGGCGGAACACTGGGGAACTGGTTGGTCTGTTATTATTATTATTATTATCATTATTATATGCTTTATTGTCTTGAAAAAATATATATTTTGTTGACAAATCTTCTTAAATGTGAGAAAAAAAAAACTAAAAAATTTCTAGTATTTTTGGAAAAGTAGATTTTCCTGAAAACTCATATTTAGGATGTGCTTGACACGATAATGAACTCCATTCCATTTTCCTTTACTTGTAATCGTTCTTGAATTATCCATGTCTGAACAGTCCCAGAAGTCTCAAAAACTATCAGAAACCTGTAAAAAATCCTCAAAGAACACAAAAACCTTGTATTTTGACAGAGAAAAACCTATTTAAAGTCAGAGTAAATGTTCAAAAATTCTTGAACGAACATTGAAGACTCTATGACAACTTTGAATTTTTTCAGAAAATCATCAGGGGGTATATACAGGGTGACCACCTTCTTATTGGGATTGTATTGGTAACTTTTATACTATAAG
This sequence comes from Plagiodera versicolora, assembly GCA_037013635.1. Taxonomy (NCBI): domain Eukaryota; kingdom Metazoa; phylum Arthropoda; class Insecta; order Coleoptera; family Chrysomelidae; genus Plagiodera; species Plagiodera versicolora. The sequence goes on along the minus strand of CM072983.1, from coordinate 1,557,070 downwards.
ATTTAGAAGGTGGGTCAAATGGAGGAAAAGTTGCATTCATAGGAGCATTGTCAAGCTCATCAAACAAATTATCATCAGGGCCGGTTATTGAGATAGCATAAAAAAAGTGAATTCTGTCATTTTGATTTTTCTCCTTTTTCCACTTCATTTCGAATATTATCAAAAAATGTTACAGGCATTTTTTATTCGACAGTAAATTATCCTTGATTTGACGTGAGCAGATTTTGTATCCAACGTTTCGTACGCACCGGGCCACCCTCAACCTCATTTTTTCAATACGGACCTGCATATTTTATGACACTTTTCGAAATAACTTTCAACGCTGAATTCAAAGACATTACATACATTTTTGATGAAAAACAGAAAAATCCCGAATATATATACTTGTTATAACCTAGAAAGAACTAAGGAACGTTCAAACGATGATAAAAATCGCATAAAATGTCACAGAATTACTTGAAATACCTGATTCAAGCTCGCATTTTACATTCACCCGTACGCCACTGTCGCACGTTCTCTGCAGGATTCTGGACTGCTAGCCAGTCGTTAGTTTACTTCTTAGTTTTCGACCGCTTTTGCGAAAGTCCGAACGAACTTTCTGTCAACGAGACGAAATAAACGATACACGATATTAAACGCGAATCGCTCGCTTCATTCTAATGCGTCCGAATTTAACCAGAAACGAATTTCCTAAACGTTCGTCCGGTTGGAAAAATCACCCTGTAGGTGTCCGGCATGTTCGTAGTGATAATTTCATCTACATGGTTGGACGATACACGTATTTAGTACAGGTGAGAGGAAAACATTTGTTATACCTTTTATTTAAAGTCCTTATTTGAAAGAAAGTGCCAATTCTGTCATTCCTTGAAATCACAGAAATATATTATTGAACAGAAAAACCACACGAAGAAATTAACTGCAACAATGTTTTTGACATGAACGTCAATTCAGAACCAAAGTGGTCATGGCCTTCTTATAGTATCGTATCTCGCAAAACCCGTGACTACAAGAACTCAAAAATCTCGGAAACGGTTCTATTTATGTATTTCAACAACAGATATTTATGCAGGAAATTTTATATCGCCCCAAACTGTCGAGCTGTCAAAATAGTGAAAACAAAATAATGTATCGAGACCAATTTCATTTTCAAACGGATTATTCCAAAATCGTATTAGCCTTGGCTCAAACAACATACCAAACAGCTGCAAGTTGGTGTTACGTAGGAAGAAAATGGAATATACCGTGTGTTCGAAAAGTGAACACAACAAAACATAGCAACATAATTCGTAGGATTATTTTTTTATATTTTCTTAGACAAACATTTTTTATACTAGCACATGAAATGTCATTGTTACACAATAATCACTCATGAATTATTGAATAGCTGCTGAAGTTGTAGTGCTTGAATTATATAGTGTGTTCTTTTTAGCGAATCGAAGAAAAATCCTGAAATTATATACAGGATGTTATGTAACTAAAAGGGTTGGTTTTTTTGAGTGTTTTCAAGACTAAAAAGCAATATTTTGTTTGAATAATATTACTGATGGATTAGAGAGAGATTTCTGTATTGCAACACATATTTGAAACTACGATTTGTCGATTAAATATTCAGCTACTAATTGCTTCATGATAGATGTACCGTCACTATTTTGTATCTAATTGATTGTATTTGCTTAACATGAAACTATGTCAAAACAAGAATCAATTAGGGAAGCTATTAGTGATGAATAATTTTGTTTTGATTTTTTATGTAATCAGTCAATGACTTGCTGAATTTTATTAATAATACAAAAAAGCTCCTTACGAAATCATCGACAATTTTTAATTGATCGAAAAAAAAATCAACTAAACAATAGCAAATGATTTTATGACTTCATGATAAGACCCCACAGGATGTTCTGAAAAGTTATTTAATTTTACAACTGGTATAAAAATGAACAAAAAAACAATAATTTCAATGTAGGAGATGTTCAAAATGTAGCGAATTTGTGAAATGAAATAATTCTCCTTTTTTTAATGTTAATTTTTGTAATACATCGGAAAACACTCAATATTTCCGAAACAGTTGAAGATAAGTATGGGACATTTTACATGAATTATGTCTAGAATTTTCTGAAGAATCCAAAAAATCAATAAAATACAGGGGATTGTATTTGAAATAAGAAAGTTGGTATCGGCCACTGTCACATGACACACCCTGTATAATTATTTTTAATTGAAAAAAATGCGCATCTGAAAATTTAAATCGACGTATCAGAGCGTTTTTCCCAACACGCTCTCATTTATTCCTTATCGAATTTATTCCATTTGGCTGTTCCACCCTGTATAATGACCGAACGACTTGGAAAGTAATATTTACGCACAGAAGTGCAAAATAACTCGTATGGAGGTGAGAAAATGTACAGTTCGTTAAATAAACTGTGGTGTATGCGTCACGTGTGCAAACAAGAGACAAGTTGATATAGGTAATGATTTATTTGATTTGCCTGTAGATATTCTTGATAGACTTCAGCTGTTTGCGTCGTATCTACTCGGAATTTATGTCTCTTATTCTAATAGAATGTTGATAAAAAAAATGTTATGCTCATACGAAACACAACAACAAATCTTTACCAATTTAATTCGATGCTTGGCATGCAGGAAAGACTAGGAATGTATGCAGGTTGTACTATAATGTACATAACGGTGATTTTCATCGATATTTCAAGAACTGAAAAGAACGAAGATGACTTATCTATGATTACGTAGGTACATCGGTAATAGAGCAACATGCTAAGTGGTACGATGTGTGGTTTATTATTATACAGTGCAGTCCGTAGAAGAGAGACCATTTGATAGTTCTAAGAATATTAATATATTGAAGTATAAGTGTATTATAAAAAGGTCGTCTTAAAGACCAGTTATCCACGAATACTTTACGCTATTTTTTCTTAATGGTGCACCATGAAATCATATATACTAGTATTATTACTACAAAGAATAGAAATGAAGAGAACTAATAATGCAAAATGGCAGACTTCGTGATGTGACATCGGGAAACCTTTGGTTGTCATGGAAACGAGAAAAACAGATATTCATTTCTCGTTTCTTTGTTGATGTTGCCATGGTAACGCGCTGAGGCGTGCTTTAAATGGATAAAATGGGGCACCAATAGAAAATAATAATGAGATATAATATAAGGGGTGATAGTTTCTTGACTATGTGATAGAAATAATTATTTTTTCTGTTCTTTAATCAAACAGTCCCATTCCATATTTCATGAACCGTAAAATACAGCATGGAGGAAGATTATTTTCCAGTGAAATGTGATTATTGAGTAACAAACATGTATTTAATGCATTCAAATTCACACATTTAAATACGTATAAGCGTTTGAGTCACCACCTGAATAGGCTGGCCACTTGAGAACTTGACTGAGATCAAATTTTTCCTTTGGATATCGAAAAAACCTCGCTTATTGCGTTAGCACAAACAAATTCAATTGGGTGACAAGTCGTTCCACCCATTTCCATCTTGATTATCTTAAAATTATCGAGAAATATTAACTAAGGTGGGTTACTCAAGCATTCATTCGTATGCTCAGGCAGAGAAAATTGCATTTTTGAGCGTTGATGGCTAATTGAATTGATTATTTATTTCGAATGATCTGTGAGATCATTTTGATAGAAGAAATGGTGCAGAAAATTACCAAGTTGTTGGCCTGATTATCATGAATTTATCAATTATGGTGGGCTACAAATACGTATGTTTGTTTCAACATTTCCAATTTAAATAATTTGTACGATAAACTTGATCGAGAAATGCGAATTGACTTGAATTAACGAAGTTGATTACTATTTCTGGATTTTTTCGTTTTTTCAGCTTTCAATTATGCCAAACACTATTTCAACAGCAAAATTACGATATTTTTTCTTAGTCGAAAATCGAGATTTTTTATTAGAGATTTTTTTATTGGAAAAATTACTACGCCACTGGAACAGGTGTGACCAGAATTTCATGAAAAAATATTTAATAATAACAAAATTATGACAACTCAAAAATTCGAAACACCCTGTATCAACAGATCTAGCAATGAGAATATTTTTCTTTATGATTTCAACAGCGTAATTTTTTTAATGAAAATAATGGAATTACATTGGAGTTTTCATGCAGATAACTAAAACTAAGACCTAATTGATTTTTCAATTTGAATCTAATGACAGTTTGACACTTTAGAAAAGTTTTTGTTATTCAACGTACAGCGAGGTTGATCTACTAATAATCCTTTTTCATTCATCATTAGTTGAATTGTGTGAATGTACTTCCGTTATTTTCATCAAAAAAATCACGCTGTTGAAATCATGAAAAAATATCAATAAAAAAACTCTAATGAAAATCTCGATTTTCGACAAAGAAAAAATATCGTAGTATTGGAATAAACATTTCAAATTTTGTCCCAAGGTTTACCTTTTAGTACTTGACATTTCAAAAAAAAAATAAAATCTGTCTACAACTCCAAATTTTAGGGATGTGTTTCCATCAAAAATGAGTCACACTGTATATTTGATATATTATTTTATATTAAACTTCCCACGAAAGAAGACATCCTGTAAGCCCTGAGGTATATTCTCAAGCCAATAAAGCATATATTAATTGATGGATTGTGGACATTCCGTATATTTTATCTGTAGATATAGTCTTTCGAATCGATGGGTACGTAGATAAATAGAACCATGGTCCGTGGTAGCATGAGTGGGTCGACTCGCAAGAGAAGTGAATTGGCCCAAGGTCGGCGCGACAAGGGGGCAACGGCACTGTACGCCAGCCCACGTTATCCACATATACGAGGTAACTCGAAAAACTGCATAAATTTTTTTGTTATTATTTTGCGATTTTTTTATTATTATTTTTTTTCATAAACTCTAAATACTTGAAGTAAATCTCATATTTATATTATTGTTTTTGAAGTTCATTTGAAGTTTGATTTTCTAAATGTATCAACGTTAAATTTTCCATTTACATATTATTTGACATTTGACGATTTCTACCCAACAAATTTTGGTGCAGGGTCCTGGGGTTAGTACGCCCCTGAATTGAATTGAGACAATGAATAACAAACTACATACGTATTCGAAATGGTGACATTAACACCCCTGAAAGTTATAACTTTCGATTCTGCAATAAAATCCACGTATGGAATGGAATTTTTATTTTTTCAAATTGTTACTTGCAATTTTCCTATATTTCTTCGGAGCAATGGGGGGTTACGACCCCAATACCCCCCCCTCGTTACGCCTATGACCACGATATTTCAGTAAACTGTTTGCAATGCGTTGTTATATTGACGTGCCATTTTGTAACGTTTTGACAAGCCAATCAAGATTCATAAAGTGAAGTTTTTCCTCGATTAATCCATTGATTTTTAATGACGTCCATTCGAGAAGCTTTTTGTGATTGAAGGATCGTTAACGCAGCTACAATGAAGCTATTTGTGCTTCGCCAATGTATTTCAAGAAGCAACGGCTCGCACTTACATGCACCTTATTATTTCCTACCAAGATAATTCGCTAAATCCTACTAATGTACTGTTATGAAGATACGATGAAGTTTTTCTAATGATACACGATAAGCTGTCGATGGTACTACAGCTTCTTAGGCCAACGGGAATTTCTGAACGAAGATCGGTAAGCTAGACCTGCAGGTCTTGCACTTATTGACCTCGGGAAGGTTATTTTATATCTATGAGTAATTTAGTTTCGCAGCTATGATGCAAGACAGAAGGAATTGTGTTTGAAATAATGGTGGATGCGCCTCGCTTTGGTGGTTTTGTGATTTTTTGAGTTTTTTTTTAATTTCCAATGTGAAATTTTGGGGGTTCTAAGAATTTTCTGTGGATATTTGGATATTTGGAAAGTTTTGACATCGAACAGAATCCGTGTTTTCGATGTTGAGAAATTGTAATAATACAGGGTGATTCACGACGAATTGTACATAGTCCAACCATAAGTGTTAAGGACTGAGACCATTCCATTATTGGTATTGATAAAAAAATGCCTTGTTGCGTTTTTGACGGATATACAGGGTGGTATTCGAATTAATCCAAAGTTCATGTCTGAGTTTTCCACTTTTAGAGATATTCAACGTAGAATAATTCACGTATTTTCGAATATCACCCTCTGTATATCCGTCAAAAACGCAACAAGGCATTTTTTAATCAATACCAAATATGAAATGGTCACAGTCCATAGCACTTATGGTTGGACTATGTACAATTCGTCGTGGATCACCCTGTATACTTCCATGAGTGATGATTTTCACAGAGAAAAAAATAATCAAAACTGAACCCTTCTGAGAATATGTTTGAATATTAATACATCCTCTTCGTGTTTGTTGATATGTGTATAATTATCAAACAAAATTGAAATTAGTTCAGGGAAGTCGAACAAAAGATAAACGCCTATAGAACGTCTTTTAACCAGAACAAATGAAAATTCAGAGGAATCCAACCGATTTTCTCACGTCTAGTGACCTTCAGTGTCCTCTAGAAATGCCATGTTTCAAATTATGTGGGCAGAATCACCTGAAGAATATCTCCCTCGATTCAGGATTATATAATTACTATTCCCAGCAATCGACATGTTCCCCACTTTGCAGCTAGAACTCACCCACACTATTTTTTTTTTTCGTGAATATCGGCGAACGATAATGTGTAGAAAGTCGGCCAGGTGTTGCATTGTGATCTTCACAATGACAGGACAATACCGTGCCGTATAATTTCCTATGCAAATATCGTCTCGAAGATGCAACATGGACGGCGAAAGTATCGTTGCCAGAGAGACATTTTTATCTTGGTCATCACTTCATACTCTACTTACCTACTCCTATGATGTACAGTCTCCGATACTTGGCTCACGATTTCGTACCATATTTTCGACTTTAATAGACAGGGTGAGTCAGAAATGTGTACCGAATTTTAGGTCGTAAGATCATTCATTAAGTTATGCTTTTTTGACCCACCGCGTATTGAATTGAAGTAATACGTCAGCGGGGGTTGCCAGCTGGTGCCACAAGATGGCGTTTTATGGCCACTCGTATTTATCGTTCACGTCAATCATACAGTGTGGAACAAATTCGTTTTTTTGTTTATTTTTTACATTATTTGTGAAATGAAATAATTTAGCTGTTCCACGCTGTATGAAATATAATTCCATCTAGGACCGTTTTGATGAGAATATTGACTATTGTTTATTTATAAAAATATCCACAATTTGCGCCCATGTGCTATGCAAATTTCATAGTGCTGCATCCTGTTGTTGATTTCATAAATAATCTTTCATAAATCATGAGCCATTAGTATTCACTTGTGTGGTGTTTTCAGTTTTATCTAGATGTGGGCTCCCATTGGTAGCTGTTAATATGACTCATAAAAATGTGAGATCACAAATCATTCGATGAAACTATTGCTACAGGGTGAAACAATAATATCTAGAAGATAACCCCTTTTTTATATGTTTTTTCATGATTTAAGTTTGGTACCTGTGAGAGCTCATCGGTGAATGTGATTAAATTTGCGAAGGACGTAAAAGAAAGTAAAGTGACATTGACATGACACAGTTGGACTAATGATTCATTGACTCTGACATCTACACAGGTATGTTGCACGACATGGTCGACATTTATCAACGAAACGAGTTTAATTAAAACTTTCCCTGTACATTTTTTTTTCAGTAGAACATTTGAATAAATCTTCATGAACACAGCAGGTGTTGTTTTATCAATTAATTATGACTTGGAGTGACTCAATAGACAGCCTCTTGACGTCACAATCTTAAAAACCTTTCCAAACAAAGCGTATTCATTTCACGTTTTTTGTTTCTTTCAGTTGAAACTAAGAATAAAATTGTTTGTATATGGTGATATTAAGTTCTCATTGATTCTTTCTTATGAAAACTCTTATGGAGAAAACAATGCAATATTTCTTTGTTTGGGAAGGTTTTTTAGGATCCGCCCATTTTGACGTCACACTTAGATAGTCCATGAGTTGTGTAGTTTATGATAAAATAATTTGTTTTCTCTGGTTCACACCTTAGTGGTTTTTATCAACAATTTCCACTTGGCTATTTATTTATTACATTTTGCAATATCTCGTCATTTATATTTTGATTCTAATAGGTGGTGCATCTGACTAACCTAAAGATAAAACTAAAAGCCCAGATTGCATTAACCTTGACTATGGTTGATAATTGTGTCAATACAAAACGATAGCAGGAGTGTTACTCGAATAGATTTGTGCAATTGAAACTATACAGGGTGTATCAAGCTCGAAGAAAATTCATAATGAGTGTAAGATTTTTTTTTATTAATTGCACCTTGTAAATTTTTGTATCTACGCCTCTGCCTTCCATAAACGCTATCTATTTCATTTCACCCAACTTATTTCAGCATCGTTCGATATTCGAGCATAATATAAAACGTGGTTGCGCTGCCATAAAAGGTGTTGCATAGTATACAAATCGTTGAAATTTCATAGGCTTTTTCTTCCTTTTCTAGTCGATATATTTTAATGTCAATGTGTCGGTAAATTAGCAACGCCGTGTGGAAATGCTACTGGTCTTACCCGGTACTATTACGCTCAGAGCAATCATAATTTCATCACAGATTGTCCGATGTTTTATTCCATTTGGTCGTACAGGGCCGTATGCAACTAATTTATGAAACAAGTATAGTAGTACAGGGTGTTACATTGATGTGGTGAAAAAATAAAACTGAGAGTAGAGAGGACCGAAATATGACGATTGAGCGTAATATCGCTTATACGAATGTTGATGGTTAAAAAGATACAGTGCGTCCAAAAATTTTTTTTTTCAAATTTATTTATAGCTTCGACAGTTTTTACGATATCGGTTTAAAAATTGGTACATTGGGGATTTTCAGGACGGCAAACAAGAATATCTCATCAGTATTGACGTAGTCCGTAGAGGGCGCCACTTACCCGCCTACAATTATTGAAAAATACGCACAACTTTTTTGTCCGTCAAAAATCGACATTTTCGATCGAACATTTTGAAACTACGGTATCTTTTGAACAAGAAAGTATTCTTGGAAAAAGTCGAAAAACCTTACCGTTTTCACGATAATCCCGATTTCAAGTATTGAAGTCACAAATTCAAATTATTTGATCAAGAAAAAAAGTAGGTTGCTGCCAGACAAGCAAATAGTTAGTTTTCTGCTTCAACACCCTGTATATTCCACATGATACTTACTATACTTCGAGTCCGCCCCTGTATTTTAACCGTAATCAATAATATTCATTTCTCCTCACTTTTCAACTGTTTTTCAATAGCAAACAAAAACGCATCGGTGATATATTGTTCAATTTAAATAGCAGTAATTTCAGTGTATCGGAAACGCTACCTCCAGTCCTTTGATTGATTGATTAATTAACTCTACACCGTGTGTATTAATCTTTGCAAACACTCCGACAAGGTCAGAAGCCTTATTTGGAGGCAACGGTTGAAAGGTTCTCTCGGTATTTACGATCGTTTGTTTTCCTGCAAAATTATCAAAATATCTGCATATTTATTCGAACAAGAAAATATGTCACTTTGTGTCGAAGAAAAATCCTCAAGATCGTTTCCAGACATTCCATTAAATATTTCAACCCACTTATAATGTTGTTTATACTAGTTACCATGGTAACTAAGGTGTCTACATGATGGTGAAACTACTCTTGTTGTTTGTGGGTCAAAAGTGTCGATGGGAATTTCATGGAACATATCCTATACGACTACTTATCGAATCGTTATGAGATGGCGACACAATCGTGTTCGGTAACATTGTTTTCTTCCACGTAAGTCAGAACTGGCGGGAAATCCAAACTTCTTCATTTCATTAACCTCCTTTTGAATTTGTAGTCGTTTATATTTTGCTGTGTGGTGTTTTTTAGTTAAGATAAAGTTTCGTATAGTTTGTGGACAAGCAGAAACAGTCTCTCGTCATCTTTATGGAATTCCGAAGGTGATTTGTTAGTTTTTGGAGTTGGAATCAATAATTTACTTTTTCGTTACTCACATAGAACGAAACCGTTCGGAAACAATGGATTCTCGCATTGGGAAAACATTTACAAGTGCTTTGAAAACATATCCCATTCAATTTTCCGACTATGTATATTCAGGAATCAATAAAAGATAATATTTTCACGAGAATTTGTCATTTTCAATCTGATTGACAACTAAACTGACGAGCATTAGAAGTCAGGGTTGCCGCTTCTAAAATGAATAATTCACGTATTCTGCGCAAAACAAATAGTCGCTTCCAACGAAGCCAAAGTTACATTTCTTCTTCAAAATACAATTCTACGTCCTGTTATCCCCACAGATTCGTGAAATAGTGTCGAATCAAGACTTTGTAGACAAACTACTGGTGTATTTCAAAACGCAATAAGCAACGTTGCATTTTGCATTATTATAGCGCCGACGGTGTCGCCATCCGTGGTGATTTAAAAAAGCGTTGATGTTGGTTCGAAACTATGCTTTTTGATCGAGGGATTTTGGTCACGGGTCGAGATAGGGACTGGTTTCACCATAGTTATTGTAGGCACCTTAATGGTAACCAAGGCATTCCCAGATTTCCAGACTTCACATTCATGAAGCTATTGAATTGACATTGATTGGAATTCGTGCGTAAAAATTCAATTAAACTTTGAATAAAAACATACACAGATATAATTTTGGTTCAATGTATTTAGTCAAGGATTATTGTAGAGAATTGTGTGGGAAATGAAAAAAAAATGGCGTCCACTACAAGATTTATATTGATGATTGCACGAAATACAAAATAAAAAAAAAACAAATCGTGAAGCAAGAAAGAAAGTGCCGGCTGAAAAAAAATTGAATGAATTCAAAACACCCTGTATAGAGGAAATGCAGCATATTTGGAATACTAGTTTGTTTTTTGAGGATAAATTTAAATACGAAAGGGGTGGGTCTATAAAAATACATTGAATGAACCACAAAATTATTAACCTTCAATAATAAAAAAAATCGAACGTAACAAAAACCAAAAACCTTATCAAAATGTCTTTCAAACTAAAAAACTCCAAAATCGAGATTTGACTTGGGGTGCAGGTAATTTGGAATATATTATAGTATTCCAAATTATATAATAGATTTTCACTCTTTTTATATTTGATAACAATTTTCCTTAGAAACTAATAGATTTCTTATCTTTGTAATAGTTTTATAGTATTAAGACATTTAGTAATCAAACTTTTCTGAACAAAATAAACTAAAATAACATCTAATTGAGTAATCAGTCGAAATAATCACAGATTAGTCCTTACTCTTAACTTATAGTTTACTATTCTTAGTTACTATTCTTGCAGTAATCACAAATAAACACACCAGACTCATAACCACTACAAGAACCTCCTTTTGTTATGTTCTCTTTCGGTATTCCAAATTAAAAACATACCATCCTTAGCTAAAATTCTATGACACTTTTTTAATTCCAGTTATATTTACAAAATCATAGTAACATCACAAACTAACAAGGTCACTTAACAGTTTAAATAATTACAATGAAGATTAAAAGAATTACTCTAAATGATTATCACCGGTTGTATTCTTACCGATTTTTTCTTCCCTTGTCGCTGGCAGTCGGAATGTGAAGATGGCGTCCTGTTTTTAATACTCGATGGCTTCGTGTGACGTATGGAATTATGTTTACGGCAAAAAAATAGGATGGCCTTTATAATTATTTAGATATCTAAGTATTCCAAATTAACTGCAGTATCCCAAAAATGCTTCATTTCCTCTACTTGTAAAATATTTTTGTGAGGATTATCGACCTAAATCCTCGACGATAAGATATAAATCTTCGAGCTGGGAACACGCTCAAGGTCACGTCTGAATCGCGCATTTTTCCGGACATATATCGAAAGCGCAACGTAGACCTCGACTTGGCGTATTTTTATTTGGAAATTTTCCACTCGAGTTAGCATCGCATTGCGAATGTTTTAATGTCGAACACGGTGCTAACAAGCCCCCCCTGGGCGGATTCCAGATCGAAGAAATTGATAACTTTCTCAACATCGACCGAGGAGCGATTTTTTCCAAACTGGATATCTGCGTAAATCTTTTCAGTTTAGCCATTCCGAGTGCAGGCATGGGCGTATCGGAATGGGTACGATATAATAAGCGAAATCGCGAAATCATGAATTTGATTCAAACATGCTGCAAGAGCAAATACAGGGTGGAACAGCCAAATGGAATAAATTCGATAACGAATAAATGAGAGCTTGTTGGGAAAAACGCTCGGATACGTCGATTTGTGTTTTTAGATGCGTATTTTTTTCAATTGAAAATAATTATATAGGGTGTGTCATGTGACAGTAGCGGATACCAACTTTCTTATTTCAAATACAACCCCCTGTTTATTATTATTTTTTAGGATTCTTCAGAAAATTCTAGACATAATTCATGTACAATGTCCCATACCTATCTTCAACTGTTTCGGATATATTGAGTGTTTTCAAATATATTACAAAAATTAACATCAAAAAAGAAAATTATTTTACTTCATAAATAATGTAAAAAAACATTTTGAACATCTCTTACATTGAAATTGATGTTTTTTTGTTTTTTTTTTTACATTATTTGTGAAATTAAATATTTTTTTATAACGTTGATTTTTGTAATATATTTGAAAACACTCCATATTTCTGAAACAGTTGAAGATTGGTATGGGACATTGTACATGAATTATGTCTGGAATTCTCTGTAGAATCCAAAAAAGCAATAATATACAGGGGGTTGTATTTGAAATAAGAAAGTTGGTATCGGCCACTGTCACATGACACACCCTATATAATTATTTCCAATTGAAAAAAGTACGCATCCAAAAAATGAGAATCGACTAGTCCAAGCGTTTTTCCCAACACGCTCTCATTTATTCGTTATCGAATTAATTCCATTTGGCTGTTCCACACTGTATAAGGATAAAAAAATCAGATCAGTTATAACCAAAAACACTTTAACTCGAAGGTACTAGAAACAACGTTCTTTATGACGTTATAATTGCTATATCTCATTCAGTTTTATCCACAAAAAAAATTGGAGGAAGTAAGTTATACGGGGTGAGAAAGAAATGTGTACCGATGATTATAAAAAAATTATGATTCGGTGAATGAATTTATTCAATTTTAGTTATTTTTGGGTAGTTTCCACATTGGTTTCAGATAGAGTGACGCACCTGGACAAGATCACTTTATCCTAGCAAGCACCATAACGTGAACAAACGGCCATTTTCGCTCTTTTTGTTTTTTCTATACATCGTCGTACAATTTCCAGACACATTTAATGCCACCATAAATCTGATGTTGGTTTTATTTTCAGAGTAACATGAGTTTTACCTCATTATCTTTTCATAATATGTAAAACATATAACGTATAAAGTAACTAAGTGACTGTTATAATATCATAATTTACCACAATTTACGGTGCGATTCAAGCAATTGTTTTCCGATTTATGTCCGCAATACGTACGCGTGATTGGACATTGTATCAAAAAATCATCCTCACAATCAGCATATTACGAGGGCAGATTGATAAGTCAGTGACTTTTTGACTTTTGACTTGAGAAAACCTATTATTTGGAAGGAATATAAAAAAATGGAAAAACGAGCTAAACGGAGACTATGTTGAGAAATAAAACGTTCATTTGTCGAAAAAAAAAATCTTTTATTCAAAAAGTCACTGACTTATCAAACTGCCCTGGTACAATGTTTTTCGTTATTACTGATGGGACATCCGGTACAATGATGACATCTGCTGGATGAAAATATTCAACACCTGTTTTTTTCAAGCGTACTAACTACCATAAATTTGTTTCCCAAGCCATCATTCATATTCCATATTCACAGCGTACAATAACCTGATTAGTGTCATAAACGACTAGTTTCACGCCCACTACGCCCAAGTCGGAGACAAGAAAACGTGTTGATTGTAACGTATGAACCAGGATGAATCGCACTAAAAATACTTGGCGAGTTTTCATTTCAATACAAGGTCTTCAAAATAATACTCCAATTAGTCGGAAGGTGTTGAACGTTGTTCGCTTTTTAACCGTTTCTTGCTCATAAGCTAATGACTTTCACTTTTCCAGGTAGATGGATCGTTAACCTTAATTTGAGTCTGAGGATTCACAGTTTGACTCATTCCAGTCGATTTTTTTCGAGTCACTTACGAATCATTGCGAAATATTTTGAAATTGTGAATTGTGTACAAAGCAATGGACATCCTGTATATCATCTCAAGTGACATTCTACATATCTATATCTATTCTATATATTTTATGAACATTCGAAGCTTGAATCAACCTTGCAATCACCTAAACCTTATTATATCCTCTCCAATTAATTTTTTCAATGAACCTTTTCCATCATTCAATGATTCAGACCTGTTGGAAACGGATATGAGTTCGGCATCAGCGGCGAAAATGAAAATGATTTCATTACAACGAACGTACATACGGCCTTGTCATTGGCCCAATCATGATAGTTATAAACAATGCTCGTTTATGCTATTCAGTGTATGTAACCATTAGAAATTACTTCCTATATAAGATATGCGGTAAGCACCCAAGCAAATACAACAATCTAATAGTTGAGTGTACGTTAGTTGTGGATTAAAAAGTATTAGTCAAGATATATGTTAGTTTGTTTCACACAGAAAGTTGGGTTATCTCGAAACACATCTAAGATACCTCGAAAAATGTGCACGGTTATCTCGAGAATTCGATACAAGAAATGGCCAATTGAAAACTGAAGAATCAGAGCTGCAACTCAGTGATTTCTAATTCCTCATATCTCTAAATGCAGTTGAGATATCTCGAAAAGTTTTCACGGTTATCTCGATAATTCAATACAAAAAAGGCCCAATTGGAAACTTGAGCATCAGAACTACAATTCAGTGATTTCTTATTCTTCATATCTCTAAATGCAGTTGAGATATCTCGAAAAATTTGCCTGGTTATCTCGATAATTCAATACAAAATAGGTCCAATTGGAAACTTGGGCATCAGAGCTACAATTCAGTAATTTTAATTCTTCATATCACTAAAAGAAGTTGAGATATCTCGAAAAGTTTTCATGGTTATCTCGAGAATTCAATACAAAAAACTGAACTGAAGGATCAGAGCTACAACTCAGTGATTTCTCATTCTTCATATCTCTAAATGCAGCTGAGATATCTCGAAAAATATCACATGCTCATCTCGAAATTTGATCACTTGCCGATCGATTTGAGAACGAACTGAACTTCAGAATATCGAGAGCGATGATCTAGTAATTTCACTTTCTTTCCATTGTTCTTAAACTGCGATTATCTGAACAAAAGAGAAAAAAAAATAGATAATGATAGAGATGGAGACTTTAATGAGAGGCGCTTGTCTAGTGTAAGGTCATGGCCTCCTCAGCACGGTGAGTGAGTGACCTCAGAGGAAGGAAGGAAGGTGGGGAACATCTAGGGAGAACCTGAACCTGCTGTCGCCATTGCTATGTTGCCACGACTCGCAATTATCCGTAGTTTATCCTTTGAATAGTCAAATATTTTTTTTTAATAGTTAACTCAAAATATATCTCGATATTCTTTGGTCTCGATTAATTTATACAAGGTGTTTGTTGAATCTGCAGGAAAAATTCTTGTTTATATGGAAAATTTATATTAAAATATGGGATTTTCTTAGGAATAATAGATACGAACTAATTGTTTAATCGAAAAGATGATTTTTCATGTGATTATCAATAAAGCGTTGATCTCACTTTTTTCAGATGATGAATTCCAAATTTTCCAAAAAAAATCAATACGAACAGTTGAAAGAATCTAATGTCCTTATTTTAACTGGAAGAATATTCTGTCGGAGTTGGACTCACAGTTTTCAAGCTATCAATTACTAAGCGACGTACGCGAATCGGAAACGTGGCAACAGGGCGCCGATTTCTGCGTGTTTATACCGTAGAATCGAGCAGGCTGCTAAACATTCGACGATCGACTTAGCGCGCGCGTCTTGATCGAAGTAGGCCGGTGCAGTGAATAGCGTCCGAGTTCTGTACAAGTGGATTTTCGACTTTTTCGACAACAACGACAAAGAAATTTCGGAGAATTTCGCTTGTTTGGACTCGACGGATTCTTCCCGGTTCCGAATTTGAGATTGAAGACAGTTTTCGGGGTTGCCACAGGCCTGTTTTTCAAGTGTAGCAAGGTTAGTCAATGTTTTGATTTCATATTTTTTTAGCCATCAACTATGATGAAAATTGTGAAAAAAACAATGAAATTATGTCGTCAGTATAAATTTCGGTTCAAAAATAAAACTGGGTTTCTGCTGAGTTCCATCATTGATGTCTCCGTTGATTCAAATACCAATAAATGATATAAAATCGAGCAATGAATGAATTTTTCATTTAGAAAATCAAAAATCTAATAATCTACTTCTCCCCATACAGATGATCTCATACAGGATGAAAAGAGGGGAGGTTTCCATTATATTTTATTTGTTTTCAATATAATTAGTATTTATTTTTATCAAAAAAAAAGAATAGTCAGTTCAGAATTGAGTTATCTCATTCTGAACATTTCCTTTTTGAGATATTTTGAAAAAGTGCATTCGCGGGGAAAGTTAAATGATTATTTTGCTGCAGAATACTTTAAGTGAATGAAATATCGAAATAATTCGATAATTTTTTTTCAATAAAAAAAATAATCAATTTTGAAAGAGGAATTGAACAATTATGAGAATGAACAATTTTTCAATATTTATTTTTAATGCCTTATCAATACAAAACTACTATAAATCAAAATTGTCCAGGGATTGATTTTTTCAGAATGTAATATAATCTTTATCTTTATAATTTTTTTTAATATCGTTTCGCGTATAAAAAATCAAGGCATTCTCACATTGAATGCCTGAATGATTTCATAGTTTAGAAAGTTACGATTTCTGAAGCTGCATTGAAATTTACAGAAAAGATTTCAAAACATAATAAATACTTGGTAGGAGAAATTTGTAGATATTAACATCGTGGTAATATCAGAAGATTTCAATAATTCATTTGTTCATTTTCATAGATCTGAAACTCATTAATCAACACAGTATCACTAAAAATATACAAAGGATCATATTCACGAAACCAGATAACAACTTTTTAACCTAAAAAAGATCCCGATACAGAATTCGTGAGAAGCGATTTCGGTAGAAAACAAAACATAAACAAAAACCCTCTAGTGTCATAAATCAATCGGATCGAGTATCTATATGAAAGCGAACGAATTAAAAAAACCATCAATCAGTCGCCCTTCGAAGCACCCGAAATGGTCAAACCTTGACAGAGCAGCATCGCTCGAAAAACACATGTCGGAACATGATTTTTAAATCTGTCGATCGCAATCTGATGTGTAGATATGTGGGTGACGTCATTTCTTTTATTGTACCTTAATTAAAAAGTCATTAATTTCGATAAGATCTCATTCAAGACATGGCGAGAGGAAGCAAAAAGTGGACTGAAGGACTTTGAGAATTTAAGTGAGGTTAGGATACTGTCGGCTTGTTTGATTGCTTGTAAAAGTCTGTACGTTTTCGAATTTTTATGGCTGTTTATTGACAACGAATTAGTACAATGGGAATTTGCTAATTTGATGTTTAATGTTTTCGATGGAGACTGCATTATTCACGGTAATGTCAACTGTCAAAAAAAACAAGATGTTCTTGAAGTTGTTCTTCAATCTCTTGAAATACACTTACAAAATACGTGATTTCACTACAGGAAAACATTTGTATCAGATCTTTAGTCTGGAAATTAATGCATACCAATTTTGAGACATGCTCTATATAATATACAGTCTGTCTCTTTTTCAAATTATGATAACGAGTTCATCATTCTGAGACAACGTTGAAAACATATCAAGATTCCTCAGCATGAGAGTGTCAACTGTCATAATATTCAAGCAAATATCTGATTGTACTTATACAGGGTGTTCCTTAAAGATATGCTAATATTTGAAGGGGTGATTCTTTGGCACATTTTGAGAAAAAAACTTCCTATAAACGTATGTCCTAAAAGTATTAACTCTCAAGATACAGAGTGATGAATTTTTGAAAAAAATCAGTTTTTTGATAATAACTGATAGGAAATAACTCATAGGAAGAATAGAGATTGCTTTTTGTTCATTTCTCATGTAGAATCGAGTGTCGTGGTAAAATTTCAGAAAAAAAGTAGCCACCGTTAAAAATAAGAAACTGGAAACATGACAAATTCTTAGTAAGAAATCATTCAAAATGAATTCTGCACCCAAACCTTGATCAGTCCTTACCAATCATTCCTTCTCGATATCGAATTGCCTGATCGTATTTTCGAGAACGTCTCAATCGAACTAAAACCAGTATCGACCCTGTCACTGAGAAGGCCATTCAAATATAACTCAATACACATCCATAGTTAATACATCTCGATATCTTCAAGAAGACAATCAGTCATTTTCAGTCGTTTTATTTCGATGCAAAAACGGACTGGGAATTGTCGTCCAAAGCGCTCCTTTTAAGTTTCACTACAAGTATGGAGAATTTAATATCGACTTATTTTTAATCAGGTTTCTTATTTAAACAACAAAAAAAAACAATTCAAGTCGGTATTGCGAGGTAGTGCAGAAGTATTGGAAAATAATCCACTGTATTTTCAATCATGAATGAATGATGAAACACCTTCTGCGGTGCTATTATGCATTATGTCCTATAAGGAAGCCAGAGAGACCCACTTCATATTTCTTGCACATAATAGACTCTTTGTTATCCGTATACATGATTCAATTCTCATTTCTTCAAGTGCTCCAAATCAATAACTTAATAATAGTAACCATGATATAATTTCATGGTTCAGCGATTATTTCTTTGTAGTCACTACATATACTCAAGACTATCGAAAAAATTCAAGGATTGTAACTACAATATCCTATAAGAACCTCAACGGAGATTCTGTATCGCATTTGTTAATAATGAAATAATCAGCCTGCGTTATAACCACAACAATTGCAATTTTTATTGTCGATGTAAAGATGATTCAAGCATCAAGGCTATTTTTCAAACTGAAAGATGATGCATCCAGAAATGACAGATCCCTGACAAGATTTATCGATTGATCCTACGAGGAAGAGAAAAACGCTTAGTATAAACACTTCCTAATGATTTGGATTTTTTTCCAAACAGTATTGTATTGAAGGATCAAGGCTATAATATTAAAAAGGCACCATTGTTCGATTTGACATCTAGACTTATTATAATCCTCTTTAGGAAGTTTATTTTCAGAGGTTTCACTGGAAGTGATCGGTGTAACGAATTTGAATGAATTATATCACAGAAGTATCCTTAAAAAAGTATTTTGGTGTCCACCAAATATGGACATACAGTGATTGTGAGGCTATTTGTCGATGACACTTCGAATTTTATGAAGGTCATAATAACTCCGATGAATTGAAAAGTAGTTGGTTTATTAAATCATACTGTATGTAGTAATGATTTGAAATAATCCTCTTGTATATATCCCATCAATATACCATTTCTTCTTCGATTTAACGACGATAGATTTGAAAATTAACTTGGAGCCGGAGCATAATATCCTGGACTAACGACTATTACCTTGTCTTATATAAAGTCGTATATTTTATCATTATCATTTTATATCACGTTAAGAATATGATGCTCACCATGTGTATATCTCTTTTATTATTACTACTCACATCGGGAATATAAGCCATCAGGTTCAACTTTGAACGATGCCAAATGAATTGGCAAAATAAATTAAGCTGGAATAATCCCAACACTTTTCCAATAATACAATGTTTTATAATTATTTTCATTAGTCAAGTCTTGAAATTGGATATTTAATAACCGTTTTACTTTACAAAATATGTCACCTTCAATAACAATAATAAAAAACTTCATTAACTTCCAAATAAACTTCAGATGTCTTCTTCTTCTCTTCTATTTAACGGCCTTGAACTGCCAGGTCTATGCGTCCGAACTTCAGATATTTAAAATTCAATTGAAATTAGGTTAGGTTAGGGTAGAATTGCAATTTGGTTACTGTTTTGGGAAACTCACGATGCCACAACAAAATTTCCAAATACTTTCTTCATCTTCAATTTAATAAATAAATTATATTTACTTCATCTTCACATGAAAATGAGTTTATTTCGTTCGAACAAGTTGTTGTCTTTGTGTAAATCTTGTTTACTCCAATTGAAATATTTTCATAATTAATCTTCACCGACCAGAATTGACTTCATCACATACAATGTTGCAAAGGAAGATAACCATCTGTGGACCTGCAGTCTACTTTTCAAACTTGACTGGACTGACGTATGACCTTGCTTGTTACAAAAAATTCTCGATGGATATGACAGGATAATTTATGGAAACAAACTTTTAATTATATGGATACTAATTTTACCGGAGATGAAAGCGAAAAATATTATGAACATGGGCATCACGAAACTAGTCAAAAAAACCATTCGAGATAGTTTCTAAACACGAATAACAATTAGTCTTGATTTCAAAACTAATTGAGTTATGATAACGTCGAAAAAATCTTTATCTTTGGAAAAAAAAAAACAATTTTCGATATACGATATTTGTAATTAATTTAAAAAATCCAAAACATCGGTTATGATGAGATTTCACAAAAAAAATACATTCTTTTCACCCCCTTACCGTCCAATATGCTTCAATAATGGAGAGTTTTATCCAAAATGTCACTTATTTTTCGAAATATATAACTTTTTTCCAATATTCAAAAAGGCGATTTTTGGAGAAACTGAATATCACTCAGTATATCTGATAGGGGCTAAGTTGGTTTTGAGACGAGCCTAAGTTGTTAACCTTTTTTATTTTTTTCGAAAAGTATCAATAGTTTACCCATATCAGTACAAAAAGTAAAACATTTCAATAAAGAAATAATAATTGTTTGACAGTTAAATTGTTCTGCATCTGTCATTACATGAAAATATTGATAAAACAACAGCAAGAAAAAAGAAGAAGAAACTTTGTTTCCACGGCTAATCCCTAGATGGCATTCGCGACATGTAAACGTCATTAGTACTTTGCAAAACTAACCCAAACATGAATTTTCATTTGATAAGGTGAAATTTGCAGTAAAAAACTAATAACTAATGAATCCTGTAGTGTCCGTACGACCATGGATCGCCTGATAGCGCAGACGATGGTACTTCTTGGCGATGCGAGTTGTGCAGAATAAGAACGCCAAGTACCTTATATGGAGCTGGCCTGACCGGAGGTGGCTGGCTTAACCTACCATCGGCCGTTCCACGACTCGTGTGGTACCTAGTTTGCAGCAGTACCATCGGGTACTATACCGCTATGTCTCGAGATGATGGCACGCATTTTTTTCTCTTTCGGATTTCGTTCGTTCTTTTTTTTCCAATCGCGGATGGAACCGAGGTCGGTCACCGGACAATACGAGATTCATCCTATACAGGAGGTTTTATTTTTTTTAACCCATGAATATGAAATTTAGAACCATCCACACACTTGTGAAAATAGACGTGAGACCAATGAGCGTGTTTCCACATTTTTGCTGATATCTCTGTAAATATCAATTTCAGCAATATGGTATGCTCATACAAATCGATAGGAAATGAAATTTTGCGTCGGATAGTGTGAAAATTTCATGGTCATTCTATTTGAAATAAGAAAGTTATTGGGATTTGAAATTTCCAAAAAGTTGACTGGAATATCGAACACCCTGTTGAATATTTTGCAACACTTTGAAGGATGCCTGATAGAACACTCTTTCATTGATGTGTATACGGAGATTGAACTTTAAATCTTGAAAATTGAAGATAATATGGACATTTTAGTTAGTCAGTCCATCTGTCAAAATTTTTCGTAAAAATGGAATATCTTGCAAACAAATCACGATAGGAAGAAAATTCAAAATGCAACAGGTCCAGCATTCTTCGTAGAATTCGAGAATGTGAAAATAAACAGGGTGTTCCATTTGAAAAAACAAAGTTGATATCACTTCCGGTTTGACCGGTAGTAACAGCGCATTGAAAATATTTTAGGATAATAGAACACATTGAGTAGTAGCATCCACCAGAATTTCAAGTCGATATTTCTATCAGTTCTCCATAAACCTCTAATGAACCAGTCAGGTGAATCACCCTGTATATTAAATCACATACTGTGATTCAGTAAAAACTGATATTTTCACCATACATTATACGTACACCCTGTACATGGTGATCCAAACAGGACCATTTTGATGGGGAGCATATATTTCTGAAGAAATAATAGAAAATACAGGGTGATTTCGAAGTTTACGCATTCATGAATATTTTTTCGTTTCTCTTTCGTCAAGCATTTTTCTGGGAGGAACCCAATGGTGTTCCATGCTTTTTTTTGGTGTGCGACAAAAAATCGAACATCAAAAATCTCAGCCGAGTCGTACGCTGATGACCTATGAATACACCGAAAACAATTCGAGTTTCCTGTCAAGTCATCGTTTCGAACTCGAAATGAACCAATCAAAGAGAACCCCGAGCATAACGAGTACCGCGCGATGGAACAAAAGATAAGTAAACAGATCCGGAGCCGAAAAGCAATCAGTTACCGAAAACGGTCGACTTGGTAAAAACAATCGGGTTTTTTCGGTTCGAACGCAGATGCAACCAACCGCGTTCTCTAGAGGTCGTTAGTCTCAGGTCGGTTTTTGTTTTTCTAAAATGCTGCATCATTTCGTTTGACGATAAAGGATGAGATGACTTTTGGAGTTTGGGAGATGTTCAACTGGGCCAATGATTTTACAGATTTAAATATCTGATTCATCTGGAACGTATTTTGGAATTTGACATGACAAGACGAATAAAATCTCGATCATGCGTAACGATCAACACTTTATTGTAAACAATGAATATGTAATCATTTGAAAAATTCCAGCACAGTTAGAAAGTACCAATAAAAAACGTTGATTCAGACAGAAAAAATATTGCTTTTCGCCCACTGTGTAATAAAATCGTAGAAAACATGACAATATTCTAATGAGGAATACTAAGAAATGTAAATCTGAAACAATGACATGGTTATATATAAATAATCAATGGTCATTAACGTTGTTACATAATTAATATTCAAATCATTGAATATTTATTTTATACATAGATAGGTAGTATATTTTTACCATATCTTTAATCTGAATTAATCTTCAATTTATCAAAATATCTGCTTCAATTGATAAAGAAGTTGTGGGAATTTTCATAAGGTTCATTAATTATTCTAAGAAAAGTACAGGGTGATCGAAAATGTTGATTTTTGACGGACAAAAAAGTTGTGCGTATTTTTAAATAATTGTAAGCCGGTAAGTGTCGAAGCTATTAAGAAATTTGCAAATAAAATGGTAACTTTGAACGCCCTATATCTTTTTAAGCATCAACATTTCTATGAGCGTCATATTTCGGTCTCTACTCTCAGATTAATTTTTTTACCATATTAATGAAACACCCTGTACATCAAACCATTCTCAATAGTAGATAAATAATTGACAAAAACCTTTTTTTAAGAATAATTTACCATATTTATCCGCTTGGAGCGTATGTGTCTAGGGGCATAATCACGTGATTAATCTTTGACAGTTAGTTTTGCAAACAAAACAAACGATAGGACTTGGAGGAGGTCAATGAAATCAATGACAGAAACGTTATGTATATCGAAGAAATCAAAAAACGTTCTGATTTGTGCTGACAAGTGACAGGGCTCGTCCTACCAGTTTCCTCTGTGAGACCATGGATTGAAATTAAATTCAACATATCTCTTCATCATTTCACTGAATTAATTTGGTCACCATTTAAAGTGAAATTCACACTTTTATGGACCCACAGATCACAGGTCAGGTCAGATTCGACAGTGGTTTTCTCTTTTTAGATTAAATAACAAATCGACACGGGAACTTTTCGGCCCGATGAAGAGAAATCTGTGATGAGATTGGAATTGGAATTTTGTAATATCGAAGATTAAATCGATAACCTATTATGGTCATCCAGTCACGAGACACAAATATTTTATTGTTGCGTCATTATAAAGCTCTTGAAAGGAAGAATTAGACAATGATAGGTTTGACTAATTGAACACAATTTTTTATTTCAAAAGAACATTGAATTTCATTTTTTCCACATCATTTTGTATATCTAACTGCGAAGAAAAAAGTTTCATTTATACTTTAATGTTGTTAAGGCTATAAAATCGTGAAAAAATGGAGGACTGTACTTCATTCTTTCGATATTCGAATTGGTCAACTGAAACTCCTTTGCTATAACAACTACAATATAATTTTCGAATTATTTTCCAGTCAGTCAGAGAAAAAAAGTCGATTAACTCGTTATCTCGACTCGTATACTGTTAAACCGTGTAATATATCCCCGCTAGATCCTGTTTCCGACGAGTATCTCTCGAGCTCTGAAAGAGTTCAGTCGTCTTTAAACGTCGCATCGTAAAAATTGCAATGCCTACGGAATTAATTGCACTCCACTCGGCCATTATCGATCAATCGAAAAAACAAGATCGCTCGGTATATACGTGGAAAAGTAAACTCAGCTCATCCAAAGATAATCCCTTTCGAATCTAACAAAAAAAAATCTACAAATTGTTTCTTAGTATTAACGAACTTATAATGGAAAGTGAAAGTTGGGGCAATTTAAAATTTTGGTGGATGCGCACCAAATTTGTTATTCGACTTTGATTTCCAGAAATACTCGAAATAAAAACGGAATATCCTAATTGAAATTTTGGTGGATGATCAAAACTATAACAGTAGAAATTTTGGTGTACGCTCAATATCAAAAAGTTGGCGCTGAAATTGGTTCTTTAAAATACTAACAATTTAAAATTTTGGTGGATGCGATTGTATGCCTATTGCACATCACGATTGAATTAATTCACAAATTACCCGAGTATTCTCAAACATTGTACAGTGTGTTAAGTGAAGTTATCGAGCCCATAAAGAGAATAGAATCGTTTCTCGAAGATAAACTCAACCAGATAGGCACTCTTGGAGAATTTATTTCACTCGCGATTCTCTGTCAGACTTTTTATTTTTCCCGTAATCTTTTCAAGGAATTTCCTTGATTATATAGAGAGTACCGGACGCTATATGCGTTCTTCTCAGGCGCCTCACTTGAAACTTCACAGACGACAAAGAAACAGAATACACACATAAAGTCCATCTTTTTTTAACATCGCGGGAATTCCACACTTCGACATACTCGAGCGAGATTGGAACTTGTCGTACAAATTACGCTTATTATCGCTATTTATAATGTGAAAGAAAAAGTGACAGAGCTGTACTGTCCACAGAAACCTCTTTCTTCTTCTAAGACTTCTTTCGAAACATTTTTTTCTTCAGTACATTTTACTTTGATGCTCAGCTTCAGGACGACCAAAAAAACTGGTTTTTGGTACTGGTAAATCGTCGACTGCCATTTTGAAATAGTGTCTTTCAAGTTCCATGGTTCGTTGACATGTGTCACGTGTCACATGTCAAAATTGAAAATTGACTTAGACCAAACACGCGACACACCTTTATTGCACTTCAAATCCGAAATGTAACGATGGAAATGAGTTTCCTGGCTTTCAAATCATCTCTCTGACAGGCTTAGCGGTTTTCATAGATCAAAAACGACGTGCATTGTACCGACACACATGCAAACGGCAATGGGAAGTGGTAGCCGGTACATCAATGGATAGACAACAGTTACTGCAAGGTATTATCGACGATTTTAACACCGTTCGGTACGACCAAATGGGCGTAAGTGAGGCGCAACAAAGGGAACCGTATAGGCATGGACAGGCTCGCCCAGGACGTTTGTTTGGTTTATAGTCTTGCCGGTAGGCATCGCAACCAGTGGTACCCTATATGGTACCTCCACAGAGCAATTCGTGAACGAATTTGACCGCTTGAAGTTGACTTATCTCACCAAAAACACCAAGCGTCAATAAAACCGCCCGAAAAACCTCTTGGTCGATATTTCAGCGACCTGCACCGGGTACTAGTGGTACCAGAGTGGGTCGCAGTACCGCCCCGGGTGTCAATACGAACGCTCGGTCGCATTACGATCTATCCAGCGTCCGATATGATGCCCGTTCTAATGGCTACCGGTCTTCGGTAGTACCATAACCAGATAGTAGGTGAGTAACAGTAGTAGTAATGTGGATTGCGGACAGAGAGGATCGATCGGTCGTCGCAAATCGAGTGGGACGAGATCGTTTGAATCGGGAATTATCGTACGGATAGCCAAATGGAAACATGTGCGAAATGTGAGGTGAAATTTTATGTTTTATTATGGGGAAATGTGTGTGGAAGTAGTACCTACTCTATTCGAAAGTAACACTCTGTATATGATGAGCTCTTATGGTTATTCGTGGAGTTGAAGATCAGTTTCATGTACCCATCCTCATCTGTTTTGGAAATATCGAATATAACCGGATTCATTGTGAAAATTAACCCCAAACATCAATCACGAAGATTCGTTGAAGCGCATACAGATGATGGATTTGGAGGAATTTTTATCAATTGGTGGTGAAAAAACTTTGTAGTCCATCTCTATTCTACTATACAGTAACAGTATCCAATTTTTTTTTTGATTATATTCAAGAAACAGTTGAAATATAGGCGTTGATAGAATATTGTTCAAGAATACAACTAAAATACTTTACAATAATTCACAATTATTATATTAAGAATGAGACCATTGACATTGCACTTTGAGATAATGAAATCTTGATATTTATTTTTCAGAGCAACGTATATTTCTAGAGATTTCACATGGGTACATGAATTAATTAATTCACTGAAAAACAAAATAACATTCAATTCAGAACGTAGAATATATACTGATTCGTTTTTTTTTTTTATTATTTTGCCACATTTTAGTTGAAAACTTGTTGGTACATCTAGACATTACAAGTAATTATAAAGGCCATCTTGAGTATTTTATCGCTTTCTCTGAAGCGATCAATCCCCGTATGTCATATCAAGAACTGAGACACCATATATGGTCATGTAATGTCGATCAATACGTTTTATAACACATGGTATCAAGAGTAGGTATACTCACAATAATGCTTTGAACTAACTTTCCTGACATCTGGTTCAAAATTGATTTTTATCAACGGTGAAGGCACATTTAAAAAAAATAACTGTCAAAAACAGCAGCTGACCATTTTTAGAATCATTACAAGCAATATCAATATTAAATGAGAAAGAAAATCATCAAGAATTGTTAGTAATAGATACATGAAACAAAACTCAATGAAAGTCACACAAAAATCTCCCATTGCTTCTGATGATCATTTTCATCTATCTCAGAAGTTCAAGGCCATCGTTGCACAGCCGGCAACACTGTCCACAATGCACATCCTCAGTTCACACGCAATTCCAAACACCCATTAAGGCATGTTAGCAATCTTGTTTCTCCTTCGAAAAAATAAGAATCGTGTTGCACCACGATTTTTAAATGTACCGCTAGATTTTTACACCTCGTGATGCTCTTTTATTTTTTTTTTGTCTATGACGGAGGATGCTCACGCGATACCGACGAGTTTTTGTTTTGGAATCAGACGCTAGATCACTCTCACTTAAACAAAAAATTGACGATTGTTTCGAATTGGCTAGAAAGCCCACTCTGGTAACAATTTCTTCGAATTTTTCTTTGTCCCATTTTATTAGCTATAAACTGGTGGACGTTAACTGGAACCGATTGTGAACACACTTCCTCTGAAGTTTATATGGCTTATTGTCGATTTATGTTATTAATAATGCCCGGCACGCTGTCTAAATACGAATTTCTCTCTGCGATAAATCTCTCGAGCTTTGTGAAATTTATTACTGGACAGCTTCGCCATCACAAGCGAACGGGAAGGTATAAAAATGCTGAAACATATTCCATGAAAACATTCCGCATGGGATACGTGACCTCACATTCGAAGAAAACTGAAGAGATTCACAATAGGATTAATTATCATCATCTGAAAAACAAGAACAAGCCTAAAAGTTCATGAATCACGCTGAAAATTGTACTGAAACTACACGTTAGACATGTGACATCAGCTTTAGCTGAACCCCATTGAGTATTCCAAAACCATGCGATATAAAGTATTTACAGGGTGATTCACATAAGAACCGACATAGAGCAGGGGCATGTAGGGGGTCCCGAAATATGGCAATTTAACGCAACTTACCTCTATACCAAGTTGCTTCCCTAAGGAGTTATAGGCTTTGAAAGTGAAGTAATAAATTATCTGTACTTACTTCAAGTATTTTGTTACGTATCTAAATAATAATTTGCCAGCCAATTCCTACTGATCACATTAAATGACCTACTTCCTTGTTTGACGTTTATTTTCATAGCCAACTTTTGAATTTTCGATGATTTTAAATAACACACCTAGAGCGCGCGTTTTAAGTTATTCGAGTTTTTGATTAAAATGATGAGGTTTTTCGAATAATTACTGGAGTAAGAAAAGTTTTAGAATTGAATTGCCCACAAAACAAAGCAAAGATTTTTAAAATCCATCAAGGGTTAACAAAATTCTGTTGAATATTAATGGTGCGCCACCCGGTATGCCCCCTTTACAAATTTCAATTAAACTCTAGTTACTGTCAAGTAACGCCCTAAATACATCCACAAAGTGTACCAAATTTGGTTGCTTCAAGTTCAAGAATAACGGAGATATTGATTTTTTTCAAAATTTATAACTTCACTTTCAAAGCCTATAACTCCTTAGGGAAGCAACTTGGTATAAAGGTAAGTTGCGTTGAATTGCCATATTTTGGGACCCCCTACATGCCCCTGCTCTATGTCGGTTCTTATGTGAATCACCCTGTATATTGGATATCAAAACAAGAATATCGTCCTCGACTTTGATTCACCAAATGATTAATCTTTGTTAATCGGCATTATCCGACGTTCTATGGAGAAATAATCCAAACGCTTTAGCGAAAAACAAAACGAAACACATCCTGATGCCTTAAAGGGGAAAATGAAGGACAATTTTGATGACGATACCGACTACAAGATGATGGGTATGCTACAAGCGATGGAGATTCGATGATAACGAACTAAATGTACCAATTAATTCCTTCAAAAGTGATTCATTTGATTTTGTGATTCGGAGGATATTAAGGCAATAAAACCAAGTAAAACTCACCTCTTTGAATGGCAAAAAATATGTGAGATACATCCAAACTTGAATCAAAAATTCCAACCATTCTAATTCGATTTTTGATTTGATTGACTGAATTTTTGGTAATTTGAGGCCATTTTTAGCGAGAGAACAATAAAAACACTACAAGGCGTTCTGGAGATGAACGAATATAAAATAAAAAAACACTAATTTTGAAATATTCTCCATCGAACGAAATGATCGCATTGTATATCAATAATATTAACATATTTATATATCCAACCCAGCCTTCTTGGAGAACAAAAGGATGTTGAATAAATGAGCTCCAATTCTTGCAACCAAACCCAATCACCTTCACCTCGATGAAAATTCTGTGACAACTATTTCCTTTTGTCATTAGTATGATTCGAAATATTTCTTGGCATTTGGACAGGATAACATCTATCTTCGATGTTGTTTCGATAGCTTTTTAACCCAGTAACCTTATATTACACGGAATAGAAGAAAATAATGAGTTCGAGCTCGTGAAAGTAAGACTAATTTCTGAAATAGGCGAGCTGTTTCAGTTTGGATGAATATTCATGAGAAAGTTCAATTACAATGAAGTTATCAACATCTACAATGGATTCCTAAGAGAGAGAGAGAGTTTGACACAATCAGATCTTTTAAAATCGAATCAAAACGCCAAAAAAACAAATGCAAACTTTTTGAGACACCTCGTATATCAATTTTCCATGCCTATCATCAAGTTCATATTCCAGATCTTCCGGTTTCGGCCTGTTTCGTGTAATTGTTGCAACTTTTCGAGGTTTTTATCGTTGGAATTCACTTTGTAACAGTTCACCGAACAACTTAGTACTCTACTTAGTAGAATATCCCTGATATCATCAGCTTGAGAAAAAGCATAGGAATTAATATTGGAAGTATGATTTCACCGATTCATAGTTTCAATTATTCAAATTCAGTAAACTATGCCAACATTTCTAGTTATTCTTAGTGCCACCAGGTGGCGTATCGCTTATGTTCATTCGCCAATAAATGAGTTTCGAATATTTGTCATTAGAACATTGTCATAGGCGTACTAGATTATTTTTTTTCGATGGCAGGTAAATTTTCGACTATTTCAGGATAATTTTCAGATTTTTTCGACTTGGACAATCGGAAAACTGAGTCCAGGGCCGTTTTCAGCGCATTTTAATCACCTTTTTTTAGTTTCTTGTAATTCTTCAAAGGGTTAATTTTTATCAAAAATTCAATGTTTGTAGGGTATTGATATTTTTAAGGACTTCGTGGATTATTTAGACATTTTCTTGGTAGTACTAGATATACTATTGCCAATACTAAACACCTTTTTTTGTTTCCTTTTTCCAGGTTGATGTCAATAGAGATTGATAGCACGCCTGTAGTACAGCCGAAGAACGACCGACGACAAGAAGATATGGAAGTGGTGGCAGCGCCCCCTGGTGGCGGTGGAATGCCCCCTTTCTGCGACCATGACGTGCGCGAATGGTCCAGGATCGACAGCATCACTGGTGCGTTCGAAAGAGCTAGATTGGAGACCGACCATTGGTCGGCTACCATGGGGAATACTTCGTACAAGTACGGAAAAGTGAGTACTGAAGGGTATTTTTTGTGTCCCTCTTGAATTCGTTTGAGAATCCGTACGCTAGGCAGAGGAAACAATGAGGGAATTTGCATATAACAGTTGTGGAACAATGGAAAAAGATAACTTCGCGTCAAGCACCAAGTGAAGATTGAATTGAAGATCGTGGAAGAACGGAAGAAAATAGGAAACGTTGGCTTGTTCACACAACATGATAAATTCATGAATTATTTATTGTAGGCGTATATTTCAAGAAGGAATGATTGAAAATACCAGGAATTTAGCGAAAGAAACCCAGAGTACGACTGAGTCACGAATAATTCACACTGTCCCATGACTTGCAAAGAAACTATGCAACAAAACAATATTATATTTTTGTTAATTCGCCGAATATACACAGTGGTCAAATAATATGACACAGCTCCATACATGCTGTTAGATTTTCGAATGCCAATATTTAGATCTCACTTGGTTCAAGTTGAAAAGGAAAATCGAAATGTCCATCAAGTTTTTCCGATGAACATTGAACTGTACATGTACATAAATAATGCGATTTTGTTGCACTATCTGTGAATCGTGATTCATTTATAGGGTCACATAAATTCTTATGCAAATTTTGGCAAACACATTTTGCATAAAATTCGTGGGTCCGTTTGAGTTATTGTATTTTAATTTCTCCTGAAATATCACTGTGATCTGTCTTCGATTATCGTAATCAAAACACAAAAAAAATAATTTATGGACCCACGGTAACATCAAACAAATTTATGCAAAGCACATTCGAATTTATATAAGTCTGATACTATTCGATGATGACTACATCGTACAATGATGTCACTGGAAATTTATTAACAAGTGAACGGTTTGAATTCTGATTAAGTACTCAAAATTATTTTGTCGCGAGAAGAAGAACGCCTAGTACAACAGGACTATGCCCTAACAACTTTTTTCACTAATATTGAATACTTAAATACGACTGAGAGAAATTAATCTAGTACGCCTATGACAATCTTCTAATGACAAGTATTCGAGACTCTCCCTTATTGGCGATTGAACATAAGAGATACGCCACCTGGTGGCACTAAAATAACTAGAAATGTTGACAGTTCTTGTTTTTGGTATTGTTTTGTGGATTTCATACTGAATTTGAATATTCGAAAGATTGTGAAACTATGAATCGGCAAAATCAAACTTCCAATATTAATTGCCATGCTTTTCCTCAAGCTGGTGATATAAATATCTCGAATAGATATTAGATAACATTGTTTACATTGAAGGTCACAGTCGAGCAAAGTATTTTTCAGGTATCAACAAAATTGAAACGAGATCTCACATTATCCAATTTATTCAGAACTTCTTACCAAAAAATATCAGAAGATACAAATACTATAAATTCATTATTCAATCCATTACAAAAACAATTTTCTTGTCATCATGATATTATGATGTCCAGCACTCAAAACTTCTTCACCTTCTTAAACACTTCTGAAAGTGTTTGTGCCTTCAAAGTGCCCCAAACTAAATCTTGCCATTCGAATCTAAAAACAAAACAAATCATCAGAAGCCTGTATATATTTTGATTGAATCATTCACATTCACTACAGGATTCTAACCTCGTATTATTTTCTATATAATACAATGAATAAAACAAATGATAAAGCTTACCACTTTTAGAAAAATTAAATTACATACACATCGACGTCCTAGCTCACTGCAAATGTCTTCATTTCCATTATAAACTAACACTTTATCAACAAAAAAACACACATAACAGAATGCAATGAAACTATCCAATGTCAACAATTATTGTTCTGTCACTTCTGTCACAGATTAAACCAACTCAGTTATTCATCTGTGGTTCTGTGACATTGGCGCTGCATTCTCAAATTCATTCGCCAATGAAACACATGGAAACCGTAGATCCTGGAAGCGGGCCTTGAGACACACCCCAATGTCCAAATCCACCAAGGCTATCGCGATTGACTACCGATTTTTCTAATCCAATCGAACAGATTCGAGCAGAACGTAGGAGGCGCGATGTACGCTATGAACGAAGCACGTTATCTTGACAATAATCAGTTGTCAGCGTACGGTTATAACTATATTTCACGAGGGAAAAGAATATTTTATTTGCTCGACGAAAGGAACGCGCGACAGCGGTCGTGGATGTGGGCGTTTCAAAGTTTGAGGCAAGATATATCGCCGTGGTTTCATTATTTTAAACCGTTCGAGAGAAATGATGTAAGGCGCCACCACTACTCCCTGAGAAATACAAGGTGTCCATGCTTATATTCTTATCGTTTCATTCTAAAAAAAAAAACAAACTTCATGTGAACGTACGTCCTGAGAGTCTCAACTTTTGAGATACAGTGTGATGAAGATTTGAAAAAAAGAAAACAGTTCTTCAATAATAATAATATCTGAGATAATATCATCTTCTTGAAATTCATGTAAAAATTCGTTTAAAAGTTTCACTATTTCGTGCTCGCATCTAGCATGCTCTGAATATTGCGGAATTGATTCAATTAGAGGAACGAAATTACACTAATTGACGTTAGAATTGATGGTGTACATTTCTACGAACTGCAGCAGATACGTTGCACACGTGAAGAGAAATTAGAAAGGGAAATTCTCAAATTAAAAACTGTTCGGTATATAGTTCTATAGCAGTGTTGTTTTCGGAAAAACGATATCTATTTTTGAATACGATTTGATAAATATTGTTATATCCTAATTAGACAATTTCGTAACAGAAATATTACGGGTTAGTGGTTGAATGCGTAGCGCTTATAATTGCTGTGTTATGATGTTGGGGTTCGAAACCCGATCACGCCTGTTTTTTTCTTTATTTATCTTCCCATTGGACATGCACCTTTCTGCTCAACTTTCCGCGTTCCGATAAATTCTCTCGCTGCTAAGCGAGTTTCGATGCGTAGCGGTGTTGCCAGCTGTACTTTGGAGGAGGTCTACCAAGATTTCTGTCCTGATTTCAATAATTGTGATTTGTGATCGGTAAATTCGAAGTCGCGGTATGAAGGCTTCCGGAGCATCGATTAGGACTTTGCATAGTTTTTTTCATTGAAAATAATGGTGTTGTTAGGGTTTTTGTAATTTACTAGATATCGAAAAACGGATTTCACTGAATGAAGAATATCCTTGGCGATTGTTATAATAATAATGAACATGCATCACTTACTTTCACTCTCTCTGGAGGCTTTTACATTATAATAATCGACTAATTTTGAAACCGCTACAGCTAACTCGTAAGACAATAGACGAAGTGAGATTCTTTTTTTTATACACAGCCTTCTTATTGTTGTACTCATATTACGTCAATTGTAAACGGTATCGTGAGTGCGAGTTGAAAGGAAAATTGAATCGAGATTTGAATTGTTAATTCATTAAATCTACAGGAAGAGATGTAGGTATTATTGTGATAAGAATTTGATATCAAGAATGTATTGTTTTTAATACACCAGGTGTACGTATAATAGGATTCTTCATTTTCCTAGTATTTCCTAGTAAAGTTCTTCCAAATATTTTATTCCATGTTTGATTGCATCAATTAGCCCCATACGATCACGACGGGTCGACCGTTTATGGTATAATTGGCAACTGTTCGCGAATCAATAACAAATTTTCATACGCTCCTTCCTATAGAACAAAATTCCATCGTCGACTTAAGGGGATCTACCAAATTCCAATCAAAACAAAAACAAAAAATTCAGAGGGGTTTCAAAGTTCAGAAATTTGCGGTGAATAAATTGACAAGAAAATAACAACAAATCGATCTGAAAATAATTTTACAATTCCAAATGTGTGTAGTGGGTGTGTATGGTAATGCGATGCTTTTGAATGATTTTCCAACGATCCCCTTAATGGAACAATGAAGATACGAGCAAATGTGTCTTGCACGCTCGATTGGAGTAGATCGTTATTACAATAGTTTTTCTACTTTCACGAGAGATTAGTAATCTCGAAAAGAAAGACAATTGTAATGAGAACAATTGAAACTATACTTCCGATATTGATCTTTATACCCCAACCACGATGAACGAAAAGCAGAAATCTAAATGGGTAAATCGAATCGGTTGTACGATTACGAATACGCATACAGGGTGTTGCGAAGTTGCTGCCCCAAACGAAAATTGGACACACTGTACATCATTCGTGACATTTAGATAACCGTTCATGATATATACGCCTTGCGAAATATCGGCTGTCATTTCTCGGCCAACTTGACCGTGCAATCAGGTGCTCCAGATTCAAGCTCGAGACTATCGAAACAGTGACGTACGTCAGGTTGAATCGTGGACAATTCGAACCAGAAAAAAGTAACAGGGCCGTAGAAGAGAGCGTACATAACCTCACTATCACCGTCACAGCGCCCTCTACGCTGGCTACAATTAACTAGGTTCATAATTCCACCACCAGGGGGCGCCCAGTCTGCTAAAACCGTTCTCGATGTTTAAAGTACCACCTTGTATAGCACGCGTGCACGCCGCTGTTTGGGACTTTGGAAGGTGTCGGGGGTACCACTGGCCGCACCGCATGCAGTACCCGTGGTACCACCGAGCGCTTTACGAAGGCGGAATATTTATTACGGTCGAGGATGCAGAGATCGCGTTGTGCATTTGTTCGGCTCGGCCTACTATGAGTCGGTGACGAAACAGTTTTTCAATCGATTTTTTGGGGATTTTTAGTACGGAAAATAGTTGGAAGGTATGGTTTTTTGATATAATAAGTTGACTTTTTCGGTAGGTGTCAAAATTTGCGGTGATATTATGGGTTTTTAAGGAATATAACGTATATAAATATTACGTAATTCTAAGCAATTCGTTTAAAAACAGGGAATATTTTGAGTTTGAGATTTCTTCTCATTATCCTTACTATTTTTCGAGAATTTTCGAGCATTTGAGGAAATGCACTTTTTTCGAATTATTCAGATTTCATGATACATAAATATACGAGGGCAGTTTGATAAGTCAGTGACTGTCGTATCATCAATTCAAGACATTTTTAGCTGACCTTGAAACTGTATTCGTAGATTTCGCGTAAATATGAAATGTGTCAATTCAGAAGTCCATATATTTTTTCCCTAATTGATAAAATTTACTTACATATAGTTAAATCTATAAAATTCTAAAAATATTCAATTTCCATTGCTTTTCTGGAAATGAATGCATTGTTTGCATGAAAAGCTGTAAGCTTGGCAACATTGTCAAAGTATGAAGCATTCAAAAAAACATTTCAATGGCTATTAAAAATCGTTAATCGCGTATGGGACTAGGGAACGCCCTGTACATTGCTATTTACTTCATATTTCATTATTAAACTGATTTCAAGTATGTCAACATTGAATGTAGGTTAAATCGGTGCCCATTACCATTTCGCCTCTTACTTTTATACCAGCAGCAAGTTGCGATAATTGCCCATGGTCTGATTATGGTCGAAATAAAAAAAAAAATAAAATAAAAATTCATTGTTCAAAGAAAGATTACCGGTGCATATTGAAGAACACAAATCGCGGTTTTGCATAACATTTATTTTCGTTTCAGTTACAATATTCGAACACGCTTCAATGATCACTTGTACTCGGTTAGAAATAAAAACTTAATAACAATAACAACGTTGAGTCATCGGTTGGTGCAATTTTTATTAGACACCTTTCTACGTTCGATCATGGCGGTTAATGCATTAACTTCACTGTTGAATCCATTAGCGATGATATTTCAATAATTAACTGATTTGTAGGCGACTCCATACAGGGTGGAACAGCCAAGTGGAATAAATTCGATAACGAATAAATGAGAGCGTGTTGGGAATAACGCTTGGACACGTCGATTTGTATTTTTAGATGTGCATTTTTTTCAATTAAGAATAATTATACAG
Source organism: Plagiodera versicolora (assembly GCA_037013635.1). Classification (NCBI taxonomy): domain Eukaryota; kingdom Metazoa; phylum Arthropoda; class Insecta; order Coleoptera; family Chrysomelidae; genus Plagiodera; species Plagiodera versicolora. Next base: position 1,520,355 of record CM072983.1, on the reverse strand, counting down.
GGTGTGTCATGTGACAGTGGCCGATACCAACTTTCTTATTTTAAATACAACCCCCTGTATATTATTAGTTTTTCGTATTCTTCAGAAACTTCTAGACATAATTCATGCACAATGTCCCATACCTATATTCAACTGTTTTGGAAATATTGAGTGTTTTCAGATGTATTACAAAAATTGACATTAAAGAAATAAAATTATTTTATTTCACAAATACGCTACATTCCAACATTTGGAACAACTCTTACATTGGAATCAATGTTTCTTTGTTTTTTTTTTACATAACTTGTGAAATAAAATAATTTTCTTTCTTTAATGTCAATTTTTGTAATACATCTGAAAACACTCAATATTTCCAAAACAGTTGAATATAGGTATGGGACATTGTGCATGAATTATGTCTAGAAGTTTCTGAAGAATACGAAAAACTAATAATACACAGGGGGTTGTATTTAAAATAAGAAAGTTGGTATCGGCCACTGTCACATGACACACCCTATATAATTATTCTCAATTGAAAAAAATGCGCATCTAAAAATACAAATCAATGTGTCTGAGCGTTTTTCCCAACTCGCTCTCATTTATTCGTTATCGAATCTATTCCACTTGGCTATTCCACCATGTATAATTAATATTCGAACGGAAAACTCATTCGAAGATAGAAATTCTCACGGTATTATAATATTCACACGGCTTAAGATGATTGGCGATTGATATTCATCAGACTGTTATCGAGATGTAAAGGAAGTACAGTCAGTGAATAATTTAATTCCAAGAGTACGAGCGGAAATCATAGATCAAAGCCTGGGAGACTTAAATTCTCGTTCAAATATGTGATCGGATCTTCCAAAAATGCAGCTACAGGGTGTGCAACAATGAACCGACGATCGGCAAATTCAGTTTTTTCAGGCATATCTCCGGAACTAATTGGAATTTCGAATCTTTCTGAACGGCACATTGTTAGACTTGGAAATGCGCAACTTTTCTGTAATTTAACCACCCCGACATATCTTGGACACTTGTATACTGGCCAAAACCTCGTGGGTCACCCTGTATTATTCATTCGGAATTGGAAACAAAATTTCCTAGTTTGAAATTCCCAGAGAATAAAATACAGACGTAACCAAGAGAAATACTATTATTTCAAATTATACTTTTAACAATTTCATGTTTCTCTTAAATGTTGAACGATGATTGTTAACAATACAAATGGCTGTACGAAAATAAACGAAACAGGTCTGGATGTCATCTTAAATATATGTTTTAGCTGTTATTGGACTATAACTTTGTTATCGTTAAAAGTTTTCACTGTACGTAGTCGGCATCGTAAAACCGAGAATTTAAATTGCACATTGAACGTATTCACTTTTCAAACAGAAAAACCAGTCGATAAAGGCGTACCTAATTGCCTGAGTACCTTTTTGCTGTAGTACCAGCCACATAATGCACAAAGAGCAAACGCAGCATTTTTTCTCCAGACGATGCTTTTTCAACCAGTTACCGGTTATTAAAGCTGCAGTATACTTTCTTCATCCGATCCCATTCAAATTGCATTATAATCCAATTGAAAGGAAGTAGGTAAAAACGGTAATGAAGATATAATCTATTTTGAATGGTCATGCTCAGATGAATCGTCAATAATCAGCTCATTTCTCGGATATCATCCACTATAAATCAATTCAGCTTTCGAAATTTCTCCTCAATCTACAAGTAATTAGGTAATGAATAGTTCAAATCTGGTGAGTTAGCTGGCCATTTCCATTCAAACGAAGCTTTCCTGAATCTTCTTCTATTTATAGACGAGTCTTATCGTGGAAGTATATCATTATCTCCTACAAAGACGAGATTTATCTTCGAGAAGTTTCTGGTTGTAAGCGTAAGTGAGACCACGCCTCTTTTGTGGTCTTAACCTTCAATCTCCAATAATTTAGTGAAGAACTGGCAAATCCAGACAATGAATAGGTGGTGGAAATACATTTTGAATGAGAAATCTTCTAAATTAATGTTTAGCCAAAAAAACTCCCTCTATTCGAAACTTACTTATAACGATTTCTTGACAGCATTCATAATGCACCAATTCTCCTTGAATCTGCACGTTTTTGCTCTGATTTGGCAACGTCGCAATTAGTTCTACGTTCGCACCACCCTAAAGGTTCACCCTGTATACTATCGACTATAACTATCGTATATTTCGTTCGAGGAATAATCGTGACCGCGGCCATAAGTTATGAATGGCATTTCGTGACATTGACTTTGATAAAAATCTTCGGAATTACAATGCCCCGGTACAAAACACGGCTCGAATGGTTGTATTACAATAATCTTGACCGTGCCTGATAGCCACAACAAATTCGAGATGAAAGAAACGTCGTCAGGTCGCACGATTTTCCAGAGACTACAAAGGAAGTCGCAGGAAATGGATTATTTATAGTATTGTTACGTTATTCGTGGGTTCCAGTAAAGGACAGACTGATTTCTAACTGATCAATTATTTATTTTCACGTACAATGACCACTGAACATAATGGTGAACCACTCTTCAATTGTTTGTGGGTCCTAGACGGATACTTATCAAATCGTCGTGAGATGGCGACACAATCGTGTTCGGCAACATTGTTTTCTTCCACGTCAGTCAAAACTGGCGGGAAATCCAAACTTCTCCAGTTCATTAACCTACTTTTGAATTTGTAGTCGTTTATTTTTTGCTGTGCGCTGTTTTTTAGTTAAAATGAAGTTTCGTATAGTTTGTGGACAAGCTGAAACCGTCTCTCGTCATCTTTATGGAATTCCGAAGGTAATTTGTTAGTTTTTGGAGTTGGAATCAATAATTTACTTTTTCATTACTCTCATAGGACGAAATCGTTCGAATACAATGGATTCTCGCATTGGGAAAGCATTTACAAGTATTTTGAAAACATCTTCTATTCAATTTCAGATATTTCATTGCAATATAAAGCACATTTCAGTTCGAACTCAATATTTTGTATTGCTGTTATTGAAATTCCCATCGAACTATTAAATAACGATGATTAAGTTCGTGAAGAAATACCTATAATTAATAAAAGTCCTTGGTAAAAGAGTAATAGTGTATTACAAAAGAAAAAAGAAAACATAAACAACACATTACTTCCTCCACTGTAATCCCAATGGCATGGAATTAATTGGCAAGTTGCATCAGTACCATAAAAGGTAATCAAAATGACCTTGAACAAGTAAATTCATACCACCAATCTTTTTGAAAAGCTTGGCAAAGGAAGAGGAAAATACGCAACTGAAATCAGACACACAGTACATTAAAATTCTCCTTTAATCGTTAACCAGAAATAAAATAACTGCTCCTGTATTCCCAAGAGAGTCCCAATTGGAACCAATATTTTTTTGGGTATCTCTAAAATAAATAAAAAAAAATCCCAAGAGAAATGAACATTTGAAGTCTGAAGCAGACAAAAGCTTTCAGTGGATCAGTTGGTAGATTTTCCGTGGTCAGCCAGAAGAAGTTCCTTGGTACACCCTGTATGTTTGCACGATATTTTCATAGTTTCTGCTAGATTTAAGCAAACGGAAGGTGTCAGACATTGAACCAAATAGGCGTGGGCAGCGTACCATCACAGCCTTGTGTTAATTACAGAAATATCCGAGATGGTATTAAGAAATTGTGTAATGGGAACGACCTTCGAATGTTCAGCTTGTCGCCTATGCGAAAATACAGCCAGAACACTCCTATATGATCTGTCAAGCAATAATAATTAGTCTCTTAGTTGGTGTTGTGGAATAATAATCGACATCCCGCCCGTTTCTTTTTTGTTTCCAGGTAATTGGATCAAGAAATTTGACAGCAGCAGGAGGCCTGAGACAAAGCGCCAAACGACAGTTGGAGGTTTTCCAAGGCCGAGTCGCCGGTTCCCAACTCCACCTCGTCAGAACCTCGAGCCAGTGGTCGAGCGCCAGCACAACCACGAAAACCACCAATGGCGCTTTCGAAAACCTACAGCTAACACACGATTCGCGCGTCTCCCAACTCCCCGAACTCTCCCACAACCCCCTGGACCTAACCTCGCAGAAATCCAGAGCCTCGGTAGGGCGCAGCGTCTCGAGACGTCCCCCCACCCGACAACGCCCATCACCGCCCACCGAACCGGCTGCGACCAATCTGCATCGCGTCTCCCGTCTCTGCCATCAAATTCACGAGAGCGCCGTCAGGCAGGCCTTCGGGTCGGGCGCAGCCGAGCGCCAAGACGCCGACGGCAGAGTGGAAATAGTCGAGTTGGAAGAGACGCCTGGGCACACGAGCTTGACGAGAACGAAAAGCACCAGCAGCGATGACTTGGTAGCAACCAAAGATACGAAGAGCGTGGAGGACCTGGAGGACCTGGAGCAGCTGCAGACGTGGAGGAGGACCTCCAAGCTGCGCAGGTCGCTGCAGTACCCGAAGCAGAAGGAAAGTGAGAAGCCAGCCGACGTGCCTGAGAATTCGGGGAGCGTGCGGCGGATCCGCGAGGATTTGGAGAAGGGGAGGAGGTTGAACACGGCGCTGAGGAACAACAGCCTGGACTTGGAGGCCTTGGATCAGATTCTGCAGTCCATTTCGAGCTCTGGCAGCGAGAAACGCAGCGAGGATGATGCGCCTGCCAAGCAGAAAAAAACCTCGTTCGTCACGGTGGAGTCTTTGAAGGAGGTCAAGGGGAAGTTGAGGAGGACCAGCTCACCCTCCAGTGAGATTTACAAGGTGGAAGAGCCCGACGACGGGATAGTGACTGAGGATACCCCGCCCGATAAAGAAACCTCCAGAGTGCGCTCGTACGTTTTCGGCATGGAGGCCTTGCTCTACAAGAAACCAAGCTTAGGTACGGGCAGCCTGGAGTCCAGAACGAAGCTGGGGAATGGAACTAATTCTTCGACGAACAGAAACGAGGATTGGTACAATCGGAGGAAATCCTACGGGTTCGAACAAGTACACGGGCACAGTGATGCGACCAATTCCATATCGTTGAGGGATAAAAGCTTAGTGGAGAGTTCCACCGATAGTGGGATTTGTAGATCGACGGAGATTGTTGTGGTGCCTACAACGAAGCAGAACTCGGATGGACTGAGCGATTTGGAAAAGTCCAACGGGTACGAACATAGCAGGAAACAGACTGGACAGGTAAGGTGGTACTTGTGCAGGGTGGGCCAAATTTGACATTTTTGAAAGGGAAGGGAAAGTCCTGTTTCTAAACTAGATAGATGAAAACAGGTGGCAGTGCCTGGGGGTCAATTTCCATGACGAACGTCATGGTGAAAACTGCATATCGATATCTATAACCGTTTTTGAGTTACAGCGTGTTTCCCGAAAACGTGCATTTTCGAAAAGTTGCTGTAACTTCTTTCCTGGTGAAAATTCTTTGTTTCTAATGAAACATTTCCAAGACACTTTTTCACGTAGAATTCAATGATTTAGCCTATCATTTTTTCTCAAATACTCTCAGTTTTCATCTATTTAGTTCGAAACACCCCATCATGTTGCAGGTGAAGAAATTGGCGAGCAATTGGAGCTCCTACCACACGGAATGGTCCCACCCAAAAAGCGAATTGAAATCGACCACAATAACCATTCCCATAGCGAAAAACAACAACATCATCGACTTACCATGGCCCGATCCAGACAAAGAAACCAAAAGACATTCGATAGCGGTGGACGAATCCAAATACGTGACGAAACACGACCCGGAAAATACTCACAGACGCACCAGCCTCGCGTGGAACGAAGACGAAGAAGACACCAACACCAAAAGAACCAAGAAAGTGGAGTTTTGCAAAACGGAGATCCACTTCGCCGCCGAATCCGGCAAAGTCAACATCGTCGCCACGGACGAGAAGCCGCCCCCCACCCAGAACTTCAGGCGGAGACGAAGAAACTCCGGGCCCACGCTGGAGGACAGCAAGAACGGCCTCCCGGTGCGACGTTTCGGGGACACCTGCTTCGAGAAGGCAATGTTCGGCATGCCGGACGACCTCCCCAAGCCGCTAGGCTTGGGGGGATCCGCATGCGGTCTCGTCACCGTCAGCACCGTCAACTCCACGCGGGACGCGGACGAATTCGACGAGGAGGAGGAGAAGAAGGAGTTGGAGAACGAGCTCAAGGGGATTCTGAAGAATAAACCCGTGAAACCGAGGCCGTACCACCTGGGGCAGAGTTTGGAGGAGGAGAACAAGTGGGGGGTGAGGTTGAGGCACGTGGAGAAGCCGGAGACGCCCTTTTGGAAGTCCACGGTGACGGTGCAGAATTACAATTACATCGAGGATTTGAAGGTTTGTGAGCTTCTTTTAAAAAAATAGTCAGTTAACTGAAGCTGATTCGTTGACTAGGAGACTGAGGAAAAGGAACCGGAGTTCCAGAAGCTGCTGAAGAATTTGCGGCCAATTCGCAAGATTGACTACACCAGCGACAACGACAGCAGATACTTCGAGGATTCCAGGAAACTGGATGGAGGGCAGACTGTTGAGGTCAAGGGTTATTCAACGAAAATCAACTTTGGGGAAGGGGAAGCCACTGTGGTGGAAAATAACGATAAGGCGGAAGCGGACCGGCCTTCTACTTGGGTCAATGCTGAGAGAACTGGAAATGGTAAGTGGTGGAATGAGCTCTTCTTCTAGCTTGGTAGAGTAGAATGTCTTTCTTGGTTGGAGTTTTGGGTAAGAGTGCAAAGGGAAAACCTGCAGCAAAGGGAACCAACTCCGATTTTGATTTCTTTTGATATGTTACTCTTAGCATTATATGTTTTGCAGTGATTCAAGAGATTAGATTTTATCCTTTCAAGGCCTTGAATATTTTACATTGACGATTATATAACTTGGTTTTGATGTGTTTGTATGTATTTATTTGTAATTTTGGTATTGTGTATCTCACTATTCCTATACAATAATTTACATTGTCAAAAAGGAAAATAAAGCATATTGTTATAATATTATGATGAAATTTTTACAGACGCTTTGGAACAGTAATATAAACACCCAGTGATGAAAATTTTCCCGCGGAAAAACCTCCAACATACTTTTATTTTAGGAAAGTTTCTGAAAATCGATCACGGTAAGACCTAAGAATTTGATTGATATTGTACTTGTCTCAGGTCTCACCGTGATCGATTTTCAGAAACTTTCCAAAAAAAAGTATGTTAGAGGTTTTTCCGCGGAAAATTTTTCATCTCTGGGTGTTTTTATTAGTGTTTCGAGGTTTCTGTGGAAATTCCATTAAAATCGGAGTTAGTCCCCTTTGCTGCAGGTTTACCAAAAAGGCACTTGGGCGATATGGATTTTGATTTTTTTTGTTGTGATCACGTAGTTTGACCAAAAAACACGAATTTCACAATATTATCGTGGGGAAATTGAAACTTTTCGAGATAATCCACTTCAAAATTGAAATTTCACTCCTTCACAGCCTTATGCCAATTGAATAAAATCAAATAGACATTGCAAATGTTGTTGTTCTCATATTTTAAACGTGCATCGAATCCATCCGTCATTTACTGTGGTTTGACAGTTGACAATCAACTAATGGTTGACAGAATGGTGACGTTTACATGCTGTCAAATCTGAATATTCGAAAAATACAACAGTTTCAATGTTTCCTTGGGATGAATACATGATAAGCCCTTTCCTAATATACAAGGTGTCACGTTATTGAAAAAATCAGCTAAAAAGCTGTACAATCTAGTGCGAAAAGTGGCACGGAAAAGAAGGTGAAATTTCAACTTTGAAGTGGGATATCTCGGAAAGTATTGATTTCCCCACGATAATGTTGCCAAATTCGTGTTTTTGGAGCAAAATACGTAGGCACAACCAAAAAAACTCATCAAAATCCATATCGCACTTTTACCGAATGCAGTAAACGGTGATCGACAATGAATGTTTGAGGTTATATCATTGTCGACCACTTGCTATATCAGTTTCCTGTAGCCCATCACGCCCTCTTGGTAAAAAGGGCGCAAGTAGCGTAGCCATAACCCTTTCGAACCTGCGTAGTACCTTTTTCTCGCTGTGCATGACCCCCAGTAGCTGAAAACCGCTCGAGTACGACTTAGTCTAACCCCTAGCACACTGACAGGCCCAAACCGACAAACTTTCAGACTCCAAACAGCTGCTGAACAGAGGCCTGGTGGTGCGCATAGGCAGACAAGACTCGGCCTTCAACCACACGGTGTGCTCGAAAACGAGAACGACGAAAAACCCCAACAGCACGACTACCACCACGAAAATAACGATCGACCTATCGCCGCCCTTCAAGTCCACGTCGCTCATTCTCGACACCATCAAAGACCGAGCCGGGGAGATCCCCAGACAGCTGGAGGCTCTGAAGAAGATGTACGAGGAAGCGCCCAGCGACAGCGAGGCCGACAAAGAGGTGCAGCTGCTCATGTGCAACATGAGGGGGGATGTGGTGGGGGGGATGGACGAAAAGGGGAGCGAGGTGTCGGGGAGCTGGAGCCGGATGCGGGCCTACAAGAATTTGAGCGAGCAGTTCGGGAGGGGGGCTGCTGAAGGATGTGATAAGGCTAGGGCGGAAGTAGAAAAAGGTACTACGAGGGGTGAAAGTCACGAGAATCTTCGAAAATTGCGATCTGGATTTTGATGAAAAATTTTCTGTGAACTCACCTTTTGTAACGTTATTCGTGGGTTCCAGTAAAGAACAGACTGATTTCTAACTTTATTTTCACGTACAAACACTAACGAACTATTTATTTCTAACTATTTATATATATACGATATAACCACGTCGCGTTCTATTCTTCAACTAAAGTTGTTTGGAAGCTCGATATTCATATGTTTAACATCTGTTCTCGAATGTTCTAGAACTGTCATCTGTCACATCTTCTCATCTCTCTTCATCAAACTGCTCGCAGGATCTTCCATCTTCTTCTATTCCAGAATATTCGAGAGCTTCCAAACATGTGATACAGGGGGATTATTCAAGTTCTCCTGGATTCCATTACACTATTTCAGTCCAAGTAACACGAATTTCACAATTATATTCCACTCAAAGTCGAAATATCAACTTTTCTTGTTCGTTTCTCAACTAAATTGTACAACTTTCCAGCTAATTTCTCCAATAACGTGCCATATTGTTTTGCAGACTCTAAAGATAGACTCAATGCTCAAGAAAACTCAACTAAAATCAACGTCACCCTACCTGAAACCAACTATTCCCCAATTGCTTCAAGAAGACTGCGTCCGGATCTGGAATTCGCAGAAAAACTATCTAGTCCTTCCATAGTGAATAAAAGTAAAACTACGCCCGTTCCTAACAAAGACTTCCAACCCGTGGAGAAAAAACCCCACCCTAGTGATAGCGTCGTACTGAGGCAACCGAAAAAATCGGAAATGACCTATTTCGGGGTCAACGTTTCGCCGAAACCCACGAAAAAGATCTCTCAAGCTGTGATACGTAAAGAAAACAAAATGTCGGACAAACCTGATTCGTTACGGCATTATAAAACGCCTGCGGGTCCCAAGCAGAAACCGAAACAAAAAATACCTGATGCATCAGAGGGTCCGGTATATGAAAACATCAGGAACAAATATGGCAGAGATTTCGACAGCAGCATACTTGAGGAACTGACGAAAGCTGCCGATCAAATCTTGCAAGCCGTCAATGGATACACAGACGATGACAGCCACAACAGGTAAAATAACTACGTTTACAGAAATCTGCATACTCTGATTTGACAGCGCGAAGTTCTTACTTGACTTGAATGGCATAATTTCGTGTATGTTTTGTTGCCTAACTCACAAACGTATACATTCGAAACACTCGTGTTTTATTTAACAATTTCTGAAACATGTAGATTGAGTTCCGATGACGAGGATCCCAAAAAACAACACCTAGAAACGATAGTCGAATCGAAAAGCTGGAAACAACCCAAACCGAGTTCTGACAAACCAAAACCCACCCCGTCCAAGCCGAGACTCGGCCATTCCTCTACCAATTCATCCGTGGACAGCCTTAACCGCCGAACAAACCGTGCTCAGCAACCAAGAAGAAGAACGGAAAAATCCGAAACAACATCCACGAGAGCTACTACTAAAGCCAGGAGACTCCAACGGGCCAGTAGCAGAGAAGCCTTACTTCAGAGCCACGGTTCTTCTTCCGAGGATCTTCCTGCCAAGGTCGAGGTGCCGTTGAGGAAGCCGAGGCTGGTGAAAAAAACCAAGGCGGTGCAGCTGACTGCTACTAATGGTTTGGAGATCAAGAAATCTCCGAGTAGTACTGCCAGCAGGAGAAGGGAGGAGGTCAACGGTAGAGCGGAAGAAAGGTGAGGTGGATTTTTCAACTTTCATTCCAACTGATTGCTCACTACTATTAGGCAACAACCCATACAGTTGAAGTCTACGAACAGTTGCATAATATTATAGATTATGGTCACGTCAACAATCTGAATCTGATAATGATGAGGTTATGAAAATGACATGTCAATGCCAATTCTATGATTTTTGCCGCCGAATTTTGAAAGGAAAAACTTGAATATTTTAGAATCATGGGAAGTTTGCCAGAAATAAGACACAAGACTGCAGTTTCCACAATCAGGAGCACTACAGAGAAAGTAGCTAGAGATAAAACTAGATACATAAAAAACGAGGATTTGAAAAAGAAACAAATTCAGCAGAAAAAAGAAGCTAGTAGAGGTGAGTGCAACGAAATTTCAAGAAACACTTTGACGTTTATTTCAAATAAAAATACTCATTTTTGCATATTTCTCAGTGTCTAGTTTGACTTCACGTGGAGAAAGGGAAAAAGACAGTCGTTCTTCGACGGTGAACAATAAGGAGACGGTAACACATAGAATTTCGACAGCGTATGTACCAGTTATTAGAAATACAAGTCGAAAAATGCATGCGAGGCACCGAGACGAATGTCCATGCTTATGTTCATGAAAATTACTATGTTAGGTAGAAAACACAATAAGTATTTTTACGAAGAAAGTATTGTTTCAAGAAATAGAGGTATTTTGTTATGAATGAATACACGCTCTTGAAAAGAAATATCTCTAGTTCTAATGGATATTGGTAGTTTCCTTCCATCATTATGTCATTTCTTACTTCCCTAACTTATCAGTTGAGTACCCACTAATAATAACATTTGAGTCGTAGTATCTTAAATAATCAGCGCAAATCACTCACATTAACAAGAACTAGAAGTTGGCATCATCATCATAACATGTCTTTAGTATGTTGATTTATTTTTCAAGTAAGCATTTGGACAGTTAGTAGTGAGTAGCGATAAAATCTAGTGAATAACATAGATATTTGATACAAGATTGATACTGTTGTTGTTCATACCTAACATAGTATTTTGTAGAGAACAAATAACATGCTAGTTATTATACCATTGAAATGTAAATTTATCACATTTTCATTATTTCTTATTCTTTTCAGTAACATCAAGAAGTGCTATCGTGCTAATGGTGATATGAGACATTGACGACTGTTTCGATAGAGGACTCGAACTATTCAATGTCTTTTTTTTTATTTTATATGAATATAGAAAAATCCTGCCGTACTAAAATTAAAGTTCCTAAACTTGTATGTTGGAACATTTATTCACAAAACGAGTAACGCCCTGGTAATCATTGTAAAATAATGCTTTTCTAATGCTTCTGGATGATAGGTCTTTTTTTGATACCTGTTTCCTGTTTGTATTTATTCTGGACGTTTTGAAATAATTATTGTGATGTAAACTGCTTCCCAATTATGTGATGTTTATAATAAATAAAACTATATATCATTGATTGTTTTGTATTGTTTTTTATAGCCAAGTTGGACGAAAAAGTTTATTAGAACAAAGTACGAAATGTTATGCAGAAGTCTTTTTCGGATATTACATATTTTTCAGAGAGATTTCTCATCCGCTATTTTTCATCATTATATTCGATATCGAAGCAGGTTTGAAAGAAATTAATGATTTTGTGATCTCGCCTATTGGCGTACGGTTAATAACGACGCGGTGCTATTTACCAAAAAATTTAATCATACGTTTTCACGTTGAAAACACCAACTTAATGAAAATCTTCAATGTTGCATTTATTTTCGCAAGATAAAAACTATAATATATACAATTTGAACTTCCCAATATAAAAATTTACATGTACATTAAGGTTGTAAAATACGTGCATTACATTATATATACAGGATGGCACCACAAAGTAATGCTCATTCAAAATGAACAGTTTTTTTATTTCTTCCCGTCCTGGTCTGTCTTGAACTGGCAGATTCATCAAGTCCATTCTCTACGATTTTGTCTGTAGCCTTACCTTCAAAAAGCACAAAATGTCATGTCAATAAAATCAAATAATATTTCGACAGTACCTCTAGAACGAGTCGATTTCCTGACAGGTGATTCGTGTTTTTCAACTGTTTTTGTGTCAGCTGTGTCATTCTTCCCATTACGCCGCGGTCTCTTGTTCGAAGGCGAATCTATTGGCATATCTTGTTCTTCCAGTTTTGATTTCACTCTGCTTCTCGTTTTCTTCTCGAGCTAAATTGAGCAAAATTATTATAGAGCACTAAGCTTGATATACAATTTCTTACTATAACTTGTAGTTCTGGGTTTGGTTGTTCTTCTACTTCTTCTTCGTCATCGACGGTTGCTTTTCCTCTCCTGCTTCTTTTGGCTGGTACAACTTTTTCCTCCACGGTGGGATCTGCCAAAGTGTTTTGCCCCCTTCTTCCCTTCTTTGGAACCGTTTCTTTACCTGCTTCCTTTTCTTCACTTTCGGCCTCAACCTGTCGACTCCTCTTCTTAGCGGCTCTTTTAGGTGGTTCTTCTTCTTTCTCATTGTCCAATTCCTTTGTTACATTGTTTTCGACCGTTTTGGCATTTCGACCTCTCCTGGTTACAGGTTTTTCAGCTGGTTTTTCTACACTGTCGTCCACTTTTTTTTGTTCACTTTCGGTGGATTCATTATTTCGAACTTTCCTAGTTGGAGGTTTTTTAGCAGGTTTTGGTTCACTTTCAGGATCATCCACTTTATTTTCTTTTTCTTCTGTTTCGACTGTTTTGGCGTTTCGACCTCTCCTACTGGTGGACTTTTTGGCAAGGATTACTTCAGTTTTGTCATCCTGTTCTTCTTTTTCTGCGGTGTTTTCGAGTAGTTCTTCTTCTTTCTCTTTGTCCAATTCCTTTTCGACCGTTTTGACACTTCGACCTCTCCTTGTGGCAGTTTTTCGAGGTTGTTTTTCTTCATCGTCATCTTGTTTCTTCTCATCGCTGTCGTCGATTTTAGCATTACGACCTCTCCTACTGGTAGACTTTTTAGCAGGTGTTTCTGCATTTTCTTCTGTTTCTTTTGTCTTGCCTTCACTTTCCTCAGCTTTAGAATCTTGCCTTCTTCTACTGGTAGTTCTTGTAGCTGGCGTTTCTTCCTTTTCTTTACTTTCACTGGCCTTTGCATTTCGGCCACGTCGACTCACAACTGCTTCTTCTTTGGTCGAGGTACTGTCCTTTTCCGCTGTTTCCACACTACCCTTAGCTGTTCTACCTCTTTTCGGAGCTACTCGAGTCTCATCTTGTTGCTCTTCTTCCACTCTTCTAGCGCGAGTGCCCCTCTTCAGCGGAATTTTCTCTTCTTCTTGTGGAGTTGTTTTAGCCATTCTTCTTCTGGTTCTAGGTGATTGTACAGGAGTTCCTTCCAAAGCCTTCACTTTGTCAATAGCTTTGACTGTCTTCTCGGTTGCATCTGGGGTAACCACGGGGGGTACTTTTTCTTGGGCGTTTTTGGTATTTTTCCTCGTTCTGGTGAGCTTTTGTGGTGGTGATGGGGCTGTTTTGTTGACTTTCCTCCTGCTTCGGAGGGCTAATGGTGAATCCACAGCACCAGTTTCTTCCACTTTGGGCTCGCTTTGGGCAACGTCGACACTGCTCGTGGGCATTTCTGATAGTTCCTTGTCGGAAATATCCTCCAATCTATTGGAATTTAGCAAAATTAATCACCATTCAGGGATCGCTTGGTGAGAAATCAAACAAAATCAATTGAAAAACGATGAATAATTCAAAACACTGACCTTTTCAACGTTATGACGTGCTGCTTCTGTACCCAATCTTTCACCCTCGGGCTGGCCACACTCATATCATCCCCCATCGTCTTCCTTCTATCCTTCCCGTAGGCATCGATGTTTTTGCCCATCGGCGAGGTACTTTTGCCCCTGTATTGACGCACCGGCCGCTTCTCGAAAATATTATCGAACAATTCTTCGTTATTCTCGATGTCGCTACCGCCCACGCTGCTTCGGTGAGCTTCGGCCACTCGGAAGATTTCGGCAACCCCTTCCATGTCGCACGACTCGTTCAAGGGGTCGCGAGTCGCCTGGAACGATGAATATTATGATAATGGGGAAGACCACTAAGTGATAGAATCCTTCCAAACATCTCTTAATCGATGAATAATGATATTGGTTCAGTGTACATCCAATATCGAGGATCAAAATCAAAGCAAATGGATTCTACAGCGTTTTGAAATCAGCATTTTCATTGAGAATTTAAACACGCCAGAAATAAGTGGGCGGTGCTACGAGCGTATGACGTGCTACACCCTAAAAGTCTATCTCTGTCTGTTTCCATACATCTTTTGCTAACACCATGTGCAATGTTGACAAGTTTACTTGTGAATGACTCTATTTCTTCGATATATTTTCTCGAAAACGTATCGATAAGTGATAACTACATCATTTCACGATAATTTATGGAGAAAATATCATATATATTGTATTCTTTTACATCCTTTATTCACAAAATAAGTTGTGATATTTTGGTGCGGCAACACAGCGAGATTCACTATGGAACAATTATCTATGATTTGACAGCTCAAGGTCGATGGGCGTGTAGGGTTAAGCTCGTCACACAGCGTCACACCAATGAGAGCAACCTTTGAAAATGGCGCATGAAATTGTATGTTCGAAATCAATTCCGTTTATTTTATTATTTCATTCATGATATAGACCGAATAAAAAATAAAAAAAATAATGAATGTTAGTTTTTGGACATACAGAAGACATCAGATTATGCTGTTTTGAAAAATTAGTGGCTAGAGTTATCCACAATTATCACTGATTAATGTGTTAACCGCAATATTTGGTGAAAAATCCTTACCTTGGGAGTTTTCATGAGCTGCTTCAAGCCCCTGACATCTGTCAAATCATTCGTTGGGCTGTTCTGCGATTTCGGAGACATGATTTTTCGTAAATTTGGAATGTTCGTCAGATCGTTCTCTGGAGATTTCACGTCTTTCGGTGTTGCAAACATTTTTTTTACCCCTACTATTTCAGTCAAATCATTCTTCGGAGACTTGGCGTTTTTCGGGGTTGCAAACATTTTCTTCACACCCACTATTTCCGTTAGATCGTTCTTTGGCGATTTCGCATTTTTAGGAGTGGCAAACATTTTTTTAACCCCCACTATTTCCGTTAGATCGTTCTTTGACGGCTTGGCATTTTTAGGAGTGGCAAACATTTTTTTAACCCCCACTATTTCCGTTAGATCGTTCTTTGGGGGCTTGGCATTTTTAGGGGTTGCAAACATTTTCTTCACTCCCACAATATTCGTGAGGTCATTCCTAGGCGACTTTGCCGATTTCAATTTAGGTGAATCTTCTTCATCATTTTCGTCGACTTCATCATCACTGTACGACAAATTAAGCTGGTGTCAACAACTTTCTATGCACTCAATATTATAAATAAAAACTTACCTGTGAGTACCCGTAGTTTCAGATCCATCTGTGGCGTTTTCAGTGAAGTTTTCTAAACTTTCCTCCAGTATACCATCTGATTGGAAGGAATCAGTTATGGACTGCAAAGAAACAGAATTCATAAAATGCCACAGGAAAGAAACTACATTTAATTTCAAACATGCTGTGCAGAAATCGAATATTTGAAATAAATTAGATGAGACTCACTTCGAATGAATCATCCTCATTTATTACCAACTTAATTTTCTTTGCTCTTCTAACAGAATCACCCACAGACTCTCTAGCTCTCTTGAGACCTTGTATTTCATTAAATTCTTCCATGAGATTGGTGGAGAAATTTTGCGATCTGCTTTTAGACTTCAAAATGGACCTCTTAATCTCATTGAACAAACCAGGAGTGTTTTGTGGTGTTTTGAAATCCGTATCCGTACTCTTTTTGTATTCAGGCGTTGTGGGGGTGATATCTTCTGTTTTCGGTTGATATGGTTGAGTTTTTGACCTATAAAGCCACACGAGATTCATTTCATTTCAATGTTAATCAGTTGAAGCTAACTCACCTGCGATTATTTGTCGATGGACTTGGAGTGATCAAATCTACAGTCTTGACTGAAGACCGGCTAGTTCTTTTGCGAACTGGACTTTCAACCTTCTGGGTATCCTTAGACTGGTCCAGTGAATATGTTTTCCTCCTTTGAAAAGACCTAGCTGATGAAGTTGAGCTGATGGATCGATCCGATTTGCTGGCAGTCGAAACATTTCCAAGATTATCCTCTGATTGTGCATCAACAGATGAGCTCCTTCTACTAGTTGCCAAAGATCTTCTATTTGAAGATTCAGGTGCATCATTTGGACTGGCATCAACTGGGAATGTTTTTCTTCTCTGCAATCTTTTGATCGGGGATTTGCTCATTGTCGTGTTAGTATTGGACTTCATTGATTCATTTTCTTGGTCACTTTCCAATATTTCAATCAAAGAGTCATTTTCATTGCCTTTAACTGAAGATATGCTGTCCAAAGTCTTGTTTCCTGACTCATTCATTAGGTCATCCTCAGATAGTTCAATCAGTGATTCATCATTTGCATCAACAGTATCCCCAGGATAGTCAATTGAACTTTTCCTTTTCGTTGAAAGGCTTTCAGATTTAGTATCTGGAGTTGTTTCATGACAACTAAGGTGAGATTTATTATTTTTTTCAGATGGTCTATCCATATATCTTGAAGATCTCCTATTTTTTGGAGTTTCGTTTTTGTCCTCATCTGGAGAACAATTAATATCCTCACTAGTTTCTGTAATATTATTTTCTTCTGGAACTTTAGTAGCAAAAGAAGTTCTCCCCATACTTCTAGATATCCTCATGCTAGTAACAGGTGTATCTGTTTCTTGTGACAACAAAGAATCATTTTTCTCAATTAGAGAAACTTTGGAAGATCTTCGATTATTTATTGGTGTACTCCTTAGAGGCCTCTTATTCTCTGGAGTTTCTGATTCTGATATTGCCATATCATTTTCTTCATCAATATGACAAGTTGAAGTGCTTTGCTCTTCCAAGTTATTCTTTTCTTGGAGATCATTCTCAGAAGATTCATATTCATTTTCAGTGTTGCCCTTAATTGAAGTTTTGGGAGCAGGTTTTGAAATTCTTTTACTAGTTTCTGACGTTGTTGAATCATCAAGCATCAACGCATCTTCGTCGTCAATTATTGATGTAGTTGACTTCCTTGAGGATCTCTCAAGAACTCTCGAAGACCTCATGTTAGTGCTTGGGGTTTTATCTTCCGATAACGATTTTGCAAAAATATTATCCTGAATGGAACCCATGGAAGATCTCCTTTTTTTTGTTGGTGTCTTCATATTTGTAGATGATTGTCCACTAGTTTCTTCTGGAGTATCACCAACTGAAAAGCTCTTTCTTATTGAGGAATTATGATTTCTTCCAGTTGTTGCTTGTGTACTTTCATTCATAGAAGCCAAAACATTTTCATTTTGCACTGATGAAGCTCTTCTCAAAGAATATTTTCTACTGGTTTCTGGAGTTACGTCTTCTGAATGCAATGCATCTTGAATATTCTCAATTGATGAGTCATTCATCTGGTTTGAGGATCTTGAAATGTTTCTGGAAGGTCTTGAATTGGTTTTGGGTGTTTCATCTGTATACATGCTATTTTCTGGGTTAGTTTCTGGTGTGGCATCATCTTCCAATCCTTCCATGTTTCTACTGGTTTCCGGAGTTTCCAAGGATGATTCCAAATCATTTTCTTCAGCAGCATCATCATCTTTTTCATTGGGATTACCAACACATGAACTGTTCCTGGAAACTCTTTCATCAATATCTGGACCTTCTGCTTCAACATCTTTCTCATTGTCTGTTGATGATGTACTTTGCTTGCTCCATGATCTCTCACTTCTAGACGGTCTCACGTTGGATTTTGGAGTTTTTTCCTCAAACATTGATACACTTTTGCTTTGCTTTCTTGAAGACTTGTCTGGTATATCCTTCATTGGAGATCTGTCCAAAAGGCTTGAATACCTTCTACGAGTTTCACGCAGAGACAAATTTGAACTGCTTTTTTCTGGTGTGTTGACCATTGAAGAGGTTTTTCTTCTTGTCTGAATTACAGAATTCCTTTGTCGAGTCTCTGGTGTGTTTTCATTTACAACTGAATCTTTTGTAGGACTAAGAAATACATCCATATCATCAACAGAACTTTTTCTGTTTGGATTTTTGTGTGGTGAATTGAGGTCAATGAGATTTATTGAACAGTCACACAATTTGGGTATACTTTTCCTCCTCCCTTCCAGTATTTCAGGGACTAGATTGAGAGATAATCGTCTTCTTGGTTTAGGTAATTTACTCAATGCCCTTGGTACAACCAGTTTTGATCTGTAACAAATGAAAAAAGTGATTCACCAAGATCAATCAATGGAAGTTTTCAACTTACGTTGTTTTAGACCTATCGGAACTAACAAATGTTGTGTATCTTTTAGTTTCTTTCACTATTTGCTGATGAACAGGAATTTTTGTCCTAAACAAAATCATTGGTCATGAATAGAAAAATCACATAATGTTTATGACTCACCTTTTAGTTTTTGTTAGTAGGGAAGGTGCAACTGATTTTCTATTTTCATAATGACTTCTTTGATAATCTTTTTCAGAAAGGTTATCATTGAAATATTGAAATTTTTTGCCCAACACTTCAAAGTGGTCTTCATGTTTCAGTATTTTGAACTTATTCAGTGGATTCCCGTTGAGTTTTACTGGAGCTACTACAGACTTGTTAGTGAGAACAGTCTAAAAATGATAATTATATTCAATCAACATATGAACCAACCTGAAGTCAACAGATTTATTGATTTTATTCAGCAATGTTCAACTTACAATTCCATTTTCCTTTACTTGAAGTAAGCAATGAATGTCTTCTAGCCTCTCATCTAGAAGTTTCAATCGGATATCGGCATCCACAGATGCTCCTATTACAGTTGTACCTTTTGATAGGTCAAATAATGGTCCCTTTTTACCATTATTCAGGAAAATCAACAGTGAACCATACATTTCATCACTATAATCTCTACTTCCTGAACTTCTGTCCATGTTTATATCCATTTACTAAGAAAATAACTGTTTAAGTAATGAATTTCAAGAATATTTGTGGATTTTTAATATCATCCGAGTATCAAGAAATTTGCACCAATATGAAATTGCATAAAATGAAAATTATAAATAGATTTTCTAGAATACAAGAGTTGCTTGAGATTGCTTTATTAATTCAAAATCATAATTTTTGAAAAAATCGAACATCATAAAATTTCGCCCGTCTCGACGTACAGATAGACACTGTAAAATCAGAAATAAGAAAAGAAGAACGCCACACAACCCATACACAACCTAAAATATCTAGCCGTGAAACGAAGAAAATTAGGCAATCCAAACCACGTGACATTCAATGTGGCGGCTTGGGGCACACAATGCGATACCTTGGCTAGTAAACAGTGAATTTTATTTATTTTCGGAGTTTTCTGGTGTTTCGAAACGGTATTCAGATGGAGAGTGAATATTTGAAGACATTGATGTTGAATAGCAGAGACGTTGGTGAAAAGTATGCTTGGAACTATTCATTCAGTTCATTCTTGCAGAGATAAGCTATAACTTATTGTAACTTATCTCTGATTCTTGTCACAGCATTCGTTTTCGATATTAAATCAAGTTGGGATTAATTAATAATCTAGATCCTTTCACATTGTATACTGATGCTGATTTAGATTATTCAATTGATGTTGTTCTTTTTGTAATATTCTGGTCAAAAAAATGTCTACTGCAGACTCTCTGATACATCAGTTTGGAATCAGTGAGATCATATCTCTTGATCGCAGCTAACCATAGGGCCCTTCGCTTCCTAGTTGAATCGTTCTTACTCTATAACTGCTCTATAAGAACCTGTGATTAGTAACCGTAGAAACCGATTACATGCCGACTTTATTTCGGTTAGTACGAGATCTACAGCCAACCACAATGCATGTGATAGGCCTTTTCTTCAGTAAAAGAGTAAATAATTAGCCACAATTAAAAAAACACATGAAAAACGCACTAGAGATAACTAAATGTAACTGTTTTCAACTCAAGTCACATATGTAAACACCAAGTGTGTGCCCCAAGCCGCCACATTGGTTTTTCGCTTTGACAGATCGCTGGATTGCCTAATAACAAACGTCAACACCTTAGCCTATATTATGCTGTAATATTATAAACACTGATTATACTGACATAGAATCAATACATATAATATTCAATGAAATGTTTTGTCTACTGTAATCATCGAAAAATCGGGTTATAGTGTAAACTGTGAGTTTTGCATGAGTACATGGATTTAACCGCCACTGATGGCAATCAAGTACGACAAGAAAGGTAAGCTTTATCTTACAATATGGAGTGTGATTAATAATCAAAAAATAACTCACCTTACCACCACGTTAAATAATATGTAAAAACACTATTTCAACCTCTACACTACTTTTTTTTATTTATAGATCGAACTACAACGCGAAGATCATATCCAACCCTAACGACATTAACCAAAATGAAATGACGCGCTAATGCGCAGTGGCTGGCCGCATAAGTTCGTTATTTGGAATATTTGAAAAGATAAAACTGCGCAGGTCATAAACGGTTCGAAGTTATTCAATGTTTTATTGGAGAATAAAATGATTTCAAAATGTTGAATAAAAATGTATGATATCTGCATAGAACGTAATAATTAATTTGGGGTATCAATTATTTCAATTTATCTTTTAATCAATCCTCAAGTTGAAGCTGTGTTTTGATTGGTTAATTCGAAAAGTGACAGCTGAAACCATGTTTAATTTTGTGGATCCAAATTTGTCTCCAAAAGTAGTTTGTAATTCTCCATCAATGGATAATCATGAAGTAGACAACTTGATTAGCGATAATTCCACTGTTAAATTACGAGGTTTTATGGTTTATCCAGCAATCAAGCCACCGGTAGAGATAGAATTTGACTTCATATGCCCGGTAAACATGCATTACGTTTCGTTGAATACAACTGTTGGATCTCAAAAATGCAATGGAATCGAAATTTGGGCAAAAAATAAAGACATCGGCTATACATCAGTTGGTAGAGCCATCTTTGATAGTCCTGGTATAATATTTCGCAATAATAAAATGTATTCCAAGAAAAACTTACCAGAAAAATTGAATAGGAACTTTGAAATAAGAGGTTTCAAGAGTGAAACTTTCAAGCTATTCCTGAATGCGAGTAGCATAAAGATTGTTATTTTTCGCACGGATAAATCCGTACCCTGTCTTGGTTCAGTAGAAGTTTGGGGAACTCCTTCCAAATCTTGTTCTCAAGTTACAGTCGACACTATAACAAAATTAGCTATGAAGTCCGAGATGAAAGCAAGCGAAAACACTCAAAATATTGCTGTAAATGAAGTCGAAGAATTTATTATTCCAAATGACTTCAAAGATGACTTGACATGTGAAATAATGGTATTACCAATGACATTACCTAGTGGAAAATCAATAGATCAAAGTACACTTGAAAAACATATACAGAGTGAAAAATCTTTTGGAAGAAAGCCTGGAGATCCATTTACTGGGATCAAATTCACCAATGAAATAAAACCAATATTGAATGTAGCTCTGAAAAGTCGAATTGATATGTTCATTCTGCGAAATTCACATAGACCAGAATTCTCCAATTTAAGAAGGACCCTTGGTGGACGTAAAAATGACCTGGTGGTTAAGCGAAAAAGAGATTCTCCTGAAAAAACCATCAGTGATGATCCTTTAGAAGCAAGTATGAGTAGAGCCAAGAGAGATTCCAGCTTCGTAAGTTTCACGAGTGATGGTGATTCGAAAATTGTGTGTTCGAAATGTAAAATTGAATTGAATTTCTTGTATAGAATTCCTTGTGACCATTTTTATTGCAGGAAATGTTTATTACATATTCGTGATATATCTAGGTGTGAAATATGTAATAAATCCTTCACTACAAATGAAATTACAAAAGTTAATTTATAATGAATTTTTTTTTCTACAACTCACCTGATGATTTTTACATTCAACATTCAATTTGTGAATGTAGTTCACTGTTTGGCTAACGTTACTTAATAGAAAATAAGTACAACTACTCGATGGAAGATGGCGCTAGCATCGTGAAAAAATCTATATTAAAAATACATATCTGAATCACGCATTTTATATGATATAATGTTTTTGCTATGCTATAAAACGAGCTTAGAGAGCAAATGTTACTTACGAATACTAAGATCGTTCATTTAAGAAATCATCATAGGTTAATCAATAATTGATTAATCTTTAGCCTACATCTGGGACTGGGTGAAACTGATGAGTCACTATGACGTCATTCAAGCTGTTGCTGACGTGAGTGTAAAAACATTGCGATGCTATGACGTCATCGTTACCAAGGGCACAACTAAGGGCTTTCCATAAAAGGAGATATTGTAATTGTTATACGTTTCACAAATATTTAATTCGACAATTATATTATATTAAATGATTTATAATGTTCACGAAATATCATTCCAATAAGTGAATAATAAATTAATTCTTCTCTGCTATTTGTTTTGTCTAACATTGCAAGGAAATTCAATTAAAATTTCATCCTTAGCAATCATATTTAGAATTAAAATTTGGTTAGAAAAATTAATAGTACTCTCAAAATGGTCATTTGAAATTCGAATTGTGTAGAAATGAGGAATTCAAAAGGTCCAAAAGTTCAATGTCACGTTCTATGGTGTGCTATGGTTACATGTCGGGTGTAGAGGGGCAAGGAAGTTGAGAAATTCCGCGCTCTTGGCGGCCATTGCTGTGACGCGCACTCGATTTCTGAACTCGTCCAGTGACGATCGCCCTAAAATCTTGACGTGGCTCCTACGTATCGCCTGTTTACCCACTCCGGTTGCAGCAAACTTGGTGACGAGGAATACGTAACTGGTAAGTACCCAGCTGAAGAATAATAACATTCCAACATGGATCAGACACCCCTCAGGAGGTAGTGAATTTGTTGTGTTGGTGTAAAGTGCAGTTGAAAATGTCCTTCACGGGTTTTATTAGTGCACTCGGAAAGGTATTGAAATATGGCGTCATATTGGTGATTCGAAATTTAAAATTAGAATTTGGATAGTCATTATCTCGTTAACATAGACGTTTCCCGTTTCTGACTCGAGTTCTCTGCCTTATCAAATAAGGACATATCATTTTGGAAATGATTTTTCCATTTATTTAACGGATTGAACATGTGTAGAACACTAGCTCAGCTGTAGACTTTACTGAATTGAATTTTCATTTGCGCACTTATTTCGAATGGGTAAATAATTACATCACCACCAATAAATAACCATTTATTGATTTATCTGTAAGATGAATGGCAAAGGTATAAATATAATCATCTTCAATGGATATTCATTAAAGCAACAATACTTGGATTTTAGATTCCAGAACCATTGTTGAATGTATATTGTAGATTTGAATATGTTTGAATTATACCTGTTATGACCTCATACCTTCTGTTGATTTAATGATTATAGACAAGGATAATTTGCTTTGAGCACTTTTTGCCTATGTGAAATTGTATAATTAACTAATGAAATGAATATAATTATACCATTTATGTGAATCAGATAATTTCATATATATTATGCATCAAGGATCTCCTATGTCTTTGAATACTATTTATTCCAATCCTTATTATGTTGTGGTCTATATTATACACATGAGAATGATAACGAAACCCTTGTTTGATTGTGCTCTTTATATTTAAGGCAAAAGACAATGGAAGCTATCGTGGAGGAGAAATGTCAAGTTGATCCATTGGCTACTTCTCCAGACCCCCAGACGGTACGAGTCACTAACTCGCAGCCCCACCTGGTGACGGCCGCTAACATAGTACATTTCACTCTACCTTCTCATACAAATGCACAGGTAGGGGTCAATTTGCCCCGCTGTGCTTAATGCTCAGTTTCACGTTGATAATTTTCATTTTGGGGAAGAAGTTAAATTAACTCTTCAGTCAGCTAGAGCTGATTGTTAAGATTAGTTAAAAAAGATATATATCAATGAACTTGAGAGGTTATATATTTGTTAACAGTGTCATTTTAATAGGTGCAAAGTGTGATTCAACCGAACCAACAGTCAGTCATCCAGACAGCAGCAAATCTACAGCCTATGCTAGGAAAAAACGTTATACTGGTCAGCAGCAAACCAAATTCTGTTATACAGACAACACAGGGCAGTTTACAGACTTTACGAGTAAGAATAATTCATGAGAATATCATCAGTTTATTAAAATGTGTAAAAAGAGTGAATGTCCTAACTATATAAGGGATTTTTCTACAGGTTCTTGAAGCTGGCAGTGATGATAGTTTTTCAGAAGAAGAATCTCCAAAAAAACGAAGGGACCTGTTGACGCGGAGGCCTTCTTATAGGAAAATTCTCAACGATCTAGGAGGGGGTGAGATAACTGGTATGTTTTCTTTGCATGACTAGACATGAAAACAATATTGCAATCTAGATTTCAGTCAAATTTTAGGAATTTTACTTTTTTTTTTCAAAGAAAAAGGGAAATATCATTTCGAGGTATTGTTTTTATATTGAATTATGATTTGTCATGCATGCTTTGAGTTCCTCTACAGGGTGTTAACAAATTAGTTTTTTTTTTCAACGAGAATTTAATATCCGGAAGTTTTAGTACTTATTTGAGAACACCCTGTCCTTGTGTAGAAAATGAATTTGGATGCATGGTATTGAAAGTAGTCACTTCTTGGCTTTGGAGATTTCAAAGTGTTTCCATTCAAGAAACATGAAAAAGGGTCAAATTTCAGGAGGAAACTTTGTCATCTTCAGAGTCATGAATGAAAACCCATTGTTTCAGATATATTTTTCATGTATTTTTTCCTTACTGTACTTTGCATGCATGGGCTATTACAGTTATGTAGTTTCTCTATTTTTCTATCATAATTGTGGTATGGGATTTGAAGTAAACAAACAATGGGCTTATGAGAATGACAGCTTTTTCTCGAATTTCCTATTCACTAAAAAATAATCACATTTGGTTTTGTTCAGACGTGAGACTTTCAGATGCTGAAAACTATGTCTTTCATGAACCTTAACTCAATGTTTTTTTCAATTTTTTTTTTTCAAAATTACTCAATATTAATTTGTGATTGATGTGACATTACAAATTAGAGACAGTTCAAAGACTGTCCTCGGTCTTGTTCTTCAGGATTTAAATTCCTTGCCAGACTGATAGATTTTCTTGTAGCATCTTCTCAGGGCCTGAAACATTTTTTCCTTCACAATATCGATCCATTGACCATATTTGATTTTTTTGTGAATAGGTGGTTTTTGAAATGTGAACATTTTGTGATTTTTCGTCGTGTTCACAGAGGGCAAAGTCGAGCATACTTCTTCAGAGGCTGAAAGTGAGTTGTCTTCTCACTCTATCCCATACCACACAGGTTAGTTGTCAAAAAAATGAGGAAATCTAAATTTTCTGCACATGCTATTGTTTTTTATCAGCCCAGCCATTTTTTCAATTCACCCAAAGACATGTTGTGAACAATTTCAATTCATTCTTGTTTTCCTGAGTTTTGCTGAGAGGACCATTGAGGCAAATGAAGTTTAATTAATGACTGAAAAGTATGACTTGATGGTGTGACTTGTGCGGGTTTTTATCTTTGGAAGTTAGTTTTTGTTGCATCAAAGGGTTTATAAGTGGAGATTTGGAGAGTAATAAGGATAAATTCGTGTGATTCCTGTGAAATGTCGGTCGTAAACTAGTGCAGGAAATGATCATTGTCAAACCAAGTCCTGTAACTCCAATCTACACTCGATTTAATCGCAATTGCGTCTACTGTACCTAACTGTAACGTGATTGTTTGACGATTGGTTGAAAAATGATTGGCTTTGCAGTGTTGCCAGCTGGAGCGTTACAGATAACCAGCGGCGACGGCAACCAAGGCATCCAAACGCTGACGATGACAAATGCGACAGCTGGCGGTGCTATCGTGCAGTACGCCCAAGGCCAAGAGTTTTTCGTACCCGGTAAGGATTTTGCAACGATTTTGGCTTGTCCCCAACTGAAAATCGAAGACGGTAACCCATCATTGGACATGTCCGTCTCATCGACGAGCCCTCGATGTCCCAGTCCTGAGACCCTTGAAAATCCTCCCAAACGTTCTCCCGAAAGTAGCGAGTATTTCACAAATTCTCCAGTCGAATATTATCAAGGTACATGCATCTCATTTCGATACGAACGCTTCAGCCAAAAGTATTTTCAAAATTGCCCTCCTGTCTTTCTTAGTCCAAACTTGACAGATTTTAAAGTTCGTGTTGCTTCCTTAAAAAATCGGCAATCTATAGATGTTCTTGATTTGGATCTTTTTTTGGCTGGGGTGCTTGCAGTAATATATATTTAACTTCTTTCTCTTACTATAAGTGTTTATGGCGACTCTCTTTTCTTCTTCTTTTTTGCAGTCGAGTTACTTTGAAGCATTGTCAGTTGTCAGTTTAACTTTGACAAGTGACGTCGGCATTTTCCATCCTTACTTCTTCTCCTCTTATCGGTAAATGTACCTGTCACTTCAATGACGTTTTCATTGAATATGAAACGCGAAAAATTGCGCTATACCGATGAAAACTCAATTTCTACAACTTGCCACGATATTTCTTTGAATAGGCCATATCAGAGCGGTTGCACACCTGTCAATACGATTATTCACAGTCGACACTATCATGAATGTGCCTTCTCCTTGTTTCAGTGGTGGCTCAGAGCAACAGCACGGGCGAGGACCAGGCGAGAAAACGCGAAATGCGGTTGATGAAGAACCGCGAGGCGGCGCGCGAATGCCGGAGAAAAAAGAAGGAATACATCAAGTGTTTGGAGAACCGCGTGGCGGTGCTCGAGAACCAAAATAAAGCGTTAATCGACGAACTTAAGTCCCTCAAGGAACTTTATTGTCAGCAAAAGGCGGAATGAGAAAACGGCGTGGTTTTGTGCGATACCAAAAATAAATACGGGACGCGAATATCGATGGTTTCGGACTCGGGAATTGAGTTTTACGGACACACTGCAACATTAACAAAGTGTGAGGGATAAGTGGATGGAATATCGATATTTATGGATCAAAGATCCAGGGTTGGAATCGAAATTTGAGGTTGGGTTTGGCCATTGAAACTTCCTGAATATTTTGTTTAGTGACGTGCTTCTTAAAACGCTTTGTAAAGTTGTTCAAAGGGGAGGGGAAACGGGTGGTTTACTATTTTGTTATTATTAACATGTTGGGAAATGTCGAATTTATTTGATCCTTCATAGTAAGAATACAGTATGTTTTTCTCTAGTCTAATTAGAATTTGTTCAAATTCAAGAAGATCTACTGCTAATATCAAGCAAAATCTTTTTATTTCTATGCACAACGTTTAATGACCTCTACTGCATAAAATTTCAACCAATATGTCAACAAAAATACGACAGAAAAAAGATTATTTGTAGTGAAAAGAAGTGAACATAAATTCATCTTGATTAGGTGTGTTGAAATCTCGCGTAGTCAATTTTGAAGTTGATCTGTTTTGCGAAATATTTTATGTATTTGATATTTATTAGAAATTATGGAGGAAAAAGGCTTGTGAAAACGGTGTTAATTTTAAAGATGCCCAATGTATATATTTTACCAGATGAGACGACGAGCGTTGATAGTGTAATATGAATGGAGTACCTCGAAAAATTGCTAATTTATATTTCTTGAGGTCGCAAATGAACCTATCCC
Source organism: Plagiodera versicolora (assembly GCA_037013635.1). Taxonomy (NCBI): domain Eukaryota; kingdom Metazoa; phylum Arthropoda; class Insecta; order Coleoptera; family Chrysomelidae; genus Plagiodera; species Plagiodera versicolora. The sequence continues at coordinate 1,492,345 of CM072983.1, read as the reverse complement.
AAAAATTTTCAAGGTATTCCATGTCCAAAACCTGAGGAGTGCCTTTTAAGCTTAAGAAAACATTCGTAACACATTGCGGATCTCTGCCGTTCCAAAATTGTCATCGATTAAATATTGTGGGTGTTACGTTTTTATCTCAACAGCAAAAATGTGTAAATACCTTGTAAGTAATGTATAAGTATGTATTTTTACATATCAGAGTATCTAACTACTTTTGCACAGCCAAAGTTATCTAAAATGAAATAATGTTTATTTTGATATTATTGTTATTGTTGCCTTATTATTTTTCAACAGAAAAACTGTGGATTCTCGATAAAACTTGGACCAGTTTATTTTTTGTTGTGCCTTCGATATTGCTTCTCCAGATAGGAGGTAGATTTGCAAGTTAGTAAAAGTTGAAGATTATGCGGATTTCAGTTTTTCTGTTACATGGTGCCCAAATAATGTGACGGACATGGTCTCAATGTTAAGCTATTATTTTGGTAGTCACTAGTAGTTAGGAAATTTGTAAATAATATTAGATGTTATGAAATATTACTAGAAATCATGATTTATTACCCAATTAAATGGATATTTTATTAAATTCGACTTTCATTTATTCAACAATATCCCCCAATTTCATTATGAAACATTTTTTAATGGATTTTCCGTAATTATCAACAATGATCTCATTTTTTCTCTTTGAAATTATAGAGTGAAACCAGGAAATTTGGCTTCCATGGGTTTTTGAATATCTAGCATCAAATACATGGGTCCTGCGACACCTTCAAACAGTGACTTGGGTCTATCAGGAGGATGCTCTTCATGTTTTCTGGAGTACTCCAGACACCATTCAGTGAATTTGAGAGCTCTGTACAAATGTTTCTCATCCTTCCAACGAACGAAACTTCAGAAAAACCAGAAATACATTATGCAACCAGCTTACCTTAGTGGTCTGGTACAATTCTAGGAAACAGTAAGCATTTCCTGAAACTCCATGACAGAGACTGTAGCCTTTTCTCAATAGTCCTCTTTCCCACACTATTTCACCACATTGGAGTGCAATTTCAAGATATTTTGGATCGTGAAACACCTGTGAATTAATGTTCATCATCTGCATAACAATGAATCATTCATTCTCTCACCTTGTATGCTGTTGTCAATAAATACAAAAAGCCTGGTGCACCATGACACCACTGCACGTATTTATCACTGTCTCTTCCTAGAGACGATGGAAAATTACCACTAGAAAATCTTGAAAAGAATCATTGATAATAGGAATTTTGTTAGGTACATTTTACCTTTGCTTCAAAAGATACTCGATAGTGGGTTTGATGAGATTATTCAAGTCATCCTCAGTTAAATATTCCTGAGCTTGCAATAAAAGATAGAGAATACCAGAAAGACCATGTGCGGCACCCAAGTAATAACTGTTGTGCCACTGGTACATAAGTGGCACTTTTTGTTTCATAGCTTTGGACAAAGTACTGCCACTGACCAGAATTGCCTCAATTATCTATGCGAGAGAAACTTTTCACACAATGCTACTTTGAAGGTTACATATAACAATTACTGTTCTTATGAAGGTATCATCGAAAGGTGGAGGGACAACATTTTTGTTGACATATAGTATGGAGAATAGGTATCCAGCTCGACCATATAAATATTCATTGGGAATATCTGAGTTCATATCAATTACATCCTTCCCCAGTTTTCTAAGCCTGGAAAATATTTGATAGGAAATTATATAAAATATAACACTAGCAACCTCTCAATGAACATTTGAGTATCAACTTGATTTCCAAGCCTGTGACTCACTATTATCCCAATGGATAGTGGCCCAGCATCTCCACATAGAAATGTATGTCTCCGATTCTTCAATTTGTGGAGTAAGAGTAGACCTTTAACTTCCTACAATTCATTGGACATTGTTTTCGAGTTGACACAACTAGTAAATTTTACCTCTAAATTCTCCTTCTCAAAAGGTAACTTTCTCAGCTTTAGTAAGGCTATACCAGAAGTGCCTGTGTAAACACTGTTATCATTCAAGTCAAGATTCTGAAGGTTTTGGATGGTGCATTGCCATTTCTCATCCAACATTGAATATATTCGATTTTTCTGTTGTAGCTTAAAGAAGAAATCATTTTAATAAAACAAATTAAAATATTACGAATGTTACCATTGAATCGTCTGAGGACGAATAGTCGTCATAAGGGTTGTTGAAGTATTTCATATCGAAGATTATTTGAAGATTTTATGTATTTTTTATGTTCCTGATTTTCAAAATTGACAATTATCTTCTTCTCACTCAACTGTCCGAGATATGTTATGGGTTCTTGTCACTATCACCTTGGCTGTCACCGTAAGCGTGATTTTCGATCTGTCAATTCTGTCATATTTACATCCAATAATTTGTTTATGTTTATTGAATCGTGTTTGGTATTTCTCAATTATTGCTCATGAGCTTTACCGAATTCGGAATATTGAATGATACAACATTTCAGTCTTTCTTAAAAATAATTTAGCACCATTCAAACGCCAAAGCGGTGCCTACGTGAAACTATTTGGCCTCGACGTTAAAAAATCCCGGTAAAGTCCTTATTATTTATTACAAGTTTCTCTCGTCTCTTCCAGAGGCAGTCTATTATTTTACTTCTTATGTTGATTTTTGAACTGATACTTATCATTTAATTTGGCCTGTAGGTCATAAAATGTTATCCCTTTCAGCAATGGCTCACCCTGGAGTGGTCCCTACAGGAAAACGAAAAGAAATTTACAAATATATAGCTCCATGGCCTCTCTACAGCATGAACTGGTCAGTAAGACCAGACAAGAGATTTCGCTTAGCTCTAGGAAGCTTCATGGAAGAATACAATAACAAAGTGCAAATAGTAGCTTTGGATGACGAGGGCAATGAGTTCACTGCTAAAAGTACATTTGATCATCCCTATCCTACTACTAAAATCATGTGGATACCTGATAGCAAGGGTATATTTCCTGATTTACTAGCTACAAGGTTGGTAACTGCTCTAGCTGGAAATCATTCTATCCAATCAATTTAATTGTAGTGGAGATTATTTGCGGGTTTGGAGGGCAGGAGAACCTGACACACGGTTAGAATGTGTACTGAACAACAACAAAAACTCTGATTTTTGTGCACCTCTCACCAGCTTTGATTGGAACGAAGTTGATCCTAATTTGGTTGGTACCTCGTCCATTGACACAACTTGTACAATATGGGGACTAGAAACTGGACAGGTAGATGTACTAGTATCTTTTTATTGGAATTCTAAAGCTATTTTTATAGGTTATGGGCCGGGTTAACCTTGTATCGGGACACGTGAAAACACAACTGATAGCACATGACAAGGAGGTTTACGACATAGCATTTTCACGAGCGGGAGGCGGTAGAGACATGTTTGCATCAGTCGGAGCTGATGGGTCAGTCCGAATGTTCGATCTGAGGCACCTGGAGCATTCCACCATCATCTACGAGGATCCTTCCCACACCCCGCTGCTGCGGTTAGCTTGGAACAAGCAAGATCCCAATTATTTGGCCACAATAGCCATGGACGCCTGCGAGGTGAGTACAAGCACCGCCCCCTAGCCCATAAGCTCCGCCCACAAGTCAACCCTCTTTTAGGTGATCATTTTGGACGTGCGCGTGCCCTGCACCCCCGTCGCTCGTCTCAACAACCATCGCGCGTGCGTGAACGGCATCGCGTGGGCGCCACACTCGAGCTGTCACATTTGCACGGCCGGTGACGATCACCAGGCGCTCATTTGGGACATCCAGCAGATGCCTCGCGCTATCGAGGATCCCATCCTCGCGTACACTGCGGCAGAGGGCGAAGTCAACCAGATCCAATGGGGCGCCACGCAGCCCGATTGGATCGCTATTTGTTACAATAAGGCGCTGGAGATTCTGCGCGTGTAGGAGATTTAGTCGTAGGTCGATTAGTGACAGTGAGTGATCCAGATGTTGAGGTTACGGACATGCGAGTTGATGGGGTTTATTACCCTGTGGCCGGTAGGGTAGTGGTTGAATCGGTTTTCTGAGGAATTTTGAATTGTTTAGGTTAATTCTCGATTGAGTTGTACAGGTGGTGAGTATGATGGAATTCATTGACGTGTTCACGTGGTTATTGTGAGCGAATATCGAAAGACTTACTGATTTTGGTCAATTCTGGAGTTGCTTAAACTGACTTTCTGACAGAAATGGCGACACCGCATTTTCAATTCTGACTTGATACTGAAAAAAACCTATTTAGATTATGGAATCTAGCAGTATTGACATTTTTCATGATGAAATGATTGATTTATACAAAACTTTGTGCAATGAGGTGACATTTGGTACAAATTTGATCACCAGTGGTCGCTACTTCAGGAATCTTGTTTGATTAGCAGTACAAATGAGTTTAGACTCCTCCAGATATTAGATTTAGTATTTTATTTATTTTGATCATTTTCTGACATTGGCTTTTAGGACTAACATTAGTGGAAAAGGTTTTTTTCAGACAAACTCAGGATCAAATTATTTCTGTAAATGCAATTTTATTTTTTTATTTTCCCTTGTAATTTGGTGAGTTTGACTGGGTATGAGTGTTAGTAAGTTGATTGAAACAAGGATGTTTCATATTATGTGACTCATCTTTACTTTAAGTGTAAGCAATTTCAAGTTGAAAATCAGCTTGTTTCATTCTGAATGTGAAAATAAGTATTGTCTCCGAATAAATAATATATGAAAGGGAGAGTGGATGGACAGAAGGAAATGTACTGGGTATATCGAATATTTTGTAAAAAAAAAAAGATTCTCCGATAATTCATATAATTATTTATTTAACTCGTATTGGTTTTCATAAAACCGACTATAATGTATGTAAAGAAATTAAAGTAAGATGAATTCGAAAACTCACTTTATTTTATTCCCCATTAGGTAAACATACTGCATAATCGACTGGGTAGGTATATATATATATATGTATTGTATATTTTCATTCAGTTTTGTTGATTGAATAATTCAACTGAACATTTGGGTCAAGTTAATGATTTCGAATAAGGAAAAACCAAAATTCGTATCATCAAAGTTTAAGTGCACTAATGACGTAGACGTAAAACGCTGTCATGGAATCGGAGCTTAGATCAGTTCTGTGCTTGTCTGCTGTTCCGCGGTTTCAAAATTATTAAATATCTAACCTCAATTATCTGCGTGCGAAATTTGAAGATGTTTTTTGTTAAATCCTGTCGATTCACGAGAAAGTTCAGTTCAGAAGCAAAATCTACCAAATTCTTCACCACACCTATTTATTACGTAAACGCAAGTAAGTAATAAGAAATTTTATTAGAATGCCGAATTTGTTTGGTTGAACAGGACCGAACTAAGCCAGAAACATATTCAGAATGAATTTATTCCTGATCATTATAAGTTTGGTGATAATTCAGAGGGCATCTTCTGGCCACTAAGTGCCGCTATAATATTCTGGGCACACAATACCCCCATATCGTTTCTAGTTTCAATAGTAGCACTACCAATGTGCGGCATGATAACACAATTTTTGAGCTTGAACAATGGATGATCCAATGGTAATGGCTCAGGGGTCATAACATCCAAGCCAGCCGCCCAAATTGTTTTGTTTTCGAGGGCCCTGACCAGAGCATCCTGATCAACAAGCCCGCCTCTGCTGGTATTGACAAATACAGTGCTGGGTTTCATTTTTTTGAAGGCTTCTTCGCCAAACATGCCCTCTGTTTCTGGAGTTAGTGCTGCGCTGACGCTGATAAAATCGCTCTCGGCTAGGAGATGGTCGAAACTGACCCTCTCAGCACCGATTTCACGAGCTGGCTCAGCCTTTTCTGATCTGTTATAGTAGATAATCCTCTTTGGATTGAAGGACTTTAGTTTCCTGGCGATTTCTTGCCCTATCCTGCCAAACCCAACAATTCCCACGGTGGAACCTTTGAGGCCAGGACCGCACATCCAAAATGGCGACCAGGCGGCCCATCCGCCATTTCTCGCCTCTTCATTAGCCTCTAGTAACCTCCTGCTAGTGGCCAACAGCAGCGCCACTGCCAACTCGGCGGTTGCTTCTGTTAAAGTATCAGGAGTGTAAGCCATTTTGATGCCCCTTTTCGCTATTTCACGGACGTCCAAGTGCTCGTAGCCCACTGACATTGTAGCGATGACTTTTAATTCGCTGCCGGCTCTATCGAGTACCGCGGAATCTATTTTGTCTGTTAACATGCAGAAAATAGCGTTTTTGTTTTGAACATTCTTCAATAGTTCGTCTCTGGGAACTGGGCCCGGTCCTGTCCAAGATGTCACCTCGCAGCTGATTAAATGAAATAGGTTAGGTTCGAAGACAGTCGCCTATTTTTGAACTTACTGTTGCTGGAGTAGGTCTAGAGCTGCTTTGTTTACTGTCCTTGTTATGTAAACACTTGGTTTCGACATTTTCGTAGAAAATTGGGAGATTTTTTCAGAGAATGTTGGTCTGACAGCAAGAGCTTTGTAAGTTGCCGAGATATCACGATAGAGTGACCGGAAGGCCATATTTTACAAAAAATAAACTCACTTTCTAATAATACTGTTTTATCGACCTTATCAGCTGACATCCATGAACTCTATTATTAATCCATAATTGATTGTTGAAACTGTAAACCCAAAGGGGCTTTCAGTGATATATATTATGTGTTTATACAATAATGAAAAAAGTTAACCAACAAAACTAGAATAGTCAGTATCTCATATCAAGCGGTTGATTTATCATAAATTGGATAGAAAATATAATGAATATCAATTCCTCATCTCGTTTCAACCCATCAATGAAATTGCATAAAAAATAACCCACGAACATTTCCTGTTTAGATCCGCACATCGGCCATTTGTATAGTTCGTTGATAGCGGACGCTGCACAGAGATGGCAGCAGCTGTTCCAAAAAGGCTCCCTTGTGAAATTTTCCACCGGTTGCGATGAACACGGTTTGAAAATTCAACAGGCTGCCCAAAAAAACGGAGCATCTCCTCTTCAATACTGCGATAAAATTTCGAGTCGTTTCAAAGATCTAGCCGACCAATTCGATATCGGATACACAGATTTCATCAGAACTAGTGACCGACAACACGTGAAAACAGTTGAAAAGTTGTGGGTAGGGTTAATTCGTGAGACGGTTACCGGTTGAGGCTGTTTGGAAGAGTTTTCGTTGATTTCAGAAAAGGTTAGCGGATAATAATCATATTTACTTGTCCAACTATGAGGGTTGGTACTGTGTGCAAGACGAGACTTTTTTAACGGAATCTCAACTAGTGGAAAAGACGGGAGAAGATGGGAAAAAATTCCTTGTGTCAGTGGAGAGCGGGCATCCTGTCGAGTGGACGACAGAGGAGAATTTCATGTTCAAGTTGGGTAGCTTCAGAAACGATATTGAACATTGGATAACAACAAATGGTGAGTCTATACAACGAAACCACTTTCGCTAATTATACACACCACACATAACCTAACTTTTTCACAGAAAACGTCATTCGACCGAAAAAATTCCAAAAAATCCTGCTCGACCTACTTCGTCACGACGAAGAGGGCTTGCAGGATTTGTCAGTGTCTCGACCCCATTCCAGGGTGCAGTGGGGGGTGCCGGTACCCGGCCACCCTTCTCAAACCGTGTACGTGTGGTTAGACGCTCTCGCCAATTATTTGACAGCTGCAGGGTACGCAGAAGAAAAGGAAGAAGCTAACTTTCGGCGATGTTGGCCACCCGAAATGCATGTCATCGGAAAAGATATTCTCAAGTATTGATGACTTTGGGGCGTTTTCGATTATACTTTATGCATTGATTTTTCAGGTTTCATGGGATTTATTGGCCTGCCTTTTTGTTGGCGGCTGATTTAGAACCACCGAAATCGATTTTGTGTCATTCTCATTGGACTGTCGATGGCGAGAAAATGTCAAAATCTAAAGGCAACGTCATTTGTCCCTTTGATATGTCCCAAATCTACACCAACGAAGGGCTCAGATATTTCCTGCTGAGAGAAGGAGTTTCCCACAGCGATGGAAGTATGTGTCATCGATATATTTGTCCTTGAAAATCACAGAAATTTCTCGAAAAAAAATAATAAAAATTCACACTTTTTATTCTAAGAAAAAAAAATACTACATTGTAACCTCACTGTTTCTATCATTCTAGAAGTGATATTAGCGCCATCTATACCACTGATATTGACGTTTCAATGTCAAACTTCATAAAGTGGAAATCTGTGTTGTTTTTTTCAGATTACAGTGATACAAAACTCATGAGGATCCTGAACTCTGAGTTGGCTGGTACTTTGGGCAATTTGCTGAGTCGATGTTGTGGAACCGTCTTGAATCCTGATCAGAAATTTCCGAAAATGGATTCTAGCACATTCGATAGAATCGCTTCCTTGGATTGTACAAAAAGTTTGTTGGAAAGAGTTACATCATTGCCTGGTGAGTTTCAAATTATTTTTTGATGATGTTTTGTTTTGTGAATGATTTCTTCTTGGATTTTTTTGGATATTCAAGATAGATAGATCTCAATTAATAATTTTATTTCATTTTGAGAATATTATAGCAGCACATTTTACATCCACTTTCATACAATTTCTTTATCGTACAAATAGGAAACCCTGTGTGAATGGAAAATTGAAGATGACTTGATTTGGAACGGTGCGAAAAGAAAACCGACTCGTGTCGTGAAAATTCCCACCGAAATTCCATTATTTTAGCCAATAATGGAATTTTGGAGAAGGGCATTTGCATGTTTTCTTTCCCTAGCTGTCTTTAAAATAGTGTCAAATTCGATCAACTGTTTCGTTTACCAAATAGGCCCCCTGTTTTTGATGTACAGGGCGATTTTTTCGTGTGGAAGCAAAGCGTAACATTATTTTAATTTTATATGGCTGAAACGACCTTGAAACTATTTCGTCATATCGGTATTTTCACTTGGTACTGGAACACGGTCCCAAATGGCCGGAAACAATTCGTCCCGTTTATTTTCGGTGCCTGGGAGGCTTTCAATTAAAACTTTGCCTTGATCGTAGAAGTGGAAAAACTCGTAGGAAAGTTGTCCGCAAGCCGCCAAGAGACATACCCAACCGGTCCATTAATTAAAGAAAGAGTTTAATTCGCATTGTCTAACTTTCCAAACTTAAACACCCGTAATTTCCTGTCAACAAGAGGCAGTAGCTAGAAGTTTTTTGTAGCTTTTCGAACCCAAGACCGAATCTACAGGGTGATTCAAGTGGGTGGGGGATATTTTTTACCTGAATTATTTCACTTTGAAGGAAAAGTCGAATTCATCCTCGAGGTAGTTTCTCATTTTCTCCGGTTACTTTTTTCGATTTCGAAGGCGTGCGACGTGGAGCAAATTTAATAAAAGCGATTGTAAAAGTGAGTTTTCAGGCGAGCAACGTTGGCAGTATTGTGAAATAAAGCCGCGGGTCGCAATAAACGTTCACAAGTGCCATTGCCGCCACAGACAATGATAACTCGAGTGAATTCCCTCAGGTATTTTGATAGAGCTCTACAGAATACAATATAAATGCAATAGTACGCGGCGCGTGCATCGTTTTCGACGTCCTTCAACTTTGTCGCGGTTTATCTTTTGCTTTGACAGAGCAGAACAAGCAATAAAGTGGAATATTTTCTTATTTTTACGAAGATTTATTTGTCGAAATGTCGCATTGCATAATAAAATTCAAAGAGCATCCCGACTTCGGGCCTTTATTCTGGCAAAACTATTGCTAGGAAAAAATTTGGGCACCTTTCTCAATTTTCTGGATGTCATGGTATATTCAAAAAAATTAGTTACTCGCTCATAGTGAATGAAAATTTCCAAATAACTTTCGTTTTTTTAATCAGTGGAAAACTTTGGGGATTTTTTCTGGCGAAACTATTCCTAGGATAAAAAAATTAAAAAAATATGGGCATCTTTCTTAAAGTTCTGGATGTCATGGTATATCTTTGAAAAATTAGTCACTGAGAATTTTCAAATTCAATAACTTTTGAGTTTTCATGCAGTGGAAAACTTTGGGGATTTATTCTGGCAAAACTTCTGCTAGGAAAATTAAAAAAAAATGGCATCTTTATCTAAGTTTTGGATGTCTTGGAATATTTAAAAGAAAATTGTTACTCGCCCATTGTTACTGGAATTTTTCAAATTTAATAACTTTTGTTTTTTAATCAGTGAAAAACTTTGGGGATTTATTCTGGAAAAAATATGGGCATCTTTTTCAACGTTCTGGATGTCATGATATAATTAAAAAAAAATTGTTACTCGTCCATTGTTATTGAATTTTTCGAATTTAATAACTTTTGTTTTTTAATCAGTGAAAAACCAAAAAATGGTTAATTTGAATAGGTTTGTTAAAAATATCGTATTGTATCTTAAAGGTAATTACAGTTGATTTTTTTTTCGTGTATGGTTATATCACATTTGTAAGTAAATTAGTTACTTGCTTACTTTTTAGACACGTGTAAAGTCAACTACGACCACCTGAGCTTCCACAAAGTTGCCGACTCGGTGATGTCTACCCTGCACGCGGCCAATTTTTTTTTCGAAACCATGAAACCGTGGGAACTGAAAAAGAAACCCGAAACTAGACCGGAACTCGACGTCGTCCTCCACTTGACGTTGGAGACCTTGAGAGTAGCCGGCGTTCTGTTGCAACCGATGGTGCCGCGGCTGACCGAAACGTTGTTGGATAAACTAGCGGTGGGCAAAGAGGAGAGGTGCTTCGGGGATTTGGGGCGGTTCTCTTGGGATAGGGGGGATTTTGCGGAATGGAGTTTGGGAACGGAGAAAAATGTGCTGTTCAGGAGGATATTATTAGATGATGATAAGGGAAAGGCTAAGAATAAAAGTAAATAGACTTGAGTGTTTTTTTTGTTCAGACTTTTATTCTGAAAGGAACATCTAACAAGGGTATAAAACATTCAAATTGTGTCACATTCAAGGTTTCGGTAGAGTTATGTTCAAATTTTTCTGGTTCAACACAACTCTACCCTTTTCTGGATAAAAAATTCCTCTCCCCTTCTCTCTACGAGATAGTGAAATAGTATTTGGCTTATAAAATATCGTGATTCATAACATTCAGTATAGTTTTTATACAGATATGTTTTTGTTTCTTACTTCGATAAAAACGTATTTACAATTTATTTTGATTCATGGAAACCCTGTTTCTTGAAATAGTTTACACAAGACTGGTTAGGTTCCTTCATGTTGATTTGACGAATTTTCCCATTAATAAGCCACTCAAAATGATATCAAACTCTTCAGGTAAGTATTCAATGTAAGTTCATTAGTAATCAAATGAAAACAACATGACGCCATTTCTCGTTTAACCGTCCCAATCCATAAAATTTTATGGTAAATTACACTTATGCGACCTGAATTCTGATGAAAATTTTTAATGGTACTTACGTAATTCCGTCCAAAAATCACCAATCTGATTATTTGTTGAAATTTCACATCAGGAAATCATGTGGAGCATTTCAAAATCAACAAATAACATAATAGAAAACGTTTTAACGAACACAGAATATACATACTGCTCTGTTATTTTCGCGACGCAATTTTTATGGCACAGAATACAATTATATTGACACCGATGACATGACATAACTATGTATTCGTTAAGGCTAGTCTACACTGCCAATAAGAATGCACCAATGAAATCACATGTTTGTTATGACTTGACATGACATCTGTAATTTCATTGGTGCATTCTCATTTGCTGTATAAACTTACCATTACATCATAAATGTATACAGTGGAGTTTATTCTGATGTAACGTACAATGGGAAAATCATTTTTCATCGAAATTCTGGTCGCATAGGTGCAATTTCACCAAATTGATTGTTGATTTGAAAAAAGGGTCAAATTGGCATCGAGGAACTCTATACTGGGCTTACTTTGCGTCTATATACATATAGGCCGTATAAACGATTTTATAATTTCTATTGGTGAGTAGCTCATACAGAGTGGACTATCTAAATGGCTTTCTTAGGAGCAACAACTAAATTTTCGAGGGTTCATCATTCAATATTGCGAAAAGTAACATTGGGTTACACATTCAACTATGAACATTAGGTACACATTTGATACGAAATAGTATGTTTGTTGAGTTGTCTTATTTTCTCAGCATCTAAAATTGTTTAACGTGAATGGAAATATGATTGAATATGAGTCAGTCTTTTTTCATGAGAGCAAGAATGAGAGCTATTCGTAGCTAAAAAAAAAGATGACGAACAGTGACTCATGTCATTACTAGTTCTTATTCACCAACATATACAATAGTTTTTGTGTCATTTTGTCAGGTGTTTTCTATAGGAAATATGGGTAAAAGTTTACATTTTAAGCAGTCTGGATTATGATGAAATTTTTTTTGTACTAAGGTGAAAATTCTTCGAAGTGGAATATCTCGAAAAATATTAACTTCCCCACGATAATATTCCAAATTCGTGTTCTTGGACCAAAATAAGTAGGCACAAGAAACATTTTCCAGAATAACTTCTTGGATATAAAATCGAATACAGAAGGAAAAGAGAAGGAGTGTCAAATCAAAGTCACTCATATTTTCATGTGCGTTGGAAACCGAGAAATGCAAGAAACATGATGTTAATACTTGGCTGATACATTTTCATGTTCCCGGATGAAAACTGTCTGATGCCACCGTTCCCCAGGGTGTTCCGCATGGAATAGGAGACTTTTCCTACAAATGGATTTTCCTGAAATTCTCGGGGACCGCTTGAATAAGCGGGAGATTAATGTGATGAGCAAAACTTGTCGCATTTTCGTTTTAAATACTTTTTCTCGGTACGGGATCCAAAAAAAGTTAATCCTATTATTATTATTATGTTTTGTGACCACATTTATTGTTGAACTGATGAAATTAGGTGATGAGCCTTCTAGATATTCTTGAGATCTAGGTAAACTGTCATAAGAATAGTTTTTTTATCATCTGAAGAACTAGGAAAATCACAATAACTTCGCGTCTGGAAAATCAATTATTTTTTTTGTAATGAAATATCAGATATGTCCCGAAAACTGTGTCTATAAAAATTTTTAGGAAATTATTTCACATCGAAACTACTGTAGAATTTTCTGTCAAAGTATTCACAATTAAAGGGCACCTTCTCATTACATACATGCTAATTTGACAACTATTTTGCTTCACGATATTTTGATCTGGTATTTCCATAGCAATTATGACAATTAATTATAAAGTATTTATTTCATAAAGTGACATGGCTCGCAAAAAAAAACATTAAATATACAGTTATTTAATTTATACTATTATTCTTTTGTGAGAGATTGAAGTATCACAGTTTTTCAATTAAATCTGGCGAAATTAATTGCCCTTATTGCATTTTTATTATTAAAAGTTGTCAAACATCAAGAATTCATTGTGTTTATTAAACTTTTCTTGCCAAAACTAAGTGTGAATTGAAGAAAATAAATATTTCACAATAGTTCGAAAAGTTTGTCCTGTAATGTGAATCACATATTATTTTGAGAAGAAAACTTAATGTTGCTTTTGTTTATCATGTAGAAAATATGGATTTATTCCTTTTCGCAAGTTTTCAACAACTAGAAAGTGTTGTCGAATAAAAAGAAGTAGACTAGTATGTTCTATTGACTTGGTGAATTTCAGAAACAAAAAGAATCTTACATCTATCTTGCAAACCTGCAGTTACACTCTGATCTGTTGAGGTTAATTCCCCTGAAAAAAACGACTTCAGGAGTCCATTATTTCCAAGTCTCTTGCCCTGGATTCTCCGAGCAGTAGTTCCTTTTCCACTGAAATCCCTTCCCTAGAAGTCCATTTCCAGTCCTTTCTTCCTGAGTCTATTTCCCTGGAAGTCCGTTCCACCGAGACCCGTCCTCCAGGTGCCACCTCACACCATGGTGTCCTGGAAGCAGTCCTTGTCCTGTCAAATGGCGCTGACGTCTTCCAGCACGTCCTTCTCGGAGTTGACTCTCGTCTGGCGCACCGACTCGCAGCTGGAATACTCGCCGAAGGAGCCGTTCCGCCTCGAGTTCACCACCATCGTTTTGGTGCCGTAATCGGTGACGAATTTGTCGTTGTTCAGCGACACGGATTCGTAGCCGCAGGCGCAGCACGCTGGGTAATGGGCCGTTAAAATCCTGCGGGAATAACAATGTGGAGGAGATTTTTTTTCTCGTTCTAGAATCTGGTGAAATTCCACTTTTTGCACTTGGGTATTTTAGTCCCAAAAACTAATATTTCACTTCAAAGATGAAATTTTATCTGTACAATCTTGCCCAAATTACATAATTCGTGTTTTCGAACCAAAATACATCAATATCAACAAAAACTCCTATAAAAATTTTGATGAGTATAATTTTACCCTAATCTAATAGCACAGAGTCTTGAAATATTCATAAATTGTTCATATCATATGGTTGTTAAATTTGAGAAGAATGTCATAAATACCTTTTGAACGCCTCTCGAAATTCTGTGTTGAATATCGAATATATGATGGGATTGAAAGCGGAATTGGAATAACCGAGCCAAGTCAGTATCTTGAAGGTGATGTCTGGAATGCAGGTTTTACAAAAGGCTGCCACGATATTGATGCAGAAGAATGGGACCCAGCAGATCAGAAAAACGCCCATTATTATACCTGTTAAAATTACCTGATGAGTTTTCAAAAAAAAGTTATAACGAACACAGAATATATATTATAATTTATAAACTCATGGCACAGAATACAAATATATTGACACCGATGACATGACATAACTATGTATTCGTTAAGGCTAGTCTACACAGCCAATAAGAATGCACCAATGAAATCACATATTCGTTATGACTTGACATGACATGTGTAATTTCATTGGTACAATCTCATTTGCTGTATAAACTCACCATTACATCATCATTTCCACTTCACTGTGTTGGCGCCTCTTATTTTAATGATATGAAAACAGACGATTTGAAATTTCTACAGTGGAGTTTATTCAGATGTAACGTAATATTTTCCTGTTCGCTTAATTCAAGATGTTTGTTTTTCTCACCTACTGTGACCGCTGCCTTATGATCGCTCACGTGATACGGACTGCTGTGATTATTGTGCAGGTGTATCTGAAGGGCTTTGTTCTTCTTTTTGGTGCTTTTTTTGAATTTTTTGGTTGTGTCGTCGCCGGCTGAAGCATCCGGCAGATCGATCGGTCTCGTTATCGCTCTGATATTTTTCACGTGTTTCTGAGCATAGCAGTACAGTCTACAGTAGATTCCTATCGAATTGATGAGATGTCAATTCAGAGAGGAATTGAAATAGAAATATTCGTAGTGTTGTGAAGATTCCGTTGGGATGAAAATAAATCATCATTACACTGCAAGGTATTTTACGAGAATTCTACTTATTATTGAAGAGCTCAAAGTAATGATGAATTATAGTGAAAATATTGAAAATGGAACAAACTGTAAGATCGTTATAATGTTGATTATCTTTCTAAAAATGTAACTTCCAAGTTTTTTTATTTTGAAAAGGGGCAAATTGGTTTCAAGACGAGCCCGAGTTGATGACAACTTTAATTTTTTCGAGAAAATAGATAATTAAATTGCTTCCAAATATTTTGAAAACCATCAGCTTATTCTGTTCCAAAAACTTTTCCTCCATTGAACATTCTTCCTTCACGACCGTCGAATTCCGATAACCCTGCCTAATATCCACCACTTGTGAAAGAAGCAAAAAGGCCAGTGAAGAATTCGTGAGCAAAAATGTTTTTGTAAGGTCTCATATATTTTCCAACGCAGATAAACGATTCTATTGTATCTGGAAATTCGTATCCCCGACAATGTTTCGCAGTTCGAGACCCTTTAGATAATGGGAATTCATCAACATAAATACTTTACATCCTTCACGGATGCGACTGAAATTTCGTTAGTTCCCCCTTTTACTCAAAGGAGTTCTCTATAATTATGTATCAGCCCACGTTATGGAATTTATGCAACAAACTACTACTTACGAGACGCTCGGATGAGACTTATGCAAGGGCAATTTGAAGTTTAATCATCCAACAATCTTTTTGCACGAACGAGTGTCGTCTGACTCAATTCTGAAATTCTCAACGAGACAGAATGGATTATTTTTTCATTTCTCATCAACCCCATGAAAGAAAGTCTTTCGTTGAGTCATTTTTCGTTTTCTGTTGCACGATATTGATAACTTCTCTTAGAAA
The DNA here is from genome assembly GCA_037013635.1 of Plagiodera versicolora. Classification (NCBI taxonomy): domain Eukaryota; kingdom Metazoa; phylum Arthropoda; class Insecta; order Coleoptera; family Chrysomelidae; genus Plagiodera; species Plagiodera versicolora. The sequence goes on along the minus strand of CM072983.1, from coordinate 1,476,142 downwards.
TGGCATTGAAAGGTAACCAAATCTGTCTATTTTCCATAAATAAAGCGTCACTGACTCTATTTTGACATGGAACACAATAATATTGGCAGCAATGACATGGAACACAATAATATTGACAGCGATGACATGGAACACAATAATATTGACAGTGATGACATAGAACGCCTATTTATACCTGACTATGCTTGACAGAACATTCGTTGCCTCATTTCACCCTGATTTCGCCTCATACTTTGAAAATATAGCTGTTGAGTGTTTGGGAAAGACAAATAACTATTTCTGATCAAAAAACAAATAATAAAAAAATAGTTTGTCATAGTTGGTTTATAATTTTCTGCCCTACCTATCATGACGATGCAAGGTACGTAGAAAGAGATGCAACTAGAGACAACGGCGTAGGAGGGAGTGAGATCGAGGGCGCACGTGGGGTAATTCTGGCCGCCTGCGTTGTAGATCAACGGCTGGGGCGGCCTGTGCAGACCCATGGAGATGGGCACGAACGAGACGAGAGCGGCCAACAGCCAAATGGCGCAGATAGTCGACATGGCAACCTTTCGAGTCACCCAACGGCCGTATCTAGAATGAAGAAGTTAATTTTGTAGAATCATCAAAAAACATTTCCAAATTTTCAGCTTGGAATTTTTTTCCGAATATTAAAGGAAATTACTTCTTTTCCTCTGTATCTGCACAAATATAACGACTTTTAATCGAAACATTTTTTGTATTCCCATTCCTAAGTTAGTTATCACACTTCCATACAGTAATGGGCCACCCTGTATAACTACCTACCATTTTCAATATCAGTCGAAGTTTTCGGCCATGTTTTTCCAGATCGGTTATTCGCAATCAGCATCATATATCACGAGTTAAAATTGGACAATATATCATACCCGGTATTGCCTGAAAACATATTCTCTAAAAAGTTTCCGGTTCAATATTTCCAACCTTTGCCAACGTTTTCGTCGTATCACTGCCTCTCTGTTGAAATTTATTATCACCAGTTCACGCTGCAGTTGTGGAATTACCGAAGTTCGATTACGAAACGATAAAAACATAATGAAAATTCCACTCACCGTATCAATCATTTGATTTCACAACAAACGTTGTTTGAGTCAAGAAATAGAACCGAATATATAAAATAATAGAGTTGAAATTGTTTCCCGAACCTTAACCTAAAGTCTAAACATTCAATATGTCATCTGGGCATGCGCGAGTTTTTGTGTTTTGTGAGTTCACGGTGGTAGACTGGTAGGTTATGACTCTTGCATTCCAAATCAACTTGAGTTCATTCCTAAGTATATATATTTAACATCGTCCCTAGAAATAAACGACGTTAATTATGAAATCTTTTGCAAAGCCGAATCAACACAGAACTCTCTGCTTCTTAGCAAACGAAATGTATTCATTTCCTTTGAAATGCACGATGTGAACGTATTTCGATTCAACTGTCTTAGTTTGGAGGGGAGAAGTCATAGGCGTGCGATAAAAAATCTAGTCTCCCATCTGTCGCGATCTGTTGCTTCAGAGTTGCAATCACCATTACTCGGAAGCGGCAAATGGAAACTTCTTATAAGCCGTACATCACACAGTAGCAAACCCCAGAATTCGGTGGGTCGATGCAATCTCTCTAATGCTCTCGAGACGGCGGAACTTGAGAATGTAAATGCCAAACAGGGAACGGCTTAGAATGGATTTCCTAGGCTGGCGTGAGGTCGAAGAAAATACAACATTTGCACTTTACTTAATCCACGACCTCTGCGCACGTAAATCACACGAAGGGAGTTGAAGGAGTTGTTGAAACTCCCACTTCAAACGTTCATCAAGAATGTCCAATCGTGTGAATTGCCAGTTATTATCAGGGGATATTTGCATTCAGAATCTTATTCTACTAGAAACTTCGACAGTTTAAAGTTTCGTATGTTTCGAATTCTATAGACCTTCAAACGCTGATATATTAAATTACTTCATCACAATAATAATTATTATACGACATTCGAAAAAAAAAACGGTGCACGCCACTGGATCGAATACTTGTTCGTCTTGTCTGTCCGTCAGTTCTTTGAGTTCCGTTTCATTCCATTTGATTCTCAAACAAATGTTTTAATATCACCCTGTAGAGACATTCACACTAATCATCAATCGATTCATTCGAAATGTCAGTAAATGTTTTGGCGGTATTGTTCAACCATTTGCAAATAAGGTTGAATTGAAGTATCGATAATGCCGAATAGTAGGCGGTAATTCTGCACAACGCAAATATTTGATTGGTTGATGACTGACAGACGAACGAAGTGTTTTGAACTGAATATCGTTCTAGGAATTAGATTTACTGTAACAGTGTTTCAATCTCACAATCTACATTCATATCTGGAAAAATAGTGTCAGATTTTCTTTAGTGCAACCCTTTGAAAACCTAGTGGATTATTTAGAAGGTGGCATCACAAGTTCAAGGATTCATTCAGGTAGGAAATAATTCAATATCAGGATTGCAGAATATACAATGCATTATTTGTGGGAATTAATGGAAGACCTGTACAGAAACAAATTGTGTATCGAACCTTTCCATCGTGACTGAATTTTCGATGTTATAAAAGCAAAAGAAAATGGAAAGAAAATACGTATTTCTCTGGATAAACATTCATTCTTCGTCATCGTTTCTCGGGTAGTTTTTTCCCACACTAAGTTTGACCATTTCGGCGTATTCTCACAGATTCAATAATGGACCGATATCCTTACGAAAATGACCGAAATATTGTATGCCTATTGAATCCTCAGAACGTAGAACATGTATTGATTTTAAATTGCTTATTATTTAGTGGAATACAAAGGAGTATGGTGCTATATAAATGCCTAGGTCTATTATTCTACGATATAGTCGAAAATAGAGCAGAGAAAACCGACAGGTTTTTATGACGGCTCATCATTATTTCAGGAAAAAACTCATGGGGATATTCGCAACGGTATGGAATGCATTTTTCAGGTTCGTGTTTGGCTACAATAAAATTTATTATTACACTCCATCTCATTTTATGAGCAAGATGAAAACGACTTTTTTACGTAGACGATTATTAATTGGATTTCACGCAATATCAATTAGGAAGTCTATTTGTCGAAACAAAAGAGAGCTTGTGAAATGCGGTGTTGTCTGCTTGTCTTCTTTTTCATAGTTACTCAGAAAGAGAAAATCAGTTCATCATTCAAATTGTTTTTAAAATTTAGAAAATATGTGGATAACCGCTGAACAGTTTTTCTAATTTTGGGAAATCATTTGAATCAAACTCTCAGGTGTGAAAAATTCGGTATTTCCCATTGCTTCCACTTCTTTAAAAAGCTAAAAAGTACATTAAATCCTTCTGAAAATTTACAACCCCACGATATTTATTACACTGATGCAAATACACCCAAACTAAATAGGTAGTCCGATGCTATATCCGGTTTCGAAATCAGCTCTTACAATATATTTATTGCCAGCATCATTACCGAGGATTTATAATCTGGATTAATGCACTGGGCGTTAAACAGAACAAAAGCCAGAGGTTGTTTGGCCGTGTATACATTTCAACCGGGTAGAACTGTTTGTTGGTATTTTTTTTTGGTTCTGCAAGGTGTATGAGAATAGGGGCTTTGTAACGATGTGTATGTTCATTTTAGTTACAAGTTGTTTACAAACTAGGATTAACAATGATTGAAACACAGGTCCACAAAATGTTGAATTTTTTTGTCAGACAGTTCAATTCAGTGGCGTGAATCTGGGTAAATCGATCGATAAATATATTCGTTGTGATGTAATTATTTTTCGCAAAAAAGCTTGCAGTTGAAACATTCAATTCATTGTGCAAATCATTTTCAATCAATTATAATAGCTGATGAATTCTATTGAAAAATAAATCCAGAATTGTTATTTTTATTAACCGTGTGTTTATATTGCATTCACATAAACCCATAATCTGCAGGTTTCAGTTCGAATAAAAGCATTGTGCGTTCATTTATTGAATCAAATTCTGATAATTCCATTGTTAATAGTTCAATTTCGTGTTTTCTAACTGACTTTTTCGAAATATTCCCATAAACTCACCTCAGGGGATCCTTGATGTGAATGTATCTATCAAGTGATATTGCACAGAGGTTCAGAATACTAGCAGTTGAGCACATCACGTCAAATGCCACCCAAGTGTCACAAAATTGAGCACCGAATATCCAATATCCTGAAAAAAAAATACATCCCACTGTTATTCTTCCGAAACTGGATACATCTGCGTCATCGATCTTCATCGAACATAAACACTCGAATTTGAACAAAAATTTAATCTATTTTCAAACTAAAATAGAAATGATGGAGTGTTTCAAAAAAGCAGGATATGGAAAACCCATAACTAGTCTCGCAAACAAGTTTCCCGCCGACATTTTGATCCAAGTTTGCAGAATAATAGGATTTAAATTAAAATTATTCAAATGACTTCCTTTGACAAATCAATTAATCATCCCGTCGTTTTTAATTTCAATTTAAATGCGGCACAATATTCCCAGCTGTTACTAAAACAAATGAACCTAATTGTGAAAGCAATTGTGGAAAATTCGAATTCAACTTCGAGCACGTCAATAACTCAATACTTATTTCCTGCCTAATATCACTTCAAATGAAACAATTGAAAATCACCAATCTGAGACACAGTTGAATAGTCTTTCTTTACTCACCCAAAATGTCATTCACACCTGCAAAAGTCATCACAAGAGACGCGACGAAAAGATCAGCGATAGCCAGCGATGCCAGAAAAAGATTTCCGATCCGACGTAGTCCTCTGTCGGTGTAAATTGCAACGCACACTAGGATGTTGCCGGCGACTGAGAGGAATATCAGCAACGACAAGAAAACTCCTAAACAAAATTTATCACTTCACAAATCGGTGAAATACACAGTGAAACTATAGGCAATTTCTAATGAGCTATCGCTGTTCCTTATTGACTGGGTGCCATGGCAACGCCGTGGTTGCCGTGGTGATTTATCAACAGTACAACAGTAACGGCTATACGCCTACTCTTAGCAGGTGAATTTGTGAATGGAATCGCTGTTATTTCGTCGGGTAAGTTTGTTTTCCATTAATAATTCGGAAATTATCATTCAGTTTGATGACACACAGTGAACACATACTTATTGAATTCGAATAATAGATCACAAAAACGAAAAAGCGAAGTTATATGTTTTTGTTGGTCTTTAAATTTTTGAGTTTTCGGAAAACACTGGAGTTCAAACATTTGTTTCACCATATTGGAAAGTTCTCAGTTTCTGCCAAATTTAATTAAATTTAGATGGATGGCCTGGAATGTAGTGTGAAATATTGGAAACTTCAGACAACACTGTTCCGGGTAGAAAATACTCAATTTCAATGAATGGATGTGCCTTTGGGATGCCCGCCAACAATTTCATTTCCTCTTGAAAGCAAAGTTCTTAAAAACTTTCTCACGAAACACCTCGACCGTCGAGGGAGACAGCAAAAGTCCTATTAATTCGCGAATTAAATTAACCGTTTTCTGCTAGTGAAAATTATAAATCCCAGTCGTGGTTTCCGTCGAGTGAAATAATCCGGATTCGGAATTATGCATGTCGAAGACGTAATATTGCTAGGATTAGTCGTGTCACAGCCTGCTTGCTACCTTTGCTGTTTGCTGTCAAATCGATGATAACAAACAGCATGATGTTCGTTTGTAATCCTCCTACGCCGGTTCGATTTCATTCCCGAAGTGAGTGGGTGCCCAAAAATGACGAATTTGGTAATGTTATCGTGGGAAAATTGACATTTTGACGTTTGACAGTTGTCAATGATTGACGGATATCTCGAAAAGTGTCAATTGTCAACTGTCATATTCTCAAATTCATGATTTTTGGACCAAAATACGTAACGTAACGTCGAAACAAATGAACAGAAAACGCAAAAATTTAGTTTCTGAAGAAGGAAGCCAATCTATATGGAAATTCGTAGTGACAATACGAGAGCAGTCTTTTTGTCTATGTAAATAAGCTATAGGAATTGCGTGACTGGCTATCGGTTTGTGGAAATTGGGAATACAAATTTGTTTATTGAATTGAAGTCGTGATTGTTCGAAGTTGCGAGTGGCCAAAACAAAGGGTGAGTTGATTGGGTACAGGATTTTGTATGCTCTACCTTCATTTGTTCGGGTATTGTTTGAGGATACTTTTGTATGGCTGAGATACAATTTTTTAAATTGAGGTTAGATGACATAACCTGCAAAATCGTCCATATTCACATTCTTGAATGATCAATTTTACATATTTCGTTAATTCTTTTCGACTTTTCTTACCAATGGTGAGAATGGACATCATAGTGACTGCGTCTTGTCCATCAATGGTACCAATTTCTTGATCCATGAAGGAGTCATTGCTGATGAACTGCAAACAAAAAAACTATATTTCATCAACCGTCCAGAACAACGACTTTATCGTCTCTAACTGAAAACCAAGAGTTTTCCCTACTAATCATAGACGCTGTAGGCGATCTTCTTTTGTCATTTTAGAAGACTTATCCTTTGTCCAACTGATGACGTATCACGTAAACGATGTTTATTGCACATCGTATATCCCCTCTGTCCAATTGGAAGCAAACGACCAATTAAATGGGAAATTTTGTACTGCCTAGAAATCCGGAAAACGCCCCAGAGCCTTACGCTCCGGGCACTGTCATTATTCTGGGAAAATAATGTGTCGTCTGTCGTCCGAAGTGGTCTCTGGGGTACTGTCATACATCGGAGAATAAATAGAACTTTACCAAAATTATTTCTCGTACGTGTTATTTGATGCCAAGATACAGTGAAACTGAAGTCACAGTGACAATTGATTTTTTTTTTATTTAAAAACATTTCGCATGGAAAATCCAACTTTTGAATGCCACTGACGAAAATCGAATTCGAATTTTATTCTTTTTCACAAAACTGATCTGATAAAGAATTAAATATTGAAATATCTCCTTCAATTGAATCTGTATGTGAGTTTCTCTGCCAAATGGTTGCTTCCTGTTGAAAATATGATTCCCCAAACAAAAATGAATTCAATAAGTGCTTCGTTTCTACGAATTTGTTAAAAACTGTTAATTTCTTTTGAGCCACTACAATTTGTCGATTGTTTTTTCCTGGAATTGTCAACAGAATTGCCTAACTTCTACAAACAAAAAATCCTATTGGTCGTCAAATCCCCATTATTGTCAATGACAGGGACTCAAACAATTCCCGAATGGTATTGTACGAACGCATTCCGTTTAGCAAGAAGTGGGATCGTGTGGATGCGACAACTGGCACAAACGGATTTATGGGTGTCACGTACAAACAATAAACAATATCCTACTCTCGCAGATGATAAATTACCATCGGTTCAAATGTCTTATTAATTACAGTAGATTTGTAAAGGGGGATCATCTCTTAATGCTAGATTAAATCATTTTCGCGAACAACTCCCATGTGTCAAATGTCATGGAATATTATGGCAATGGACCATGAAGGCTGTGGACCATTTGGTCTATGGAACGTAAGGCCCATAGCCAGAATGGGCCCTAGTTATGATGATTCCTTGCTGATTTTCTTTTCAATTACTCTCGAAATGAGAATTTGTTTAGTTTTAATCCAGGATAGTGATACGGCTTCCAATATTATGGTTAATGGGAATCACTGAATTTCGAAAACGAGTACTGGTAATCGAATAAAACGTCTTGGAAATCCTCTCGATTTTCTTTATTGCGATCGCTCGTATTCCCGCTTGAAATGCTCTCCAGACGTAATTCTAATTTAAAAATTGACATGCCTTTCCGTGAATCCTCATAAACTTATCTCGATATCTGGAGGAGGAAAAACCAGAGAAAATAAATGTTCGTTCATCTATGTTTTCAACTGAATTGCTCCACCAAAGTATTCAGCTTGATTCAGAAAAAGCCCTTTGACAACATTCAAAGCAACTCCTTGGTGTAATTTCCACTTCTGGAGCTACTCGATATTGATTTCCACTTCATTTCAATTCAGATTAGGGCTACATAGTGAGCACTCAGTATTCTTTAATGCGAATTCTTTAAATCGGGGGATGTGTAAATAGAAATAAATGTCTTCTACCCTCCTGAATGGTGAATGAATGAATTTTTCCATTCGTGAAGCTTTGTTCAATGATGAAGATGGATTCAAGCAAGTTCTGTTATCTTGTGGTGATCCTCTTTCCTATATAAAGAGATTTTCATGAAAGCTCTCCCTCTAAGAAGTGTACACGTATATTTAAATTATTCAGAAACATAAAAGACATGCTTTTGGACCGCTCGCTAATGACGTTTCAGCCTGAAAAGCGCCATATTTCTGTAATATCCTCCTGATATAGCGAAGTAATGTTTTTATAAAGAGTAAACAGAGTGTCCTGACGCCATGGTGGAGATCATAGGCGTTACGAAGGGGGGCTATTGGGGTCGTAACTCCCCCCCATTGCTCAGGAGAAATAAAAAAGTTGCCAGTAACAATTTGAAAGAATAAAAATTCAATCCGCCCTATTAGTCAACTCTAGTTACGCCCATGGTGGAGATGGCTGTTTTCAAAAAGAACACCCCATGTTCTTTTGTCTTTTCAGAGTGAGTTTTCTCAACAATGCTATAACTGCAAAGATTTTCCGTCAGGAAATCGCGAGAACATCGCGGATTACCTTTGATTGCCGAGATAATTGCGATAATCCATCACACAAATCGTTTTAAACGTCATCCAATGGGTTTAGGAAGTTGGGGTTGATATAAATAGCGTATTTTACGTCTTTGTCTTCTACAGTGTGACCAATTTTTCATTGAAACACCCCCCAAAAATTTTAAGTTGTAGACAGATTTTTTTCAAGTACTAGAAGGTCTTCCTTAGGACAAAATTTTAGATGTGTATTACAATTTTCAGGGCATACTACGATATTTTTTCTTTGTCGTAAATTGAGATTTTTCATTAGCGATTTTTATTTATTGAAGCTGTGTGAGTTTTCTAATTTTTGAGTTGTCATAATTTTGTTTTTAATGAATATTTTCTCATGAAATTTTGGTCACACTTGTTTAGAGGCACTCTGAATCCAGTGGCGTAGTGATTTTTTTAATAAAAGAATCGCTAATGAAAAATCTCGATTTTCGACTAAGAAAAAATATCGGAGTATGCCCTGAAAATTGAAAAAGACATTTAAAATTTTGTCCCAAGGTGGTTAACCCCCCCCCTTCGTTACGCTTATGTCACCAATAATAGTAAGGTTTCCAAATCTTGTACTGCCCTTTTTTTCCTAAACCAAACGGCGATAATAATTCACGTAGAAGAATCTGAATAGGTGACGTAATTCTGGATCCGACATCCTGTAGATAACTCCTTAGAATGGGGAAATTTCCGTCACAAAGCTCGTGTTCAGTCCTGATAGCAGCAGGAGGACTAGTGAAATGGAAGGGAGATTTGAAGTTTGCGTTGTTTGTAAATACGTAGAAGCAAAATTGTCGAGACCACAAAATAATATCGAAAGTGAATTCGGTGAGGTGAATTTAATAATTTCATGCTCGAATTAGCTTGATGTTTTTTTTTCTCTTGCTTTGCTGAGCTTTGGAAATCGATAAAATCCCTATTGATGACACAGTATCATTATTCGAAATTCAACTCGACTTTGCTAAAATACACTCAAAAAAATCTGTTGCTGAGTTTTGAGTTGTTAGTTTACTAAGGCCATTAGGTCCAAAGGTTTTGTAATTAGTACCTCACAATGGAATAATTGTTAAAACGACGTCTAAAGCAGACGTACGTATGAGGCTTTTGTTCGTTGACTCTACAGGGTGATCCACGACGAATTGTACATAGTCCAACCATAAGTGATATGGACAGAGACTATTCCATATTTGGTATTGATTAAAAAAATGCCTTGTTGCGTTCTTGACGGATATACAGGGTGGTATTTGAAAATATGTGAATTATTCCACGTTAAATATCTCTAAAAGTGAAAAACTCAGACATATGAAATCATCAAAAATCACAAGGAAAGTTCATATTACTCGAGATGAAGTATTTTTCAATCAACTGTTGAAATTCTAGGCCGTATTTATTTTTTTTCACATTTTTATTGATCTTGTAAATATCTATTTTATCGAGCTCAGTGTACCAAATTCAATATGCCTGAGTTTTTCACTTTCAGAGATATTTAACGTAAAATAATTCACATATTTTCAAATATCATCTTGTATATCCGTCAAAAACGCAACAAGGCATTTTTTAATTAATACCAATAATGGAATGGTCTCAGTCCATAGCACTATGGTTGGACTATGTACAATTCGTCGTGAATCACCCTGTATAGCAAGGGGACAATGGTAATACATCAACGTGCTCGTTGATAATTGAATCATGTTCAGTCCAAAAGCTACTAATTACAATTATATTAGGCGAGCCTAACGTGTCTGTTAATTGAAAATTACGCTGCTCGAATATAGTTGAATAAGCAATCAGTGCAAACTAAGATGTCATTAAGCAAACACCTCCCTTTATAAAGAAATATTCCATTACTTAGGCTCACTGTGGAATTCAAATTCATTGTTAGATTTGCTCCATTTCGAATACTAACTTTGTATTGTCTACTCTGCCTTCCAAAATCGTCCATAGTCAAAATTCCTTTGTTGAACAAATGAATTCAATGAAACGTCATTCATTCGTACCTCAAGGGGTATACCGTTCAGATTTCACCCTGGAAACGCCCATAAAATCGTTATGAGGAGCGTAACGATAGTACTTTATGATAATATACCGTTTGAGCTGTATTTTACGGTTATCGTGGCAGAAAATCAAAGCAAATAGCGCGTGTTGATAACCAGCACTGCGTGAGTTCGTTGTTCCTCCGTTTACATGCATTTCCGGTCTTGGAATCTACTTAAATTTCACACAAAACTGAAACATTCGAGTGGACGAAAATGAAATGGAATATCAGCCCCGAAAGTAGTACAACTGACGTAATAAGGAGTCGAATACAAGGTGGGGCACCCCATACCAAACCAAACCACTGATTATTTTGGAAATTTCTCCTTTTCATTATCTGTATATTCATAGAGGCTGCAAAAGGAAATTATTTTGGAGTATACAGGGTGGCTCAAAAAAGTGACATATCAAAGTTGTGTTTTTTTAAATGGAACACCCGGTATTTTGTCACAGTTTTGGATAGTTCAGGGAAAAATAATACGATTTCATAGGAGGTACCATGTACCTAACTATAACCGTTTTCGAGTTATTGTTTTCTTTTTGAAAATGTAGGGTACAATTGGAGACTGAATAGCATCGAAATGTATGGAAACCATTCCTCCTAATTCTGACCAAGCATTAAAGAGGTTTCAGGCTAGTGATTCCGATGGAACCCGTTTCCCAATATTATACAGGACGTTCAGAATTCATTGTCCCTTTTTTATAATTTCAAACGGAGATAACTTTGTTATTTTAAATGGAACACCCTGTATTTTTTCAATTGGAAGAATACAAAATTCGATTATTTTTCATTTTATATCGAGGTTCCCTATACCTAGCTAGAATAGTTTTCAAGATATTGGCATTTTCAAATAGTAGTTACCATTTCAATGCATTCGTTGAATCGAAAGAGCTGTGAATCGACATTTATTTGATTTGGTAACAGAATTCTCATTGACAGTTATTATACTTCACTTCATCGAACATTTTACCGTTCTCTGAAATAAAGTTTTCAGATCCATATTCCGAACGTAGTTTTCTTCGTGTCAACACTGTATTCAGGTACACCCTGTATATATCGAAGCTGACCTGAGTCGAAACCGCAGTTTTTCACAAAAGTGATGAACTCGGAGATTTGAAAGGAGCAGCAATTTTTATGCTTCTGAACTTTCCAATTTCTTCTTCTTCCTCTTAATTCAACATAACTGCAGCATTAATTTAGACGATATCCAGCTGAACTATTGTCCTCGTTAATGTATTTCCGAATCGTGCTCCCAAGCATTTTCGCCGTAATATCCCGCAATTCGTCTCGCGAAATTTTCCCATTAGTTGAGTGATATTCTTGGTCGGTAACTTCAAGAACGAATGAATTCGAATTCTGGAGTAATTCATGACAAACTCTGGCTTACTATAAACTCGCGGAACTGCGTTCGATAATTGAAATGAAACAATCGAGACAACTGGAACAAGACGCGCGGAAACTTGGCATACAAACACGTTTCAACCATTGAATTATTTTCAAGTTACAGTGCAAACTGCGAGAACCAGAGTGAGAACAACATAATTTAGTACATCTGTTAGGTAACAATATTTTCCGATATGATTTTCGCACAATTGAGGCAGCCACAGGAGCATGAGAAGTATCGTGTTCACACTCTCGCACCACCCACTTCATCTGAGTGTGAATTTCACTGGAATACTCACGAGATGGAGCCAGAAAAAACTTGCTTTTATTTCTTTATGTGATAGAATTAAGAGTTTCTTTTATCAATTAGAATTTTCACAACTTTTCCTCTCAAAAATCAACAACAAGGGGAAGCTCTCCATCTTGGAATTATGCTGAATGGATAATACTTTGAAATTCATGAATTTTCAGATATTCCAGCGAGAGCTGACAACTTCATTTGAAAACTGGAATTTGCTTTGGGTGTTGATGTATAATCGAAGTGAAGTATAATAACTGTCAATGAGAATTCTGTTACCAGAATGTTCAAAGAATTCATTGAAATGATAACTACTATTTGAAAATGCCAATATCTTGTAAAATATTCAAGCTAGGCATTCAAAGTCGTCTTAGAGTCTTCAATGTTCGTATGGAGGCTTCTAGAGCTTCGATTTGGACTATTCATGTGTTTTTTCGTTGAAAAAAATGGGGTTTTTGGAGGTTTTTCGTGGATTTTTGCGACTTTTTGGGGTTTTTTGGAATTTTCAACATGCAATATCTCGAAAATTATACTAGATATCGGAAAACGGATTTCACCACCGTTTTCAGCGCCTCTTAGTCATCTTGTAGACGAATTTATCTTTGGATTTTCCAGAAAAATCACTGTGAGTTCGAAATTTTTTGAAAGAAAAAACATCTTCGTTTCCCGAATTCCTGAAATTACTAATAGTTCTGCGAAACTGTGCATAATTCCGTGCAGGAAATTGGACTCATTAAGAGAGTGCATGGATATGACTGTAGTTGCGTGTAAAATGTAGATAAATGGTGCCAAAACGAAATGGTGTACAGAATTCCCAGCTAAAACGAAAACTTATTCAACCCTTTAGCTGAATTGGCATCCGAAATAATTGCTGAAATAATTTTAGACGCTTCGCCGAGAAATTACTGAAACAAACAGCGTCAATTCATCCAAGCAATACAGTTGTAAGTTGTAACAGCTCGCCAGAGAATGCGGTATTGCCGCTTGCTCATTTCTTCAACGATACCCCGAAAAAAAAAACAAGGTCAAGTTTAACTATCATTCGTTCAGTGTTTCTTTGATATTATCGATATTTTCAAACCACGGTACTAGTAATGAAGGATCACCAAATCTGTCAAAACTATTTTCCTATTCCTCAAATAAATAGACCTAACCTCAAATTGCCAACGAAACTTCATTCATAGGACTGATTGTCGAGAAGTTCATCATGCGCTGCATTGACGAAGACGAAGAACTTCTCCAACTAAATTCCGAAAGCATCAAGCAGACCGCCGATGTGTTGTCTGACTTCGAAATTAAGTTGTTCCGAACGAACTCAGGAAAACTCGGGATCCAAAGTCGACACAAAGAAGTGGACTTCATCAAGCAGATTAACTTTTCGTCAAAGGAGTTTTTGTTCTTGTACGTATCTAAAGTCGAGGGTTCGTAAGAAAAAGGTCAGGGAGCTCTAATACAAAGTGTTTGGGTGAGGTGGATCCAAACTAAATAGCACTTCCGGGATAGAAGTGAATGGATAAATTTTGTAGGCTACTTCAAAGGGTGCGTCAAATTCTCATGAATCATTTTTCCCCCAAATTCACATGGAAAAAACTGCTGTCTACATGGTGAAAAAAATGGAACTGATAGTAACATCGCTTATACTAATGTTGATGGTTAAAAAGATACAGTGCGTTCAAAGTTATTGACGTCAAAGGTGGGCATTTCCAACAATTTTTCTAACTTTGTTTGTCAAATCAGAAATAAATCATTGTTGAAGCAGAAAACTTACTATTTGCTTGTCTGACAGCAACCTATTTGTTTTTTCTTGATGAAATTATTTGAATTTATTTGTGACTTCATTACTCAAAATCGGGTTTATCGTAAAAACGCTAAGGTTTTTCGACTTTTTCCAAGAATACTTTTTTGTTCAAAAGATAACGCACTTTAATAAATGTCGAATCGAAAATGTTGATTTATGACGGACAAAAAAGTTGTGCGTATTTTTAAATAATTGTTAGCCGGTAAGTGGCGCCCTCTAAGGACTACGTTAATACTGAGTTAATACTGATAAAATATTCTTGTTTGCCGCCCTAAGAACCCCCAATGTACCAATTTTCAAACCGATATCATAAAAACTGTCGAAGCTATTGAGAAATTTACAAAAAAAATATTTTTGAACGCCCTGTATCTTTTTAACCATCAACATTTCTAAAAGCGATGTTGCGCTCAATCGTCATATTTTGGTCCACTCTACTCCCAGTTCCATTTTTTTACTATAATAATGGAACACCCTGTATACAGGGTGACTCAATTTTGAAAAAAAAAAAAGAATAGTTTAATGAATAATTTCATGTGAGTTGTTTTCGTTATGGTCAAACATGGAAGCATCGGATAAAGAAAAGAAAATTTTATAGTCAAAATATAAAAAATTCAACCTTTTCTCGAGATATTTGAGTTTTTGTAATCACAGATCGCGAGACGATATTTTAAAGAGATTTTTTATCAAATCACGGCGTCGGAGTTAAGTACAAAGTTCAACATCTCATAATGGATTGGGTTTAGACTTTAAACAAACAATATGCACGTAGCTAGTTTCGAATCTGCGAATAAACATCCATTAAAACAGATTATACCTGTCTCCTAATATTTCTGGAATCAACTATCGAACTTTTCCAATTAATCAACTCGCGGAAACGGAATTTTGAACTGTTGCTTGCTTTTTAATCGATGCTAGGTGAATCATTCTCTCAATTAGGCTTGGGTGCTGATCAGGTTAATTGAAAAATCTATTATCTATTATACTATCCTGTCCATTCAACCTTGTCAGTGTTCCAAGGATTCTTAGAACTCTGTAAAGGGAGACTTCGCCATATTTCACGTGTTTACGTTTTATTTTTTCTAAAGGAAACGAGTGAAGCTTTTTGAGTGCGGTTTTTTTCTTGCTTTTATTCGTGATATACAGAACGTCAAAAAAATATTTTTGAACAAAAAAAAACAAAATGGCGGCCGTTGCAGCTCCGCGAAAACAAGCCTTCAAATCGTGAGAGGTAAACGGCTGACGTCACTGCCCCCTCTTTGTTGATCCGAAACATAAATTTAAAGCATATTATCAATGTGTGACCCGCTGGCCATAGAATAACGGATGGGTTTTTCGTTTAGTACAAATTTTGAAAAATTCAAACAAAAAAATCGAATTTTTGCGTTTTTTTTTCATAAAAAGATAAATAACGAATGCAAAAATGTGTCTATCGAAAAAACGATCTGTCATTCATTTAGGTCACATTTTTTGAGTATGCTCTCCAAATTTCAGGTCGATATGTTAATTACAGCGGTCAGGAGATTGTCAGCGATTTTTTTTCAAGTGTTTTCGAGATGAACTTGTTTAAAGCTTTGTTATGTGTAAAGAGGGCGCTGACGGTATCAACTTCAAACGCGTTTAAAATATCGTAAACGTTCCTAATCGGGGAAACGCTTCGACAGATTTATTTCTACTCACATATAGATTGAAGATCCATATTAAAAAAAATGATTCTTTGAAAGTTTCAAGGACGAATTCTCCCTTAAGCCTTTGATCCATGCCTATTGGTGCCAATTTGAAATACGTCTAATTGTAGAAATGTATCACGAAAATAATACCCATTTCTGCTCTCTAAAACGAACACGCGATTTAATCCTTTTGTATTGAAAATCCTTCGTATCAGTATGAAATACGTACGAACCATTCAAATTGTCTAAATAATTCAACTAATAGAATTGGAAAAGGCGTATCGAAAGTCCATTAGGCTTGTAGGTTTATTCGTATGCCTGATGCCGTTTGGAAATAATGAAACGAGCATGCTTCTTTTGATTTTCGGTGAAATCCATTCGGGAATCGTTGAGAGGGATGAGGGTTTTATGATTGAGGAGGGTAGTACGAATGGAAAATAAAATAATTGTTCCCCAGATCGTTTGAAATCAATTTATGAGAGTACGTATTAGAAAGAAAACAATGTTTAATTATTTGATACAAATTTTTTCGAGTTTCGAAGGCAATATTGTTTTTTAATTTCTGACTAAAATCGTTGACATCTCCCTCATAGTCAGTTTTCGTGTTTAGTAGAGTTTAATTTGAAAAAAGTGTGGATACATAATCAGCAAATAAAATAGAATAGTTCACAGCACATTTCTTAAAAAAAAACACTGAGTCACTCCTTTCGTTATACTTTTCCCGACCATTTCGAGTATGAAAAATTAATTCCATACCCTGTTACATGGATATTTAGGATCCAAGTCTCAGAAACTTTTTAAATCATCTTTCGAACTTCCTTCAGCTGCGCTTTCCTCTATCCATTCATTTTCCACCAAGCCACAAAGTCCGATTTTCATGGTGACAGATTACAGCAAAACTTTGCCACAAAAGCTTTATCTCATGTGTTGGAACTTTGACTGAAACGTATGACATTTTAACACGATTTACCACCGATAAGGCAATACACAACATTAATTAGACTCTAGTTTTCGTTAACTGATGGATTCATCCGTCAAATTTGCATCAAATCATGCTAAGGACATTTGTTAATGCAGGTGTGGCACCACCACAACTTCTTCATTTAGCTGAGCATGTATAATATACGTTAACGTCAGAAATACAACGAGATACAAATTGGAAAAGTTTCACCTAGATAGGTAGTTTGCAGGTTTCCATTTGAACAAAGAATTGTACTCACATTTAGCTTCGAAAAAACGTTAGCTTTGACACTGTTTACGGTTTGGGAGATTTGGAAATGGTGAAAAAAAAATAACTCAAAGATATTTCGAAAAAGTAGATTTTGAAGAACTTCATTCTCTTAAAATATTTCTAGAATCATGTAATCATTGTTTCAGATACGTTTTGACTTATTTATATTTTTTTTGGGAACATTTGGCAACATGTGGTTCGATCGTTGGGTTTTATGTCAACCAATATTGTTATTGAGGTTATGTCATTTATCCACCACAAGATATACTGAAGAAAGTGAAATCTGAATCTGAATCCAATTGAATTATTTATCCAAATTGAACGACACTCACGTAATTCAACTTTTGTTGAATAAAGTGGTCCACAAAGCATTTAGAAGGGAAATCCAACTTTTCAATCATAATTCTGATTCAATAAATCCCACGAGAGTATGCAAAAACGGAATCGAATACGTTGATGGAAAATAACATAAATAACAACGAAATAACTTTTCTTTATAATCTCTCTCTGCAGTCTGTTTTTTCTGGAAGGAACTAGGCTTTTTCAGAAACCTCAAACAAGAAGAAATTAAACTGATTATATTCTAAGAGATAACGTAGTTTTTTCCTTACCGTCCACATTTTTTGTTTACACCTAGTATATTTTTCGACATAGGAAAGACTTTACTACGAGTTTGGTTTTTCGGAAGTTTTGAACATTTTTTCGGAAAAATGATTTGCCCAAAAACTCGTATACAAGGTGTTGAAAACGACCATGGGAACAGTTTCCTAGTATCTGGGATAGTTTTCGATTTTTATTTTTTTTTCATGTCTAAAAATTCTAAAAATCAAATCTATCTATGATCTATCTAGTACGACTAAGAAAATGCTTTTAAAAAACGTTTCCTCAAGACACCCTGTTTATTGATTATCAGGGTCACATAAAACCCAATAAACATCCATAAATCCATCTATTGAAATGATAATTTGACATGTCTCGTTGTAATAACGAATGTTTACATTTCCTGCCGTTGAGGGTAAACATAAATAAATCCCGTTCCTAGTTCGGAGTGTTGTCGATGTTCAGTATTTGTCGAATTTATCGGATAATGTCAGGAATACACGATTTCATAATTGAGGCATTTCGATTCTGCTGTCAAGTTCACAGAACTGGGACTCTAAATGGATTCCAGGCATCGTAATTTCCAACGTCATTTCATGTTCAAGGATAGCTACAATTGAATCGACCCTGCTGATTGAGAAATCGAGTTGAGTTGAGTTCATATCTTGGCCATGTTGATAGAGGATTATTTCAATTCGGTTACCGAAAGTGCATCAGAAACCAATAATTCGATCTAACAACAGGCACTGGGTTAGGTTAGGTAATTCATTGAACTCTCTCTCTGAGGAATCAATATTAATTTTAAGTTTCACAACTATAATAAATGATTCATTTATTATAGTTGTGACACGTAATTTTTGTTTTTGTTCGAATGTCACTGAAAATATTTCTGATTGAATAAATTAAATTAGTTACTATCCCTAAAAATTATAAGAACGTCAGAACCTGAGAACGACTGTAGTTACACACAATCGAAACCTCTTCTCATTCTATTCAGGATATCGACTTATTATCCAGTCAATGGAAGTCCGACTTGTCAAATTCGAAACCTGAAAGGAACTGCCTTTTTTTTCGAATTTCAGAAGGACAATCAATTGTACAAACGCATGGTATATCTGGTAACTATTCTCTAATTGTGAACCGATGAATCCGCATGTATTGTTTCATTGTTGTTGTAATTGGATGTTTTTTGACAGTTTAATGGATATATGAAATTGAATACGCAGAAATCCATTCCATTCCATTTTTTATTCACTGTGGAAACTGTATGCTGGAACATTTTTTGATGCCGTAGTGTTTGTTATATCACAGTGGATTTATTGAAATATCATCAGGAATTTTCCAGTCAATGAATAATATTCGAACGTGATCTACAAAACTCCACTTTTATCAGCACTGAAACGAAGTTTAACGTTTACAGAAGACGTGGTTGAAAATTTATCCTAGACGAGATCCGATTTCGATGAATTGAACATGCTCAGGATATTTCAACTGTAAAAAGAAAATTTATTTCAAGAGAACGATAATCTATACTAAGGTGTCTACATAAAGGTGAAACCACTCTTCAATTGTTTGTGGGTCCTAGACGGATACTTATCGAGTCGTCGTGAGATGTCGACACAATCGTGTTCGGTAACATTGTTTTCTTCCACGTCAGTTAAAACTGGCGGGAAATCCAAACTTCTCTAGTTCATTAACCTACTTTTGAATTTGTAGTCGTTTATTTTTTACTGTGTGGTGTTTTTTGGTTGAAATGAAGTTTTGTGTAGTTTGTGGACAAGCAGAATCCGTCTCTCGTCATCTTTATGGAATTACGAAGGTGATTCGTTAGTTTTTGGAGTTGGAATCAATAATTTACTTTTTCATTACTCACATAGGACGAAACCGTTCGGAAACAATGGATTCTCGCATTGGGAAAACATTTACAAGTATTTTGAAAACATTTTCTATTCAATTTTCCGACTGTATGTATATTCAGGAATCAATAAAAGAGAATATTTTCACGAGAATTTGTCATTTCTCAATCTGATTGACAATTACACTGACAAGCATTAGAAGCCAGCGTTGCCGCTTCTGAAATAAATAATTCACGTTTTCTGCGCAAAAAAATAGTCGCTTTCAACAAAGCCAAAGCTACATTTCTTCTTCAAAATACAATTCTACGTCCTTTTATCCCCACAGATTCGTGAAATACTGTCGAATCAAAACTTTGTAGACAAACTACTGAGGTGTACTTCATCAACAATTAGCAACGTTGCATTTTGCATTATTATAGCACCGACAGTGTCGCCATCCGTGGCAATTTAAACAAGCATTCTTCTCGGTTCGGGGATTTGGTCACGGGTCTAGATAGGGACTGGTTCCACCATAGTTATAGGCATCTTAATCTATCCCTTCTATCTGTCAAATTATTCGAAATGTCTTTGCAGTGTCATTCTAAGAGATCATATAAAACTCGAAAACTATTTTAACTACCGTGGAAGGCGATAAATTGAATTCACGAAATGGCTACTAAAAAGTTTTATGACATCTTTATGGATCATTTGCTCGTACAAATATAATTTATATTGACACATCAAGAATATACGTTGTTGTTTTTATTTTGGCAACATCCCCCCCTTCGAAATTGAATCCTAATTTTAATCACGTGAAAAGCCCCAAAGAAATCCCAAACAAATTATTCGACGTACTCGTGCTTAGTGCAGAGAAAATTCCTGGTTTCGTTGGACATTTTCTCTATTCTACACGAGCTTTGAAGGCAAGTGGACCGTCAAACAGATAACTCGCATTGAGAATGTTGAGTAAATCGATATACAATGTGGAATTGGCCCAGTCGAACGAATCCAAAAATCGTTTACGCTTACGGTACAAGAAAGCGCTCCATCTAGGCGTGAAACTCCGTTCTTTCTGCCATACATATTTCATTTTGTTCCAGAGAAATATGGAGTTTTATTTCGCAATAGGCATTGCCCATATTTTATCTGCACCAGTCCGAATAATAATAACGTTTTTGGTAGGTTTCAAGAATGTTGAAATGCAACACCCTGTATTTTATTCAAATACGAGGGGAGATCGAGAAGTAAGCAGGAGTTTTTTCAGTCATCTTGTTGTGTCAGAAAACAATTTTTCATGCTTCATACTATTAGAATTTGTTGCTCTCGTTTATTCACCGGAAGAAATCGAGATATTCAACTTCACAACTCCTTGCATTAATTGAGGAAGTGTAATTTGATGACATAGTCAATGGATGACAAATTCGCAATGAAGTGTAACTCAACGACATCGAGAATAAAATGTGAAATTTCTATCCGAGGATCATTTATATTCCGACCCAGCTTTTATTCGTTATTCAGATAATCCGAAACGGTGCTCCCGTTTCTCAACAAGTGTCTGTAACACTGCAAAATAAAAACAGCGTGATTTATGGACGTTCCAACCCTTGTTTCAGCCTTCATAAGATGGAAAAAATGGTTATTAATCACTGATAGGTCGTAGAACTCGTTTCCCACCTCTAGCCTGTTGATTATTCACAAGATTCATTCTTTTTTCGCTGTAAAACAATGCCTAATAATATTCTGAAATTTCTTAAAGCTGTGTACACGTGATTGGAGAGTCAAGAAAAGGTGTATTTCGTGTAAAAATATTTTTTTAATTAAAATTGCAATGTTTTATTAAAAAAAATAATAATAAAAAATAAAAAAATATATATAATAATTTTTTTATTAAAATTGCAAAATATATAATATTTTTTTTAATAAAACATTTTCACACGAAATACACCTTTCCTTGACTAATAATATTCTCACTGAACTACAACCAGACTTGCCAGAATTTATTCCGAAACAATTACTTGCACTATACAGGGTGTCAATTCGATAATCCGACTTTCAATGCAAATATCTCTGAAAACAGGGGAATGCCATTTAAAATTTTGGGGTGACTCACCCTATAACTATAATATGGTGGTTGTAGATTCCCCCCTGTATAATATTCGTACCAAATTGCGCTTCTCTAACTTTTTTACGTTCAGAAATGTTATAAATCATGATTATAATAGAATTATTACTAATTTCCGATGTATCAATATGTTGTATAGGGAATATCGATTCTTATTTCATTATGTACCTGCAATTAACTATTCAATTTCTAATTATAACAGTATGCACGTGAGGAATTCTCGATATGAGTCCGTCCACCGGAGAGAAATTCAGGGAATTCGACCAGACGCGAGCATACTACCGAAAGACCGTTTTCCTCTCGCCAATTTTCCCTTTTCTTCGTCTCTGCCCTTTTATGTACCTGGATTCTTGGTTCGCAAGGGCCCACTAGTGACTGTTTGAGCTCGACTTCATCAAAAACATGGCATCCAATTTCTGGAGCTCGTGATACTGAAACTCTGGATTCGGTTCATCATTGCTTGAACATTAATGGTCTAGAAATAGGGTTAGGGAAAAAACTACCTACATTACATTATTTTTTCATTAAAAATCCACACTACACAAAACTCTCAATAACCACATCAATATTCAGTTGAGATTCTCTGTTATTTCTCATCCTTACTTTCGCCTGCATTATCCCCGAAACCGATCAAAGACAATCACTTGAGTACTCAACCGAATTCTCATTCGTACCCCTATTTTTGCGGAAAAAAGCAATTTCCCGTGAAAAGCTACAATCTGCATACTAATCGAAAAAGGCACTGCTATCATGTTCCAAAACGGGAAAACATCAAACCACCCTTCTAAATGGAAGGAATGCCTGAAAGTATCCGCCATATGATCCGCAATTAACACAGCCATTCCTACTAATTACAGCAGATAGCTTTCAGCGTCAGCGTTTCCCCAATTCCTGTCGTTCCGAATCCAAGACACTATTACCGGAATATCATAGAGAACTGCTGGCGTAGTGTTGATGAACTGTCGATTGATTTCTATTATGTAGCTAGCAAAGTGATGTCACATTGCTGGCCCATTGCTGGCCCAGTAATGATAATGCTGGGAAAGTACTGGCCCATTGCTGGCCCACTACTGAGGATGCTGGAAAAGTACTGGCACATTACTGGCCTGCTACTGGTTATGCTGGTAAATTGCTGGCTAAATGAGGATATATTTCCTGCTGAAAACCGTTGGAGGTGCATACTGTACGTGATATTTTGATTATTCAAACTCCCTTTCATCAAAGAGAGTACGAACATTATCAGTAACTTCCAAACAAACTACCCCCCACCATCTGTGCTTTGTTCTTCGTAATTGTGTTGTAGTATTATGTACTTTATTGTCTTTGAACCTTTCGATGCAAACTCGCAAAGCTCGCTTCTCGGGAAATTGATATCAAGCTGAATTTATATCACCACCAGCATATTCGCGATTAGAATTCACATGAATCTTTGACCGCCGTGATATATCGAACGTATCTGAAATTTCAACCACCGTAAGTCTAGAAGTCAGGGGTGACGGTGAAATTGTCAGAAAATTGTTATTGACTCCGAGCGATATCCAGAGGGAGTTTGCTAAATTGGAGTTTTATGCTAAGTAATTTTTATGAAATGCGGTGCGCCGGATGATAAGCTAGTCTGGGAGAAATTTGTTACTATACTCTCTCTCTTGGCAACTTCTTTATCGACAACCAGTAGGTTGGATATGTACGTGGAAACTTCGGAGTTATCAGAACCTCATTTTGTGCAAAATCTATCTGGAAAGTTGGATTGGTTTCATGCTATGGATGATCGAATTTTCGACTCCAATCACAAAACGTCCATGAAAAGCACAATTAGAAGATAAAATACAGGGTGATTCAGAATTCAATGTGATGTATTTTGAGGACGTATTGCTTGCTTGGATAGGATTTGAAGGATTTTAAATAGGAACTCCTTTGAATGATGGTTTTATTCAAATATTGATGTCTGAACAAAGTAATTCACTAAACTCATTCAAATGAATTGGGAAATGAACAATGGATGCTCCTAAAAACTAATTAGTTTGTGAATTCATTGCACTAAACAAACGAGATATATTTTCAGGTATTGTTCGTATCGGTCTTTGTTCTTTTATTTCTTCAAATATTTCTAGCTAATATCATGAATGAACGCCGGCATATTCAAAGTAATAATCCTTTATCACGATATAAAAGCTCCAAAGTCGTCCTCAGTCATTCTCAATTTAGAAATATAATGCAAGAATGAATTAAGTGAAAGTTAAAAATTCCAGTCCAATTTTATGGTAATGGACCGAAAGAAAGCTCCTAAAAGATTAAAATAGCCCTAGTATCATTAAATTCGTGATTTTCCAGTCGAAATATGGCGAAGAAAATTCACATCGAAAATAGATCGAAGTAGAAAATTTATTCCAAAAGTTATGGATTCTAAGAAGTTTAGTTTTTTTTCTTCAGTTCCTATTCTGTAGCATCTGTGAAATTTTCATCGAATGGTATGAATGAAAAACTCCATGACGTTTTCAAACCGTATCGCTTCCACATTTCTCCTCGTGAACCTCCAAAAAGTCCCCCAGGATATACCTGCCGCAGAACCTGCACTCGAAAAGCGTGTTCCTCAATTCCGCTTTCCTGTCTCGATCTGCGAGAGCTGCAGATCTCAGCTTCCTCAGTGGCAGGGGCTTGTAGGAAGAGGAAAACGTATTGGATTTGTCTAAAGAAGGCAACTCTTCGCTGGACGATTCTTCTTGCAGCAGAGATTCAACGATGTTGACTATCGTTCTTCGGATTTTCGGTTTGGTGGAGGCTTTCAGCTTGGTGAAAATCTCGAAGTTGTCTTTGTCTTGAAGAGCGTTGAAGACTTCTTCGAAGTGGTGTTGTAAAACAGCATCGTTCATCGTGAATTTTGGGGAAAGTGTGGAGGTTTCTTTGACAGGTGTGACGGGTCACTGTCAAAGTCAAATTCAACTTTACAATTCCGGAAAAATAAGTTATTCTCCAAAGATTTGATTCATATAGGATGATTCCATGAGTACTCAATTTTCCTTGGGAGTTTTCAATTTCCCTCTCATCTGTCCTCGATCCGGGATATCGTTCCACACAACAATTCGCGTATTGTCATCGTTGAGCATAAATAAAAGGAAGACCTGTAAATGTTTCATTCCCTTCCAGCGGAATACTGAAAGCTCTGAATCTGTTCTCCGAGTCTTAACGCAAAAGCTTCAGTAAAGTTACGGAAAATCGATAGCTTCGAAAAGATAAATGAATATTCTTGCTACTTCACTTCATCTACGTTATTTCGATACTTTTAATTGAGCCTGCCTCTTCCCGTTTCGTTTACAAACGAATCCAACAT
Organism: Plagiodera versicolora; assembly: GCA_037013635.1. NCBI lineage: Eukaryota > Metazoa > Arthropoda > Insecta > Coleoptera > Chrysomelidae > Plagiodera > Plagiodera versicolora. Next base: position 1,451,151 of record CM072983.1, on the reverse strand, counting down.
CTTCTCGATGTGCTAGAGTTGAGAGATGATTCGATTTGAAGTAGTTTCATTCACGAAAAGATTTTTAAAAATTTGACGCATCCGCCATATTATTTAAAATGTTGCGTATCCGCCATAAAATCAACACATTTCTGAAACTGTATACCTAAGGGCTATGCGATAGAAGATAAATCCACCTGAATCATCCCAACCCACTCTGATCATCCCTTCAAAAACTTCACTTCATCTACGATATTTCGATACTTTTAATAGAGTCTGCTTCTTTCCATTTCGTTTACAAACCAATCTAACAACTTCTCGATGTTCCAGAGTTGAGAGATGATTCGATTTAAAGTAGGTTCTTTTAGGGGAAATTTTTCAAAAATTTAGCGCATTCGTCATATTTTTAAATATTGCGCATCCGCCATAATATCAACATATTTCCGAAACCGTTCTGTAGAAGATAAAACCCCCGGAATTACGCATTACATGTGGAAAACTCGTGTTAGTAGTTGGAAAATCTCTGGCGTTCGTCAACTATTTTCCCCAACCCATTCTGACCACCCCTTCAAAAACTTCACTTTATCACAGCCCATTCACATCGCAAAAGGTATCTTGAATACCAAGTTGTTGGGCAATCACGGGATATGGAATCGGGAATACATACAGAGGAACTTGATGGAGTTCAGATGGAAATTTCCTAATCAATCTGTGAAACTCCTTGACGAGATTATCGATCGAAGTTCGTGTTGATCCTCTGGCGAATATAATCTCGCTCAGACCGAACTTTCTAATTTGACGTATCGGGTCGTTTAACCGGAATGATATAATGATTATAATCTGTCGATCCGATAACTATTTTTGTCTGCAGGGTAGTTGGGATTGAGATCGATAGGTGGAACTACTGTCGCCATGCCGATGATTCGAATTTGATTAATGGAGAATTCTCCTTCAGACGATAATGAAGTATTTTTTATGATATATCTTTAAAACGTCGCATTTCGAATTTATCATTTCAACCTTTTTCCTAAAAAAAAATATTCCAAGTACTTAAAAAACAAAAATAAATATGGGAATTTAAAGTTTAAAGTGCTTTGTTTCTAATTCACCATTTGGCAACATCGACTGCGGATTACAGTGATAAAAAAGGACAACAAATTCGTTACGTTGATTAGATAAACAAAGATGGCTAGATTTTGATCAGATTAGAAACCCATTCTGCCTATTTCTATTCCATGACGTTCCATGCATCGCAAAGGAGGCGACAACGACCAAGAAATAGAGAGAACTCAGGTTTTAAGGTTATGTTTGAGTTTGGCGTGGTTTGGCTTCTAAGTAAGGTTGTTGGTTGGATTGGACTATTATATTGATGTAATATTGTATCAAATAACTTGAAAACAATTCAATCGAGTATTCTTTACCAGCCGCAAAGTATAAACAAAAAGTTGGGTTATGACAACCGACAAATTTTGACACTAGATTGTAAATTGACAGACAACAAAGAACAAATATATGTTGTTCTTTTTCTAGCTTACTAGGCGCTGTTGCCAATTTGTGAACTAGAAACAAAGCGATTTAAAATTTGAAAGCCCATATTTGAAACATTATTTTAGATAGTTTCTGCAAAGAGTTTGGAACATTCATAAATGAAACTCGTAATCATTAATTTTAAACTTGCATTTCCAGTACTAACCCAAATTGAGGAGAATTCCCCATTCATATTGATGGCTTGGTTGAGTAACAACATGGTTTTCACTATAAAATTATTGAGAATTCAAAAAATAATCGAATGACAAATAGAACAACAAAATTGAGCATATTAAATATACCTAATAAAGGGTGTTAAGTACAGAATCACATTCTGGATGAAATCAGGAAACTGAAACTGCTTTTTTTAAACGACACAATTCGAGTGCTTCATCACTTGTAGCAACGCAGACAGCGGCTCATTTTGTGCGTCTATCCTCTGTGTAAAATTCCAAACACACCTAATTTTTTTGAGCATAAAAACGATATCGCTTGTCAATACTTTTCGCTTATGAATCTCATTCGGTTGGTATGATGACAGTCACACGCGAAACTTCGTGACTCGATTGAAGGGGTAGGGAAGTGGAGGAGAGGGTGACCGGTAGAGGAATTCAAATTGGAAAAGGTCGCATGAGTGAAAAATCTATTAGCTCGCACGAACACGCGGAAATGATGACAACCACGTCGAACACGAATTTGATCCTTTCAATTTAACCACATAAGCCAAACCAATCGAATACAAACACTTCCAGCACTTCGGCCCTTTGAATATTACCAGATGTCGATGTGGGGAAATTCGATGAAAAGTTTCGTGTAGAAAAGGGGTCGAAAGTGCAAATAGAAAATTTAAAAATATATATAGAGGGTGTTCCTTAAAGACATGCCAATATTTGGAGTGGTGATTCTTTGACACATTTCGAGAAAAAAACTTCCTATAAACGTATGTCCTAAAAGTCTCAACTTCTGAGATACAGGGTGATGAAGTTTTGAAAAAAAAACAGTTTTTTAATGATAACTGAGATAATATTTTAGTCGTACGTACGGGTTTTGCATTGAATATTTTTGAAGAAAAAAATACTACGCCACTGCTTACTTCCAAAATAAAAATTACTTTTAAGATCCTCATTCATTATTGAGCAAAGTAAGTCTCATGGATTTTTTTTGTACGAGGCATGGTTTTTGCTTGAAAAAATAAAAATCCTTGTAGTTCAGGGTCAATTCCTCAAAAATGTGATGCGGCGTGAAAATGTTTGTGCATCGACTGAAAACAAGTTTAGAGATCAGATTTGTTCCAAAATGAATAAGAATTCGAAAAATATATTGTTCTTGACAGATGCTCTGTTCTTAAATAAAATAATTAAATTAATACAGCTTCATATCGCAGTACCAAACATTTAATAATCTATATCACCCTGTATCTTAAGAGTTAATAGTTTTAGGACATACATTTATAGGAACTTTCTTTCTCGAAATGTGTCAAAGAATAACCCCTTCAAATATTAGCATGTCTTTAAGGAACACCCTGTATATATTGATGAAATTGTCGATGTATTGAACCACAAATGTGCTAGTCTGGGCGTTTCGAATTATTCACTGTCCATGTCATGAATAACAAATGAAAATGCTTGCTGGGTAAAAGCATTTGTTAACCACAATTAATATTTTTTTTATCCAGCATGTCTGTTATTACCATCACCATCATCGTTTCACACAGCACAATAATATAGAAATAGAATAGACTGTCCATCCTTTGACATGATTCATTTTAATTATTTTTTTTTATTTTCTAGAAAACATTCTCTCGCGCGATGTTATCATCTGGTACATTTTCTATGAAACATACTGTATAAAAGATCTGGTAAACTTCCTATCAGACAATCTTCTGGTTAAACAATATTCAAGTAACTATATTAGAAATTGATGAATACTACGATTTTTCTTGAAATATTATCTGTGCTGAGCAGAAATAATTTTTGAAACAATGCATTGTTCAAGATATCATCAATAAAAAAACGTGTAAACACAATGAGACAGATATGCTTCTCAGTTGATAAAAAAACATCACAAAAAGCAGATGAATCTCTCCCAACTTCCAAAGGAGAGTAATTTCGCGAATGAAATTCCACAAAGCTGAAATTCGTACAACCCATAATGGCCCACCTGATCTGTCGCGCAGTTTATATCACGCTCATATCTGCTGTGGACATCAGGCGACCAAATGTAAATTGCCTGTCATTGCTATCACAATTGAAATTGTTCGTTGTGAATTATAGAACCCAAATATCTTCATGTACATTGTATACTGCGGACAGATTTCGAATGGGGAATTCTCCTTCAGACGATAATGAAGTATTTTGTATGATATGTCGCATTTCAAATTTATCATTTCAACCTTTTTCCTAAAAAAAATATTTCAAGTACTTGAAAAACAAAAATGAATATGGGAATTTGAAGTTTAAAGTGCTTTGTTTCTAATTCACCAAACAAATTCGTTACGTTGATTAGATAAACAAAGATGGCTAGATTTTAATCAGATTAAAAACCCATTCTGCTTATTTCTATTCCACGACGTTCCATGCATCGCAAAGGAGGCAACGACCAAGTTAGAGAGAGAACTCAGGTTTTAAGGTTATGTTTGAGTTTGGCGTGGTTTGGCTTCCAAGTAAGGTTGTTGGTTGGGTTGGACTATTATATTGATGTATAATATTGTATCAAATAACTTAAAAACAATTCAATCGAGTATTCTTTACCAGCCACAAAGTATAAACAAAAAGTTGGGTTATGACAACCGACAAATTTCGACACTAGATTGTGAATGTACAGACAACAAAGAACAAATATATGTTGTTCTTTTTCTAGCCTACTAGGCGCTGTTGCCAATTTGTGAACTAGAAACAAAGCGATTTAAAATTTAAAACCCCATATTTGAAAAATTATTTTAGATAGTTTCTGCAGAGAGTTTGGAATATTCATGAATGAAACTCATAATCATTAACTTCAAACTTGCATTTCCAGTAATAACTCAAATTGAGGAGGATTCCTCATTGGATATTGTCTACCAGATCCACATCGAATATCTGTCGAAAAATTGCCGTGACAACAACTCATGAATAATTGTTTGTGTTACAACAGATGCTTTCCGAAATGACGCGTGAGATGGGTCTCTTTATAAACATAAGATGTCAACTGAAGATGACACTGAACAAAGGCAATTTTTGATATCGAAAATACGTTGTCGAATCGAGCTTCAGATATTTTGAAGGCTATGAAAATTGGTGCACAAAATAATCTGCGTGCACTTTCGCCATTTTATACATATCCTTCTATCTTCTAACAACTCCGAGAAGGTCTCCCTGCACTTGAACACTCGAAAAGGAATGATTAATGCATGGCATTAGGCCAACATGAAATGTATTCGACCGAAGAAAACAAGATGGCTGTGACGAAATCAACTGCGTGCCTCGATTGTTTCTCTAACCTGTGAAAACAATATTATTCTTGCATTACAGCAGACCATGCCGAGTTGCTGGATCCGAATAATTTTATGTGGCGATATTATGATTGTCTGTATAGTGAAATGAATAAAAAACATTCGATGGTTTGGAGTTCAAGGAGTTTGGTAGAATCTAGCTTGGGGTAAAGAATATTCATGAGAAATGAAAATGTTAATGTGAGGGTATAGAAATCATAAATGGGAGTAGAAATTATCAGTGGTTGTAAGATGAAAAAGGAAAATTGAAAAAATAACCGCTTTTATATAGTTTCGGAAAGAATCGACAAAATTTTAATTTGATTTACCAGTGTGGAACAGACAAATGGAATAAATTCGATAACGAATAAATGAGAGCGTGTTGTGAAAAAAGCTCGGACACGTCGATTTGTATTTTTAGATGCGCATTTTTCTCAAAAAAAATAATTATACAGAGTGTGTCATGTGAAAGTGGCCGATACCAACTTTCTTATTTTAAATACAACCCCCTGTATATTATTAATTTTTTGGATTCTGCAGAAAATTCTAGACACAATTCATGTACAATGTCCCATACCGATCTTCAATTGTTTCGGAAATATTGAGTGTTTTCAAATGTATTATAAAAATTGATATTAAATAAAGAAAATTATTTTTCATTTCACAAATTCGCTACATTACACATTTTCAACATCTCTTACATTGAAATTGATGTTTTTTCGTTTTTTTTTTTTACATTTTTCTGAAACTGTGAAGCCTCAATTGATCCTTACTAATTTTTCAAATGTGGCTATAAAAATGTTCGTCGAGAATGAAATTTTGGACTTTGGATGTCACTGTTCTGTATTTCCAACGCGTTTCCTCAAAGAAACAATAAATTTTCCCGCCACAGATAAAACTAAGCCTCCTATCGAACCCCTCCGAAAAACTGGATATTCCTCTTCGTTTCCGATATATCCTAGCAGATTTACTACCCACCTCGTACGAAGTACAAATTTCCTCTCACAAGCCTCTCGTTTGCAGCGTGAACGGTACATAACGGGAGAATATCAGGACGGCTTTTCGAATGGCCGTTGTCGTCAAATTGGATTTTATTATCGAGAGGAGGTTGTGAGGACGTTGAGAGAAGTGCTAATAGTGATAATTGAAATATGTCTGGCTCTGGTCTGGTCGTGCCCGGTATGTGAACAAACAACATGTTGGGACAAGAGCGCCGATGATGTTACGGAGAAATGGGTCGAGAGGGAATTCGGACGCGGTAGGAAAAGCTCTCGGTTATACAGGGTGTTCCTTAAAGACATGCTAATGTTCGATGGGGCGATTCTTTGACACATTTTGAGAAAAAAGCTTCCTATAAACGTGTGTCCTAATAGTCTCAACTCTTGAGATACAGGGTGATATAGATTATTAAACGGTTGGTACTGCGATATGAAGCAATTTTAATTTAATTTTAATTAAGAACAGAGCATCTGACTAGAAAAATATATTCTTAGGATTCCCATTCATTTTGGAACAAATCTGATCTCTTAATTTGCTTTCAGTCGATGCACAAACATTTCCACGCCGCATCAGATTTTTGAGGAATAGACCCTGAAGTAAAACGATTTTTATTTTTTTAAGCGAAAACCGTGCGTCGGACAAAAAAAATCAATGAGATTAATTTTGCCCAATAATGAATGAGGATCTCAAAAGTAATTTTTATTTTGGAAGTAAGCAATGGCGTAGTATTTTTTTCTCCAAAAATATTCAATGCAAAACCCGTACGGACGCCACTGGTAGAGAAAATGGAAAATTTCGTACACAAAATGCACCTTGATGCATAGAAGACATGTACCAAATTTTCTGAAAATGTCTGGAATATTATCTCAGTTATTACTGGAAAACTTTTTTTTTTTCAAAATTCTATCACCCTGTATCTCAGAAGTTGAGACTTTTAGGACATACGTTCATAGGAAGTTTTGTTCATGAAATGTGTCAAAGAATCACCCTTTCGAATATTAGCATGTCTTTAAGGATCACCCTGTAAGCCATGGGCAAAAGCTTCGTGATTATTACGATTTTTTATAGTTTCGGTGCAATTTTGTGCAAACTGCAACTCACGAAATGCATTTGTAACATCTGTGTCGTATGAAACAACATCATTGGTACGTCCAATGCCAAAATTTGAATTTTTATGATTTGGAATGGTCCACTTTCGTATGCAAGTCAAAGCCTCCCGACCGAGATACATTTTTATCCTTATAATGAAACGAATTTCTCCTGGAAGTATTCAAATGAAGCAGAGGAATGTAGATTTTCTGGTTTTCCGAGTATCGATTTCGTTTTCCATCTCTGGGATTCATCCACAATATGTGAGCGATTAAAAAAAATTACTTTTTCTACTCCCCCTACAGAAAATAACGAAATTTGTAACTGTCCATTTAAGCACTGGGCGATGTGAAACCGTACGATTCAACTTTACCGTAAAAAGAGAGCACGATCAACAAACAACCAATACAGTAGAATCTGTCAAGTGAATCGTACGACATATAACCAGCCTTCAGTTGTTGCCATGGAAACGAATAACAAGTCGCGTCACCGATAACATTCTGTAAAGTAAATCGCACGACATATAACCAATAAGACAGAGCTTTCAGTTGTTGCCATGGAAACGAATAACAAGCCGCGTCACCGATAACATTTTTACGTTTCATAACTGCTATGAAAAATACGCCACTTTTCATAACAGTTGCAGGAAAACATATTTTCACTTGACGGAATCCTAATTTTTGATGGAAATGAATGCGGTCGTAGAAAAAACATAGTATACAACTCGAGTTGTAAGACGCAACTTTTTCTAGTCGTGTGGCCATTTTTCGTACTTGGACCCACTTAGTTTCTCACTCGTAGCTCATGGATCGTGCGGAAATGTTACCGCAGTTCATCAACGAAGCAATTCGAAACCAATTAGAGACCTATTTTGCTACAATGTCCACCATTGAACGTCATACGTCAATGGAGTTCGCAGGCCCTTTGCGAAACTAAGCACGTTTCACTACGTTAATTCAACGAGTCGTTTCTTGATGGTCAAATCCAGGAATTCGGGAACACTATAACGATGTCCCAGTTAACAATCATGGATTTGTTAGTGGCTATTTCTAATTGTAAGGTGATGGTGGAACCAGTTCCTATCTCGACCCGTGACCAAAAAGCATATTTTCGAACCGAGACGTATGCTTGTTCAAATCGCCACGGATGGCGACACCATCGGCGCTACAATAAAGCAAAATGCAACGTTGCTAATTGTTGATGAAATACACCCCAGTAGTTTGTCTACAAAGTTTTGATGCGACAGTATTTCACGAATCTGTGGGGATAAAAGAACGTAGAATTGTATTTTGAAGAAAAAATGTAGCTTTGGCTTTGTTGAAAGCGACTATTTGTTTTGCACAGAAAACGTGAATTATTTATTTTAGAAACGGCAACACTGGCTTCTATGCTCGTCAGTTTAGTTGGCAGTCAGATTAAGAAATGACAAATTCTCGTGAAAATATTATCTTTTATTGATTCCTGAATATACATACAGTCGAAAAATTGAATAGAAGATGTTTTCAAAGCACTTGTAAATGTTTTCCCAATGCGAGAATCCATTGTTTCCGAACGGTTTCGTCCTGTGTGAGTAACGAAAAAGTTAATTATTGATTCCAACTCCAAAAACTAACAAATCACCTTCGGAATTCCATAAATATGACGAGAGACGCTTTCTGCTTGTCCAAAAACTATACAAAACTCTATTTCAACTAAAAAACACCACACAGCAAAAAATGAACGACTACAAATTCAAAAATAGGTTAATGAACTAGAGAAGTTTGGATTTCCCGCCAGTTCTGACTGACGTGGAAGAAAACAATGTCACCGAACACGATTGTGTCGCCATTTCACGGCGATTCGATAAGTATACGTCTAGGATGTGTTCCATGAAATTCCCATCGTCACTTTGGACCCACAAACAATTGAAGAGTGGTTTCACCATCATGTAGACACCTTATCTGATCGCAACGTCAAAAACAATCGAAAACTGTCACGTATTGTTAGTAGAAACAATTTTCTACTAGCTCAAACTGTGCTTTGTATATCCCTCATTCGCTGTGGAAGTTTCATTAAGTAGAAGATTGTTTGCTTTCCGGTAGAAAATCGGATAGCCTGACGACGTCTTCGAAATATTGGAGCCTTGCCAGATCATCGTTATCCCGACTGGAATACGTTCCATGCTCAAAAATCGACGGATGAGAAGTAATCGAATTGGTAATCGGTCCATCACACTCCGATTGCCGCTTCTCTGAAGTGATCTTCAGCTGAGATGCTGCAGAAAACCAGAAGCACCATGTGGATTGAAAGTTAGACGATTGGAATGGGAAAAATCACTAATTGTAAGTGATGAAATTCTTCCAAACCTCTCTCAATCGATGAATAATGATATTGGTTCAGTGTACATCCAATATCGAGGATGAAAATCGAAGCAAATAGATTCTACAGCGTTTTGAAATCAGCATTTTCATTCGAAATTTAAAAACGCCAGAAATAAGTGGGCGGTGCTATGAGCAAATGACGTACTACACCCTAAGTCTATCTCTGTCTGTTTCCATATATCTTTTGCTCACACCATGTGCAATGTTGTCAAGCTTACTCGTGGATGACTCCTCATTTCTTCGATATATTTTCTCAAAAACGTATCGATAAGTGATGACTAAATCATTTCATGATAATTTGTGGAAAAAATATCGCTTATAATGTATTCTTTTATATCTTTTATTTCGGGAATAAGTTGTGGTATTTTGGTGCGGCAACACTGCAAGATTCACCATGGAACAATTATCTATGATTTGACAGCTCAAGGTCGATGGGCGTGTAGGGTTGAGCACGTCACACTGCGTCACACCAATGAGAGCAACCTTTGAAAATGGCGCATGGAATTGTATGTTCGAAATCAATTCCGTTTATTTTATTATTTCATTCATGATATAGACCGAATAAGAAAAAAATAATGAATGGTAGTTTCCCGGACATACAGAACACGATTATGTTTTTTTGAAAAATTAATGGTCCCCCCCATGGTGAACAAGGCGTTAATTTTCGAACACGTTTTTTTTTGAGAAAAGTAGTGTCGCAGCTTGTCTTCCCCAAACGTACGGACGCCACTGATGTATGGGTGACGTGCACAGGTGGACGACCAAAAAAACACGAAACAATCCGTTGTTATTTTTTTCTAGACCTTGCAGCCACATGTTGCAACTGTAAACACAAACCTGTTAGGGAAAGACAAGAAAAAAAAAAGTTGGGGGGCTTCTGGAAATCTGGTATCGGTAGGAGAAAAGCTCACCGCTCGTTATTAATCCCCCCAAAGGCTCCACAATTATTTGCTCAGTGGCGTATAACGGTGATCGGCGCTCAAAATAGACATGTCGATATCCGAACACATAGGGGGAACTACCCTATACGAGGCGATTCACAAAGATGATTCTTTTTTCGTACCAAGTACAATTTATTCAATGTTTTGGTGCCAACACATTGATATGCTGTTCACCAGCACACCCTGTATAGCAATCAGAAAACATAACCTCATTCTTCGTTTCCTACGTTCCTAAATACTGACATAGATGGCGCTGCTAGGGAGAATCAGTTCCTGCTATTAAAGACGTATCAACAGATCGGAATGTAACTCTAATCGTCTTCGTGTTTAGAGTCTTGTTCAAAATTCGAGTAATCGTAATGCCTCGAGGCGAAACTTTGCGATGGCATTCCTCTCAAGTTGGCTTATTATGGGAGAACATCAAATAAACTGTAGATGAAAGGGGTCGGGAATCAGTCGTCATCGACGCTAAGCTACCATGGTTCGTCCCACAGTTTCATTCAGTGATGGAATTGGATTAGAGTATACAGGGTGTTTCAGAATTGCACGGTAGTGTTTGGGGTACGTGTTTCTCTGGTACAAAAAAAGGAAAAAAGTCTAGTATTGCATTCAACAAAACGGGGGCCACTTTCGACAATTCTTCTGAACATTTGTCAATGAATTTCTTTTTTATCCAATTTGGATGCTTTGATTAATGTCAAATATCAAAATAGTATAAACATTTCAGAGTAACTTTGTAGCAATTTACAAATTAATTAATTTCTGAGGAAACCGAATGGAATTCGACCAAAAGTCAAGAGTGATAAAATTTAGGTTATAGGTTGAAGAACTCGAAAATTCACCAGTGGCGTACGAGCAAGTTTTTCTCAAGGCTTTTATGGATTGAGACCTCGGAAAATGCAACACCCTGTATGGGATTTGGAAAACATTTACTTTCATATTAAGCAGCATCTATTGCTTGATACTCATGCAGAATTTGAAAGTTCTATCTGCAGTAGATCAAGCACAATAAAATAAAAACCTAATTATTTTTCATCTTTCAACACCCTGTAACTCCGTTAATAATCGAGATCGGACACACGTTCATAGGAACTTTTTTCCTTATTTTGTACCAAAGAATACGTACCTGAGATATTGCCGTGCAATTCGGAAACACCCTGTATAGAAAGTGTTTTAATTAAAGAAAAATATATAGAATACTTCATTTTTGATATACGTGGAGTTTCTATTGGTTTTTGGTGAAAAGGTATAGTTTCGGACTCTAGCAATGCTAGAAAACACAATGGACTATTTTTATTTTGGATTCAATAATCTAGCATGATCAACTTTCAATTCACTATTTTTGGGGAATTTTTTGACCGAAATTAAGGACCCAAATTTGCTCAATAGTTCCCACAAATATTAACTGACGTCACGTAATTCGATCGACATTGGTTGATCGCATTTAAAATGAAGGATGAAAAATGTTTTATATACATTATTCTCTACGAATTTCATGAAGTCATCCACAATTCTCTCTCTGTTTCTGGACTGATATTTCAGCATAAGCTTCATATTCGATTGATCCAGTAGCTTTTTCATATTGTTTCCGCTTCCAAATAATTCAGTTTTGGAATTTCAACACAAAAAAAAATCATTCCTCGTTGTTCCCACATAATGAGAAAAACTCCTCGAGACATAATCGAGCCATCACCTTTTCAGCTCGTGAGACGACTAAACCGAATGAAAAACTCGACAACATCCATCCCGTCCATTGAAAACGTCTTCCCCTAGATGCAGGAAAAGAAAATTGACACAAAGAAGTGTGAGGCGTCCTGAGAAACGTCTTTTAAGAACGAGGACAAGCCGGGGTCCTTGGGGAATACCCTATAGCCGAGGCGCGGCTCTATTTTCGGTCTTGCCTAATCCAGAACAAAAATCTTCACCTCCATACAGGGTGTTTCGAAATATTCCACAATAACTTTTGTATTTGACTCTATGAGAAACGTTCCAATCTTCGATCTTCGATCCAATAAAATATACTCGAATTCCTGCACCGTGTGTGAGCGATTTCAACGATTTTATCAACTAGAGCGAAAAGTGGAAATGAGTGGAAGTGGAAGGGTCGGAATCCAAGGTTAGTCGTGCGTGCACACACCTTCCAAGATGAAAAGTCTAATTATATAGAGAATGGAGAATTCCGAAGGAAAATGACCTGGAAATGATAGTCCTACGAAACATCAGAGAACTTTTAATGAAAAACTGCTACTAAATTACCCTACATTTGTGAATTAAAGTAACAACATGAGTTTTTCTGATTGAATTAAGAATGGGACTTGATCGCAGGATTGATTTTTCGTAAAATAACTGTAACTGTAAACGATTCGATTGAAAGATATTCCAAACGTAATTAAACCCGAAGTTGAAGGCAACTCTCCCGATTTGAATATAATTTCCTGGAAAATCATCGGAGTAATTTCTTGTCACGTGATGGCAACTCATCGATTCCAAATTCGACTCAATTTTTATATTCGAGCTCAGATCTTCACTGGTCTAGGTAATTAACAATTCGTACACTATTTCTAATCGGAAATTCTGGGCGTTATACGGAAATGTAACTACATCGAGTGAAATTTCAATTTTCTCCGTTAGATGGAAAATGCAGGAAATGAAATAATTAATTGAAATGCAAATTTCGGTTGTGAATATAGGAGATTTGGGCCTGCATCTATTTCCACCCCTAAGCGGTTTTCCCGCATTCGCAAACAAGTTCAGACTGTGAATACATTCGGGGGATTTGATTTCTAAACAAAATAATAGCTTCGACACAACACAAAACTATACATGAATTCTACCTCCATAATTTAACCACATTTATTCACATTAACATTCATTGCACAGAAACATATTGGTGTGCCGTGAGTACTGACAGCTGTCTGAATATGAGGTGTTGCCAGCGCTGCAAAAATTACGTAAAAATAATTTCTAATTCTATCTGATGAAAATTTGTCCAGTTCTCTCTAGGATTTTTCGCTACAAATATATTCTGATGAAGGCTCATGTTTGTTAATTCTCAACCCACAATTTAAATAGAATTGTGACTGCTATGTACTCTTCGTGTTGTTTTTACAACTCCGTTTCATAAAAAAAAAACTAGGGGCCACTGGCAAACAGGCCAAATGCTCTTTTCATCCTATTTGGGATCGTATTTTACAGAATAAATAAATGAGAGAAAATTTTCAATTGGTTATTTTCTCGTTTGAGTTTGAAAAGTATTATCAAGCATTGATTTTTTTTCAACAAAACATACCTTGATTTCCTCATACACTCTGTATTTCATTCTGATATAAATATCATAATATCAAACTCATTTCTGTGGATCGGTTTTTAATTGATGTGTTCCAATTGAAATTTGTACATTGATTTATACTTAGATAGACCGGCACTGGATGTACACATAATCATATTGTCGAATAATATATTCACGTTCAAGGCATTGTTCAATTCTTCTGCTTCAGTTAGCACGTGGATTACCTCACTATTGACAGGATAGTGGAGCTTAGTGATTATATACTCTGTCATTATCACAAAAGCCATTGTTTTCCATTTTCAATGCATTATCTGATCGGTAACTTTCAACAATAGTTCTTTGGATATATTGTAATACACTAATTAATGATTGAGGTTAAGAACTGTTCAACTGAGTCAAATGAGATACTGTGTTCATGTTTTTTAACATTAAACTGCCATCTTGATGTCACATTCTCTATCTCTCTTCATCCAATGGTTCCTACGATATCCTATCTTTCTCACTGTCACAATATTCACGAACATCTAAATTCAGAATGTTACATACAGGGCGAAATGTTATTCTTGCCACATCGACAATGCTTCTGTGAAAAATTATTTCAGTTTCATTCTTTTTCGTTCTATGATGGACTCCTTTGTGATGTTTCCAACTGTATTTTTCAGTTTGCCTCTCTTGCCTATTGTTAACTATACTTTTTCATAACTAATTTCATTTAATTCTTCAAATGACTCTCTCCCTTTGTATTATCCCTTTCACTCGTCTTGGATATTTCATTTCAACTGCTCGAATCTTCTCCCATTATTATCAATTAAGTGTTTGAAATGGAGAGGGCGTTGCTATCCGTCTGTGTCTTTCGCACCAATTTTTTTCCTACGTAGAAGGGAAATGAAAAATCCATTTAAAACGTTCCGATATCCATCACTCAGCGATTCCATATCGATCGAGCCCTAATACGCTTTTGATGAAAACTAGAGGGACAAATTTAAGTGTACTCGAATTGTCGCTGTAGATTCATCTGCAGAAATTGCCGTGATGAATCGATCAGTGATTAAGGGAGATTGGATACGAATGAATCTGAAAATCGTATTATCGAAACAGATCAATTGGAATACAGGGATGGTGTAACATAACCTCAACCTTTTGAGACTGGAATGGAATTTCAATATAAACTGCAAACACGGCTATGCTGAAGGATTATGAAATCGTATCACGAGATAATAACGTTGCTGTGTTCGAAATCGTGTTGGGAAAAAGGAGCATGTACAGTGTGACCTTGATTTAACGAAATCCTCAACTGATTAAAGTTTTTATCCTAAAAATATTTTTACTACAAAGATGTATTAACTTTGGCATGAAGATGCAAAATCCGCGTAGTGGCCTCCAAAAATCGGACACCCTGTAGATTGCTCAGAGCTTTTATACCAATGATCGATTACCAAACACACATCGAAGATGTCATTCTGTGGTGAATTTTTGATTTTGATTCAACGTGCCGCGATCTCCAAATAAATGTCTTTCACCGACAAATACGATTCGCACTTCCCATTCGTATTATGCGATCCCCAATATTCGTTCACCCTGCCTCCATTTCGAGAGGGGTTATTTTTCTATTGTGAAAGCAGCGAGTACGTAAGTGTAGGGATTATGGTGGAGATGTGAATGCACTTACCCCGCCCAGAGTTGTTCTTGTATCCGTTTCTTTGACCACGTACTCCGTATTATTCTCCATGACGGGGATGGGGTCCATAGGAGATTGGGTTTACTCCATCTGTGTTCAAAAGTTAGGTCACGCAAATGGTAAGAAAGTATCATGGAAACTTCGCCAAATATGCAATTGTGGCGCGTCCGCCAGAATTGTAAAAGAGCAGCGGGCGATAGGATTCAAATAAGTTTTACTTTGATTTCGACACATCTCTTCCCGATATTATGATAGAAAACTTGTTTAGAGCGATGGGCTGAATACTGATTTCAAGAGTATACAATAAACTCTCTGAAGTTTAGCCAAACAAGTCTCAAATAAATATTATAATGGAGCCTATACGAAATTCACAATTTTGGCGCATCCACCAAATTTGTAAAATCGTAAATTCTTGCGCTTTTTGGTGCATTCACCAAATATTTAATTGGTTGAAACGTTAAACGATGTTTCGAGTTGAGCCCGAGCTGGGTGAAACTGAGAACCGAAATAAACGACGAGAAATATCGGATCGAGAAAAATGTCGGATTTTTCTGAGATGATCTGTCGATTATCGGAAACTTCGAGACATAATTTATATAATAATCGGTGCGAAGTCTGCGATAATCGTCACGAAGATAAAACTCGTTAATTAGTTTTCGTCGAGAAACGCTTCGAGTAACAGGGAATACTGAAATTTGATTAATTGCGAGTTATATTCCACTCGCCTGCAGCCTTATACAGGGTCGATTATTCGGGTTACTGTTTCTTTTCAGCTTTTTGAATTTTCTGAGATTCACGTCAGAAAATCTCATTCCATCAGAAAATATAACTGATATAACTAGTATAAAAAAGTATGAATAATGATGATGAGAATTTCGAAAATCGAAAACATTTACAACATTTTATAGTGATATTATCCCGTATGGAATAAAAATGTAAAAGCAAATTATGAATATCCGCATCAAAAAATGACTCATTTCCTGCAAAAAACTGTTTTTTAAAAATCAAGAAAAAAACTGTGCATAAATATTCGTCAATGTCAGTCCACCTACCATTGATAAATTAATTTCTCTTCCTCCCCTCTCCACCGTTTTTCGATGTCAAAACACTAATGATTACGAAAAAAAAAATCACAATTACCGCCGATAGACGTACAAAGCGAGAGAGCGGCGAGCGCGTCTCGAATGCAAGTTTCTTCCCGAGTAGATGGTCACAACAAGACTGCAAGCACTGGTGTATTGATGGTTGCTAGCTTGCGGCCGCTGCGCGTTTTGAACTTCGAACTTCTATATCTTCTATTCTTGCATATTCAAAGTTAGAAGTATTAACGCCTTCTGGCACAAACTCAAGACTCATAAAGGTACAGCGGTAACGAGGATTGTATATCGTATCATCTCGAGACGTTTTCAAAAATGTTCAAATTATAAGAATTATGGCGGATTATTACTACGAAGCCCAAGTCTTATCTTGGAAACCGTTAACTGTGACTTTGACTTATGAATGTTCATATCTTGTGTAATCCGTGATAATCTGTCAAACTGTCATTCCTATTGTCATGTCCAAGTCATATGCTGTGGTCTAATCTCTAATTTATTTTAAAATTTACAAATTATTACTTGGTCAAAGAGTATATGACTTGGTTATCATTTGATTTGATCATCACAGTCGGACTTTGGGAGGAGTAGTAATCTATTAGCTCAAATTGTGATGAATATTTTATTGTGAACAATTTCGTTATATATTTTATATAGTCAAAAATGACTTCCACTGCTTTAGATTCCCCTACTGATGTAGATACTCCAGTTCGAGATGAAATGGTGAGTTTGTAACGTCCCATGTGCATTCCTTCTTCAAATTTCAGTCCTTTATAGGTACAGACTGCAGTAAAGTTCCTCGAAAATCCAAATGTTGTCAATACACCACTAGCTCAGAAACAAAAATTCCTCCAAAGAAAAGGGTTAACAGACAAAGAAATTCAGGTTGCTTGTGAGAAATCGGGGGCTTACACAAGGCATGAGGAACAGCTTCAACTTCCACCCCCTAGGCCCATGATACCAAGCACTATCAATAATTATAGACCACACCAATTGCATTTGAACTTTTTTGATAAATTGAGAGACATTGTACATAATATTGCTATTTTTAGTATAGTAGCATATGTAATTCACAAGTTTTATGAGGTGAGTATTTGTCTTTCTGAACTAAGGATTTTTCCACCACTTTCCTATTTCTAGAAATACATTTCCCCATTCCTGTTTGGCAAAAAGAAAAAATCTGTTGAGGAATCAATTAAGGATTTGGATAAAAATATGAAAACTTCTGTTGACCAGTTGAAAGATGAATTGCAGACTGTTAAGGTAGAAGTTAATAGAATGAGTCTGGGATCTGAAAATTCCACAAATCAACAATTATCAGATCTGAAATCAGAAATTGCTAGTGTAAAGGGGCTTCTTTTGAACAGGTTAGTGTGATCCATGATTCAAACAAACCACTAAAAAATATTAGTTGTTTCAATGTCTTATCAGTATTCAGATAAAAATTGATGACACAGGTCAGGTAGATTGAACTCAGGAGTAATCTAAGAACTTTTATCACTAGTAAAAATTCTTGAAGCAAATAATAATTAAGTTGAATTCATGACATTTTAGAAAACAATTCCCATCTGTTGGGAACACTCCAATAGTGCCCCCCTCTATTCCTGCATGGCAAATGTCAAGCATTTCACCTGATAACCATGATGATAACGATAGAGATTCAGAAGAGAGGAAAGAAGATCTACTGGAAGAAGTAGCATCAGGATCTGGATCATCAGAACCAGAGCATGGCATGAAAACTAGTGAATCCAGTTTGGAAATAATGTGAGTTTTTCATTTCCGTACTTAATTTTGAAAGCCATAAAGAATGTCTAATTATTTTTTACAGAACACATGATGAGCTATGTTGAAAAATTGCATTGGTTAATCAAAGTAATTATTTATTTTTCAGGATATTCCTTTTTATTGACTAATTTTATTTCACAGATATTCGTCCAGGGACTGTGATTCAGAGTCTTGCCATAGTAGAAAGAGCAACTGAGATTATAAAAGGGTTATGATCAGTTATCATTGGTTTTTCTTTTCAATATTGGTAAGAGATTTGTAATATATTAAGTTACCATTTTATCGGTGATAGATGATTATTGTAACAGTGTCTATTTTACAATTTTATTCTATTATAATGACTATACTATGGCATAAAAGAATCATTTTCAATTGTAGTTTTGTTATTTTAGAAAGGCTAAATAAATTTTTTGTTACATAATTTATATATATTATCAATCATTTCATATGCAAGTGAGGCTCAATAGGGGTGTTTATTTTAGAAAATCAAAGTCTCAAATTTTACTAATCAATTTTATTAATCAATTCTAGTCAATAATGTACAGTGTCAGGTATTTTTTGTTCCAAGGAATTCTTTCACAGTCAATGTGAAGCAGAACATGATAACTTTCTCATCTAACTTAACTAAATATGTACAATTTTCTTTGAAAGAACCCACTTACACAAAGTATTTCATGAAAAGTTATTTCTAAATGAATGTAGCATGAGAATTTGATGAGTATTTATTTGCTGTTTCCGTGGGCTTTCAGTATTTCATATAAAATTCACATAATTATACTTATACTATTATTAGAAACAACAGGCTTTACTGAAAATATAAAAAAAAATAGAATGATTTTCTAATACAGAAAATGCTACTGGAGGAATTTAACTTGAACGTCAATTAATAACCACTCGAAATAAATGAAATAAATAGCCTTAAACAAGTCGGCATTTTCATAAATAAATGAGGTTCATACGTGAAGAATAAACATTCAATATCTTAGTACACAGTAAAATTTATTTACATAACCATATTTGGTTGACAATGGAATAGAATATTTGATTTTTTTTGTGAAATAAACCTAAAAAATATAAAACAAGATCCAATTCATGTATCGGCAAAGCAAAAATAGGAAAAAATTAGTAATAGAAAACAACTATTTACATAGCCATATGTACTTGTTCACTCTGTATATTATAACAAATAAAAATTTTATATTTACATGAAAATAAAAAATATATTACAGCCTGATACAAACTAAACAAACAATAAAATAAATATACATAGTTTAATAAAAATAAAGCCTTTAAAAAATGAAATGTGACTACTTCAAGTTGATTGTTGTCAAGATGGTGAATATACCTAAACGGGTAGGTATATTATTGTTCTGCAACAATTCAGATACAACGAATGAGGTAAAAAAAAAGTAAAAATCTATTCAAAAATCATAGTCTCGGCCAAAGAGAGCAAACATTTGCAGGACTAAAATAGTATTCATGATTCTTACAGGAAGACACAAAATAAAATGAATAATTCACAATTCAAGACACCCTGTATTCAATGTTTATAACTGAGTCATGAAAGCGCATAAATCTAGCAAGATTGTGACAGTCAAATCCAAATACACCACCTCGAATCAGAATATATTGCAAAATAAAATTCCTTGGGTAAATTGAACAAAATTTATTTCCATTATTTACATCAACAACGAAATTTACATGACTAAGATTTTGGAAATGTTCATCAGATGAATCAAAAAAACATGACAAAAATTATAGTGTGATCTCTGATGAGATCTATTCCATCAAATATAACAAGTACATTCAAGATAAATCTTAATTTTTAAAAATGTTAAAGCATCATCGTCTACCTCTATCTACCTATCGTTCGTAAAAATGCTGAACATAAAGTGCCTTCACATTTCGACAAGACCTCTACTACATTTTTTGATGTATGCGTGAATGAAACTTCCTATTCTCTTTGGCAGGCGAGTGAAACTCTTCTAACTCTTGTGTAACAATATTGTCTAGGCTATTTTCAGTTTGTTCGATTACTTTTGAATCTTTAGTCAAACTATTTTTCGAGTTATCATTAACTCTTTCAAACACACTCCTGTTAGAGCTGAAATTTCAAACGGCTCACTAGCAGAGGATTACAGAACAACTCACCTATCGTCTACCATAGCCTGTGCAAATGAAGATTTCTCGACAGAACAGATCTGACGTCTGCTGTGAAACGAAGAGCATCAAGTACTGGAAGAAGGTTGAGCAATGCTATGTCTGTGGGGTCTGAGAACCAGGACTTGATTGGTATAGCATTGTCTGAAAAACAGAATTTCAAACAAATCCCTCACTCAAATGCTCCTCTATTTACCAGGATAAGCTCTGTATGCACCTGGACTGTTGTCTAGGATGAACACGCTCGAGAGATCATTACAAATGGCACTCAGATCTTTCGTGTATGTGTACGACTTTGATGTGCAGTGCTGTCTGTAAAACCGCCTCTGGAGTATTCCCCGGCCAGCGTCTAGTTTATCAGCTACTGCAGCCCCATATATTTCCATACTTGCTGTGAAAACAACCAGTTCGTACCATTGTGAGACCTAGAAGTATTGAAATAGTTCATTCAAGTGTTTGTTGTAATAGCTGCAAAAAAATGTACTCACTATGTCTAGGAAAAAATCAACGTGGGGTCTTTTATGAACAAAAAATCTGACAGGATGTCTGTCTATGATAACTTTGAGGACGAAATCAGGTGGTGTCCCTGGTCTTACTGTTTCTCTCACCACACCATCATGATGTGAATGAATTAAAGTTTCATCCAAGTCTAGGACAAGCACCTTCCGTTTCACTATACCTAAAAAATTGATGAATTCTATTTATATTCTAATGAGATTTGAATTATTAATGATATGAAAAAGCTAATAAACTAGGTTAATTCAATTTCATTTCTACAATCTTCAAGCTTACCATTGATTTATAATTATGGATATTTATGAGATTAACAGTACTTACTTAATCTATGTCTAGATAAGGGTGATAGAGGAAATATATCATACTTCACAGACTGATGTTGAATTATCTGAAAAAAAAAAAGAGAATTATTACTATAATTAGATTTGTCATTCACAACAGTAAGTTCTGGGAAATTGCCAATATCTTATAACACATTTTCTATTCATATTTCTACTGAAAAATGTATGTACTTGTTAAAATAAACAGTTTCCAGGGTGACATTTCTTTAAAAAGTTTCAAGTCTACATGTTTCATATAAATATTATTGCAAAAATAAAATTTTGAATTGATGCTGTATGTCAGATATAAAATTCATGAATAACACTTACAGCCCTAGTTTGTTTTTTCAATGAATAACATAAACATGTCCAAACTCTCGATGCTATTAGCAAGAATGCCCGAAGTCCCATTTGAAGCTGTTTCCACATCGGAAACCGAATTGAAGTTTTTATTATTTCTTCACAATAAACAGCCAATTTGATGAATAATTTTCAGACGTCTCTATTGATATGGTTCTCTGATTACATATTTGACTTTTGCTTTCCTTATCTTTATCTCATAGCTTTGTAACACTAACGGCCATTAATCGATACGAATAATCCATTTCTTATTTGACAACTCATTGACAGTAACAGCTTGACAAACAATTGACAGATTCAAGATTGATAACAGACGTTTTTTGTTTTTCTGAACACTATTATTTCCTCTCATATATCTCCTATTCGTTTCACGTTTATTTCAGAGAAAAACCCACTGAATTACATTCTATAATCAATATATTCCTATAGACAAACTACTGAAATGTTTTTCTTCGAACTCGAAGATGTTGGCAAGGTATTCAAAAAAAGAAGAAAATGCGTCACTTCCGTTTTCAATCACAGTCAAAATATGTCATTAGTGTCAAAGGTCAATCCTCCTAAATTGGTCGCCATTGTATAGTCGTAAGCACACATATCTGCTCGGATAATTTTACTGATTGTAAAACCATTCAGTTATTTCTTTGAAGTGAAGTGTATTGAATAAAGTTTCCTTACAAGATGGCTAGATACGGTCAAAGACCAGAAAATGCTTTGAAACGAGCAAATGGTGAGTACTCCGACAATGTTAAATTAGCATTATGAGAAACTACTCAGATTTCATTGAAATTTTCGGAGATGCAACATATTTTTGATGAATACGTTTGGTTGAGTCCAAAAATAAAATTCTATATGTCGATGATTAAGCAACAATGTCTAGCCACGAATCGTTGGTTGGGCGCCCGGCTGCCATATGTCGTTTCTGGCCGAATCGACGCAATTCCTATTTATTATATCAATTCAATTATTTATTATGGACGTTATCATTCCATTATGTAACATCCGAGAAGCTTCACAATAGACTCTGATGAGAACTGAAATTTCAAGTCGCTGATTTTATTTTCCAGAATTTATCGAAGTTGGCAAACCAGCCAGAGCTTTAGATACTTTGCAAGAAGTCTTCCGCAATAAAAAATGGGCTTACAACTGGTCGGAATCGGTTTTGGAACCGATCATGTTCAAATATTTGGACCTCTGTGTGGATCTCAAAAAATCACATATTGCCAAAGAAGGATTATTCCAATACAGGAATATGTTTCAATCAGTCAATGTGAGCTCATTAGAAAATGTCATCAGGCGATACTTGCGTATGGCTGAGGAAAAAACTGAAAATGCCAGGGAACAGTCTGCACAGGCAGTTATTGATATTGATGATCTGGACAATTTAGCAACTCCTGAGAGCATCTTATTAAGGTATGATTGGATTTTATAAAATCTCAGTAATAGTCTTATTGACATTATTCTATGAATTTTTAGTGCTGTTTCTGGGGAAGATGCTCAGGACCGTTCTGACAGAACCATTCTAACACCTTGGGTTAAATTTTTATGGGAATCTTACTGCCAATGCCTGGAGCTTCTTCGTACCAATGCTCATGTGGAAAATCTCTATCACGACATTGCTAGAATGGCATTTCAGTTCTGTTTGAAGTACAACAGGAAGACTGAATTCAGAAAGCTTTGTGACAAATTGAGGAAACACTTGGAAGACATTTGCAAACTACCTGCACAAGTTGCCAATGTGTCCATGTCCAAGCCTGAGACCCAACAACTGAATTTAGAAACAAGACTCCATCAGCTGGATTCTGCAATCCAAATGGAATTGTGGCAAGAAGCATACAAGGCCATCGAAGATATCCACAATTTGATGAATCTCTCCAAGAAGATGCCCGTGCCTAAAACAATGGCCAATTACTACCAAAAATTGGCTATGGTTTTCTGGAAAGCTGGCAATTATCTGTTCCATGCAGCTGCTTTGTTCAAACTGTTTCAATTGTCCAAAGAAATGAAGAAAAACATAACCCCAGAGGAACTACAGAGGTAATGAAGTGCTGCAAGGAAACACAATTTCCAGTCAACTAATATTTGAACTTTTTTCTAGGATGGCAT
This sequence comes from Plagiodera versicolora, assembly GCA_037013635.1. Classification (NCBI taxonomy): domain Eukaryota; kingdom Metazoa; phylum Arthropoda; class Insecta; order Coleoptera; family Chrysomelidae; genus Plagiodera; species Plagiodera versicolora. The sequence goes on along the minus strand of CM072983.1, from coordinate 1,427,482 downwards.
GTAGAGTTTTGATTGCCACTTTGGCAATTCCCTTACCGTCAGCGCATCCTGAATTTGACAGATTCATTGAAACCGACAAGTCGCCTCTTGAAAAAGCACAACGCTTGGCTGTTCTTCTGGGTTTATTCCAGCCCCCAACCAGAGGTAGTCTTCTCAAAGATTTGGTAAGACGAATGTTCATCGAAGTTGTGTGATTTTTACTGATTTTATTTGTTTAGGAGAAAACAAACGTCGTTAATTTAGCCAGCCCCCAGCTCCAAGACCTCTACAACTGGCTGGAAGTCGAGTTCCATCCTCTTCTTCTTTGCAGCAAAGTTCACGAAGTCATCAATTCCTTGGAACAAGAAGAAAATTCGGCCCTACAACAGTACATCCCGGCCTTACAAGACGTCACCCTGGTGCGTCTGGTGCGCCAGATAGCCCAAGTGTACCAAACCATCGAGTTTGTCAGATTACTGCAGATCGCCAAATTCACCACTCCGTTTCATTTGGAGAGATTATTGGTGGATTGCGTGAGGCACAACGATATGCAGATTCGTATCGATCACGGCAAGCAGTGCGTTCACTTTGGAATGGATTTGAGCGAGAGCCAAAGGGAGGACAAGCCCGAGGGCCCCACTTTGCAGGTCATGCCCAGCGAGCAAGTGAGGAATCAGCTGGTGAACATGTCGACCGTGCTGAATCAGGCTATTCACATTATCAACCCCAACAAGAAGAGGGTGAGTTGTTTTTTTGAGTTTTGAGAGGGTGTGAGTCTAATTTTGTGTGAATTCTAGGCGGAACGAGAGAAGTTGAGAACAGCCATGGTGCAAAACTACCATGAAACTAAGGTTAGGGAGCACCAGAAAGTGCTCCAAAGACACAAGATCATCGAGGACAGGAAGGAATATATCGAAAGATTGAACACTGTTAGGGAGGAGGAAGAGCAAAAGAGGTGAGAGATTGTGAATTCGTCAAACCCGAATCGATTCTAATTGTTGATTTTCCAGGATTGACGAAATCCATAGACAGCAAGTGATGGCTGAGCAGAAACGTTTGGAACAGGAGCGTGAAGAGAGGGAGAGAAAACGCGCCCTCAATGAGATCCAACAAATCAAAGACAGACACTTGAAGGAGAAACTGCAGCAGATCAGTCAAACCGGACACGGCCAGAAGATCCTGAAGAAACTCGATGAAGATGTAAGTCGCCTTGCAACTCGCACCTTTTGCACTGTCTCCTAACCTCTCCCCCTTCATTACAGGACATCAAGAAACTGGATGCCGATCAGATAGCCGCGAAAGAAGCTGAAGAGCTGCAGAAGGAGCGCCGCGAGTTACAAGCCAAGCTCAAGTCTCAGGAGAAGAAAGTGGACTACTTCGAGCGAGCCAAACGTCTGGAGGAGATCCCTCTGCTGCAAGCCAACATGAAGGAGCGCCAGCTCCTCGATCAAACCTTCTGGGATCAACAGGAGAAGGAACGGATCGCCCTAGCCATCGAAGAGCGCAAGTTGGCCGTCGCCACCAGGGACCGCATGGCCCACATGAAGGTCGACAAGGACGAGTTCCTCGCCAGATTGAAGAGGGAAAGAAACAGCGTGTACGAAGAGAAGCTGCGCAACTTCGAGGAACACCTGGCGGAAGAGAAGAGGAAGAGGCTGCAGGAGAGGCGAGCCAAGAGGAAGGAGGAGAGACGCGCGCAATACATCAAGGACAAGAAAGAGGAGGCCGAACGTAAAGCGGAAGAGCAACGCCGGTTGGAGGAAGAGGAGCGACAGCGGGTCGAGGAGCAAGCGAGGAGGGAGCGCGAGGAGCAGGAACGCGTCGAGAGGGAGAAACAGGAGAAGAAGAACAGGGAGAACCAGGAAATGTTGGAGAGAGTGGCGGCTAAGCAACGCGCCAGAACGGAGGAGATTGAGCGGAAGTTGATGGAGGAGAAGGAGAGTCTTAGGGGTGATAAGGAGAAGGATACGTGGAGGAAGGGCGGTGCGGATAAGAAGGATGCTAGCTCGTGGAGGAACGCTAACGAGGAATCCAAGAAACCAGCAGAAGCTTGGAAACGTGAGTCATTTAAACTCGTTAGTATGGCGCGACTACTAAATAATGGCGGTGGTTTTATTTCAGCTCGCTTCAAAAATGAGGATTCTGCACCGGCTCCGTGGAGGAGAGGAGGAGACGATGGACCTCGCAGAGGCGATGACGGGCCTCGTAGGGACGACGAAGACCGTAAACCTACATCTGACAGTCGAACTGACAGATTCGGTGACAAAGACAGCCGATCTGACAGATTCGGTGACAGAGACAACCGAAGTGACAGATTCGGTGACAGAGACAGCCGATCTGACAGATTCGGTGACAGAGACAACCGAAGTGACAGATTTGGTGACAGAGACAGCCGAACTGACAGAGACAGCAGATTCACGAGAGAACGTCGCGATGACAGAGACAGATTCGAACGTCGGGATGACAGAGAGAGACAGGACGATCGTAGGGGCGGTGACGATGGCGGTAGCTCGTGGCGTAGGGATAGGAAGCCGGACGATGAGCGTCGTGCTCCTATGATGAGAAGGGAGAACAGGGATGGGCCTTCCGATGCCTGGAGGTCCAATAGGGATAACGATCGTAAGGACGAAAGGAGATCTGCTGCTGCTCCTCCTCCGAGGGAAAAACGTGAGTGGGATTTTGTGGGAATTGTTTTTTTGTTATAATGTGGTTTGTTTTTTAGCTGCACCACGTGAACAGCCGGCGCAAGATGGCGAAGAGGGCTGGTCCCAAGTAGGTGGTAGGCGTCGTTAAACTACATACATTTTGGAAATTAATATCCAGTGATATATTAAGGATATAAAAAAAAATAAAAGTTGAATGTATTTCCAGTGGCTACTTATGATAATAAAAATGGTAGTTGATTATTTTATGCATAATTGGATATGTTGTACCCACATGAATGCATAGCTTACATAGTTATTTAAACAATAAACTGATCAAAATTAAGTGCATTTTCATTTATTTCTAATTATGCCGGTTGTTCCGTGATATCCAAAACTTTCCATCAGCGTAATAATTTTAAACGAGATGAATACATAAATGTCATGGTCTTGACAGAAGAGTGGAAATGACAGCCTAAGTGTGACGTCAAAATGGGCGGAACGGAAATATTTGCATTGTTTTCTCCATAAGAATGAGTCAATGAGAACTTAATACCACCATATACAAACAATTTTATTCTCCGTTTCAACTGAAAGAAGCAAAAACGTGAAATGAACGCTTTGTTGGAAAGGTTTTTGAGCTTGTGACGTCAAGACTTGGGCTGTCCACTACGCATTTAATGTTGCATGAACCTCAATTTTTCAAAAAATACTTGGACATTGAGAAATGTACCCCATATTTTATATTCTTCACTACGATAACTTGAGATCACTAATAATCATGGTTTTTGAGTAAAAAAAAATATATTCTGACATAAATTATACAGACACACATGTAAATGTACATATTATAAAAAGGCAGTCTTAAGAGTTGATGTCCACAAAACTTTCACGGTTATTTTAATACAACATGATGGCCCCGTTAGTCTTTTCTTCTAATACAGGTATAACTGTCTCTACATCTTTCTCTATGTTGGCTATAAAAATTATAATTATATTAATGAATGATGCTACTGCCGCACCTGCGACGAACCTAGAATAAAATAACAATTATCAACTTCTATCAGTCACGTTGTACCTTCACGAATATTACCAGAAGGAATATCCGAATTCCGCCATATCTTCTGACGTCCATTCGTTGTCTCTGTCTTCCCTTGATAACACACTAAACTGGATATTCGTGTAGAATTGTGCTGTCCATAGACATAGAGCCAAAACATCGAAAAACACTGAAAACAAATCTTATAAAATTACACCCTTCAAAAATCATTTTTAAATTCACACCCGCTAAAAAATTCCAGAAATACAGTCCTGAAATCCCAGTCAGAGTTTTGGACGTTGTAGTGGCAGTATTGATGGCAGCAAAAAGTGCACTGATTCCAGAAAACAAAAGTCCAGCACAAACTGCGACCAATGTTCCCAACCATAGACCGTACATCAAGAACTCTGGTTCATATTTGACAAGATGTATAACTGCAAGAAATAAAAATAACTCTCAGATGATTCAAGATTTGAATGCATCCTAGATTTGTCATAATTGTGTATCGCGTAATCGTTAACACGGAACAAAATAATCCCATTAGGATTTTCGTCACATTCGTAATTCTAACGTTATGATGTAACAATACATGTAATTGCGTACGTTTTATGAATGGGTGATCGAATTAATCTAGACACTGATACTTCTTTCATTGTTTCCATCTTGAGCACTTTTGTTTTCGAATTCAAGGTACCTCATTCGGAAAAGTCTAGTGGGATTCATGTTCTTAACTCATTGTTTAGTATTAATGAAGTAATATTACGCAAAAAATAGATGTATCCCAGATAAAATACATGAGATTGTTCAATTGATTTATATGAATTCTCAACTGAAAGACAATTGGTATTATTATTGGGTGATTTCACTATATTTATCACAACGATGTGAAATTGATAATTTATTCCACATGAACAGTACCATTTTTATTCTCATTTCAATACCTTGTTTTTTTTTTTAGAAAAAAGACAAGTGGCAACAACGCCATATGAATATAATAATCAAAGTTCCTATATAATTCCTAGTGAATTCAATGAAATGTATCCAAAAACACCCAGTAAATATTTATGATTGAATTCTGTCAACTCAAATATGAAATTTCAACTTACTAACCGTCGATATCATAACTTCTCCACCCGTAAGCGACGTTCAGTTCTTTTTTCCCGTCAAACAGTCCGAAATGAATCTTGCCGTCGCTCTCCAACGGATTTTTGATCCTTTTCGCTTTCGCATTGACCCAGTACTTCGTACCCAAACTAGCCACCAACAAGGCCATCGAAATGCAGGCCACGAAAAAGGTGACAAACACCATTCCTCTCTTGTAATAATTCATTTTTAAGTCATCTTATCGAATGAGTGCACTTCGAGGAATATTCTTCACACACGCACGGTTTTATCTATCGAGAACCATCGAAGCTTGAATCCTGTACGATGGTAGGTTCTTGTCCGATCCAACGTTAAAGCTACCGATATTCTGTGCAAAAATCACCAAAATCCATCAGTTGTTCGGTTGGTTACGTCTTGTCCCAAATAGGTCTTGTCAAATTGCCGAATTCACATCCTGGTTTTCAACTTGAAGAATTCATATGTTCACTTTCACGTCGTTGTAAAATTTGTTCTGTTAATAATTAACACAACTTTTTATTCAATTAAACAACTGAACACTCTGCCGTAATATTCTGTGAATTGTGTGAGTCAAACACTACTTAATGTCCGAGATAAACTGAAGAAAGAAAGTTGTTCTAGTCACACTAAACCCTACCGAGTTTCAAGTTATACTCTTGCATTCATTTTGTTTGCTATTTGCACCACTACGTGACTCGTAATCGGTAGTCAGGACCGTGATCAGAGTTTGTGGAAATTAATTTTAGGATTATGAGGAATATTACTAATCTCGGAAAAATAATAATAAAATGGTTGCTAATGTATTCGACCAAATGATCAAATGTTTATTTAGATATTTAATTCGACAATTTTAACCTGTAGAAAAGAATACTTATTTGAATATGAATATCTGCTTCGTCCTAAATACGTCTCTGTCGTTAAGAATTCGTCCGATTCCGGAATTCCTCGTTCGAACATACACCGTTCTGGAAACGTGACGTTTTCAATTAATTCAAATACTTACGTGTTCGGAAAATTATTGGTCATGTCAGGCAATACTTTTTTTCACATTAACTTATGGAAGAACGGATAAAAAATATTGTCTATGTCATTTTTGTATCTCATTAAAACCTTTCGAGTATACAGCTAGATACGACTCGTGAGCCCTCATAACATCATTAATAACATTTATTATGAGCACTAAAAAACCGTTTTGCATCTTCAATATTTATTTAGTTGAAGAAGATAACTAAAATGGGTACCACTCCCTATCAACAGTTGGATACCATGCATTGCCTCAGGGAGAACATAATGGACACAATAACGGTAAAGTGAAATTTGTCAATTCAAAAAGCAGCATATGTTTTGCATATACACAAATCGCTTGTATCGCGCGTTCTAGTGAAAATTTTGTCACAGAGTATATAATTATGTGTACCTGTTTGTGAGAATTTTACTGCGAATGATGAAATAACTAAAAGTACATCTCATAATTGTTTTCCGATTTTCTTTCCTATGAGTACTCGAAAATAAAAAGTACTGATGTTTTTTATCTGGAATTGAATGTCAAAGAGATCGTGATGGACTGATGGACAAACGTCAAGGAATTACGGAACGGATTAAGTACACAAAAATTCTGTCACCTAGAATGACAGTGACATGACATTGAGTCATTATTTTAAAGATAATTCATGATGAATAATTTTTATAAGAGTGAAATAATGAATTTGTTGTTTATTATGAGGGTAAATGAAAGAAAATGTTGTAACATAAAAATAATGTTTATTAAAATTGGAGATTGAAAAACGTGAACGTTATATTAAAACGAAAAACATTTTGTTAACGGTTTTCTTCAAGAGACTATAAAATTTGTTGAATATCATCCACTTTATGTATCTCGGAAATAATTTCACATTCGAGGGTTAAAACTTTTTGAACATGAAGCACACGTGAGTCAAAATTGGAATTATTTCGAGTAGTGAGGCTTTCTTTATAATCGCTTATAAAACCTCTTATATTCAATTTTCGTCGTATTATTGGCCCATACTCATTATTTGTATCAACAAAAACAACTTGATATATAAATATCTTGAGTATTTTTATGTCATAGTCTTTCGGTTAGTTAATAAGGCAAGTTAAAGGCCACGTATCCATAAAACAAAAAACAGATTTTTCATCCAATAATCACGGATCGTAATACAGTGTGTTTCGGTTACTTTGAGGTTGTTCTCCGTTTGTTACGTCACCATTGAGCGCATCATGATATACTGTAACTGCAGATATAAGAGAATCCCTTTTCCTCGCTGAAAAATAAAAAAAAGTCAACTATTACTCATCACTGCACCAAAAAACTCACCTAATTTATTTTTATTCTTTTCTTGTGCCGCTGCATCAGTTTCGTATTTGATGATGATCTCATTGGTTCTATACGCTTCCCTTCTCATTCTATCGTTCAGTTTCTTACTGACATCCGGTATCATCCACTCGACAGCTGTCATTATGAAACCTACCAAGTTTTGGTACACCACTATGAAAGCCAACCGGGCGGCCAGGATGTGCCAGTAGATGAGGGGGCGTTTATATTTCAGCGTGGGGTCGGGATAGTCGTGAGGATTTCGATATTCTGCATATCTGAAAATATTTTAGTGACACCTGACAATCTGGGTTTTGATAGTTTTTTTTTCCACCAACTCGAGTTTGGCAATATTATTGTGGGGAAATTAATTATTTTGGAGGTATTCCACTTTGAAGTTGAAATTTCACCTTCTTTTCTGTGTCACTTCTTGCACAACTTTTTGGCAAATTTCCTCAATAATGTGACACTTTGTATGTTAGGAAAGGGTTTATCACAAATTCATCCTGAGGAAACATTGAAAATTCAGTATTCTTGAAATTTGACAGCATGCAAACATTTCCTTAACCACCAGTTGATTGACAACTGTCAGACTACAGTAAATGCCGGACGGAAAAATGCTGCATTTTTAATGTTTATGTGTTTCGCCGATGAAGAAATTTACAATAAAGCTGTACAATCTTGTTCGAAAATGTTCTAGAAAGAAGCTATTAATCCACTATCACAATGAAATGTGTAAATTTTTTGTAGATTCCAATTTATTTTCCAAAAAGTTTGTACCTGCAAACACTGACGTTTACACTTGGCGACACAGGGGCAGACCCAACAGGAAAATCCGACGTATTAAAATACGCCAAACTGTACTCCAAATACCCCACATCGGTGTGGTTCTGCGATTCCTTCAAGCTGTACACTAGCCGAGGTATGAAGTGAGAGGAAAACGCTATAATCAGCGCATTCGAGATGACTCCTATCCTGCCCACGATAGCAAGAATGGAGTACCACACGCCGATATTTTTGACGCGTTGGGGCACCGGCCTCCGGAAGTACTTCAGGAACTTCTTCGCGTCCAGACGCATTTCCAAGACGTTGTTGATGAGGGCGAACAGTGGCGCCAGAGGGAAAGCCGTGACGAATATAGTCACGAAACCGTATTGGAGCACTGGAAAATTCAGTGCATTAGCCTCGGTGTCGCTTGAATTAATCCTGAAACTTGCCCATTTCGAGGTACTCTGCGAACAAACTCCTGCTCTGGAGTTCCCCCAGCTTGTAATCCTCCGTCCACTGGTTGCAACTGATCAGAGTTTCCTCCTCTTTAGCTGCTTTTTCCAAGCCTGTGGTCACCTTGAAAGTGTTGTACATTTTCAGCAGCAGAGGTATCACCATCTCCACGATGGTGTTGATGGCTTGGTTGCCGATCATGATTATAGCCAACTGTATCGTTAGTTCCATCAGGCATCCGCCAGGGTTACACTGGACGAAAAAACTGGTCAGCTAGGCTCTGGGAGTCACCCACTAACTCACCTCTTCCTGTCTGAATCCGAATATTTTGTTGTACTTTGCAGGGTACCCGACGAATTTGCCTTTGAAGAAGGCGATGTAGAAAATGGAAGAATAGTAGTTCACGAATTGGAACATGTAAATTTTCAGAGCTAGGCTGTCGTCGAATTCGGTTTGGGTTCTTTGCAGCTCCATTTCTGTCAGCCATTCGGCTAATCTGTCGTAGATCAGGTTCAGGATGACAATGCAAACTAAATTGATCAGTCCTGCTGTCAAAGGCACCACGTATATGCGGTAGCTAGTTCGATCTCTGGAAAATATCAATTTCAGAATCAACTATGTACCGTTTCACAATAAAAACTATACAAAGGGGGTGATAAAATGAGTGATACCTCATCGAAAAAGGGATATTGGAGCATCCTTTCTTAAGATACAGGCCCTAAATGGGGGGGGGGGTACATATAATTTGTTTTGCAATTCTCTTTACAAACATTGAAAAAGTCAAAAAATTGAAATCAACGTTTACTTATCTTTAATCATATTTTGAAGCAGGTAATAACTACAAAATAACAATACTAATTCCAGCTCTGTAGTTCCTAAAATATTTTTTTGCTACTTACAAGTTAATTTTGTGCAAAAAAATCAGGAGACATTTTTTGTTCAGAATGAAACAAACTACCGGAAAAAACTACCGGATTTATTTTAAATAGTTATGTCAAACTTTGTATTTGGAGTGAAAATTGTAATTAGTGCAGTAGTGCAATTTTTTAAATGTTTTTTTATTCAAAATTTGGTACTTTCACTGTAAAAATATTGTATTCTACTAATATTGGGGGTGTTTCCCATAGAATGAATAAATAAATAAATCAACATTAGTAAAGTTACAAAATCTTCAATCATATTTTGATGCAGGTATTAACTGAGAAATAACAATACTAATTCCAGTCTTTAGTTCAGAAAATAATGTTTTACTGCAAACAAGTTAATTTTGGGCAAATAATGGGGGAGACTACTAATTTTTCAAAACAGCATAATCGTGTTCTGTATGTCCAAAAAGTACCATTCATTATTTTTTTAATTTTTCATTCAGTCTATATCATGAATAAAATAATAAAATAAACGGAATTGATTTCAAACATACAATTTCATGCGCCATTTTCAAAGGTTGCTCTCATTGGTGTAACGCAGTGTGACGTGCTAGCCCGACAAGCTCATCGACCTTGAGCTGACCAATCATAGATAATTGTTCCATGGTAAATCTTGCTGTGTTGCCGCACCAAAATAACACAACTCATTCTCGGAATAAAAGATGTAAAAGAATACAATATAAATGATATTTTTTCCACAAATTATCAAGAAATGATATAATTATCACTTATCGATACTTTTTTGGGAAAATATATCGAAGAAATAAGGAGTCATCCACAAGTAAACTTGACAACATTCCATATAGTGTGAGAAAAAGATATACGGAAACAGACAAAGATAGACTTAGGTTGTAGCACGTCATATGCTCATAGCACCACCCACTTATTTCTGGCGTTTTTAAATTTTGAATGAAAATGCTGATTTCAAAACGCTGTAGAGTCTAGTTGCTTTGATATTGATCCTTGATATTGGGTATACACTTAACCAATATCATTCTTCATTGATTAAGAGAGGTTTGGAAGGATTTCATCACATAGTGGTCTATTCAGAATTAATATACTACTGAAAATAATTTTTTTAATGGTAAACAAATAGTAGATCAAAAAGTAACACAAGAAATACATTATAGGGGTTGCATTTTCTACCCCTCACTAAGCGGCTAAGTGGCTTTTAGACAGTAAAAAACGTCACTTAAATTTCAATCTCGTGACTTCTCCAGTGATTGTGAAAAAATTGAAAAACGACTGACTATTTCACACCAACATATACACTAACCTGTACAATGCATCCGAGGTGACATAAGACATCCTGTACACAACCACCCCCATAACCACCCCCAGAGCGACAAGGGTCCACAACAAAGCCAGACTAAAACTGAGCAACACCGAAGGGAACTTCACTCTCCAAAAAGGCACCACCGGTTCCTTCAGCTGCGTAACCACATTGACCTTCCTCTTCTTGGCATGCGCCAATTTCATGAGATACTCCGGCCTGGGCGGCTCGGCTTGCAGATCGAAACCCGTCAAACCCCACCTGTGGGCGATCTCCGCGCTGTACCTCTTCCACAGCTCGAGGTAGATGGTGCCCCACACGGACATGAAAACGGCGAAGAAAATCGTAGCGGGGTTGTCTATGACGTGCTGTATCCTGGAGTAGGTGCAGCTGGTCTTCAAGTTCCAGTAGTCACAATATTTGTCGCACTGCGGGCACATCGTCACGTTTTTCGAACAAATGTCTTTGCTCAGAGTGTCGGAGTTTAAGGTTGTGACGCCGTAGAGGAAGCACACGAGGCCCACAACGGCTGCTGGTATGAGCATGTGGGTGTAGAAGCCCAGCCAAGTGAAGTATAGGGCGAACTTGACTCCGTAGTAGTCTTTGATATCGTCTATGGGTTGAAACTTGATGCATTTTGAGACAGAAGCCCATTCGTCCAGCAGGAGCTTTCGTTTCGATGATTTGTCGTTGAGGGCTCCCTAGAAAATCAAAACTAATCCCATTACATTGATAAAGTGATCAATAAACAACTTACATCATGTAATGGGTACGCAGCCTTATATACCCCTTCTGTAATGAGCCGTTTGATTCCTTTGTCTTGGTCTTCATCACCGAATTTCTCCCTTTCTAGGATGTATGATGCTATAGTTGTGATGACAGAAGTGTTGAAAAAATCCGGATCGTCTGTGTCAAACCTAAAAGGAATTTTTAAATCACAACAAATCTGAAGGGGAACTTCAGACTTACAAATAATTTTTATCCTTGTTGAATTCTGCTGTGAGTTGGTACTTTTTTGGAGGGAATTTATTAGGATCCAATGAAATTCGTAGGGTTTTCAGTAACTTGTTGGCAGTTTCCACAATTATATTGTCTTTTAACGAGTCAGTGTCATTCTGAAAATATCAGTAATAGACAAAAAAATATATTTTTAATTCAGCTGAATCAATAATACTCACAATTTTGATTGGTAATCTAATTTTGAGAATTTCGGAATATCTACATAAAACCTCTCGAGGAACGTGGATTTTGACGAAATGTATTCTTTGATTTTCTTCTCTTTCTAGCAACAAACCGGTGGTTACCAAATTGTTTTCGAAGGTTTTTCTTTTCTCCACATCTTCTGGTTTGCCTTGTTCATCGTAAGCCAATACGAAATCTACGCTCAAGTCACCATTTGAAAAATTTCGCCACCTCTGAAAAATATTGAACATACATTTATTTCAACAACCTTTTTTTCTCAAGTATCAAAACAAAAGAAATAAATAATATGTCAACAAATGATTGATTAACCATATCTTACCATATTGTTAAAAATACCAACAGAAGAATTTCATGAACAAACTTGCCGTTATATAAACAAAAATAATTTATATATAAGGTTGACTAAAGGTGTAATAAATTTTTCCAATCGAATATCACGAGGATTACGATTTTTTATCATCCTAATGAACGTATTATGACCCAGATGTTGACGAGGTACTCATTTATGTGATAAGACAGTATTCCAGAGGATAAGTCATACGCATGAATAAACAATACTCATAGTTTGATAATAAACATTAGCCACAAGTTGAGTTATATAAATGTATAACAGTTTTTCTAGAAATTTGATAAGAGTCACAAGATATTCATGAATTGTATGGATCATATTCGAAGATATATCTATAACAAATATTAGATATAGGCTTATATTTAATTCTTGTGATATTAAATATATAATATAAGAGAATAAGCAGAGTGGTGCTTTTAGAGGAGTGAGAAATAATACAATTTTATATCAAGTATGCCAGTTTTTTATACTATAGTGTTAAAAGAGCATTTTGTCATTCTTGAATCTTGAACAATTGAATGTCAATCAAGTCATTCAAACTCAAAATTAGTATAAAAAGAGTTGTGACAGCTTGTCAAAATATATCCATTGTTGCCTTACGTTTTATTTTTCATCCTTTCAATTAAGAAATGAAAAAAAAAGTCAAAGCTAATTGAAACTTCTACCTTGATTTAGCACCAATAATGACACTGGAACATAACCAATTTGTATCCTCAAATATATATCAACTGTAATAACACAAATAGATCAGGTGAGAGCAACAAAATAAGGTACAGAAAATAGAGATGTTAAGTTTGGTGAGTAGAGAAGCCATACAGGTAGCAAAAAATTCAAATACCCTGTTCCTCCACTGCTCATACGTCTTAACATCTCTAACTTTACAAGACACCTTTTTGTCGCCGATATCCGTCAATTCCACGCTATCTCCCAAGTCCATGACGGAGTGGTAGACGGTGTTCCTGGATAAACCAAGGTAATTCCTAGGGCCGTCAAAAAAACGCGGCCTTCTCTCGGAAGATGCCGAATCGACTGACGACGTGTCGAAATCATCGTTTTCCATCACGCGGAATCATCTGGAAGTGAGTAATGTGAACGTGTTTACATCGCATCACTCCGATATAAATAAGTTTGCCTCAATGGGGATTCTAATTAGCTAATTAGTGTACCCATGTATATACCTGCATCATAATGTTAGTCTGATTTCATTTTGAAAATACTGCTTTATAATTACATAGATAATAAATAAAAGTATTTCCTGAAATTAAAATTCAGACCAAAAATACATCAATGAAAGCTCTCCCAATACATAGTTGTAAAAAATTCCCTGATTGAGATAACGGAAGAAGTGTAAGAAGTGAACACTGACTGTCACTTGTCACATCACAATTTATGAGCTTGGCGCCATATACTAAGGATTTATTTAAATAGACTATGACTATGTTTTTACCAAGGGTCTCCTTAGCTGAATCAACTTACACCAATTAACAGGTCACAAGTAACAAACAGGAACCTCTCCTCTGTTATCACTCACTTTGAAACACTATTACAGGACACAAGAGTCTAAAGTACTAATTTCATGTATTGTATTTAATTGAATAATCTACCTTTGTACTCATGAACACGGTTACCCAAAAAATTGTGTCTATAAGACAACGATAATGCGTGAAAGTGTTGAGATAATTAGAAACTACGAGTGAATGTAATTTATTTTCTATACCTGGTTATAGAGGACCAAGTTTATCTACCCAACTATAGCTTTGGTAGTTTTTAAGTACAGCATTTCTGCACAAGTTCGTTTTCGGAATGTACATGAAGGCAAAATTTTTAATGAAAATTCATAATGCCGGTATTTTATCAGTACTTCTCGATTCAATGGTTTTATGGTGCAATGTTGCCAAATTTCAATGCTCTCCTATATTGTTTGAAATCACTATTGTTTTGTCGCTTACTTTACCATTCACCATAAACCTTTGTAAACATTCCAATGATATTGTATTTATATTTCGACATGGAATCTAGACCACTCATTATAAAGAGTTTTTACAAACCATTCAGAACCAAATATTAATGTTCCTACCATACATTATCTCGTGTGGATATAAGGCTCAGCTATCCCATACATTTTCTTATTTATCAAAGGGGAAGTAGGCCAACTCGAAAGATTGGGAAACGTGCGGAACACTAATGCATGATAAAAATTGACTGTCATGTATAAGTTTATTATATAAACAGTGGTATCACATTGGTACGTACAGAATAAGTAAAATATACGTTTCCCACTAAATCACCCTGTCTAAGTATTTTTAAATGAGCGTTAGTGAGTAGGTGGCATAAGCAGTACACAATTTACAACACCTTATTTGAAATATGTTACAAGTTTTTACCATTCTGATGGTTCCTTATTCCTTTTGAGGTGCAATGAAGAAGCTGTCAAGTACTTGGTGCATGACATGTGATGAAGATGACAAGCGAACTGCGTGCGTTTTGCAAAACTAAAAATAATATCTTGAAGTCCAAAATAAAATGTTTGCACTCATTTACTTACCTAACCACACTTTCCGAAATTTGATGACTACATAAATTACAAGTACAACCCAACGTAACGGAACATAACACAAAACAAGATTATAAAGACGAAAGCGCATGCGTTGGGTTAGAACCAGGACCGGTGTAAGGCCGTAGATATATCTGGTAATCACAGTTGAATGTAAATTGCGTGAATTACATTCTCTTTCTCAAATAAATATTGGCTATAAAAAAAATCTTTATATGATCACGCGAAAGATGAATCATATAACTTTTTCGTTTGATGTTATCATGAATTAAAATTTTCGATGATGAAACAAGTTTGGGATGTTGATCATAAAATATAAATATATTCAGTACTAATCGAAATATATTACTGATAATAGATCGAGTTTAACGACAATGAAAATGTCTGATAGATATAAATTCATTAGATCTTTCAATCAAACATATATACTTATATTGATTTGGTGAATATGGGCCAGTCCTGTCAATAACAAGGGCAAAATGTGGGTATAATCGAACTAGGAACGTCTACTATGACGTCAGAAAAGATCAGAGATGAGATAATCAGCAATGGAATTAGTATAGAATATCATTTTCAGTGACGTAACTACTGGGTTTATATTCACGATTTTGTGGTGTACAGGGCGAACTACCTGGCAAGGTTTTGTAAATACTTCGAAAATAAAAAAAAATATATATAAACGAATATTTTATTTTTGACGTATTTGAGATTTCTTAGAATAAGTTTTCAGTATAAATAAATAACTGGATCAGCATCATCTTCTCTACGAACAATTTTCTGTCCCGGATCTTTCGATAATTGATACTGACGAATGTAAAGCACTATTATGCTGCTAGCATAAAAAACAATAGGAATTATATTAATCCTGAAACAAAATAAACTCAGGAATGTCTGATGGGAGAAACAAATGAATAAAAATCATTAACACGATATTCTATTCAATATTTTGTACTCACCAGTAAGAAAACCCCAAGTATGCCACCTTGTCAGATGTCATCGCCCCTGCCAACGTATAGTAAATTGCGACATTGTGGTAGGTGATCATAGGATGCATAATACCCCATAACGCCATAGCCAAAATAGAGCCACACAAGGCGATTGCATTGTAGATGTATAAACCGAGAATGCTCAAAAACACTTCTGTAGGATTACTTATGGTATTGTACATAGCTAAGGCACTTGATAATACTCCAAAACCAAGGGATATTATTAGAGAAATTATAGTGCATACCAATACGCCGTAATTGATGAATTTTCTATTGGTAGCTGAAAAAGTATATGCTGTACTGTTGAACTTTTTAAATTATTTTCGCTAACCCCTACCAGTTGATTCGTCTGTATTTTTTGATACGAATGTCTGTCTAGTATTACTGCGACGTACTTCTGGGCATCTGCCCATGGGGTTGGCAACTGAATCATTTGCTATTCCATCGTAAAGCTTTTGTAATATTTCTTTATCACCAGAACACAAAACGGCGCATATATTCTCAGCCAAACTGCAAGTCACTGGAAGTACAGATTTCACCTAATTATCGGAAATTCATGTTGCTTGAAAACGATTACTTATCGTTACAAAACTCATACGATCTCGATAAATTCATCTTATGATTCTGTCTACCTAATACCTATCTCCACTCATGTGATCCTGTTTCCCAATAGAAATTCAGCTTTGAAGACATGACTCATTCCATGACTTACTTGATAATTGATAGGTTGATTGAGAAGGCGTAAGTTGAAAGAGTGTCCCTTGAAACAATCCATATTTAACGGTGTTCCTCTGTCCGTCTATATTCGACGTTAACCTTATTGAGTCCGAAACAATCCATTGTTCTGTAGCCAGGGAGATGATTGAGAAAATTGCTGCTATTCCAGATATAATGCAGGTCCCAAAAACATAGCCCCTTTTCGTTGTTACCATATTTATTCACTGAGTAAAAACTGTGGAGGCTAAGGTATGTGCATACTATATTTTAAATCGAACTGTTATCATGAAGATAATAGAACAAGATGAAATTCAACATGGTGATGACATTTTGGCAAATCAATAATTTTTTTTATCTTATCTCGAAATTAGATTACGTGTACGGTGAAGTAGATAGGTACTTATTCTGTTCAGAAATGAAAACAAATTATTCAGTTTATCGTTCTGTATAACAGATATAAACAATAATATATGATATGTTGATACTCCCAGATATATTAGATATACATGTTGAATATTGAAGTAACAATTAGATTATATGGACAGCAAATTTTGTCGTTCGGCATCTGCTATAAATAAACTTAATATAACTCAATATGACTTTTAAAAACTAGACTAACCGTTTTGAATGCATGTACATATATAAGTGCATCTTTGGTTGCATACATAATGTGAGGAAAAATCACTTTGAAAGTTTCAGATGACGATTCCGCCCCCAGGCGGCCATCCTGTAAACATGACAATAATTTCGAGGGTTTTCTCATGACTACTTAACATCGCTATACGTTCAGTGGGTCGTCTTTCTCTAATACATATAAATTATAAAATGTAAATGACGTTACACTGTTCTTTGTTCCTTGGTTGTACTCCTGTCAATCGCATGGAGCAAAAGCTGTCAAACGTTGAAAACAAAATGTTTGTGATCTAAGCAAAGTGGTGTTTTTGTCAAAAGTGAAAACTATTTATTCTCGCACCGTACTTCTCCTGCATAATATTCCATTTAAATAGTGAAACTACACGAATATAATAATGGAGATTATGGGAAACAATTTCATGCCAGGTGATCCTAGGCTAGTAGAACAACTAGTATATGAACTTAAATCACAAGGAATCTTCGATCAGTTTCGTAAAGAATGTATAGCAGATGTAGATACAAAACCTGCTTACCAGAACTTGAGACAACGAGTAGAAGGAACTGTAAGTTCATTTTTAAAACAACAAACTTGGAAGCCAGATATGATCAAGAACCAACTTCGAGAACAGCTTCGCAAGAAAATCCATGAGTAAGTAAATGAGTTCATAAGTAGATATGTATTTAGTTATGTTTGTTTACTTGAAGGTCAGGCTATTTAGAAGCTGGTGTAGAAAGAATAGTAGAACAGGTAGTCAATCCGAAAATCAACAATGTGATTCTGCCACAAGTTGAAGATGTTGCCTATAGATTCCTTGGAATTGAAAAACCAGTTAAGAATAATGTGAAAAAAGAACTAGATATCAATATATCTGATTTGCTGCCTAAGGATCTTGAAGCTGTATCTCCTGATTCTGTTCACAGTTTCAATAATGATAGAGTTATTGATGATGAAGACAATATGACTCGAGACTCAAATTTGAAAGCAGAAGATGAAGAAAGCCCACCATTCGAACCTCTAGTTGAACCCAATATCAAATCAGAAGTTTTCTCACTGGAAGATAATTCTGTAGACTCTCATTTTTCTGGATTCTCAGGTATGTATGATTCATTGTTTTTAATATTTCACAACCTTTCTACAATACATGCATCCATAATTTATTGTTCAAATTACATTTTTAGGTCTACATAGTCATGAGTCCAGTCACTACAGTGATGTGAAATTGAATCAGGCAGATCATTCTAATATGGATTATCAAGTATCTCAAAATGATTCTGAAGGCAGAATATCAGATATCATATTGAATGAGGTAACGAAAATGGACATTTGTGAAGACTCACTTTCTCATCATGAAAAATCTGAAGCAAGTGAATCAAAACTAGATACAACAGACAATGAGAATGAAGAAGTTACTAATGATAATGATGTTCCTAATGATGCAAACAATAAAGATCTGAAAAGGGTTGATGATGAAATTAAAACTGACAACAAATCTTCAAAGTCTGTTTCCAAAGAAAAGAAAGATAAATACACAAGAAGCAGCAGTAAAAGCAAATCATCCAAAGACACTGATTCTTCAAAGGATAAGTATAGGAAAGAGTCAAGAAGTTCTTCAAGTTCAATCAAGGAAAAAGATCAGAAAGATAGATCTCGGGAGAAGTACAAGGAAAAATCAAGCAAATCAGATAAATCTACCAAAGAAAAATCAGAGAAGGAAAGAGATAAATCAGAAAAGCATGACAAGGAAATATTTGATAAGAAAAAATCAGAACATCACAAGGATAAATCTGATAAAGGAAATAAAGATAAAAACAGGAATTCTGAAAAATCATCAAAGGAAATTGAGAAATCTTCTAGGTCAAAAGAGAAAGTTGAAAAAGATGAGGATAATAAAATTGATTCAGAGAAAAATGAAAAAGATCAAGAAAATACATCAAGTGAAGAAAAATCTAAGGATAAAGACAAGAATAAAATTTCAAAAAGTAGATCCACTAAAGAAACACACTCATCTGATAAATCTAAGAGAGAAAGTGATGGTAAAAGTAAATCTTCCAGTAGCAAGCACAAAAGTAGTTCTACCTCAAAGAGAGAATCCTCAGGCACTTCTAGTACAAATAAATCCAGATCCTCAAGTTCTAGTTCTAAAGATAAATTGAAAACTGTTGAGCATGACAAATCATCTAACAAGTCTAAATCATCAGAAGATAAAAATACTACCAATGGAAAAAGTAGTTCAAGAAAAGAGGATGAAAAGAAACGTGATCCTAAAAAACAATCAGAAGATGACCATTACGGTTCAAAGTTGAAAAAAAATTCTCGCCGATCGTCTGATAGGGATTCCAACGATGGTAATTCTGATAGAAATAACTCCACCAATTCATTCTCTGAAACCTGTTCGTCTCAAGTGGAGAAAAATGATAATGAGTCCTGTAGCAGTGGCCCAGTTGATTCAGGAAATTCTGATGAAATAGAACCTACTTCAGATACCTTTGAAGAAATCCAAATTCCAATAACAGCAACAAATGAATCTGTCTCAGAACTGAACATATCTTTGTCAGAAAACACTGGTGAAGACTTGGGTGATTCTGAGACATTGAATCAATCTGAGACGACCACAGAATCTGTAGATGAAGGCTCTTTTGTGGCAATAGGTTTGCAGCCGCTCAAACTGACGAAGCCAAAGTTTGCCTCCAATTTTCAGGAAGCTAGAAAATTGATGAAAATCAGGAAACAACTTGCGAAACTGGAGAAACAAAACAGGCTGGGAATTTCGTCTGATTTGGAAACAGATGAACCAAATCTTGCTGATATTGGAAGTACTAATCAACAAGTTGATCCTCCTGATACACTTTCAAAAGTTAATGTTACAAATTCCATCAAATTGAACAAACCCAAGTTTGCCTCGAACTTCCAGGAAGCCAGAAAGTTGATGAAAATTCGAAAGCAACTGGCCAAATTGGAAAGGGAAAATCAGCGTAATGTCTCGGCTGCAGCAGATGCTCCAAGTACGTCAAGTGAATCCGAGAACATTAGTGAAACAGTTTCAGATTTTGTTGCAGAATCACCACAGCCACTGAAATTGAATAAACCAAAGTTTGCTTCAAATTTCCGAGAAGCAACAAAACTGATGAGAATTAGGAAACAGCTGGCTAAACTGGCAAAAGAAAATAAACTGGGTCTGGCAGATATTTCTGGTTTATCCGAAAATTGTGTGTACAACCTAGATAGTGATAGCAATGGGGAAAGCTTGGTGACAATCAAAGATTCTCCAATAAAAGAGTCTCTCAAGGGTACAGAATTAAGCCAAGAGAATTGGGAAGCACTGGAAGCAAGACTGGCTCAGGAAATGTCCAATATAAATTACAATTGCTATGATGAAGATGAAGAAGCTGGTGGCGTAAGTCGTATCAAGAATAGGGAACTTCAGAAGAACAACACCAACAAAATTGAGATAACTTCTGATGATGAAGACAGTCATAATGATTTTGTGGAGTTCAAAGGGTTCAACCTTGAAGATGATAAAACAAACTCCGTGGATGAGTTAAAAAAAGATGAAGTTACAGCTGAAAAAAGAAACAATTTGAAACATAATATGATTACTGAAATAGATACAGAGTCTGATGGAGAATGTAGATATCTGGAACAACAAAGTGCAAATATAAAAAAGAATTTGCAGTATCTGAGGAAGTTCATTGGGATGCTGGAAAAGGGAATAGAACATGGGAAAAACGAACTACAGAATAATATCCATCAAATAAGAGGACAAAAGAGGAAATTTGAAGAGTGTGTTGATCTGAAGAATAATAATAAAGCCTATTTTGAACAAACAACAGGTAAATATTCCTTTATTTGCTAAGGAAGTAGGAACTGTTAAGGGATAATTTGTATTAAATTTTTCATTTATGCTTAAGACAGACAAAGGGAAACAATTTTCAATTAATTATTTAATGATATATTTTACTTTTGGGCAAATTCATTCCCCTATTGCTCATACTTTCAATTGAATGCTGACAAAAATACAAATTAGTTTTTGATCAAATGGTGATTTTGTGTTATATATTTCAAGTGAAAAAGAGGGGGAGACGGCCAGGTTCAAATTCAGACAGGACAAAGGCTGTCAAAATGAGCAATTCCTCAGGTACACCTCTCACGTTTTCTGCTGGTTTTCTTTTAAACCCCTTCTAACCCCTCACGTTCCTAACTAACCCCATATTATTTACTTTCTGCATGTTCTTCAGTCCCGATCAATATGTGTAATGAATCAATGTATTTTTTTCAAGATATACTGCAAAGCAGTTTTCCATTGCCTTTAAGCCCAGCCGAGAGTGATCAAAGTATTGATAAAAAGGAAGAGGAAATTGTGGTTCCTGCAAAACGGAAGAGAATGGATATTAGAGGTATGATTTCATTTTTTTAAATGGTAGATTATATTTATTTCTAAAGATAACTAAACAACCGTTTCATTGCTTATAAATCCACTCATGAAATAATTTTTGTTTTTTTGCTGTCTAAATTCTCTAATAAATTGGTAATTCGTTTTTCAGATAATATTCCAAATACCAGATCTCGTAATAAGTAGCTTATATTTCAAATTCTTCAAAATATTTCTGTGATTTACTTGACGATTCTGTGATAGCTGAATATTTTTATAATTGTATGGTGTATTTATTTTGTTAATTATTTTGATTCAAACCTCTTAGTATTGTTTAATGTGAAAAAGTATTGAACATCTCGGTTTTTTGCCTATTGTTGATTTGTAAGTGAATCATCATTATTTCTTGTGATCAGTTTCAAGATAAGACATAATTTTATTAGTTCCTGCAGTGGAACTCGGTAATTTGTATCAAAATTGTTTATTGTTATTGAAGTATTGAACTATGAAGATTGATAAAAATTGCAAAGTCTGACTTTTGAGATGCTTCGAAGTAGGTACAGAAATTTTCCCCGGTAAAAATGAATAAAATTTGGATAACCAAAAATGTATGTTTTAACGATGACCTTCAATGATTCCTCTCCGAAAGAATTTCACCGTCTTCGTCTTGATAACAAATTTATTTTTCGTTTTGGTCAACTATCGAAAATCAACGAGAGTCCCACAGCCACTGATTGATTTTGAAATATTTACAATATGCCACTGTATCTCTAATTATCGTTATTTTTGTAGCCTCTCAGAGATATTCGAGTGAAGATCTGTACAAACCTAGGTTCGTCATATGTAGGAGGAGTAGAGGTGCCAAAAATAATACTTAAGTTACATTATTTGTTGTAAGGCATGTTTATCAACTAAACATATTCTATAGTTTTTAGTCACCTGAAATGTGATTATTTTTATACTTCGTATATTTCTACTCAGAAATAAATAGTCAATTTTAGCAGGAAAATATATTGTGAAAATATTAAATATCATGTGTGATGACATGAGGGAAGAGAACGATTAACAATAAATTTTATAAAATGACTTTTTGAATACTTCAGCAGCACCTGTCTAATTTCCCAAAATCTGCACTTGGCCCCTATATCGATACCAATTTAATAAAATATAATGATCTATCTCTTTTTCTTTATTAAATATAAACTAAGCGATCCGAAAAACAGTGCCCATAAGATTGAAATGGCAAGACCATCGTATACTTCGAAGTTATCAATAGGCCACCCTTTTTTCGTTACGTTTCTCAGAGATTCTATAGCCACAGTGAAAGGTAGACATTTTGCAAACATTCTCAAAGCTATAGGCATGCCCTCGATAGGCCACATCATTCCTAAAAAATATCAAAGTCACTTTTAGTAATCGTTTTAGTTCTCGGAGAATGTCTCATGTTGATAACGAATAGTTTTCGTGACTATATTTGAGCAAAAAACTCACCACTCAACATCATCATCG
The DNA here is from genome assembly GCA_037013635.1 of Plagiodera versicolora. Classification (NCBI taxonomy): domain Eukaryota; kingdom Metazoa; phylum Arthropoda; class Insecta; order Coleoptera; family Chrysomelidae; genus Plagiodera; species Plagiodera versicolora. Next base: position 1,404,627 of record CM072983.1, on the reverse strand, counting down.
GCAAGAAAGCTCCGGTAACAACAATATTAGCCATTGAGTGATCAGTACTGATGACAGACACCCAAAATCCTGCGAATGAAAAGTATGTAGTGCCTGTTTCTGCGAAAAATTAACGTGATCCAAAATGATTACCGTAACACATTCCGCAAATCCCTTGCAGATAAACCATGAGGTATATCAACAAAATATTCCCAGAATACGTCTGTTGATAAATACCGAAAATGACAATCAACATTTCCACAGTTTGGAACACTGCAATGGAGGCTTGCAGAACCAAATGCGTGACAGTGATTTCCATGGAAGTCACCCCAGCCACAATGGATCTATCCCAAACTCCTTCGTGCCTATCCATTATAATGATCTGCGAAGTCATCATGGCCCCCATGAAGAACATTATGCTGAAAAGTTTTTTTTAGTGGTCGTTTTTTGACCCAGTTGTAGCTCCTACGTTACAAGACTGCCTGGTATCATGAAAACGGTGTATGGCTCGTCTTGGTCGCCGTAATAATAGTCGATGTTGATGGGCAAATCTGCCAACTTGGGAATGAATTTGCAGTCGTTGAACAAATCATTTTGGAAGTCGATGTAAAGGTCCACCAGCTTGACTTGGAGCGTTTGGCCGATTTGTCGATCTGAAACAGTGCGTGGTTATGTAGGCTAGCTCGAAATTGAACTCCTTTGTCGCTCACTCGACATATCCATCCAAACTTTGATCTGGCTCAGATCCAAAACTTCAGGATCCACGTCCTTGCCTTTTTCTATTCTCTCTTCCGCCAAGCTAGTGAAATTCTCGGACATGTAGAGAACACCAACTATTTCGCCGTGTTTCACTGCTTCGATGGCATCGTCAACATTGTTGTAAGAAACCTAGAAATTCGTCATCTTGAACTACTGTTCGACCATTCAAAACCCTAATTATTAATTATATCAGAGCCACATAGCATCACTCTTGGTGCCATCAACTCTTATTTTAGATTAGATTAGACTTTATTAAAGCTTTCAATTTAAAAACAGTTGAAAAAACTCAAGTCATAAGTACAAATACAAATAAATACAGATATATATATACACATAATAAATTGAAGATATATGTAGAAGTTGCATTCAAAAGTACAAATTCTGAACTTACTTAACCTGCACTAGAAGTAAATATTTAATAAAATATCACAGTCAAAAGAATAAAATAAATGGACACAAAACCATATAATTTAATACAGAATATAGATAAAAAAGAGAAAAAAAAACATATATGATAGGGTAAAAGTTATTTTTCATAGAATTCTTTTAATGAATACGGTTCGATGTCACACAATAGATCAAAAACGCATCTCTTGAAAGTGTTCCTGTTGGTACTCTCCTCTCTGATCATCGAGGGTATATGATTTGACAAAATCACTCGGCCTTCGGTCTCGCGATTTTGTCATGTCAGTTTTTCTCGTAAAATTACTGATTGGCAAAATTATTTCGTTACAAAAAGAAATTTATCCGATAAAAAAAAGCTCTTGTGTTTTTACTGTTGACAAATACACCAGTGGTTTTTTCACTTATTTGTTCATCAATTATCGTGGAATTGAAAAACAAGCTCTAATAAAAATAACAGGACACAGCAATTCATCATCATCAATAAAACCATACTTACTTCATAATAATAAAGTTTGCATTGATATGTTTCCAAATTTCTCATTCATTAAATTGTCCTGCCGAATTACAATCGAGGTTTGTATTGATATTGATGGGTAAATTTGTGTTGTTCATTTGAATTTTCTAATCTGTTTCCTTTAATAATTTGTTGACTGGAATAACTGTCAACCTAAAAACACTCCACCTTCGGTGTCGTGTCGTTTTAATAGTTGACAGTTCATCTCGTCAAATTGCTAATAGAAACAGTTTCTCATTAAACAACCCAAATTTACCCGATAAAATACAAACCACTTGTGCAATTATAAGTGATAAACCTTTGCATTGATTAATTTTAAACTATTATAATTTCATCTACCCACGATTATCTTCATTTGTAAGTATAATGTTAAATTAGTGTATTTAAAAAAGGATAGTTTCTTTTTTTTCAAATTTTAAAAATTCAATTGTAATTTAATTGTTATAAACGTTATAAAAGTTATTAACATAAGTCTCTATTTGTAAATTCTGTTGAATTTTTGTATCTATATTAGGATTGTTTCCTACTCAATAAAGATTCCTTCATTCAATTATTGCACGATAGAGGGACGTTACCTTTTGTATCATTGGGTGGTCGAGGTAAGTCAAAAACCGACAGCTCATGTTATGGAAATGACAGGAGCTGAAGTCGTACGGTTCAGCTGTGCCGTTGAAGGAAAAATTCGGGCAAGAAGTTGTCATCGATTCGTCGTTTACAATGCCTAGTTTGATGTCTTTTATATTGCCACCGACTGTGCTCATGAAAATGCTGGATTGAATTATTGGAAATGTCAACAGAAATATTACACCCCTAGAAAAATTAAGGCAATTAGGAGTTTACAACACATACGAATTTTATGGGCACCATAATGAACTGCTTTGGAGAGATTTTTGTTTGCTTACGTAATGTTCCTGTAAAACTGCTTCCAATTTTTATCCAGCAAAGCTTTCATTCGATTTGCGCTCAAAGAGTTCCTGGTTTTGCATCGATTTTCTTTTGGTTTAGTGGTCAGCACCTTCAAAGTAGAATACCACTATACACTGTGTCCAAGATAAGGATGTCTATCATTTTATTGTCTATTTTTTCCATAGCGTCTGACAGCTCTACACCAAAACGTTAGATCCTTAATAAAAACCATCTTTTTCCGTTTCAAATATCGCAGATTCATATTTGTGTCACACGTTGTTGTATTAGTAATAATATATGCTATTCAATACAGGGTATTTTTTCCAGGGGCCATATAAAAAAATAAAGTTGATGGTGGTTTCTCCGAAACGAAACGTCGTACGGAAAATCTCTCAACGCTGTTTTGTAGGGATTCAAAAATGGCAATAACATAGTGTCTTTTGTTTTTTTGTTTCTTTCCAAATAACGCCAGAAAAAAAATTAAAACGAAACCGGCGAATTTCGTTTTTTCAGGCATATCTCCGGAACTAATTGGAATTTCGAAACTTTCTGAACGGCACATTGTTAGACTTGGAAATGCCCAACTTTTCCCTAATTCAACCATCTCCGTATCTCTTATGATTTACGAGATCCCCATGATAGACATCCCTATCTTGGACACTGGGTATAATGAACATTTTTATATGTTTATAAAACTCATTATTAACATTGGTAAATGAAACACTCTTTATATCACAAATGCAATTGAAGAAATGAAGCTAATACAAAATTGCCCATTTTGGTTTCTTGAAAAGATTTACCTACTCAAAAATGTCTAGATTTATTGCAAAAACAATTAGACTACCTTTTTTCATTTCTTTGGATGTCAAAAGCCCATTTTTGAGTATTTCACAATTCCTCAATTTACCGAAATATCTGCAGATAATTTTTTCAAACTCACATCTGTTGATCCTGTGGTGATTTCAAACGTCGAAACTGTCGCCACACTCGTTGTGGATCCGGTAAAATGAGTTGCATCTACAACAGTTTTATTTTGATCGACCCCGGCGGCCACAGCCAGACATTCTTGCAGCCTGCCTTCCTCCTGCCTTTTGCTGAGAATTAGAAAAACCTCTTCCAGAGTGTTCGTATTGAACATCGAAAGTAACCGATCAGGGGATTCTTCCGCTAGGAGTCTGCCCTCTCGCATCAATCCAATCTGGGGGAAAAAAAATCATCACATTTATGCCTCGTTCGATTCGATTTGATATTTCAGAGGTTTAATTATAGGTATAAAGAATCGTTCAGGTGATTATTCATAATTTTGTAATACCCTATCTCAGCATAAATTAGAATAATAACCGTCAAAACAAGTTTCAAGCATTTTTTCCCAATTATAACTATAGTGTTTTTTTTCTTCCATGTGGACAATGCAATTCGATTTTTTTTCAATTTATTATCAAGCTCAAATTAAATTCAGCATATACAGGGTGTTCCTTGAAGACATGCTAATATTTGAAGGGGTTATTCTTTGACAAATTCTGAGAAAAAACTTTCTATAAACGTATGTCCTAAAAGTCTTAACTTTTGTTTAAAGTACTGGTAGGAAAAATTTCGTACATCACAAAATGCACCTTGATGCATAGAAGACATCATGCACCAAATTTTTTGAAGATGTCTAAAATATTATCTCATTTATTATCAAATGATTTTGTTTCAAAACATCATCACCCTGTATCTCAAAAGTCAAGACCTTTAGGACATACGTTTATAGGAAGTTTTTTCTCAAAATGTGTCGAAGAATAACCCCTTCAATTATCAGCATGTCTTCAAGAAACACCCTGTATATAAAATGACTCATTTTAATTCAAAATTCAAACAGTTGAAAATCATTCTTTTTTTTATTTGGTAGTCATAATTTTGTTGTTGTGCAACTACACAAAACGATCAAACTATCAATGTTTCTCAACTTGTCAATAAATATCCAAAAGAAAAAAAAAAATAGATGAAGGTAAGATTATTGCTCACCTTATTCGCTTGACGACATTCCTCTATATAATGTGTGGTAATTATCACAGACGTATTTTCTTTCCTAGTAATTTCGACTAGATGATTCCATATGCTGAAAAAATAAAACAAACTGATGAAACGAACTCCATATCGTCACTGAATTTATTTACCGGTCTCGTAGCACCGGATCCACTCCGACAGTGGGCTCATCCATGATCAACAATTCCGGTTTGTGTACCAAAGAAGCTGCCAGAGATATACGCCGTTGTTGTCCACCGCTGCAGTTTTTTAAAAATCTGGAAAATTAAATTCAACTTTGAATCACACATAGAAGCAATCTATTTGGAATTCTACAGGGTCTCTATTTTTTTCTAGAACTGTTATGGGAACCTCGCTAATTTTAAATTGAGTAGAGGAATTAATAGATACAGTGCATTTTATTTTTATTTTCATGTTTTTGACAAACAAGGCAATGGGGACTTTCATTGCTGGTTTAAATTGGGCTCGAATTAATAGCATGTACTGTATAATTATTTACAACTGGACACAAAACAAAGCACTTTATGAAAACTAAAAAAAAACATGTTGAAGTCCTTGTTTATTCATGTAATTTCATGTTGAATAAAGTAATCAATCGTTTTAATATCACTGACAAGTTGCATGGTCTGGTTTTTATTATGTCTTTATTTTTTATAGTTCATGAGGCAAATCATTTTAAAACGATTTGGAATTCAAATACAGCAAGAGGAATCAGGCAAAATTCGAGCATTTTCATAATTAAATTTGCCTGAACTGAAAACTAGTATACAAGGTGTCTATAAGAACACTACACTTAACTTTTTGTCTTTGTCTGGTAGAAAAAATGAGAAAACAATAGACAATATCTTATTCCCATGGATTATTTTTCCTACTTGAAGGTGAATGCCCAACTCATTACTATTAATGTTATTTTTGAAGATGATATAATGACATTAAGAAATTTACAATTGGATAACAAGATATCATTATCGTTCTTAAACAATTGATTTAAAATTATGTAAGTAAATCGAAGTTACATCCACTAAATTGAGAACTATTCAATTCTGATTTTTTTTAATTTTAATTGGTGCTTGCATGACAAAAAAATGGCTTCAAATTTCAAGAAAAACTTACCTGTCATCTGGAGGCAGTTCAAGTAAAGCTTTCAAATTTCGATACCTTTTCGAAATCAAACTCTCCTCCATTCCAAAAATCCTGCCGAAATAATAAATCGCATCCTTGACTGTAAACTCTCCCACCAGAGCAACATCCTGTGGAAAAAATTGCCAGGTTAAATAAAATCACAAAATTCATATTTGAAAACGTTTCAACGATACCCACCTGTGGCATGTACCCCACTCGGGGACCTGGCACGCCACTGCCCGGTTCCCCAGGTCTTCCGCCGAACACGAAAATTTCCCCCCCGTCAATGTTCTTGCGACCCACAATGCAACTTAGCAAAGTGGTTTTTCCGCAGCCGCTGGCGCCTAATAAACCATAACTGGAACACAAAATCATCACATAAGTATAGTTCTTCCATTATCAATTGCAGAATATAAAAACTCGTTCCGAACTCTTACCGACAATTTTGTTTGATCTGCCATAGGCGGGGATACCTTATTTTATGGATTTATTATTTTTATGAATACGTTTGAAATCGTATGCGAGAAAGTTTTCCTTAAAAACTGTGTTCTGCAATTGATAATGGAAGAACTATACCCACAATTTGTTTGTTGTGACAGCTCGTCAGAAAGTGCGATATTGCCGCTTGTATTTTTTTCAGCGAAACTCCGAAAGATAATGTTAGGTTAAGTCATCATCGTTACCTTTTTTTCACAAATAGTGACTGATGTCAACAGTTGAGAAAAAATCTGTAATTACATAGTTGCCATATGCTAAAATTAATCTGCAGATACCAGGAATTGTCAGGAAACGAAATCTTAAGATTGCCTAACTGTAAATGATAGTAATGTGGAATTCCTGATTCTAATCAATTTGAAATAAGTAAGATGAAAAATTATTCCGTTTCAATGATCATTAATGCAAACCATTCAAATTGAATTTCATGACTCTGTCAATTAATTTTTTATCCAGTATGAGTATAAAATCAAACTAATTACCATTGCTTATTAATTCTACCTGAGTTTTTTTTAGGAGATCGGAACAGGAATGCTGCTTAATAGGACACGTTTTAGAAGGCTAAGGCAAAATTAAAGTTGCATTCTTAATTGTGAAAACAGAACCATTTGAAGCAATAAAAAATAATTACTGATTTTGTGATCAAGATATGAGAGAATAATAATCATTTCCTACATACAAGGATTCAAATCATAATGAAAATAAATACTAAAATATTTTCGTTGATGTGACGCATCTGGTTTATACAGAAATAGCACCCTGTATATAGATCGCGATAACTCATGAATTATCATAATTCGATTGTAATCAATTTTTTTCTCAATTGTGAAAATTGTGATTCAACTGTCGACTTAATGGTGATTGAAAAATTATATAGGTATAAGGACGATAAATGGTATTGTTTATGTTCGCAGGTATAAACAAGTATAATGGACGAAGTTGTTCAATACTAATATTTCCAAGGAAATAGTGTCAATTAGTGTATGGACTACAAACTAAAAATAACATAAACCAATTTCTTTAAATAATTCCCTTCGTTCAATATATGGAAGTCACTATATAGAGAGGAAAAAACACTTACATGGTTCCTTTTTCTACTTTCATACATAGCTGTTTGAGGATCTCTTTACTGCCGTAATTTTTCACGACATTATCCACGTAGACAGCATAATTATCATACATCTTCTGAAAAAATAATGAAACATTATTACTCCTCAATAAAACACCCTGTATAAAACAATTCATTTCGAAGGAGATCCTGAAGAACGTTAACACCCTGTATATTTCTATACATATATAATTTGTTCCTACTTTAATCAAACCGGTTCCAAGATTTTCCTCTTTCTTGAATCATTACAATAAAAGTAAAATCCAAAACAAAAAATGTGCTATTTTCACTTATACACAATCTCAATTTTTTTCAGAACTTGCCAACGTCTGAAATTTCCCTACTTTCTTTTTAACAAGGGATTTTTATAAACTCGCCCTGTATATGTATGAAAATTTCCAACACCCTGTATCACCGCAACAAATTATTCCTTGGATCCTGTATTTTTTTTATAATTCATTACCAATTCAAGAAATTAGTTTTTCGATTAGTGATTATTATTATTATTATTATTCATAGTTGTTTAATTCACTCACCGAAGGTACGCAAATAACAATGAAACGTATCCTCCAACAGCTAACATCAACAATACGTAATTGTGCGGTCGAAACGATTCAATTTTTTAATCGTCATCCACTATATAAGTTACTTCCATGCATTTTTGCTCGTTATGAAAACTAATTACCGCGTGTAATTCAAGGTGAACTGTTTCTATATCCTTTCAAATCTAAATAATATAATTCATTATCGACGATTTTCTTTCCAATGCCCAGAGCATTGCAAACATTTTCATTGTTCCCAGATCAGATTTTTATGTATGGCAAAACAACTTTGAGCACAGAGTTCACTTATACTCTGTGCTTGAGTTTCATAATTCCGACTACGCCACTGAATCCTACGTAAAAAATTCATGTCTAGAATATGTCTCGAATTATTTGTATTGCCACAAGTGTGCTTTGGATGGTTCCTGAAGTCATATTCGGCAATTTGTAGTCACCCAGTATACTCAATGGCTATTACATTTTTTTATGCAAATAACCATTCGAATCTTATGTAAGCTAACTTAGCGGATAAGACGACGTTTCAAAATTTAATCACGGAATTACAATGAACAATTTTCTTTCTGCACAACTTCATTACGACACCATACCACATAATCCTGAGCTGTAAGCTATAATCGTCAAGTAAAAGGTAGTTATTTTGGAACCAATAACAAGGAAAACCTTTAGGTGAAATGTGAAATTTAGATTTCACCTAGCAGCCATATCGTCTAAAGGAAATTTTAAAATGAGGAAACTTGTCTTACCGGTTGATACTTGTAGTTTTAAAATACCAATTCATGATCTTCAGTTTTGTTAATATAATTCCGTGTCTATTCAGATCAGATATAAACAATAACCAATTTAGAACTTAACAAACGAAATTGACAAGTTTGTCAATTTGCCAAAAAGGACAATTGACAGGAGAAATTACATACGTGCCCTCTTTATTTTTAAAATATCAGATGTTTTGCAATACATAACTGTCAACCCAAATATCCAACAATAAATTTATGAAAGTAAAAGCAAACACTCACCGTTAGCTCTTCTAGTTGATAAACGTTCAACACAAAAATTCGTTTTATTTTGTATTATTATTTCCACTAGTCATTTTTCAATTCACAACAATTGAAAAATATTTTAATTCTTATGCAAAATTGGTGAAAAATTTGCGGTGTACGATGTTCAGCAGCTTATACCAAGACGCGATGTTCCACTACTGAAACTATTTTCTTGGTGGGAATAAGGTGGTCAGATAGGTACGCGAGGAAGTCGCTTGACCCTGACTCAAAAGTAAGAGTTTCAATGAAAATGAAAGAAGTGAAATGCACAGAATCACATAACATTCTACAGGTACGATGCACACGACGGAATGTTTCGTGATTTTTAACAAGAAGGCTTTGATTAAGTTTTCATAGGCCACTAAGATTGTTGGGGTACAATTGATATTGAGACGTATTTAATAACAGTTTTGTCGGGCATGTAGTTCGTATATACACAGCGAAATCTAGTTGTCTGTTTACTTTGATATTATATGTTGATGATTTCACTACGACGATATATTTGGATTTGTTGAGCAATAAACGACTTTCTCCAATACTGAATTAACTCGGCTCTTATAATTATTAAAGTAATATACAGGGGGAGTTGAAGTGATCTACATACAAGGTAGGCTAACACACTGAGAATGAAACTGAATGATCAAGAGAAACCTATACTATTTAGAATTAATCGAATACGTGTTAATGAGAAAAATGTATCCTTACCCTTGAAGTATTGTCATATAATTGATAGAAATACGTGTTCTTCGCACTTGGATAAATATGAAATTAGTCGTTGTTAATGTGCGTTCGAATAATTCAATTTTTAATTGAAAAGTATAAGATCAATAGGTAATTTGTTCAGACTGCTTGAAATAATAACGTTGGCGTTCTAATACCAGAATCATGAATATTTAATTACATCTCAATATGCTTGAAGAAATATTAATGTTGAACAGTTTTTTCCATTTATTCCCACAGAATAAGATCACCCAGTGTATTACATAAGGATTACAATAATTTATGTAGACATCTTCTAGATAACACAGGTGTCAGTCAATTGAAATTCAGCAGAATGTGTACTTGAAAAATGTCAATTTCCTTTTTGGTATTGGAATTTTGATAAATATCTCAATAATTATATAGTTACATAGCACCCAATCCAGTTGTGGTGTATGATAAAAAACAATTAAAATAAAAGAATCATTAGTGTGTGACAATTGGCAAAGATATTTCACTATAACCATGTCGATATTCGATTCGAGATTAGTTTGATTAGCATTAGGAAGTGATTGGAGTCATCATATGAATAATAAAGTATTGACAAATAGTACAATAAGGAATAATTTTCCTTCATGGTTTGCATTGAAGAATTTTATGGAAATAAAACCACATTATCAGTTATCTTTACTGAAGCTTTTAATAAATAAACATCCATAAATACTTATGTACAATAAACATAATGACAAAAATGGTTATTTACATATTACTTTAATACAAGAAGTGGACTAAACAAAACATGTACAATAAATTTGAATCCTACATATAGAGAGCCTAGAATATTATTAATATCAAATCTAGTTTTTGATTCCAGTTTAATTTCATTCAAACTACTATTTTCGCAAGAAGAACAACCCATCTCTTCGAGATTAACATGAGGCCTTATACCTCCTAATATACCATCAGGCCCAACATTCTCATTGTTAAACAAAATGCCTCTGAACCAAACATGATCACTCGGTTTCAGCTTCAGTATAAACTCCTTGAAATAATCAGGAACTATCACACTCACTTCAGTTGCTTTACCCCAAATCCCAGAGTGCATTTTCAGGTTCACTTCGAAGGTGTATTTATCGAATTTCTGCAAGGAACATTTATTCGTTGAGCTGACTGTGTCATAAAACGACAGACAGTCCTCTTTGACCATTTCAGGGATATGAGCGCAGTCTGGTTTGGTTTGTTCGCCGAAAAAGCAGTAGAAATACTTTGCTAACCCACTGGGGAACCTATCCAAGACAGTCTTATAAGTGTTCGCTATGGATTTAACTCTGATGTCGGTTATGTAACCGTTCCATTGGATGCGAATGCCTTCCAAATTGGCGCACTTCATCTGAGACAAAGCAACGTTCTCTTCCTGCCACACAGGCTGGTGACAGAACCTTTGGTACACCTCCCAGGTCATGCTCTGCTGGGACTTCCTCTCTTCGTAATAATCCCCCATTTGCTCTCTCGTAGTCGAGTTGATGAGAACGAAAAACGCGAGCACCATCAGCACTATTTGTATTACGGCCGTGTACTTCTTGTAGCGCGTCTGAGCGCAAGCGTAACAAATACTCAGCCCCAAAGTGCTCAGCACCGCGAAAACGCAGATCGTGTATAGCATACTCGAGGAAATCATCCATTTGGTCACAGCGACCACCGGGAGGAGGACACTGGTTATGCCCACGAGAGGCAAAAAAAGCACCACCCCTACCAGCGCGAGAGTGCCTCTGAGGAAGCCGAACATTGTGGCCCCCTGGGAGCTGATGATGCATATTTGGAGCCAACTCAGGGTCACGCAATGAGGTATCAACGTTTCGTAGGTTCCTTTCCAGTTGTGTCTGGAAGCGATCCTCAAGAATATCAGCGGTATGCAGGCGTATAGAACGAAGCGGAAATTGATGCAAAACTCGATGCCGTTGCCGATGACGTAGCTGGGGAAAGTGGGGACTTTCAGCTCCAGAAAGCGCCAGCCCTGCGCCACCACTTGGTCAGTCTCGTAGGGATACTTTGCCAATACGTTAACAGCGAAACTGAACAATACCAGGGTGTCCAGGAGCATTTTCGAGCGACTTTTGGGCATGAAACCCAGCAAGGTCATGAACGTTAACAGGAAAGTTAATATTGTCAGTTCCGATTGAGGTATCCACTGTTCCGAAATGATTGGGTAAACCATCAAATTGACCAACAAGCTCAGGAAGAAATGGCCGTAAGGTTTCATGTTATTACGAATGTACTGGTGCTCAGTTTCTTCCCTATTCAAGTTACCACTGGAATAGCACAGAAACAGTCCTGACCACATTCGAAACTCCAGAAACTCTCTCTGATTTTGAAGCATTTGAAAAGTGGTACAAACCATAACAACAAAAGACACGTAATAGACTAGCATCGGCAAACAGTACAAAAAATTATCAGCACTGCAAAAAACATAAGCAATCGCCAGGAATATAAAATTGAACTCGGATTTGACTAGGGGGTACAGAATAGGTAACGTTTTTTGTCCTAGGAACTTGATGAGTCTGTAATAAATTATTTGTAGCGCTAAAAACGGGTGCAGTATGGAACGATGCACGAATGGAATGTGATCCAATGCCCTGAGATTTGGGTCAGACAAACATAATATTCTGTTGACTTCTGGTAGGTGACCATGTGAATAATCAACTGCAGCTGATACAAGATGGTCTTCTGTTAACTTCTCATTGCTGCTGTCAGATCTTTGGGACCAGTCTATTTCTTCTTCTGAGAGATCACTTGTGTCCTCATACTCATTCAATAAATCATCATTTCCAACAGAATCATTGTCAAAATTGGTGGTTTCTGATGATTTCAAGCATGATTCACCTCGATCAATCTCTAAAATTCTTCTTTGAAGTTGTTCTGAGGTAATGTAGTCACAACCATTTGATAAACTGCAACATAGACAGATAAATGAAAAATCAGTACACTATGAGAAATTATCACCTAGCAAACATGTCATGAGCTGCTTTTCTGGCTAATTTTTCATCTTGAGTCATGGAAATACATGCTTTAACATCCATATAATTAAGCTCATTTATGCCTTTTCCTGTTTGCAAACATGATCTCAATAGTTCTGTTGCTTCAACATTGCCTTGTTCTGAGGCTTTCATTAGCCAATACACTCCAAGTCGTGCATTTTCTTTTCTTTCTGAATCGCATTCTGAAAGCAGCCGGGTTAATTGAGTTTGATGATTGTTTCAATGAAAATTACCACAATCTTCATGTAATAGTTGCTTAGCCAAAACAACCTGAGATTCTGGACATCCATCGGAAGCCAGTTGACTCCTGAGTCGTTTGAGAGATGGGCCTCCTGTATGTAAAATGTAATTAAATCAACCGAATCACATCTACGTTGATAGTAATATAAATACATGACACAATTTATAATTACCGTGTAAAGTCCACTGCTTTCGACCTGACGCTGTTTTTTTAGGCACAACACCTGCCATTGTGAATGTTTATTTGATATAGTTATAATACGAAGTTGTGATATTCGAATTTCATTTATTGATCAACAAAAATAAACATTCAAAATTATCAAACACCTTTGACAATACAGCTGATCTGATCAGTCAGATCAGTGACAGACCTATCAATATCACATTTGACTGGAATTCCAAATTTCCATGGTCTTTATTTTGCGATTCTGTGAGTTAGTTTCTGTCTCTAACATGTCATCACAGATGTCATCATTCTCTTCTGTATGTTCTATGTTTTGTGATTTAGATGAAGCGAAGCTGAGGTCTGAGGTGGAATAAAAGTGAGGTTAGTGTAGCCAGTGTGGAAAAGTTAGTTTACACGTGGTGTGTAAGTTGTGTTATTTCTGTTATTGATGAATTGAACTGTACGAAATCTTCCAAAAATGGTATGTATCGAGTTAGTATAATTATTTTCAATACTTGAAATACTTCGTATATTGGAAATATTATCAATTGGGATCATATATAGCATATCCATCTTTCTACATTTCTGAAACCTGAAATAATGACATTACTCTATGTTGTTTTAGGCGAAGTTGTATGTGTTATTTGAGCATGCAGCAGGCTATGGCGTATTTAATGTTGAAGAGTTTGAAGAAATTGGTATGCTACTTCCTCAATTGGAAGCAGCTGCTCATGACCTCAGCCGATTCAACAGCATAGTGAAGTTGGTTGGTTTCTCTCCCTTCAAATCAGCCATAACAGCATTGGAAAATATAAATGCCATATCAGAAGGCATATTACCTGAAGAATTGCAAAATTATTTGGATATCACCATTCCAAAAAGTGGAAAGAAAAATAAAATCACCTTAGGTGTTAGTGATCCAAAATTAGCAGCTGCAATTACAGAAGCATTAGGCATTACCTGCAACCATGTTGGTGCAGTTCCTGAAATTATTAGAGGTAAGATGTGTTTTGTATGATCACTAACTTTTTTCCAACATTTTTTCATCATTCTAGGAATAAGACATCATTTCCATGATTTGGTTAAAGGCTTCACTATCAAAAGCTCTGGAGTTGCTCAATTGGGTTTGGGACATTCCTATTCCCGTGCTAAGATAAAGTTCAATGTTCACAGAGTTGATAATATGATTATTCAATCTATTGCTCTATTGGATCAACTGGACAAGGATGTCAATACCTTTTCAATGAGAATACGGTAAGGTATACTATGAGTTTTTCACATATAAAATATTGACAATATTTTTGTAACATTTTTAGTGAATGGTATTCTTACCATTTCCCAGAACTTGTCAAAATAGTGCCAGAAAACTACACCTATGCCAGGTTGGCTAAATTCATCAAGAATCGAAAACAGCTTAGTGAGGAATCACTAGAGGGACTAGAAGAAATAACTATGGATTCTGGCAAAGCCCAAGCAATTCTGGATGCATCAAAATCCAGTATGGGCATGGACATCAGTGATATTGATTTATTGAACATTGAAATGTTTGCAACCAGAGTTGTATCATTGGCAGATTACAGGAAACAATTAGCAGAATATTTGAGGTCAAAAATGTCAGATGTTGCACCCAATTTGGCAACACTGATTGGAGATCAAGTTGGTGCTAGACTCATTGCTCACGCTGGATCTTTGACCAATCTTGCAAAATATCCTGCATCTACTGTACAAATTTTAGGAGCAGAGAAAGCTCTGTTCAGAGCTCTCAAAACTAAAGGTAAATTCTCTTGAAATATTGTCCTTTTAACCAATAAAATCAGCCATTGAAGTGTATATTATTAAAGGCAACATTCTTTCAGGTAACACTCCAAAATATGGTCTCATTTTCCACTCAACTTTCATTGGACGTGCTGGCGCCAAAAACAAAGGTAGAATTTCAAGGTACCTTGCCAACAAATGTTCAATAGCATCCCGCATTGATTGTTTCTCTGAGAGTCAATCACAAGTTTTTGGGGATAAATTGCGCCAACAAGTGGAAGACAGGCTGAAATTCTATGAAACTGGTGACATTCCCAAGAAGAACATTGACGTAATGAAGGAAGCAATAGAGGAATATGAGCAACAAGTTTCTCAAGACAAGTCTAAGAAAAAGAAGAAGAAAAGGAAAGCATCAGAAGCCTTCAATGACACAAATGGTGATACTGATGCTAATGAGACAAATGGTGCTGTTGATGCAGAGACAAATGGAGAAAGTGTGGAACCACCCAAGAAGAAGAAAAAGAAGAAGAAGAATAAGGAATCTAGTGAATAGAAGATTGTGAGAAAATATATATTTGTCATACTAAAGAGAAGTTGATTAAATATGAATTTGATTATTCATAAAATAAACACAAAAAATACAAGAGTGCAGTTTTTTTCACTGTTGAAATCAAATGGTCATTTGAAAATGTCATAACTATGATAATAATAAAAGGTTTCAGTTTTTATTGGGCAGTTTTTATCTATTCAAAATTCCATGACCTGCTTCTTTTCAATTTTCCGTCATAAATGAATTCCTAATATGTATTGCATTTGCTGTTCTTCTTCAAATAAAGTTGTGAAATCAAGAATTATTGTGAATACACGCAAAACACCATGAACCTAATTCAGAAAAAATCTTGGAATTCGCCCAGCGTTCAAAGGTCTCACAAAACAAAAAATGTACTAACCCCAAAATTATTCTGAAAACTCCCATTCTTGAACTGTTTCTGAAGCTCACACACACGGTATACGGGTATAATTATTGTCACAGTCGAAATTTATTAAAAACACGATTGCAAATTTTCCACCGCACCGGAAAGTCTTATCGAAACACGTATATAACTTATTCGTTCCTACGATACCGAAATGTATACAGGGTGATTGTCATATGTTCGAAAACAATTTATCTATATAGGGTGTTACGATTTTTTTGTGTTCATGAATTTGAAAACTGCACTTGGCGTCATAACCAATTACATGAAAGAAAAGTTTGAAGGTGTTCCTATTGGTAGTTCGAATTCACGGGCACAGAATACTAACATTTCTAACTATAGCAATTTGTTCTATGTTGTTAGTCAGTTAGTGTGGTTATATTGCACCCGTGTGTTTTATCAGCACATGGTGTATTTTCTGTTAGTTTAGTTTGAAAATGGTATGTATTTTTTTATATTTCAATAGAATAAATCGTCGATATGTATATTTCCACATGATCCCATTTTGTTGAGATAAAATTTGATACAGACTGGAACATTTGTGAAAAAATACCCATTGAGTTTCATACTTGCCTTCCGAAGTGGAAATCAATCATATATCCATAATATAAATAGTTGGAACATGTGAATGAAACTTGATAATGTCATCACACAATGTTGTTTTAGGCAAAACTGTATGTGTTATTTGAGCATGCAGCAGGTTATGGAATATTCCATATTGAAGAATTTGAAGAAATTGGTATGCTACTTCCTCAATTGGAAGCAGCTGCTCATGACCTCAGCCGATTCAACAGCATAGTGAAGTTGGTTGGTTTCTCTCCCTTCAAATCAGCCATAACAGCATTGGAAAATATAAATGCCATATCAGAAGGCATATTACCAGAGGAATTGCAAAATTATTTGGATATCACCATTCCAAAAAGTGGAAAGAAAAATAAAATCACCTTAGGTGTTAGTGATCCAAAATTAGCAGCTGCAATTACAGAAGCATTAGGCATTACCTGCAACCATGTTGGTGCAGTTCCTGAAATTATTAGAGGTAAGATGTGTTTTGTATGAATACTAACTTTTTTCCAACATTTTTTCATCATTTTAGGAATAAGACATCATTTCCATAACTTGGTTAAAGGCTTCACTATCAAAAGCTCTGGAGTTGCTCAATTGGGTTTGGGACATTCCTATTCCCGTGCTAAGATAAAGTTCAATGTTCACAGAGTTGATAATATGATTATTCAATCTATTGCTCTATTGGATCAACTGGACAAGGATGTCAATACCTTTTCAATGAGAATACGGTAAGGTATTTTATGAGTTTTTCACATTTAAAATATTGACGATCCTTTCTTAACATTTTTAGTGAATGGTATTCTTACCATTTCCCAGAACTTGTCAAAATAGTGCCAGAAAACTACACCTATGCCAGGTTGGCTAAATTCATCAAGAATCGGAAACAGCTTAGTGAGGAGTCACTAGAAGGACTAGAAGAAATAACTATGGATTCTGGCAAAGCCCAAGCAATTCTGGATGCATCAAAATCCAGTATGGGCATGGATATCAGTGATATTGATTTATTGAACATTGAAATGTTTGCAACCAGAGTTGTATCACTGGCAGATTACAGGAAACAATTAGCAGAATATTTGAGGTCAAAAATGTCAGATGTTGCACCCAATTTGGCAACACTGATTGGAGATCAAGTTGGTGCTAGACTCATTGCCCACGCTGGATCTTTGACCAATCTTGCAAAATATCCTGCATCTACTGTACAAATTTTAGGAGCAGAGAAAGCTCTGTTCAGAGCTCTCAAAACTAAAGGTAAATTCTCTTGAAATATTGTCCTTTTAACCAATAAAATCAGCCATTGAAGTGTATATTATTAAAGGCAACATTCTTTCAGGTAACACTCCAAAATATGGTCTCATTTTCCACTCAACTTTCATTGGGCGTGCTGGCGCCAAAAACAAAGGTAGAATTTCAAGGTACCTTGCCAACAAATGTTCAATAGCATCCCGCATTGATTGTTTCTCTGAGAGTCAATCACAAGTTTTTGGGGATAAACTGCGCCAACAAGTGGAAGACAGGCTGAAATTCTATGAAACTGGTGACATTCCCAAGAAGAACATTGACGTAATGAAGGAAGCAATAGAGGAATATGAGCAACAAGTTTCTCAAGACAAGTCTAAGAAAAAGAAGAAGAAAAGGAAAGCATCAGAAGCCTTCAATGACACAAATGGTGATATTGATGCTAATGAGACAAATGGTGCTGTTGATGCAGAGACAAATGGAGAAAGTGTGGAACCACCCAAGAAGAAGAAAAAGAAGAAGAAGAATAAGGAATCCAGTGAATAAAATTCAAATGAGTAACAAGCTGTATGGAAGATCATATGCTAGGTGCTGCCATGTTCAGACCTGTATAGAGGGTAGTGGAATAGTTTAAGGGGAATCCAAAGTTCTCCACATATTTTGAAATCAAATTTCCCTTAAATAAATACACTATAATATAGTATATTCATGTAAGGGCAATACATGTGACAAATATCAATACCATTGGTGCAAAATGTTCCATTAACAGTTCAATAATAATTTATTCCATTGAGAACATGGTCGTGCCCATCATTTTAATTAAAATTCGGAAGCAGAATTGGAAAGATATAAATATGTTTTTATCAGAATCACTATTGAATTTATATTTGTTAATCTTATAATCAAAAAAATGTCCTTTATATCTTGTTTTTTTTTTTTATATCGTCAGCTGAAGATCCTCAGAGAAATTTTTATGTTTGTCGTCATGAATAAATTTTTAACATACCAGTACTTTGTTTTTTATGAATTGTATATCGCAAACTATATACCTTGATGATTTCATCATGTTCATGAAATTAAAATCGATAAAACCACCTTTTTTCACAATTTATTTCCAAAATTTCTACAAGAGTGAGCGGAATGTTCAAGAAAAAATTACACTCGATAATAAATTCTAATTTGACACGTTAGAACGTTCGTTCAATTCAGTAAGGCACAATGGATTTATTCATCAAAAATGAACTGCTCGGTCGGATTTCAGTTTTTATTTGACAAAAAACTTAACAATGACATATTGCTCTTAATTTATTTTTCCAGTTGCTGATGGAGGTAGGGAAGCATCAAACTTAATTTAAAGGGAAAGTATTAGGATAATAAGTAGTAATTAATAGTAACATTCAACAATATTAAAATATTTTAAATTAAATAACCCAGCACCTAATATGAGCATTATCCATTTTATACACAAAATAATACCAAAAAATATGTGCAAAATCTGTGAAAAGAATACAAATTGGCTAATCTCGGAATGATCTAAAAAAACTGTGACTCAATGATTCTTTGGAATTAGTCCACAAACTCCATACCTAGGCCGTCACTACGAAGTTTTCACCATCGACATGACATTTTCACAATAACCACACAAGTTTGCTTATGACGTATCCTGTATACAAAACACAAAATTTCAACGCCACGTGAGATTGTACGGATCAGCCTGCATCGGTTCACCCGCTTTGGTATCATTTGAAACTAGCAAACGACTGACTGTTTTGCTGATTCTGCGGAAACTGTGAAAAACTATTGAAATTCATCTGCTGCCCCATCGTCGGCGAAGTGAAACTCTGGTTGATGATCCGCGGTTGATTGACAGGTGACGTCTGATTGCTAGCTAACTGATTCATACTCGGCGAAGGCCCCGACTTTGGTTTGCTATCTAATAAATTATCAAAGTCAATGTTGATATTGCCCGAGTTTTTCCACGTCGAGCCGAGTGGCAATTGTTTGCTGTTGGGGATTTGCTTCGGCGTGTTGTTGTTGGGTGTTGTGGAAGACAGCGGTTGAAGAAGTTGTGCAGGTGTTGGGGACAAAAGTGACCCTGAAAAATGTTTTCATATCTCTTATTTCAAGTTACTCGATGCTTACAATCGAAAGCAAATCTTTAGATATTACTTCTATACAAATATCGCTACAATTATTTCAGTTACAGGATAGAGCCCAATATATTCATAAATTGAGTAAGTTAGATTTGAAAATAAAAGAATTATGTAATGAATTATATCATAAACATAAATTAAGTAGTGTACATTTGGTATATGTGTTGGTAATTCAATTTGAAAGCAAATTCAAGGTTACTCAAATACAATTCAAACTCAAGAGTAATTATAATTTACCATTTATGGATACATATGGATAAATATACAAAATAAAGAGACTTTATCAATTCAAATAATTTCATTTAATTTTGTGTAAAATAAAAAAAATATTACATATATAATTCAAGTTTTATAACAGTATCAAGAGAAAAAAAAAACAATATTTGAAAAGAAGCTAGGAATGGTGTAAATCAACATTTAGTATTCCTTTTATAAGTATGAGAACACAAGCAGCTAGATTCCTACATTCCAAATTAGCTTCCCCACTTTCAACGTTAAGATTCAACAAATCCGTTAACCACAGCCTAATTTCCGATAGCTCATTCATAAAATCTTGCGTCACTATGCTTTGCGGAACATTCACAATAGCAGAAGAAATGAGGGATATAATCGAAATCTTCACTTTGACATCCTCGTGAAACCGTAAAAACCACGAGAAACTGAAAATTTCTTTCGCCATCTTCTGAGCTATCGGACAGTTGTTCGCTGCACACATAATAGCTCCAAGAGTTTCAATGAAACGTATGAGAAGCAATTCACTCTGGTTCTCATTGGATCTGCATAGCAATTTGTTTTTGTGGTATCCGTAGAGCAGTGGGAAAAAGAAACAACCGGCAACACTGGAGAACTGATTCAGCTGCTCATTTTTCACGAATTTGTGTCTCTTGAAATATCTAGTTTTCTTCAGCAACCTCTTTCTTATAACCTCCTCGGCGCTGTCAACGTCGTCTTGCCTCTTGGGGGCTCTAATTTCTTTCTCAGCCTCCTTCCCCTTTATCGCTGATAAATTGTGAGCTGTCTGTTGCAGGATGTCCAACATCAGCACACGTTTCGCAACGGCGTACGTGCCGATATCAGCATGAAATTGTTTGCTCAAAAACTCCGCACAGCAGGCTGGGTAAACAGACGCTATCGCCACGCAGCTGCGAAAAACGAGCTCATCGAAATTCTCTAGGTAAAATCGGGGTTCAAGTGACAACAAAATCTCCAATATCTCCAAACCTATACTACTGTCATCGTCTGGCAACTGTGTAGTCACGAGTTTCTCGCAGTTCTCTAAGCTCAGACTGAAAGTTTCGTGATCGTTAGTTTCTAACAGCCCCTCTATTAAATCTCTCAGGTAGACCGGGGGATTTTTCTTCGAAACTTTGACGTCGTTGGACAGGTCGAAAGGCTCCAAGTCGTCGTCAGAGTCCAGCTCGAAGTCAGTGCTGTCGATTAATTTCAATCGCCAGTTGTTTGTAATAACGACAGATTCGTTTCGTGATTCTACAACCTCGATTTTCTTGTAAAACTTCCGTTCGGGTGGTACGTATTCGATTTCTTCGCTGGTAGTAGCGCTCAGTTCTTCGAATATTTTCTCGAGATTTCCATTAACCTCAATTTTTGGCTTGAAGCAGCACTCTAGATTTTTATCGAATATGCCTTGTAGCTCGTTAACGATATTAATCATATCAATTTTAAGGTTATCATAGTCAAATGTCAATTTATTTTTGTTTTCACCGCTGTCTTGATTCAATAAGTTCGTTATGAGTTCCGCTGTTTTCATCCCAGAAGTTCTGACTGTTTTATTTGTCGATTCTAAATGAACCGGAATACCACTCAGTAGTATTCTACGAATTCTCGCCGATTCGCATTCTTCGAATCCGACGTTTTTCAGTGAATTGGCGGTACAAATCATTAGTTTGGTTATGAACATCTGTTGCTCTATACTAGTGTGGTTTATTGAAGATTTATCGGCCCAAGTGGATAGCAAATCAACGAACAATTTCATTGTCAAAGGTTGAGAAGCACAGTTTAAATACACTACGAGGTTGGTGACCAAATTCAAATAATCACTCTCGAAGTTAGTTAACAACGGGATTTTTCTGCACAAGACGTACTTCCAGGTGTCTATTTGGATGATATTTTTCCCGAAAACAGCCTCAAGAGAGTAACGTTCTGGATCCAAATTTGTCAAAAACATTTTAGCCAATACGTAAACAGCTGATTTATTCAGATTCGATAATACTTTCTGGAATACTGTTTGATAAAACTTTCGCTTTTCCGAAGGCCTGTTCGTCAAAACCGCCATGATTTGAACGAAATAATGGATGCCCTTCGCTTTCAACCCCTCGTTGAAATCAACCACTACTCTACCTACTAAATAGGATATCATTTCGTAGTTAATCACTGACTGATCCAGACAATTGTGCAGCAACATTTCAGAAAGAAATTCGATAATTTTCAGCAGGTTAACAACCAAATAGTTGGTGTATTGTTCAGTGAGATAAAACTCTGGTACATTTCCGCTGAGCATATTAGCCACTCTTGCAGGAATGGATATTAAAATGGCAACAAACTCTTCCCAAATATTCGAGATTCGCTCCTCGTTCGAGTGTGTTTTGATAATGCTTTGATAAATCGAGTTGATAACTGCGTCAGAATCCAACATCATTTTCAAGATTGCAATATTCGAGTTCTCATTCAAATGACTCATGATCACTCTTAAATTAATGGAGAAGCACCTGAGGTCTTCGACAACGAATAAACTGTGTATGGGTTTATAAATTTGCGTTCCTCTGAAAGGAAAGTTCGCGTCGAAACGTTGAACGAGACTTTCCACAAAAACAGAGTAAGGACCATTGATACTTTCAAACAAACAACTTTCATCCAGCCCCAACAACTTTTGAGCGGTTAGCGGTCCTGGAAGAAGTCCGAGGATCTTCTCTATTTCCGATATCAGAACATCGGCTTGATCTTGGGTAGAAATTTTCTTCGTTTCGTTCAAATCTAGGACTACACTCTTTAAGACGCTGATGAGTTTTTCGGTGGAAGATTTTCCCAAAGTTTTATTGCTTCGCCTTGGAACTTCCTTTAATTGCTCACCCAACACTTTCACATTGCCCTCTTTTTCGGTATCTGAAATGGGAAAGCTCAATGAGTTTCCCATATGTTGGATTCCGTATAAAAGAAATCAATTTTAACTATTGACGTGTACCTAGAATTCACGATATTCGACAGATGATCTAATCAGTGATCAAACTAATAAATATTCTGCTATACTGCTCCCATGACGCAAAAATATACAGAAATTAGTAACAAGTAGCAAAAAAATTCCTACCTGAACTGAGTCCATCCAAGAGATCAACGTTTGAATTCTCAAAGAGCCCAAAGTTGTTATTCGCTGCCTGAGGCTCGATCACCAAACCCCCGAAGCCCAGATCGCCCAATAAATCACTGTTATTCAGCTGCGAAGATGGAAGCGAAGCATCCAAAGACACTCCCAGTAAATTGGACGGTTGACTAGCCACCAACGGGTTAGGACTATTACAAGCCGCTGGAGGTAAAAAACTGGCACCAGCCCCAATCAAACTAGGCACACTGGAAAACTGTGATATATCCTGAACTGCACCACCAGAGAACGCCGAGCTGAAATCCGCGAAATCGTCGTCGGGCTCCTGCGCGGTCGCCCCTCCTGCGAAGGCAGTCTCAAAGTCGCCGAACTCGACGGACTCCTTGCGTTCCGGCACGGACTCGGCGGCTCTGGGATCGAAATCATCGTTCAGCAAGTTGGCGGCAACTTGAGGACTCGCACTGGTCGCCTTCCCGAAATTCGCCGCTGCCCCCAAATCGACTTTCTTCAAAGGTTTACTGGTCTTTTTCGGCGAGTTTGTCAACGAAGGATTGATGTTTATGTTGACTTTGGCTTCTACTCGCGTCGGACTCGTCGGCAGATCGGTGTCTCGGTATTTTTTTATGTCGGCGTTGCTCGAGTTCTTTGAGTCTGGATCGCTGTCTTCTTTATCGATGTCGTAGTCTTCGTCGTACGTTCTGTCTCGATAGCGATTGGGTGAATTCGGTTCGTCCCAATCGTTTGCTTCTCTTGATGTTTCTTTGCTGTAAGGTCTGTCATCCCAGTTTTCTCTTGTAGAGCCTGGATGTGAAGAAAAAAGTGTCTCCTTCAATGTTTTCATAGACAAAGTCATAGTGTTTGTTTTTATTCATGGAAATGAATGGAGTCAATACAGTAAATGTGTCATTCGATTAACATCACTTAGATAATAACGATAATTGCATAAATTGCTAACAATGATAAGAAAATCGCCCACGCTGAAACCTTACTATTCCAAAAATAAGACGAAAAATCTCGAACAAATGAATATATAAACGAATACCTACTATCGATAATTTTATAATTTTTATTGCGAAATATACAAGTTTTATAAATTCCATCCACCATTTTGAACACTTCAATCGCACATCACATTACAAATCTATTCACCACTACTGTCCTAGATTCTGACCGTACACAGGACAGGATGTAGTCAAATGGCTTTTACACATTTTATCTTTATTACAATCTGTTCAAACATTTGCAAGTCTAATATACACATGTTAATAAATTATAATTTCGGTTTCAATAGATTTATGATGTAATTATATTACTGATTCTTCAATGAAATGCATTTGTATTAGTTTGAAAGTGGCAATAATATACACACATTTCATCGAAATATTAGTGACGATGGCAATAAATAATTCATGTTATACAATTTGTTTTGAAGCCCACTAAAACATGTATTATGAAAGTTTAATAAAAACTGAATAAAACAATTGAGAGGTTGAAAAAACAAAAACTTGGTAGGTACTAATCCTAAATATTGCAGTTATGCAAAAAATGCATGTGTGAGGTTAGAGGCAGCGTTGCCGCACCAGGCTAAAAAATAGTAGTAGATTGGAGATTGAAAGTGGAGTAGATACACATCAAAGCGGAGTAGTATTTAGTACATATTCAGTCAACATCATTTACGCATGCGCCAAACACTAATCAGAAGAATCGGCAACTGTCCCTTTTGAACTAAATATCCGTACATTCAACCGGAGTATAAATCAATCTTTTGGAGTAGCGGAGTAGAATGCGATCAAAGGGAGTAGATCTACTCCGAATGGAGTAGCTTCGGCAACCCTGGTTAGAGGTTATGGCATCAAGGTCATATTTTATTTCCATCACAATTTCAATTCATTTCATACAAAATATGATGATGATTTTGATTCAAGTGAATATATACCAACAAAATAATAAGAAATATTGTTAAGAACAAATATATTGTTTGTCTGTGATTAGATATGAGATAAAAATCAACACAAAATAAATATTATTTAGAAGATTAGAACACTTATAGAAACTGTCATTGGTCATGAAATGTAAAAAAAAATCCAAAGCACACAATATGATCAAACAGTCTTGGGGTTATTCTATGGATTGGTTACAAAATAAAGCAGTTTTCATTTTGACTCACCTCCAAATCTCATCCCAATTGTATCTGAACTCATTCCAATGAACTTGTCTTTATTCTTCTTAGCCTTTTTCCTTTCATCCCTGAGTCTATCATCATCTTGTATGAAATCTATGAGTTCCTTAACTTTATGTCTGATATTAACACCCTGATCTTTTCCAACATCATCAATATAAGTATAATTCTCTAAGGACCTTAGATCATAGATATGTTCTCTAGCTGAAGTTACAACTCTTTCTGAGCCATTCTTTACTAAATAATTCAAAACCAAAAGAGCCTTGTATGTTCGCCTCCAATGCTGTTTATTATCCTGAAGCATTCTCTTCCAGAGCATGGACATTACCTCTGGAAAATGCTCATATGTAAAGGTGGAATGGGCTAGCTCTTGCATTATCTGTCCTGTGGGGCCCCAAGCTTCATCATTTGTTGCTTCTCGAACTTTCGCCTCAACTTCAGTATAATTCATGACCACATTAGTCCTAGAGAGTATATAGTGGTCAAGGTAATTCACTATTTAAAAGTAAAAAACATCTGTTTTAATGTTTCAATACTTACACTTTATCGGCGATTTCTCGCACTTTCCACATACTAGGGAAAAAGTTCTCCATTGTTATGTAAAATAATCAACACAAATTTAGAACTTAAAACTTAATGATTTGATAAGAAAATCACTCCCTATCCCTATTGCTACAAAAAACGGTGACTTGGCCAAGACGCCATCTTACAAAATTGACAAGTAAATGTCGTTGCTCATTTTTTTAAATTCACTTCATGTTTTTCTGCTGTCATTAATGAATATATTCAGCAGTGAATCAAAAATAACGAACTTCCTGTAAGAATGGTTTTGATATTCAACATAAGAATAAAATTGTCGAGATAGGATTGAAATGCATATAACAACAAGTACTATTTTCACTAGTTTTTTGCAAAGCACGTTAAATTATAATTGCAAAGTATTGTTAATCAAGACATAAATCATCATATCATCGTTATAATTTCATGAAAAAATTAATCTGGATTGTCGGTTACTCAAATTCATTGTCATGAAAATCCCGAGAAACGGGAATCGATTCATTGTCAAATACAGAACAGTCATAACATAACCTAAAAAACCAAAAGTTATTAAATGGTTTGACAATGGCTATGTATTTGAGAGCACTTGGCAGAAATATTCCTTATTTGAGACAACAATTTGGTGCGCTTCTAGGCAATACGAGTACATCTGTCAAATTTATTTGTGGTGTAGTTCTTATTAGCTATGGGCTATCTTTCTCCGAGGAAGCAATTCGAGATATATCTGTTACTCCAGGATATCTTATGCCCCCATCCTTCTGGTTATGGACAGCTTTCACATTCTGTTTTTTAGAAATACATTTCTGGGAAGTGTTAGTGGACATTATAACTGTTGGACTGTGTGGTAAACTTATTGAACCATTATGGGGACAAATGGAAATGTTGACATTTTTTGCTATTGTAAACTTTGGAGTTGCTGTTATTACCACTGCATTTTATTTCATCTTATACTGTTGCACTTTTGACACGACTTATTTGTTCAC
This sequence comes from Plagiodera versicolora, assembly GCA_037013635.1. Classification (NCBI taxonomy): domain Eukaryota; kingdom Metazoa; phylum Arthropoda; class Insecta; order Coleoptera; family Chrysomelidae; genus Plagiodera; species Plagiodera versicolora. Next base: position 1,377,832 of record CM072983.1, on the reverse strand, counting down.
TGTGCATATACATGGGCTAGCTGGGTATATTGCAGGAGTTACAGTAGCTGTGAAACAAATAATGCCAGATTTAGTGATAATCAAGACACCTTTGGGGAAATTGAGCAATAGGAACATACCACTAACAGTTTTTTTCTTATCTGTTATTTTCAAGCTGATTGGGCTTGTTGATGGTACTTATCCAACCATGTTCTTGAGTGGCCTTATTGTTAGCTGGATTTACTTGAGATTCTACCAAAAACATTCTAATGGTTCAAGAGGAGATTTAGCTGACTATTTCACTTTTGCAAGGTTTGTATTGATACAATGACTAGTGAAGTAGCAAGCTCCTTCATGAATTCAGTTTTATTTCTCACATGATTTTCAGTTTTTTTCCCAATGTCATTCAGCCTCCTATAACAGTAATCAGTAATGTAATTCACACTGGATTGGTTAAAGTTGGATTATGTAGAAAAATAGTCAGAAAATTCGACATGTCCAACCCAACAGGAGTTTCAGTCACAGTACCTCTTCCTGATCAGCATGATATGGAAAGACGAAGGTATTTATGTGAAATAACCATTATTGCCTTGTGTTGATTGAAATGATTTTTAGGCAAATTGCTTTGAAAGCACTTAGTGAAAGATTATCAAAATCTCACAGTGACAAACAGCCTTTGATTCCTGCAAAACAAAATCCAAAAATGTTGCTGCCCTTACACAATCCATCAACATCTCAAATGTTCCAGAATCCAGAACCTTTAGGTAACACAGTACCTACAAATGTAGCCCCACAACCTGATAAATAACAACGTTAGAAATAGGTATTTAAATTATGTATAGATATATGATATTGTTACTTTATTTTGTAATATATGTGAACACTATTAATAAAAAAGGCGTTTTAACTTGATGAAAAAAAACTCGAAATGATATAGCAGTTATTTATTGTAAATTGCACATATGGAATACACTTTTTCATACATCCCATTACCTTTTGCAATATAGATATATTTACAACTAAAATTCAGTTCAATTTCTCTTCTGCGATAAATTATGTAAAAAATATTAAAATAACAATAAATAACAACACATTCCAGTATGGCAGTGAACTTAGAAATGGCAAATTAAAACTAAGGGTATTCATGACAATGAACTCGATATTGCAGAATTCTCTTATATTAAAAATTCAGATTCCTTTTTGTGGGTGTAGAAGCAAAGACAAGAGTTCCAAACAGAGATTCATCACAGAATGTCGCACTTTCAGTATGATATCCTGCATCTGTCATATCATTTTTAAACATTTTTCTAGTTTGTCCATTGTTCTCTTTGGATGGCTTATTCCCTTTTCTAGAATCTTCGTCGTCGTCTTTAAAGCTATCACTCAGTCTTTTTCTCTGACTAAAAAAAGTTTTTGTATGAGGAGTACTGACATTTGAAATTTCCATCTTGGAAGGTTCTGGACTACTACTAGTAGAAGGTGTTAGGGATATATGTTTGTATTCCATGTCCCAGTTCACTGTGGAATCACTCGAAAGCTCACACTTTTGTAGAGAACTTTCACTACAATCTGAAAATAATGAATTGATATTATTTGGTGCACTAATCTCACAATTTCTATGGTAAATTAAAAGAATCTCACCTAATAACTCACTCCGATCAGGTACTTTAGTAACAATATCAGGTACAGCCATGCTGGTATCCATACTCATTCCCATTGAATTAGAGAAATCTAACCTGACTGCTGATCTGGATTGTTTGGGAGACTTCTTGTAAATCGGAGACAATTCACACTCTCTCAGTTCATGATTATCAGCAAATGAATCGTGAGGTATAGATTCTCTTCTATCGAAATCATTCAGTGGTGAAAATTGAATGGGTGATAACCCTGTTGAAAGGGCAGGGGAGGACTGTCTGGATTCACCCTCTGAATCAGAATCAAATTCAAACAGATTGCGGTATAGAGAAGAATTTTTCATATCCACATCAGTTCCTTGTTGATCTTCAGTGTAACTAAAGTAAGGTTTCAGTATGTCTTCAACATGCTTTGGTAATATTGGAGGCAGGGTCAAAATGGTTTGAGCAGAACTCTGAGAATACTCCTTCTGTTTCACAGGACTGATGGGTGCAGTCTCTTCAGTATTTATAAGAGGAACTCTGTTAACGTTTCCAGTCATTGGACTAGGAACTATCACTTTCTCACTGAAGAATTTATTTATCTTCTCTTGTACAAGGGACTCAATATGTGGATCTTCTTCCGTTACATGTTGACTTATTGTTCCCTCGTCAATATCAGCAGGTTTCAAGCTAGATATATCATCTATTGTCCATTTCCACTTCAACTTTTCCTCTGTCTTGGGTGTTGACACTTTAGCAAATACGGAAGGACTGCAAAACGATGGATAATTAATAAATAATGCATCAATATTTCAAGACTCACCTGAACATGGGTAAATGAAGTCTGTCGACAAGGTGCCGTTCAAATGGGTTGATAATTCGCGTAAATCTTGATGGGGGTGTAGAAACGTTAGGTAAAATCCTGAATGGACTATCACAGTTAACAGTACTTGAGTAAACCTTCACAGATTCCGCCTTGGGAGTTTTATTTCTATCGTTAATGTACTTGAACTCCATTTCCTACTATTGTTCGAAAGTAGAACCGAATTTATTTTAAGAATTCAATGTGACTCAATATAAAAGTATAAATAAGAGCTTAAATCACAAAGTTATAAAATTTATTTCCATTTAACAACAATTGAATTTGAACCAATTATTCATTTGGCCAAACAAAATGTCTTTTTAAGCCACAACTCATAACATGAAATATGTACGTTAAATCGATTGTGTTGAATTTGAAAACAAACCGTCGAACCAATTGACCGTTTGTGTTTTTTTGAAAAGCTGAATTTCGGAATGCCCTGATGAACAGTTGGAAAGCAAGTACTTTTGCCACTAGATGGCATCATATTTTCCAATGAAACGTCAAAACAGAACTTGTGCCAAAGAACTGCAAATGTACATTCCGAGATAATAATAATCACGACGAATTTTGTATAGTTTGTATGTATATTGAACATAAAGACCAATTCCTAGCACAAAATATATATGTATTGTGTTTCCTTAATCAATCAGTTGAATTGATTGTAACGTTGGAACCAAAGATACGTTACCAGAAAGATGTGTACGTCAATGTTAAAATTTTGAGATATTTTTCATCATGGTTTAGGATTCAACTACTAGATGAAGCTAGTGTCCTTGCATCCACAACAAAGGAGAGAGCTCTTTCTGCTGCCAATTTAGCTGCCATGCCATTCAAATTATAAGAAGTAGGGAAAGATCATGTACCGAAAGATGGCGCTGCGAATGACAAAATGTCGGATGGAGGTGTGAACAACAATAGCACAGGTTCGTTTTGGAAATTTGAAATTCGTGTTTTCGTACCGAAATATGTAAGTACCAAACAAACATTTTCATTGAAGTCGGTCGTATAATAAGTGTAATTTTATCGATTTAGCGGAGCCCTAGAGGCATCTTTCAATCAGTCAGAAGAGTCCGAGTTCTGACAATCTCCTAATATAGGCAGCAGAATTTAACTTGAAAATATTTCAATCATCCTGTACACACATTTCGGTATCACAGAGATGACTAGTTTCAATTATGCAACCCTATTAATCATGCGTAAAGGAATTGGCAGACTGATAAGACGACACATATTACTCAGTCGATTTTAAACCTCCGTTGGGTTCGGACGTGCGTGACGAAAAGACTTTCTCGTGCGGTGGAAAGTTTTCGCGAGCGTGTTTCCAATTATCCCGTGTGTGTTTCCAGTGATTTCGTGTGTGTGTGTGTGCTTCAAGGACAGTTTGAGAAAAATTGATGGGTGAGTTTTTTTTGCATGTCCCTTTACACAACTGAACGATTTCGAAATTTTCCATCATGATATACATCGGTTTTTTTGTTGAAATTTGCTGATTTCTTGGTGAAATTGTTTTCAATGTTTTCTCATGATGAATACATTATAAATGAACCCTTTCTTGATATTTCAGAAAAGATGCAATAAAATAAAGTATGCAATTTTATAGATTTATTTTTAATTTTGTTATAGATGGCATGTGACGTCTGGAAAACAAAGAACTAGGATAGAAGGTGTAACTACTACTACCAATCGGTGAGTGATTTTTTGATTCCTGTAACTTTTACAACCTCACATTCAGCTTTTGTCTCCTCACTTTCAAATATTTCACATTCCACTTCTAAGCTCCTCATAAAACCTATTTCTAACTTACTGACTTTCTTTTTATTGTATCGATTTGTTTTATTTTTTTTCTTTCAATTTGTGTAATCAATGGGCAGAAGGGCTTAGGTCGATAGCCTATTGGATCAGTGTGAATTGTTTCAATAATGGACATTTATTATTATTATTGAAATTTTCCATTATATGATTTCTCGAATTCAGATATTTATTCTTGAGATTTAATGAATTTTTTCTGTTGTTACAGGTAGTAAGTAGTTCTTCTAGAAAAAGGTAAGTGATTTTTGGGTTATGCATGACTTTTTGCACGAATTTCAGCGGGTGCACCCACAATATTCCGACGAACTATATGGAATTCGTAGGATTATAGAGAATCCTTACAGTCGTGATATACGTTCAGTATGTCCAAATTGCAATTTCTCGGTTTCAACCTCACTTTTCCAAATTACACAGGCCTACCTTTTTTTCTGTGAAATAGTGTTTTCAAGTGACAGGTCGTTTAACACACAGTACATCAGAATACTGAATAGAACGTTTATTTTCGAATTGAAATCCTCGACATCGCAGTAGCAAAAGTAACAGTCGTCTCCAGTGCGATGGTACAAATCAAAACTACAATCGAAAATGCGCTTGAAGAAATCAAGCATGCCGTCAAGTGATTCACAGCTAGAAGTTCCATCGAAATTCGAATGCGGTGGGTCGAAAAGCGAATTTTCTACCCGATCATTAACGACAGTTGACAACCTCACCCGATAACACGCGCGGTACCCTTACGAGGGGAGAGTATCGACTTTTGGTGGTTGTAAGTTTTCCTCTCTGCAAAAGAGGCCGTCACCTTAAGAAGTCGGTATGACAGTGTTTTTCGTGGTCGTAGGAGTCTTCCTAGTTCTTGATGTAGGTAGAAATTCGCTTTTCGACCCAAAGCATTTGAATTTCGATGGAACTTCTAGCTGTGAATCACTTGACGGCATGCTTGATTTCTTCAAGCGCATTTTCGATTGTAGTTTTGATTTGTACCATCGCACTGGAGACGACTGTTACTTCTGCTACTGCGATGTTGAGGATTTCAACTCGAAAATGAACATTCTATTCAGTATCCTGATGTACTGTATGTTAAACGACTTGTTACTTGAAACACTTTTTCATGAAAAAGAAGGTAGGCCTGACGATTAAGATGACAAGTTCCAAATGAAGTGCATTTTATTTCAGGAATTATTTCATTTCAGGAATTATTTCATTTCAGAAATTATTTTATTTCAGGAATTATTCTCTTTCAGGAATTATTTTATTTCAGGAATTATTCTCTTTCAGGAATTATTCTCTTTCAGGAATTATTCTCTTTCAGGAATTATTTTATTTCAGGAATTATTCTCTTTCAGGAATTATTTCATTTCAGGAATTATTCTTTTTCAGGAATTATTCTTTTTCAGGAATTATTCTTTTTCAGGAATTATTCTTTCTCAGGAATTATTTCATTTCAGGAATTTTTTTTCAGGAATCATTCTCTTTCAGGAATTATTTTATTTCAGGAATTACTATTCATTTCAGGTAATTGATTTATAATTTATATCAGGTATTAATTCATTTCAGAATTTATTTTTTTCAGGAGTTATTTATTTCAGATATTAAACAATAGAAAGTGCATATTGCAATTTTGTATAAATGCCAGTAAACGAATTTCAGAAATTATTTTATTTCTGGAAGGGGTAAATAATGCAGTGAAATAACTGTAAAACGTGAAATAAGTGCCGCGTAGACTTTTCAGACACGAAATCTGAAACAAGTGCGAGTGCATTTTGCAATTTTGTACAATAAATGCCATTGAACGAATTTCAGGAATTTATTTTAATTTCTGAAAGGGGTAAATGCGGTTCGACTATCATCTGGTGAATTCATTCAGATGATCAGTTGTTAGCGAAATAAGTGAAAATAGTGAAATAAGTGTCGCGTAGAATTTTCAGAGACGTAATCTGAAACAATATAAAGTGCATTTTGCAATTTTGTACAAATGCCGATGAACGAATTTCAGGAATTAATTTTAATTTCTGGAAGGGGTAAATAGCTGAATATTTTTGAAAAACATGGTTTGTAGGCCTACTGGGGATGCTTCCATTAAAAAAAGCAACGCATTGAGAACTCTACCTCTTGGGTAATGACGGAAACGAGTTCAAATGTATTTTATATTGCAGACGCCTAATTATCTTTTTCAGATAGCACATCATCAGTAAAATTTGTTAAAAATCTGTACCTGATATATAATTTACCCTCCCAACAACCTGCACTTGCACAATTCTCATAAATAAATAAAATGAATTCAGTGAAATAACCTCACTATTCAGTACCATTTTCGCAATAAAATCTTGAAATTAGCTGCTAACTGCCAACTTCACATTGCTAAAAATAGAAATTCATGCATTATGCGTTCACATATGATATCACACTGGATTCACTGGAACTAAAATTGATCATTCGATCTCGTAATCTTACCAGGAACGACAGACATGGAGAAAGAAATTCTTCGTGGTTATAAGGGAAAGGATGTGAGAAACGCAAATTACAAATAATCTTTAATAAATCCAAATATAAAGCGCATTTTGTAGTTAGTTTTCTTGTTTCGTTCGGTTAATACAAAATTGCCCATTTTGTCAAAGCTTATACACGAAAAAAAAATTTTATTTAGCCTCTCTACACTTTGAAACAAAATAGTTTTTACATTTCATCGATAGTACTGTTGATTAGTAGTCCATTGTGGGGGCGCCGTATTGTAATCGTATTGGGTATTAGGTCTAGTCTGAGGTTGAGCAGAGGTAGCATATTGCGCAGCTGTTACAGTAGTCCCTGTATAAGCTGGATAAGTGGCAGGAGTGTACGTGGGAGGTGCAGCAGCGTAGTACTGAGGCTGCTGAGGTGGTGGAATATGCATGGGGGGCAGCGATTGGGTATAATTCACACTTTGAGGATACTGGTTATAATAGTGTTGAGTTGTCGGTATCGCCTCATGCACAGTCGGCGAAGATTCTTGTATGGGCACAGTTATAAGATTAGTCCTGACACCAGCCGCTTGCCCTTGGGGTGGTCGAGTTCGAAGATTCGTGGGAACCACTCCTGATCGTGGATCATTTGCAGTTTTTGATCTTGAAGGTAATGTGCGTTCTGGTTCAACCACTTCCATTGGTTGGGGGTTCGAATTTGAGACGTGGCGATGGTTTATGTGTGCTTGTAAATCACGTTGGGAGAGGTAAGTCCTGCGACACCCAGACTGACCATATCTAGTGCCTCCATGAGTACACATGAAAACTGTTCCTAAGCCAGTTTGTTCAACTCTTGTAACTTTATCTAAACAGCGTGGACATTGTTTATGTTCTTTCTTTCCACAAGCCAAGCAAAATACATGTTTGCAAGGAATCTGCAAGAGAAGCACAATTGTGCGTAATTCAATTCATCAATAATGAAGTTGGCTTACCATCCGGCCATATATCAAGATTGGTTTCAAACATTTATCACAACAATGAATCATGGGATTGAGCACCTTTTCCCCAATCAAATTCACTTTATGGGTCCAATCCAATCGTAGCATAGGCTCAGGTGGTCCTCTATTGATTGTAGTGAACGTTGGAGCTTCAAGTTGTGATATATCAGCTTCAAGATCAACTATGAGAGAATGTTATTATTATTACAAGTACTTATGACTATGTTGAGTACTTACTTTCTGGAGGCTGAACATTTTCATTATTTTCACTTTCCTCTAATGACGGCACTTCAGCTATATCTGAGACTGGCGTATCCACCTCATCATCACTTTCAATGACTTTGATGGCTTTTTTACCTCTCCCGCGACCTCTACCTCTCCCTCGACCGCGACCTCTTCCTCCTCTACCTCGTCCTCTGCCTCGTTTAGGAGGCTCCTCTAGTTTAAGTTTCATTTCAAGTAAATAGTTTATAATTTATCATATATTCCGTATATTTATTTTTATAGTTGCTGCCAAATACAGTGTTGACGAATGTCACATTTATCACCTGTCAGTAATGCAAGACAGTTAGACAGCAGCAAATGACACAAAACCACAAAAGATATTTTTGGTTTGTGACCCTTCTACTTTTCTATATTTGCATTATTTTCTGGATTTCACTGGAGAGTGGAGAATAACTCCAAAATGTGTAGTGTTGGCGACGATGTTTTTGATAATGATCCCGAAAAAGAAATGCCCATTATTAAAAATATCCTGTAAGTTGAACTTTCCTTCGTTGAAAAATAATCATCAGTTTTCGATTCCAGCTCCAAAACGTGTAACAAATGTAGGACTGAACATCCTTGTGTCTTGCTGAGAAGTAAAGATTCCTATTGTAAAGATTGTTTCTTGAGTGGAACCACTCATAAGTTCAAAGCACTCTTAGGAAAATCTCGTTTGATTAGACCAAATGATAGGGTTCTAGTGCATCACCAAATTGGCCAGCCCAGCACTGCTCTATTGCATTTTCTCAGAACTGCCTTAGATTTGACAACCCCCAAGAAATTGAAATTCAAGCCAGTGATTTTGTTCATAGACAGTGAGTTGTTGCTATAATATCTCAAAACATTTGAATATTATCATTAAAAACTGTAGATCAATATCATCTGACATTGGAAGAAAGGAAGGACCTGTTGATTAAAGTAAAGAAAGAAGTAGAATCCTTTCAATTCGATTTATATTTGATTTCATTTGCTAAATATCTAGCTAATCCTGAAAATATAAAAGATCTTATAACAAAAGATGATATAGAAATATCTATACATGATAAAGATGGGCTCAACTCATTACTCAAATCAAAATGCTCACAAACCAATAGGAATGATATCAAAACACTGTTTGGGTAAGTCAATAGTGATATCTATTTTCCAATCTAACAATTTAAATTCCAGGAGGCAGTTGCTGATTAGTGCTGCAAGGTATTTGGAGTGTAAATTTGTTTTCACACCTGATATATCTATAGACATAGCTTCACAATTCTTATCAAATATATCATTAGGTAAAGGATCCCATGTTTCTATGGATACTGTGAGTACCCTAGGATCTGAATCATTCATTCTCAACATTTTATCAACATGAATTTCCAGGGATTTTGTGATGATAGGGATGAGATGGTGAAAATTTTGAAACCTCTGAGGTTATTTGATATGAAAGAATTGGTATTTTATAACAAATTCAACAATCTGGAACCACTCAGTGTTAGACAACCTAAAGCCAATACGAATACTTCAGTACAAGATCTGATGAAAACATTTGTCAATAATTTACAGAGCAATTTTCCTGCTACAGTCACAACTATAATCAAAACTGGCGATAAACTAACAGTGGAGAATACTGATTCAAAAAATCAGAAATGTACACTGTGCAAGGTAAGGAACATAAACAAATATTTCCAGAAAGTATATATTTTTTATTTTAGAATGTTTTGTTGAAATCAACTTCTCAAGTCAGAGCCCAAGATTCTACTGATTTCTCCCATTTGGTTTCGACCCAGATACCAGACCATAGTTATTCAAGAGAAGAAAGATATTTGAATTTGTTAGACACATTTGAGAAGAAGAAATTTGGATGTGAAGATCTCTGTTATGCTTGTTCAAAAATATCAAATTATATTTTATGATGAGATATTTCTGTTTCATTCATATTTTTCCTGAAACCCGTTGATATAACTCAAATAAATTAGCATTTTAGTTAAGTTATCAAAATTAAGTTTGTAATCGATATTATTTCAAGGTAAGATACGATAGCACATTGACAGCAAGTGAAATGTCAAAGAGATATGCTCGTTGGAAGTGTGTCAAATATTTTTGTACAAAAAAAACTTCTGGTACTTTATTTTGGTATAACTTGATTAATAGCCTGATAAAAATGGGGGAACTATGATAAAATACTGAACAGTAACTTCTAATAAAGATTCAGAGACTAATGAGAACTGTCAGTTCAGTATACTTATCTCTTCATGATGTAAACAGTTCATGATTATGTATTATAATAAATTCATATTAGAAGATATTAGGTTACAGTCATAAGGATTAAAAATAAATGTATAATCAAATATTAAATTGGTTATTATAATAATTTATATCTGTTATCAGCCAATAGCACAATGAATGTGTATTTTATTATTGGCACACATAACCTAACATCACCATTGAAATATCTGAAGTTGTTAAATTCGCATTGTAGACAACAAGTCACAAGAAAATTCAGCAATATGTCCCAAAAAATAAGTCAAAATAAGACCTATATATCCGTTGAAGTACCCGAAGTGAATAACGCTGCAACCAGAAAAGGTTTCTTACGAATATTCAGAAGAAAAGTGAACAAAGAAGAAGCTAATCCATCGATAAAGAAATCTCAGATCAAAAGGCTATTCTCACTAGCAAAGCCTGAGAAATGGAAACTAGCTGGTGCTATAGGATTTCTATTAATATCTAGTACTGTTACTATGTCTATACCATTCAGTTTGGGAAAAGTATTAGATATAATTTACACTACTAGTAATGACTATGAAGAAGCGAAAATGAAGCTCAACAAAGTATGTGGGGTATTACTTTGTGTGTTTGTATTAGGAGCAATTTGTAATTTCGGTAGAGTATACATTATGTCTACTTCAGGATATAGAATGACTAATGCTCTGAGACGACAAGTCTTCAGTTCAATTCTAAGACAAGAACAAGGTTGGTTTGATAAGAGACCTACAGGAGAGTTGGTGAATCGCTTATCAGCAGATACTCAAATTGTTGGCACAGCTCTGTCCCAAAACATCTCAGATGGACTTCGTTCCCTAGTCATGGTCTGTGCTGGAACAGGCATGATGTTCTACATGTCCCCAGAACTTGCTTTAGTGGGGTTAGCAATAGTACCACCAGTAGCTGGTGTAGCTGTGATATACGGGAGATTCGTCCGTAATATATCAAGAAAGGTTCAAGATTCCTTAGCTGATTCTACAAAAGTTGCTGAAGAAAAAATATCGAATGTTCGTACTGTTAAGTCTTTTGCTCAAGAGCCTAGAGAGATAGAGGGTTATAATAAATCGATTGAAAATGTCATGAAGTACTGTTATAGGGAAGCCAAAGCAAGAGCTCTGTTTTATGGCATGACAGGTTTCAGTGGCCATGTTATCATAATATCAGTTTTATATTACGGCGGTGTGATGGTATCATCACACACCATGACTGTTGGTCATCTGTCCTCATTTCTCCTCTACGCTGCCTATATCGGTATATCAGTGAGTGGCTTGTCGAGCTTTTACTCTGACCTGAATAAATCCATTGGATCTGCTTCCAGAATTTGGGAAATCATCGATAGAGAACCCATAATTCCCATGCAAGGAGGGGTAGTCCCAATGCAACTGCCAGAAGGGCATATCGAATTCAAAAACGTGAAATTCAGCTACCCCTCCAGAACTGATGTAGAAATATTCAACAACCTTATTCTAGACATCAGACCTGGTCAAGCTCTGGCCGTAGTTGGGCCCAGTGGGTCAGGAAAGAGCACTTTGGCTGCCCTTTTACTGAGGTTATATGATCCTACCACAGGGGCAGTCTATCTAGACAACCAAAACATCAAAGACCTTGATCCAGCGTGGATAAAAAAGCACATCAGCACTGTCAGTCAAGAACCGATATTGTTCTCGTGCTCCATTAGAGAGAATATTTTATACGGAGCTGATGAACCAGATAAAATCACTGAGGAACACTTCTTGAGGGTCTGCAAGGAAGCCAACGTGTTTGAGTTTGTGCAACAGTTACCTGAAGGTTTTGAAACTATCGTGGGCGAGAGAGGCGTTATGCTCAGTGGAGGGCAGAAACAAAGAGTAGCTATTGCCAGAGCCCTCATTAAGGATCCCAAAATACTGCTTCTGGATGAAGCCACCAGTGCTTTGGATGCTCACTCGGAGCATTTGGTGCAAGAGGCTTTGGAACGAGTGATGAAAGGGAGGACAGTGTTGACGATTGCTCATAGACTTTCTACCATACAGAATGCAGATGTTATTGCTGTTTTACAAAATGGGGAAATTGTTGATAGAGGAAATTATCAAGAGTTGATGAGCCGAGACGGGCCGTTTAAGGAATTGATCAAACATCAAACCAACCGAAAGATTTAAATTTTTTTTTTTTCGTATGTTATTCCTATATTTTCACTGTATGAGTCACTTATTTAAATAAATGATTTGTTATTCATTTGTATGAGAAGGTTCTGCCACTCACTCAGTGTTATCGTTAGTGGCATACTTAAGACTTAGTCATAAAAATAAGAATCCCAGTTTAACAGTTATCTAATGATTTAATTATAATTTATGGCACTCTTTATGCGATTTCATCATAATAGAAATTTGACCATCATATTAAATACAATGTTACAATTTTCTCTTCATATTCAAACACAACAATAATTAAATTCGTAAGAGGAAACAACGATATAAAATTCAAAACAATCAACAAAGTATTTAATACTATTAGTCTGAGGTTTGCATTAAAAAAAAAACGACGGTAACAAAATAACGAATAGAGACAATAACTAATCCAGATTGTTATGTTGGTTCGATAAGTATGTCAGTATATTACAAAGGGAAAATACAAAAATGTTTGTCACGACTGTTTACAACCCGGTAGGCTTCGTACGGATATGCACGAAATCGGCTTTTTCCATTTACTGCTTCTCCTTGAACTTTGGCTAGATTGAGCATTGCCGTTATCAGACTCTAAATTCTTCTCTTCAGACTCTGAAAACGGTAAATATTTTTCCACTTCTGGTTCCAAATCATCGATAATCTTATTTTGGTGAAAGTCCACGGATTAAGCAATCTGTATGTTGATGAAAATATTTTTTTGTACGTGTGGGGAAATTAATACTTTTCGAGAAATTTTCATCAAAATCCAGACCGTTTAATATGTGGTCTTTTACCGTTACTTTTAACCTGACTTGCTGGGTGTTCCTAAAAGGTCCTAAGATATTATTGCAAGTCGTCTTTTGTCAAAATGTCCCAATCAACTATTGAAAAATATTGAGAAAGTGAGATGTAACTCTAATATACCACAAATTCTCCAAACTAAAAATATACGATTGTAGTTAATAATAATGAATCAATAATGGAATTAGGTTAGTTTTCAAAATACTGTATCAATTCAAACAAAAACTAGGGATTTTATGAAATCATGCAGGAATGATCAACATGCAAGTGAGAAAAAAACTAAAAATCTTCAAAACATCAGACAACTTGACTTACATAATGAATATCTACTTGACAAAACTGGACTCTAAAAGAAATAAAGAAACAATAATTATCATTGATCATTATTACCGTTCAGTTCACGTTCAGTGAAAAACTGAGCTTCATCACAGGGATCGTCATAATAATGGTCGATTAGGTAAGGCAACACTGTCATATTGTGCCAAGAATCGCCCTTCAATGGAGGAAAGGGTACGCGATCACCAGAAATCGACGGTCGTCTCGTGAACCATCTACAAAAACGCAAAAACCACCAACCTAATATTCAATTCGAAGAATATTAATTACTCACGAATGTTGTCTGATCTGTTGCAAACTAAACCTATTTTGTGGATCCTTTTCCAGCATCCCAGTGAGCAAATTCCTAAGCGGTTCATCAATATCATCTGGTATCGAATAATCGCCTTTACCTATACTTTCGAAAAGCCTATAAATATTGTCACCCTCGAATGGATAAAAACCCGTAGTGATATTGTACCTGCAAATTACACCAATTCCAATATTCGTCGACGAAGAACGTGTCGTAATCATGATTTTATTTTATACAAATGATATGTACTCTTACAATGTGACGCCGCTGCTCCAAATATCAACTTTGAAACCAGGAAATGATTCTAATCCGTTGGCGATTTCAGGTGGTTGAAATGCAGGAGAGCCCTGACCAATATAACAAGTGTCATCTTTGGCAAAAAGATTGATGGTCTGTAAAGTAAAACATCAATTCGCTCGCATTCTATGGTTGATTTATTTGGAAGTGGGAAATAAAAACAAATCATAAAGTTCATTCATTTCATTGCGCAGTGTGCAGACCGGTGAAGTAAATGTTTGTAAGTAATTTTTAGGTTATTATTATTTCTGGTGCCTTGATAGTTTCGGCATGGTGTACACACATCATTAAATGTCTATCAAGATGGTTCAAAAATCATTCGACAACTCACGGAAAGTTACAATATCGAAAACATCACCCGAAAGTAAATAACATTAATGAATAAACCGAATATTTGTTCATCATACGAAACCCTTGAATAGCGGCGTTAAAACTCAATAAAGACAATCAGGAAAACTAATAACAAATCAGCAAAATAATTGATAATCTAAAATTAACAGCTAATCAGCATCCAAACAATTAGGAACATTTATTTATATAGTTCAATACAAATACTCCTTATCAATTCGGGATACTATCTTGAAAAACACGATGATGGGTAACAATAAAAATATTGAATTCATCTTCCATTCATGCACAGAACATGCTCTCCATGAATGATAGGGAGTATAATATCAAAACATACTCCCAAAAAACAAAACTTCTTCGTAAGAACACCGGACAGAAAAAAAAACTGTGGAAAAGCGCAAAAACTTGTTTAACCCCAAATAAAAAACCTAAATTTCGTTGAAATGTGCCTTTTTGTTGACTGATAAAGAGGTCAAACAATGTTTATCAGTGTCTTTAATCACTTTGGAATCATAGACATGATCAATATTCAAGAGCTTGAGAGCTGGACCACAGTTTGGTTGTGAATCTCATAGTGCATATACTGTTATTTCCATTGTTTTGTCTTTATGTTGTCCTGAAATTAGTGACCTTTGGATTACCTAACAAAAACCATTCAAAGAAAAACTAGCAGTGTTTCAATGAGGCAATGGTTATTAGTACAGTTGCAGTGATCTCTTCTTCCATTGTTTTACTTTATATTTCCATCAAGTAGGTATTCAATCGCTGATTATAAGTTAGTTAAGTGTTTGATATCTATATTTTCATGTGTTTTTTGCTGCGATAGCTGACTGAAGAATTGATTTCTTCAAACAACAATATTTAGTTTCTTGTAAATCTTAGAAGTGTGAAGTGTTACTTATCATTCAATCTACTGAGTGTTTATGAAATCTAAAGCAATCTCATCAATTTTGGGGTTTAGATATGAGTAGATAGTTTGAACTTTATTGGAGACTGAAAAACATTATTGATTACTATATTTTCTCAATTCATTGATGCTTTTGCTTTGAAGTAATTGAACTAAATTGATGCCAATTCCTGTGTTTATTCTCATTTTGAGAAAACAATAATAAAGAGTAGATACCCAACATGAATGTTTTGAAGATGAATGAAATTATCTCATTATTCTCAATACAACTCACCTCTGCAACACCTAAATCAGTTATTTTCAAATCACCTTCTAGAGTGAGTAATAAATTGCCAGGTTTTATATCTTTGTGAATGACTCTCATACTATGTAAATATTCCAATCCATCAATAAGTTGTAAAAAGTATCCATGAGCCTGATGGTGTGGAAATTTTTTATTTGGTGTTGAGTCCAGAAGACCTTGCAATGAACCAACACAAAATTCCATTATTAAATACATTTTCTGTTTCTCATGGTTGTATAGTTCATCTACTAGATTTATAACATTTTTGTGTTTCAGTTTTCTCAACAATTTTATTTCCCTGAAAAAGTTATGATTATTACTTTTTTCACAGGTACAGAAGAAAAATGAATTCTATGTTAAACTGGCTGGTAGATAGAGTGGTAAGTAATATGACAAAATTGGTTCATTTGTTATTATTATATATAGGAAGTACTACCTTTGTACATTTTGTTCTCCATTAGGTATCCTACGTAGTTTTCTCTGCTTTAAAATTTTAACAGCTCTTCTACATAGCATTTCTGAATCTAACATTTCCTTGACTTTTCCATAAGAACCCTCTCCAAGTAGATCACCCATTACATACTTCCCAACAAGTTTAAGTTTTCGTTTCTTCTTTTGATATATGATTTGATCGCTATCTACTCTATGAAAAAAGTTTGTTATGTTTATGTTCTCGAGATCATCATCGAAATCGACGCCGTTTTCTTGGTTCGTCCAAAATTCTGAGTTTTCTACAGTTTTCTCTAACTCTAGTTCATCTTTTCCATTTAAATACACATTAGATAATTCCCTTTCTTGGTCTATATCGTTAGCTTCATCACTTTCAAAACTCTTAGATGTGTTACACATTATATTGTCCATAATTTATATGATCGTACACTTTTAACTCATTGAAAAGATCTTCAAAATACAAACTTGTAAATTATATGACATTTTATTATTTATGTTGTCAATGGATTGTTGTCTGTCATATTTGTTAGTCACAGAACCAACAGAACTGTTGAACAGTGATATCGTTAATAAAAGGAGAGGTCGTAGACAGAGACAAATTATGAAGTTATCCTTTTTCATCTCAAGCATGATTAAATATGGTTAGATTTATAATAATAGCCAGGTTCGGCATTATTAAGCATAGAGGGGGCTGGTGAATGTCACCCGTGACATAAATGTCACCTTGAGTATTTAAAACTGATAGAGTTGTTTATTTTTTTTTTATTTAGGTGAGTCGATTTATTCGAATTTTTTTCAATTAATTTTCATTATGTATCGAGTGTTTCAACCTTTATATAGAATAATAAAATATTTTGAGTCGCGCTTTTCTAATTTTTTGATTATGTTGATTTAGATTCTTAAATTCGCTGAGGCTCACTGTGTACTTGAAATATGGGTTTATTTATTTCATATCTGAAGAATATTTATCAGGTTCGACCTACGACACTAATTATTTCAACATTATAACAATTTTTTGTCTCAGAAGTGTATGTTTGTGTGTAACTCATTTAGCAGGAAAACATGATTTTGTTCATCCTCAAATTACTTTTGTATAGTATATTTCTTAGTCTTAGTTTAACTTATCATATAACATTTATGATAGTTCATATGGTACTAAGTAGTATTATTCAAATTTCAGGAATTTCCAACTATTATGTAAGAAGTTTTGTATTATGAATTTAAATTAATATCATTAAATTAATTTTCATTCATATATTCTGCAGTTTCAGGGTATTTTGAAGGAGAGTAAAATAACTAAAAAGTCATCCAGTGGAACTTCATCTAGCAAATCTGAAGAAGTACCAGAAAAAACAACTGGTCAAGGTAAAAAAGTCCATCAGAAACCTAAACAAAATGAAGATCCAACATTTAGCACAAATTTATCCACACCCATAGAAGATATTATTGAAGAAACTATCAAAGAAGAAACAAATTCTGAAGAATTGAAGAAGAAATCAAAAAGAAAAAATAGCAATAGTAGTAAAGACAAGGAATTGAAAAAACAAACAAAAAATGATTTGGAAGATGACATTGGCAATTCCTTCTCCCCTGTTAAAAATGTAGAGGCACCAAAGAGTGAGAAAATACACAGAAAGAAAAACATACCACACAAAGTGGAAACTTCTTCACCAGACAATACAGGGTTTTCTTTTTTGCCTGTCAAAGAAAGGGGAAAGAGGCACACAAAGGTAACAGAGAATAAAGACACATTCAGCACAATTACTGTTGACCAAACTCAAGGTAAACCAAAATATTCACACAAATCTTCTATCATTGACCATTACAAAAAAAGGCCAGGGAAAGAAACAAACACAAATAATTCCAAAGAGCCACAGATATCAGATCAAAGTACTGTGGTTGTAGTTCATTCAAATGCTTCTAATCTGTTGAAGAATAGAGAAAGTAAAAAGGTGACTGCTTCCATTTCTTATGCAAACATAGTGACAAACAACATACCAGAAGAACTCCCTGATACAGACAAACAAGATTGTTTGGATGACTTTGAAATTGTAGACAAACCATTAGAGGAAAGTCAATCAGGTTCCATTGAAGCTATAGTTGAAGAACTAAAAGAAAATCAAACAGTTGATAATGAGAGTATCTCCAGTTCCATAGAAATAATTAATGGGGATATTGAACTTTCTGGTGAAACAACCTCAGAAAAAAAAAATGAGCTTGAGATTTCTAGTGTCTTGACACAGTCACTTGAAGAAAGTAATTCAATTTGTGTAGTAGATTCTCCATCTGATAACCATTCTCTGTCTATTACTGAAGTTCCATCTAACTTAGTATCCACAATTAATAATACTGTTGAACAAATTTCTGAGACAGCAAAAGAGTTCACCAGTCTTGAGGGCCAAGTTGAAAATGACAATTGCCCAGAGTCCAATTCATCAACAAAGGATTTTCAAGAAATTAATTCTACTATCTCTGAAGTAAATTTTAGTACCCCACAAATTCATAGTAGTTTTTCAGAGGAAGTATCCTTGGGAAAATATCAAGATACTTTGGATTTCTCTGAAATTATTTCTGAGAACCCCAACTTAATTTCAGAAAATTACTCTGAGATCAGTGAATTTGAGATATCTAAACAACCACAGTCATTGGGTTGTATCAATTCTGTTTCTCAATACTCTGAATCTAAGCTGAATGTTGAAGACTCCAGAGTTAGTCAGTTTGAGTCTATTATAACAGCCTTCATTGAGGAAGAGAAAAAGAGTGTTCGAGAATTTGATTCCCTAACATTTACCAAAACTGATACTGAAAAATTGGCAATGGCCAAAATGCAGCAAATCAGAGTCTTAACTTTGAATGACAAGGAATTCCAAGAAAACACACTGTATCGTCTTGAAAAGGACTGGATTGTTGAATTTAGACTTGGGCCATCCCTGTTTGGTCATAAAGTGTACCTGTATTGTAACTACCCATCAAAAAATGATAGAAAATTTGATCGAAATAAGTATCAACTTTTAAAATGGATTTGGGAAGAAGGGTGTGAGAATGCAGATGATACAGCAGCATACACTCAAATCAAAGTTGAACATGCAGGCAGTTTTCACTACTATTTCACCTATGATGAAGGAGGGTAAGTTGTTTTAACACATCTTTCATTTCTGCATTTGTGAAAAAAAAATTTTTGTAGAGTGAGTCAGAACAAACAAGGTGCAGGTTATTTCTTAGTTGATCCAATTTTGAAATATGGTGACAATGAAGATCTTCTACTTGATTGTATTCAATGCCAAACTGTAATGACAAAATGCCTGGGCTCGTTTTCATCCTGGGAGAAAAAACTACAAGTTTCAAAAGAATCTGGTTATAATATGATTCATTTCACACCAATTCAGGTATATTGAAAAAAAATATGAATGATTTTCGATAAGTCATTGCTGTTCTAGGAATTGGGTGATTCAAACTCCTCCTACAGCTTGAGTGAACAACTTAAAGTGAACCCCATTTTCAAAAAAACTAATGGCCAACTACCAACTTTCGAAGAAATAGAAAAATTGATCTCAAAACTCAGAAAAGAATGGAAGGTAAATGAAACAAACATTATTATTAAAATGCACGTTTCATTGATATTTTTGTAGATTGTTTCAATTTGTGATATCGTTCTCAACCACACAGCTAATGAAAGCAAATGGATTCGTGAACACCCTGAGGTGACATACAATTGCTCAAACTGCCCTTACATGCGCCCTGCTTATCTATTAGACGCAGCTCTCCATCAATTTTCTCTCGATGTGAAAAATGGCCTGTACGAAGACAGAGGCATACCCTCTGAAATAAACACTGAAGATCACCTAAACGCGATCCGTTACCATTTTTCCAAAAGCGTTTTGGAACCGTTGAACATCCCCCAATTATACATTTGTGACGTCAACAAACACATAGTAGAGTTCCTTGAACTGGCCAGGTCTGTGCCACCTGTAACAACAAATTCGAGGGAAGCCCTGGAGCAGTTGGAACTCGTACCTGATCCTGAATTCAAACGATTATCGGCTACGATAGACATGAGCGCGGCTCTGAAATCGTACAACGTTTATTGGGCAGACACCTTCGATGAAGAAGCTAGGCTCAAGCGGTGCGCTGAGGAGCTGAAAAAAAAGCTGGAGTCCCTCAACGGCGCTGTCATCGAGCAAGTCAACGAAGACTTGAGAGTAGCAGTCGAAAACGTCATTGCCGGCATGAGATACCACCGAGTCCAAGCGGACGGTTCTAGGGTCAAGGAAATAACAATCAAAACCCCCCTGGTCGACAGATACTTCACCGACTACGGCTCCCCAAAGTCCCTCGGGGAACACGAAGCGACGATGTACAGTGAGAACGGCCGCTTCCTCATGGCCCACAACGGCTGGACGATGAATTCGGACCCGCTGAAGAACTTCGCTGCTGCTGGCTCCAAAGTTTACGTTCGGCGAGAGCTTATAGCTTGGGGGGACAGCGTGAAGTTGAGGTACGGGGACAAACCCGAGGACTGCCCCTTTTTGTGGGAGCATATGAGGGAATACGTCGAGCAGACAGCTAGGATTTTCGATGGGGTGCGTTTGGATAACTGTCACTCGACTCCTATCCCCGTTGCCGAGTACCTTTTGGACTGCGCTCGCAGCGTACGACCCAATCTGTACGTCGTAGCTGAGCTCTTCACCGACTCTGACATGAAAGACAATATATTCGTGAACAGGTGAGTTAGGCGATGCGCTCGCGGAACCCCGCATTGAGCAACAAAAATAATCTCCAGGTTAGGTATAACTTCCTTGATACGCGAGGCTATGTCAGCTTGGGATTCCCACGAGGAAGGCCGGCTGGTGTACAGGTACGGGGGGATGCCAGTGGGGTCTTTCTACCAGCCGAGCGTACGCCCACTCGTACCTTCAGTAGCCCACGCTTTGTTCCTCGATCAGACCCACGATAATCCGAGCCCGGTGGAAAAACGCTCTGTTTTCGACCTCTTACCGAGCACGGCCCTAGTGAATATGGCGTGCTGCGCCAGCGGTTCCAATAGAGGCTACGACGAGCTGGTTCCGCATCATATTCACGTGGTCGATGAAGGTAGGCAGTACACCGAGTGGGCAGAGGATAGAGCATCGCTTGGAGACCTCAAATTCGTGGGCAGTTCGTCTGCGCTTATCGGCGCCAAGAGAGCTCTCAATGACCTGCATTTCATTCTCGGAAAGGAAGGTTTCAATCAGGTATTCATCACCCAAAGCTTGCCCAATGTTTTGTTTGCTCACCGTTTATTTTTCGTTGAGGTCTACGTTGATCAAATGGACCCTGATGTGGTAGCAGTGACAAGGCACTGCCCTGATACGCACCGCAGCTACATTCTAGTGGCCTTCACCGCTTTCGGGCATCCCAACGAAGACGCTGGGTATCACCAGAGAGGCATAAAACCGCTTCGGTTCGAAGGAGTTCTCGAAGAAATCGTTTTAGAAGCAACTCTAAGCCACGTTGACAGCTAGTGAGTTCTCCTGTTGTTTTCATGGCAAGTGGCGTTATGTTTTATTACTTTCAGCTCTGGTGGGTCGAAGTTCAAGAAATGGGAGGAGTTCACCAGAGACCCCACTTTTATTAACGGTCTTGGTGATTACCAAGTTGCCATGAAGGAGCATATACAAGTCGCTGATTCGGAAGCTGTGGAACAAGTTGATTCTGGTGCACAATTCACCACCCAACTCAACTTCAAGAATTTCAAGCCTGGGTCTATTATAATTGTGAAGTAAATCGCCATGCCCATCAACTACAGTATATTCAAAGCTGATTTCCTTTTGGTTTTCCAGGGTGTCCCTCCCTGAAACTATGAGAAAAGCTATACAAACTGTGCGCAATTTTATTGACAATTTTTCATTGACAAAACACACTGAGCTGTCAGCAATTGTAAATAAACTGACGCTAGCAGATCTGAACAGGGCTCTCTACAGGTGTGATCAGGAAGAAAGAGATGAAGGTTTCGGTTTCGACACTTACAATATTCCTAACTTTGGGTCAATGGTTTACGCGGGTTTACAAGGTGAGACATCTGAGCTGGAAGGTGATGGATGGATGATTGGTAGTTTCTTTTAGGTGTGATGTCATTGCTGTCGAATATTAGACCGAATAACGATTTAGGACATCCGATGTGTGCAAACTTGAGGGATGGGAATTGGATGATTGGTAAGAAATCTAATGATGTAACAACAATGTTCTGAGTGATTTTTCTTCAGATTACATATGGCAACGTTTGAAAGCCGAACAGGGAACAAAAGAACTGGGCCTTTGGATAGAAAAGAACACTAAATGCTTCTCAGATATTCCCAGATACTTAGTACCTTGCTATTTCGATGTTGTAGTTAATGGTATTTATGTTCTCCTCATCGAGCAGTGTCACAAATTGATGAACAGGTACTCTAGTTGGGTTATATTTGTAGTAGAAAATACTAAAAACGATTTGCTCTTCGTAGTTTCGTTAAAAACGGGTCAACATTTGTCAAAAGCCTAGCCTTGGGATCTGTCCAATGTGGAGGATATATCAAATCTGCGGATTTGCCAACGCTGTCTCCGAATTTGAGAGCACCTAAACCACCTGTCAGGAAAAATGCCAAGGGAGAAGATGTACAAGCTTGCGTCACACTATCCGCAGGTTCGTACTTCGCGGTCCTTTCCCCATCGCAAAAACACGTATATATTCCTCCTCGCACAGGTTTACCCCACTTTTCCGTGGGCTACACGAGAAACTGGGGCCGAGACACCTTCATAGCCCTCAGAGGCCTGTTCATCCTCACCGGCCGCTACCGAGAGGCCCGAGAGCACATTCTCGGGTACGCAGCGTGCCTGAGACACGGTTTGATCCCCAATCTCTTGGACGCCGGTCGCAACTCGAGGTTCAACTGCAGAGACGCCGTCTGGTGGTGGTTGTTTTGCGTCAAAGAATACGCCAGCGAAGCTCCCGACGGCGTCTCCATACTCTCTGACAAGGTGTCAAGGTTGTTCCCTACGGATGATTCGACTGCGCAAGCTCCCGGAGTGGCCGAGCAGCCTCTTCACGATGTCATTCAAGAGGCTTTGAAAGTGCATTTCCAGGGGTTGGTGTTCAGGGAGAGGAACGCTGGGAGGCAGATTGACGAGCACATGACTGACCAGGGATTCAACAATCAAATCGGGGTCCATCCAGAAACCGGTAAGATGAAATAACGAAGCGCCACCGTGTGGCGAAAATTGACAAATGATGTTGACTTTCAAGGTTTCGTGTTCGGTGGTAACCAATGGAACTGCGGGACGTGGATGGACAAGATGGGTTCTTCAGACAAAGCCGGCAACCGTGGTAAACCGGCTACCCCTCGAGACGGCTCCGCAATCGAACTTATCGGTCTGTCTAAATCGGTGATCACTTGGCTCTACGAACTGAGCATCGAAAAGATATACCCTTACAGTGGAGTCGAAAGAACCCACAAGAACGGCACGGTTACCACGTGGACTTTCAAGGAATGGGTGGACAAAATACAATCCAACTTCGAGAAGTACTTCTGGGTAAACTCCAAACCGACAAACGGTGAAATCAGACCGGATCTGATAAACAAGCGAGGGATATACAAGGATTGTCATGGGGCTAGCCAGGAATGGACGGATTTCCAGTTGAGGTGTAATTTCCCCATTGCAATGGTGGCTGTAAGTGTTGTTGAGACAACTTGAGGGTACGATTTTTTTTGTCGGTGCTTTCCAGGCTCCAGAACTTTTCAACCCGCAGCACGCGTGGGAGGCGCTAACTCAAGCGGAAAAATATCTACTCGGCCCTCTGGGGATGAAGACGTTGGATCCTCAAGACTGGGCCTACAGAGGCGATTATGACAATTCGAATGATTCGAACGATCCCACCATAGCTAATGGATTCAACTACCACCAAGGACCGGTAGGATATTTTCCTTCAAACTCAACAAAGCCAAAGTATTAACGCAAAACTATCCATTATAGGAATGGATTTGGCCCGTGGGATTTTTCTTGAGAGCCAAACTGATTTTCGCTGCTAGAAACGGGCAACTGGATCAGTCGTTGGCGAGTACGAAATTGATATTGGCCAGTCATTTCGCGGAGCTGCAGACGTCCGTATGGAAAGGGCTTCCAGAGCTCACGAATAGTAGTGGGGCTTATTGTCGAGATAGTTGTAAGACGCAGGCGTGGAGTATGTCCTGTATTTTGGAGGTATTGAGGCTTTATTTTTTTGAGTCGAAGACTGAAATTTCTTATTTCGCAGTATGAATGCTTGATTTGGTTATGTTTCCAGGTTCTTTATGATCTACAAAAGATCGAGTCCAGCTTGAAGCAATCCTGCAATTGATTTGGCGTTTATTTGGTAATCGTGAGAAGTAAATTTCGTGTTTTATTATATAAAAAAAAAAAATACTTTGAGAATGGCAGTTTGAAACGCCCTGAGAGATTTACTTCTTTTTAAATTGTTTGTTTGTAGCTGATAGTGATGTTTACATTAAACATAATTGAATCTTCGATTGATACAAATTTCGAAAAAGTATGATCCAGGTGAATATCGGAAAATGTTTTTCAAGTGCCTTTTTCACTGCAATAGTAGTGAATCATAACTTTTGAATATCCTCCTTTCTTGACAATGGTCAGTCATGATGAGTTTAATTCATAATTGAAAGAAGCATTACTATCAATTTAATTTTTTACAGTGGCACTGATATTGTTGTTGTAGGAAATATATCATCTATTAGATTTTAATTTGTTGGAATGAAAACTGTTTATTGAAGTTATCAAATTTGAATATTTATTCTGTCTATTTTACCTGTTCAACAATTATACATTATTATCTTTATTGTATGTTAATCATTCTGGAGTTTTTATTGAAATCAAACAATTTTTGTTACCAGAATACATATATGTATAATGAAAAAAGTTGTTTTCCTAGACTTTTTAAACATTTTTATTGTTGCTACACGTTACAAGTAAATAATGGAGTCAAATAATTATTTATGAAAAGGCACCATTCGTAAAACAAACTGACTAGAAAAGTGAATATAAAATGGAATGCAAATGATCTACCATTATTATTTTTATTAATGACAATTCGTTTGTAACTTGTCAAAAACACCCTACAAATGATCGAATTAGAATTCTGTTATCAGAAACACAACAATAACGATGCTCTCATAATCAGCTAATCATTTTATGTGAGATACTATACTAATCCCATTTACGTAATTTGTAAATGAAAAAAAAATATATCAATACCGATCTATAAACGTGATACGAATTTAATAACACATCCAGCGATAAAGTAGATTTCTGTAATTCAAGCTACATATTCCAATTAAAAATATCAAGCCATTACTAAATCGTTGTACAAATAAAACAATCCACTAATACAATAACAACACCTCATACATCATCAAAAATGCCCCTAGGAGCGCCACCTACTCTACTCCTATAGTTATTGTCCAACTGATAGCTGTCAGAAAATCTCGGTTCCAATTCTGACGAGTTGTAACGCTCGATTCCTGTGCTGGCGCCGAAACGTGAGTCAATATCATCCTGTTCAGGCGGGAACCTAGTATCTACTTCTGATGAAAATTTCGTGCCGCTATACGAGTCTAGTCCGTGAGAATCTCTGAGTACCGATCGAGAGTTGTCCAAAATTTCCATTTGACGAACTGTAGTCAAGTTTCATTATTAGAATATTGAACAAATACTTGAAATTTGTCATTTCCATGTCAAAATACACCTAACCTGTGTCTGTACTGTTCCTCTGCTGTCTGAACCTTCCTGTAGAAGAAAATCCATCCTGGTAATCCCTTCTTCTAGTGCTCGTCTCTTCAGCTCTTTGTCGCTTTCGTTTTTCTGGAAATTAATCAAGGTTTCAACTAAGCAATTCGATGTAATTACGCTACACGCACCTCTTTTTATCAACTCTCTACCTTCTTCAACCATGTCAGTTGTCATTTCATCGTCTCCAATAAACTGGTGGAAACCTATCCAAGAGAGCAATCTGGACCCAAGACTGAAGTAAGTCGCCAAACAAAACACTAGAATAGCCATCGGGAAATATATGTTGAAACCACGGGATATTATACTAATTACATCCATATGACCCATTATCTAAAAGTAATTTATAGATTAGTCATTGTTGGCTGTTTATCAAACTGCTCACTTGTGTATAAGAGGTTTCCATGACCTGTTTGTCAATTATATGGCTGTCCATATGGATTAGACCAAGGAAATTCAGACATAGAGGTGGAGTCAGTCTACTCAACATCATTCCAGAAAATATGAGACTGTATTCGTTGGTTTGGTGATGGGGTGCCAAGTAGTATAGGTTCAGGAGGCGAATTTTAAGCACAGTAGAATAAGCACAGTAGCACAAGTATAGAATTATTATTGTTGAGAACAGCTGGAAGTGAATATGTTTAAGGAATAGTTATGTAAACATTCTGATTCAATGTACTACCTCTATTGTGAAATAATCATACTTAGTTTTTGAAACAATTATAGCGAATATTGATAATGGTGGTGAAACATTGAAGAATGACACTTCAGACCATACAACACACACTGAAAGTATTCCAGCTAACACTGCCAACACTTTCTGGGTATAACAATAGAAAATACATTTCCAATACCATTCTAGAAAGAAAAAATCAGTACACTTTTATTCAATTACTTTACTTAGCTCACCAATTGTAGAAGTGTATACATATCTTGAAAACCAACTGTGCTCTTTTTCAAATGTCCTTTTGAATCTTCTTTCCTTAGAAACCTGATTCTTCAAGATATCTTCTAGTTCCAATACTTTTTCTACCATAATACCCCATTGGGTTTCAGTGCGTTGTAAAACTTGCAATGACTTGATGGTCTGAAAAATCAAAATCAATTGAAATGGCTTTGTTGAATAAGGCAACAATGTTACTCTATTATCCTCACCTGTTTATGTAATCTAATTAGAGCCTTGACACTAGGGGGGTCTGTTGGTGTATCTTCAGGTAACTGTCTACGATTCATCCTATCTTTTAGTTCAGCAGGGACTTTTTGCAAGATGGTTTCCAAATGATAATGCAGCACATGACCTGGTCTCACAGCTAAAGAAACTGCTTGAAGAGACTGAAATCCATAATTATTTTCTCTTATTCATTCACCATTATGAAAAATAAAATACCTCCAAGACATCATCCACTGTTTCCTCAGCCTCACATTTATCAGAACTCAGTTTAGCTGTCTTGAAATATAGTTGTGTCAGAGTTAGACTATGATTTGCCCTATTCCAAAGTCTTCTGGGCACTTCAACTAATGCATAGCCTAACAGAAGCACTAATAGAAATAACCCCCATGTATTACTTGCACTAGATGCAATGGCCTTCAATTTTGACCTGAAATATAAATCATTGTTTTTTTTTAATAACACTCATATATAACTAACCAATCTAGATCTATTCCAGGTTTCAGTGCAAGATAAATAAGTAAAACACCACAAATCAGCAAGTATGATCCATAATATATAGCATTATCTATCAATGCTGATTTTAGCTTTCCTTTCACAGTAAAATCCCCAGCTTTTATATAGGACTGCATCATTGGCATAACAAGCCTACAAAATGCATCAAAATGTATCACTATGTTCCAAGAGTTTCCAATATTTTGAACAAACCATGTCAAAAACTGGGTACTCCAATAAACAGTGCGCCATAAATTCAACAAAACATGATCTGGTAAATTACTCCAAGGGGGCTCACATGGCAGAGAAGAGGATGCAGAAGTATTTATTGATGATTGGTTTCCTTTTTCATGATCACACTGTCGATACACAGTCTGGAAAATCTCATTTCAAAGTGACCATTGCAAATAATGAAGTTTTACTTACAGATGTCACATCCAAAGGGAGAGCAAATATTATTAAAAAACTGAAATACCATGCTATAAGTACAGTGATCGTGACGAATATATGGTGTCTAAACCAGTTTCCATATCGATATAATGTGATAGAAGATAATAGAAATGAAAACAAGACTTTTGAGACTAACGCTGTATAACTCATACTTTTTCAATATAACACTACAAACAGTCAAAAACACTTATTTTGTTGGGTTGACTTTCAATTGTTCGTGGGCATTTCGTGCCGACTGTTGCATTTTCTCTAATTTTTCCAATGTGAAACTCTTGAGGGGTATCAATCTTGGTTTACACAATATAAGGTCAGGTACATCTTCTAGCATTATTTGACCATGTTTTTTCAAAACAGGGCGCAGATTGATATGCTCTGAAGACATAGCAACAATTGCAGACTAATAATTCATTGTACTTATGCAAATAACATTTTACAGTTCGAAATATCCTGAGGAAATATCAAATTGTTATCAAAACTATCTGTCTGACACATGTCACGAGACGTCAACTACATATGGTGTTATTCTTCTCATTTTTAATTCCACTTCAATAAAGGGTGAGTGGCAAGGTTGCAACCGAAATAAAAGATGTGGGTGTCAAAAACTGTCAGGTATTCTTCGGCGAAAGCAGCCAATGAATCTATAATCATTGTTTTATATCAATATTATCAACAAAAATGAGTGATTTATTCAAGTCTGCTTTCGAATATTTCAGCAGTCCAGCTAATGGACAAATTGAAAATAGCTTTGTTGGCCAAATAATAGAAATTTCGAATGTTAAGTTACGAATAAAAAAAGTTATTGCTGAAGGTATGTTTTCAATATTGATTTTTGGGAAAAATTTAATAAATATATATATATTTTAGGTGGTTTCGCTGTCGTTTTCGTTGCACAGGATGTAGCTACAGGAAAAGATTATGCTTTGAAGGTATAATTAGGATTAAACCATAATCCTTAAGGACTTGACAATGTTTAAAACTTGTTGTAGAGATTGCTAGCAGCTGATGAAGAAGCAAAAACCAATATAATAAGGGAAATCAATATTCTCAAGAAAATATCTGGACATCCTAATATAATTCAATATCTATCAGCTTCATTTACAGATAAATCTCAAACACAACATGGTCAATCAGAATTTTTATTGGTCACTGAACTATGTCCAGGTAAAAAGTATCAGAACAACATATAATTGATCTCTAAATTTGATAAATATTCAGGAGGTTCAATGGTTGAAATTTTGCAAGGACGTTCAACTGCATTTGATCCAGAAACAATAACAACATTATTTTATCAGACCTGCAAAGCTGTAGCTCATATGCATTCTCAAGTTCCACCTATAATTCACAGAGACTTGAAAATAGAGAATCTCCTGATTAGCAGTGAGAGTACCATAAAATTATGTGATTTTGGATCAGCTACCACTGAAGTATTCAGGCCTGATTTATCATGGTCAGCTCAACAACATTCAATTCTAGAAGAAGATGTAAGTTTTCAGTCAAATTAATGGCTTGGAAGTGAAGATGGTTTATTTCTAGATGGCAAAATTCACAACACCAATGTACAGAGCACCTGAAATGGTAGATACATGGAATAATTATTATATTGGACCTGCTGTAGATGTTTGGGCATTAGGTTGCATACTCTATACTCTTTGTTACATGAGACACCCTTTTGAAGATAGTGCCAAACTGAGGATTATGAATGCAAACTACACCATTCCACCTGACCCAAAATATTCCTGCTTCCATGGAATAATAAGTGAGAATTATTTTTCGTATTAAAAGGAAGAGCTTTGACCAATTTTTCATTGAAGGAGGTTGTCTTCAAGCAAATCCTGATCAAAGATTGACAATATTAGGTGTTCTTGAAAGAGTAGCAGCAATAGCAGAATCGAATGGGTACAACTTGAAAGCACCTCTCATTCTATCAACTCAAAGACCTAACAATACCGAATCAAATCAACAAGACCTTCCTAGCAATAATGGTGCAAAAGCACCACCACCTAGACCTGTTCCCCCAGTTAGCGAGCCTTCTAAAGCACCACAAATGGTACAATTCCAGTGAATGTTTTCAAAATAGGCTGTAAACATTTTTCGCAGGTACCTCAAAGACCAGCTGCCCCTCCGCAAAGACCTGCAGCAGGGCCCCAACAACAAAAACAACCTGACAACAGACAATATGGCTTATTTTCTTCACTCAAAGGGGGAGCTGGTAGCTTATTCAAAAATCTCAAAGATACTAGTAGTAAAGTGATGGCCACAGTTCAACAGTGAGTTGGATTTTCTACTATTGTCAGCATATTATCATTGTTGATTTTAGGTCTATGGCTAGAACAGACTTAGATATAAGTTACATCACGTCTAGAATTATCGTTATGCCATTTCCATCTGAAGGTTTTGAATCAACTTACAAAACGAACCACATTGAAGATGTGAAACTTTTCTTGGATTCCAGACATCCCAATTTCAAATACTCAGTCTATAATTTATCTCATAGACCCTATCATTCGAAATTCGGACAAGCTAGAATAGTGGACTGTGCTTTTGCATATCCAGATCTCTTCAAAGCACCTCTTCTCAATTCCATGTATCAAATTTGCGAAGATATCTACCAATACTTAGCTGGTGACAGTAGAAATGTCGTGGTAATCCATTGTACAGTGAGTATTGTGTCACAGGGTGTAAAATTCGCTGAAATTCGTTATCATTTTAGGATGGGAAAGCTACATCTTCAACACTAGTTTGCGCGTTATTGATATATGCGAGATTATTTGAAGTTCCCGAAGATGCTTTACAAATGTTTGCTGTGAAGCGCTGTCCTCCTAATATGCGGCCCTCGGAACTCAGATATCTTTACTATTTGGCAGATATCGTCAGGAATCCTCCAACTTATCCACATTATTATCCAGCAACTATAGTTTCATTGCATATGCAACCAATTCCGTTATTCACAAAAAATCGGTATGTTAATTATTCTCTTGGTAGTTCGTGAACGAAGAATGTCTGGAATATCTGAAGATTTCTCGCGATATATTTTCTTATAGGGATGGCTGTCGACCTTACATTGAAGTCTACAATGAGAATAGATGTATATTATCAACTTTACAAGATTATGAGTGTATGAGACTGTTCAATTTAGCTGATGGAAAGGTAAAATTTGTTAATTGGAAAATACTTTATAATGTGAAAAATTTTCAGTGCTTGCTTCCTATAAATACAACGCTTTGTGGTGACGTTTGCATAATAGTATATCACGCGAGGAATGTTTTGGGAGGAGTTATGACTCAGGGTAGAGCCACGGGAATCAAAATTTGTCAACTACAATTCCATACAGGGTATATTCCAGAAGAGGAGACTTGTTTGAGATTTACAAAGTATGTTTATTTTATTTATCATGCGGGATTTGTTTCGACCCAATGGATTTTTCAGGTCAGAATTGGACGAGTTGGCAGAAGGAAATGATCATTATCAAGATAGATTTACTGTAACAGTCAATGTATTTGTAACTGACGTTGAGAAGAAACCGTCACAGCCGGCACCGTGGCAAACTGATTTGACGGAAAGAGTACCGGATACTGTTTTCACCTCTCCGCTGGAAAAAGATGAAACAGTCGATAATTTCGGTGAATTTATTCTGCTATAAATGTTGTCGTGTGAATTCCTCAATGATATCAATCGTTTTCAGTGAGCCAACCTGTCAGACAACCTGTTATTACTCAAAAAAAGCCAGAAAGACCTGTCAGACCTGCGCCTCCGGCACATTTAAAACCCGAATCTGCTGAATCCGACAGTGGCTCTGAAGCAGAGCAGAAAATCGAACATCCCCCATCAGTTCCCAAAGTCGAACCCGTCATCGACCTTCTGAACCTCAACTCGACTTCTACTATCGAACAACCCGTCCCCAAAGCCTCCCCCAGCTCAAACTTCGACCTTCTGAGCGGTTTCGGGGGCGATAACTTCGACGCCTTCCCCGGCACCTCGACTAATCGACCGCAGCCGAGCAAACCCGAGGTGTTCGTGGATCCCTTCGGGTCTCTGGGCGGTGGGGACGGCAACACCCTGTTGGGCGGCTGGAGTGATTTCGACACTAAACCGACGCCGAACAACGTTCAGGAACAAAAGACGAATGACCCGTTTGCCGATCTGGGTAAGTAGTTCAAATGTCCCGTGCAACGAACTTATTCCGATCGAATTCAGCGAACCTCGGAAGCAGCTTGAACTTCCCCAACAAACCCACCCCGATGAGCGGTTCTCAAACGCCCAACAAAGTGTCTCCTACGACCCCGCAGCATTCGATGACGCCCCAGCACCAGGCGAAGTCGCCCGTGGGGCCCGATTACAATCGGTCCCATTTCGAGACGGTGAATAAGAGCCAAAACGACGGCAAGAGTGCTTCGAAGAGCGAGGATGTGTTCGGGGACCTTTTGGGGTCTCAGGGGTACTCGTTCACTGGTAAAAAGGATGCTGGGCCGAGGACCATGAATGCTATGAGGAAGGAGGAGATGGCTACTTACATGGATCCGGAGAAGCTCAAGGTTTTTTGTCGGATTTCTCAGAGTAACTCGAAATTCACTATTATTTTTATTTTTCTCAGGTCATGGAGTGGATAGAAGGGAAGAAGAACAATATTCGGGCTCTGCTGTGTTCTATGCACACTATTTTGTGGGAAGGCGCCAAATGGAATAAGTGTGAGATGCATCAGCTTGTGTCGGCTGCTGACGTCAAAAAGGCATATAGAAAAGCATGCTTAGCGATACATCCTGATAAGGTAATGTCGAGTAATATTCACGCTAAACATACATAATATTACAATTTAATTTCAGCAAGCCGGTACCGACAATGAGAATCTTGCTAAATTGATATTTATGGAATTAAATAACGCGTGGAGTGATTTCGAAAATGACGCAACCCAGCAGAATATTTTCTCTAGTTAAATTACTCTACAATTTTTATTATTGTTTGTGATCATTCCATTAATGATTAAACATATTTATTTTAGCATATATTAGATTCTCTACGATAGATATCTAATTCAATGATATAATTTAAGAGTTGTTATGAGGTGTAGTTCAATTTGAATAAATATACCTATACTTCGAAGATATATAGACAATATAACTTTTACTTTGCTACAAACTTTTGTGTGTACATTATTTTTCTGTTGTATATATATTTTATTTTATAATATATTCTATTTTTATGTAAACATTTTCCTATACTCAAAAAGTACCTGAGATTGGTCCAAAGTTGTCCATACTAATAATTTCATCTGCTTTCGTTTTCAATTATTAAAATGAAATCTGGGGTGATCATACGAGACTCAAGAACACGAAAGAGGTCTCGAATAAGGAAAAGTATGGTTAAGGTTATGCCATAATTGATATTTTGTGATGTCTTTTATTATTGGGTTGGAAAAATGATTTCTTGGAAGTAATGGCAAGTAATACAGTACAATAATTCCATTTCCATTCAATGGCCTATCGAAAATCGATTGCTCACTGCATTGGATGGAAGCTTTCTTCACAGTTGTCATTGTCACAACATTACCAATATGAGCAATGAGCATATTAAGAAATATTTGGAATATACTGGCAGCATTGATTAAACAATTAACTTTTTGCATATTTGCAGCCTGCTCGATGGAAATTGAAACTTACCCAAATGTTTAGGTTATGTTTATCTTTTTTCGGAATTTCAAAAAACAATGAAGTTACTATATTCCGTTATTTTCATCACATCGTTACCAATAGTACTTAGTTATATATTCAAGAGGAAATATAAACAGTTACATAAAATATTGAATTCTATTCATGATGAAGAAAAATATTATCATCAAGTCATATTCCCGAACATGGATAATTTTCAATGTCAACAGCACATGATCAAAAAAATAGAATGTGGGGATAAATGTTCTATAGTTTACCAAAAGACCCTACAGAATTTCATCCGAAGTGCCAAAATCAGTATATGCCTATGTGTTTACATGTTCACTTTGAGAAACTTAAATGAAGAATTGATTCAAGCACAAAAGAGAGGAGTCAAAGTGCGTATCATCACTGATAGTATTATGTTGAATGCTGATCCTGCACATCAAAATTTCTCAATACTGAAGAGAAATGGTGAGTATATAAAATAAGAATGATTTACACTGGCTTTCAATGGAATATCTGGGAGTAGTATAGAAACAATGAAGTTAATAATATTTATATAATGTCACAATTCCCTGCCAAATAACCACTTGATATATTTTTTTCAGGTGTATGTTGCAAAGTTCAAAACACAAATGGTATGATGCACCACAAATTTTGCCTTATTGATAAAGAAGAGCCTATTCATGCCAAAATGTTCTTTGGTTCCCTCAATTTAACCAATCAAGCTGTAGTTAATAACTTTGAATCTGTCGTGCTCACAAATAACTTGAACATAATTGAAAGGTACAGTGAAGAGTTTGAAGACTTATGGAGTACATTCAGAGAAATTCATTGAAACAAATCATGCTTATTTATCCAGATAAGAACTTATTTTCACACCTGTTATAATAAAAATAAAATACTAAATACACCTTGTAATCTCTATTTACAGTTCTTCACTTCATATTAATATTTCATGGTTATCTTAGTCTAAAGGAAATCCGATTGGGTCACACAAATAGCAACCCTACTATCAATCATCCAAATCCAGATCATTAAGCTCTTCATCGAGTTCATCCAAGTCATCTTCAAGGAAGAGATTTTCATTAATGGGTACAGCAGCAGCTTCAGCACTTGATGAAGCTTCTTCTTTGACTTCTACAGATTTGAATCTGTCTTCGGAAGCTTGTGTTCCAGTGTTATCAACCTAGAAATCATAATAGAATTGAATGCTGTTGAAATACAATCCAAACTCAATGAAACTTACTTCACTTGCACCTTCACCAATGACATCGAGATTGATTTCCTTGTATTCCACATTGTCCTCTTCAGAAGCATAGATTGTTGAGTCGAACAACTCATCCCCATCTTCCATATCATTATCGTTAGCGAGTTCGGGATTGAAGCTGAACATTTCTCTTCCTGAGAGCCCAACTTGTCTACCAGCCTTGTAATCAGTACGTTTCTTATCCTCATCCCTTTTGAAGCGGTCTTTTTTCTCTTGAATTTTTCTTTTTTTCCAAGCAAGGAAAGTTTCTAGAGTGACCTTGGTTTGAGTAGGGCCTAGGGCTGCCCTCTCTCTTTCTATCAAGTCATCAAGAGTGATTTCATTAGCCTTGTCCTCGAGCTTCTTCTTGTCCTTCTTGAGCACAAATCCAGGTGGTAGGGCATGACGGTATATGCAACTTTCCCCAGTGGGACATGTCCAGAACCATCCATATTTTGATCTTTCTACTGCTTCCAGGAAATGCTTGCATATCTTCAAAAAAATCACATCTGATAACCAAACCTGACTTGTTTTATGTAATACTTACAATATCTGTTGTGGGCATTTTTGCTGACCCATGTTTCTTATCAATAACTTCCTTCAATTTTGCTTCATCCCAATTTTCCATTGTCTCATCTTCCCCATCACGCATGTCTACATACATGGATCTCTTCTCTGCTTTCCTTTCCACTGCTAGGTCGTGGGAAAATTTGCATTTGGCACCTTTTCCACATTGTCCCTGTTTGAAGAATGCACATACCACCGATTTTGGGTCAGCACCTACAATTATTCCAACAATTCAATCAATATGTTTCAATTGTATTTTCTATCCATGCAAATGACCTTTTTCAACTTTTTGAACTTGCACAGGTTTGAATAGGGCTGCTAGTTCTTTCTGTTCCTTCAATTTTTTTTCCTTTTCGAGTTTTTTTTGGTCTTCTTTCAAGGGATGGTGTCCACCAGTCTTGACTTGCTTTTCAACTTGTTGAATAAATTTTTGTTGCTTAGAACCTTTCTTATTTTTTAATCCGAATGTTTTATCCTAAAACCGTATAAATGTAAGATATTTATGGGTTCATTGTTTAATGAGACAACTCACCTCTATAACCTTTTCTTTCTTTTTTTGTTCGTTTTTTTTACTTGGAGCAGCCGGCTTAGATTTTGGAGGCATTTTTAATTAATTTAAGGTGAAATGACTATATGAAGAACTGAGAGATGAACCAGATTTCAAATTCAGAAAATTGGTATTTTATTTTTTACCACATGGATAATCATTCACAAATCTAGTAACTAATTTACTTTTTGGATCTGTCAGAAAGTCAGTTATCTCGAATGACAAAAGTGTCAAAACACACAACACAATTTAATACCGGTTAGAGTTCAATGGTTATCGAGTTGATAATTCATATTATGTTTCTCGCTGGTGTAGTTCATTGAATATTTGAAAAAAGCATTCCCCATACGATGACATATTTGTTCCAGTTATATTTCACCCATATATTGGCTGAGTTGATAACGTTAAAATCCTAGTAGAAAAAAATGTCAGTCAATTGTCAATGTGTGTTTCTAAATGACATTTGTGAAGTAGTTTGTGTGAAGTTAGCCACGGAATTGCCAGCTACGGTTTCTGACGTGTGGGAAATCGAATACGGTATAGAGTAAAAACCGTGGCTAGCGAGTCGTGTAGTGTAATGTTCGGATCTCTTTTCAATGCATGAAAAATTCAAAGATAAAGGTGCACCAACAACAATCCATACATTGTGACATTTTTTAAGTTTGGCAACAATTGCATTCACAAATGAAAACAAAAACATAACTCAAAATGGCGATTTATTTTACATTACCCATATCAATCGAAAATAAATTTCAAAACACTCGATTGTGAAGAATTTAAACCCGAGAGATTGAGAATTTCTAGATCGAATAAATATGGTATTACATTAACAGAAGCACACTATATACTGTAATAATGATTGTACAGGAACCCGTTCAGGTAAATATTCTATTATACCTTCATCACAATAATGGTTTTTATGTTTTTCTTGTTGATTTTAGGCTGCCATTTGGCACTGTTTGAACCATTATGCTTATAATGATGCGATCTTTTTATCAGAACGTTTGTATGCTGAAGGTGAGTGAATACCACAGGAAAAAGGTTGAAACAATAGATTCATTTGGTTTTTTGCAGTTAAAACTGATGAAACTCTATTTCTCCTGGCAACTGCTTACTTCAGAAATGGACAGAAAAATCATGCTTATTACACTTTGCAAGACAGGACAGGAAATTCTCAGTGCAGATACTTGTTTGGAATATGTGCTTATGAACTAGAGAAGTGAGTTCATCAGTTGATAACAGAATTTTTCATTTTGAAAATATATTTGTTTGTGTAGGTATGCTGAGGCTGAAGCTGTTTTATTAGAAAATTGCTCTACAAATGGCTTGGATGATGAGGATTTCACAAAAGAATATGGTGATCAGGCAAGCTTTGTTTTAATGCTACTTGGAAAAATTGCTGCCAAAACTGAACGTAAAACTAGAGCTATAGAGGCTTGGAAAAAAGCACTAAGGCTCAATCCATTCTTGTGGTCTGCCTTTGAAAACCTTTGTGATATAGGAGATAAACCCAACCCACAAACTACTTTTCAAATGAATAATTTGGAGACCATGTCTATGTGCCAAGGCAGCACTTTGAATAATATAGAAAGTGTTTTGATCACAAATAATCCAGCTAGTACAGAAACTCCTGAAGTATTCGTGAATACGCCACCACAACCACTGTTCAGTAATATGAATTGCAATGTCAATCTCAACATGAACATCAACACGAAGCTCATGTTCACTCCTGAGGAGAGTCCTCTAGCTCGACCCCTGAGTATGTCAGGTTTCTTGCCATTATCTTCAGTTACAGCTACTAGATGTAAACCAGCAAGATCTAGGTTGGACGGAAGTAGTAGTGTGAGTATTAATTGTTTGATATTCAAAAATTGGTGAAAGTCTACACGTTTTTTGGTCCGAGAAACTTGAATTTGGCGATACTATTTTTCCTTCTTTCCAGAGTCCCCTTCCAAGCTTCGGGCAGCTCTTCGACTCATCGACAGACTTCACCAGCACCCCCGACATGATCTCACCACCCACCCTGACGGAATGCAACAGCAGCCATCACCAATCTCTGGCGAAACGGGTTCGAGCGCAAGTCGACCAGTTCATCGGTCGCAGAGAATCCATTTTCCAAAACTCCAAACCGGTTTTCAGCCAGTCAACCAACGTACCCGTCACGAAAACGCCCACGATACCCCTGGCGGGCCAGCCCAGCCAGAACGTCCGACGCAGCTCGAGACTGTTCAGCAACAACTCCGTCAAAGAAAACAACAAATCGCCCAATCGGAACGGCAAGTTCGCCACCCCGAAGTCGCCGTCGCGGAAAACGAAGCAGCGCATAACCAAGTGCAACCTGAATAAAAACGCGAACTTCGCCGAGCTGAACAGCCGCAACAAAATGGAGAAGGAGCGCAGCGAAACGGTGACGGCGGCGGACGCCAAAACGGAGAAAAGTGCAATAACTAGTGCGGGTGGCGAGAGCTGTCTGCAGCAGGCGGTGACGCTGCAGAAGCAGAGCGCCGAAGGGCTGATGTGCCTGCTGCGCGACTTGGGCCAAGCGTACCTCGACCTTGCCCAGTTCGATTGCGTGTCGGCCATCGATCGATTGAACTGCCTGCCGCCCAACCAGTTCAACACCTCGTGGATTTACTGCCTGCTGGGCTCGGCGTACTTCGAGCGAGCCGACTACGAGTCCAGCGCCAAATACTTCGGGGAGGTGCACGACCGGGAGCCCTACCGATTGGACTGCATGGACGTTTATTCGACGGTGCTGTGGCACTTGCAGAAGGAGGTGGCGCTGTCGGCGCTCGCGCAAGAGCTGATCGACCAGGACAAGAGCTCGCCGGTGACGTGGTGCGTGAACGGCAACTGCTTCTCGCTGCACAAGGAGCACGACACGGCCATCAAGTTCTTCCAGCGCGCCGTCCAGGTGGACCCGGGCTTCCCCTACGCCTACACCCTGCTGGGCCACGAGTACATCGCCACGGAGGAGCTGGACAAGGCGATGAGCTGCTTCAGGAACGCCATCCGGCTGGACTCGAGGCACTACAACGCTTGGTTCGGCATCGGCACGATCTACTCCAAGCAGGAGCGCTACCAGCTGGCCGAGATGAACTACTCGAAGGCCTTCTCCATCAACTCGAAGAGCTCGGTGATCCTGTGCCACATCGGGGTGGTGCAGCACGCGCTCAAGCAGACCGAAAAGGCGCTGGCCACGTTCAACGCCGCCATCGCCAACAACCCCAAGAGCCCGCTGTGCAAGTTCCACAGAGGCTCGATTTACTTCGCGCTCGGGAGGTACGTCGAGGCGCTCAAGGAGCTCGAGGAGGTGAAGGAGATCGTGCCCAAGGAGTCCGTGGTTTACTATCTGATTGGCAAGGTGCATAAGAAGCTGGGCAACACGGATCTGGCGCTGATGCACTTCAGCTGGGCCACCGATCTGGACCCGAAGGGGGCGAGTAGTCAGATCAAAGAGGCGTTCGATCCGGCTATGGGGCGCAACACGACGGAGCTCGATTCCCCGGTGTCGCCCTCCAACGACGATTACCAGTCGGAGAGCAATTCGGGCCAGCGGTTCGGGCCGTTGAATTTGAACGGGTTACCTGACGATAGCGAGGATAGTTTTTGAATTCGCGGAGTCGTGGATGGAGTTGTTGTTGAGAAATGTGACCTTTATTTTTTCAGATTGTGTTCAGGGAATTTTTAAAATGAGATTTTTTATTTCTAATAGTTTCAATTGACTTTCTACAGGTAATTCGTGAGTTGTTTAGGGTGAGGTGGTTCTAGTCTGTGAGACTTTGTGAATCGGTCGAACGGATTCCAAACATTTTGATTACTGTATTCGAATCGAGTATCTGGAAATGTCAATAAACCAACATTCGATTTGTTCTATTGATTTTCGTCGGCCGAAATAGGCTCCAACATATTCACCGTGTGTAAGTGCTGAATTATATTACAGTAATCCGTGTTAATAGGCAAATATTTGTGGAAATATGTAGTTTTGGGAATGAAATATCGTCCCTGTGTGGCTTTCTCTGTAAAATAAATTCAATTGATTGTAAGTGGATAATTTCTCGTCACAAATATAATGAAGTGTAACATGGAATGTGTTCATAACTTAGTTCACCTTATCTATTTTAAATTTGGCGAAAATTCCATGATCGATAATCACACCTATTGTGAAATTTCAAGTTCTGAATCCAATTATCGAAATGTGTGTCAAGCCAAAAGTGTTTGAAAAAAAAATATTTTAATTTAGACTGAATATGAGAAGGGTTCTAATTGCACTCGTATATGATTCAATACATAATCTTATATCTATCAACTAAATACAAAAAATATATTTGATTTACTGGTAATGTTTTCCTATGCTTCAATTCTATTATATTTCAAGAAAATTTCCAGACTGGTTACTCACTTCTTATGTAAAAAGAATGATGTATATTATGTTGAGTAAAGATTTATTTTATGAATTATCTTAGTTGCTGTGTTTTTGACTATATAAATAAAATATTTATGAAATGAATAATCGATTTGTTGGTAGCTTTTATTTATTTTGTAATGCTTCCAAGACGCTGTAAGCTATTTTAAATCAAAGTAAAAGAAGCAGTTCAAACTAATAGAAACGTAATAATGAATGAAATTTCAGACCAAACCAACACAAATTCTTTTGGTTTTGTTTCTGAATATCACTTCTTGGGAACTGGAAAAAAAAACAAGTATTATTAAGATGAAAGTCCATTTATTACTTAAGAATATAACATTCAATGTGAAAACATTACATTACAAACATCACAAAAAGCCAATAAATGATGACAACTCCTAACCAGCCATATTTTTGAACATGTCACCCAACATTAAACTGTCAAGAGCCTTTTGAACAGTGGGATCTTTCAAAATCGGAGTAGGTTCCGATGTTGGGACAGGCTCGGGAGCCGTTATAGACGTGGGAATGGAGACATCGGCAGATTTATTCAGAATATTCATTATTCTGCTCTGCAGTTCTGCCTTCTTGGAATCGGAATCGTCCTCTGGGGTGATACCCTCGGCGATTTCGTACTCATGTTGCAGTTCTCGCCTTTCTCGTAGGTACTTTATCAGTCGATCGTATTGGGGAGTAGAGATTTGTCGATTTTCAGAAAGCATGTTTAGTAACATCTGAAAGGAAAAATAATCAAATTCTTTTTATTAATAGCAGGACATCAAACTGACCTGTAGCTGAACTGGATGTCGATCCATTAAGGACATTTGTCCTGCTTGGTCTGGAGGAGTATGCTCGCCTTTCATGTAAGATTCAAAATTCCGGGAAATGAATATCATTGCATCATCCACCGGCATATTTCGGTGCTCTGAAATTCAAATATACAGCACTTTTTCTGATGTAGTAGACCCAGAACCGAATCTACCTTGAGTGAGACCATGAAGAACATTCAATGTCAAACTCCTGTGCTCTTCATTTATGGGCATAACCAAGATGGCATACAAACATCCTCTGCTGGAAATATTAGCCAAAACTTTTCCTATTGGAACATCTTCATTAGGAAAAAGTAAATCCACCATAAGACCAAGCTTTTTCAACTTTTGTTCAATGAACTCAGCATACTCACTACAAAATATTGATTTAGATCCCTATTGTTATGAGCCTATGAAACAGCTTCAATGTTACTCACGTTAATGCTTTGGAAACAACAATTATTTCACAATCGTTTTTCTCTGGGACAGGAAGTGCTTCAATGATAGGTGGAGGCATAAATGCCTCCCTTTGAGGTGGTCCAAAGTCCCTATTATCTCTGCCAAAATAAGGATCTCTATCTCCATACATATCCATCTTGGAAGGCTCAAATCTACCAGGGAACCTTTCACGATCACTTGGTCTACCTCTACCACCTCCACGACCCATTCTACCGCCCTTAGGAGGCCCTCCCCTATCATCATGTTGAGGTGGTGGACGGATAATAGGCCTATCATCGTCTACTATCTCTTCATTAAACTCATCTTTGATATCTGGGTTATTGAATTTAGGCTCTGGTAGATTTTTTATACCAGGTAGACCATGAGAAGGTTGCTGTTGCTGTGGTAGTGTGTTGATAGGTTTAGGAGAATGATCTTGTTGTGTTGGTGCAGGAGGGGGGCCATGTCTATGTGGAGGTGGTGGACCACCCCTCATAGGAGCCCTCGGGCCTGCATTCTGGTTATTATTGGATTTTGTTTTATCAAGAGCTTGTTTGACAACAATTTTCTTGCCTGATATAATAGTACCATTCTCTTTCTGAATGGCTGTTTGTGCTTCTTGGTCATGCTCATACTGAATAAAAGCAAAGCCAAGGTTGACTGACAAACCCACAACATTACCATGTTGTTTGAATATCTCATCCAAGTCATTCGCTACTACTGTTTTTGGTAAATTACCTACGTAAATTCTTGCGCCGGCTGTAGCCGGATTTTTCATGAATTGCTTGTCCGTACGGTACATGTTAACGTTATATATAGATTAGGTTTAGTCAGTACTACTAAAACATTATATCTTTCTACTGGAAATTGTCGAATGAATTGAATTGTTATTGAAAACAGGAGAAATAATCAAAA
Organism: Plagiodera versicolora; assembly: GCA_037013635.1. Taxonomy (NCBI): domain Eukaryota; kingdom Metazoa; phylum Arthropoda; class Insecta; order Coleoptera; family Chrysomelidae; genus Plagiodera; species Plagiodera versicolora. The sequence continues at coordinate 1,335,281 of CM072983.1, read as the reverse complement.
AATATCAACTCTTTGTTCTATGGTTTTGACGCTTCCAAGGGATTCTGGCTGACGTTCTGTGTTTCTGTGACCTAATGTGGACCTAATCATGGACCTATCTGTTTCTGTGACTTATCTGTTCTGTGGTCGAATCATGCGCATAAACTACTTATTCTACAGTGTGAATTTAAATGAAAATGTGTTCGTGTTGAGTGTTGACTAATATATTTTAGTTTTCTCCTTGTATTATTGAGTGTAATAGTGAAAAAGTCTGCCGAGATGCTCGCTTTATTTGAAACTTCTGCTGGATACGCCATATTCAAGGTATATTGTAGATTTGATCTCCTCTGGAACCGCTAACCTAACTTTGACCATGCTTTCAGCTTCTAGATGAAAAGAAGTTGGAGAAAACTGACAATCTATATAAGTCGTTCGAGACTCCGGAAGCTGCTGGTAAAATGTAAGTTGCAACACAAAAAAGAGAAAATTGGATTCTAATTTTTCTTCTTTCAGAGTGAAACTCAAACATTTCCAGAAATTTGCCGACACAACCGAAGCCTTAGCAGCTACCACCGCTGCAGTCGAAGGCAAACTCTCGAAAAGCCTCAAGAGTTTATTGAAGAAACATGTTGACAAAGATTTGCAGGAGCAACTCTTAGTAGCTGATGCCAAGCTGGGTTCTGCAATCAAAGAAAAATTCAGTTTGCAATGTATTTCCAATTCCAATGTTCAAGAACTAATGAGATGCATCCGATCCCAACTGGACAGCTTGATTTCAGGACTGCCAAAAAAAGAAATGACTGCTATGGCACTTGGATTAGCTCATTCCTTATCAAGGTACAAGTTGAAATTCTCCCCTGACAAAGTTGATACAATGATTGTACAAGCTGTTTCTTTGCTGGATGATTTAGATAAGGAATTGAACAATTACATCATGAGATGTAGGGAATGGTACGGCTGGCATTTTCCTGAATTAGGAAAGATCATAACAGATAATGTGGCTTTCGCCAAAACTGTGAAAGTAATTGGTACCAGAGAAAATACAGCTACTTCTGATTTATCTGATGTATTACCTGAAGAGGTCGAGGAAAAAGTCAAGGAAGCTGCTGAGATCTCTATGGGTACTGAAATCTCAGAAGAAGATATATTAAACATCATGAATTTATGTGATCAGATCCTGGATATTACGACCTATCGCACCCAACTTTATGATTATCTCAAGACTCGTATGGTGGCCATGGCACCTAATCTGACAGTTCTAGTCGGAGAGCTGGTAGGTGCCAGACTAATTTCACATGCTGGGTCTTTGATAAACTTGGCAAAGCACCCTGCCTCGACAGTACAGATCCTTGGAGCTGAAAAGGCATTGTTTAGAGCTCTTAAAACCAAGAAGGACACTCCAAAGTATGGTTTGATTTATCACTCGATGCTTGTTGGTCAATCCAGTACGAAGAATAAGGGAAAAATGTCCAGGATGTTGGCTGCCAAGGCTGCTCTCTGCACTCGTGTGGATGCTTTGGGAGAAGATGGTAACTTCTCTTTAGGTAAGAATCCTATAACACTCGTTTTTTGTCACAACTAATTCATCAATTTCACAGGACCCGAACATAAAGCTAAACTGGAATCAAGGCTTCGATTTCTTGAAGAAGGCAATAATCGCAGAATCAGTGGTACAGGCAAAGCCAAAGCCATGTTTGAAAAGTACCAAGCAAAGACCGTTGTCCTACAGTATCCTGATGCTGCTGATTCAACTCTGCCTGTTGTGGGTAAAAGGAAACGATCAGAATCTGAAACTGTAAAAGAGGAAGCAACAGTTGAAGAAGCTGAAGTTGCTCCTAGTTCTTCCAAGAAGAAGAAAAAGAAGAAGGCAAAGGATCAGGAACAGGAAGTAGAAGAAACGGAGGTGAAAACTGAAGTTGAAGTAGCGGAGGAGACTCCAAAGAAAAAGAAGAAGAAGGTTAAACAAGAGGCAATGGATGTATCTGTGGGCCAGGAAGAAATAGAAGCTGAGGATGGTTCTGCAAAGAAAAAGAAGAAGAAGGTCAAACAAGAGTCAGTGGATGTATCTGTGGCTCAGGAGGAAGTAGAAGCTGAAGTTGGTTCTGCTAAGAAAAAGAAGAAGGACAAGCGATAACTCCACAAGTGGATCTGTGGAGGTGCGCAATTTATAATATATATAGAAAATAAGAACACGAGAAAATTTATAATAAACACAGCCAGGAAATGTTTGATTTTGATTTATTTCTCTAACCTTGAGACCTAATACTGAGTTTGAAAGTAAAGAACTAATTCGGAAGATTACCGAAAAGACATTCCATGCTCCTTGGATCATGGCAACCTGTAAAATCAGTAGCTCCGAAATTTCTCCAACATAATTTTTCATGTCCATCAAATAAATTCTTGAAAAGTGAACCTCATATATAACCCATTGTCATCTCGAAATGAGGTGTAAAAAAGTATGAAGAACAAAATTGATCAAAAATACCGAACCGAAATCTTGTTATCCCGAACAGTGCTGAAATACCGAACAACTGGCAACCCTGCTCATGTGTTATTAAGTTTGTTCCAACAAACATTTCTGTATGGTTTCGAAACTGTTTTGTGGCCGTTTCGGTTTCGTTCAGTTCGCATGCGCTAACTTCGCATAGTTTCGTGTTTTAAGACGTGTTGGAACAAAGCTATTAACGCATTGACAATTGTTAGCTTGCGCATGCGTATTTAGTGTTGGCCAAGTTCTGGTTTCATAGGGGAAATTTGAGTAATATTGTTTTATGCAAATATTTGTCATGTCATCATTTTATAACGTATATCTTACTCTTATGATAGTTTAGAAAAGTATAAAAATTGTGACAAAAAGCATGGATTCCAAAGTTGTTCGTATTGTTAAACTTGATGAGCATACTTCAGAGACCGACTTGAAACAGTTGATCCAACAACTAGTGAAATTGACGGGAAGTATTGAGAATGTATATATCAGAAGAGATCGAATAACGGCTTTGACTTTTGCGTATGTTATCTTTGATAACAACATTGATGCCCAGGGAACTGCGTTAGCATTAAATGGATTTCCTCAAGGTTCAACTCAACTTGATGCAGCTCTGATTGGTCCCAATCTTGAATATAAAAAATATTACCCCTCATTATTTTCTTCATGGAATCGAAAACCGAAGAAGACCAAACAAATAATATAGTTCAGTGAGATTTTTATTTCATTATACAACTCATTCAAACATACTGTGCATAATTGTATAAATAAATACATTACCTAAAAAAATGTGTCATTTGTCACTATTGATTTGCGAGAATATAAAATTCAAGCTATTAGGTATCATATGTAAATGAAAAAAGAAGAGAAAAAAACAAACTCGATTTCTGTGCTCGATTGTCGGAGACACTTCAAGAATGTAGGAACTATTACCAGAGATAAGCTATAAGCAGTTTCGGGCAACGCAGAAATCATTCATGTGTATAACTGATTGTATAACAGTTGTATATGTTCCTGCTATTTTAATCAGGGATTATAATCACCTCAGTTTAGATGAATTGTGCATTTGTTTGGTTCCTTGTATAATATGCCATTTTCATCTCACAGTCTATGAGAACTGCTGGTATTAATTGATTTTTTGTATCATTTTCGGTGACCGTGATAAAAAACCGATCATGTTTTCATTGTTGTCTCAACCACTGAAGTGTATGAAACCTTGAGCTTGTATTCAATAGAAAAGTCATGCATTCTAATGGAGATTATTTTATAGATTATCTTCAACTTTTAGAGGTCATTTAGAGGATAGTTGTGTATCTTGAATCGAATAGGTTTCTGACACAGAGGGTGCGACCCTGAAAAACTATTTATAAAATTCACAGAAACTTTTTTTTCATCTGGAGATGACATTTGAAAAAATTGATGATATATTTATTCAAGATTTACGTATTCTACAGTGCTGGATATTGAAGGATAATGACACTTCATGCTTGGTGATTGTTAATAATGAAATTTCGATTATCCATACATGTATGTACTGGTATGTCCGTTCCCCCGAAGTGGTTCGGATTCCACTATAAACTGTAGGGCCTCGACTCTATGACCCAGTTGGAAAAAAGTAGCTGTTGTGAAATAAATAATTGTTCACATCTGTATTTTAGTCATTTATTTACGAAAGTTGAATTCATTTTTCAATCTATCGAAGGCGGAAATGTGCTAAAAAAAAACGCATGACAATATAATCATATCACTCTGTGACAAACTAATTAATGAAATCGAGTGGTTGTGTAATTCTTTTTCTATACCGGTCCTTTGTTCGACACACTTCCTGCATCAAACCTTTTTTTCCAATTCGTTTGATAATTTTTTCTGTCACCAACACGAATATACTGAGTGTACAACCAAAGGTGAAGATGAGAAAAGGAAAATAACAATCCATCAATCGCACACTATCGTAGTTTCTTTGAGCTCCTTGACATTTATGTTCCTTCGTGAAAAACCTCACATACTCCCTCTGATGCAAACCTGCATCGAAAAGCCTTCGGAAACTGCTGAAACAAATTTAATTCGTAGTAGGATTCAGTTGGGTTCTGACAGATTTGGTCATTCTTCAATGAGACATCAAGCGAAAAATAAATAGTAGAAATCTACCTTATCTTCGAATTTCATTTTCACGAATATCAATTGAGTTGGCAACACTAAGCTAATATTTCAATGACTATTGGCTAGTTTACACGACAAATAAGAATGCACCAATGAAATTACACATGTCATGTCAAGTCGTAACAAATATGTGATGTCATTGGTGCATTCTTATCTGTTGTGTAAACTAACCATAAAGATCTGTATACGTTTCATTCGAAAATTAATATCTCTGAATAATATTTTGTAATCGTCATTGAAGTGTTTAGTGTGCGGAATATTGACTTACCCAACTTGGAAATGATTATAGTACGAAGAATTCTTCGGTATCACCAGATAGGGTTGGAAACCGACAAATATCGTTGGAATACTTTTGACACTGCATTTTTCGTTTTCATTGAAAGTGGTTTTGATAAAATAGTGAGCTGTTGCTTGTTCCACTTGGAAAGCGTAAAACCCGCCCTGTACATTTTTCATTCCCTTTTCAGGCGATATGAAATTCGATTGTGATCCTCCTAGTCGGTTTTCATAAAAAAGTTTTCGATAGTGCTCATTCGTCAACAAATTTGGAGTCTACAACAATAATTCGAAATATACCCATACAGTGTTTCTTTGACATGCGTGAGTTGATTTTTTTTTATTAGTTGTGTACGTTATGGACATATACTCTGTGTTATGGATGTCACTGCAGTGAGGTTAGGTTAGGATAGGTCACTAAGATACTCACTGAAAAGTAATACTTGTTGTACGGAGTATTTTGTACTCCGATGGGCATTTTGGAATCGTATAAACTCCTCACATCTTTAATTTCGTCAGTGGTTTTCTGCAGCAGAATAACAATATAGGCGGAAAATGCCGTGTAGACCAACATACAAAAAATCATATTGAAAAAAACAGCTATCCTCGTAGCGGGTAGCTCGGGTATCCTGATGACGCTGTTCTGGGTTATGGAACAGATTTGAGTAGCGACAACATCCATTAAAGTCATCCTATTGGGGATAGCCCCACATTGGTACTCTACTAGCTCCAGGAAATATAAGAGGAAGCCGCCCAAAACCAGGATTGATAAACAAGAGAGATAAAACATAGGGGAGAAAGATGTGGTGTAGACATTCTTGGTGTAGGAAAGAGACGGAGCACGAAATACGAATTTGATTTCTTCGTATGTTGTGGGTACGAGATACGTGAAGGAGTCCAGACGGTCTTTGCTTATGAAGGCGGTGGTGCCTAGAAATATATTGTTTTTGTAAATACAATGTGTTTACTCAAAATCTTAATAAAATTGATGAAACAAAACAGAGTTGTTGTCATAATTGATTGTGTTGATTGGTCGCTGAAAATGATTCGAGTTGATTGGTCCTGTCAAACAAGAGCAAGTGTGATTGGTTGCATAATCGACAGACGAAAGAATTACCTGTGATATCAGCTTTATTTGACAGTAGATCTTTGAAAATTCCATCGCTGTATTCACCTGTTGTTAGATTTTTATTCCCCCACGAGCTAGTCCAGATATTTACTCTACTTGTGTTTAGCAAATCTTTCAAAGAATCTATTAAGCGATAGTTTATTTTGCTTAGTTTATCAGTATCAATGAACCTGTAAGTTCTCAATGTTTTTTTCTGTTTTTGATATATTAGTAAACCCACCTATAATCTGATAGATGGTTCAGTGAATCGTTATCAAAAATGACATAAGAAGTTCGAATAGGCGTCCCCATGAAATTCGTTCTATTGGTTGTTGAAATTAATTTCCTGAAATATCTAAACCCATTTTCTGGGCTCCACTCAGCAATACGATTAGTTAAAAAATTGGTGGAGGTTCTATCAAATTTGTATAACGCTTCTACAACGATTCTTGACGACTTGGTATTGCCAACTTTGTATATTATGCTATTAACTGGCATAAAAACGTTGTGCAGACTTGAATTCGCATCAGTATCACTGAGTAAAATCCAAATGAACGGTTCTCTGAATAGGAGATAATTTTTAGGCTGGAAATAAGATTTTTTTTACAAATTTTTTGTGGCTGATTCACTATGTTGGTATTGTTGAATGTCTCTTTGATTCAAGTATAGAAATATTTTAACAATTGAAATGCATACTCACGTCCTGTAACATCATCAATGAATCTTTGAATTTCATTTCTAAAACAATCACGATTCTCTCATTCCGTTTGATAAACTGTGAAACGGGTACGTTATTTTTTATAATTGCATGCAATATTGACATGCTAGACAATAATTCTGAAAACGAAGTGCATTCAGCTGAAAATAAAAATCATTATACCGGCGTTTCGTTGCTTCATAGATTCATGATTATATCTTTTCCATCTGAAAAACGACGACCTCGCTTATTTCAATCGAGATAAAGCGAGATTCATGAGAAGCATTTTGTTTTACAATCCTAATGTCAATCATAATGCCAATCTTAATATGTATAATAGACAACAACAAAACCGATTGCAATTTATGAAAGATAATTATGCTTATAGCGTCAGCTTCGATTTTACAAATCGAACCTTGTATGCATACGGGGGTCGTCGGAAGAGTTTCCAACCTTGGCGTGAAGATGTCAGGAGGCAATACAACCTTTTGACAAGATTTCACTGAAATTGCAACCAACTTGGATGAGGACTCACACGGAAGCTATATAGAAAAATAAAATCGTTGAAAAATTTCTTGTATCTTTGTTAGATTGAAAACTTTTCGCATAACCCTCGTAAATATCTTTCTTGTTCAGATATTTCATTGAATGAAATGAGTTGGAAATGGATTGTTTTACGTACCTTTGGACCATGACACGTATGCTACCAATCTGGAATAACCCAGTTTCCTCAAGAAGTCTTTAAAAAACGACAACGTTATTTCGAATTCTGCTGTTTTGTTAGCAGTAGATGATCGTATTGATACAGGCAAAATCAAAAGACATAAAATTAGGTGTGATAGCATCATTTTTCAGTAGGACTAAACGTACAACGTGAATATTCCGAGAAAGAATAATTTGCCGATAATCACAGTTTGATTATATTACATCAGGTCAAATAGTCACGTTTAATCAAATCAGCAATTATCTGATTCGTAATCAGCAATCAATTATAATAAAAAATTGATGCTCAATCAATCATAGGTTCAATAAAATATATTCCAGATATATGTCACGATATAACTAAAGTTATTTTCAATGGTATTGGTTATCTTTTCTTCCTGAAAACTGAATTAATATTTGTATTTTGACCAAAACGCATGAATTTTAATGAGTCCTATATAAGTGTTAAATAAGATTGTTTAACAATCTATTCCTACAGTTTATGTAAGATTGTATTGTGCATTGTTTACGATTTATGCGAAATGAATAATACATGAGATAAGTAAATGTAATTTGTGAGGCATTAACAACTATTTATGATATATATGTAATAGCGAATTATTTGCATGTCATTCAAACGAATCCAACTAATTTCAAAACATATTATCAGCAATTTTCAAAACGATTGAATAAAACTAGCTCAGGTCCTTTTTGAATTTTTTATTCCAAAATATTAAACTTTAAGCTTACCACCAATGAAGATACTATAGAGGACACTGTGCATATAGGCTTTTGTGGAATGTGGTGTCATCTTTGTTTTGGTCGATATGTCCTATATGTACTTCTTCTTCTCTTCTATTTTACGGCCTTGAGCTGTCAGGGCTAAGCCTCGAATTCCTCAAATGTGAGGTTAATTAAAACAGTAAATTAGAAGAAGAATGCCCAAGAATGCACCAATGAAATTACACATGTCATGTCAAGTCTTAACGAATATGTGATTTCATTGGTGCATTCTTATTCATTTTTGTTCGATAATCTGTGGTCTTGTTAATTTATGTCCATGCAATTTTATCGACGTTACACAATATGTCATTTAAATATTTTGCCAATAATAATTACAGTTCTTATGTTGAATGTTAAACTCGTTGATCACTTGGGCTATTACATCACAAACCCGTATATTTGTGGTTACGATATACCATCAATAACAAGTTTTTTCCAAATGAAAATACGTTATCTTCAAAGACGATAACATATCAGTAACATATGTGAGAGCCTAGGAATCTCAAAAAACAATTATTAAAAAAATTATGAGATTCTATAAAAGGAAAAATCAAAAGAAAATGTTTGAATCTCTGAGCGTTACAGATAGAGAATGAACTCGACCAAAGAATGTGTACTGTGCCATATCTACTGGTTTAATAAAAAAAACTAATTCATTTATACAGGGTGTCCGAGAAAATGTGGGAAATCTAATGGAACGTAAAAATATATCCTACAGGTGCTCGTTTTTCACGGATATCTTTTATAATACAATTCAATGACGCAATGTATTCTTCTTCCACAAATTTATTTGGAGCATTTATAATCTTCTTGAAATCGCGAGAAATTTCTTATTCAACATTAATTTATAATGTCGATTTTCATTTTCAATAGGGTTTCCTCATTTCTTCGGAACCGGTCTTCCACATAAGCACGACCATGTCCAAACACAGCCTACTCTACCATAATATAGTGGGAGGCGAACTTATAAACAATCTGTGAATGCCCAACAACATTGGTGCGAAAAAGGTCAGGTGTAGCACATTAACGGTAAACTTTTCATCGATATCGATATATTGCCAATATGCGCTTTCTCTTTTATCTCGCCGCTTTGGTGTGCATAGAGGGCGCTGCGGCTGAATTGAAAGAGGTTTTTGCTTGGAAAGAGGTTTCGTTTAATTGGCCTAGCGAGGAAGTTAAAAATAGGGCTGTCAACAGCAAGGAGTACGTCCCCGAGAATAATTTGCCTCTTGGATTGGAAAGGTGGAAGGATAAATTGTTCGTTACAGTGCCCAGGTGACTATATACAATTTGTTTATTTCAAAAATAACCACTTTCGTTAACCCATTCGCGATATATAATTTTGTAGCTTTCTGAAATTGAAGTTCTACGCCCATGGAATGACTAATATTGAAGCAAAAATAAATTAATCTTGAAGAATTCGTTATTCATTTATTTGTAATTAATAAGCATTGACAGGTATGCCATAATTGGTTTTTATTCTATAGAAAGTTTATGTAATAAATATTTAGGTCGACTCATCAATTATATTCTTCAAAAATTAATAAAACGATAATTTAAGTTTCACCATCAAGTATTCCATTTATTTTTGTGGCAGAATTATAATTGGTATTTGTGAAATAATTTTTTTGATAACCTTGAAACAACATTACTATACCCTGTCGTTAAAACTGCAACATTATAGTTTCCGGAACAATAAATTTGAATTGACCACCATTTTTTTTATACTCCGCCAATATTTCAACTTCATTGAAGGTCAAATTCACTCACCTTGTTTATCTATAAGCATGTAAAATAATCACTTCCTTTTTAACCGAATTATCACAAATACTCTTGAAAGCAATACATTTCCCCACATCACGAATGTTATTGTGATTTAGGTTTTTCTTTTCAGATGGAAATCCGGCGTGGCTGCATCCCTAAACTACATCCCTGTCAACTCCACAGACAAATCAGCTGCTCTCACTCCCTATCCAAACTTGAAAGCAAACACTCTACCCAAGGAGAACGAGACCCTGGAGGATAACCACATCATATCCACTTTTAGGGTTAAAGTCGACCCGTGCGACAGGCTGTGGGTTTTAGACACCGGCTTGGCGGATATTGTAGGAGATGCCAAGCTCCATTCCCCGCCAGCCATCGTAATTTTCGATCTGAACACTGATGAACTAGTGAGGAGATACGTGTTGAAAGACAGCGACAGTCACGGCGAAGAGTCTTTCTTCGCCAATATTGTGAGTGAGCAAAATACGAGGTTTAGTAAGTCCACGACAAACGGTCATGGAGATACTACACAAATTCTGCGTTCTGTCAAGTACATTCTTCTGATTTTAGGTACTAGACGTGACCAGAGACACCTGTGATAAGGCTTTCGCCTACATTCCTGATCTAGGTGGCTATGGACTGGTAGTCTATTCTTTCGCTGATAATGATTCTTGGAGAGTTACCAACAACTATTTCCATTTTGATCCTCTAAAAGGAGACTTGACAGTTGGGGGTGTGAACTTCCGATGGACAGATGGTATTTTTGGGCTTGCACTCGGACCAATCGAAGAAAAGGGGTGAGAAATCATCAACAATTTGGTGCCTAATTCTTATGCAAACTATTTGTGTCATGGAACGTTACTTTTAGACACCGGACAGCATATTTCCATGCACTAGTCAGTACTGATGAATTTTCAGTCAGTACTGAAGTTCTGAAGAATAAAACATTGGCAACAGACCACAAATCGTATCAATTATACAAGGTATGTTAAATTGGTTACCTACACAATTGGAGGAAGACTCAATAGCCATGAAATATTGTCAATTTTCAGCATGAGGGAAATAAAGGCGAGAAATCACAAACTTCAACATCTGTATTTGACTCGAAGACAAATGTTTTGTTCTTTACGCAACTCCAACGAGACGGGGTAGCTTGTTGGAACACAAAAACGAAATTAGAACCTAGCAACGTTGCTCTGGTAGCCGAAGATCACACAAGGCTTGTTTTCACTAACGATATTTCGGTAATTATTTCTTGAAATTTGAAATTCAACCAGTAGTATCAAATGATATTTTTACAGATTGATCAGGATAGACAATTATGGATACTTTCCGACAAAATGCCCAAGTTTTTGTACGATAAATTGGATTCCAATGAAGTGAACTATAGAATATTCCAAATTGGAGTAGATGAAGCAATTAAGGGAACACCCTGTGCGATGTGATTTAATATTATTGATTTTCAAATTTATATGTTTATGTTGTGATTTTTTTGGATAAATCCTTTCTGAATTGGTGTGTATTAAATAGTGATTTGAAAGCCAAACTCTTTCAAGATGTATATTTGTATTTGTTTTTTTTTTTACAAAAATCAGTGCAATTATTATATGAGTATATATATATTTAATAAAACATATAAATAAATAATTATTTCTATATATCAAAATTTTTCCAGTGTAACGATGTCCGAAAACGAAACTATTTTAATTTTTGACATGTCCAATCACAATATTTTATCAACAACTATTATGCAATTTTAATTCTCAGAATTTTCAAACAAATGCTACGAAGAACAAGAAAACATGGCAATAGCAGGATCCTCGGTTTCATAAGTTATCAAAACGTCTCTAAATTTGTCTAAAAGTTGTAATAATTGACTTCGTCTCAAATTCTCCAGGTACATAATTTCTTCAATATGGTGATTTCCTTGGAAATATTCTTTCCTGCATAACTTAGCAAAGAGTTTCAAATCTTCTGGTGTATTTGTTGCCGGTATCTGGGAAAAAAAACAATAAATTTGGCATCGTGGTGAAGTGCTGTCATTATTGATGCTCAAATGTTCACGGCTACGTCTCAACCAATCAGACGCCTAATGGCGCTGGACACTTTTAATTTTGCACTGTTGGCAACGAAATATAACCAAATCTGTCTGTCTTACCTTGAATATGGAACTCCTTTCTTCGTCACTAAAATCAAGCAATAATTCCTCTTGATAGTCTTGTTTATCGTCCTCAGTAGACGTGAAACTTATGTTTTCAACTCTGAAAAAGGATCAAATTGCTATGCTGAGTGTTCCAAGAGTAAAAACTAGAAAATGAAATCGTGATAGCGAAACTTACGGGGTGGCTTTAGATAAATGTTCGGGCGTTTCTGAAACTGTTGATGCCCCACTTTCTGATTCAGTTCTTGGATATTCTGTATTTGTTTGTTGATAATTTGACATAACCGTACTACTTCTTGGTGATGGTGATGTCATGTGTTTTCTACTTGGATCCCTGTAAAAAATATTTTCACCCGAAAATAGTAATTGAATATCATAACGCACGATTTGATATGTAACAATCCATTCTCCGTTGGCATATACTGTATGTAAGTGTGCAACTGCAACAACAAATGATGTTGTAGCATCCAAATTATTGTTTGCACGAGGTGGGACTGCTGGGATCGATGATAAAGTGGGTTACACTTTTGTCCCAGAGACGTGGGCAAGGAAAACTCACTGATGGCCCTAATCAGATTCGCCCCGGGAAATGTTTCATAGAACACTTCTGCTAGTGGGGAATTTATATGAATGGGCGCATTAGGAGATATAACGTATTTGTTTGTAGTACAAACTGGAAAAATAACTGTCGCCTTCGCCCAATAAACCAGATGAGCTGTCAATTCAAATACCTGAAATTTCGTGTCGTGATGATACTCACTATCACTTCAACAACTTGTTCTTACATGTGATAGAGTTAAATCAGAATCAGCGGCTAATGTTTGGAGGTTTTTCAATGGTGAATACTGTGATAACATTCGGACTAAAGATGGGGACCCATCAAGTGAAGTAAAGTCGTTCATTTGTTGCAAAGGGTGAAGTAAAAGTAAGCTGTGGTATGGTCTCAAAGCATTCAGACACCTACAAGAATTGAATGAACACAATCTCTGGCATTTTGATCAGGAAAACAACCTGTCTATATCTTCAGGTTCAACAATTTTTCCCCTCATGTGCCACTGATGCACCTTTTGTGGAAGACAAAAACTCAGAGGTATCCATCTGTTAATTCTCAAATTAACCAACCCTAAATGATAGATACTAGTATAATTCATGATTTCATATGAGAGAAGACCAAATACCTGTGCTACAAAGATCATCATACATTTTTTTAATATTACTAGCTAGTGAACACTTTTCCATTATAATTTTGAAAGCACTGCCTGCTCCATTTGTGTACCCATCATCATGAGCTGTTGTCATTAATTGGGTTTGTTCTGAGACATAGCCACATCTTTTTTCCTCATATTTCAAGACAATGCCCAACCTTTTGCTCAGATCATGATAACATTTAACTGAAAACAATCTTATTGAAAGTTAAGCAAAAATTAATCAATTAAACATTTAAATTGGTGTCAAAAGATTGTTGACATTTACTGGTACTTCTTTTGTTTTTCCTCACCTACTGAATGACTTGCTAATGCTTGAAGTGCAAAAACAATGTTCACCAACATGATTCCTGAATCATCCTCTTTCTCTTGTTTATTTCTCAGCTGTAATAAAGTAGGGTGGCTAACAAACCTCACATCATTTACTTTCAATTCAAATTTTCTATTGCACAGCTCCATTTTCACAGCAAATAATGATGAAAGGACTTCATCTGTTAGGCCAGTTAAATTTTCCTTGTTGATATTCATGGAGGGTTGTGCTGGACTTTGTAATAAATCTTCAACTATAGGTAGCGTGTAAGGATTTTTTCTATGTGTACTCGAAGGTTCGTTGTTTTGTTTGATAAGAAAGGGGTATCGAAACAACAATCTGTCTCCTTTGCTATCCGATTTTACCAATATAATGCTGAGGGGACTCACGTCCATACTCATTTTGCTGTTAAGTTTCTCAATAATTCACAATCTATTCATTTACGAATCATTTCATGTAGTTTGTTTATTTACTTTACAGATTTTCATAGTGAATTAACCTTAAAATAAAAGCGACATAGGGAAAGATCACGTACCGCGAGATGGCGCTGCGAATAACAAAATGTAGCATTGAGGTGTGAACAACACGTTTTGGAAATTTGAAATTCGTGTTTTCGTACCGAAATACGTACCAACAAACATTTTCATTGAAATTGAATGATGAATATAATTTTATCGATTTAGCGAAGCCCTAGGCATCTTTCAATCAGTCAGAGGAGTCCGAGTTCTGACAATCTCCTAATATATATAGCCAGCAGAATTTAATTTGAAAATATTTTAATCATCCTGTACACACATTTCGGTGTCGAAGAGATGAGTAAGTTTCAATTATGCAACCCTATTAATCATGCGTAAAGGAATTGGCAGACTGATAAGACGGCACATATTACTCAGTCGATTTTAAACCTCCGTTGGGTTCGGACGTGCGTGACGAAAAGACTTTCTCGTGCGGTGGAAAGTTTTCGCGAGTGTGTTTCCAATTATCCCGTGTGTGTTTCCAGTGATTTCGTGTGTGTGTGTGTGTGTGTGTGCTTTAAGGACAGTTTGAGAAAAATTGATGGGTGAGTTTTTTTTGCATGTCCCTTTACACAACTGAACGATTTCGAAATTTTCCATCATGATACATCGGGTTTTTTTGTTGAAATTTGCTGATTTCTTGGTGAAATTGTTTTCAATGTTTTCTCATGATGAATGCATAATAAATGAACCCTTTCTTGATATTTCAGAAAAGATGCAATAAAATAAAGTATGCAATTTTATAGATTCATTTTTAATTTTGTTATAGATGGCATGTGACGTCTGGAAAACAAAGAACTAGGATAGAAGGTGTAACTACTACTACCAATCGGTGAGTGATTTTTCGATTCCTGTAACTTTTACAATCTCACATTCAGCTTTTGTCTCCTCACTTTCAAATATTTCACATTCCACTTCTAAACTCCTCATAAAACCTATTTCTAACTTACTGACTTTCTTTTTATTGTATCGACTTGTTAGGTTTTATTTTTTTTCTTTCAATTTGTGTAATCAATGGGCAGAAGGGCTTAGGTCGATTGCCTATTGGATCAGTGTAAATTGTTTCAATAATGGACATTTATTATTATTATTGAAATTTTCCATTATATGATTTCTCGAATTCAGATATTTATTCTTGAGATTTAATGAATTTTTTTCTGTTGTTACAGGTAGCAAGTAGTTCTTCTAGAAAAAGGTAAGTGATTTTTGGGTTATGCATGACTTTTTGCACGAATTTCAGCGGGTGCACCCACAATATTCCGACGAACTATGGAATTCGTAGGATTATAGAGAATCCTTACAGTCGAGATATACGTTCAGTATGTCCAAATTGCAATTTCTCGATTTCAACCTCACTTTTCCAAATTACACAGGCCTACCTTTTTTTCTGTGAAATAGTGTTTTCAAGTGACAGGTCGTTTAACACACAGTACATCAGAATACTGAATAGAACGTTTATTTTCGAATTGACATCCTCGACATCGCAGTAGCAAAAGTAACAGTCGTCTCCAGTGCGATGGTACAAATCAAAACTACAATCGAAAATGCGCTTGAAGAAATCAAGCATGCCGTCAAGTGATTCACAGCTAGAAGTTCCATCGAAATTCAAATGCGGTGGGTCGAAAAGCGAATTTTCTACCCGATCATTAACGACAGTTGACAACCTCACCCGATAACACGCGCGGTACCCTTACGAGGGGAGAGTATCGACTTTTGGTGGTTGTAAGTTTTCCTCTCTGCAAAAGAGGCCGTCACCTTAAGAAGTCGGTATGACAGTGTTTTTCGTGGTCGTGGGAGTCTTCCTAGTTCTTGATGTAGGTAGAAATTCGCTTTTCGACCCAAAGCATTTGAATTTCGATGGAACTTCTAGCTGTGAATCACTTGACGGCATGCTTGATTTCTTCAAGCGCATTTTCGATTGTAGTTTTGATTTTTACCATCGCACTGGAGACGACTGTTACTTTTGCTACTGCGATGTTGAGGATTTCAACTCGAAAATGAACATTCTGTTCAGTATTTTGATGTACTGTCTGTTAAACGACTTTTTCATGAAAAAGAAGGTAGACCTGACGATTAAGATGACAAGTTTCCAAATGAAGTGCATTTCATTTCAGGAATTATTTTATTTCAGGAATTATTCTCTTTCAGGAATTATTTTATTTCAGGAATTATTCTCTTTCAGGAATTATTTTATTTCAGGAATTATTCTCTTTCAGGAATTATTTCATTTCAGGAATTATTCTTTTTCAGGAATTATTCTTTTTCAGGAATTATTCTTTTTCAGGAATTATTCTTTTTCAGGAATTATTCTTTTTCAGGAATTATTCTTTCTCAGGAATTATTCTTTCTCAGGAATTATTTCATTTCAGGATTTTTTTTTTTTCAGGAATCATTCTCTTTCAGGAATTATTTTATTTCAGGAATTACTTCATTTCAGGAATTGATTTATATCAGGTATTAATTCATTTCAGGATTTATTTTTTTCAGGAGTTATTTATTTCAGATATTAAACAATAGAAAGTGCATTTTGCAATTTTGTATAAATGCCAGTAAACGAATTTCAGGAATTATTTTATTTCTGGAAGGGGTAAAGACAGTGAAATAACTGTAAAACGTGAAATAAGTGCCGCGTAGACTTTTCAGACACGAAATCTGAAACAATTAAGTGCGAGTGCATTTTGCAATTTTGTACAAATGCCAATAAACGAATTTCAGGAATTGATTTCAATTTCTGGAAGGGGTAAATGCTCTTCGACTATCATCTGGTGAATTCATTCAGATGATCAGTCCTTAGTGAAATAAGTGAAATCGTGAAATAAGTGCCGCGTAGATTTTTCAGAAACGTAATCTGAAACAACATATTATAAAGTGCATTTTGCGAATTCGTACAAATGCCAATAAACGAATTTCAGGAATTAATTTTAATTTCTGGAAGGGGTAAATATGTGAATATTCCGAAAAACATGGTTTGTAGGCCTACTGGGGATGCTTCCATTAAAAAAAGCAACGCATTGAGAACTCTACCTCTTGGGTAATGACGGAAACGAGTTCAAATGTATTTTAATTTGCCTAAATACCATTTTTAGATAGTACATAAACGGCAGATTTTTCGAAAATGTGTTTGAGGAACAATTGTTCATTAAATATCATCCAAATATATAACTTGCAATACAAAAATGGCCTAAAGCAAGCAACATAAAAAGATTACACTTCACCCATACAAACACACACAGGCTAGTATGTAGGTCACACCTCGAGTATTTCAAACGATTAAAATTAGATGTCGTCCACTCCGAGATTCCTATTTCGTGGATGCGAGAGATACGAGACGGAATGTCTTGTTGATGTCTTGTCACTGGAAAGTGGAAACACGTGCTACACTTCCGAGAACTGTCAACTGTGGCTTTTCGACCAATCAGAACAGAAGTACATAAAGAAGTTGAAAAATCTTTGTTTTCGTGTTGTCTGTTCTCGTAACGTCGTTGACTGTGGTCATGTATCGTTAACAGCGAACTTTTAAAAAGAGTGAATTAAAAATAAGCCCCAAACATGGGCAATCAACTTGGTATTGCTCCTACACAAATCTTTCCTGTGGAAAGATATCTCACCGACTTGCCAGACTTGAAATTTGATATAAGGTTAGTATTATACCATTCCATTGTCCGATTGTTCTTCAATTTGCAGTCTTTTTTAGTTTGGGTAGCACAAGATTTCTCAAAGTTGCTCGAGCTATTACCCAGGAAGGATTGACTGTTGTTAAAGTTTTCGTAATTCATGATCCTTCCCTACCTCTATCAACATTCAAGGATTATCTAGAGGACATACGAAAAAAATTAAACTCTGCAGTCAATTGCATCCCCTACCAAAAAATCATCTTAACTGATAAAGCCGGCTTTATCTTGAGGGAATATGTTAAATACAGTCTCTATGACAGGATTAGTACAAGACCTTTCTTGACAAATATTGAGAAACGTTGGATAACATTCCAAATTTTACATGCGTTGCATCAGTGCCACAAAGTAGGTGTCTGCCATGGTGATATAAAATTGGAGAATATCACTGTAACATCTTGGAATTGGGTTTTGCTAGTTGATTTTGCATCATTCAAACCTACTTTTGTGCCTGTAGACAACCCAGCAGATTATTCATATTTCTTTGATACTTCTCGAAGGAGAGTATGTTATATAGCTCCAGAAAGGTTTTCTAGTACAAGTACTACAATTACTGAAACTAGTTCTCTCATTGATGAAGCCACTTGTAGTTCAAGTGAACTTACTCCAGCTATGGATATATTTTCTGCAGGGTAAGTTTCTTACTAAAGATTGTAGATTTGTTTCAAAATTGAAATTTCAGTTGTGCATTGTTAGAACTATGGAATGAACTAGACTTGCCTTTTGAGTATTCCCAGTTACTTGCATATTGCTCAGGGAAATATTCTCCACAAATACATTTAGACAAGTTAGAGGATCCAAATTTGAGGTCTCTAATATCTAATATGATAGAAAAAGATCCAAACAAAAGGTGTTCGGCTGAAGATTACTTAGCTCAGTACAGAGGTACTCTATTTCCAGAGTATTTCTTCACTTTCTTACAGCCCTATATGCTGATTTTTTCATCTAATCCTGTATTGTCACCTGACGAAAAAATAATGAGATTGAAAACAGACATTGAGGAAATCTTCACTTTCCTGGGTCCTATGACAAAATCTGAGAGTACAGGAGAAGAGAAAGAAAGTTCTGAGAAATCAGACAAAGGGGAATGTGAAGGCTTAGTGATAATAATATCACTTGTAACATCGTGTATCAGGAGTCTCCATGAGTGTTCCTCAAAATTGTATAGTTTGGAAATTTTACTAGAACTTGCTTCACATGCTAGTGATGAAACTATTCTGGATAGAATTTTACCATTCATTGTGAGTATCCCTGAAAAACAATAACAAATTTACAGTCAATAGTATGTAGCCAAGTGTTTCAAACTGAGAAATATTTAAATTTTTCAGATGTCTTTGGCACATGATAAATTTGTTAAAGTAAGAATAGCAGCAATTTCGACCATAACAAAATGCCTTGATCTGGTTACTAAAATTCCTAGATCAGATGCTAATGTGTTTCCTGAGTATATACTACCAGAGTTGGCTTCATTGGCTACAGATCCAAACACTTCTGTTAGAGCAGCTTATGCAAAGAATATTGCAAAGCTAGCAGAAATTTCCCTAAGGTACACACCTTATAAACCAAAGGTCACAAACTGCCTCCTACATTCAATATTTCTTTCAGATATTTAGATCAGATTCAAAAAGATTGGTACGATAATAAAATTTCAAATGAACAGAAAGATGAACACACATTCAACTATGATTTGGAGCTGCAGGCTCTCCATGAAATGATTTCTCAGACAGTCAGGTCTCTTTTAACAGATAACCAATCCATCGTCAAACAAACATTGATGGATAGCAGCATTGTTAAACTTTGTGTCTTTTTTGGCAAGCATAAAGGTAAACAAACTTGAGATTTGAATCGTCGTTGTTTGATTTGTTTTTTTCAGCAACCGATTTGTTGTTCTCACATATGATCACGTTTTTGAACGATAAAGAAGACAAAGAATTGAGGGGTTCTTTTTATGATTGTATTGTTGGAGTTGCTGCTTATATTGGTTGCCAGTGCTGTGATGTATTGACTCCACTTTTACTTCAGGTATTTGAAAATGATTTCTCTGTTCATCAGGTTGAGTCCAGTAAGATTTCTTGAGACAATTTCTACCCATATCACTCATCAATTTCAGCTCTTTCAAATATTTTTTCTAGGGTTTAAGTGATTCTTCAGAATTTGTTGTTGCTAAGAGTATAAACACAATAGCAATGCTAACAGAACTGAAGATCATGGCAAAACCATCTGTATGTGAGCTAATTAAAGAATGCTCGACCTTTTTGGTCCACCCCAGTTTGTGGATCAGGCAGGCGGTTGTAGGCTTCATTTCATCTGCAGCATCTTCAATGAAATTTTTAGATGTACAGTGCAAAATAATTCCAAATGTGGAATGTTACATCAAATACCCTTTGATGCAAATCAAGAAGTAAATAGATCAAGTCGTCTTGAAAAAGGCTTTGTCAAATTAGTGTTTTAGGCCTAATGTTCTGTTGGATGCTCTGGTTAATCCAATACCAAGAACTGTGTATGATAATGTTGTGATGCATCCAGAAATTGATGAAATTCTGGAGGTTTTGAAAGAGAGAAAGAGTATAAGGGAATGTGTGAACTCTGGAACAGTTCCTAGTAGGGATTTCTACAGAGACAGACATATAAACTTGAAAACTGTTAGTAAAATTTTGTCTCAATCAATTATCGATATACTTTATTGTAGTTTATTAACGAAGCAGTGATATTAAGTATTTTGGAATCGTTCAGTTTTCAACATGATATTACAATCTCAGTGCATTTAATTTTTCCAGTTATTTCGACGATTGGAAGCGAATGGTATGACCGAAGATATCGAGGAATATCTTTTGAAGATGGCGAAACATCTAAAAAAAATCAACAAAAATAAAATAACATCCGATGATCATCAGGATAGTGAATTCAAAGGGACTATTGAAATCAGTAGTTCAAATGTTGTAGCACACGTTTTGAGTTTTGGAGAAACTCCAAAACCACCAGAACCTCCCGCTCCTAGGTAAAGATTATTTATTCACACACTGTGTAGTGAATTACATTTAGTTACAGGATAATTTTCAGTCGCTTGAGAGTAACTCAAAAACTGTGATAGACGATAGTCAGGAGTTTGATTCCACGAAATATTCATAAAATGGGTGTTTTGTCGAATAGATCTCCATTCTACCTCTGTTTCCATTGTTGAGATGCTTTTGAGGGGCAGTGAAAAATATCATTTTTTAATTAAACACTAGATTGGTGCTTCCTGGCTCCTATCATTATGTCTAATGAAATTAAAATCTTACTAGATTAGGAGCTTGACAGTATAACATTCTCAGATTTCAGTTTAAATCTGATTGTTGAGATTGTAATTAATTGAGACGATAATATCCAAAGTTTTCCTGATAAGGTGGGTAAAAATACGAACTTTCTCATGACTCCAGTTATTCTTAGTCATATCCTGTTGACTACAATTTTCTGAAGAAAAGACAAGTCGGGCTCGTCAAAGATGTAACTAGAGTCCAGTATCCAGTGATTTCGTAGAAAATTATTGAATTTTGCTGTTGTCTTTATCTTCGGTGAAAAGATATGAATTTTGCATTCATAGTGCTTCGGAATTCTGTCTTATTTTCCACATTTTCTATTTGTGCTCTGATGCTCTACTCGTGAAACTATTCATTCTGGTCATCTAATAATTTCTTTCAGCATGTTTCACTTTTACCTTCACATATCTATTGCATTTGTCTTCTATGTGTGTCTGCACGTTATCCGCCATAGTTTTCTTAACGAGACTCCGCATCTTTTTTTTTTTTCTTTCTCAGTGCACTGCATGAGTCTTGATATAGTCTGTTCATTCATTTTAATCTGCTGATCAACTTATGCAAAGGTCACATTGCTTCTTATTACTAATGAACAGCTTTAAATATGCCTTGGAAAAATTTGTTTGGTTTCTTGGGAATCAAATGTGCTATACGTCATCTGTCAAAAATATAAGCACCGTAGGAGATAACAGTAATATGTAGCTTACTTCTTTTTTCCTGTTGCATGCCGAAACACTAACTACTTTTCTAGTTGCTGGACTAACATTGAAATGCTCTCGTTCCCATCCTAACACATTTTTTTGCTCTTCCTCCACAGGAGACGTCTGATTGACGACATTTTTGATTATATATGGCCCAATAAAGAAAGTGACTCTAATATGTCCCACAGGATGCCCAGAACTAACACTTCTGGATCGTTGGAAACGAATATCACCTCCGAATGGAATGTCAGTTCTGAAGTTTTAACTGCGAATTCTGGGGGGCCGCCCTCGAGGTCTACTTCTAGCAGGCCTTCTTCTCCCCCTCCCGATGACTTGAGTCAAGGCGATCCTTCGACGAATGTCAGTTTACAAGAGAGATCCTATATCCAGTGTCACTTCGATAAAGCATGTAAGAAGGAGCGGGTTAGATAGAATGACCAGTGGCGATTCCCAATCGAGGAAATGGAACCTCAAACGAAAAAGGCGGTTACAAAGAGCCTCGTTGAAAAACGCCCCAATACAAGATCTTGGTTATTTTGGACCAAGGAGTTTAAGGGAATTTGATTTTGGGCAAATGGATGACTCTGATTTGGGCCAACAGAATTATCTGCGAAAAAGTGTCAAGACAAAGACATGGAAAGCTATTTTATGACAGATGACACATGATATCTTATGGAACAATTTGGAGCCGCCACTGGTCTGAATACACTGTGCATTGCTTGTGACTGGAATGGGATACATGAAATGCTTTTTTGGCAATTATTTTCAAAATTCTTCATAGATATCGCTCTGTTTAGGTATCCTTGAATTAAAATGATTTCAAAATATATTTCTCAAGACATTGAAACACTTGTGAAAAACAAGAACGTATTATTTTTCGATGCTTAAAAATGCTTACTATTCTTAGATTTATCATTCATAATTGTTGATTGTTATATCTGAACTTTTCGGAGCATTATCTTTCAAGGGTTTCGTAATAATTTAAATGAAAATCTGCACTCGTACGCTTCTTACTCAACAGTAGCAATTTTTTGATTAAGAAAAAAGAGGTTCATTATTTGTTTTCTGCTTTGCCTAATGCTTTTCAACAACTGCATCATGCATTCTTGGTGTGATTCAATTACAGGTATAATTTTTGTGTTTTATTGTGTGTTACATTCAAACTACTGAGAACTTGTTTTTGTACCCAGTAGTTTGAGGTAACTTCGAACTTTGATGACATTTCAGACCGAAAAACGAATTCCTATGTTGAACTCGCCAATTTGAAAAAACGCCAACAAGAACAATACTCGCAGGCCGTCAGGTGAGCATTTTCATACGTTGTACTAAAGTGGATACGTTTTCCAATGGGGAAAACCGCTAAGTGATGAAATCCTTCCAAACCTCTCTTAATCGATGAGTAATGATTTTGGTTCAGTGTATATATCAATATCAAGGATTCTACAGCATTTTGAAATCAGCATTTTCATTCAAAATTTAAAAACGCCAGAAATAAGTGGGCAGTGCTATGAGCGATGACGTACTACACCCTAAGTCTATCTTTGTCTGTTTCCATTTATCTTTTGCTCACACCAGGTGCAATGTTGTCAAGTTTACGCGTGGATGACTCCTTATTGTTTGATATATATTCCCAAAAACGTATCGATAAGTGATTACTAAATCATTTCGTGATAATTTGTGGAAAACACATTATTTATATTGTATCCTTTTACATCTTCTATTCCGAGAATAAGTTGTGGTGTTTTGGTGCGACAACACCGCAAGATTCTCTATGAAACAATTATCTATGATTGGTCAGCTCAAGGTCGATGGGCGTGCAGGGTTAAGCACGTCACACTGCGTTACACCAATGAGAGCAACCTTTGAAAATGGTGCATGGAATTGTATGTTCGAAATCAATTCCGTTCATTTCATTATTTTTTCATGATATAGATAAAAAATAATATATGGTACTTTTTGGACACACAGCTCACGATTATGCTGTTTTGAAAAATTAGTGGTCTCCCCCATTGCCTAATGTATTCACCCTTACGATGGTCGTAGTTTCCTTGATAATTCATGATTCATCGTTCACCATGCCTGTGGAAACCATCTTCACGATTCAAAGGCGATTTTTTCGTTTTCTTCAGAAGTAAAGATTTTGCTGAACAAGAAGCTTGGCGACCGAAAATGCCTCCACCGGCTTGGAGAGTAAGGGGAGTCCAAGTAGCTCATTTACACGAACACAAGGGATCAGTAAACAAGCTTTGCTCCTTACCTGACACCACTTACTTTGCTAGTTCATCCACAGATGGGTCTGTAAGGTAAGCAAAGCAAGCAAAGAAAACCATGTCGGGTAGAAAAATCTATTTTCTGATATTTATCATCGACTCAGATTGTGGGATTGTTCGAGAATGGAGGGGAAGAATATCGCGAACAGATCCAAGCAGCACTTCAAGATGAACCAAGGGGTGAACATCACAGGAATGACAGCCTTCGAAAGAGGCAAATCCTTGGGCGTAACCTGCGAGGATGGATCTGTCAACATACTCAAAATAGATTCCGACAGCAGCAAGTACGTACGTTTCAGAATCTCTCATCGTGGCTACATAACCACGTTTTTTCGAGGATGAACTTGTTCCAATCGAGGATGCTCGACCTCGACGTGGACGGCTTCCCCGTGGAGATCCACGGCTTGGACTCTGGCTCGCAGAACGTTTTAGTTTACGCTACCCTGCATGGATCTGTCATTGGTTGGGATTTGCGTCAACCAGGCAGCGCGTTTCGGATGGAGAACAGTCTTAGGAACGGCGTCATCACAACTTTTTGTATCGATAACCATCACAGCTGGTTGATGCTGGGTACCAGCAGCGGGTGCCACGTCGCTTGGGATCTCCGCTTCCAACTGCCGATCATGAAGTTCGATCATCCCTCAGGTTATTTTCTTTCAGTATTAACAAATTCAATGCGCTATCGGAGATGTAGAAGTCTATTTTGACAACAAACGTTTATGCAGCATTGGTTTTGTAAATATTTTTTAAGGTCCTGTGAGGATCAAGAAACTCATAAGTCACCCATTGGAACATTCGTGGGTCATTTCCAGTGTTCAAGGGAACAACGAAATCTCGATGTGGAATATCGAAACCAGTTTCAGACAGAAAGTTTTGTGGGGAAGCACGTCCCCACCACTTTCGAAAACGGTACGTCATTTTTACAATTATTATCGATACATTCCTCTTACTGTATATTCTGAGTCAGAAACAGCCATATCTTTTTTCTTTGAATAACAAATGACTCGTGTGATATGACAAAATTCCCATTATAAAAGTCTTACCGTTTTCTAGATATTTTTTTTTGAAAATAATGACTTTTGCCCCTTTCAATAGTTTTTCCTTTACGTTGGCTACAATTTTACACCTTTTTGGTTATTTTTTTCAGTAAAATATTGATGGAGAATAATTTTAACGTTACCATTAAAAACATTCTCCGAACATTTTAAAAGGGACCTTTTTGAAATCACTGCAAAATAGACAATTTTTCAATAAAAATCTTTTTTACAGCCCCCTTTAAACGTTGAAATCATTCTTCAGCAATGGTTTACTGAGAAATTAACCAAAAAGGTGTAAAATTGTCCAACCGTAAAGACAAAACTATTGAAAGATGCAAAATTTCATAATTTCCCAAAAGAATTTCAGCATAATAAAACCTTTTTAGCACGGACAAGTTGAGAACTCTTCGTAGGCATTTTGGTCGATATATTTTACTGTTTAGTTTTGACATTGTTTCTTTGCTATGGATTTCCCAATCTATTGTATCATTTTCAACGTAGGGTGCGAATAACAGTGTTTGTGCGATGCTCGGTGGTTGTATCGAACTCTCGCCATTCTTGATAGCCGGCGGAACCGATCAGAGGCTCCGATTCTGGAACTTGCAAGAACCCTCCAACTCATATCTGGCCATTCCGGCTGCTGTTGATCCAGTTGGGACCAAGTTGAATTACAACAGGCGTCTCATAGATGGTACGATGACACATGTCAATGTCAACATTGTCAAAATGACACTTGATGAAGGGAAAGGCATGAATTTGTTTGTTTTTCGAAGGTACGGAGGTGATTTACGAGGAAGCTAGTGCAATACCAAAGGTGGATAAGGAAGAAGTTCCGAGGTCCGGTCCGGAGCCGCCCGCGTCGGGCCACCGATCGTGCATTTCGGATATAGAGCTGTGCAAAGCGTCGCAATGTTTCCTAGTGACGTCGTCCAGAGATGGGGTGATCAAAGTTTGGAAATGATTGTGGTGCATGTATGAACTCGTGTGATAATTCCAAGAATTGTGTTTGGTATATGAAATATTTACATTCAGGGTACGAATGTGTTTCGAGGAATATAAATTATTCTGCCCGGTGTCAGGCTCGCCAGGGGCCTAAATGTGTACACCAATTTGGATTCAGGTCCATTGTTTGTGAACGTGTTGGAAACATTTTCCTTCTTTAATATATAAGTCGTATATAATTTCCTTAAATAACTTTTTATCAACCAATGTTCGAGTTGTGACAAATTCTCGTACGAGGCATTGCGTAGCAAAACTTTTTTATATCTACAATGAAACAATATTATTGAAAAATACGCATTTAATTGCTTAACGATATATACAAAGTGTATTCACAAAAAATAACGATTCTTAGATAAAACTAAATATTCTTGTATAACATTTAGGCGAATATGTTGAACAAAAAACAATAAATAAAATTATTATATACAGCAGTTTCACTCTGAATTTTTCAATACGATCTAGAATTTAACATCATTCTGATTAGAAAAGTACGTCTCTTGATTCAGTCTACTCAAAAAAATTACATAGTAACTGGTTATTTCTTAAAAGTAGGGATAATATACACGAAACTGAAATGAAGATTTCAAAACGAAAAATAGTATAATTTTGGGCAACTTCACATGCATCTTCTGTACATTCTTTGAGTGATGATCATCGATAAGCAAATCATCAAAACTTGTCAAAGACATTTTGACATCAACACATATTTACATGATGATACTACTCATTATTTACCATTCATTATTACCAAATAAACCCAATAATGGGTTATCAATAGGATGATGAAATAAAGACATAAATTCAAAACACTTTTTATAAAGAAAGTTGATCCAAGTTATTGGCTCATTGAAATCTTTGTATGAGAAAAATACGATTCCAAAAAGTTCTCAATATCTGTTGAAATGTGAGAATGCTTACTCTGTGAAGTAAATCAACCAGTTAATAAAGAAGTTTTCATTTTATTTCATTGTTTGTTGTCGAAAAATCGATACTTTGATTGATGGACAAATTTATGGAAAGTTTAGTTTTTGTTTCATCCTGTGAATTGAAAAAAAATATGACAATTTCGATCATGGGATTTATTTCAAGGATACTTTGAGATAAGTAAGATAATCTTAATATAACACAAGGTATAAACATTTCTAATGAAAAATAATCAAGATGGTTAAAAACATCAGTTTTTGAAATCAATATTTTTCCAGTGATAAACTGAATTTATTTCATTTGGCTTTTTCTTTATTTTTATGAATTCATTATATGAAACGACGCAAAGTTTCACAGACATTTTTTGCTGCAAGACAGGAACTGTACAAGAATTATTTATAATTAAAATTACAATAATCAAATCTCGATATAACTCTTCATAGAATAAGTGCTCGAAATGAACATACAAGGTGATTCCCTCGGTCCATATTGCACGTTTTTTCCAAATGTTGCAATTGAGTTTTACCATTTCCCAAGTTGGCAACCACCCTGTACATTCCCCGTTCCGATGTTTGTACTGAATCCGAGAGCAACTCGCTCGAAGAATGAACGCTCCACCATCGATTATACGCGGCGCACGACACCTACCTCACCTCGGCCGATCCAAAACTCATCCCAAAGTGCCACTACGTCACACCAGCGCTGCGGTCGGGGCGCTCTGCGTGATCTGATCGACCACATTATCGACGTGCCTGTACTTCTTGATCCTCTTCCACTCGCCGTTGTTGTAGTTCATCTGGAAATGAGTCTCGACCAGCACGGTCAAGTAGGTGTCGTCCGATTGCAAGACGTTCTCTTGGTCCTCGGACAGCTTTATCGTCACTATGTTACCCAGGTGGGGGCACGGGTTGTCCCGCGAGCCCGCCATGAATCCCAAGATGAGCGCCTTCTCCGGCCTCGTCACTTTGTTGGCCGTACGGAACATGTCTTGGGCTTCCAGCATTTGTTCGCGCTGGAAATTCAAGAGGGGTGTTCAATGGGTGTGTTTGCCTTCGGAATCGTTCTCAACAACTTCCGGTTCAATAGGCGAAAACGCAAAATCCTTAATGGGGAAGACCGCTTTTTAACAACTACAACATGCATTTTTTGTGTGATTCAATTACAGGTATAATTTTTGTGTTTTATTGTGTGTTACATTCAAACTACTGAGAACTTGTTTTTGTACCCAGTAGTTTGAGGTAACTTCGAACTTTGATGACATTTCATACCGAAAAACGAATTCCTATGTTGAACTCGCCAATTAGAAAAAACGCCAACAAGAACAATACTCGCAGGCCGTCAGGTGAGCATTTTCATACGTTGTACTAAAGTGGATACGTTTTCCAATGGGGAAGACCGCTATGTGATGAAATCCTTCCAAACCTCTCTCAATCGATGAAAAATGATATTGGTTCTGTGTGAATCCAATATCGAGGATCAAAATCGAAGCAAATTGATTCTACAGCGCTTTAACATTAGCATTTTCATTCGAAATTTAAAAACGCCAGCAATAAGTGGGTGGTGCTACGAGCGTATGACGTGCTACACCCTAAAAGTCTATCTCTGTCTGTTTGCATACATCTTTTGCTCACACCATGTGCAATGTTGTCAAGTTTACTTGTGGATGTCTCCTCATTTCGATATATTTTCTCAAAAACGTGTCGATAAGTGATGACTATATCATTTCATGATTATTTGTGGAGAAAATATCATTTATATTGTATTCTTTCACATCTTTTATTCCGGGAATAAGTTGTGATATTTTGGTGCGGCAACACCGCAAGATTCACCATGGAACAATTATCTATGATTTGACAGATCAAGGTCGATGGGCGTGTCACACCAATGAGAGCAACCTTTGAAAATGACGCATGAAATTGTAGGTTCGAAATCAATTCCGTTTATTTTTAATTTAATTCATATTATAGACCTAATAAAAAAAAATAAATGGTACTTTTTGGACACACAAAACACGATTATGCTGTTTTGAAAAATTAGTGGTCTTCCCCATAATTATGAAAAATAGCAATTCGAAACCCCTTAATTTTGTTTATTAATTACGAAATGCATTGTTTCTCAATTTTAGTATATGTTAAATGAACTACTATTGCTTCTAGTATGTTCTCTAACCGAAAATAGATCGAAACAACAGTTTTCTACCTCTAAAGCTCTACCAAAAAAACAATAAAAACGGTCGTTTAGCAGTTGTGACGTCATAACGCCTCCCAACTTCGAGAATTTATTTTACTGTAAAAAAAAACTGGGTGCATTTATCAACGTTTTGGATGTGGCATTTCTCAACGTTTTGGATGTCGCAGGATTTTTCCAAGAATTAGTGATTTTTTACCGTCAGCGCCAGTCCTCTCCTTTGCAAGGCGTTTCCAGTAGGTTGTGGCTGAATCCTGATATGAGTCACCGTGGGTTGGGCTTGTTGATTCACAGGTCTCTGAGCAAGAACGACTGGCGTACTGATAATCTGTTGCTGCACCTGCTGGACCTGAAAAAACACCCACAAAATTAGACAATCAAATACAAGCGCGATTTTCCCGCGTTCACTTCACTTCTTCTCCCTTCAGGGGTTACGATATTTACCTGTTGCTTCGGCTGTTCGGCGACTAGCGCCCTCTGGCCGGCGGCCGTCGTAGCCAGCAGTGGCGGCACCGGCCTCGACACCTGCACGAACTGTTGCGGAGCCTGCAAAGCGGCGGCGGCCGCGACGGGCGTCGCGACGGCCGACAGCGTGGGCGGCGGGATCCTGGGCGGCTGTGGAGGGGCGGGAGGCTGCGCCGCAACCTGTGGCTGAATGACCGGGACGGCGGGAGGCAACGGAGGGGCGGAAGACGCGGGTGCTGAAAATCATCGTCTGATAAATGTAAATCGTCGATTTTTTTTTGATGGCCGTGAAAAATAAGGTACTATTTAGGAAGACTGAACAAATGAAGTGGTATAGTAGTAAAATTTCAAGGTATTTTCCTGTAATTTCTGGAATAGCCACTCTGATTATCAACATAGACTCTGTGCTATTGAAAAGTGTATCCTTTGTATCAATCGTGACACTTTGAAAAGTAGATTTCTCACCTGCTGTTGGGGCAACTGTAGGTTGTGGAGTAGGAGGAGCATACGAAGGTGTAGTTGTCAGACCTGCAGCATAATCAGGAGTAGGCGTAGATGCAGGGGGTGGGCTTTGTAATGCTGCATTTTCTGAAGCTTTCTTCGCATCCTCTATATCTGAAAATTCAAATAATTCAATAAAACAGCACTCGGAAGCAGTGAGAAAAGAATAACTTTGACTTTCCCCACCTTGCAACTTCTTTCTCTTTTTAGCAGCAGCATATCCTAATGGCTGATCAGCGATATCTAATAATTTAACACCACCTTCTTTTCGACCAGCTGGAACTCTAGATACTGGTGGTCTATTATTAGAGTTGCTGTTCAATATGCTTGAACGAAATCCAGAAGAGGGTACTCTGCTTGGGATACCCTTGAGAGGTGCTGGAAATTGTAGAGTCAATAACAGTTTCATTCTTATAATGATTGCATAAGTTGAGTGATACCAAGCACAAGCATTAAAATAAAAAAGCAAAAGCATACCATACCATACTTACTGGTGTCAGTCATCTTTCTTGGCATTCCTCTAGATCTGACAGGTATGACTGGGGCACAAGATTTCTTATTGATATTTGAAGCAGCATCGGAAGACTTTTGCATTAATTCATTTCTGAGTAAGGCAGATTTGGGTTTCTTTTTAATGGTGAAATGTTTCAGAGGATCTGCTCGGTTACCAACCTACAACAAACAATATTCATAGATTTGGATTCGGAAAACTGACCATCTCACTGAGTCTTACCACTGATGTTAATGATGCTTTATTCAAATAATGACATTCCATTGGCAACATATTATGTTCATTTTGTTTGCGGACCAATTTACGCAGATCAGTTACTAGATCTGAGAATATAGGCCTCACTTCATCAACCTCTGATATTTCTGTGTTCAAGGACCCAGTTGAAGGATATGTTTTCAGAGCATCTGCCAGCATAGCTACCCATAGTTCTGAATCACATAATGCCACTTCTAGAATCTGTTCTAACTCTGTTTTCCACTGTAATCATGAAAATTTCATGAAAAAATCAGTTGTCCATTCAAAAATTATAATGGTTGTTTATGTTTATATTTTCGCATGAATACCTCTTCCAAATTTCTGCGCGGGATGTGGAAAAAACTCAGCAACAATTTGAGTTTCACCTGGGTTTGCAAGTCTGGAAAACAGTCTTTTATATTTCTCAATACTTCGGCGTTTAATTGTGAACATATTGAGCCTCCAGTCCAAGAATCGTTTGAAATTCCGAGTTTATTATGTAGCCACAAAGACGTATCACTATCACGCACATTCGCCATCTTATTGAACTGAACTGGCTGAAATAAAATGAGTCAGTATTACCACAGAGTATACTTATACTCTGTGGTATTACCAATTACAAACGTCACTACCATCGACATATAGGCAATGTGCTTTGCGCTCATGGAAACGGTGTGAAGAGAGGGCGCAATAAACTCTATGAATAGTCTGACGTCGCCTACAAATACTTGTTGCAGCAATCAACAATATGAAAAGACGAACAATGCAAACAATGTCGATTATTCATAAAATTTATTGAGCTTTCTCTCTAAACCGATTCCAATGCGTGGAAGCACATTGCTGGTCTATTCTATATATCGATGGTCACCACCTATCACATGACACATGAACTCACTGTCAAAGCTGTCTACCACTGTCTACGTAAGATTTGGTTCTCGAGTTCTGTGTCATTCAAATCATTCACGTACCATCGTATCAAATTTTGAAAAATGTTTTGACGTTCTGATGATAAGAAAAACAAACCAAAAAGAAAATTATTACGAGCTTCATCTACTTGTTTTTAAACTTATCGTTACAGATTCTTCGGAATGTTGACCGCTTTATTTGAATATAACCTTCAATAAGCAGTATACCTTTTCTGAGTCAAACCAGTATTTTTTAGAGATTCTATAAACCCCGATATGTTTAAATTAGAATCCTACATAACTCCAATCCTCCTGAGCTATGTCAACAGATATATTAATAATTTCAAGCTAGAAGATTCTCAAGTAAGTATAACGTCTCTAATATTTATCATAATAAATTGAAAATGTATTTGTTTCAGGTGTCATTATGGGGTGGCGATGCATCATTTCACAATTTAGAATTAAATTTACAAGTATTGGAGAAAGAACTTCAGCTACCATTCAGCTTTGTTTCTGGTAGTATCAGAGAACTACTAATACATGTACCATGGACAAAATTAGCTTCAGAGCCAATAACTATAACTATAAATACAATAGGTACT
The DNA here is from genome assembly GCA_037013635.1 of Plagiodera versicolora. Taxonomy (NCBI): domain Eukaryota; kingdom Metazoa; phylum Arthropoda; class Insecta; order Coleoptera; family Chrysomelidae; genus Plagiodera; species Plagiodera versicolora. The sequence goes on along the minus strand of CM072983.1, from coordinate 1,302,830 downwards.
GTTTTCAAGATTTGATTGACAGTTGTTGAAAAGTGTTTGTATTATTCAAAACCTGTGTTTCAGAGTGTATTTTGAATTTGAAGGGTAAAGATACTGCAGCTCGTACTGAAGCTGCCAAAGACAAACAGAAGAAACCAACAAGTCATGGGTAACGTATTCACCAATTTAACAATCATCAATCACCAGATTAATTTTTCAGAAAGGAAATTGAGGCACCCCAGGGCTATGTTCAATTACTTATCAATAAAATTGTCAGCAATATCAGAATTTATTGTAATAATGTGATACTTAAATATGTGGAAGAAGATATTGTTCTTTCTATGAATGTCAAACACTTGAAGTTTGAATCAGCCAATAACAAATGGGAAGCAGCTTACACAGGTGATTTCCTCAAATAAACAATGTCTTTATTATTATGACTGATGAATTTTAGATTTATCACCAGCTGAAGTCATCCTGAGAAAAGTTATTACTGTCAATGACTTGACACTTTGCCTAGATAAGAGAAATGCTTCAGGAAAAATTGAGGTGTACCAAGAACCCATGCTGTATAGGTGTTCTTTGGTTATGCATTTGTTGAAACATTATCATTCAGCTACAGCCAATAGAGCTTCTACTACCAGACTTGATATTTATTGCAATAAGTAAGTCAAAAATTTGCTGTGGCTCATGAGGATCAAACCACAGTGTGAAATCGGATGATAGATTCTATATTATTGATAAAAAATCAATTAGTAACATATAAATCATCTGTTTGTGTATAGAATAATGAATAATTATTTATATATATATTTATTAATGGTATCCTGAGAGATTTGCAGATCATCTGATCAAATGATTCATTTCCAAACATTTGCAGTATGGAATTCAGCATGACAGAACAACAAGTACCAATGTTAATGAGAATTATTATGCTATTATATGCTTTACAACAAAAACAACTTAAACCTGAGGGATATTCAACTTCAGATAATAATAGTGGTACATCAGAAGCAAAAGGTTAGTAATGTAAATAAGGAAATATTCAAAGTATATCATTTATTTTGATCAGATAATTCAGAAAATTCTGAATCGTGGACGGGATGGGCCTGGTCTTATGTTTCTTCAGTACTACCAGCGCCTTGGGATGAAGAAGTTGATAACGAACAATTTCAGAATCAAAAAGGTCACACTTTACATTTCGGATTTTATGTAGACACCTTATCAATAACTTTCAAGGTAAAAGCAACACTGCATTTTGACAAAGACGTAAATAATGTTTTCTCAGGTTTCCGAGGCTAGTTCTGAGCGCGGCGGATATTACACACATAAAAAATTGAGGTACAATCCAATGTTGACATTGGAACTTCAAGAAATATATTCGGAAAGCGTCATGCACGGCCTGAAATGGTTTAATGCCACAGGCGGTGTTAGTCAAGCACTTTTGTTGCCTGTCGGATGTTGCAGTTGTTCTCACATTGAAAATCTCGATGAAAACAACCCTGTGCATTATTTGAAAATAGGTTCAGTTAGCAATTCTCATAAAACAGACTCGCTGTTCGATGCTGAAGCTATAGAAAATAAGGGGAAACGTAGGCAATACAACACTTCTTGGGAATATCACATGACCCTCAACTCTGAATCAGTACTACTTGAACGCACACCAGCTTTCGCCTTTGACTATGTGTACCAAATGGAGATACCCAGTGATGCATCCAGTGACATCCTATCGGAATTGGGCAGCAACTATGAGTACAGTAACCTGGCCGAATCAGCTTGTGTTAGAATTTGCTTTGGGCCTTTGAACTTGCGGCTATGTTCTGGATTTTTCCACAGGACTAGTTCCTTGCAGGTGGCAGGTCAGCACTGGGATATCTGAATCGGAAATTGTAGATTATATTTCAGTTTTTTTCTAGCTTCTTACTATGATTATCCCCCGTACTATACTTTGAAAGCTGACTTGCCGTTTCAAGACTTGCTGCCCCCTTCTGAAGAGGATTTTGATGCTTTGAATGAATTCATACCAAACAGAGAAATGAGGATAACGTTTTTTGCGCCGATAATCGAGTTGGAACTGATGGATCATCCATATTTTCAACCCAGCAAGGGGACATTATTCAAGAAAAGAAAGGTTAGATTTAATTTTCAATCAATACATTAGTGCGTGAGTCTTTTTTCCGCACTCAATATTCCAGAAGATAAGTCTTTTATCGTTTCAGAAGATATCTACATCGACTCCCGTCAAACCATTAGTGGAACTACCCAAATACACAGTAGAATGTCAATTTCTGGATATAAGCATCAACTACCCAATGTATGTGAATCGTTTGGTCCACACCACCTGTCAGCTGCCAGATCCTCCTCAACAACTATTCGACGCATGTTTCGTTCGTCGAAACGTCAAAGTTGTCGGGCTTTCTAGTCGCCTGGTCCTCAATTCGCAACGACATACAACTATATTGACACCTTCTAATCTGTCGTACTCGAACAAGTGTATTTTGAAGCCACAGTATTGGCACAACTCGGATATACCACACGAAGAAACTACTTTCGAATCGGAGAACATAACTTTGAACGGAACTAACGCCAAGATGATGGTTATAGCTTATATCATCGGGAAAATGATAAAAATGGACTCTGAGGATGCTGTCAGAACTATAAACAATACCTCGTTGTTGTCAGATGCTTCTCTAGACCATGGCAAGAAAATAGAGCATGGTGATTGGATGTATTGAAGCTAGAATTATTTTTGTAGGTCTGCCTTATATGGAATTGTGTATTGACGGTATTCGTTTCAAAAAAGTTGTCACAAACTCGACTGTGACTTTCGACGCCAGTCTAGGTTCTATCAAAGCTTTTATTTCTGAACCAACTCACAAGACTGGTCCTAAATCACCCGCAGAAGATATCCAGCAAATTTTGTTCATATCCGGACCAGAACCCAAATCTGTGGATAATTTGAAAGCGCAAGTGTTAGTCACGAGTATTACTACTCGACATCAATGTCTCTTTTAATATTGTGTTGATTTAGGAGTTTGGAAGATCAACCGTTATTGACAGCCACTCTACAATACCCCATTTGCCCTGATGTCCAAAAACATCCCCCCATTTTACTATTCAATCTGCGAGAAATAAGAATTTGTATCGATCCTTTATTATGCAGATGGTTGCTGTACACTCCTAAACAACTTATTTCAAGAAACGACAGTTTCGGTAGGCCTAAATAGTACACATTCATATTATTACTGTGCCTATTTTTGAAATTAAAAATGATTGTAGATCCGTCACACCAAAAGAATAAAAACATCTCAGAAGCTAGTGGTAGTGCAGCTGAAACACCCCGTAGGATGAGCAGCCAGATCGAATCGATACACAGCTCAGACAGAGAAACGTTCCATGTCCCCCAGAAAGTGCAAATTATCAGAGAAGAGACAATTGACATGCAAGAACGAATATACAACGTGTTGAAGAAATGGTTTGACGTTTGGAAAGGAATATTTCTTTGCGGAGATATATCTCAATGCACGATTTATTTTCCTTTGGAGTCTTTATCAGCTATTGGCTCTCAAGGTATAGATTCGTGATTTTTTTGTCCATGTACAAAAGTTAAGTGTATTTTTTTAGGTATTCAAGAGGCCGTAGAAACAGCAGTGAACAAGGACCACCCGCCAGACATCATGGTGATCACCTTACCATTCGCCAATATTCGAAGCGCGCACAAGCAAAACATCACCAAATACCTCACAGCGCTCCCAGTGACATTCCCAGACACTATATGGACAGCTTCCAAGTCCAGTTTCCCCTGGACAATGTCCATATCGAACCTGAGCTGCTACACCATCCAAGATGGCAACAAGCTCATATTTTTAAAGCCGGTATCTTTGAATTCCACTGTCGGATTGTCCACCAGGCCAACCAAGAACGAAACGGACACAGCTTCGAGCAGCGGGAAGGCCGACTTGGGGAATTTTGGGGTGTGCGTTCACATCGACATGACCCCCATCGTTGTATCAACATCGGAAGTTCAGGTAACTCTCTCGGTGATCAAACTAAACTATTCTTGTGTCATTTTATTCCACAGGTTTACCTGTTTGCTAGCATACTTTATGGCCTCATGGAAGTAGCGACCAATTTGATGCCGGAGAGGGCGAAACCAACCCCGAAAACTCCGGAACTCGCCGCGCCCATTCCCAGCAAAAACAGCTCCACCCTTTCCCCAACCGTCATCAGAGAAGATACTTTCGATTCGACGAGTGAGAGAACGCCTCCCATGAGCTCTCTCACCGAGAGGGACATTGACAGTGACAGTGTCAAGCTGACAGCTTGGGTGCAGTGGACTGTCACTCGGTTCACGATCGAACTGTTGTCCAGGGAGTACAAAAACGTCCCCGAGGATGATTTGGAGTCTTTGCAGCCTCGATTGAAATTGGTGTTGGATGCCGAGGATATCGTCAGCTCCCTGGACTTTCAAAGCGTTTATTTGAAGGTTAAAAGCAAGATTGGCTCCGTGTCCATTCGACATTATAAAAGGTTGGTTGTTTGGTACACCAAGACGACTTTATTTGCGGTAATTTCGAACTCGTTCAAGGAGGAGCCCTAGTTCGGAATGGCACCCAGGCCCTTTTTCTGGTATTGTGATGAGGTTACGTGAGGATTTAAGCTCGAGTCAAAGGCACGAAGACAATGGTTTCATTAATGTTACCATTACTAGGGCCAGCTGTCAACACACCCATACTTTGTGGGGCGCTGTCCAAAAGCGCAACAAAGAATCGAAGAAAAGAGAAAGCTCGAATCCTCCATTACTATCCCAGTCAAGGTATATCACGGAGATAGTTGTCGGCATACAACCTATAGGTAAGAAAAATGGATATATTTCCTCGATTGTCTTGCTGGAATATCTGGTTTTATAGATTTTGTATTATCACTGAAGACCCTGCGCAGCTTTTACTTGGTAATAGTGCCTCTACTGCAAATTCCCATTCACGAAGAACCAAAAAACGCACCTTCCAACGCGTCTTGGAACGTCAACAACCAACGCCTTCCGTTGGCTTACTTGGATTGTAAAGATATACGGATTATAATGCCTTCAGTTGAACTAGGGGGCTCCGCTGCTACCCAAGATGTGATAATTTTTCAAGTGCAAAAAATATCTTTGATCCCCTCGGCCATTAATCCAATCTGCAGAACGCCAATCAGGCCTGACATTCACGATCAGGCAGTGCACGCGAGAATTCTAAACGTACCGGGTAGTGAAGTGGAGGACAGACAGTACCAACTCGACCTGAACGGCATGTCGATTTGTACCGGCACTTGGGAAGACATTGACTCGATATTCACCCCGAAAGGCAATGTGGCCTCTGTTCTTAGAGGTATGAGCGAGAACCCAGCTTTGGAGTGGAACAATTTGGAACAAGGCCAACCGAACCTCACTCCGATATTGAATCTCTGGTGTGTCACGGAGAAATTCGATATTTCTGTTGTAGCTGCCCCAGCAATGGTGTATAAGGAGACGACCATTGTGTGTGGGCACTCTATCGAAGTCAACTTCGTGACAGATATAATCGTGAATCTTTCCCTGCAGCAAATCAAGCTCATCTCGGCTCTATCCGGCGAGTTCCTATTGCTCGTTGAGCCGTTCATTCTTGATGACGGGCTCATGAGGAGGCCTAAAATTAAATTTCCGTATTCGAGATTCGATTCAACGCCGTTTGAAATTGAGGAGAGCGAGACGTTGGAAATACTGCGCGACTCCGGCATCGAGACTTCTGATATGAGGAGCCTCCTATCATCGAAGGTTGTGAGAACTATACACAAACCAGAGAAGCACGTGTTTCCGAGACCTCCGAATCCTCTGCCTCAAAATTACACTTCGATACCCGTCGAGCTGCTGGTCACTGCAGGAAAAATAAGCTTAGCGCTTTATCAAATGGATGTGGCGAAACCTGGACCTCCCAAGCAAAAGAATAGGAGGAAGAAAACCACCAAAAGAACCCTCGAAGATCTTGGGTACGAGGCAGAGGAAGAAAACATCGAGGATAACAATGAATCAAGTAAAAACTACAAACCTCTGTTGTATATTTGCTTGGAGCAACCAAATATCTTCGTGTCTAAGCAACAGCTCACCAAAAGAATCCATGTATCAATTTTCGATTTGAAATTGAAGCTCAGCGGCACCGAATACCATCCTATAAATGGGCGAATACCCACCGAAGACGATTACCAGGTGGACATTTTGGAAACTAGGTGTGGTATCCCAGATTCGAACACAGGAGTCTATCCGATGTTCCTCGCCGTGCGATTTTCGAAGGGTGTCGGCAAAAATGCCACCTTGGACTTGGAGGTATCGAAACCTACCAGGATTCTTTGCTCACCCTCGAAATGGGGTAATCTCTTGACCATCAAAGAAAAGGTTAGTGTATACGTGATTTGTTCGGATTTGTAGTGTAGCTGAAGATGAATTTTCTAGGTTATTGAAACATTCAGGGGTGAACATAAAAAACTGGTTTTGGTACCAGAAAGTTGGACGATTGCTTCGGAAGAGTCTAGTTTCATCTCGTCGAAGGCTTTTCCCGGAAATGGAGCGGTAAGCAAAATCCAAGAAATCAAAGATATATTGAGAGGCACCAACTGTGTGAACGTCAAATTCAACCAAATTATATTATGTGTCAAATCCGATAGTGGACATGAGGTAAAGAAAACTCTAAACAAAATCAAACATCGCTACTTGAATCTAATTCCAGCTCAATCTGGGTTTGGAGCAGCTGAAATCAACTCTCAACTTCTCCACTCGCCCAGAAAAACTATTAACCAACACAAATTTTCACTACATAACCTTGACTGTCATGAAAGATAATTACAGAAAGATTCTTTTGAATCCCTGGACCTTAACTTTCGAAGTATCGATATTTTGGGAAGCTTGGCAAAATTTAGACAGTACCCCACAAGTCCAAATCAGCGCAGAATCGGATTGTATTGTGGTAGACGTAAGCCCCGAACAAATCCGATGCGTTGAAATGGTACTGAAAGACATGACCGATTTCGCATCCAGCTTGTCACCCAAAGAACACGAAAGTGACGATTTAATATTCGATGAAACGGTGCGTAGGAAGACATCAGAAAAAGATCAGCATTACAAAGACGACCTCAGAGCTGGAGCCTTTCAGTTTGTTGATGCCGGCACCGACAATTCTAACGAGCAGCCGCTACCTTACCAAGTAAACCTCACAACTGGAGAGCTCTCGAAGTATTTAACGTTTCGATTCTAGGTCATGTTTTGGAATAAAAGTATTTCAGCTATGGCGTGGCGCTACCCTCAGCCGAGGGCGCTGACAAAAGTCAGGGTATTCCCTGTGCCCTATAAAATAACACTGGGGTCTCAGGACGAGCTACAGGTGCTTTGCCACTTGGAGTATTGGTCGGATTGTAGAAATTGCTACCTGCCGTTCACGCAGTTTTATTTGTCTGAAAGTGAGGTCTGTCATTTGTCACTACCCGAGGGCAAGCCACAGCCCACAGTTGCTGCTACCTGGAGAGTGGTAAGTTTTGTTGTTTAAAATTTGTTGAAGTTGAGTTGGATTGCATTGTTTTCAAGGTTATCACCACGATAAACGATGATGAAGGTCAGGCCAAGAATATTCTGATTTCTCCTAGAGCCTTGGCAGCTTGCATGAGGATAGACTCGTACTTTAACAGTTCACTAATTCCCAACCTGACAGTAGCTTTCTACGTAACCAAAATTGACATTTCGTTGTATAACTATTTTGACAAGCCGTTGTTCACCAAGCTGCCGGACTGTCTTAAAGACTACACTCCGGACTTGCTGTTTCCTGAAAATCAACGTTTCCTCACCTTCACATGGTACAACCTAACAGGCTATTTATCCAGCTGGGAGCTCGATATACTTTCGGCAGAAATCAATTCGGCTATCAAATGCAACGTACTAGACTACAACTTCTTAACCGAACAGCCGTTGATTGAACCATTCACTTGCAAACTCGAAGTCAACCTCATGAATCAGCTGAGCTGCAACTTCATATCGAGGCCTGTGCAGGTAATTTCGATACGTTGCCGTTGCATTTCAGCTGTCATTTTGATTTCAAGGTCAAATTCGGGCCTAGCATTGCACACACCTTCGCTATAGCTACGCAAATTTGGGACCAGACTTGTAGGACGAAAAGCGGCAGTGGGGATTTTATCGTTATGACTCGGTACGTGATTTGTAATGACACCAACACGAATATGAGGTTTGGTCAAACCGCTACCGACGAGGACATTCTTCTACCCCCGAAACACTTTCACCTGTACAGTTGGAGGTCGCACAAGAAGAAACAACAGTTGAAAGTGGCGCTGGAAGAGAACGGCTGGGTTTGGTCGAAGTCGTTCACGATTTTTAACGAAGGCATCCAGACAATACAGTATAACACCGAGAATAACGTTTCGATTTTGATTTCTGTCACTGCCCTATCAGCCACACAGAAAAAGGTGACCATATCGGGTCAATTGGCTGTTAGCAATATGCTCATGGAGCATTTGGAGCTCAAAGTTATAGAGGCTCAATCTTTCAAGGAGAACAAAGAGAACGAGTTCAAAAATTCCCCCTCGCTTGTGGTGGCGGGTAGGAGCACTTCGGCCTCGGTTCTCTTGAACAAAAGAAAGACGTACTTCTTGAGGCTGAGGTTTTATGGATTAGAATCAGCTTGGACCGGAGATATTCCTCTTAGGGAGCACAATAACGGATCACAGCCGTGGTTAGTTAAAGGTGAGGTGAATCGGAAGAGCTGCTTCGGATTTTCACCGGCAAATGTTTCAGTTCCTCTGCAGGAAAGGGGCCAGTTTCTGAGCATCTGGTGTCGTATAGTCATTCAGGATGTACAGAAGACACAGAGGATTTTGGCGATGCTCTGGCCTCTGTTCATGGTCAAATCTAACCTTGCCGTCAACTCGAAAATACATATCGAAACGCCTACTTTGAATGTCCATCTGGATTCTGTCGTCAATGGCAAAGGAGAGTTGCAACAACTTTACTGTCCTGGGACAATCGACCATTCGCACCAATTGACTTTTAAAATAGAGTAAGCTTTGTAACCTAGTGCTTATTTCTTTCATTTTGAAGTCGTTTTCAGCAATAGGAATGATGCGTCTAATCCATACGTGCCTCTCAACTACAGTCTCGTGAACCAACAAGAGTTTTTCAAAAAATCCACTGTGGAAGATATCGAGGAAATTCTTGATGTATTGGGCAAATTCAGCGAATCCAAGTGGCCCTACTTCGGAGATGATTTGAACGATGTTGATTGGGTAGTGGAAGAGCAACCACTGACACATGTTCAGGTACGCAACAATCCAAAGTAGGTTTCATGCCCAAATCGACCCTCCTCTTTTTAGGTTAGGTATCAGAATGCCTCTGAGTACTCTTGCTCGTTATTAGTAGAACTGCTGCCGTGGTGCCTTGCAGTGAACACTCTGGGCGTCCCAATTTCCATCATGTCGAATGGCGTGGAGTTGTGTAGGATTCAGCATCATGGAATCGTAGCACCACCTAAGCTAGAGGTTGGATTATTTGTGTCGGTGCTTGAACTTTACTAGGCTTGATCGATTTTCAGGAAAATTTCAACTTGGGAGTTTTGACAAGAGGCGCTTGGAGTTTATCGGAGCCGCTGCAACTAGCCAAGTCCGACTGGACCCAATCTTTTTATATGCCGAAGATAACCGGTACTATTCCTTTGGAAGGTCACATAAAAACAGCTGTCAAAAGCGAGTCACATATATCCATGGTATCTGTTAGTAGTTCTATTTCAAATGAAATGCGATTGTTGAAGGTGAGCTTCTGGTTCTTGAATTCGAGATTGTTTGAATCGTCTTCTTCGTCATCAGGTGTCTTCTAGTCATGTACTGTCAAATCATATGTCAACGCAAGTGCAAGTCATTTGCTTTGCAGTGCCAGAAGAAGATAATGACTACGATTTTCCAGTAAACATCGAGCCCTATTGCTTCACAGTAGCACCACATTCCCAAAAAAGGTACACAACATAGATTGATATCGACTGTTTGAAAATAATATTTGTTTCCAGCAACTCTGGTATTTCAATCATCCAATGGCACACCTTGAGCAAAGAGGAATCGACTTCAGACTATGCGCTCTACGTGTCATTCAGCATGAATCCAGAATTGGGCTGGTCATGCCCCATGAGAGTAGACAAGATATTCCTACGGAAGTCCTTCTGTATAGCCTCTACGACGTACCCTATACCCGTTGTCTTGACCTGTCAAGAACACAAGGGACAAACTTTTCTAGCCATTCACACTGACACAAGGCCACAACTGTTCATCGAAAACAAAACCGGTACTACAATTTTTTGCGCACAGTCTCGGGGGGAAGGGAGGGTAGAGAAAGAAGCGCAGCATTTCAAGTGGCATTGCAGGATTGACAATGACATGTACCGGTACTACACCATGCCGATGTTGAACGAGAAGTTTCCTGAACTGCCCCAAAGGAATTTCGCTGAGAAAATAGTTTTGGCTTGTGATCCTGAAAGTGAGTGATGCATTTTAATTCACCTCGTGATTTCTTCTTCTCGATTATTTAGGCGACCTCAATGACTTCCAGTGGTCAGCTCCGATTAGCATAATCCACGACGACGAACAATTCCTGAGGATACCGTACTATGGGGATATCAAAGTTACAATAGTGAACGCGGCTTGCATCATTTTTTTAACACTTGATTCCGTGAGTCAAGTTGAATTCAGCGCCAGAGACATTCGAGTGAGGTTATCCATGCATGAGACTGAAGGAACTAGGGTTGTAGAGAAATCTTCGGTAATTTGAAACAGCTGAGAGGGCGCAGTGTATTCATCTCGTGATTTGCAGGAACCAAATGCTGTTATTTCACCGAAACCCTATGAACTGGACGCAGTGCCAAGATCTCTCTCCGACACTTCTCTGCCAAGCACTAGCAAAACCAATGAGTTGATGCGAAAAGCTTACCCGTTTAGCTATAACCAAACGTCGTCTTTCTACAGCCAGTACCATTGGTCAGACACGAATTTAACTTTACTTTCTACTAGGACAAAGTCTCTGATAGTTAGTACTGTGCCCATGGGAAAGAAGTGGAATTCTGTAAACGTCAAGGTCTTTTTGAAGAGTTTTTCTGTGATATTCACTTCCGACCTGGAATTGGATGGTAGTGAAAGGTGGGAAGTAGCAGGATTCATCTGTGATAATGTTGTTTTGAATGCTGTGCAAAACGAGGTTTGTGAAGAATGTCTCGTTTTTGAAAAATCAGCTATATAGAAAGTGTTCTGCTTGTAGAATATGCGAGTGAGGGTATCAATGTCCGGCATACAATTCGACAATCAGCTTTTCACCAGAGAGTCATATGACTTCCCTGTGATTTTAATTGGTCAAAATATCAGAGACGACAAGAAATTATCAACGTTGAACGATCCAATAGAAGCGTTGCTAGAAAATGCCGGTGAAAATGCATTGTTAATCGTCGATTTTACTTTGGAAACTTGGACTGAACAGTCTAGCATGAACTTTGTCACAGGTAGAATAAAGAATTTATTTCGAAAAACACTCACAGCTTGAGGTTTTTTGGTTTCCAGGTGTGAAATCAATCAGAATAACTGTGAATCCAATTTCCTGTTACATCGAAGATACTTACATTTCTCGACTGATGGACTATCTGAGCGTTTTCGTACCAACTAAGCTAGTTATGTGGCCAACTGTAAAACATTCCAGTAGTTCACACGTGATGCCCGGATCTGTCAGTATCTGATTACAGAGGCTGTATATTCTAATGATTCATTACTATTGCAGGTCAGCGTTCCAGAAATCATATCGTGGCAATGCGCAATTTTAGCTAAGCCTCTCACTGTAAGAAACATCACTATTGACCCAGTATCTTTGTTGCTGTCAGTACATTCGTCCGTCAAAATGTACATAGCTTTGGACCAGTCGCCCCTTTCTTTCGGCAAATTTGAAAGACGAAGGCTAGTTACCACCTCATACAGGTGAGAATATATCCAGCAACAATCTCTATGAAACATCGCCACTCGGTATTATTTCAGGTTAGGTCATGCTCTGACAATGCACTACCTGTCAGGTGCCATATTCGGAGCCGGTTGGATGGTGAGCTCCCTGGAACTGCTGGGTAGCCCAGGAGGTCTGGCTAGAGCAATGGGAACAGGGCTGAGAGACTTCGTGAGCCTCCCGTACAGAGGTGAATTGTTACAACCCACTTCTTCCTCATACGTTTCCTCGCTTGTTTTCCCCAGGTCTTGTCGTCGGTCCGATGGCGTTCCTCTGGGGTGTAACCCAGGGATCCGCCTCCCTGATGAGGCACGTGACTGCAGGGACTTTGCAGTCCGTCACGAAGCTAGCATCGAGCGTAGCCAGGAATTTGGATAGGTTATCCTTGGACGGCGAACACTTGAGGAGAATCGAGGAACAGAGGCGACAGAGACCGCAAGGCTTAGCCCAGGGGTTCCTGCAGGGTTTGACAGGGCTAGGCATAAGCCTCCTGGGAGCCGTGGGGGGCATAGCGCATCATCCCCTCCAGTCCATGCTGGTCGACGGGGCATCACCGAGGTCGTTAGTCGCGGGTGTCGGTCTCGGTTTGGTTGGAATGATCACCAAGCCACTGAGTGGGGCTGCAGAGTTGGTAGCGCTGACTGGAGAGGGGCTTCTCCAAGGTGCCGGCTGGAACTCGCTGCCCCAACCTCGCTCGGCCCCCCAAGTGCATAAAATCGAGCACAGCGCCTATTCGATACTGAAGTATAACTGGAAACACGTTCGCGCGATGTCTCCGTCTCGAATGCTGTTCGTAACAGAAGCCACAAGCATTTCCAGTGCGTCGCAGTACGAGGCGATAGCACTGATTCTAACATTGGACGCGCTGGTTATAGTGAATTTGGAAGCGGACGAGACTCAAAGGATTATCAGTTTGTCGGAATTGACGGTGTGTCCCAGTAGCGATCCGACGCTGCTCGTGTTCAAGCTGAATCCTCCTTTGAAGCAGGTGGGGTCGGAAGAAGAGTGTGTCGTGGAAATGGACCCCGTTAGTAGAGCCAGAGTGGCGGATTACGTGAAAAGTACGAAAGGACATCTGAATTTACCGGATTCGGTCAGCGCAGAGCATTCCGACATCGATATATCGCCCTTGTCATCGCCGGGAGTCGTAGAAGATGTGCAGGAGACTCCGATGTTGACGTACTACGTGAATTTACAAAGTAGAAATTACTTTCTATGTTTTTTGGAACTAGCTAAACAACAACAACAAAGCTCTAACTTTCCTGTCTTATGAAAAATTTCAAGTCATTATATTTATACAGTATTACGGCGAAATATATTATATTTATTGTTGTTCATGTTTTATTCAACAACCAACTTTGCTGAAACAATTTGACTAATCAGTTGAAGCATATCATTTGAACGTAGTGGGCCTACTACTAGTTTGACCTACTGTCAATTGGGATATGTCAAGGTCAGAAATGTCAAAACTGAAACAAGGATCAATATGGCAGTAATGTTATTGTGAATGTCACCAGAAGTAATCACGATTTGATGTTTTCCATGTTCAGCAAAAAACCGAAAATATTTCAGAATGGATGATAAAGAAAATCCAATATTATACGTCTTGGTAATAGGATTTCATCACAAAAAGGGTTGTCAGGTATGCAGTCAGGCTATATCAAATTACTCCTAACCCATTCAGATGTATGTTTACACCCCTTGTTTTCAGGTAGAATATTCTTTTCCTGAACTGGTTCCAGGACACCCTAATGAATGTCCTGCTGGGTGGAAATACCTACCAACATTAGCCTTGCCAGATGGATCTCACAATTATAATGAAGACACTGTATATTTTCTATTGCCCAGTCTCACTAAACCAATGCAAACTATTTATGGGATTTCTTGCTTCAGGCAAATACCTGTGGAGGTAAAATGAATTCACAAAGCCTTACATCACACCCCCTAAATCATATTTTACATTATAGAAATTGAAAAATAGAACTGCAGATATAACTAGGGGTACTGTACAAAAGTCAGTATGTGTGCTTAGTAGGATACCACTTTTTGGACAAATTCAAGTGAAGATGTGTCTAATTACTCATGCCTACTTTGAAGAAGGTGACTTCAGCAAAGTATCAATATTAGAAGACACCTATCATCATCTGAATGCTGTGATGCTTCAGAATGATAATAAACAACAAACATTTGTAGGTGAGTCACTGAAAACAAATAAGGTTTCATGATATTATGGTTTCATTGAATGTTTTCTCCAGGATTATCTGCAAGAGACTTCATTTTACAATGGAAACACAAGGCAATCTTACTATTCAAACTGTTGCTTCTAGAAAAAAGAGTGATATTCTTCAAATCTCCTGTTCATCCATTATGTTCTACAATATTAACCCTCATATCTTTATTTCCTGAAATGATAGAATCAGGTTTGAATCAATCAGCTTGTATAAGGTTATCTAGGCCCATGTCTCCAATGCCAGAGTATTCTGATGAGGATGGGAGTCCTCTTAAAACTAGACCATCACAAAACGGGGTGTCATCTATGAATAGCTCTATTATAGAAAATGAACAAGTAATGAGCACTAATGAAACTACGGATTCAATGAATAATACTATTAATGCCAAAAGAACAAATGACAGTGAGAAGGCTGACAATATTAAACCTTCTGATGGTTCCACTGAAGTAGGAGTTGAAATTGCAGAAACTGTTGATAATACTGTATTGGTATGTTGTAATACTTTTCAGAATTTTTTGTCATTACCTCTTGATTTGTTTATTTTTAGCATAAAGAAAATCCTCCAGATGGCCTGATTTCAAATATAGGTGAAAAAAACACGAGCCTCCGCAGAGATATCAGCTCTGATACAATATCAGACATTGCACAAAACAATATGTCTTACCTCACACAGCTCAGTTTTGAGTCATGTGGATTCCCCTTAGCCATTTTTAGTAAAGGTCTCTATAAAAACATATAAGTCATTCATTGATATAATTCAACTTATGTCATTCAGGTTCCTTATGCTTGCCCTACTTATCTTTGCCCTACATGGATCTCCTAACAGATGTAAACGTTAGAAGTTATGTAGTCGGAGCTACAAATGTTCTCTTCAAGCAGAAAAGACAGCTCTACGACATCTTGGTAGACATAGACGGTGGTAAAATTGAATGTCAGGACTTGAATTTGAGGAAGTATCTGCATTTGAATACAGAAGATTTAAGGTATATTCTTGTAGTTTTTCAATTTCCTCGGATACAATCGATTGACCGTTCTCAGGTTTGCCGATTATATTGTCAAACACGTCTCGGAAGAACGTCATGACGTTTTCCTGGACGGTGTTGGATGGGAGGGGGGTGATGAATGGATCAGGGCACAGTTCAGGGTGTATTTGTTGTGTCTACTTAGGACCTCAATGCTTCAAGGTACATAAAAATATCAAATGTATGAAAATAGACATTCGACACTCACTTTTTTGTTACTGAATGTCAAGAATCAAATTTGACATCTACCAAGCTGTCACAAATTGTCTTATTTTCTTCTTGAACATTTTCAGATGGTGCTAGAGAAATAGATCATTTCAATTCTAGTTTTGTGGCACATTGGAGAGATACCCACAATTATAAAATGTGGTTAGCTGGAATTAAACCAGGAATTCTGGATGTCCATCCGGGACACCCATTCGCTGGACAGCTGTCAGTAGCTGATATGAAATTACGATTGGCACAGTAAGTTATGTTCATGAAGATGCGAGAAAGTGATTTATGGTGTTTATTTTTTCCAGTACTATGCAAAATACTGAGAGTGGTAGGAAATTGAACCAAGCAATGGCATCTACTGGCAAAGCTGTGGCAACTACTAGTAAAGCAGTTGGTGAGTTTCACTTGTACTATAGTTGCATCTTGAATTGACGAAAAATCATCTAGGTGGAGCTCTTACTCAAGCAAAGGGGGCCTTCAGCAGTTGGTGGAGCAATTTCATGGTGAGCCCTGAACAAGGCCAAAAAATTTCAGATTCTCATGCTGAAGAGACTGATATTATAGCAGACATTCCAAACAATACTAGTTGTGATCAAGAAAGTATAGGTGTTTGTAACGGAGATGTGGATAAGAAAGTTTTAACTGATTTGCAATTGAACAATGAACGTCAAACTGGAAAAGTATATACTGTGTAATATTATCTTGTAACCAATGTAGTAAGTTGGAAAAACCCGATAGTTTTTATGTATACAATATTTATTTTGTTATTTTTTGTATATATTTACTTCCTAATTTCATTTCAATATATTGTTTTTGTTATTTATTCCTTTATTCATGGAATTTCTTCGATGAAGTTCCAATCTTTTCTGAACAGTTTATCAGCTTCACGTAATATTTCCAGATTGTAAGACATTCATACATTCTTCAAAGCTGATAGTGATTTAATCGAATTTATTCGTAGAACAAGTGAATACCGTTCAAGGAGCTCAGTGTTCAATCCCCTCAACAGTTAATTTTTTTTAGTTATAGTAATCAATTATCCCATCTCTTGTTATCACTTAGGAATACTTAAATTTGTACTTATCATTCAAGTAGTTAATTGTACTTATGTGATGTAGTTTTATATAAAATGTGCAATATTAATGATTTGAAATGTTAGAATTTTTCATTACTGCTATTTGTTTGGCATTCCCAGTAAAATGAAGTAACAATTTAACAACACAAGACTAGTTTTATTGTAACCATTATCATTACAAGTTTGACAATATAAAAATGATTTACTCTGAGATCCAACGCAGTCCATGAGGTGCAAAAAAATCGTGAACAAAAATAATTGTGAGCTGTATAAAAACATAACATTCAAGCTGTTCTTGTTTTCATCCAAACACCTACAAAGTACATAGATTTTGTTTTTCTAATTTAAGTTGCAGAATTTCTGAAGGGATATGCTACTCACAATTTTTTTTTTCGACTAGAATCGCTTTCGAGAATGTGTGGTGATGACACAAAAGTCAAAATTTCTGCAATATAGAAAAATACATTTCAATATTTTTCAATGTAAATAATACACACCCTGTATTATTGTTTTACAGATACTACAATTATTACACGAAATCCACTAGTCAAAAGTTCGATTGCACTCCTTCAGTAAATTACGCTTTAATTAATAAGCACATGAATCGATATATTATAATTCTGTGTAGCATGGCAACTATTATACAAAAATCTCAACAGCACACCTATTTATAAATACAAAATTTATATCTTTTGGTATTCAAAAAATTAATTTATCGTATTTCACATGAGGCAACTTGAGTTCCAAAAATACTATTCACATATTATTCATTGAGGAATGTCGTTCGAATAGTGTAAGGCATTAACGTGATTGAAAAAATATTAATCTTTATATTCGTACTGTATAGATTCATTCTGGAAAAAAAAGCTATCATTTTCCACTGTTAAATGTTCAGCCATGCTCTTCGTGGACAGACAGTTTCTTTGAGGGCGAATCCATTTTGTTGAGGAAAGCAAGGAACATTTCATTTGAACAGGAATCATGCATTTCCTATGTGAATAGTACTTTTATAAATATGTATCAAATACAAGCAGTTCACATGTTCAAATCCACTTGTACTGGTCAAAGGAATATTTTATGTACCCTGCGTTTTACGTTTAACTTTGTTTCAAGTTAGTATATTCATATAATGGATGGATTACACTTTTGAGCAAATAACTTATCTACAATTTGTGAGAAAACAGAGATGTGACCATGTCATTGTTGTTTTTGTAGGTCACGCCATTTTTTCTCACAAATATTGTTACGCCCACATTAAAATTTCCATATATCTATACAAATATTACGTAAGAAATAATCAACAAATCATTGAAGGACTTTAGATGACCACGAAAATAAATTATGGGAATTTGTAGTGAAAAAAATAACAAACAATAAATATAGAAAGTCAACAAAATTCAGTCGATCAAATTCACGGCAAATAAATAGGAATAAATAAATTACTTCTAACATTCACATAATTCGTACAATTCACCTAGTGCCAAAAATATATATACGTATCAATATACACCTATTATTTGTCACACAAATTTGACGGCACTTACATATCATTATGCATATTCATTAAACTTCTGTAACCGATAATTGCACAAAGAGAACATTCAAACATACTTTCGTGAATTTTTGTGACGAAAGCACAAACACCGAGAAGTTTTCCCTTCACCCCAAACAACAAATGAAAGAATGTGGTCCCGATAATCTGAACTATGGCAAAATGTGACATTTCAACAACCAACAAGAACACAAGAACCTGACCAACGGTGTATCAGTGAAGAGAGGAAACGGTTTTAGTTTTGCTTTTGAGCTAGCTAATCTTGGGACGTTTCGATATGGGCTCAGGAGGACTGACGCAGGCCCGTTTGGACGACGAAAAGTCGTTATTCCCATAAACACTTAGGCTGTTCTCCATTATATCCTGTTTCTGAAAAAAAAATAAATAAACGGTCGAGAAATGTGAATTTGAAACAATAAACTCACGATTCCCTCCAAGATAACGGCAATGGGAACCACCCCAGTGGCCTCAGCTACCTGGTGTTCAATCAAATAAAACATGTACTCGTCATAAAGCAACCGGATCAAATGGAATGAGCCGAAACTTGCTGCAGATCTCAGCGTCAAATCTCTTATCACCATAGAACTGCAACAAAAAAAAATAGTTTTATTATTTATTCGTGAATAAATGCATGAAAGTTTAAAAAGGGGCAAATAATGATCGAGAATCGTGACGTTCACCTGTAAAAGCTCCATTTGAGCAGAAACTGTCTAGCGGCTTTGGAAAAACTGGGTTTTCCCTCGTACGGCTTCAAAGCGCTCTTAACGACGTTCTTCAACCAGGAGGCCCACTGCTCCAACGAGTTCTGCTGTTGCAGGGTGAGTTTGAAGTCGTTCTCGAATCTAGCGACTATTTCATTGTCGCACTGGCATACCCACGAAGCTTGTTCTCGTACGCTGTGCGATAAATTAAATTGTAGGGGGGTTGAATTGTTTCGTTTTGGGAAAAAAAGCGAGAATCACACCTCTAGACCATTGAGCTGCCATAACAATCGATTAAAAAGAATTCTAATCTCAAGTATTCTATTCTAGTATAAATATTGACATTGCATTAGGTTAGGTGTGTTTTTCGTTAATAAAGTGTGAGTTTATAATGGGAATAAAGACATTTCAGACTTTTGCAGTGAGCTAGGGCATCCATGTGTTTGTATTTTTATTTTTCTAGAAGTGGTAAGCATTATCATTTGTTTTATTCATTGTATTATATTGAAAATGTTACAATCCTGTTGTGAATGAGAATGATTCAATCAAAATATATACAAATTTCCGATAATTTGTTTTGTTTTTAGATTCGAATGGAAAGATTTAGTTTGGGGTACTTTGAAGGCACAAACACTTTCAAAAATGGTCATGAAGGAAAAGAAGTTCTGAGCGCTGGACATCATAATATCATGATGACAAGAAAATTGGTTTTGTAATGGAATGAATTACGAATTTTAGTGCCAAACAAAATAGATAATGTGAGATCTCGTTTCAATTTTGTTGATACATAAAAAAAACTATGCTCGACTGTGACCTCGAATGTAAACAGAATTTCATCAATCTATTCACGATGTTATATCACCAGCTTGAGGAAAAGCATGGGAGTTAATATTGAAATACCAGGTTGCGTATCGCTTTTGTTCATTTGCCAGCTGGGCTAGTAGGATTTTATCAAACGTTCAAAAGTGTTTCAAAATTATACCAAAATAAGATTGATTTAGACACATTAAAACATCTATAAATCATACAAAGGGTTCCTATCATCAATTCCATCAGTCAAAACAAGAAAAACTAACAATTACCTGTGAAAATCCACACGGTTCAAGTCGGCGAGCATCTGCCCGATCTGATTGCTGTTGTGCAACACAGCTCTGGCGGCCTGCGCGAGATGATTCAGCGACGTGTAGCGTCGCAAACTCGAGCTGAACGCCGACACGGCCGTCAGTTTGATTTGGAGCATGGCAGGTGGCGCGCCGGTCATCGCGGTAGTCAACCAATTCTCCAAATCTGAAAGGAAAAGCAGCGATCGAGGTTATCGCCACGCTCGGTCGAGCCACATCGGCAACTCACTCTTGGCGAAATTCCTGATGCTTTGAGTCAATGTGGCGGGAATGGGTTTGAGAACGTCAGGCACCAACACTTGGATGAGGTTTTGGTAGAACACGAGATCGATTTGTCGCATAAACTGCTGCACTGGCTCCAAGCTACACAAAGAAAACAGCTTCGACTTTGACAGATATTTTTCTTCCTCGCATTCGTCGCTATTGTTGTTGTATTGGGATCTGCAATAGAAAAAATCAGGGGGTAAAAACGATAGGGAATAATCACGTACCGCGAGATGGCGCTGCGAATGATAAGATGGAAAAGGATACTGTTATTCTTCAAAATAAAGGTATGCTGAAAAGTGTAATGAACAATATTCCACTTCCGAAATCCCTAATAATAAGAGTATCAACTATATTTTTTTTCCAGCAAATAGAGAGCTTTGTGAAGTTTTAAAGGAAATTTCCCAGGAAATTTTGGACCTGTGCAACCAGAAAAACGAATTTCAGCCTGTTACTAGTAGTAAAAACTTGAGTTGTATTACTACTAACATTGTATGATGGTATTAAATGTACTTATATTTATCTATATTACTAATATTGTGTAAAGTAACAAATGTAAATTGTAAATGTACCTAACCACTTTCCTATACATATAAATATATTTTTTTTTTGTAAATTCCATGTATGTATATTCCTAATATTCTAGAGGATGAATCTGTATAGAATGTAAAAATTCTCTTGATTCAATAAAGTGTTTCTTTCTTTCATAAAGTGGATAATATCAACTTTCGATGAAACATAACTTGACATTTTCCATTTTGCAATGTTTTCGAACGACTATTTAGGAGAAATGATTAACATATATTTTTAATCACGTGATCGTACTCTGAGAGTAAGTTTATGAACGCAACCTAGAAAGTTTCGTTTTGGAAATTTATTGCTGGATTTTTTTTTCGATAAAAATAATGCCTGTGAAAGTTGAGATAGCAATTTCAAAGATTCTGGATTATGTGGCTGGGAAACAGGTAACTATAAGGAATAATAACAAATAAATTGAAGTGAAAAGAATATGATGGCAAATGACAATTTGGGTAGTTATATGGAAAATTATTGAACTTGCCACAAAAAAATCATCAATCAAAAAGTGCTTGATGCACACAAACATAAACTTTGATATAGGTTTCCCTTTATTCAAGATTGTCTGCCATTTCTCAACTGCCTTGGCATTCAAAGGAAATTTGTGTAAAGAGATATCTGAGGCACATTTTTCGTGATTTTATCTCCACGTTACCTCTTCCAATCCGCTGCATTTTCAGATGGTATAAACTTTATTTCAAACAATTGTCCATTAAATATCAACTAAATATACAACTTTTAATACAAAAATGGCCTAAAACAACATAAAAACATCACAACTCGACTCGATTTCAAACGATTAAAAGTAGATGTCGCCCACTCCGAGATTAATTCCCATACACCAATAAAATAATAAAACATAAACCTACCTCCAAAACTCTCTCCACAAAGACTCGACCGTGGAAAACTCCAGGCTCAAAATGGCGTCGAGGAAGGCCTCCAGGTGTTCCCTGTAGATCGACTTCAAAGTGTCCACGTCCTCGTAGCCGCAGTCTTCCGGCAGCGGCTCGGCAAAGTGGATATCAGGGAACACCGGTATGGCGGAGCTGCCGTCGCCCAAGTAAGCGATGTGCTGCGTCAGACCGCTATTCGATACCGCATCGGAGGCGTCCGAGTTGCGTTTGAACGGGCGCACCGTGCCTTGGGCCTTGCCCGAGGAGGTGTTCGCGTTCAGGACGACTCGGCTGCTTTGGTCCTCGATGTTCATGAGCGCCGAGCCCGGTTTCACTCTTATGCCGTAGTAGTGGTATTTGGAGTTGCCCCTACAAGAGGATGACATTTTTTAAACCAAGTTTTTATCAACAGAAAAAATACAAAAGCTTTTTTTTATCGAGTGTTTTTTGGCAAGATAAATTAACGACAGAATATATCAATGAACAACAACAATAATTATCTTTATTGATACAATTGAATTATTTAAATGAACAGTTATTAAATACACAATTGTTATAAATTGTTTGGTTTGTTGTACTGATTTCAAAATTTTCTTCTCTGGTATTTCTCACATATAGAATATTCATATAATATAAGAGGAACAGGCGTTTTCATCAGTGATAAAAAACGATGCACCTTTTTTATCGCTGTCAAAATGACAAAACAGTCGTCTTGACACATGACACATTTTATACAGGAGTTAATTTATCGCTGTAAAAGTTGAAGCTACCTTTGCCGCTGTCAAAGTGACAATTGCACTGTCGCATATGCGATTTTTTATACATGAATTAAATTGTCGATGAAATTTGAACGCACTGTATCTTTTTACCATCAACATTTGTATAAGCGATGTTGCACTCTATCGTCATATTTTGCTTTTCTCTATTCTCAGTTTTATTTTTTTACCATATTAATGAAACACCCTGTATACAGAATATCCGCTTTCAGCAGTGTCATCAGTAAACAGTATGTCGTAATGATGAGTAATGATCATCAAAATAAAATAAAATAAAAATAAATTCTCACCTCGTTCCCAGTCTGCGCGTTCTCAATCCCAAAAATACGGATCTGATGAGTTTTCCAAACGAGGCGGCATTGACAGGCTCCAATTTGTGATCGGCGCAATGTCGAAGGTAATGCGAATATAAAGTTGAACGAGGTAACGAGACACCTTCGGCTGTTTCATAGTTTTCCAGTAGCCATTGTACCTGGAAATTCGTTTCATTGGAGAGAAAAAATAAACATGGAGTGACACAGTCGCAAAATAAATATTTGTAAATGCAATGTTGAAGTTTTAAGTAAAAAAAAAATAAATCAATTAGGAATCGTAACGTCTCAATGTGCAAGCTCCAAGAAAACTGTACCTGGAAATCAGTTTCATTGGAGAAAAAAAAAACAAGCAGTGACACAGTCGCAAAATAAATACTTGTAAATTCAATGTTGAAGCTTCAAGGTAAAAAAATTACAATTAGGAATCTCAACATCTCAATTTACAAGAAAATTAAAAGTCTACTGAAAGCTCCTACCAACTTAAACAGACAATAATATTATCATGATTTGAAAACAAATCAGATAAGCTGTAAACAAGAAATAAAGCGAATTAATTCAATTAAATAATAGCAGCTCAACGATACACATAAGCAAAGATCAATTTAACTACGGGAAGCCTTATAAACATGCACAAAAATAAATCCACAAACAAAAACAAGCGCACACACCCCCTCAGGGCTGCTATTCTTGAGTAATCACTTCGTCTGATGTCTATAAAAATTGCTTCTGATTTTCTCGACCAGCTCAATAGAGTTATCCAAGAAGCTGTCAGATGAAAATTAAAATGGCTGCTGGTATAGGCACACATACCGACTGGGCATACAGTTGTGAACAAATAAACGAAGTTGTAGATGGAATGGATGCTTCGTCCACAGGAATTATGTTTGAGTATAATATGAAAATCGAGATGATTGTCAAGAATAGCAGTCCGGAAACGCAGGAAAACGGTACGACTTACTGTAGCGGGCGACACTCTGGTGGCATGTCCTAGGGCAGATCCGACGTCATCGCCGGCGACAACTTGTCCCGATTGGGACGCATGCACTGTAGCTGTCGCAATGTAACTCGTGTCCTACACCGCCGCCCGATTATTGAACAAATGGAAAAAAGCAACCGTAAGCCAGATGGTTATTAAGCAAGGTCAACAGTTGGGTATTATCATGTTTTAGTACGATATTAGTTACAATTTTCTGACAGCAACGAACGGCAAGGAGTATGCACCATTCGATTAATAAAATTTGGTGCTGCTGAATAAATGTCATTTTTCATCCTAGGGCCAATTTGTCACAAGCGACAGGTGAAGCTTTGCCTTCTAATTGTGTCACTTTGATTCCAGATTCTGTTTAACTATCCAGTTCAATTCAATTCTCAGAATTCTGTTGATCTCACAATGCATATGATTTTGATATGTGATACACAAATTGGCCCTAAATCAGTCGAAATTAAATTGAATTAATTTTAATTTGCACCGAATTGATGAGGCTGGAAGAAGGATAATGCGCCATGGTTCGGTGAGGATGAAAGAACTTGAAAATTAAATTGAAAGAAGATATCCTTGATAATTTGAGTTAGAGCATATTCTCTGTGATGAAGTAAATTTGGCTGGAAAAGAGTCTCCTATCGAATTTTTAGTGACACCTGATTTTGGGGGGAATTTCTTAGGGTTTGGATTCAGTTAATGTCAAACTATCTATATTGTTATATATTTCTTTTCAATAAGACGTTTTGCTCATCGCTGTGAGCTTTATCAATCATGATGAAATCAATGGAATAAAAAACAAATAAGTAAAATTACAACCACATTGTGCTATTATAGCACTTCAGTCTGAAACAAATAAGCAAGGATTCAAGAAATTACAGGAAACGAATTAATTTATTTCGAGGTAGAATAAGGGGGTGAATTCACAAATATATCACCAATTCTTGTGAATTTTTCCCACTACATTGAACCAAACTACTAGAGAAAAGCGAAATTTCACTTTAAACTGCGACCTAATACTAATTGATCAAGGGAATGCTTTCCTTCGATATCGTTCTCCATATTGCACACTACCTGCCATTCATTGTTTTCTCAGTAAATTCAGTCATAAACATCATGCAACGAATAGTTACCGCATTAGTAGTTTGAGGCGATACTCTGTTAGAGGGTATGAGCGAATCTGCATCTACCGTATGTTGTACGACGTACTGGCCGCCCGTGGTGGTGTACCCGACGGCACCGGTGACGGTGGTGGTGCCCGCGTTCGTCGCCGCGTAGTACTGACCGTGCCCTTGGCCGGCGTTCGCTATCGGGTACAGAGTCGCCGATTCGCCTACGGTGTACACCGGATACGCCCTGACAAATCAACGAAGAAATTCGTATTGCGAGGTGTCACCAAGGAAGAAAGAAAGAGAAATTGTATAATTCACTCATCATGTTCTTACATTTGTGTTTGCCCACCATTGGTCTGTGAAGCATAAATTTCTGGCTCAACATACTGTATATGGTAACCTTGGTGGGAAGCCACAGTGTCGCCCTCTGCAACTGTAAATGGTAAAAGTATTTGCTAAAAGCAGTAGAAGAAAAAATGCGTATCAAAATATATTTTGACATATAACAGGGAAACGGTATTGTATTTGACAGCTTTCATAAGTAGAAAAATTGAAGAGAAATCAGTATATCCATGCGAGATTTATCAGTAAAAGAAAATTGTGAAAAATCTAATGATTGATATTTGAGGGTTCAGAAAAGCAAAAATAACAGTTACAGTACACAGTTCTGTGACAACTTTCAATGCAATTGTATAATTGTCAAACTAGAAAGAATAAAGAATTATTATTATTATTACATAATGTGGCAGAAAGCAGAAAAATGTGGATATTAGATTGAGTTATTGTATTGTATTTGACAGACATTTCGAATAATTGAGTCAAATTTTGAAGAAGCTGCCAAAAGTAGAACAATTGAAGAAAAATCAGTATACCCATATGAGATTTGCCAGGAAAAAAAATTTGGAAAATCTAATGATTGATATTTGAGGGTTTAGAAAAGCAAAAATAACAGTTGCAGTACACATAATGTGGCAGACAGCCAAAAAAAATGTATGGATATAAGATTGAATTTTAAACTTCCTATTTGTGGAGAGTATTTGACAGTATCAGCAGGAGTCTGAGAATACTACAAAAAAAATTACATGGGGAGATACACTGTCCACAACACTGTCAACACTGTCACTGAAGTTCCTTAAAACTCCGAACCATCCGAATGTTTTCGAACCAATTTACATAACATAACAAAACCCTTACTCTTGGAAAAAAAATGTTTCTGTTCCTCCCAACACCCACTATAGAACATTTCGCGTGAATCACCAAACATCGAATGATGTCCAGGTACCCAAGGAAACACACAGGGGATGAAAAATCATAATACGAAACAGCTCGACTGTCAATAATGCGATCACAATGCGTTATCCGTATCCACCCCTACCTGTTGTTACACATCAGACAGACGTAACCGTAACACACCAACGCAGGTTCGACTTAATATCACAAAGAGTTGTACTATAAAGAAGAGATTACGTTCGAGGAGGGATCAGTTGCAGTGGTATAATATTTTATCCCTGTATAGAAACTTTGCAAGAGTAAAATTAATTTCTGTGTATCGTTCATTCGGTATCAGACATCAGGAATCAAATATCAGGCTGACATAGCTTCCAAAAGATCCTTTGGGCTCACTTCTTAAGCTACCAATTTTCAAAAAATTTGAAAAATCATCACTAGCACTACAATCAAAAGTATACCAACAATAACTTGAGAAATCTCAATGTTCAAGGAGTTCATTGCTTACAACAATTCACCAAATGACATAAAGGACTCAGAAACTTTTCAACACTTCAAAACAAAAGTAAAATTGTTTCATTACAAATGTTTGCCATTTGTATCTTCCTCAAAACTGATGTAAATGTTGGGATATATGTAACAATTGCTTTTTTTCAGTGCCATAACAATGGATGATACCTGTTATGTTCAATTATAACTACAATTTATCTTATGCTTCATGTATGGTTGTTTTTTTTTTAAATGTACATTACGACTACCTATTTAAAATAAAGATCATTAATATTATTATTGTTATAATCTCTCTGCAATTTTCCTCACTTACACTTCTAGTTCAATACGTAACCTTTCAAAAAATAAAATAAGTAACATGATTCACCGATAATCTGATACTCGCAGGTGACACGTGTCAGTCGCGCGTCCAATCAGGTGTGCCACCCTCCGATCGCTCCCACCTTGATTGGCGAGTTTCATCTGTCAAGGAAGAGGGTGGTACACGCTGCATCGAACTTGATCACATCGAATTAGTTTTTCTCTTAATTAGAGCGGGAGGTATGGGAACAGGTGGGGGCGACGACTACTAATTTGATGCACTGATATACCATTATTAGTTTAGTAATGTTTCTATTGTCTTGGAGTTTTGAAGTTTTCTTCAACGTCAATAAATTTGGATTAGATGAATATTGAATGAGTTGAACTAACCTGTGACAGTGATGAAATGGGGGGATGTTGTAGCAAGGGGGTCAGTTTCGTGACTTTCAGATTGATGCTCTGTCGTGGCACTACTTTCGTTGCTCGAATCGGCAGCCTGT
The DNA here is from genome assembly GCA_037013635.1 of Plagiodera versicolora. Classification (NCBI taxonomy): domain Eukaryota; kingdom Metazoa; phylum Arthropoda; class Insecta; order Coleoptera; family Chrysomelidae; genus Plagiodera; species Plagiodera versicolora. Next base: position 1,275,451 of record CM072983.1, on the reverse strand, counting down.
TCTAAAGCTGACACGTCGATAACTGGTACTCCATTGACTATTGTTGCACCAGATGAAGTTGTCTGCAAAGAATATCTGATTGCCAACAAGACCCATGGGAAGATTGACTAATCCCACATAATACTTTTTATCATTGTTTTTGATAAAATGTTACTTTCATGAAAATATAACTGTTAAATTACCCATATTTTGTAGGTGATATGTATATTATAAAATGAGAATGATAATAACAAATAATTCTTTTAATTACATTCTAATGAATAGGAAGAAAAATATTGACCAGGAATTGTTGAGGTCAAGTACAAAACCATCTTGTACTGCTGCACCGTTGAATTGTTTAATGTAAATCAATTGATTTTCGAAATGAGTTTTGATATGAAATCTTCGGAACACCCAGTATATATCAACTCTACCATAACGTGAGCTTTAAAAAATGTTTAGCAACTCATATTCTATATTGAAACCGAAAAATCGAACTTACCAGATACTCAATCATTATGGAATTTCATCTATTAATCCTATAATTATTGTTTTTACTGGTTTCTGGAATGCACAAGCATATTGCTTAGTGATAGATTTCGCAAATACCTTGGTAAACGTAGGTTTTCCACGAAAAAGTTGATAAAAACTAGCAACAACACATGACATCAAATTCTAAGAAGTTTCTTCTCCAAATGTTCTGTTTATTTTTTCATAGCCTACTATTCGAATGTTAGTTTGTCTTGTATAATAATACGTAATCGATGGGATGACATTTCGTTAACGATTAACCACGGTAAGTCATTTCATATTCAATGACGAAATGAATCATGAATTTTTGTACAGATGAAATGTGGTATTAAAACAATGTGTGAAGAAGATAGACATTTCAGATAATTCGAGTAGAAGAATTGTGGAATTGACAAATGAAATGGTGTATGAAAATATCAAAGAGAACATTTTAAAATACCAGATAATATTCAAGGTTTTTGAAGATGTATGAATTGAGAGTAGTTTTTCAAATTAGCAAATATGAGATTAATAGTGCAAGTGGTGAGACAAACTGAAGAAAGGTCGCCGTCGGAGGGATGAAATGACTGAAAGTGAACAATTTATACTACATATTCTAAAAACACTGAAAGAACAAGGAAGTTTAGAGTTAGAAATATCCAATATCCATCCACTTATCACAAATTAAATTGAAATACACCGGACAAGAAGAAATAGAAGTTCTTTTTCTGTGTGTTAATGGAATAAAAATGTGGTTGAAAGAACTTTGTCTTGTAATTTTCCAGATTATGGGTCATGTGTAGTTTCATAACAATAATAGTGCTTTATTCATCAAAGATAATGTTTACATACAAGATATGATTATAAATAGGTGAGATGAATGTGGTCCACTAAATTTAAATTTAATCAATTTTCTAATGTATGATCAGTGATTTTTCAGAAAAATAGACTAACTATTGAATTCCAATTCATGATATACGATGAAAGCTAAATGTTTCATATAATTGATACTTTCTTGTTTGATTTTCAACTTGAGGGTTGAGAATTGTGTGTTTTATATGCAAAAAAGTTAGTTTTCACATGTTGCTTGATTGATTCATCTGAATAACAAAAAGTAGTAATTCATGTACACCCAGCAATGCTTTCCAATGCCTGAATTTGAGTGTGACTTCTTACCATTCGACAAAAGTGCACATTATAACCTTCAAAACCTCACACCAAACCAAAAATACGCCGATTAACACCGCCAAAAAAAATCCTGAACCGTCAAAAACCGAAAGACATTCTCCGACACCGTGTTTTACCTGCAGACTGGCGGGCAGCACGATTAGCTGCGTCTGCTGCGGCTGGGCAGGGGGAGTGGTGGCGGGGGCAGGCGTGGGCGGGCTGTTGCTGCCTCCAGATGCGAACCGAGCTGCGGTTGCCATGGCGCGCTCACCAGATATACTCCTGCCGTTCTCTGCAACAACCAATCGGACGGGAGGTGTGATTTTTGGAGACGAGATCTTCCGGGATTGGAGGCGAGGGAAAATTGGCGCTACCGACAATGGAAAATCATCGGGGTGGATAAATGTTTGTGCTCGAGGAGACTTTTCGCAGTGCTTGATATTTTTATTTGCTTCTTTTTGTTGCGATTGTTGGAAACAAGTTGTTAGAGCTGCTCGTTGTATGCTGGAGTTGGAAGTTTTTGTGGAACTGCCACTTATTATATTTTATAAAAATGTTCTGGAAATATTATGACACAAAATTTAATGTTTAAAGTTCTTCATAACGTGATCGGTATCGAAAGTTGATTGTGACATTTCCTATTAGATAACAATGGACAACAATACCTGAGGCAATCCATATTCGAATTATTTTCACAATACTGGTGTAATTTTCCATCATCTACATACACAATATTATTATAAAATAAATACCAAACCCAAAGATATACTTGAGTTGAATGAAACATTTTTTTTAGGTTCCGTGGTTTCTTTCCTAGTGTCTTTCTTTAAAATTACAGGGTACTTCTATGTAGCAGAAGTAATAATTGAGAAGAACAAATTCACTCCAAATTAATTTAAAAATTAATGAATTTGGAAAAGTCAGTCTACTCTTCTCTTCTACATAATATTATTTGATATTGAATCGCCATTTTCTCAATTAACCTTGAAATGAAGAACAAGTATTGTCAGCTGACATAAAAACAAGTTTTTTTTCCAAATACTTTTGATAAATTGATACTTTTTGAGGTCCAAAATATGAAATATCATGTATATTGGAATAATTACTTGTTTATATGATATGACCATGTTTCTAAATATCTAGATAAGGTAAGTGTCAATTGTATTTGTATTTATTTCTTAAAAATCTCTAACTTTTACTAAAAATGGTATTAACGTAACGGAAATGTTAATAATTGATAATAAAAGTCCCAACGAAACAGAAATTGAAATAATCATAATACATTCAGATGTAATGAGTATATAGAATCGAAACGAATTTAATTCAAAATTCCAATTAATATTCCCTACTTGTTTAATTCCATCTCTTTTTCTAAATATTTTGATTTTCAAATATGAACCAAGTTTCAACCTTTAAAGTGGCCTATGCTAAAATTTCACTACCAATACCAAATCGTTGAAAACTTTGATCTCCTTGGCATTAGGATGGAAGTTTTTAAGACCATTCAGATTTCCAATTCTTGAACACTTTGACATTTGACATTTTGTTCCCTTTTCGCCATTGTAATCAGCAAGACAAACGCGTGGATATAAAATCGAAATTCAAGAAATAAGAATCCAATTTTTCAATTTCATTCAAGGAGTATGTTCAAAGAAGTCTTACAAGTATTCGAGTAAATACTTTGTTGTGTGCAAACTAATCATAGCAAATACTGACCTTATGAAACCACAACAAACCCCAATTCGCATCGAACACTATGGAAACCCCTAGAAGCCACACAAGCAAAATCCAACAGCAGCCTTCGATATACCAATCAAACTATTCCAACTAAACGACTAGGTCGGTTGCAAGAACCCTCATGCATACCAGTCAAATTGGGCGATAAGCCGCGACTAGAAAACACACGGTATACGACGGTAGCACCTGTCCCATACAGGGGGGACAGTAACTGTACCTGTCCACACACCTGGTTAGATAATAACGGGTGACTCATTGCTATGGCGAGGGGAAGTAGAAATGAGGTTTTTTTCCAAATCGGTTCAAGGGGGTTGGTTGGTACGTGCTGGTACGGGGCGAGTTCCGATCGTCTTGGGTTTGGGGCTCCGTCCGACGCTAGAGATTGTTGTTTTCAACAGGCACAAGTCGAATAAGTGACTGTTTTTCTCATTCCGCGTTTTTAATACCTGATTTTTTTTCTAACGTCATATTCATTTAATTGATATACATGTAACTGTAATTTACAATTCTTTGAATAAAAATCTATCTTATCTTATATAATGTGGATACAAATGATTATTCAAGGAATATAGGTTTGTTCATTGTGAATTCTCCACGTCCATTTTACTGATTTGAAATCAGAGCTTGAAAAATTCGATATGTCGATTCTGACTGGAAATTACCACAATTAATTGAATTGAACAAAACCCGAAGTTTCAATTATCCCAATTAATTGTTTAAACATTTCAATATCTTCAAATTAGACATTTATATTTTTGAAACTAATTGAAATCAAAAAGATATAGTTCAATTAATATAATATTCAGATATCTACCTAGAGAAATCGACTTACTGTTGAGCAATTAAAATTAAATATGATTTATTACATAAAAAAAACTTTAACAAGACATCATTGTAAAGTTTCCTTTTGTTTTGAGAAAGTGATTTCTTGCCATACAAGTTCTATCAATCAATGTTTATTTTGGAGTAACTAGAATTGTGATAATCTGAATTGAATAACACACCAGAAAAGAAGGAACTTTGATTTTTTATCACCACCTTCTTGGTAGTTATAATAAATCATGTTGTAATGAATACTTGGACAAATTTGGCATTCTATTGAGTTTGGACACTTTCACAACTTGCTGATTTATGTCCTGAGAAGAAAATAATGATTTTGAAGAATAAAATATGATGTTGAAGAATAAAATAATCAGGATATTCTGAACGCAGCGTTCAGAACTATAATTGGTATCTTGAAATGATCACTAAACAACAGTTGTATAAATTACTGTGAAAGCAGATAATCTCACAACAAAGGAAATGAAGGAAAATCTGCCATCGAAGTGGCAATCCAACATTTGAAGAGACCTTCCAACAAGCATTCCTTGTTAGGGATACAGCCAGGTATCCATGTTATTGGGAGGCTGGAGAAAGTTATTACCATGGAGATGCTCCATGGTTACAGAAGTGGGGTTCTGTCGCTTTTACTATTGTGCCACTTGCCAAGATCAATGTCGAATAACGTGATGCATGTTGCTTACAATGATGGAACAATATATACAAGACAAATTGAATTGATTTTCAGAAGGAATAACGCTTGTACAGTGCTGTTTTGAGATTGTCAATGAAAGATAATCATCAACTGAGAAATTTAAAATTGTGTGCAATTTTTTTCAACCCTTCATATCTATGCCATGCCTGGTATAAGAGTGAGCTGTTGAACATCAATTAATCATGCAAAATCTAAACTTTCAAGCAACTCTAAATAAATTTTTATATATTTAAAGCACCTGACAAAATATAATCAGCCTTTTTCCCATCTAACGCCTGTCTTATAGAAAGAAATTACATTTAAAAAGATGCAAATCGTATTTTGTCTCAAGCATGAATGAGTTGAATATTGTAATCGATATGATGAGAAATTTATTATTTCATTATAAAAACAAGAAGTTTGATTGTAATATGAATTTATTATAATCATGGAGAAATAATAGTTTGCCAGTGATTTTGAGCAAATTAGAAAATTATTCAGTTGAAACAATTTTACACAACTACAGTTGTACAAAATTCCTTGTCAACAAAATCATCCCATATAATTTCTACCAAATTATGATTCTTTACATTGTTAAAGTAAAATAGGTATACTTATTTCAATCTCATTTCTACTTGCTACTGAGTAAATTGCATCCAGCACTGAGAAAATTGCATTGAACATTGAGAAAATTGTCCAATTACTTCTGCAAAATGAACTAACCCCAATTACTAATTTAGGAGCCCTTTGATCTATCCAGAACTAATTAAAGTCATCATTTACTCAATCTGTCATCTGAGACACTGAAACTGTTTGAATACACAAAATCTCAAGAGAATTATGTAAAATGAATTGAAGGATCCAGTAGGGTTCTTTTTGACTAAGAATATAATTCTACAACATAGAAATAAGAAATGAAATTTCTGTGCTTACGAAAAAACAAATGAATAAGATGCAAAAAAATACACATTTATATGCTTGGAATCAGTGCAAAGTGCAAATAACAGCAAAAACTTTAGTCAACTTTGAATTTACCTAATGTTGCTATGTTGTTGAATTGGTTGCTAGGCACACAGGTCTGTTTCCAAGGATACAATAATGGGCTGATAGATTTTGACAGCTGCCAAATTTTACAACTTACAATGAATATTTCTTGTTTTCTGAGGATTCCTTTTAGTTAATAAGCACTCTCTGGTAGGATATCAACATTTCTGTATCTTATACAATAATCAGTCACAGGAACTGTTTATTGATTATTTAAAGCTTACTGGAATGGAAGCCATCGTCGGTAACGAAGAAAACTTCAATTGATTTGAGGGCCGCATTCTAATCAATACACAATATACACTGAAAAAAGAGTGGAAAGTGTAAATGCTCTTAACATTTCAAATAAACCTACTGTGTACTACTATTATTCATGACATAGCATAAGAATGAGCAATTTGTAGTTCATAGGTTGTCTTCAGTTATATTTCAACAATACAACTTCAACGCTATAGATGATTCTCATCAGCTACTTCACTATTCTTCATCATGTTGCTCGAAAATCTGAAATTCTTTACATCGTGCATAATAAAAATTTGCCGATTGCACGTCCTTTATTAATTTTTATTCCATTTTATGTTCACTAAATGATCCAATAACACGAAACCTCAGTTCACACAAGATGACTTAACAATAACATCTTTCTTTTTATATTTACTGAAAGAAAACAAGAAATACTGTCATCATGCTGTCATCTATTCGTTTGTTTCAATTTTTTATCACAGAAAACTATAATGTTCGAAGTATTTTATAGGTGAAACTCGATAGATGGAGCCACCTGACTCATTGGGATTGTATTCAATCTCCTACGATATAATGAATATTAGCAATCCAAATTGTAAAATTCTGAAATAATGTAATGGAAATAGTATTTAGTCTTTATTTACATTATTACAATACAGATCAAGATAACATAACAATTAAATATCTATCTTACTTAAAATGTCTCAATCATAACTATATCCATACTAAACTTTCAGAAACAACTTTGAACATTTGATATATTGTCATCGGTTCGAATGTAATTCTCGACTCTATAAATTATATTTGAATTAATCATACTTGGTAATAACTCACTTAACTTCCGTTGTATAGATTTTTACTGGAATTGGATATCAGTTAACAAAGTGTGGTAAGAAATTCATTAATAACGTGATTACACCATAACTAGTATCGCGTTTTTTCATCGAGTAAATAGAGGGCGACCTCTCGGGCCGGTATAATAGTTTGTTTATTTTCCCACTGTTCTGTGCTTAACACCGGCCCTGCTGCTGTCACCTAATCCATCTGTGTGTTGCTCTTCTACACTTCTATGCATGCAAAACATTTCAAAGTAGATCAATCTGCGATACTTGAAAACGCATGTCAAGTTACCCGTGCTTCAACAATAATTGTTTTAACGGCCAGCCATTACGATTTCAACGAGTTAAAGTTACATGAAATGAAACCTTATCCAGTGAATTGTGTTGTTTACATCCCGATCTGTTGATCAACAACTCGAAAAATGACCGTGAAAGAGAATTATTTATCGGTAACCAGTATTAGTCGGTCGCCATCTTTCAAGTGACTTTTTTTCTTTGGTGTTATGTGGTTTTGAAATTGCATTATTGGCATAATGCTCACGCTCGGTTTTTGTTGAACTTGCTTGTGAGTAGTTTACGGAACTCTCTAATTTTCTCAAGGCCTGGGTCAGGACGGCAGCCCGAAAAAACAAGAGGTAAGTTAGACATATTTTTCAAGGTGCCTACTTTCTTCCAGATCCCATCTCCGATCCCATATGACATTTCCCAATTGTGATCTAATTCCATGTGATATATGTGATGATTTTCATTCTAAAGATCCATTTTTTATCAAATATACACAGCTTCTGTACGAAAATAGTACTACATCAAAATTATTGGAATTTTTTATTCTACACCGATTTCAATATAGATAAGGTCTTATGAATAGGTTATTTTGGTTGTCATTTTCAATTGACAGTATTGTTGTCAGACTTTATCAAGGCAATAGGAGGAGTAAACTCCATTTATATGTATACCTCAGGCCATACTGATCAATTTTTATTATGTTATTCTAAAAATAACCTCAATGTAGTCACATGATTTTGCTACAACTCAATACTTAGTGTATAGCTTCAGAAAATCAATCTGTAAAATGACGAACAAACGATTATTCGAAAACAATTTTGCCAAGGAAAGTAGTTATATACGTCGAATGTGTAACTTTTCAGATTCCTGTGAAGGATTAGTCATTATGTAGGCCATATTAAGTTTCTGTCCGATTTTCAATAATTCCTACTATTTCTTGAATTGTTACGATTGTTTAATCTTCATATCAGAGATTTACTTGTTTTTATGAATGGTTCACGAGTCCAAAAATAATGAAACACGCCCAATCAGGGTAAAGTACAGTTATTTCATATCCACCGACTGAAGTGTCGTATGATTATTTGTTATTGTCATCTTTTTCTTTTTATATTTCTTGCATAGACGAAAAAGTGTTGCTATGATCATTGTGAACTGAAACTAGTTGTTTTTTATCGCAATTGAAATTAAAGATTGGTTGTCAGCACCTAACAGTGTTACCAACTATTGGGGAACAAACAGAAATAAAAGAATAATTAATCATGCCAGATTGGTCATATCCGATTATTACTGAAGAGTATTCGGATGTTACCAATTAGGTTTTCCTTCATCGGGTGATTTTTCCGTATGAAGAATCTCAGATATACGTGATATCAGCATTTTACAATATTTCATGTTCTATGACAAATGACGGATTGATACAATAGATGAAATCCATTTATATGTAATAATGAATGAACATTTTAATATTATTATGTGTGGTTAAATACTTCGAAAATAATTTAAACGTATATTGTTCTATATTACAATCCAATCGTTTGATATATTCATTTTTTTTTTCGTAATGAATGGAGTTTGCAGACCTGAACACCTATTGATTTCAAAATATTCATCACGTATTATTGAATTGAACGTAAAAATAGTTTTTTCGAATGACAACCATTATTTTTTGTTTTATCAAATATTAAAAATGAATTCTATTTCTGAAATTCAATATTTCTACTTTTCAGAAACAAATATATTTGAAGTAACTCAAAATTTCTGTGTAACTTTCAAAAAACTTACTGAAAAGTGTTTCGGCGTAAATCCATTTCGGTATCTATTTCATTCTCTTCTTTCTATGTCCATGTTATCTAATTTCACTGAACGATACTACTAGAGCCCTCTGCGTGCAGTCTCTCGAACCAATATTCAATTCCAATTCCGTCTAAATCTCCTATTCCCACATTCCGTTCAGCCGGCCAGAATTTGATTCAGGTAAACTTCTCGTATGGCGTACGAATACTTGATGGTTTCTTTATTGCGTTCGTATAATTTGAGGCGCTTCAAATAGATGGAGACACGTGACGCATTTTCGAACGATTGAAATAACTGATGGTGTACAGATTTTTTAAATGATTATCGTTCCATTGTTCCTGTGCATGAATAAATTCGGTAACAAATTGAAAGTTACTGTAAACACAGGATGTTTTCATGCTATTTACATCATTTTAACGGAGAAAGTAGGTACAAAAGATCTCCATAAACTATTTGTTGAATAATTGAAGTAGAAATCGTTGAAATATTTTACTGAAACTTTTTCAAAATGAAGAAAACTGTAATTCCCTTTTTTTGCAGGGCCGGATGGGGAGTAAAAAAGTTGAGCATCATGACAGATAACAGGTGCTTTTCTGGAGGTGGTAAGTTGAAAATTTGCCTTCATTTTTAAATAGCAAAAAAAATTTTAAAATTCCTATACATCCCTTTTTAATATACGCGAAAGTTGACCCATTTAACGATGTCAATCGAATTTCCCGCGACGGCCATTTGTTTCTTTTTCGACTCGAATTCTGTAAGCTCGACCGACCAACTTGATTCGATTGAAGCGTAAAAGGTGTGGCCCTTGTCTCGATCGAACTCTGCTCTCGAGTCGATTGATAGGGATACGTCACAATGAGTTTACCCTGGCGACATCTGTTGATCGAATAGCCGAATCTGGAGTGGAATGTATGGGGTGGTCCGGAAATATGTCTTGAATTTCTAGTCGTTGAAATTCATTGAAGGGTGATTTTGTCGTTTTTGACCATTTCCTACAAACACCTTATAGACAGTTTTAGGACACTATCAAGTCGTCCTAATGACTAGATCCAAAATTAAGAAATAATGTTTCTGAAAATGGATATTTTTCATTTTCCTCAACCTAGAAGGTTTAAAACGTTCTTACAGTCCTATTTCCTGATATCTTCTTATAATTTGTGAGCGTGGCAACAGCGCGTCGTCGCAATCCGTTTCAATCCGATGCCACCCGATGTTATCGCAGCGGTAGAGTTCGCATTCGTGTTGCATAAGAGAATGACGAGGAGATGCAATGTTGCCAGATGAAAACATGAATGTACTGTCGTTTCAAAAGATACATTCGATTCAATATACGTTGACTTTTGTCTTATGAAGAAATCGAGAAATCTGAAGAAATTTGGATGATTGAAATAAATTGCTAATAAATATATTAATTATCCAAATACCTTATGTCACCTTCATGTCAATATTCACTATATTTCCCCTGGTATACAATTGAACAACTTCATATTACTATTTGAAATATTAAAAAAATGTCGGCGTGTTATATTCATCCGCTTAAACTATCAAGGAACAAAATATGTTGAAATTTCCATAAGAATCAACGTAATGTGCAAAGTCCAATATCTCTTGTAAAAAAACAACGCTTGACAACACCGCGAAATATTGCGACTGCCGCTAGATCATAGTCGGTCGGCACGAACGAACCGAACGCGATTACGATTAGTCAGCTGATCGGAGGTGGACGAGGATAGATAGAGTAGAATAGTGGAAAGTGAGAGAGAGACGGTGACGGCGGAGATAGCATGCATATCGAGAGAAGGAAGCATGAGGACACTTGTTGAACGCTTCTCTTTCGGCGCGGTGCTTCGCTAGAGGTCGGCTTTTCGCGTGTAACGAAATGGCCAATGAGAGGTGTTCGGATTCTGCAGATTGGGCGATGTGGATGACGCAGTGGCGTGCTGAGGAAACTAGTGTGGATATTTTGTTTAATAAAATGAGTGTGTTTTACTGATGGGGTGTTTGATTAAGTGGTGCAGCAAGTAAAAATGTTTGATTTCTAGGGGAAAAATAATTAGAACAATTTTTTGAAAATCACAATTTCAATTCCACAAGGAGTTCGTAAAAATTTCAATTATTTTCGTTAAAGGAGAAAGGAATGTGGGAAAGAAAGTTTTTTTTTATTCAAATCTAAGAGGGATGTTTGAAATTATCATTATACAGGGTATTAAGGAAATCTGATTCAAATTTAACATTGATGAGACTTAATTTTTCCTAATATGTCACCTTTCGAAGATAACAATTTGATAAGTCGCAATATCTACCTCGATAAATATATTGCTAAATGCTCTTGTGGAGGGGGACACCCTGTATACGACATACAACAGCTGGGTCGATTACACTTACATTGTATGCTGTGCTATCTTTGTCGAGAAGGAGCGGAACAAACAAATACTCGAACATTCGAGGGCAGTGTTGCCAGGTTCACTGTGAAATACTTGAAACACCGGAATTTCATGAAGCTTGATTTTTAGCGAACTTTTCTTTAGATAACTTGATTGATATTCATCATAACGAATTAGAAAAACTTATTTCAGTCCAGCTGAAGGAGTTTTATGATTCCAGTTTGGATTTAATTGGATATTCAGTAGATTTGTAATTATTTGGAAATGAGATTATTTTGAATGCAGTTTGATCGGAAAAATGGCGAATTAAAAAGTTCATAAAACGTTGAAATGGCTTAGATATTTTAATTTTTTTTTATGGAATTTTGAATTTTATATTTTGAATCATTGTTGGGATGACATTATTCATTTATTATCATCTTTCTTTTGTGGATATTGCTCATAAAGCTAACGTAACGAATTTTCTATATCTTGACTAGTTACACAATTAGATAATTTGTAGATTTTGATAATAAAACCCCACACTCGTTAGAATGTTATCACAAACAAATCAACAGTTTCAATGTTTATCGATAAACAAACCTACCGCTTATTTTTTTCCGACTCATCCGCAAATATTCACCACATTTTCTAGGCGTGAATCTGACAACGTCGCTTCTCGACCGTGGAAACTTACGTGCTTTACTCTGTTATGTCCTTGTTCATATTTTTATGCGGTTTGATTGAAATTAAAAGCTGTTTTCTCAGTTTCCATACGTCCTTCTACGTTCGAAGCGCCATTTTCACGATTTGTTGGGGTTTTCGCGAAAATCCAAACGAGATGCAGTGAATATTAGGGAGATGCTGCATTTGAGAGGTGAGTGGAAACAGACAGACGATTTTCTAGATCGACGTTCTATTGTTCGACGACGGAGTAATGATCGGAGAGAAATCGGTGATTTCTAATCGTTATTCTTCTACCGTGTTGTCAGATTTCCTGTAATTAGGTAGACCTCCTGTTTTAACTGCTTTCTCAGATCAAATTAAATTCAGTAGTGAAGAAGTCCCATTTTCCTGTATATAAAATCATTATATTTAGATTGATTTCGTTGTAAGGGCAAATAAATCCAAACTAATGTTCTACGCACAATGAATAAATAATAGGAGTGGCATGTCTATAAACAAACTCATTCATTAAACAACAAATAATTACATGTTATCAATGTTCTTAGAATAGAAATAGTGTCACAAAACAACGAATATAAACTGGAAACTGATACTTTCCTGCGCCTTACAAGGCCAACGCCCTGTATATTAAAGTTAGGGATCTCATTCTGTTCTGAATCATTTCTAGTTAATAGCCTGACTCATGGAAAAAGCCATTTACCGAGTCGAATTGAATTCGGCAGATATTAAAACTTGTTCAAAGACAGCCATGCAGAAACAGCAGAAGATTTTTCCAAAAATAAATATAATAAGCTTGGAAACGTGGAAATTGAATTGTCTTGGATGCGTTGTTATTTTTCGTTTTCGTCCCTGTGGCTTCAATTGCTGTTACAATTACACGTTTTCGGCGTCTGTTGTCTACTATCGTCACCAGAGGCGCTTCAATCGACTCCATTCCGGATTCGACTGATTCGTCTGTCGCGTCTATCCATTTACGCGAACGGTGCGGCAAATCGAAAACTATAGCGTGAGAGTAGGTGGCATTATCGATTGAATTAAAGAACGCTGACGCAAATTAGAGTGAACATTGGCTTGAAAATATCGGTTATCCAATCAACGTATTACGTTGCACGAGTTGAAACTACTGGCTCCAAGGGCGTGGGCGTTTAATACAATGAAAAAGCTAGCACCAAGGTCGTAACAGTAGGATAGGCTAGAAAAAATCACCCTGTATTTGAATAAATGGGTTACGACAAATTGGAAACGTTTCAAGTCCAGTTAACTCCAATGTCAGGACATCAAAACAGGAATTATTATGATTGAATAATGACCCAAGTATTGGCAACACCCAGTAAATTGAATTTGATAAATAGTTCTTGAGAAAAATCTATTTGTCAAAAACATATTTCTCTATTTCCCATGTAAGACGTTCAATAATCTAAATATTCCTATGTTTATTCCGTATTTATACGTTTAAATTAATTTAATTGTCCAACTACCAAAAAAAGTATTCTCCTCCCCGCCCATGTCCAATTAACCATGTCCCGTCCGTTCATCACCTCGAATACATATGGAACGCTCCCCGTACGACACGCCGGCCGCTGAAATCTCTCGCTTACTCGCCCGTATCCATGATACCGCTTCATTCCCGTCTGTCCGCAAACGCGCCGGCTCTTTCGAGCTCCGTCTTCATGGCCTACTCAGGGGTCGCGGCGTGTTCGCGCCGATCCGAACGCAAACGGGCTGCACGGCGGGTGACGGCCGTGAAACGAAATTGCTTCCTCATTATTCACGAGCGTACGAGGACGGTTCGATATTTTTTCGACCGCGGATGTTGGAATTTGGGAGACGGTGGTTTGGGTGGAATTGTACGTGTGGGGGCGATATACTGAGTGTGAAATGTTAGTTGAGTTTGATAATTAATAATTTTAGATGATTTTGATGTATTGTTGAATGAATAAACGTTCCTTCGCTCTTTATACAGAGTGTCGAAAGGTGAATATGACTTCAGTTTTTCGTACAAATATTAATAATCGATAATGAATGCTACTTTTCCTTTTAGGGGGTTATACAGGGTGCCCACTTTTTTATTGGGACTGTATTGGTAACTTTTAAACCATGAGATTTAGAAGGTCGGTCAAATGGAGAAAAAGTTGCATTAATAGAAGCATTGTCAAGCAGTTGAAACAAATCGAGATTATCAGGGCCGGTTATTGAGATATCTTGAAAAAAGTTAGTTCTGTCATTTTGATTTTTCTCTTTTTCCCACTTAATTTCAAATATTACCAAAAAATGTTACAGGAATTTTTTATTCGACAGTAAATGATCCTCAATTTAACGTGAGCAGATTTCGTATCCGACGTTTCGTACGCACTGGGCCACCCTCAACCTCATTTTTTTCAATACGGACCTGCATATTTTAAAACACTTTTAGAAATAACTTTCAACGCTGAATTCAACGACATACCATACAATGTCATTCAAAGTTGATTTTCAGGTGATTTTGACTCTTATCCAAGTACCCCTTAAAACCCATCGTTTGTGCCGCCACTGTATCGCCGTCGAAACGCTGTCGCCTTTTGCGTATTACATTTCAACGCGGTGGGAGTTGTCCGGTGTCTCTAGCCGCAAATGTGTCATGCCGCCGCATGTTGCCAGATTGATAGATGTACAGGGGTGCTCAGTAATTTTTGTAACATCCTATACGTATTCTTCTATACGAATTTTTTTCGATGATGCTGGAATACACTTCTTCATTTTGTTGAGCAGTAGTTCAAAATCTTGAATATTTTGGAATAATTCTTCTGAAGAATCGTCAATGAAAAATAATTTTTTTTCAAGCCATTTGGATCTTTTACGAACAATTATTATTTTAATTTGACTTGTAAACAAACAAGAACCGTTAGAAAATTACTGCTGAACAACAAACAATCGGAGCATTAGACACATCATTTTTAGGACAGTCGGTTGACTAGTCACTTCCATAAATTTGACAACGCCGCTAGCGAAGTGTATTTCGGTGATTTAACAAGACTTCGATGTGAATCATTTCATTATTCGAGTCCAAAACACACCCGGCTGACCTCCGTTTTGGCGAACGCCGTGTATTTTTCTATTATCCGTTCGCAAACCGACGTTATCACGATGAATAGTAGAATTTCATGGGTTAAATAAAGAATCCGGAGGTTTTGCGTTGTTGCAAGATTATGGTGAGTCGGGGAAAGCAATTTGACTTGAACGTGAGAGGGTGGAAATCAATAGTTTAACGAGGACAAAGATTCTCTTCTTTCTACGTTGGTAATAGCGTGTCAGATGTACAGGGTGGAGTGCGAAAATACTGCAGATTAGTGACTACAAATTTATTTCTCGGGTATTTTTCAAAATGGGTTAATTTTCTTGGATAATATTTATTTTTTTTTGTGTTTATAAAAGAAGTCAAGTTGGAACTGGGTCAGAAAAAAAACACGAAAGGGCGTCCACTTGAAAAAAAATACTCATGGTTTTCGACCTTTACGATTTTTTTGAAATTCTTGGAATGAAAATTTTTCGAAATCCCAGAGATGTATAAAATCCGCTGTACCTCCCAAAATAATTCGAATTTTGAAAAATCCATTCAAGGGCATATTTTTTCAAAATTTTATGAAAAAAAACCCTTAAAAGTGTTGCATCCTATCGGAGGAATCCGTTTACGAGAGACTCCTCGCTCCGGGTCAATATGAGAAGCTGCGGAAGCGTGAGAGCGCCTCTGGGGTCCGGGGGTGGCATGACCGCCCCCCCCACCTCCCACCTCTGAAGGGCGGCGGTCGCCCCCTGACGCTATGCATGCACCTGGGAATCGATCAGAAGTCTTGCTTGCTCGGATTAGGTCATGTTTGATGTGCGCGTTTTGTATGTACGATTCGGGTGTTGCCTGCTAGTCGGTCGTTTACGAGAGGGACACTATACAGGGTGATTCACAGCAGTTTTGATTGGACATGGACTCGTCGTAGGTTTTTTTCGTTGAAAATAGGAGTATTAAGGGTTTTTTTGCGACTTTTTGGACTTTTTCGGAATTTTCAACATCGAATATCTCGAAAACTATATTAGATATCGAAAAACGGTTTTCACCACCGTTTTCAGCGCCTCCTATGGCAGAATTATTTTTTGAAATTTTCCAGTTATTTCCTTCTACTGAAAGTATTTTCGCTGGAACAAATTCGCGAAAAACACCCCGTGTAGCGGCGTCTCTTGCATAAAAAACTCAATATTCAAATAGAATTGTTCCTTTCTAGAAAAACAAACAAAAAAGTCCATTCAGTTGAAGAATTCAGTTCACGACAATTTCCGAAATCATTCCAAATAACCACATTGTATAATACTTCACAGTCATTAGCAGTTTCGTTTGGCCATTTGGAAGTTTCCACAGCCATAAAGCCGATGCTGCCGCCATATCCAAATTACGTACGTTGTAATTTTAATGCAATAGAGTCGGGATTTCGATGATTCCCTCGTTTTGACCGGTAATTCTCTATTGTACCCCGTGTACGTATACATACGCATAGGTTTGATTTGCGGCCGCGATCAATACTGGATCGCCTTTTTCATTATTCACCCATGTACCATGTGTGTCGATGGATATCAAGTCCAGCCATTCCATTTTTTTTTTTTTGATTCATTTCTATAACGATTATTTTCGTTTGTATCAATATTATTCTAGTCTTCTACAGCCAATCACACCCCGTATATGATATCATCAGAGCGTTGAAGTAATCACAGTACGTAAGCCGTCAACGTAGGAATTTTAACGTAACGCAAATAGGGATGGAGTTAAGAATTAGACTAGCACATAGAAAGTGACCCAACGTGGTTAAAAAGGAGAAGAATAATCCATTTCAACTAAACCATGGCCATCTATGATTTCCATTTGAAAAAATATGTTTTTTGAGCCAAAATTTCAAGTTGAACAGCTTTTTTGAAAATTTCCCTCTACGCCACTGGATTGAAAAAAAATTGCCTCAACAGTGTAAAAGTTGATTTCTCCAACTATGACTCATGTGAAGTTAGTGTTTTTCGGAAAGTGAGCTTACAATCGCTAATAAATGACAACTCATCAACTTTTCGAAAAAATGTTAACAGGATATCTTGTAGAATTCAAAATTCAAAGTCGTCGTAGACTCTTCGCTGTTCGTATGGAGGCTCCCAGAGCATCAACATGGACTATTCATGGGTTTTTTCTTGAAATTTAAGGGAATTTTGGGAGTTTTTTGTGGTTTTTGCGACTTTTTGGGTTTTTTTGTAATTTTCAACATAAAATATCTCGAAAAATATACCAGTTATCGTTCCTTGAATATAACGAAAATCTTCTCACTCAGAGTTGCTTTTCCAGATAACTTTCTTATTAGATCATAACTATTTTCGAAGTCATCAAAGAATTTTAGAACTGTTCCAAATAGACAGGAAAAAATAACCAGAACTCATTTTTTCGAAAAAGACGCGTGAAGTTTGCGCCTGTATTTTAATTTTTCGATTTTTGTCCGTAATTTGCTGAAACTATTCAAAATATCAGTGAAGAACTCCAGAACTATATCGAAACTACCCAGAACTCTAAAAAAAAAATCACTTCACACGAGTACAAGCATGATATTCGTATATTTCGAGAAATCGCACTTTTGTTTTCAAAACAAAAGACGAAAGCCAATTTTCGTTTTCGCCAGCGAACTAATCTCGTAAAAGGCGACCGAGGTCGCGACCTCCAAAATCTTTCGCATCTCCTATACTAACCGAGTTACAAACATCGAAACTCGCCCACCCTGTACAATCATCTGCTTCCCCAGTAACCCGAGAAACATTTCCAAAATAAAAACGTGCCACCATCCCCGGCCGATTTCCTGCCACACGGCGACAGAAATCCGTCAAACAAAAGTCGCCCGTGTTTGAACATGGCGGACGGTCTTTATTAGCGATAAGTTGAGGCCGCAGTGCATCATCGCCCGCCAAAGTGCGCTGCTGCTGCTGCTTCTGTGTGTGTGAGTGTGTGTTTGGAGCGAGTTTCGGCCCGTTCGGAGCCAGGAGGATTTTCTATTCAGTTCCGTGGATACGGAGGTGAAGTGCGAATGCCCTAAACGAAACGGAGTGGGTGACAGAGTGATTATACGACATACTATGCCATGGCTGTACTTGGATCTGCTCTTGGTAAGACTGGAAATATCCAAAGTATAGTCTATTTATTCAAGGAAAGTAGTTCTGACTGTGTTGGTTATGTTTCATTGCCAACAGTGCGAAATAAAAAGTGTCTAGCTAACTACTGAGCTCCCTATTGGTTGAAACAGAGCTGGGAACACTTCAACGTCAATGATTATGGCAACACTTCACAGTGACAACGATGCCAAATTTATTTGCAGAGTAATCTCTGATAATTCCCCAAAACAATTTCAGTTTCGGATTATTGTTGAAAAAAAAGACAACCGGCAACACTGCACTTTCTGGCGAGCTGTCAACTATCTTAGTAAGACTGGAAATATCAAAAGTATAGTCTATTTATTCAAGAAAAGTAGTTCTGACAGTGTAGGTCATGTTTCATTGCCAACAGTGCGAAATAAAAAGTGCCTAGATAACTACTGAGCTTCCTATTGGTTGAAACACAGCTGGGAATAGCTAGGCTTCGATAATTATGGCAACACTTCACAGTGACAACGATGCCAAATTTATTTGCAGAGTAATCTCTGATCATTCTCCAAAAGATTTTCCGTTTTTCAGATTATCGTTGAAATATAAGACAATTGGCAACACCGCACTTTCTGGCGAGCTGTCGCCTATCTAAGTAAGGCTGGAAATATACAAAGTATAGTCTATTTATTCAAGAAAAGTAGTTCTGACAGTGTTGGTTATGTTTCATTGCCAACAGTGCGAAATAAAAAGTATCTAGCTAACTACTGAGCTTCCTATTGGTTGAAACACAGCTGGGAATAGCTAGGCTTCGATAATTATGGCAACACTTCACAGTGACAACGATGCCAAATTCATTTGCAGAGTAATCTCTGATAATTCCCCAAAACAATTTCTGTTTCGGATTATCGTTGAAAAAAAAGACAACCGGCAACACTGCACTTTCTGGCGAGCTGTCAACTATCTTAGTAAGACTGGAAATATCAAAAGTATAGTCTATTTATTCAAGAAAAGTAGTTCTGACAGTGTAGGTCATGTTTCATTGCCAACAGTGCGAAATAAAAAGTATCTAGCTAACTACTGAGCTTCCTATTGGTTGAAACAGAGCTGGGAACAGCTAGGCATCAATAATTATGGCAACACTTCACAGTGACAACGATGCCAAATTCATTTGCAGAGTAATCTCTGATAATTCCCCAAAACAATTTCAGTTTCGGATTATCGTTGAAAAAATATACAACCGGCAACACTGCACTTTCTGGCGAGCTGTCTTGTTTCAATAAATGAATAGAGTATCATTCATTTGTTTGGTGTTCTCATTAGATCCTCTTGTGCATAATAAAATTTGCAATTTTATTATATTTCGGTGTCAATCAGTGAACATTAAAAACACTCTCAAGGTCAACAATGTCAATGTCATAACTCTTTTTTTAATTGTTGAACAGAACGTGTTTTTGACACTTTCAACCATTTGTAGCGTCATTGTAAATCATCCGTTTTCAGTGAATTGTAAACTGAACCTTGTCTTTTAAGCTCCACTGCGTTTGTATCGTCAATTTTTTTATGGCTCTTCGTTCCACTAGATCTGATATGATGCAAGTAACTTTCTCGTGTTTTGTCCAAAATCAGAAATACCAAACTTGCAAGGAAAAACACAACGCTAATAGATGTTTTTTTCAACTAAAACCTCTCACTTTCTGGACTCACTATTATAATGGTAATTTCTTTGGCGGTTACAGGATGGTCCATAAAACAGGGCAGAAAGAAGTACATTTACTACTTTTTTAAAATTCACTCCATGTTCGTTTTTTCTCAATTCTCTTACCTGAAATCTATGTGACCCCCGGTATATAATGGAAAGTATACCCTTAAGAAACTCGTGGAGCTAACTAGAAATTTGAAGAACCGTTTTAGTGGGTTCTATAGTGTTTTAAAATACGTTTGAACATCATCCACAGGGCATTGTGTGGGTAAAGGCCATCTGGCTAGGTCAAAATAACTGTTTCGAAGGGCGTATAATATTAATAACTTCGACCCGAATATTTCAACTTGTTGTTGGTAAAAATAATTCACTAGTTATTACAAAAACTGAGCAAGTAGAATGGGCCACAGATAATGATGCAACGAAATTTTAGTTTCTCGACTATACAGGGTGTTCCTTGAAGAC